>PUFA01000039.1:8405810-9716080 GCA_003508835.1 Eonycteris spelaea
CTGTCAATTAAAAATACACTTTGTACACTCCTAACCAACTGAAGACATTCAAATGCTTTTCCTCCTTCAGTGTATGTAACCAGGTCCCTGCTCTCAGACAAGGCAATACTTTTAGAATGATTTAGCTTCATCCCCCACTGCTGGATCTATAGTATTAGGTTTTCCCTATCAGTATATACCTTTTTAAACAATTTTTAAAATTTAACACTTAAAATTCACACTATTATCTATTTGTTTTACAAGATTTATTGCTGACCAGTTTCTTTTATTCATTATCTTCCCCTAACTTGACATCTGTTTTAATAGTTCTTCTACAGGTTACCCAAGGATATCTAAGGCACTGCATGTCTGAAAACGTCTTTTGCCTCTATATTTTAATAATTCAATGAGACAGACTTAGACTTCTGTCAATGATCTACAAAGACCCCAGCTTTCACTGTTGCACAAAACTAATTTTCTTTTTTTGGTAAACATCTTGTTTAGCTGAAAGCATAAATGAGAGTCTAACACTTAAATTCAGAAATTTCACTAGATTTTGGTTAGGTGAGAGACTTTTTTTCCTATTAATGCTGCCTGGCACTTTCAATCTACAAACTCTATCTTCAGCTGTTTTTTTACCCTCCTGAAATGCCTCTTACACATACTGGGTTCCAGCAGTGTTCATTTCATATTCTCTACAGAATTTTAAAATATGGATATCTTTTAAGTTTAAGAAATTTCCCTCCAGTTTCACCTCTTAAGAATGAATTCTCATTAAAATTCAAATCAAGGTTTCTTTGGTCTCTTTCATTAATCTGACTCCACAGATACCACTTTTTCTTATTCCTTTGGATTCTACTTTGAATTATTATGACTCCTTCACATTTTTGCATATATATATATGTTTTTAGCAAACTAGATGATTCTTTAGAAGTTAGTGAGAAGGGATAAAGAATTTTTTGCATTAGCTTGTTTTCCACTCAAAAATTTGTGAGCAGCACTGAACTTTTTGTTTTAATGTTTGGCAATATAAAGTAATGATTAAATATATGAGCTCTGGATCCCTCTCTGTGTCTCAGGTTCTCTAGCTGTAAAATGAATCAGAATAGTAGTACATAGGCAGAGAGCCTGGCACATAAGTATTATCTATCTTGGTGCTTATTAAACATTTAGAGCAATTAAATGTTGCTACAGCAAGGTATTAGGTAAAAAATCACCAGTACAAAAACTTGTAGGAGTGAAACGTGTCACAGAAAAAACCCAAAGACTATAACCCCAATCTCAACTGCAATAACAAGGGTGATCAGTTAAGAGTAAGGATCGCTCACCACGGCCTATCATCACTACTGAGAAAAACTCAAAGCACATCAGAAATACCATCCAATGTGGTAACCACTAGCTACATAACCATTTAAATGTAAATGAATTAAAATTCAACACAATTAAAAATTTAGTTCTTCAGTTGCACCTGACACATTTCAAGTGCTCAAAAGACACAGGTGCTTAGTAGCTATCTTACTGGGTAACATTACTTTAAACAATGAGAAAATGAGGGGGAAAAGACTGAATTACTGGAACTAAACATTAGGCTGTATCAAATGCAACTATTAAGGCACCAGTGCAACACAGCGGTCCAGATTACAAAGGGAATAACTTGGACAATTTTAATCTTAGATTAGGTTTAAATCATAGATATGCTAATAACCACTTATAGTATCCTGGATATGCCACTAATCACAGGCAGCATAGTATAATGGTTAAAAGCACATAATCTCTGGACTACTGGGATTTGAATTCCAGCTCTTACTAGCTGTGTAACATTGGGCAAGTTACTTCACATATCTCATTTGTTATCTTTAGCAGGTAGTACTTACCACTTACGGAAATCAGAGATTAAATACTTGTAAAGGCACTTAGAACAATATTTGGCATTTCTAAGTCCTACAGAAGTATGTGCCTAATAAAATAAAAATAATTTCTCGAATTTCCATTTCCTTAATTTCAAAATGGGCAAGATAAAACTTGCTCTGCCTATTTCAAGATTGTTATAATAATGAATGTGGAAACAGTGTGTAAATTAGAAGAATATGTAAAAGCACAAGAAGAAAGGGACAAGCACCTTATTTTCCATCTTCTTTTACCTCCCACAATATCCATGAAATTGCTGTGTTAACAGAGGACATTTTGCAAATGTTTATATTTTTTATTAAAACTGGAACATCGTCTACAGTCATGCTACCCTGAACAAGCCCGATCCTGTCTGATCTTGGAAGCTAAGCAGGGCTGGGCCTGGTTAGTACTTGAATGGGAGACCACCTAGGAAGTCCAGGTGCTGTAGGTGTAAAAAGTAAAAAAAAATAAATAAAATGAGGAATTGTAAATTGACAAGGTCCTTGTAATCTGAGGTCAACCAAGGGTTGCCTCGACTAAAAAATAAAAAACTGGAACATCACTCTCTAGGGTCTTAAAGGGTAAAGCTGAATAAGGTGCAGAGTGCTTAATGAAAAAAAAATAAAATAAAAAGCCTAATATAAACTTATTCTGTCCCAAATAGGGTAGAGATTACCTACCTCAATTGAGCTTTTTAAGGAACAATATATAACATACTATAATAAAAACAGCCAAGCTTTCAAGCCTTTAACCATTACAGTGAGTCTCCATCGCCTAATTCTCATCACTTAAAGAAACAAATAGGGTATTTTTGTAGTTAACTTATTTTTGTCACAGACACTTATTTGCGAGAAAAAATGTTTTGTTCAAGCTCACAATTAACAAATAGCATAAACAGGGTAATATGCCCCAAATTTCCTTTCATAACTGGAAACAGAAGCATTAGTTGCAGTTTTATTAAAAATCCTTTTTGCTTATTTGTAAATATAACCTGCAGCGGATGAAATTTCAAAGGCTATTTAATGAAAATGCATACCAACACCTGATCAACTGCTCAAACGCAATTTGTAAAAAATTATGCCAGCAAGGTACAAGACAAAATTAGCCAGCACACGCAAAATGGGAATTTGTCCTCTGTTAAATGCCCAAAGCTGTCAGGTGTTAGATCTTCTCCCATGGCAAATTAGAAGCCAAATGCTTTCTAGAGTTTGCGGTTTCTGTGAGGTGACGGAGCTACAAAAACTGGGACAAGACAACAAAAGGAAGCAAAAAGCCTCCTTTTTGGAGTCACCGGACAATACTATTACTGGTCTCTTCAACAAATGTCTTCAAAAACAAACTTAACTATAAGCCATATATATATTTTGGTGGTGGTGGGGAGTAAGCACAAAGTAGTAGACAGAAATTAAAAGTAAGGTGACCAGAATCAAAGAATGTGAATTGGATGGGCCCTTAAAAGTTCATCTGGCTCAAAATCCTCCCGGGGAGTAGGGATTCCCAGGAACCCAAAGTTTCTCCTCTCTGGAGCATGGGATACAATACAACTAAAAATAAGGGGTAACGGAGAGCGAAGAAACAGGAAAAAGGGAATCACAAAGGTACAGGCCCCTGGTCAGTTGCAGAAAGCTCCCCTAGAACTCTCGTCAGCCCGACAGTCCCTCCGCCCCTTTCTCTTCCCCGGTCCCAGCTTCGAGAGCAGCGCGCACGCGCAGCAAGTAGAGGCTGCGCGTGGCGACGCGCAGGCGTAAAGTGGGGAGAAACAATGAGCTTTGTTGCCCAGGCGGCCGTGGGGGGCAGGGAGAGGGTACCGGAGGGGTGTGTGAGAGAAGGGACTGGAGAGAGGTGGGGACGCGAGAACGTGCCATCCCGACAACCCTCGCGCGCCACCGAAGACCCGGATAAAGTCCTGCGCGATCCAAATCATAAATAATAATGACAATGAGAAAAAAGCGACGGCCATTTCTCAGAGAATAAAGAAACTAAATAGGTCCAGGATCATCTCTCAGACTCAGCTGAAAGAGGCAAGGAATAAAGAAGATCATACAGGGCTAAGTGGCCAACAACCCAGGGGACCCTCTAGGCCCCTCAGCCATCGCCGAGGTGCTGTCCCTCAACCGCCAGGGCCGTCACACCCTTCTCGCCGTTCCGCCCGGGGGAACCCCTCACCCAGTGCACGGCAGCGGGGACGGCAGCCAACGAATCCGGTCGGCCTCCGCGGATCTCCACAGGCAGCGCCGCTCCCCCGCTCGACGCGCGCTTCGCCCGCCGCCTCCCTTCTCCAGTCCAAACAAACACCCAGCCCGGAAGTGACTTCACTTCCGCCGTTGTCGGCCCCGCCCTCTCGTTCTGCGATGATCTCCGAGGCCACTAGAGAGCGCGCGAGAGAACGCGCGACCTCAAAGTTCTCGTCTCCCAGGTGGCACAAGTGTGCATGCGCAACGGTCTTTTCAGCGTACCCGGGCGTCCGCGGATTACACTGGGAGTCCTGTCGCGTTCTCTCTGGGAGACTTGAGGGGGGCTGGGCCAGTGTCCCTACACCCGCTCATTTTTAAAGAATGATGGGATGCAATGAGTTGGCAAGCTAGGGACTGAAGAAATCCCTGACAAGATACACGGACTTGGACTCACAGACAGCAACAGTGTCTTCAAACACACTGACACCAAATAGGAACATCTAGTAACGACAGCGCAAACACCCACATACCAAACGTAATACAGGGTCACATTAACAGTGACATGCACTGAATCACATTCAGAGATCCTGATACAAACACAAACCACAAATTAAGGCAAATTCACAGCAGCATACTGATCTGCAAGACCCGCAGCCTGACACGTGCAGGCACACTCATACTTTTTGAAGCTAGGCCTTTACACAGATGCAGATTATGAATACATTGGTCCCAGGCAGCCTGTGGAACTTTTGTGATGAGATGTCAGGGTCCAGGAATTTCCTAGTCCATGATCCTGGATGCATTGACCCCCAAATATTACTCAATCCATGCTTTCTTGATATTATTGGCAAACCCCAATATTTTTAGATACTAAACAAAGAACAGTCTACAGTATGTGTAAGAAATTGGATGTTTGAATGTCTTATATTTGAGAGACAAAAACTAGTAATTTCTGCCCTCAGAGAAAGGAAAATGACAAATTTACCTTTTTAAAATTTTATTTAAAAAATGCTTTTGATATCTAATAAAAGTAAAAAAATAAAAATTCTCTCCATGGGAAGCTTGAATCCATGAGGGTTAGTCCTCTTTGGGGACATCTCCTTCATTGGAAGTCTGTTTTGGTTCAATCCAAAGCCTCAAAAAATGAAGTTTTTCTGCCATAGCCGGAGTCAACCTCTTTAGCCACGTTTGCAGATCTGTATTCAAAACTGGGAGGGTCTGGCTTGTTTGCTGAAAAGACACCTCTGGGAGGAAGACGACTGTGCTGTTTTACATCTGGGGAGTGTAATTCATCCAAGGAACTTGGAAGATAAACTATCAACCTGAGGCTGGAAGCCATGAAAAGTAGAGTAGGAACAAAATCAAAAATGGCCTTTAGATAATCTGTAGTTGAGCGGGACATTTTTAGAAACTAATCATAGGATCAATTGAATTTGTTACTTAGTAACACAAACCACTTGATTCTGTAATAATGAAAAATCTGATAAATCCTAGTTTAATCTGAACCATTTGAAAGATTATGGTTTCACACACACACACACACACACACAAAGGGGTTAAAATTTCAGATTCCAGCTCACAGTTAAAGAGTTCACCATTGTAAATTAGGAAGTTTGATGGGCCCACAGTATTTCCTTGGTATCCTCTGGCTACCTTTCCAAGGACCCTCTGCTCACTTGCAAAATAGGGTTCGTAATATGCCTAGATGGTGTTGGTGATGGTCTATGAATAGAAAATGTTAGAGCAAAGGCTAAAAACGATTTGCCGAGGAAGACAGACACTGCAATGGGACCACCAAAAGTCCAGATTAAAGATGCTGCAGAAATTCATGTTTGGTTCAGGTAGTAATCCTAACTTGAGATGGAGGCTGAAGTAGGAATCAGAAGAGGATGGTAATGAGGACACAAGATAGCTGTGAGTAGCCTTCCCCTCTAAAATACCACCTTCCTGCAGACCTGAGTTCTTGTACTGTAAAATGCGTGTAGATCACCTGACTCAAACACTGCACCTATAAATCTGACCAAAGACACTGGACGTATCTAAGGACATAAGAATATTAACAGACACATTATAAACCATTAAAAAACCCCAAAGCCTATCAATAGGGAATTGGTTAAAAGAATTACGAAGTTATTAAAAAGATGACATAGTCTTTGATGTGGAATATTTTTGTAAAAGCAGGCTGCAAAACAGGACATACAATCTTCTAAGATCATACATGTAAACATTGGTATGTGAGTATAAATGCAACTATCTGATGGAGTGGCAATATCTATAACATCTCTAGGTGACCAGATTTTGAAGGATTTAGGGTCTTTTTTTATAGTCTGAATCTCTATGAAAGCTTGAATTGCATTTATAAACAGGAACAAAATCACACCGGAAATGAAGCCTGACATACGTTTCTAGTTTGGTAATGGCCTTGTCCCTATGCTCACTTGTATCATGTGGAAAGGGCAGAATACATACAACTTAGCATTACTGTCTTGGGTAAATATCTAGCTAGTACTGTGGAGGTTAAGAGGTGGTCTCTGCTCTAAATGTTTTTAATTCAGGTGAAACATAGCATCATTCAACAAACCTCAAATGCCTATGTACCAGCACTGTTATAGACACTAAGACACAAAGCAGTAACTGACATCTTTTCCTATAAATTATTTTAGTGAATTTTAAATAATCCACACTCATTAGGATGGCTATCAAATTAAAAAAAAACACATCAAGAATGTGAAATTGGAACTGCTGTGCACTGTTGGTGGGAATGTAAAATGGTACAGCCAATAGGGAAAACAGTATGGGATTTATAAGAAAATTAAAAGTAGAATCACCATATGATCCAGCAATTCTACTACTGGGTACATATCCAAAAGAACTGGAAATAGGGAATCAAAAGCGGTTATTTGTACACCAATGTTCATAACAGCACTACTGACACTTAACAAATGGAGGAGCCAAGTATTCAGCAATGGCTGCATGGATAAGCAAATTGTGGCATATACAATGGAGTATTAATCAGCCTTTGAGGGAATTCTGCAACATGCTACATGACGAGTATTAAATAAGCACGTTACAAAAGGCAAATACTATGACTACTTACATGAGATAAGCAAAATCATAAGCATATAACAGTGGTTGTGAGGGGCTTAAGAGAATGAATGCGTAATAATTCACATTACAAGATAACTTATGGGGATGGGTAGTAGTGATGGTTGCAGGATTGTAATACTGAATGCACGTTAAAAAAAACGGCGGTGTACTTTTACCAAACAAAAACGAAAATCCTCTAGCCTGACTTAAAAGGTGGGTCAGATTTGCGTAGGCATGATTTAGAAAATAAGTAGATGAGGAATAGGTAGTTTCTGCAGAAAAATAATGTATGCCTACATGTGTGGAACTCTGAAGGGCAGAAGCAAATCCATTTCTCCAGCATGGTCCAAGAACTTTTTTGGTTTTGTGCAGCTGCTGCTTAGAGAAATGGGTCAGAATAGAAACACACTCTACTTGTGAGAAGCAGGAAAATTAATTAGGAGGTCTCTAATACTAGTTTCCCATTTGTTTTATAAACAATCATTTAAACTGCAATCCCTTTCCATGGGCTCTCATGACACTACAAAATAAATCAGAGTGCAGTTTATATGGGAAAACCTTTAAGATTCAAAGAAATGGCACCCAAGATCATAAAATATTAGAGACACTCTGCTATTGGGTTGGGCATGTTTGACTTTTGTCTACTATACCCAACAGATCCTCCCTTTTCACATAGCCTATAGTACATCTGGTTTTTACAGAGCTTTTAAATTGTACGGAAATCATGAAACTTTTTAAGGCTCTATTAAGTTCAAGAAAAGGTCAGACAAAAATTATGACATTCTTTAATTTTTTAAAATTACTCATATATTACCTTCTCAGAAATTTGTCTAATCTCATTTTGGTATGTCATGTATCTAATTAGTACTTTTGAGCTCTAACCAGTCTAGTTTATCAGCAGTGATAAGAGATAGCTATTCCCATTTTGCTATTTACTTGAAATTTCAACTGTTATCAAGCCATTTCATTAGTTCCTATGTTGTGATTAAGAATGGTAACAGTAAAAAAGAAATTCTAGCAAAAGAATGAATGCTCTGGCAAAATAATTCCAAAGACTTTGTTTCTGCCCCACTAACCTTCTTTAAAACGTCTGATTGCACCAGGTCCCCAGAAAATTACAAGACTTTTTAAATGTTCTGAGCAAAAAAATAGACTCGGGAAAGCAGTTTTTAGGGTTCTGAAATGAGGTTGTCTCTCATTAAAAAAAAACAACTTTGCACAGGCCCCCAAATGGTGATTATTTACCAGGGTTTCCCTTACTTTTAGGTTTCGAACAGCAGCAAAACTTGCAAAAAATATCTAATCCATGCATCTGAATACGATTATCTAGCAAAAACTCCTCAGCTACAAATAATCTTTCTTAAATGTAGTCTCTGTACTTGACATCACTACCACCCATGATTTGTTAAAAATGTAAAGGACCTAACCAAAATGCAGCACATCATAAAATCTAGGAGCAGGGCCCAGCAATGTTTCAACTAAATCTCCAGGTAATTTTGATGCATGTAAACATTTGAGAACCACTAGTCTAAAGGAAAAGTATCTTGGCCTTACCTCTGACATTCATTTAACTTGTATCAGAGTGAAAGGGCACTTTAACCCAGGCTCAACCAACAGCTAAGGGTCTCTGCCAGGGACAATATCAAACTCATTACCATTCAATATTTGAGCTTTCAGCTACACTGTTATATTCTTTGGAGAGCAATAGAGTTCAGAGAGCTGCTTGGAGTATTACTGCAAATTATCTTAATAGCCCCAGACCCTACCAATTGTTACTGATTTTTAAAAAATGTTCTGCAGTGTTCCTGCAAGATTTCTCCTACACACCACAAACCTCTATTATTTTTACTCATGGTAATGTTGTATTTTACTGTTCAACGATACCAAAAATTTGTTGTGAACAAAGCCAGGCAAAAAATGTGTATTCTCAATACCTGCTGTAGTATTTACTTACTTTTGTCCCCATCACTGTTAAAAAAAAACTTAGAAGATATAGTCTTAAAAAGTTCCTTAGAATCATACCACTTAAAATCTTCACAGGAGATAGTATTATATTCTATGGGTAGAAATTCCCTTCTTCATAAATAAATTTGACATGAAATTATACTTAGGATACTCAATATTCTAATCTCAAACTTTTCAGTAATGCTTAAAAAAATAAATAAATAAAAAGGCTGCAAAGCAAACTCAAGGTGTTTATAAAGTTTCCCCCACAGAATGAATATAAGATTCAACTAAAGGCTAAAATGGAGGTGGGAAAAATGTTCTTAAAACTTTACAGCAGGTTTAAGTAGAAACATTCTTACTAAATAAAGGTCTGCCATAATCTGGGAATAAGCTGTCACAGGTTTATTTATGAGAATTTCTGCTTTCTAAATGCTATCAGATGAAGCTATCAAACATTCTTTTCTACAGCTTGGTACATCCAACGAAATAGGGCCTATGGGAAAAAAGCTATCATTGACATGAAACAATTAGGAATTCCATTGTACACATAACGCTCTGTGTAGTTGTTAGTTAAAAGTTGGAATTAAACAAAAGTGGGTAATTAGTATAGGCCAAAGTAAAACTGAAGAAACTGGCAAATTTTTTTTGTTCATGTTACATTAAAAAATATCATCTGACCTTCAAAGGTATACCATAAAATTTTATCGAAATATTTGATATATCCTTTAATACACTTGGAACTAAGAGTTTCACAAAGAATTCCCATAAGTTCTTATTAAATTAAAAAAATTTTGAGAACTCATATTCCCTTATACTAACACCCCAACATTTTGAAAGGCTGCTAGAATTCTTACTATTCCACCATGTTATTTTCAATTTTACTGTTAACTACTTCAACATGTCTAAACATTAGCATTTGCTTTTTGTCTTTAGCATTTATAACTCCTGAGGTTTAAAAAAAACCCCATGAATAGTTCTACTTTTTGTTATGTAACAGGAACAAGAAATCCACCAGCACCAAAAACTTTAAAACTCAGACCTTTAGTAGCAATCTTTAGAACACTCTAGATTGAAAATGTAAAAATTTGTTAAAGCATGCAAAAGTGTAACAGTGAATAAAAACCACAACTGACAATATATTGGTTAACATTCCAAACATGTATAACCAATGAACATGGCCTAGGTTTTTTTTTTATTGGTATTCACTTCAGAAACTTGAATCCACAGATATAAGCAGTATATAACCAGAAAGTTACAAGTAAACACAGATTATACATGCAAATTTCTGTTCACAAAGATCACATGTGCAGGTATATGAATTAGAAGCGTGCGTCTAGCTTATGGCCAAACTTTTTAAAATGCAGAAATGTAAAATTACAGCTTGAAAATATGAAGAGATGGTCTATACACTTCAAAAATCAAACGTTGATTATACCAGATATATGACAGCTATAGGATTCAAGTGACAAGCAATAAGGTTTCAAGAAATTAATACTGGTCAAAGAGAATGGGAATATTTTTACATCTCACTGAAAATACATTGACTACTAGAATACGAAATCTAGCAGGAACTTAGGGAAAAAATTACAAAATCTAAAGCCAATTACTTAATATTTCTTATTACCTAAGCAACAGCATAACATTAAAAGAAAACTGCACCTGCGTTTTAATTGCTAATCTCACATTAATGAAGTTCTCCAAAAATGAATGTAACCAAAAAAGCTTCAAACTCCAAATGAGAAGTCTACAAGGCTCAGGTTAAAATGTGGAATGTTTCAGATGAAAGTAATAAAAATACAATTGGTTTTGTTCTTTATTGAATGGAATCAAAAGTTTTGACATTTCTTTGAAGCTTAGAACTACTAAATTTCATTTCTTTGAATAGTTCTATGTATCTTTTTCTTAGTGGTGCAAATTGTCTTAAGTAGCTTACGAGTTCAGTCTCTTACAAGTACTTCTGTCTGTTACCAGTTTGATAAAACAAAAACAATTTTTCATTAACTTAACCGTATATGCATTTTTGCTATAACACAACACATGAACAGACATCTATTATTTTTCCACTAAAACAAAAGATACAATAGTTTTCTTCTAACTATCAGTATTGTATTTTAAAAAAGTTAACATTAAAAAACAAAGCCATTATTTTCTTTTGAAATTAAGATTCTTGTACATCTTAAGCTTCCTTCTTCTGCCTGCGTTCTTCTGCCAATTTATTCAGAAATTTCTGGAAAAAAAATTATAGGAATTGTTACTTAAGAAAAACAGAAATGGGTTAACTCTAAAATAAAATAGTCTATCCATGTTTGAGGATTGAGTGCAATTTAACTATATAACCTTATCAGTATTTTAAAGATTTAGTTATTCTTATTAAGGTACAAAACTAAACCGGTTTAGGACACAATAAGGCATGGGAAGAAAAGGGTCAAATGTGAAAAATGGTTACTTAAATATGCAATTAACCCTAACTTATAGAGATGAGAAAATAAGACCATAGTCACAGAGAGCTGCCACTACTCTCCAAGAATGTAAGATTAAAATGACATGCACTTATTCAACGCCTTTTCTACTAAAAACAAGAGGGCACAATATTCTTAAAGAGCTTGTAGTAAATATCTGAGGTTTGTGGACCATTTGGTCTTTACTTCTACTACTCAATTCTGTTATAGCAATAAAAGTAGCCATAGGCAATACTTAACCCATTCCTGTTTAGGGGGAAAAAGTGCAGCTCACTGCCAGCATTAATTTAATTTTACATAAACATGTTCTTTGAGGCTGAAGCAAATCTGACTGGTTTTCCATGAGAAAAATTTAAAAACTGTTCTTGGAGTTATTTCTAAACAGAACGTGTCTCTAACCCTAATGTAACTGAAATGTACACAGAAATCAGATTCATCAAATGAATCTTCAGCTAACTGTTCGAGAACAATGTTAACATCATGCATAGGAATGCTATGTTTTCTAGGATCTGACATTTTTGCTACCAGGAATTATTACATTTTTGCTACCAGGAATGGTAATACCACTACTAATAACAGAATGCTATAAATAGAATGTCATTTGTTTCCAAAGACTATTGATGTAGTAGAGTGGTGCGAAAATAATGAGATATTTCATGGCAAACTTGGGGATAAGATTAGGACTGTAACTTGCGAGTTATCTTGGGGTAAATGTTGCAACCACAAGCGCTGCTGGTGAGTATTCTCAGGGCAAACAAAAAAATGGGTTAAATAATCATGGCTGTGTTCCAAGAAAACTTTATTTATAGATGGCAGCAGCTGGGTCACAAGTGTAGCTTCCTGACCCTTGTATTAGATCTGCAACTTCTACAGTTCCTGGACACCAGAGATCTGTTAGGATCTTAATGAAAGGACCAAAAATAATATAAAATAAAAATAAAAATAAAATAAAAAATTTTAAATGTAATCTAAACATGAAAAGTTTCATCACTCTTGGTTGAAGTTTATCAATTGTATAGTTATTACAAATTAATGAGGATGAAAAGCCATAATATCCTTAAAAAGAAAAAACCCCGCCCAATTAGAAAAGTATTGTTTTATTATTAGCAAGATATTTTGCACTACATTAATAATAAAGCTGGCCAAGTTCCTTTTAAAACAGGAAATAATAGAGCTACCCCCAATGAACAAATATCTAGAAAATATTAGAAAGCATAATATTCTCTATGAAGTATCAAGCACCCAGAGACCACTTCTATATTTATCTAAGTAACAGCCATAGTTTCTGCCTGGCACCAAACAGCTTGATATCAAATCAAATCAGATCTATTAAATTGTTCCTACCTCTGAAAATAACTACCATTCCTTTTCCATATCCATGATGGTTAAGGATAGGTATAAGCAGCAAACCCTTATATTTAAAACAAGTGATTCAGATAAGTAAGTATTGGATTTCCTAAACTCAATGCTATCTTTAGTCAGTCAACGCAAAGAACATGTTTGAATACTTCTGTATTATAAAGCAGTGTGGAAAACCAAGTTATTCACAATTATGAGGTGTTTAATTCAAATCTTTCAAGTTTTTCCCCATTATTTATTTCAATGCTTAGTCCTTAAAGAAGCCAGTAACTAAAATATGAAATTTTTAAATATCCAAATAGGAATTTGTTATTTATTACTGTTTTATTCATTTATCCTAACATTTTTATATTCTGTTGGTCATAAGACTTATTGAAGTGTCATTCCTAATAAATAATAATTTAAAGTCAATGCAAAAATGATGAGACATGGCACTTTATAAAGTTGGAAAAGCTTTGTATTATGCCGCTTGGTCTTCAGGCCTCCAGTATTTTCCAAATTAGAGAAATTATAGTCTAATACTCATTTGAGAACACTTTATCAGAGAATTTATAACATGGCTGGAAATTACCAAATTATCATCATTTACCTAAGTGTGCTTTAGAAAGAGGCTGAACTGAACACATGTTTCTAGAATTGATTTAACTGTGTTAGGCTCACCAAAAGAAAAATGTTATCTTAGTCCACAGAAGGTATTATACACATTTTACTCTCTATAAACTTATATGATTTGTTAGTTTTCACAAAAGAACTCTTCCTCTTTAGGATTTAAAATGCCTTACCTTTAATTTCTGATAATGTGGAAGGCTGCTGCAATGAGTATTCTTTGCAACTTCTTCATTTGTATAAAAGAGTGAACACAGCTTACAGTAAAACCCTGTTTTAGGTATCACATAGTCTATACCTAGAACACAAACATACATTCTTACAAATTCAGTGAACTGATTATTTTAATTAGTGTTCTCAAATTTTTTTTCCTGTCAGTATGATCTGAATAACATTTTATGAGAAGTCCAGTATAGCCTAAGGTAAAATGGAATCAAACAAAAAAACAGTATTAGTTAACAGAATTGTGTTTAATTGTTGTGTAAGGTTCCACCTATTTTATAGTCTTAAAAAGGCAGAAATACAACAGACAAACAAAATAAAAAGCAATGTTAAATTCTCAGAAACCTTTATGAGGGAAAAAGAACATATTGTGTAATGATAAAAGATAATACAAAATCAGAAGACTTGGGTAAGAAAAGAGAATGCATCACTCAAGATTTACAAGTTGTTTTGTACAGAAATAAATTTAAAACACTATCAGAACTCATGTAAGACCAATTTAAAAATCTTATTTAATAAGAGTTTGGGAAGGGTGCGAGGGGAAGAACAAAGCCTTAAAGCTCACCAACAGGAACATTTGGCTGATACGGTCCAATTCTATACTCATCTGGGATTGTATAGTCCTCCTTGTTTTCATCACTTTGGCCATCTGCATTTTCACTTGTATCTTTGTTGGGATCATCAGCATTCTCAGCAGATTCAGCGCCTGGTTCTGTATTTTCCTCATTTTTAATTCCATTTTCCAACGCTGCTTCATTTTCTTGATCAAGTTCCTCGATCTTGTCCACCTTAATTTCAACCAAACCATCATCATTTTTGTCACCAGATTTAAATGCCATGCCCGATTTACGAAGTTTCTGAAGTTCCGAATCTTCCTCATCACCAACCTCATCTAGAGTGACAAAACCTTCCATACTCCCTGGGAAACGACGCTGTTAAGAAAGACAAATTTACTCTGCAACAATTATCCTGCAGCATCCCTTCCATTTGCTTTACTTGAAGGGAAAGGGATAGCGTCTTTGTTTTTATTCATTCTCTCGAAATACTTTTTCCTTTCTTCCCCCCAATTTACTGACTTTAAAAAAACAAACTCGTTTTAAAACTAAAGGCTTGCCTCAAAGAACAGAAAATAAATGATATGAGGATACTCATATTCAAATGTCTACATTTTGTTAGAATTTTATGCTTCTAGGGAATGTATCAAAGAACTGATTTAATATAAGTAATTGAATAAGTCCTCTGGAAAACAGTATCTTATAATACAACTGTTGTTTAGAGAACACTTGGTCTAGAACAGTGTAGCAGTTAAAAAAAATCAAGTACTGAAGCACAACTACCTAGGTTTAAATTTTGGCTCTGCCACTTACAAGCACCATGACCATGGACAATTGAACTTTCAATGCCTCAATTTCCTCATTTCATGAAATGGGAATAACAAAGGTATCTATTGTATATGGTTATCATGAGGATTAAGTTAATTACCACACAGAGCTCAGAAAAATTTAGTTTTCTGATAGTTGAATGTTTCTTAGAAGAAACCAATGGGATTATATTTTCAAAAGTCATTTAATGTTAAGTGGCTTCAAAGCCATTTTAATGCTCTAATCCTTAAGGTAATCATTAAGAGTCAGTATACCACGGCTCTTTTACTATTCTTTATACCATGAATGTATTTTTATATTCATATTCATCTTACATGCTCTTATTTCTAACATGTTCTAGGAAAAATGTTTTTAATAGCTATTAAAATATCTGATCAAGCTTAATATTTCTCAAATAAAAAAATTATTCAAGTTCAATAATATTGGAATGAGTGGCAAAATGTTTTAAGTATCTTTGGTCAGTTAACTTATTGCAAACTCATACCCCATCTTTTTACAAACAAGCTCAACTACACAGCTGCCTACAAGTACTTATATATACTATCACTACAATATAGCTGTAATAGTTTTAAGTCTTTCTCCTTCATCACTAAAAAGTTCTTTGGGAGTTGATTTTTGCCAACTATAATAAGAGTTCTATTTAATCTGTTTATTGCAGAGTTTAGATTTAAATGTTTATATTGTGGTTCATATCTGATTTTTTTCTAATATAAATGACTAATTCTCTCTGATCTGACCCTGCTACGGTAATTACTTTGAAAATTTTTATTTGATCTAGTTTTCTATTAGAACAGGACAATATACAATCTTTACCTTTTTAAGCTTCTTCTTTGCAGCTGCTGAAGCACTTGTATCTTTTTTCACAGCTTTGTCTGAAGGTTCCTTTTTCCCATCAGAAGTCACATCACCTAAATTAGCAAGATCTGTTTCATCTCCCACTGAACTGCCACTTTCTAGCAGTGCGGCTGCTTCTTCTTCATCTACGAGTAATTCATCTTCAGATTCAAGAAGCATGCTAGGTTCTTGTTCTGCCTGGTCATCCTTTGTATCTTTTTCACCATCTTCACCTGACTTCTCTTCTTGTTCTTTACCTTCATTTGTACTTTCAGTCTTCTGAGAACCATCAGTTTTGGATTTCTTATCACTGGGAGATTCTTTGCCATCTGGAGAATAAGATCTTTTTCTGAAATCAAAAAGATACACCTCAATTAAGTCTCCTGAGTTGGAAAACAAAAGTTTAATATACCAGTGTTCACACACACACACACACACACACACACACATTACCGAGATTTATCTTTTTTCAGTAAGTCAATGCCTCTGTTGGGAATCTAAAAGACAAAATTTTGCATTAGTTAAATAAATGTATTAAAATATTTACAGAATATATAACTGCCCAATAATTGATAATCATCCTTTATATAATCAACTAATAAATGTATTAATCCCTATAATCATACTTAAGATTTTAAGCTGCCTACAGGCAGCAGTTCATCACAATAAGTATTTCAATGGAAGAGTGGATAATAAATATTTTGGTAAAACACTTCAAATAAAATCTAAAATACAGTAGATAAAAGTAATAAAGGTGCTTTTACAGAACACTAGATAAAAAACTTCTGAGGAAAGCCAGAAAAAGAAAAGAGGTTGCTGTCTTTCAATAACTAAACCTTTCAATAAGAATGTGATAGCTAGAAATATATGGAAATAAGCTTTATAATGATTACAAATGAAGTACTACATACCCTTAGTACCAATTTTTTATATTTTTCAGACAGGTCAACTTTCACACATCTCCCCTGGAACCAAAGGGCCTTTTTCAAACAGTGGTCGACCATTGCCATTGCATCCTCTCTGGTCTCCATCTCTATAAATGCCTTAGGGAAAAAACAAACAAACAAACAAACAAAAACATTAGAAAGGACATTATTTTTCTGAGAACTGTATAGAATTCTTGTGCTTATTATTTTTTCTAAAAAGTTATTAAGAGTTAAAAATCCATCCAATAAAATAAGGAGTACTTGTCAGATTTACAAAGTAGTACCTATTAAACTACCTATAGTAGGCTTTCTGCAAAAAAATAAAATAATAATAAACTTAGAAGATATTACTCAAAATACTCTAAAAACAAAAATTATTAAAAGGAATCTGGAAGGACAAAAACTCAGAATGTTGTTAAAGCAAATTGCATTAAAAAAAGAGAAAAGAATCACATATAATGTGGAAAGCAACACAATAATCCCAGTTGAAGCAAGAATAAAGAATACCTATATACATACACATAGGAAGATCTTGGAAGCAAACCCTGGAAACAAAACTGTCACTATCCTGAGCAAGAGACAACACTTACTTCCCACTTTAAACTTTTCAGGATTTACTCAATGCTTTGCTTGGATCATCTATGACAACATAAAATTATTGCTTGGCTATGAATTTATCTATGAGAAGATAAAGAAAACTACTCTCTCTGCTTTCTTTACTAAAAATTATGCACAAAAAAGTCTTAAAGCACTTATTCTTTTTCAAAACCTCTACATTTATATTACCTGACTTTTCATCCTCATCAGTATATAATTCTTTATTTTCCCATAAGGCTCAGCAAGCTTAAGAACAGCACTGTCAGAATATCCAGAATGAGGTAAATTGCTGAGATGTATCACTCGTCCAAGCTCTTGCTTTTGATCAAACTTCTGATCTGGCTTCCCTTCAGGTTTCTTTAATAACAGGGGGGAAAAAAGGGAGAAGGCGCAAGTCAAATGTTGGTAGATATGCTATAATTATTAGCTAATAGTTAATATTATCTTATTATTAGCAGCAATTTTAAATGTCTAAAGTTAATAAATATTAAAAGGATGTATTAAATGATTGACAATACAAATTTGGAAAAATAAATATTACCTTTATTCTTTTATACTTCTGGGATAAATGAACTCTCACTGGCTTGCCAAATACTAATGCTGGTGTGGTTGTATAATAATCCACTGCAGCCTGAGCATCTTCTGTGGTTGCCATTTCAATAAATGCCTGAAATTGCACACAAAAAAACTATTTCAAACAAACAAACAAACAAACAAACATTGCTCAGTCTTTCAAAACATATTTAATCATTAAATAAAAGGCATTTCAAAAACTCAACATTGCCAACTTGCTGTTTTATTAAAGGTCATCAGATTTTTTTTTTTTTAATTTTCACTCTACTAAAACTATCATTTATGCCCACTATAGATTTGAAATAATAATTTCGTACCATTTTGGTAAAAGCTTTGAAATGGTTTTCCAAGAATCCTTTTACAGCCCTTCTAGTAATATAGTGAGAATGACAATTTACTACTTAAGAACCAATTTATAGTTACTAATTATTCATTAGTACCAGAATTTAGTCTTTAGCAGGTCCTTAAATAACATCTTTTCAAGTTTATGAAATGCCAAATCAACTTTAATTTACAATTAACACGTAGCAAAAATGGTTTCATCATACATAGTTTTATTTTAAAAAATCTATTGACAACATTAAGTGAAAGACATATTATCACCCTTCAACTACTTCATTCATATGGATGACTTAAGATTATAGTGAATGGTTTTTCTATACAAAGCCATGTAATCCCTCTAGGAAATAAAAGGAATTACATCACTAGAGGAAATCAATCCCTTTAGTGATGAATAAATACTATACTTATTTCAACTCATACCTCATTGATTTTATTTAAAATCAGATGATTGGAAATTACTCCAAATGGTTCCACCAGCTGTAATAATTGATATCTCAAGTTTTTCCCTCGCTGAAAATCCATGATGTGAACAACTCGGCTAGTTTCCTATATATCAGAAAAAAATTCATGTCAGTAAGGCTCTTTAAAGCAATATGAAACAGGTTATTCATTGAAACTTTTATAGCCTAATAGTAACCAGAGAACATTTTAAGTATTTAAAATAACAACTCATAACAAACATTCTAGGGAATTTAAAAACTACCCAGGAAATAACATGTCAGAGAGGTAGGGTAAATCTCAGGTTTCAAAAAACAAGTCTCTGCACTGAT
Source organism: Eonycteris spelaea (assembly GCA_003508835.1). Classification (NCBI taxonomy): domain Eukaryota; kingdom Metazoa; phylum Chordata; class Mammalia; order Chiroptera; family Pteropodidae; genus Eonycteris; species Eonycteris spelaea. The sequence goes on from PUFA01000039.1 coordinate 8,424,958, forward strand.
TTTAAAATGGACTATTGTGTACATTACTGGATAGCGAACTTCTTAAGACTCTGAATCAAGGTGAGAGATATATAGATTATGGGCAAATGAAAATGAAATTTTTAACTCTTATCAAAGTCACGGGAAATACTGATGGCTTTGAAACTATAGTGGTCTTCCTATTGAAAACACTGACACAGATTCGATCAGTAAAGATTTATTGAACTCAAACCACATTCCCCAAAACTGAAGAGAGTAAAAACAAGAGCCGTATTACTGACCACTCTGCCTTTCTGCATGTGTCTTGGTCCTTGCAGGTTCCCATTTCCAGCACCTTTATGCAGGGAAAACATACTGTTTTCAGTACTGTAATAACTATACTTGCTATAACAGGTATTTCAATTAAAAAATGAACACCTTTCAAACACTAATAAAAGGATATTACAAATATCATGATGCCATGTTGTCTCATGCAAAATATATATAGTACCAAGTTATTTTCAAATAACATTTCAATGAGCCTTCTTTTGTCCATAATTATTGCATTTTATTTTTACGGTAAAAGCTCTTAGAGAAAGATAACATGAATTTCATAATCACCTAGATTTCCTCTTGGTCCAACTGCTGGTCCCCCAAGATGAAACGAAGGAGGTGGAGGTCCCAGAATTCCTGGTGCTGGGTTTGTAGACTGCTGTAACATGAACGGATCACCCCTAGTAATGTGAGAACACAAAATATAAGCATCATAAAGATATCCATCAGAAATAATTAAGGTTCATAATTAAAGTATCCCTTATATGACTATGATTTTAATCTTTGGAGGCATTTATGTGTGAAGCAACTAGGAAAACATCTATAATAACAGCAATAAATTAAAAATTACTGCTTAAGTTTCCAAAAAGTCTTTCAACCCAGTGACTTTTACCGAACCCTCAGATTCAATAAAAAAATTCAGAAACTACTTTACAAAATGTTGAAAGTTTAACCTGAATTCCTTACATTGATCTCCTTACAAATAGCAGCTTAAAATTTTTAACTTACATTGTGTGTCCTGTATCATTGTCAGGATTCCATTCTGGGTAGCTTTAAAAAGACCAGAAAATTAACTTTAAAATAAAACTGTCCTTTTCACAAATTAGCCTTGTTTGGCCCTTAAAATAGATTATTAGTAAAATTATTTCAGAGTCTAAGTGTTAGAAATATTAGTTTAAAACATGTGATCTAAATTTTTCCAAAGAAAAATTTCAGAACTCCAAATCAATCCAAACAAATGAAAATCAACTTGTTCTGTACAGTTTGAAAATGTAGGTAATGTTGAAAATAATTTTTTTTCCTGTATTTGTTAAGTCATAGGAAAAGTGCTGCACATAGGCTATACAGGGAAACAAGGACTGACCACAGGTTTTCTTTCTCCAATATTAAGTACCAAGAGGATAGCTGAGTTGTCAACTAGAAAGTAAAGGCAGCACCAATAGAGCAGTTGCCATTCCAGTGAACAATGGGTATTACGCGTTCAATTTCATTCTAGCAGCTTAAACTCAGAACCAAAGGTATCTCAAAAGCAAAAAATTACATCCCGAAGGATATTGTCTGACAGTTAATTTGTAACTTCTAACGACTTTCCCCCTTTTCTGTATATTCAATATTTTTGGAGCATGTATTGAAAATGTTCTCATAAATCTATGTATCAAAAGCTATCTTTAAGTCTATTAAAAATTCTTGCATTTTGTATAAAAAGCCAATGTTTAATTACCCTAAAAATAGTATCAAATAACAAAGTATCACTATCACTGAATTTAATATTCCATGTAAGATTCCAGATTTAAACAATTTATTTGTAATTAGTATGAACTATGCAGCAATAACAGTGGATATTACGAGTAAATGATGAACTCCCCAAAACCAATTAATTGGCTGTTTCTGATTCACGATAAGGATGCTTTAAAGGTATTTCAAACTCCTACATTTCAAGAAGAAGCTGGCATCGACGACTGTGACTTGCTCCATTGATATGTTGACTCCACTCCTGCAGCAAAGTAAATTAGTAGAATTAACAAAAACAAAATGAAAATATTTTCATTTGAACCATTCAAACTCTAGGATGTTAATCTATATATGCAATATCATAGGGTGTACAAACACCTGCCATTCATTAATACTGAGTTAATTTTAAAACCATTTCTCTAAATCCTTGTAGCTTGATCCTGCCCTCAAATACTCCATGCACATTCTTGGAAAAACTGGACAAAACTTGGTTAACATACTAATAGACCTGACAAGGAAAAGATATAGAGTTAATAAAGATCAAGAATAGTAACTGACTTTGAGATCAGCTAGACATTAATTTCTGTTGTAGACCAAACTAAATTATTCATGTTATATTATTAGCATTGCTTTTTTTGTAGTACTCTAAATATAAAATATCCATGCTTACCTACTTTTCTAGAAAATATATGCTATAAATATGAACAATTAGTTAAAAATAGACTCTTTAAGGAATCCAGCCTTTTCAGGTATGTTCCAAGTATACTATAGACCAAAAAGCTAAGCTGATTCAACAGGAATGGCTTTTCTAGAAAATGTTCCCCATTTATCAAAAAATTCAGCTCCCATTATATTTCCCCCAAACAAGCCAATTTCAAGATGCCTGTTTCCAACTTTCAAGGGAGAAAAACATTTCATTTGGTCAAAACTTGCTCCTTCGTGGTTATTTTAAATTGGAAGGAATTAACTTTTTTCTTATTTTGTGCAAATAAAATTTCCTTTCTTTACTTGAAAATCCACATATAAATGATTGATGTTTTAGGTAATATAAGAAAGTTGTTAGGAAAAGTAGGCTCTACCACACTGCCTGGGTTCCATTCCCAAAGTGCCACTTGCTAGATGTGAATCTCTGGTAAAAAATATTTAAATTCACTGTGAGTCAATATTATCCTAGGGTTTTGTGAAAAGTAAATGAATAAAAGCAAACTGCTTATCATAACATTGCCGGGCACATAGTAAGTGCGCAAAAAGAAAAAAAAAAGTGATGATTACACTGCTTATAAAGTTATCTTGTTTTACAATTCTTGCTTTACAAGTATTATTCTTTTACAAATTCCCACAAAACGAGGCAACTTTTGTGACATCCACACTACCTAACAATTATATTTGGAATATAAAACATGGTCAGGCAATGTTTTTAAAAGGGTCTCACTTCAAGCTGAACTAAAACAAGCAAATTACAAGAGATACCTTTTTAAAATGTTTTAGATTTATATTTTATAAATGGGATCCTAATTTTAAAAAAACTGATTTATATTACAAGTTTACATACATTCCTATGCCATAATAGAATTAACTAAAACCCCATGAGAGAATTAAGATGGAACACATCCAAACAGAATGGCACTTCTCAGAACTTGAAGAGTGCTCTCTTAAAGCTAGATTGTCTTTTGAAAATAATGGCTAATAGCTAAGGAACTCAAAGAGATCTCTCCAGCTGGCTCTACAATCAGATATCTGGGATATAAAAAGGTTTTTACTTGCAAAGCAACAGACCACTGACTTGTTGAAGGCCACTTTTTAAATGGTTGTAAGCAAGAGGCGCCATAGGTAAAGTTCACAAAATCCAGAAGACGGATTAAACAACTAATTCAGAATTTTCTAAACTAAAAATATTCTCAGCTTTTATTTATAAAATATCCTTGAGTAGCAGCGTGTTGGGAGAGAACACTATATAATAAGTTACCCTATTAGGAATGCTTCTAATTTACAGGAGATGAAAAGGGTACCTACTTGAACAGAAATTATTTATATCCAATTCCTATGCACTTTAAAAGTTCAAACTTATGGTAAAACTGTAGCTGATCTTTCAAAGTACTAGAAGGAAGGCTAAGATCAAAGAATCATTTACAAACCTCCCAAGCTCACCCATTACTAATTTGTACTACCATGCCTAACCTTTCACTGTTTGGTGTAAAGTGAGGATTAAGTCAAAGGGTTTTTCAAAAAAACTATATCCTTGGAGTCTACATTGAGGTAACTCTAACATCAGAATAAAGAATAAGAATTCAGTTTTTGAATTCAGAAATTCTGTAGAAAAACTACATTCACCTTGATGTCTTTGAAATACCTAAGTTATATAAAGAAAGGATAATTTGGAGAAATACTTCTAGAATGGCAGAATAAAGAATAACTTAAGGGCTTCTAGAATACTAAAAGGAAAAATATGAACTCAAGTGACAAGACAACAAAAGGGCAGTTTTCTCTAGTGAAAGGAATTTGAAGTTGTATAGAAAAGCAACCCGACATTCTAAAATGACCTAGAAAGAAAAGCAACACCATCACTGAAAGTCACTTAAAATGTCAAAAATGATGACAAAATAGATGTTTCTCACTTAAAAGTTCCTTAAGAAGTTTTGATCATGTAGGTTATTTAATGTTACCATTAAGTGAAAAGAACAGATTTTCCAAGTTATGCAGCAATACCAGAGAGCAGGATGAAATGTTTAAAAATTTTTTCATTATCTACTTGAACCACAGAAATTTTCTCTGAAGTCACTGTATCTACATCAACTATAAAATGAGTTAAGGACCACTACTAAACGTGAATATATATATATATATTTTTTTCCCCCCAATAATGGCGGTACCTGGAAAACATCAGCTAAGGAAACAAAGCCAGGTACTTAAAATTGGTCCAATTTACAAATAGAAATTTTGTAAATTAAACAAAGGGCCTATAAAATAGTTCTTAAATGTTCCCAACATTCTGACAGAACAACAAAACTAGCTAAGTACCTCATTCTTGAATCCAATTTCATTGAATATTTTTAAATTGTTATAATTTAGATCCATTTACTATCATTATTTATTAATATTGTTCAGAATCTCAAAGGTAACAAAATTTGGAGAAAAAATAATCATGTATAAAATAAAACTTTTCTGATTAAAGTCCCCTCAATTTCCTTTTATGTTCCTTTACTCAATGATTTTTCTATGTGCAAACAAGGTTAAATTACTGCTCAAAGTCAGGATAAGGAGACTTCCAACAGGTTTTGATTTACAATGACTCCAGTCATAAAAGTTTTAAGTTCCTTATAATCACTTTCACTCAAGACACTGTAAAACTAGCAATTTTCCTTGGAATTTAGAGATCCTTTCTGAGAGCACTGATCAATATTGCCATTACTGCAATAGGCAAGAAGTAACAGAAAAAATGGAGTCACTAAAGTTTAATGAACCTTTTCAGTGCTGAACAAAAACTAAATTCCATGATATATTTAGTATATCCAACAAATCTGAAAAAAGACAACCCCCAAAATATCAATTTTTTTCTAATTTTTACGAGTTTGGGGTTCTATGTCTTAAATGAAAATTAATTTATGAACTTAAATTTAGCATTTGCTGTTTATTTTGCTATGGATTAAAGATTAAAATATTCCTTGTTTGTATACTTAAATTATGTTTACATTAATTCAAAAGGTCTTTGTATTACAGAAATACAATATTTAGCTAATTACTTTTTAAAGACATTTCTCAAAATACTTAATTCAAATAACATAAGCCTTTTCTCTTAATCATGTGAAACAAAAATACTGAGATCCAAACAGATTAAAAAACAAAATCTAACAACGTTTTAGTTTATTCAAAAATTAACTCACTAAAAAATGCATTTAAAAGGGATAAATATGAAAAGAAAATGACCTTTCCAGATGTTACTGTAAATAAAAAACCCTGTAACATTAACCATCAAGTCAATTTCATGGCAGCAACAGGTTCCAGTTAAATAGAATTAACTACACAGCACATCAGGAAAAATGGATGGTCATAGATTATAGATCCAAACTAGCAGAGTGCTATAATGTTGACTTTAAGTCAACTGCACTTTTTTTTGGGGGGGGGAGGGTGGGCGGGTGGTGGGGGGGACCAGAGAATGAGTAAAATTGAAACACTAAAAGAGAAAGGACAACATATTTAAAAGGACTTTTGATAAAGTTCCCATTTTGCCAGATGTGACAATTAAAGCAAAGGAGAATTCACTACATCTTTGTTTTGTTTTGTTGCTCAAATGACTATACCAGAAGTCTAAGCCTGAGTCAGAAAAAGAATATGCTTATGAGGAAACAGAGCAGGATACTGCAGTAGTTGATTTTTCCAAGTCTCTAAAGGGATAGATGTAATATGGGATAATAAAAAGTGAGTTTTGAAGTATGTTTAAGAAAGTTGTGGAAAAGGAGAAAAAAAATGATGAAAAATTTCAGTCACAGTATGAGAGTTTGTGTTAAAGGGAAATCAAAAAAGGAAGAATGAACTAATCTAAAATATGAAACATACTGAAACAAACACCAGGGCTCTACATTAACTCTTTCCCTGTAGCCACAGATAAGGAAAAAAAAAGAGAATTGTTCAAGAATCCATCTTTACTACATACAAATCAGCAATCAAGACAGATGGAGATCTGAAATCTAGCATCCTGAATAGCACATTGACTGCAAAAATAAAAATAAAAAAATGCTTAATTCAACAAAGCAGACAAAAAACTGCTTAAATATGATTAAGAAGAACATATTGATGCCAAAAACCAACAAGAAATCCCAGTGGATGACAGCTTTGTGGCCAGAAGCAATCTAGGCAGATTGTATTAATGTAAAGCCCTGGTTTAAAATGCTCAAAAAACAATTACCTTCCAAATAAAGTGTTCTCAAAGTATAAAAATTCTTGATCAACTCAGTGTCATCAGACTACAGAATCAGAGTAAAAGATATAGGTAAATACAGAATAGACACTACAATGTAAAAGAAATTAGAAGCATCTGTTGCATTAACTCACCTTATTAGAATGAACTGGCAAATCACATATAGAGCACAGATGGGGATAACCCTTCGGTAAGAGTCCATGGAAGTCTTCAATATTGCTACTTGGAGGAGCGCCCCTCTTTTTCTCAAAGAGAGATCTCTCTTGTAAGGGGCCAGGACCACGTCCCATTCTCTCATACTCACTGTCAAATTTATGATAGTTATGCGAGGTCTCACCAAAAAAAGAATCATCCCTACACCTTTCTCCATCTCTTAATCTGTCATCTTCATAATCCATTCTGTCATAATAACCAGATTCTTGAGAACGACTTCCATGGTCATAATCAAGCACTGGGTTGAGACTAGGACCACGATCATCAAAGCTATCTCTTCTAAAGTGCCTTTTTTCTTCCCAATCATCCCTAGGTACTCTGTATGGTGGCTCCCGTGTAGCAGATCTGCCATCTCTACCATAACTCAATGTAGGGCCTTCTTCAGTTCTCCTCCTTTTAAGCTGTAGAAGGATTTGGGGCAAATTCTCAGGAGTAATCTTGTCCTCTGGATAACGACTCAGTTCATCTAAGTCTCTAGCAGACAGACCAAAGCTGGCCAAAATGTTACTGGCCTGGTCTGCATCTCCACGGTGTTGAGAAGACAAAGGGAGTGGACCTCTACTTCCAATGTTAAATATAGACTGCAAATTATGGGAAGAAGTACTAGCAGAAGACAGTGCACTATGAGCTCCTTGTTGATTCAATGAAGAACTCATTCCAAGATTCATTAAACTAGCAAGGCGTGCAGTACCCTGGTTCATCCTTCCAAGAGATGCTGGCATACTTAAAGACTGGGTAGCAGCAGCAAGAAGGCCTATTCCTGCTGCAGACAGGTCACGCCCATGACCCTGCGAGTCCCTACCGAGAGATGACTGCTGGAATGACTTGGACATTGTAGAACTATCTCTTGGCTAATTTATAGATTACCAAAAAATTTTTTAAAAGATGGCCAAAAAGAAAGCTCAAACTACAAAACTAGGTCAACTTTGCTTCAAAAAATGGTAACGCCAAGAAAAAGGATCAATAAGGACTGTAGAATCTTCTTCAAGCTGAGAACCAGCAGACAACTCTGTAGAAAAATAAGCAATTTTAGTCATAAATCCCTTTAAGTAGATGCCGTTTTTTTAAAGAAAAAAAACTTATGCATCATGTTGATAAAAAAAAAAACATTTAAGATCTCAAACTTACAAGGAATTTATTATATATCTTAAACAGATTCCAGATGTATGCAGAGCCTGCATATAGATATTTAAAAAGTGGTCTTTCATGCTAAAGTTTAACTATTAAAGGGAATTTCATACTAAATTTAAAAACATTTCAATTGAAGGGTTGGATGTCTGAGTACATCAAAATTTCAGTAAAAATATAGATGGGTCTTTTCTTTCAGAAGAATAAAAATACACCCTATGGTATGATGCTTAAGTTCCAGAAGACTAAAAACAAAACAACAGCAAAAAAAAAAAAAAAAAAAATCAATGTCAGCAAGTCAAAGATGAATCAGTTGTATTCTGCTTTAGAAAATGAGACCTATTATAACTACCAGAAAGAACCAAGTAAAATAACAAATGAAGTTTAGGTGTCAAGTACCTACTATAAGATCTAAGACCAAATACAATAGCTGAGACCTTTATGTAGCAAAATCAACTTAAGGTGAAGACAGATGTGAAGAAAAATAAGTGACTTCCGACAGTTTAAGGATTTCTGCACAAATTTAAGCCATATAACTAACTGCTTTCTTACTGTCCACCTTCTATCAGGCAGTGTTTATTCCATTTCTAATATTATAAGGTAAGGAGAACTAAGTATGGTCAGCATAGAAATAAGAGACCTCCCAAGAAAAACCCCAGGTACAGGAAGTGTAGGTGACTTAAAGAAGTGAAACTCCCCAAGTTAGCATCCACCAACACTCATCTAATTTCAGGGCTTCAGAATCTCTAAAACTCAAATAAGGTAAAAATGAAAATGAGATCTTGCATGGATTTGTGTAAACTTTTCACAAGAATAGCCACAATCACTTGGAAAATTTTAACTTTGAATACAATTACCCAAGATGTGTTTCTGGATGAATTTTTTTTCTCTCAAGTTGTCATTTTACCACAGAAACGGTTATGTAAGAATTTCCAAAGCATTTAATATGATTCTCACAAAATATTAAATGATGTACATAACATGTCATTGATGAAAACACCTTTTTATAATCACGACGACATAGGGAAGTCTTAAATTTTTGGTAGAGAATTCTATCTGGAGGCTTTGCTCAGTTAAGTTTCATACGTTTGATCACCCATACATACACCTAGGCAATGATAGTTCAACATATTAAACTTTATTCCAGTAAAAACCAGGCAATATTCAATAGTTACAAGTCAATTATGGGACAATCCCACCAAGGACAGGATAAAGCAAGGGAACACTGGACGAATATAGTGGTAGAGGAAGTATGTGAAAAAAAATCTCAGGCAGGACTAGATTTTACAAAAAGATGTGACAAAGTTAAAAGACACAGAAATGCTGTCAGAGGTGACTGGAATTACAGATGTTTTTGGACGCCAAGAAAGATGAATTTGAGAAAAGACACCAAAGAAACTAGTTCTGGATTAGATCCACTATATAAACTACTTAGACTTTAATAATAAACTAAGAATAATAAAATAAAGACGAGTCAGGTGGACTTTGGATGAGTTTCTTTGATATCTTATAAATGTTATACAGAATGGCAGCTGAAATACTGTGTATAAACAATGACAGGACCCTCTAAATTTTCATGTATACTTTATATTTTAAAAGGTGAAAACTTTGAGGGTTTTTCAAAATCAGTATTTCAAACTACCAAGGTTATTATAAATTGCAGTTTTGTCCTTCATGTAAAAGCTCTGTATTACTGAAAAACCAGGTTTTTGAAAGAACTACTCTTTTCCTTCAAGGATATTATACAACAGTATTATGTATAAATTTTTAATTGATCAATATTTTAAGGAAATGGATTATCATGTGGCAGAGATCTCAATTATTTTTTTGTATGGTACAATGAAAACGGTGTATCTGCAAAAAGAAAGGTAAGAAAAGTAAAGGTAAGAAGATGATAACCTTAAAACAAAAAATGAACTTCAGAAAAAGGGCAAGACAATGTTTATATCTGATGACTTGTAATTTAATTAAAAATAACCTTAATATTCTTGACTCAGTTTCAACTTAAATGCAGCCAGACCGACACAAGAAATTGAGAGTAATATTACTGAATAGGAACTTAAGCCAGATCTTTGAAATACAAACAAAATTCTTATAAAATCAAAATTAAAATGAATTGAAAAATCTGACATGACAACACCATTTAAAGAGCATTTATGAATACAATTCCTTTAGTATCTCTGATTGGTAAACATAAGACAATTAAGCCATTTGTTAAAAGGCTCATTTAAGTGAGACCTACCACCTATTAAAGTTAAGCATAATACTGAAACGTTTACTAAATTATTAGATTTTTAAAAGATTAATAGCTTATTGTTTTATTTCCATAATTATCAAGTTGTCTTTTCACAGTACATTATACTAGAGGTTTAACTTGAAAATAGTTCGAGATTAACCTAAAATGTAACATCAAAATCCAATTTACCCACTTAAAATCTTTATGTAGCAAATCTAAATGCCCATCAACACAGAACCTTTCACTTTCAAAAAAGTACCTCCATCTCCCCAATCAGAAAAACAATAAAACAACGACTAAGATTATCCATAATTAGGCTTCACAAATGCATTTATAACTTGCTAAGCAAATTCTTAACGAACAGACATTTTTACAGACAATTCTACTAAATGATTTACCTAGAATTAAAGCTGGTTTATGATCTAATTGCAAATGCTACTGAATGTAAAACCTTACAAACAGCTAGAAAACTGTAGTTTGTAATATTCTCCTCTGAAATAAAAACAAACAGGGCAGGAAATTTTCAGATTTTCCAAATGTTCTTTCAAGGTCAAATTGTGATTTGTTAGCTTCCCAAATATGTGTAAGGTAGCAATCAACAATACCAATACGGTAAAAATGTCCTAATTATATCATCAATAGATGGCATGGATAGCTCACTACTAATTTCAAAGTGTAGTCATTTGAAAAGGCAGGTCCTTCATTTTTGTCATTGTCATACAAAAGCATTGATTTCTGTGGTCAGAACTTTTAAACTAAGCACCAACTCATTTCCAATTAAAGTACAAGGTTAATAAGTCTCGATCTAAAAATTTCTCATTTATTAATTTGATATTGGTTTTCCAAATAACTTATCAACATAGCTTTATACATATGTATATATTATATACTTTAATATATTTTAATTTGTATTTCATTTAAGGGTTTGATTTTTTAAAATGATTATATCTCAGGAACTACTCAATTTTTCATACAGAGCTTGAACCATTTTGAAACCTTATACTTTAAAAAAGTGAAGGAATTAAGTACAAAGCGATAGTTATCAAATACTCAGGGGAATGTAAAGCATAGGGAATACAGTCAATATGATAATAACAATGTATAGTGCCAGGTGGGTACTAGACTAGCCAGGGGATTACTTCGTAAATTATATAACTGTCTAACCACTATGCTGTACACCTGAAACTAACATAGTATTGAATGTCAAGTGTAATTGAAAAAATCAGAAAGGAGCGGGGGAGGTAAAGGGGAACAAGAGGCTGAAATTTCCATGCATAAAACAAGTCAGTCATGGGAATGTGATGTACAGCATACAGAATATAGTCAATAATATTGTGATAGCGTTGTACAGTGTCGGATGGTCGCTGGACTTATCGTGATCACCTCCTTAGGTGTATAAAGGTTGAATAATTATGATGCATACCAAAAACTAATACAATAGTGTATACTAACTATATTTTAATAAAAATCTTTTAAAAATATAAAAAAATAACCCTTATACTTTAATGTGTATTCTTCAGTGTCATGATCTCATCTCACTTTGGCATACCTATGAGGGACTTAAAAGACTTTTTAAAATATACTGATTCTCGGAAGCTAAGCAAGGTCGGGCCTGGTTGGTACTGGGATGGGAGACTATCTAGGAATACCAGGTGCTGCAGGCATTTAAAAAAAATTTTTTTTCCTTGCTACTTTCAATTAGACGTTAAACATTTTTCAAATTCAAGCAACACAGGAATGATAAATCCGTACTACAGGATAGAAACTTATTCCATCTACTTGACAATTTGGACTCTTAATTTTAATCTATGATACTAACTTGGGTTACTCTTTTCTCTACTTTAAAGCAAAAGCAGTGGTTTTTATCAACGCCCCATTCTGCACCTTAAGATTTCCCCCTCAACTCATTTTATGTTCTACTCTCTTGGCTTCCACAAACTTATACAACTTTGGTATATACTGAAATTTTTGGAGCCTAAATGCCTTGACTTGTATCCTGTTTCTATTACAAAGTAGCTGTAGGACCTTGGGTAAATTACTTAACATGTTTCCTCATATATAAAATGGGAATAAAAGCAAAACCTATTTCATGAGGCTGTAAAGATTTAATAAAATGACACAACACACAACACTTAGTCTGTTGTCCAGCACATGGTATGAAACAGTAAACTACTTTTATGTAATCTGATCCTCACAGTGAGAAAGCGAACTTTAGAGATAAAATGACTGATCCAGAGACATGCGAATAAAGAGCGTGTAAACCTTTCACTGTACTGTACACTCTTATTTCATACATCAACCTCAATGCCCCATCCACTTCTATTCAAAGCCAGAATTCATAATTAAACTTTGTTATCAAACCAGAAGTCAGCTTTAAAAGACTAGCAGTAACCTAGACAAGTAAAATGGAAGAAAAGTGGATCCTAACGAAAATGTACAAATTAAACCTCTTTTCTTCATTCTCTATTGCTCGTAACCTTTAAGTTATCTACTTCTTATCCTCCAGAACAAAGTCTTTACCTCTCTATTTCCTCTGTCATAATCTTACCAAAGATCTTTAGTCCTCCAGCTTTTCGGCTGGCCTCCTTCCATCCACGTTTTCAGATTCCAATATAAATGTCCCAAAACACCACCCATCTTACATTCTACTGCTCCAAAACATACTACTCACTACATAAAGTCCACACTATGGTTCAATGCCTTTCATATATTGGTTGCATTCTATTTATCTACACCCACTTTCCACTATACATTAACACCTTACGAGATCATTTTATAACAAACTGAGAGTGCTCAATACTTGTGCAAATTAACGGAAATGTTTCTCCTCTCTTCATTTAATACTAGCATTTCTCTTAAGGCCCAGCACACCTCCACTTCATATAATGCATTATACAAACCAGCGCGTGTACATTCAAGTTTAGAAATAGAACAAGACCCTTAAATACCTTTTACCTACTAATTTCCAATGCGTCCCTTCTGCAGTTCCTTATTTTCAAGTTTTACTTATTTATATCCTTAAAAACACATTAATTTTACACATCTAATTTTTTTACAAATTGACTTAATATGTATCATTACGTACTTTAAAAACCTGATGTATACAGGAATTAAACCTACATTTTAACTGCAATATAGATACCATTATGGCACATATACTTATCTAGTCTGCATACGATGAACATTTAGGCTGTTTTAAATCTCCTGCATTACCAAGAATGCAGCTACGCATATTTCTTGGTGTCTCCTGATGCTTAAGTGTAAAATTCCCTCCGCCATGGTGCCTTTCCAGAATACCATTATCCACACAAGGGTCCACAGTTAAGCATTAAATTATTCTGATGTCTCACACTTCACAGCAAGATCATTTTAAGTACAGATGTTTGTATTTCTTCTATATTGCTTTTCTGTTCTCAATTACTGCAGGTGCTCAACCACTTCACTTTCAAATTTCAAATATGGTATTGGTGGTTCTCCTTTAAGTTACTATACCAAATGAAGATGTTTAATAGCTTAGTAATCCCCACAAATGGGGGCGGGGGAAACATTACAAATCAACTTGAAAGATCAGTAAGTTCTGTATCTTCATTAGCAACCTATGATACACTGCAAATCAAAGACCCTTTTAAGACTCTAATATCAATCACTTCATAACTTGCTGCATTTACTGCTTGCCCCCTATGACATCCACCATAGGTGTTTTTCCCCTTTGCTCTTACCCAGCATATCCACAAGGGATTCTGCCGTGAGATACTACGAACGACCATAAGCTACAAGGACTCTAGATCAATGTCAGAGATATGTCATTTTAAAAATTTTCTAGAAAAGAGCAAGTATTTTATATAAATTAGCTTTTAAACTTTAGCCTCTTAATATTTTTAATTGAGCCAAGTAGGCTCACTAGATACCTAAGAATTATAAATTACAGCGCTTTATTTCCCTAACAGTGAAGACATTATAATAACTATGTATATACACATATAAAAACAAAACTACACTGTCTACAACCCTTCCACTCCACCTCCAATGAACTTGGTATTGTCTATGCCAAAGTTAAGTCAGTTGAGTGCACTAAGAGCTGTTGCAGCAACTGTGGGACAGTTTTAATGCAATTCTCACTAAAATAGGTATATTAAAACAAAGTACTTTTACCTGAAAGATATACTAAGAACATCAAATAAACCATTATCCAAGTCTTTGGTTTTGCTCATTCTTAAAATAGTTAATGACCGCAGTTCATATAGTAACCTAGTTAGCATTAGTCTTGATAATGGCAAACAAGATTTTTACATAAGACTGTGTTCAGATTCCTATGTTTGTCTACATATAACAAGCACAACTTATCACTTTCAAAAAAACCCAAAACCCCAAAACCAAAAAACAACTGCACTTCAGACCTCAAGAAGGGCTCACCTCTACCTCAATTCCCCTAAAAAAACCATTCATAAGATTCTGGTTTTCTAAGCGGCCCCAACACTCACCGCCCAAAAAACCTCCCCCCATTACAAAAGTAAATATAATTTCTTGTGGAAATTTCAGGAAAACACGAGGAAGAAAATACAAATAACCCATTAACTCCAACATCTAGAGCTAGACTTTTTTTTGTTTCTATTTTTATACTTACTTATGCATTCCTTTAAACAACAAAATATTAAAATTGGCCCCAGCAGGGTTTTACATTCTTTCCAATACTATATTCTATTATCATTTTCCCATCATTACTCTCTTCTCAAATCACTGTTTTAAGTAGCTGTAGATTTCTATTGGATGGCCGCACCGAATTTGTAAATCACCAAATGTAAATTGAACCTTTTAGACTTTTAACATGCTTAATAACCCAGATTAACATTTACGTAGAGAATTTTTTATTTGGTACAGAAATCTTTAACTGACAATATTTGACAATATTTTCCTTAGGATAAATTCCTGTAAGAGAGTCCTACCATTTTTAAGTCCACTTATTAAAATATGAAGAGTCTAAATAAAGTATCCAATCAAGATGTAAGCATTCTAGAACGCAACACTGCCACTGGTTAACCAGATAATCGCCACCTCTTTGGGCTTTAATCTTCTATAAAATAGGGATTTGAACTACATCTTATTTCTAAAATTATGTAAGACATTATCTTTGCATTCCTCAGTTGTTAAAATTTGTTACCATTAACTGACTTGTAATATTAGTTAACACTTCCCTAAAAGCATTCAAAAAATTAGTACGTTTAAAGATTCTTTTACTATATACAACGTTCCGATCAGGGTAGTTAAATCCTTCCCAAATAATAAAAATGATATGTAAAAGCAGCACCACTTACACAGCCGGGAAGGGAGATATGTAATGATAAACTGAAAACTTCCCCTGGGTAAAGTATACACTTGTTATAATCATATAATGTTAAATGCAAAGGAAAAAATGTAAATAAAAAGCACTTCAACACAACATCTTCTGGCTAAAGAGCGTTTTTCCAAATCTTACATAACAAGCCAGAAGAATCTTAAATGTATTTAAACTGTGTTTGATTTCAAGTTTGCAAAAACATACCACAGAGCGTTTTTGCAACAAAAATGTCTTCCTTGCCTTCTAGATTACTAAAACTCTAATGCTGAAAAATTATGTGAATAAACTGTATAGATGACTGAACCACTGAGTTTTTTTAAAATTTATTTTGAAAATTTAACCCTAAAATATTTTTGCCCAGAGAACTATTTAACTGGGAGAAAACTGTCTTATTACTTAAAAATCTTAAACCACGCTTTGTTCAATAAGCAAAACGCAGCGTCAATACAAAATCTCATGACTACGACATGGGAAATCAACGATTCTCATTATTCCAGCACGCTTGAAAGACTAGAAATTTCGGAAACGCCATAACCGTTCTAGAAATATCTGGCTGGAAAACTAACTGATCCAATAGGAATATTACACAGAATAGTGCGGCAGGGCAGTATAAACATCTGCAAGATTTTCCTCCAAGGTAAGCGAGGAAAGTCCCTGTGTAACACAGAACATGGCACAGCACTAGCAATAAAAAGGACAACGATGCGACTACACCACGGTACTCCAAACCCTTTGTTTGGAAACCGGAAGGTCCCACACCACACGATCCTCTTTGGAGGCACCTACTGACAATATATAATAAAGGGAAAAGGAATGTGAGGTGACTCTCTGAACAAAAACTGATCTCCTGCCTCGCAGCATACTGCAGAAAGCTTTATCCACGACGCAACACGAAAAACAAGCGTTAACGTTTCATTTTCGGCCATTTTTAAGCGACGGGGGTGGGGAGGAATTGTTTCTGAGGTCCGGCTAAAATCGCGCGCGCGTGTGGGCGGGGGACGGGGGAGTCTTAGGGGCGCTATGAAGCGATGGGCGAGGAGCAGAGCGAAGGCCTCGACACCAAGAAATTCTGCTCAAGCGACAAAGCTTTTGAGTCTGCGAAATCCTCCATTTTAGGGCACTTTTCAGGCGCAAAGGGAAAAAAAAAGGCAAACAAGTACGTGGGACTGCCGCTATCCAAGAACTTCGCTATCTTAACCATCCTCCCCAAACGGCAGGCCCCCTATGGACAGTCGGTCCCTCAGGCCTCCGGCGCTCCTCCCTTCCTTTCAGCGCGGCAGCTCGCGTGTAACGGGTTCATCGTCCCGCCCCCGCCCACAGCAAGCCCGGGACGCGGGAAGCTCGGCTCACCGGCTGCCCTCAGAGCCCCCCGACTCTCCCGCCGCACCCCGGGCTCTTGACTGACCGAGTGTTTCCCTCCGGGACCGCTCACCTCCGTCGCCCGAGGAGGCTGGCTGCGCCGCCACTGCGCTCCTAACATGGCGGCCGCCGATCAGGCGGCTCACATACGCAGCGCGGAGGGAGGCAGAGCGGGCGAGCGGGAGCGAGCAAGAAAGGCGCGCCACCGGCTCCCTACAGCCCCTGTCGCCATCGCTGCCTCCTCCCGGCGGACGCGGAGAGCCCCCGACCACCCCACCCCGATTCTTACCCGCTTCACGCCTACCTTAAGGAAAGGGAAAGGGAAAAGGAGAGGTACCTCTCTCCTAGCGAACAGGACGCGAAGGATCCCACAATCCCCCGCAGCAACGGCGCTGGTAAGAGGTGGCAGCAGCGGCTGCAGACCAAGAACAAACCCACTCTCGCGAGAGAGCCTGCCCCCACCCACCTCGGGTCTTGTTTCTGCGCGCGCCGGGCCCCTCCCCCTACTCAGAGCGCGCACTTCGCTCGCGTCCTCGGCGGCGATCGTTGTTCTCTAACCCCGGATCCCGCCTGTGGCGGGAAAGGGAAAGAGCAATAGCCTACGAGTTCGAGTCCCACTACTCCCAAAAGCTTTTTCCCCAACCTCTAAAGTGCTTGGTGTAAAATTTAAATAGAGTATGCATGCATGGAAGTGAGTCGCGGGAATCCCTGGCTTAAACCGGATTTCTATCCTCTCAGACTAGTCTCCGATTATTTGCCAGGAGTGGTAGGAAGCGCCAGGAAGTGGGAACTGATACCATTTCGGTTATTTTTTTTTAATCTCAGGGAATTCTGTTAGGAAAGGTCGTTTAGGTGGAAGACAGCAAACCCATCATCCAACCGAAAAGACCACTGCCGCCATTTGGTGAATTTGAATGTAAAACTCTTGAGACTGATACAGGTTCTATATGAGCAAAGCCGTAGCACGTGTGAAAAACCTGAGGCGGACTGAGATAAATTGCAGATAAGGCTGGAGAAAATGGCCATTTCCCTGGGGTTGCAAATGCAAATGCAGAGGGACAGGCAGTCATCCGAAGTCTGAGGCACATCTGCGAATTCAAGTCCTGATTAATAGCACTCAAGTTTGAATAAGTGTGCTGAATCGGCTTCGCATCTTTAAAAATTATTCTGGGTCCACTGTGAAGAGAGTGGAGGGGCAAAGATGAAGACAACTAGAGACCAATAGAAAACTGAAGAGATCTTTTAAGACAAATCCTAATTTGATTGAATATGGAAGATAAGAGACGTATCATGGGTGAATGACAACTCTAAAGTTAACAGTGCTATTAAGGAACACTGGAAGATATTTCAGCTGGAGAGACAAGGCAAGTTCGGTTTAGCATCAACTTTAAAGAAGTATTTATGGGTCTTGAGCTCGGGGCGGGGGAGGGGAATGAGGGGAGGGAGGGTGTGCGTCAGTGGCAACTTTGAGTTGATATAAATGAAGCAATAGGAGATAAAAGTATAGTGAATAGGAATGCCTTAGGACCAAGCCTTGGGAAACTACTCAGCTAGAGCTGAATGGTAAAGGAGACTGAATATGGAGGTGAGGGGCGGGCACGGGGTTATTAAGGGGATGAGGGAGTAGGGGGAAGCAAAAAAAAATACATACGGGAAAAGGGGGGCACAGAAATTGTGCTGCCTTGATAGCCAGAATATTTAAAGGAAAAAATAATTAACAGGGCTAAATGCTATTAAGGTCAAAACTAGGACTAAAACCATCTACAAAAGATTTAGCAACATGGACATTATTAATATTGAATTGCTCAGCACCAGAGGTGCTGAGTATATGGAAAGGAGGAAGATGGAAATTACCCAATGCAGAAAAAGTTTGGCTGTGAAGGAACGGGAGGAGAAAACAGGGTCGAGGAAGGTTGTTTTTTGTTTGTTTTAATATGGGTAGAATTTTGAGCACAATTATAGGGAGGGTATCTTAGGAATTGGTTGAAAAAAAAGGGAATTATCCCTTCTTTTTAATTCAGAATGGATGCTCCTAAAAGAATGGGATCCACAGAAGGGAGTTGCGCTTTTATTGTTAACAGGAGTTATTAGGTCTGAAGACATGGGAATTATGGTCAGGTGACTTCAGTTTTCTCTATGACTAAGTCATCTGTTGAGGTCTAGAGTTGTACCAGGGAAAATTTTTAAGTGGCCATTGTGAAGAGTGGAATTGCAATCTCACCTTTCTTTGTATGCTGTATAATTTTCTATAGGTTCTGAGAAGGAATTTAGTAGAATTCAAGGCTTAGGACTCCCTTGAATAAGTGTTTAAACCTACTTTGGATGAAATCTTGAGGATCCTAATTCTTCTGTGAATCTTGTTCTTCCTTCCATTCAAAACAGGTCTGCCTTTCTACCCTGTGAGCCTTTGATTCCAACTGATCTTGGCTAAAACTTCCCTTTATGTTGTCCCCAGTTCTTAGATGACACAAGTGGTCAGCTCCTCTGGAGAGAGAAACATGAATGCATCTTAGTTCAGATATGCACTTACCCGTGCTTTTGTGTAAAGCTGTAATGCCATCTGGTGATCATAAGGAGAAGAAAAGTCAAACTTTTTCAATTGAGTAATTTGTTATTGAGGATCAGCTTAGTGCTTGTCAGCAAAAATACACATTGGAAATCAAAGTTAATACAAGATATCAGTCATAAAATGCTTATTTCATGATGGATAATATAGAAGGGTGGGGGTGAGAGGTGGGGTATATAATGAGCAGTGAGGTAAAAACCAGCCTAAACGTGGGCCTGGCTGTGAGCAAAGATGGAACTCTATTCACATTGGGTTACATGGGAGTCAGTATGGTGTTCACTAGGTATGGTAAAGAATGGGGCTATGAAACAAGAATGTCTGCTGAGACTTGAAAGGTCTAAGTCAGTGGTCCCCCACCTTTTTGGCACCAGGGACCAGAGCTCCTACGAGAATATAATGCCTGATGATCTGAGGTGGAGCTGAGGGGGCAATTCTAGCTCTGGGGAGCAGATGCAAATACAGATGAAGCTTCCTTTGCTCACTTACCTCCTGCTGTGTGGCCCGGTTCCTAACAAGCCATGGACTGGTACCAGTCCATGGCCCAGGCGTTGGGCACCCCTGCTTTAGACTATTAAAAACCAGGAAGGTATAAATCAGTGGCTCTTTTACCAGTGGCATAGGGGTGGAGGTGGGGAAGGAGGCTTTAAAGGTTTTCCCCAACTTCTATTTCCATATGTAAAGGCAACCACTACCAACCATTTCTTGTGTATTCTAGGATTTTCTAAAAATAAATATTTTATGTGTGAGCACATACATGTGCTTGTGGTGAATTAAAGATAACCACAAATTCTACTCTTCTCATGGAAGAGTGGAACCAATTTCCCCTCTATCTGCATTTGGAAGGGCCCTGTAACACACTTTGACCAATAGAATGCAGAAATGACTTTTAAGATCTGCTTTCATCCACTTAGAATCCAGTTGCCATGCTGTGAGAATCCCAACCAATATGAAAGGCCACATCAAAATAACCAAGACCCATCATTCTGCAACCCCAGTGGAGCTCCCAGGTAACAGCCAGGGCCAACTGCCAGTCAAAGTGAAGCCTCCAGATGGCTGTAGCCCTAGGCAAGCCCATGTGGAATGCAACCATCCAGCTAAGCCCAATCAACTCACAGAATTTTAATACTTGTTTGAACTAGTACTGAGTTTTAAGATTTGTTATGCAGTGATACAAAACAAAGCTTTAAGATTATAGGTCATTCTTGTTTTAATTCTTTGGGATATCTTCCAATAACACTGAGTAGTATTCTATTTACATGGATGGCACAAAATTTAACTGATGTTCTTCCAATTTACAATTTAGGTATTTTCCTATTTTCTGCTCTTCAAAACAGTGATATAAAAAACTTCAGTACATATTACTTCATACTTGTAAAAGCATATATGTAGTTTAAAACAAACCCCATTTTCTAGAGCTACACTGTCCACTGTCTAATAGCCATAAGCTATACTCACTTTCTGAATCTTACTATATTTATTTAGCTAGTGGACATCTGGGAGAACATTTCTGCCATTGCAGAAATTTTTGTTATACAGTTCTGTTCTAGAGCCAGGGTCAGGCAAAATTTCTGTAGAGGGACAAATGGTATTTTAGGCTTTGGACCATATGATCTCTGTCAGAAATATTCTGCAATTGTAGTGCAAAAGCAATAACAACCAATAAATGAGCATGACTGTATTAACATTGAAATTGGAATATCATAATTTTCACATCCCAAAATATTCTCTTGATTGCATTGGTATTGCTTAGTCAGAGTATACATCTTAAAACTTAAAAACTAGATTGTCCTCCTTAAAGATACCAATTTTCTCTGAACAAATGAGTGCCGGTTCCCCTGTTCCTTTGATAACTGTTATCCAAATCTATTTGAAATTCTGATTGCTAGAAAATGGAATCTCAACTATGGGTTTTATTTGCTTTAACTGGGATTAAGCATCATCTTTCAACTGTTTGCATCTTTTGCCCACTTATCTATTGGGTTGTTGAGTTTTTACTTTTTGATTTATAAAAATTGTATTAAAGAAAAATTAACCATTGGCAAACATCTTTTACCAGTTGGTGTTTTTGTTGTTCATGGTGTTTTTCTATACAGAATTTAATCTAGTCACATCATCCATTTTTTTCAAGTATTCTTTTGTTTTTAACTTAGAAGGCAAAGCCACTACACGAAGAAAAACTACTTGTTTTTTCTTCCTCTATTTTAAAATTTTAATTTAGTTCAGGATCCATTTCTGGACTTCTTTATCTGTTCCATTCATTGACTAATGTGCTAGTACAATCTTGTTTTATTCTTTTTGTAATATTTTAACACTGGTAGAGTTAGTTTTCCCCTTATGACTCTAATTTTTGCACATTATGGTTCTTCTTATTTTCCCAAATGAATGTTAGAATCAACTTCAGTTCCAAAAAAGTCGTTATTTTTATTCAGATTTTAAATAACTTAGTTTTCTTTAGAATTTAGAATTATTTTTATGCTCAATTTCTTACACATGGTATAATTTACCATTTAAGGTCTCATTTGTGTCCTAACAATATTTTAATAGTTTTCTTCATATATAATTTATACGTCTCTGTAAGTATTCCTAGCTTTATTTTCCTTCCAATTTATCTTCAGACTGATTACTCGCTACTTCAATGAACCATCTTCAGTTGACAAACATAGTATTTAGTATTTAAGTACACTTACCACCTACAAGTGATTTTTACCTCTTTCCCCACTTGTACATTTTTCTTCTCTTGCCTAATTGCCTTTAACGGTACCTTTGAACAAAGCTCTCTTTTTCAATAGGAAAACACTTCTAGGGCTAGTGTTTCCCTATTAAACATCACACAGGTTTTGGGATTAAGATACATTTTACTAAGAATCTGGACTGTCAGCAATTTTAGCAAATGCCATTTTAGCATGTAGGGAGATTATGTAATTTTTGAGATAATTTGCAAATATTCTCAATATATTCTTAAATAAACTAAGAATGACTTGTTGTATAATTGTTTATAATGTGTATCTACTAGTCTTTATCCCCTAGTTTAGCAGGTGTATATCACTATATATGTGACACCAAAAAGGGAACTCAACTTCACATTCACATTCTAAAAGTAACCCTTAAAGAATTTTTAAATGTCATAAAAATTCTTATTTTGACCCTCACTGAACCCATAGTTTAGTAGGACACACATTAAAGAGTTTTAATAGGATGTGATAAACCTTATCATTGGGCAAGACTAGGAATGGGGATGTGTGACCCATTCGGGCCCTCCAGAGGGACACTGTAAAAAACCTGAGACTCATGGTTGGTATGAGAGAAGGGATGAAGTATATGTGGCCTCTCTTTAAAGGCTAACAGCTATGTCTATATATGTTCTATATATTGGGAGCAAAAGGAATCCTCTTCAAGCTACAGCAAGAGTGGTTAATATACTGATGGCCTGAAACAAGGTATTTGGCATTTTTAAGACACCAGAAGACAGGCATTTCACTAGTCCCTGAAAGATGTTAGTCTGAATGAGGTTGGTGATTGAAGACAAGTGGATATTTATGAGAATTAGTTGGAAAGACTTGGGGGCACTATGCATGGAAGCCCCAGACTAAACCACTAGCTTTGGAGCCAGATTCAGTAAACAACATAGTTCCTGGACCCACTATGTGACCTTGGGCAAATAATATGTATCCTGTAAGACTGTTGAGAGGATTAAGAGATATGTAGAATAAAGTTAGCAGTTCTGGAACATGGTCAACATACAGTAAATGTCAATATTCTACAATGCCACACATTCTGCAGCATATTTACAAAAATCTTTTTAAAAAACCATATTTTTTTTAGGTTCCCAGACTAAATGTGTTAAAATTATCCATTTAAATCTCGTTATAAACTTTATCCTGGCACCTACTTGTCAGTGCAGTGACTGCTGATTAAGATTCTCCAAGTTATAATTAACAGAGATGTTTCACAAATGTCCTTATAGATTACCAAAAAGTAACAGGGGTCTCAAATTTACAAATCCTCTGCAAATCTTATTTTTAAGTTAAATTTAGTTTCAAATTGTTGTGCACTGTTATATCTTCAGGGTCCATTAGCCACTGATTTGGAAATCTGACACCTTTGTTTCTATGATGTTTCCAATTTTTTAAAAAAGAACAAAACCAGCACTCATTACTTTTACTGGGGTATTGAAAAGCATATGCCTATGGCCTTAACTATTTTGGGTAGATTATAAAACAGATATTAATATTTACCAGCTGAGTCTCTTTAGTTGTAGGAATTGAAGCTGCCTGGCTAAATGGAAGTGAGGTAAACCTTTAGAAGTTGGTTAATACCTTCTCAAAGGACTCATGGCATCAGTCTAACTCTGTGGTAAAACATGGTGTAAAGACATATAATCGGTGCTCAGTCAGAGAAGGTAGTTTTTCCACAAAAGTGCATTCTAAGCTAAGATCTCAAAGTAGATACAGTGAAGGAAGATGGAATCAGAAAGGGAAGGAAATGGCATGTGCAGTGACAGTAGCAAAAGGCTTATTAAAGACTGAAAGAAACCAGTTTGCCCAGAAGAGTATCTAAGGGTGGTAAAGATAAGGTGGGAGAGGTAAGGGACAGACTATGCAAGGCCTTGACAGGCCATGTTAAGGTGAGCAGAGACTGTTTTATCACTTATCCCCAATGTCTAGCATAATTCAGATAAAAGCCATAGAAAAGGTTTAAGTTAAATGACCAGACTTCTGACAAGATGAGCAATTAGCATAAACTACTGCCTCTTCCTCTCTCCCACCTGTGGAGATATTATACAAATAAGGCAGTGGGTAGAGATTGAGAAATGATGAAGAATCCCCTGGAGGAACAGATCATGACTGGGTCTTACTATATAACAGGAGCAAGAAATGGAAACCCAGTACAGAAAAGGAGTCGGAGCCATAAGAGTTGTAGTAGTATAGGCTGGGACAAAATTTTTCTTATTCTGTCCTTTCCCCGTCCTGCTCATTGCTTCATATCCAATCCACTAGCTGGGGTGGCCAGCACATTACAACCTTATTTAGCCCCTGGAGTTCTCTAGAGAATTACAACTGAGGGGAAGGAGAGGAGGCTCTACCACTCTGGTGAAGCCAATTCTAACTCAGAGGCTCTGTGTCGTAAGGGCACCTCCATACTTCAACTCATTAGGACACTAGGGCCTGGGCTTGGCTCCTCCCTTTTACCAGCAGCTGACACAAGATTCCCCTCCTCTACTGTGAGCTCATCAGGTAAAAATAACCAGTCATCTGGCAACCACAGCATCCGCTATAAAAGACAAGTCTCAAAGACCATAGGATAAAATGTGTTGAATATTAAAAATGGAATGTTTATAGATGATAATGATCTATGGATCCTGGTTAGCACACATATATATTTCATTGTTCTGCTAGCAGACAGGGCCTAAAAGCAACACCACCTCAGTATCAAGAACACATCTAGCACTCAGATCTTGGTTCTTTAATACCATTAAATAATAAAGGAACCAGGGCTCCTTGAGTAAATAGTTGACTCTGAGATAGGCAGAGGAAAACTAGATGAGCCTGGAGCATCTTGTAGTGCCATGAAATGAGAAATATTTAAAAACAATGATGGAGACGTATTGAAGGGACACAGGAGCTGAGAGTTCCCAATGGCTAAAGCTGGAACACTTTGAACAAAATTAAGTATTATTAGATTATTTTCCAAAGTATAAAATAAATATTCTTGAGTCCACAGTGGTATAAATTAAATAGAGAAAACATCAATTTATTTCTGAAAAATTTCAAGCAACTTATGTAGACATTCCACTTTTAAGGAGAGCACAACTCCTAAGTGTGGGCTGTACGCAGTGACTTCATTGCAAAGAGTACAATATTGGGTGGAAGAGAGTAACTTTACAATGGAGAAACCTGGCGAATAAGACCTCAGCCAGGTGATCAAGGCTAACATCAACAGTAATAAATCGGTTAGTATATACTCTTGATATGTGATGGGAATGGCACTTTACCTCTGTAGTCTTCCTTTCAAAATCCTTTAATCATGAGAAAATCTCAACCCTATTGAGGGACTTTCTATAAAATACCTGACTCAAAATTCTAGGTCATCAAAAAAAATAAAAATAAAAAAAAAGTCTAAGAAGCTGTCACAGCCAGAATGAGCCAAATGAGACATGACTAAATGTAATATCCTCAATGGAATCCTAGAACAAAGGACATTAGATAAAAACTATGGAAATCTGAATAAAGTATGGACTTTAGTTAATAGTGACTAAATATTAGCCCATTAATTTGACAAACATACTATACTGTTAATATTAGGGGAAACTAGGTATGGGGAACATGTGAGTTCTTTGTATTACCTTCACAACTTTTCTGTAAGTCTATAACTATTCTAAAATACAATAAACTTCGAGGTCTATTTTGTCACTCCCCTACCCAGGTAGTAGTATAGTTAGCCTTAACATTCTCATACCCCAAAAGGCCTTTACTGGAGAACAGGAGGGCCAAAGTAACACTGGCTCCTTTTTAACCAGGCCTTAAGATACTAAAATGACAAATATGTGACCCAGCAAGTTGGCTCATTAAGTATTCCAAAACAGTAATAAAGAAAAAGATGTTTTTAAGCAGACATTCTAAGTATTACAGTTGATTTGTTAATTCAGTGAAACTGTTTCCCTAGAGAGTATTGGCAGGCCCATTAACTGGAGCTGTTCATGAAGTCCCAATTAAGCAACAAGATTAACAGAGATTAACAGGAATCTCTGTCACTTTTTAAAGTTCTTAATTAGTTGCTCTTACCATGTTGTTTTCTTTTGGGTGAATTCCTAGGCACTAAACCTCCTTTTAGTGTCCCTTCGGGGCCTGCAGAATTTATTCCTGAGGTTTTGTTTTCCTGATTAAAATTTGAGATGTGATCCAAAATTTCAATGCAAAAATCCATTTTGCATTGAAAGACAATTTCTCTCAACTCTGAAAGGAAAATGAATTATTGACAGGCAACAGGACAGCACTCAATACTCGGGGCCCCCTACTGCACGTACCCACTTTAGTTTTTCCTCTTAATATGATACAGGATTGTGTCCTGAAAGTTGAGTAGAGCAACGAAGAGGAACACTTGTGTTTATTAACTGCTACCTATGGTCGGAAGTGGTAGCTTGGATTTTTTTGGGGGACGAGAGGGGGGTGGCAATCAATCATGCTATATTTAGCTCTAATTAGGCACAAAGATTTTTCCAATCACATCACCTAGAGATCACTTCACCCACTGCTGTTTGGCTGCCAGTCTCTTGTCTCTCTCTTCAGCAATGGTGAGGCGGATACCCTTGCCACGAGGAAGAGAAATCCACGGTTTGTTGCCTTTACCAACAACAAAAATGTTGGAGAGCCGGGTGGCAAAGCTATTGCCATTGGCATCTTTCACATGAACCACATCAAAAGAGCCAGGGTGTCGCTCTCTGTTGGTGATCACACCAATTCTTCCCAAGTTAGCACCTCCGGTCACCATACAGAGGTTACCAGTGTCAAACTTGATGAAATCAGTAATTTTGCCAGTCTCCAAATTAATCTGAATGGTGTCGTTCACTTTGATGAGGGGATCAGGGTAGCGGATGGTGCGAGCATCATGAGTCACCAGATGAGGGACTCCTTTTGTGCCCACAAAGATCTTTCTCACTTTGCACAAACTTGTACTTGGCTCCTCAGGTGTAATACGATGAACAGCAAAGCGACCTTTGGTGTCATAGATCAGACGGAAATTCTCTTCAGTCTTGTCAATGCTGATGACATCCATAAAGCCAGAAGGGTAGGTCACATCAGTCCGGACCTTGCCATCGATCTTGATAAATCTCTGCATGCAGATCTTCTTTACTTCATCTCCTGTTAAGGCATATTTCAGTCTGTTCCTTAGGAAAATGATGAGTGGGAGACATTCTCTCAGTTTGTGGGGACCAGTAGATGGACGAGGAGCAAACACACCTGTCAGTTTATCTAGCATCCAATGCTTTGGAGCTGCAACGCGCTTCAGATGCTTCTTAGGACCACGAGCCATCGCTGCACTGGACACAGAAGAGTGGCAGCTTGGATATTTACAGACCAGTAACCCTGCTAGTCCAATTTCAGTTTCCACTGAAGTATGGGAAAAGGATGATAAAGAGAAAAAATGAAAAAATTTTTAAATAAATTGTTCATTTATAAATGAATAAACTTTGAAATGTTTTACTTCACTTTCTTAGATTTACGAGGAAATAAAAAAATCAAGCCAACAGGGAGTAGATGACTAATTAACTTCACTTATCAAGTAGGAGATCCCATTTAGTTATTTTAATGTGCATGATTAAGTCATTGAAACCTCTCAGGGTATTAAATACAGGCACAAATATCAAATGAATTATTCCTTTTCAAGTAGCAACACAGGGGCCTCTCTCTGCACCTGGGTAGCGTTATCATAGTCTGGAAGGCAATCTGTATGCTCAGAGGAACTTGAGATCCCATATTTTAAACCCTGGTTGTTCATGATAAATATTCCCCCTTTCCTTAGAAGCCATTTCTATTTCACAATCTAGGACTGAGTCTGTAATCGGGCTCTGCTGGAAACTGAAGACTACTGTTTTTTCTTAGGACCTCTTCCTTAGGTATACATTAAAAGAGAACCACTATGATAAAAGTAACCCATACAATTTTATACATAAATCCCAAAATAAGTAATAAAGACTATTCTACTACTGGGTAATTTACTGAAGTCACCCATGTCATCTAAGAAATGAAGAGTTTAAAGACTTGCTATAAGGCAAAGGTATTGATAACAGGGAATTTTTCACATTGGTACTGTCCCTGAGTCTGTCGCTAATGAGCTGTCAACTCTCAAGGCCTGAATTTCATTATCTAGAACAAGAGGCTTGCCATTTGTATTCAAAAGGCCCTTTAGCTTAGAATGGTTGGGGTGGGGGGGGCGGCGGGTAAAGTTTGTTGTGACACTGAAAATTTTACCAAATTCTAATTTCACTGTCCATAAATAAAGCTTTATTGGAACACAGTAGTGCTCATTTGTTGCCATATCATCTATGGCTGCTATTACACTGCAATTGCAGAGCTGAGTAGTTGTGTCATAGACTATATGATACACAAACCTAAAATATTATCTAGCCCTTTATAGGAAGTTTGCCAATCCCTGCTCTAGAATAGCAGTGTACATAATACTACTTTCTGCATTAGTGGAATGTTCTGAGCTGTCCAATATGGTATTCACTAGATGCTGATATGGAGAAACTGATTTCATTTCATTTTTGTGAATTTAAGTAGCCATGCGTTACACTGCAGAGCTCTAGGAAAGGAGGGCTTACTTTTAATTTTGGACTTCAATTTTTTAGAATTTTAATTTTCCAACTGTAAAGAAAACCTCACACCACTACTATACTTCTGACACCTGATGTGTGGGGTTTTTTCCCCACACCAAGCAAATCTGTGTCACCAGCTGGGTATCCTACAATTTAACTCAATTCTGATACTATCTATACCTGCAGACAGCACAGGTTAAGGGTACATTCCTTAAGATTGCCATCCCCATCTCCAAATCACAAGTCCACGTTGTTACCTGGGCTTCTAACAGGCTAAAAATTCGAGTTCCCACAACCTCCTCAGGCTTGCCCAATTGGCTGGAGGAGCTCGGAGGCTCAGGAAAAAAATGTACTGTTTACTAATTTATTATAAAAAGATCTGATAAAGGATACAGATGAACATCCAGGTGGAAGAGATGCATAGGACAAGGTATATGGGAAAGGGTACCAAGCTTCCAAGACCTCTCCAGGTGTACGTCTCTCCCAGCACTTCCACATGTTCAACTACCTGAAAGTTCTCTGCACCCCATGCTATTGGGATTTTTATAGAAGCTTCATTACACAGGCATGATCAACTATTAACTCTATATCCATCCCCTCACCCTCTCTGGAATAGGGCATGGCCTACCTTACATACCTAGGTGTCACACAGGGCTGTATGTCAGATATGAGGTCCTGAGGGACACAGGTTTCTCAGGTGAAGTCACCTAGAGTTCAAAGAGGAAAGGAATGACAAGATCTCAATGGGATCCTTTTCTCACAGAAAAAAAAAAATGTTTGCACCCAGACTAGGACCAACTCCACAGGAAGAGTTATTCCACTCTCAGAGGTGCAAAACACTACCCAAAGGTACCTGGCCACAACACCAAAACAGTGATTGAGGCCAGACCTCAATAAAGGCAGCGCTTGCTCTTCCAACAGTGTAACACCATCCGAAGCATCATACTAGCCTGGATAGCTGACAACTGCTGGATGATTTCTGAAACACCTTATTTGTTTCAGATGCCCAGGCAACCCAGGTAGAAGACATGGATACAGGTATCCCCAGGAATTAAATGTTGAGCGCAAGACAGAGGTCTGGAAGCACTGATTGCAGATCAATTATAAAAGGATATGATAAAGGATACTGATGAACATCCAGGTGCAGGAGATGCACAGGACAAGGTATATCGGAAGGGATACCAAGCTTCCATGTTCTCTCTGGGAGCATCACTCTCCCAATACTTTCATGTATTCACCAACTAGAAAGTTCTCTAAACCCCATGCTGTTGGGATTTTTATGGAGGCTTCACCACACAGGCATGATCAATTATTAACTGCATTTCCAGCCCCTCACTCCACTTGGTAGAGTGGGGGATGGGGCTGAAAATTCCAAGTTTCTCATTATTGCTTGTTCTTTCTGGTCACCAGCTCCCATTAGAACAAGATTCAAATCCTTTAAACGCATAGGAAACAAGAATCCTTTCCCCATGCCTTTAGTCATTTTATTCAACATTCAGGGAGTTCTTGCCATGTGCTGGGCACTGTGCTTGGGATTTAACAGTGAACAAGGCAAAATACACTATTCTTTACCTCATGGAATTTACAATCTCCCTATAAATTCCTCAGATGGAATGATAAAATTATCTCAAAGAACCTACATGCCTTCAAGACCATAACCATCAAAATCATACTTAGCCCTTCAATGAGTGGCCAAATTTGTATAGGTGGATTTTGCCTCCCATTTATTTCCTGCAGGATACCAACTATATCTATTTAACATATTCAATTCCATGTTGGAATGAATAGGGACATTTACCTCAAAACTCCATACAGACTGTCCACCTGCCACTAATTTCCTCTTCAGGAGGGCCGAGGATGCACTACTTTCAAGTCACCCTAAAAAGAAAGATTTCACTGTTCAATACCCCAGACCATATAGCAGCTCCTAAGGCTGCTCTTCTGTTGAGATGGAAGCAGAATGCAGTCTGCCATTCATAATTTTTTTTTAGGCGAGGCAACTCTTGGTTGACCTCACATATTCCAAGGACCTTATCATCTTACAATCTCTTCTTTTTTAATTTTTACACCTATAGCACCTGGTCTTCCTAGGTGGTCTCCCATCCAAGTACTAACCAGGCCTGACCCTGCTTAGCTTCAGAGATCAGACGAGATCGGGCTTGTTCAGGATGGCATGGCTGTAAACTGCCATTTATAATTTACCATATTTTTTATATCCTAAGGAATTATTTTATTTCCCATTATTTGCCTTTTTTGGCCTATGTTACCATTAAAGCTAACCATCCCCCAAGCCCTCTAGATTATCACTAGTCTTAAGACTCCACACGTAAAAGGTTATATTCACAATGAACATGAGCTATTCATACAAAGCACTCAAAATTTAGCTGAGAATCCTTAAAAGGGAAAGCAAATTGATAAAACAAAATCAGTTTTGATAAATAACTCCACCTCCCAACATCCTTGCCAGTTCCTCCTACGGAAACTATGATGTCACTTCACAGAAGCAGTTAGCCCTACTGGACAATCTCCAACATCACCCTGAGTGATTTAGTGTTTGCTTAAAACTGAGGACCATCTCTTCTCAGAAAACTAGCATTCTAAAACAATATCACTACAAAGATGGCTCATGATTTACTGCTCCAAAGGGGTAACAACTCTGCTCACTCCTAAAAATCAGTAAGGAACCAACACAAATATACTGTCAGCCTAAAACAGAACTTACTATGGTTCTAGCTAGGCCTAGGGTCTAGAGCCCCCCAATCAATTGCTATTTTTTTATTTTAATGAACTAGAGAAGGATGCCCATAATTTTAAAGAAAATTCACATCAGCATTTCTCTACACAAGGCATTCTCATAGGTAACTACAGCTATGAAATTCCTCTATGAAGGGATCATCCCGACTAGCTTTGTATGGTGGGAGAGTAGGAACCATGAATTTTGATTTCAGTGAAATTAGCAAAAATCCCATCAGCTTTCTCTCTATAGAAGGCCCCTTTTCAGCACTTTGTAGGCACTCAAAAAAGCCTCTTCTTTACTTAAACATCCTTCCATAGCTTGATTGATTACCTTTATTCTATTTCCAAAGTGTGATTCATTAATTTCATACTAGCCAGACCTGTTGGACCAGAACTACTCAGAAAGGTTTGGAGTTCTAGATTTCTTCCTGCAAAGCTATGCTCTTGCAGATTTAACTTTAACAGATAAACAACTATGCTGGCATCTGGGATAGTTAAACAACAGAGTTGGCATGAACCAGGCCCAGAATGCCAACCAGCTACTGGCTGCTGTTCTCCCAGCAGTGTAACACTTGCCCAGGTACAAGGCAACCTAGGCAGCTGCCTACAGCTGGAGCCAAAGGTTGGCAAATGTAATTGCACTTACCTGGCACTGTTAAATTTGTCCAAAGTCCACAACTGGCCCCTCTGTAATCAAAGCACTCTAAGTTAGGGTCAGCCACTAGTTAGTGAACACTTGTGTGTTGTTCAAGACCCCTGCCCTCAAAATCCTATAAAAGTGAGGCCTGTGTCACAGAAATGATAGCCGGTAGTAGCATCAGGAAGCTGGCTCTACCACTTAACAGCCAAGAGCAGACTAACTGAACCTCTCTGTACCCGTCTCATTTGTAAAATGGGAAAGTCATTAATAGTACTCTGTACACAAGGTGGTAGGTAGGATTAAATGTAATATAAATTATTCCCACAGGATAATATCTGGTATAGAGTGGGCACTCGATAGACACTTGCTATTACCAGCAGCTATATTCCAGGCAAGAAGATGATGGATAGGAATGAGTAGAAGGGAAATTACCTTGGAAGAGTAATGGGCAGGGAAATTGTTAAGGCTGATTAAAACTAGGTAGAGGAGGGGCTCGATTATGTGACCTCTTTAAAAAGCAGAGCTTTAGAAAAATAACTGGATGCAGTAATGGACGTGAAAGGAACGGAGAGACAGGTTGCCATTCCTGTCAAAGACTTCAACATTCGTTGAAAGCAGTAACTAAAGTATTTGCAAGAATGTTAATAAACATTCCTACCCACCCACCCACCCTTATAATTTGCCTTATTTCTATAAGGTTAGGGTTTCTAAGACCATACCTTTTCCTAGCCATCCTCTAATTTCACTCCTAACCGCCTCCAAACAATTTAAAGGAAAAGGAAACTAGAGGGGGGCGCATTGTCCCAGTCTAAAAACAAATCTAAAAATAGCCTGCCCCTTTCAGGGGCTTGAGTTGAAGAAACTGACCCAGCTCCCCTTGCCACGTGTTCCTCAAAGCCCTTCCGAAGCCCCAGGCCCTCGCATCTGGGGAGCGAGGCTCTCCGAGACCAGCTCTGGGTGACTTGCCCAGGTTCAATTGAGCTGGGAGAAAACGGGAGGCGACTCCAAGGCTACGGTCTCCCAGCGTCTCTTCAAAATGCCCTCCAAACCTGGAGTCACGAGGAAACCAACCCCAGTTTCGTCCCCGTGCCTCATAAGGAGCCTCCTTCCAGCTGCCTCTAATCCTGGGCTTGTAAACCTCCGAATCCTCTCCCTGCTTGGCCCTTACTCACCCACACGTGTCCGGAGCTCCGCTGGCGTGCTCCAAACGCGGCACCGGCCGCGAGGAAAAGGGCAGCTGGGAACTTAGCGGAGCCCCGCCTAGACTACTGGGCGGGGCCTCAATGCTCAGGACCCGGAAGCCCCGCCCACGAAAGGGCGGATTGGAAAAAATGGGAGTGCGGTGGCGTAGGTGATCACACTCCTCTCAGGAGCTGAGCTCCAGAAGAGAAAGAGTAGGAATCTAAACAAGGGCTACATTTTATTTTTTCATTCCCACCCCCTTTGTTACTTATGGATGGAACGGGCACTGGGTTTGGTGTTGCTAAAGAGAAAACCTGGTGTGTACTAGTGCGGCCATGCTTCCTGCCCGCCTACTCTTAGCGCCCCCTGGGACGCTGATTCCTCTCACACGTGTGGCGCCTTTCTGTTCTGTAGGCTCAGCCCACGCTTTCTGCAGGCTCAGCCCATGCTTTTTCCAACTCTTTCTGGCTTTCACAGCAGCGCTCTCACTCGACCAATGGATCGCTCCCTCACTTTGGTTTTCAGCATTTCTCCAGGAGGTTTTCGGGTACATTACACTGGTCACTTCTGTAGGCCTAACCCTAGGGGATCAACTACATCCAAGGTACCTGCACTGGGATCCTTAGCTACAGCAGCTAAAGAACTCTGGTTCTCTCTGCCAAGCTTGCACTGTGACACAATCAGGCAAAGAGGCCACAACCTGGGTCTGGACAGATTGCTTGCCAAGTTACCAGCATTTCTTTTGAATACTAAAATTTCCTTCCTCCTCAAATTGAAGTAAATATAATCCCGTCCTGCTAAACAGCTGGAGAAGCTGGGGCCCAGACAGGCAAGGTTTAGCAGCAGTAATTTCTAAATCCATTCCCTAGATACAAGAGCCCTTTCTTTCCTAGCCCCATCCCTGATATTCTACCAACTCTGCTGATCGATTGCACCTGGCACCTTTGCTAGGCGAGCCCCTGGGAATCAGCCACTGCTCTTGGCATCTGCCAACGTATTTCATCATCTTTCCTCAGCTTTTTCATGCACCCAACCCTCCCAGACCTCTGCTCAGAAAGTCCAGAATCCTAAATTGATTCCAGCAAGACACCATCAGCAATAAGGCCAGAGAACCACTGGAAAAGTGGCAAGCACAAATCCTCTCCAGTTTTGATAGAGGTGGACACAGGCTCTGGTTGGAAAAAGATTTATATAAATACAGCAATTTAAAAAATCACATGAGCAGCACTGGTCTAGTAAGCAGGAGCTCTCCTTTGCAGTTAAATAGGAATGTGGCTGAAGATTGCTGCTATAATCAATGCCCATATTCAGTTGTCACGGTGCGTTCATGAAGGAGGATTATGAGAGCTATAAAACCAAGTAGATTGAGTGGGAAATTGTCCTGTGGAGCTCTGCTAAGGAGAAATTGCATTGGCATCTCATATATTTTGCTTTCTTTCCTTCCAAACACACAAAATGGAGAAAGCAGAGCTACTCTGATGATTCATGAAAAGGAAAGATGAGGTTTGTGTGATCCTGTGCATATGTGCTTTCAGAGAAGAGACAGGAAGTAATTGAGGCTAAGGAGATACTAAGGCCTTTGGGGAGAGAGGGACCAATGACCTGGTGAGAACTGGATTCGCAGATTAGTCCAGGTAGAAGGCAGAATTTGTGCGGAGGGAAGGCTAGCCATTATGAGTAAAGAAACCTGAGTGGTGCACCAGGTTCTCATGTCATATTGAAAATATAGATTTTTATTTTTTTCAATATAGGCCATTTAGTGTCTTTGGGAGAAAACCTAGGTTATGATTTCTTTATTTCCTAGTTAAAAAATCCTTTATAGTCAACATTCTTAACCTCCATCCTTTTAAATTCCAAATGCATTTTGGTGTTGATTTATGTGGTCTTTTACCATATTCTTGCAAAGACAAAATTGTTAGGAATAATACCAAAAAAGAAAAGGTAAAATCTCTAGAATAAAATACAGCCAGATGAAAGACAAAAGATTAAGGTAAGTCCATTAGCTCTGGGTTTGACCTCATAATTGAAAGGCTGGCCCTAAGGGACACTAGGTCCCCAACCTTCTTGCCTACATTTACCTTTCTATCCTCTCCTCGCTTTTCTCCTTGATGCCCTTGGCTCCAGAGACTGCTCTTTTTCTCTCTTCCCTGGACAAGAACCACCACTAGAGAAATATTTAATTTGTTCAGTCAATTAACATTTACTAAACATCTACCATTTGCCAGACTGTGTTCAGGCACTGCAGATAGAGCAACAGAGATTCCTACCTGCCTAAAGCTTACAATCTAGTGGGAAAGAAGGACAAGTATAGGTGTCTCTGGGCATATGTCAGGCGGCAGTTAACCTAGCCTGGGGGGAATTCAGGGAGAGTACTGAAGATATCAGTATTCCCTCTGGATGATTCTAAGGGCTTAGAGTAGAAGAGGGATCCCTCCTTCAACCCTGTCCTCCTGTTACTACTCTGTAATAGCTACCCAAGTTAGGGTGGGACCCTGTAGATCTCATTTCTCAAAAGCATAGTTGGATTAACAAGAATGCAGAGAAATTGGAACCCTCATACACTGCTGGTGGGAATGTAAAATGGTATAGCCACTTTGAAAAACAGTTGGGCAGTTCCTCAAATGATTAAAATAGAATTACTTTATGACTCAGTAGTTCCACTCCTAGGTATATACACAAGAAAATGAAAATGTGTGTCTGCACAAAAAACTTGTACACAAATGTTTACAGTAGCATTATTCACAATAGCTAAAATGTTGAAACACTTCAAATATTTGTTAACTGACAAATGGATATACAGAGGTGGCACATCCATACAGTGGAATATTATTTGGCCATGAAAAGGAATGAATGAACAATGAAAACATTATATTAAGTTAAAGAAGACAGACCATATATCGTTTGATTCCATGCATATGAAAGTCCAGATTAGGAAAATGTATAGAAACAGATAGTAAATTAGGAGGTGCTTAGGTCTGGGGGTTGAGGGTATAGGGTGATAGCTAAAGGTTACATGGTTTCTTTTTGAGGTGATGGAAATGTTCTAAAATTGTGGCGATCGTTGCACATATCTGTGAATATAACAAAAACCATTGAATTGTACTTGTTAATTGGGTGAATTGTATGGTATTGACCATATGTATGATATATCTCAATAAAGCTGTCAAAACAACCATGAAAAGCATACTTAGGGACCTGGAAGATCTGCAATTCTGGTTAAAATTGTGGGCTGCATGGTCATGGTCAATTTTAAGGACTAGAGAGGACTTTTTATTTGGGGTCCTGTGCCCTCTCAGAGCTCCTTCTCAGTAACAGAAAAACTTAATGCATTTGTGTGGGCAGCACAAAGGGGTAGACTGTGCATTCTCATACTAATTCCTCTCCCTCATAATGATTGACTCCTTCATAATGATTTAGTTCAACGTTTATATTGTACCTACTGTGTTGAAGGCATATAGACCTGAAAGAGTCAAAGTCTCTTTGTTCCCTCCAATGGTTAAAATTAAATTATTAATATAATGCCCTCCATATAAACAAATAAAGCTCTTTAGAAGATAGGCATAATGTACAAAGAATAGTTGCAAGGCATCCTGGGATTCTGGGCTCCCTTTGTGACATTTAGGGAAACATCACGGTGACATCAACTAGAGCAAGAGCAATTCCCAGGCCTTCTTGATGTTGAGCAATTTCCAAGACTTGGCTCCCTGCTCACATGCCTCCAATCACCCCTTTGTTTGGTTTCTACACTCAATTACTTAGTCTATTTCCATACCCTTCATTTTCTCACCAACTCCACCCCAAAATGTCCAAATTGGCCCTCCCATACTGAAACCATTTGCCGGAAATTCATTAAGCTTAACACATGGGAAATTACAGAGGAGATTTCACTTGTCACTTAGGCTCAAATATAGAAAGTAATTTTAAAAGGACAGTGGCAAGAGACTATTTTTATCTTCCTTGTTTGTGCTGAATTTTAATCTTACTGTCACTCATTCTCTTCCTGGCTACCTCATTTCTTCCTTTCTTCTTTAAAATAAATGTTGGCCTTTTTAACCTTTGGCCTATGTTCTTTTATCTTACTTTATAGAATCATTTCTTTCTGCCATTCACTCATTCAACAAATATTGAGTATATCCCATTTGCAGGTCCTTTGCTAAGCTCTAGGAGGGGTACAGTGATGATTAAGACAGATATGATCCTTACCATTATGGATATTACAGTCTGAGGCAGGAGGATATCAGGTAGAGTGGATTCAGATTTGATCACAGGAAATCCTTGTGGGAGTTACTTGCACTTTTCTGATGCTGAGTTTATCCTGCAGTAGTAAATGGGCATGTGAAAATAGCCAGAATCTCAGCATGTTTGTGGGGTTAGGGAATAAACCAAGTATATACTAGGAATGCAAGGAAACTAAAGACCCAGGTTTCTGTGTGATATATACAAGTCCCCCAGGGAGGACGAACATAGATTTGGGAATCACATATGGATTTGATTCTGGAACATAGATTTGGGAATCACATATGGATTTGATTCTGTATCCACCATTTACATATTAGCTGATTGACTTTAAGCAAGTGACCTCTGGACCTCAGTTTGCTCACTTATAGAATGAGAATTGCAATCTCTACGTTTTAGGTTGTTGTGAAGACTGAGATATCATATACAAGGGACCAGGCAGGTGCTCAACTTACGTCATTTTTTTTTACCATTACCTCCCTATTCTACCTTCGAATACCATGATTACAAAAAAATACATACATACATACATACATACATACATACATAAAAGAAAAGAAAGGAAAAGAAAGAAAACAACCCAGTTCCCCAATTGGTGGGAAATGAGGCTCTTCAAATAGTATTCATCAATCATATACCCAGAGAGATGGGTTGTTACTATATTGGTTACTGTGAGTTGTGCTATACATTGAAACTTATGACAGCCAAATCACTCTCTTCTTCTGGGGTAAGGGAAAGGCAGTAAAAACAAAATTGTAGGAGAAAGACTGAAATGAAATATAACAAAGGACTACCTCATTATGAGGCCTGGAAACGTGAGTAAATGACAGAGAGAGTTACAGAATCTCCTTTTCTAAGAGTATCTGTTTGGACTGGGCTGGGGCAGGCCTACGTGGAAGTGGGCAATAATCCTGTCAACCTTCTCATGTCCTAATTAGCCTAGGGAATTTTTGCAGGAGAAATTGCTGTTCCTCTTCCTTTTCCAAGACAAGCATGCTCTGAGGAGATGAATGATGCCAAGAAGGCGTATTGCTCGCAAGGAAAAATGGCAGCTGCCATTTTAGGCACTTAGTAAGTACAATATATTGAGAAGCTGCTGATTTGGTTTACCTGATTTCTCCTCCCTGATAAAGAAGAAATCTCTTCAATCAGAAGTTCTTTGAAGCTAAAAAGGAAGCCTGAGCTCCAACTGCAGAAATTGGCAGAGGCAACATTTAAAGAAACACGCCAGCTCAGCACTCAGCACCAGGATTCCTGGATTCCCAACCTCGCCCTCACCCCTGGGAAATTTCAGTTTGCCTTTGTTCAGCAGAGTTCTTGTTAAAGAGGAGGAGTCTAGTTGTCCTTTTCTCCCTTCGCCATCGTTTTTCTTTCCTTGTTCTCAAGTTTCCTTCTCTCCTCCTTTGTGCCTCCTTTTTTTTTCTCCTTCTTCTCCTCCCTCCTCCCAATTTCCAATGCAGCTGTTGGATATCATTGCCTACCCCCACTTGGATTTCTGTTTCAAGGACTTTGTAATTCTTTCTTGATCTAAGTACTATTTCGATAACAAAGGCAGTTCTCTTAGCAGTGTTTCCCCCAAGTGTAGTCAGGTGCATTAGAGGAAGACCTTTCCCGCAGGATTTTCAGAGCCTTTCATGTGCTAATGTGAATTGTGAATGTCTGAGCAGTCATTAGAAATTGGAACTCACATTTCCCAAACCTCTTTGATCTTTTTTTTTCCCCCTCAGAGCTTATTTTGGGACATGACCTTTGGAATACATTTCAGAAACCCATATTGCGTATTAGGTTGTTAAAAAATACTATAACATTCATCATTATTTGTTTTCTACAAACACCCTATGGTAGGACAGGGAAGTTATAATTACTTTACTTTACAGATGAGAAAAACTGAGGCTCAGAGAGGTTATACAACATAGCTAAGCAGCAAGCAACGAAGCCAGGTCTTCTCATTAGCGGCCCTACTCTCTCTGCATTGCCTTGCACTGCATTTAAATATAATACATATGTGACATGATATGGCATATAACATGTGATATGGGATCTAGAAGACACATATAATTGGTGAATTATGACATTTATTTTTTCCTGTTTACTAAGTATGTATTGCACATCTATTATGTGCTTATCACTATTCCAGATGCTGAGGATAGAGCAGTGACCAAAATAGACAAAAACGCAAATTCTTGCCTTTCATGGAGCTTACAGTCTAGTGGGGGAGACAGAAATTACAAGATGATTATGTAACATATTTAATTATATATGTTACATAATCATAAGGGCTAAGAATAAAAATAAAGTAAAGAAAAGAAAAAGCAGATGTGGAAGTTGCAGGGGGATCAAGGAAGGCTACAGAGAAAAGGCTACATGTGAATAAAAACCTGAAGGAGATAAGGGAGAGACCATGCAGAGATTTAGGAGTGGCTAGGCGGGGGCTCCAGCAGAGAGAAAAGTAAATTCAAAAGGCCTGAGGCAGGAGTGGGCCTAGGATGAAGTTGAGCTGGGGAGAGGGTGAGGTGGTAAAAGATGAGGTTAGAGAGATTGAGGGGCTGGGGTCCAAATACTAGATCTTATAAGGAAATGATATAATGATATAATGCAGATGATATGCCATGATGTAATAATACCACATGACAATTTATGATACTGTTGTATAACAAATTACCCCCAAACTTTAAACATTTATTTTAAGCAGTTTCTGAGAGTCAGGAACTGGGAGCAGCTCAGTTGAGCTGGCTCAGGGTCACTCATGATGTTGCAGTCAGGCTGTCTGCTAGGGCTTCAGTCATATGAAGACTTACCTGAGGCTGGAGGATCTGCTTCCAAGCTCACTCAGGTGGCTGTTGACAGTATTGGATCTGTCTAGAGACAAAGACAAAGACATGGCCCTCTTGAGATCCTCTCCCACCTCAGGCCCCGCTCGGCCTTGGCTGTCTAATCAGAGTGGGCCAGTTTCCCAAGTTGAACACCAGATGGCATCGCAGCCTCAGGAGCGAACAGCTGAGGCTGCAGACAAGAGCAGCTGCCCTATTAGGAACTCAGGCTCCTGCTGGGTGTCTGGGGGTCCTGGGTGGTGGGGACCTGCCTTCCCTGCTCCCAACGCAGGGACGTTCCTATGCTATATCTGCAGATTGGGTTCTGTGGGCCAGTATCTTAGAGAGCACAGCCTGGAGCCCCAGTTAGGAAACAGATGGCGTACACAGGGTCTTTTCTGAGAAAGATGAAAATCAGAGGTTGCTATTCCCTGAGTGACTGTGTGTTTTCCATCACTGCCTGTCGTTTGCTGATGCTTGCTGGTAAGGGTCTTCATGAAATATATCCTATTTGGGGGGCTAGCAGATGCCTGGCAGAAGCCTCCTGGGGTGGCAAGTTGGGACCAGAGACAATTTCAGGGATCAGAGGGCTCTGGAAACCACCTAGGGAATCTCAAGGGCTCAAAATTGAATTCCCTCCTGCCATGACTCAGATGAGGAGCTACATCACCCAGAGAGCTGCCTCCCAGCAACGCAGGCAGGGCTCAGTCCTATGGGCCTTCTATTTGTGCCTCA
Organism: Eonycteris spelaea; assembly: GCA_003508835.1. Classification (NCBI taxonomy): domain Eukaryota; kingdom Metazoa; phylum Chordata; class Mammalia; order Chiroptera; family Pteropodidae; genus Eonycteris; species Eonycteris spelaea. Next base: position 8,466,108 of record PUFA01000039.1, read on the forward strand.
GTCTCCTTTCTTCTCCTTGTATTTCTGACTCCTCCTCTCTGTTCCATTTTTTTTCCCTTTCTTTCTTTTCCCACTGTCATCCCTGTCCATTTATGTCTTTCCTCCTGTGGATCTCTCTTTCTATGCTCCAAGGTAGAGAAGAAAGCCTGTCTTGGCCAATGGCTGCAACACCATTGCCTTCCTTTATGGACTCAGACTCTTTCCATTTGACCCACCTTCTCTCCCTCAATCCCCGTTCTTGCTGTGGTTGATGCTGCTTGATAGCTGGTCCCAAGGAAACCTGAACAAAGGGAGGTCCAGAGGTCACCAAGAGAATGTGCTCTCCTCCCCCAGAGTCTGTGCTCCTTGCTTTGTAGCTCTGGAGAGGAAAGCCCGCAGAGGCATCCCAGTAGGACTGAGATCCACAAAACCTCCTATTCACTAGACATCCATCTATGCCCTTAGAATGTGAGCTTTTTATTTTTTAGAATATGAGCTTAAGGGAAGTGCCCCTTCTACTTTGTTCAGTGCTGTAACCACAGTATCATAGTAAAAAAATAATGAGAGATTGAGTGGAAGGATGAATTCTGAGCTCTTTATTAGGCACTGGAGTATAAACATTAAAGGTGCCATCCCAGTCCATAAAGAGAGAAGGACACCCGGAGAAGCAATCCCCTAGCATCCAGAATAGTAACTAAGAAGATGGTGGTGATAGAAGATGCAGTGGGTGCCTGAGTCTGCACTGTGAAGACAGGAGAGGCTTTGTTCACTCACCATTTTAACAATTGTTCACAGGAAGCTACCAGTACTAGACTCTAGGTTACAGCAAGGAATAAGGTAGGCTCCCAGTTGTGTGTAAGAGTAAACAAACAGGTAGTAACAAACAGAATAAATGCTGTCCCGGGGAAAATAATTTTCAATGGGGGCAGAAAGTAGAGGCAGCTTGCCTAATCTGGAGTGTTCTGGAAGGCTCCGCATTGAGTTGAGTTCAGGTTAAGCCCTGCCTGAAAGGTGAATAGAAATCACTTGCGGAAAGCGGAGGGAAAGAGAATTGCAGACCAAGGGAACATCATATAGATAGGATCAAGAGATAACAGGCAAGTTTCAAGGAACTGAGTAAAAGTGCTTGGAAATCTGGCTGAAGTACCAGGAAGTGTGGTGGGCAGGGTTGAGAGACACAAGCAAGAAAAATGGGTGGGGGTGGGATGCAAGAGCTACCAAAACCAGCTTAAGAAGTTATGACTTTACCTCGAGTGCATGGGAAACTGCTGAAAAGCTTTAAGAAGGGAAGTGATAAAATCAAGTTTATATTTTAGAAAGATTACTCTGGGTGCAGTATGGGAAATAGATAAAGTAGGACTAGAGTGGTACCCTTGAGACTAGTGAGGGATTAGTCCAAGCAAGAAATGATAGCCTGAATGACGATGATATCAGTGGGTCTGGAGGTCATGTTTGAGGGAAGCCTGAGGATAATTAGGAGTCTTCCTGGTAGAAAACTTGGGGTAGAGGGGATATTGGCATCCAGAGAGAGAAAATGGATATGCAAAGGTTTCAAAACCTTGGCATGTTCTGGGAAGCGCATATGGTTATGTATTTTTAGCTTGTGAGAGGGCAATGAGAAATGAGGTAAGGAGGAACTAATCTTTGCTGAAGAGTCTTGTAAGTCCAGGGTGAGGCCAGACCCCCTTTGTTAGAGTTAGGGGAGTAGAGGGGAGGCTATCTTTCCAGATACCTGAATTATCTGGAGGGTATCCAGAGAGTCCTGGTCCATCCAGACATTTTTTGAGCAAATACATCACCCAGAAACCTGAAAAACAAAGGCAAACAGTATCCAAGGAGGTGAAGGAAAATGTGGCAACTGGAGAAATTAACTGAACCAAGACAGGGAGTGTGGGGAGATGGGAAGAGACTGCCTGCCAAGCATAGACAGGTAAGCAAGGCTGTGTGAGATGGGCCCCATTAGAACCTGGAAATCCACCTTTTAGAATTGTCCAGATCCTGCACTCACTCTTCTCTGTTCTGTCTCCAGACCTCAAAGGCTTCCCACAGACATCTCTAGTTTACCTCAAAGAAGAGATTTGGAAAATGGCAGAGGGCATAAATAACTACTCTAATGGCTAAGAAACTGGGCTCTGCTTCTTTCTCGATTTGTAACTTAGGGCAAATCACTTACTGGAATCATTTTCCTCACCTGTGAAATGGGGATAATAATAATGCCTATCTAATCAGTGTGAAAAAGTTGAAATGAAGTAATGTGGACAGAGAGCTTACCAGTAAATGTTCTCAATATCTTTAGTGTTATTAAGATTTTTGGTATGAACCCAATGGCATGGGGTGTAGGGAAAGAGAGAGAGACAGGAAGAATATAAATAAGAAAGCCTGTGTGGGAAAGGCAGTGAGTTCCAACCTGTGCAGAATCCTTCAGTGGCTTCCACAGCCTATGGGACAAAATTCTCCCCATGGCTGGTTCCTGCCCCTGTCCTCCTTCATCTACCACTGCTCCCAACATTGCTTTACAGACTAAACATGACACTGACATCTGTGATTCCCAGAACATACCAGGTTCTTCATGCCTTTACATGAGCTGTTCTTCTGGAGAGAAAATGTCCCTTCAAACCTGTCTTCATATCAAATATCAGGCAGCTTTCAGAAATCTGGAGCAGATTTTGGAAGGGACCCAGGGCAAATATATCATGGGAGAGAGATGGGGGTGAAGGGAAGGAAGAGCAGGGGAAGGATAACGTGGCTCAAATAAATGGCATTTGAAATAGTACAGCAGGTCCTCGATTAACTAATTTAGTTCAACGTTGTTACGTTATAACATTGATGAGATGACTGAGGAACTTTTGTTTATATCAATTAGCTTATAATAAAATTTGTTTCATTATTCGTTGTTTCCTTAAAGCTCAGAACTTTACCAATGACATTACATGAGGACTTTATTTAGGTGAGACAGAGGGACAGGCAGGCCAATGGACATGCCTGTTTGGGTAGTGAGGCTAAGACTGAAGGAGAGGAGGGAAAGGGGAAAGGTCTAGGGGAGTGTCAGCATGTCCCTGGCCTTCTACACCCTCCCCTGTTTTTTCTCTTTTTTCTCCTGTTAGGGTCCAAGTTCTCTGGGAGGTAATTGCAAGCCTGGGAGTGTTGCCCAGAGACTTAGTTGTTCCTTTTAGGATCTAGGGCCCCAGGATACAAAGGTTCCATTACTATACAGTGTGGAAAGTGACTTAAGCTAACCTGGCCCTGCTGTGCCACAGGATTGCGGTGAGGATTATAGGAGTTAATACATGGAAATGCTTAGCACAGTGCCTGGCACAGAGAAAGTTCTCATTACTATTATCTAGTGAGGGCGGGGCCTGTTTCTTGGAGAAAGTGTCTTTTACCTTCGTTAAATTGCGTTCTCATTGAAGGAAAAGACTATTAACTATCTTGTTTTCTGTTGTACAGACATGCCATAGCCTACTGCTTGGTATACAATCAGTAAATATTTGTTGGATGGATGAATAAATTCCCATTTTGCCAATAGCTAAACTAAGACTGAGAGTTCAGGGGATTAAAACCATCCAGCTAAGTTAGTGGCAGAGCAGAGACTGAAATCCAAGTCTCTGGATCAGAAAGACCTCAGGCCCAGGGATTCTTAGAGTTCAGTCCTCATGCCCCTAGAGTCACCTGTTCCCTGATACAGGCAGACGAATGGTGGGATGTGGTGGAAAGAGGTCCAGACAGGCCTCTGATAACACCTTAAGTGTACTTAAAAGGAGCCCTGTGCCCTGTGATTCTCCTTATTCTCCCAGTCTCTACTGACCAGCTGTGAAGGTGAGAGCCTGGCACCCACCCAAAAGATTTCTGGATCTTTCTTACCCCATTACTGTGGGCTGCCCTGCAGCAGCCAGCTACACCTCATACAGAATTGTTTTATCTTTCATCACTAAGCCTTTGACTGCTGAGACAGCTTTCCTTCCTTCATCTTTTCACCTTGCCTAAAGCTCTCCCTTTCTCCCTATCTCTTCCCCTCCCATTCATTCCTCTTTCCAGATGGCTGATCTTCCTCCTGATGCTTCTTTCCTTCCTTTCCTCCCTCCCTTCATAAGCTAATAGCTTTGCTCTTTCCTCCCTAAATCGAAGGGCAGTAGTATAGTAAAACAAATCACTGTCAACAAAGTACATTTCCACTGTATTCACTTCCATGTAGAGAAGATTTATAGGGTCTCTCAACCTGCACTATTATGTAAATGTGGTAATCCAATGAAAATACATATCTGAGGAGTTTGAGGATAAAGTAACCATAAAAACTATCAATTACCCACTGGAGCTTGAGTTTGGTTAACTCACTCACTGCCTTGCCTTCCTCCTATTTTTCCCCCTCTGAGGGGAAAGCTTGACAGGTGGTGACACTTATGAAAGATGCTTTCTGTCTCCTTGGGTCCTTGGAGGTCAGCTGGAAGATCCAATGTTGTAAAGTGCCTGAGAAATTACAAAGTGTTACGTAATTCAAGAGTATTATTATTTCTACTATCACCTGGGCCATCTCTGTGCCTCTTCAGTGTGATAGATGTCTGTAAACCTAGGCTAATGTCATACTTGGATGTCTTTACCTCTTTCTGTGGACCTACACCTATAAGCAATGTTCTTTTCGTTCTTTCTTGGTAACTCTTGGGCATCCCAGAATCACATTAATATTTGTTTGTCCTGGAGGCTTAATGGGAAGATAAGATTTTGAGGGGACAAGAATCCTCTGAGTAGCCTTTCAGGAATGGAGAGTGGGGCAGGTCCACAAGAGCCATGGGGAATAGTGGGGAGGCTCGGGCCAAAGCCCTTAGCTCCAGCCAGACCCCAGGGCTGCTGTACCAAGGCCCCTAGATTACTCAAGAAGCTGTGCTCAAAGAGGCCTATACTATCCTCCATTCCCAGGACAGGCAGAAGAGTCCATCTGGGTTCTGGGTTTGAGCCCCAGTCTGCTACTTTCCAAATTATTTCCAAAATGGAAGTGATAATATCTGCCTCAAAGAGTTGTTGGGAAGAATAAATGAGACAAAGCTTGTGAAACACTTAGTATGTAGTAAAATTATTTTGCTGTTATTTTAAGTGTTGCTCAGAAGGCTTTTCACATCATGGGCCCTGCCCCTCAAAGGCTGGCTATGGGGATATAGACCTTGCCTAGCCACCTCTCCCAGGAAAGGACCACTAGGTCTGGATTGTGCTTACTTCCCTTGGGATCAGGCTGTTTCAAGCCAGCAGACCCTGGAGGCCAGAGTTAGAGACCAGAGGAGGCAATGGAAAGACCAGGGGAGGTGGGTGTCTCTTACATAGATATGTCAAGAGTCAGAACTGGAAGTAAGGAATGTAGCAGGGGTTGGAGGAAGAGGGAAAAAGATAGAATGTCTCTAAACTGCCACAATCTGGATGGGGCTGCAGCTCTGGGGCCCTGGCACTTCCTGCCACCTCCAGTCTTGAGGATGAGTCACTAGAGGGAGGAGTGATGGAGGTGTCATGCTCTGCCCACAGAGCATCAGGCCGTTCCCCAAAGAGGGCTGGTAGGAGGGAAAAGGAGATACAGAGGCTTAGGGGCAGAGAGGAGCTAGGAACAAGGGGAGACAGGAGGCACTCCTAAGGCTCTGCTCACCTACTCGAGGCCAATGAGGCCACCTCTTGTGCCAGCTTCACTGCTCATCCTGGCCAAGAGTAATCGATCCGCAATTGCTCTTTTGACTTCTGCCTCTGTCTGTGCTGGGTTGGCTCTATTCAATTTTCTCCACGGGGGGTGCTTCACATACTTTTGGTCACCCACAATGGGAGAAGGGACAAGGGTCCACTTGTCCCTTTTCCACCTGGCCAACACCAAAAGTGTCCTCCCCTTTAAAAGCCTTTCTCTCTGCCCCTGAGCAACTTTTTCTATAGCTCTATTGCAGTAGTTTTTCTTCTTTCTTTTTTTCAGAACTGCCTAATTCCTCAGCCCTTCAGCTCCTCAAAGTCAGGGACTTCTTTATGTCTCTAAATCCCAGCAAAAGGTTAAGCATAAATGTATGGATGTGTGGCCTTGGCCCATGAATACTGTTTCTTCTCTCCTTCTCTAGTTACCACTGTTCCCTGACACTTTTTTTAGTTTTCATTTAGTGAGCACCTACTATGTGCTAGGTGTCTTTACATGATTTACTTAATCCTCTTGACAAACTAATGCCTTTCACAGATGAGAAAAATGAGCTCGGTGAGATTAAGTAACTTGTTCAAGATCAGAGTCAGCAGGTGCTAGAACTGAGATTTGCAAGGAAAGACCTCAGAATTTGTTTTAAGAATCTTTTCATTATTTTTAAAAAATATAATAATCAGACTTCTTAGTTGTAACAATGACATACAAAATTTTTAGTTAATTTTTGAGTTACACATTGCTTTTCTTCACATATATATGTATATATGTATATTATCCTTATTGCAATAATTTAAATACTATATAATTCTTTTAAAGCACAATTCAGTGGTTTTTAGCATATTACAAAATTGTGCAACCATTACCACATTAAATCCTAGAACATTTTCATCACCCCAAATGTAACCCCATATCCATTTGAAGTCACTTTCCATTTCTCCCTCAACACCCTTAGTCCTAGGCAACCACTAATCTACTTGTGTTTCTATAGATTTGCCTATTCTGGACATTTCATATAAATGGAATCATACATTATGTGGTCTTTTATGATTGGCTTCTTTCACTTAGCATGATGTTCTTCTCAAGGTTCATCTGTGTTGTAGTATTTATCAGTACTTCATTTCTTTCACTGCCAAGTACTATTCCATTAATATTAATAAAATAGATTAATAATATTCTATTATATGGATATTGTATGGATATGCCATACAATACCACATTGTATTTATCCATTTATCGGTTAATGGGAATTTGGATTGCTTCTACTTTATGGCTGTTATAAATGTTAGTATGAACATTCCTGTACAAATTTTTGTGTGAACACCTGTTTTCAATTCCCTTGGGTAAGTATCTAGGAGTGGAATTGCTGGGCCATATGGTAACTCTATGTTCAAAATTTTGAGGAAACGCCAGACTGTTTTCCCAAGCAGCTGTACCATTTAACAATGCTACCAGCAGTGTATAAAGTTCCTATTTCTCCACATTCTGTCTAATGCTTGTTATAATCTATCTTTTTAATTATAATTTCTGTGTATAAAGTTGATAATCTATCTTTTTATATTTCCTTTCTCTAATAACTAACATTGAACATCTTTTATGTGCTTATTGGCCATTTGCATATCTTCTTTGGTGAAATGTCTATTCAGATCTTTTGCCCATTTTTAAATTGGGTTATTCATTTTTTTTTTTTTGAGTTGCAGAGGTTCTTTAGATAATCTAGATTCAAGTCTCTTATCAGATATAGGACTTGCAAATATTCTCTCCCATTCTATGGGTTGTCTTTTCACTTTCTTGATGGTGTCCTTTGAAGTATAAATATTTTTAATTTTGATGAAGTCCAATTTAGCTTTTTTCCCTGTAGTTGGTGCTTTTGTTGTCATACCTAAGAAGACTTTGCTTAACCCAAACATGAAATTTTACTTTTATATTTTCTCCTGAGAGTTTTATAATTTTAGCTTTTACATTTAAGTCTATAATTCATTTTGAATTAATTTTTACGAAGAAAGGGTCCAAGTTCAGTCTTTTGCATGTGGATATCCAGTTTTGCCAGCATCGTTTGTTAAAAAGACTGTTCTTTTACCACTGAATTATCTGATATCTTTGTTGAAAATCGACTGACCATAGTGTAGGGTTTACTCTGGAGTCTCAAGTCCATTCCACTGATTTACATGTCTATCCTTATGCCAGTAACACACTGTCTTGATTATTACAGATTTGTGGTAAGTTTTGAAATTGAAAGTGTGAGTACTCCAACTTTGTTCTTCTTTTTTAAGATTGTTGTGCTATTCTGGGTCCCTTGCATTTCCATGTGATTTTTTTAGGATCAGCTTGTCAATTTCTGCAAAGAAACCAGCTGGAATATTGATAGGGGTAGTGTTGAATCTATAGATCCATTTGGAGGAGAAAGTGCTTGCTCTTAATCAGGATATCGTACCATCTACCAATCCCAATGCAAAAGGAGACAGAAGGAGCATACCAGAGAAGAGAGAAAGAAACAAAAGGAGGAGTTGGAGAAGAGGAGGAGAATAAAGGAAGAGGAGTAGTTATTCACATAGAGCAAGCAGAAATGAATGCAGATATGGGGAGGTCCCATATCAGCCAAGAGGCAGAATCTTGGGAACAATCAATTCTACCTTACTAGATACATTTTCCATTAACTCAATTTCAGTCCATATGTCGGTAGGTGGTATAACTTTTTCCTTCCCAAGATTATTCTTTCTTTTCCCTCGGATCTCTTCCAAATACCTGAAGATTATGAGAATGCCTTATATGTCTTGATTTATGGGATTTAATGAAAGCTCCCTGTTGAAAAGCCCCATGTCTCAACAATGGAAAGAAATTAATCTCATCCCCACCCCGCCTTCTGCAGTAGGAAGTGTTATGTCCCTATTTGGTGAGCAGCAGGAAAGTTGGCCTACCCTGGGCCTCTGTTCTGGGGAGACTGGCATATGGTGGATGTGCAAGCTGGGGAATGGGGTGCAAGAGCTTCATCATCTGGTGAATTCAGTTGGACCCAAAGTGTCTTGTTACAATCTGTAGCTTCTGTACCTCACCCAGACCATTTTTCTTGCTAAGAGATGGAGAAGTAAAGATATGGGAGGTGGGGGTATAGGCTGTAGAAGTGAGTTTAACTCTCTCCTACTGAATGGGAAAGGGATGATTGAAATTGTTCATTTAGAAAATGATTTAACCTGCTGTAGAAAATCCTATTAAAGGACAGTTCTTATCTCAGTCCCAGGCTCCTGGGAAGAGCAGCTCTGGGCTTTGTGAAGACCAGGGCACAATCTCTTCTGAATCAGGTCAAACAATTATCACCAATAGGAAGCTGAAAGCCACAGGCAGAGGAACTTCACCAGGTTTCCATGCCTCTCCCCATGCCTTCACCCTAGTCCCTCATATCATCTGTCAATTATCTGGTTAGTTGAGCCTTTTCTCTGCCCATTGTAATATAAATAGCAAGCATTTTATGGGCCTCCATTAAGCAATGTGATCAGCATCAATTACCTAATGAGACTCTGGAAAGTTGTGATTTAAAATCCTGTCCTTAATTGTGACTCGGCTTTGTCTGGAGCCAACATGATAATTGCAGTGACATCCAAACTAATGGCACTCCAGGTGTGGGACCTCTGTTCCCAGCCTGGGTTTGACCCTGGGGAAAATATACTCTCTGCCAAGGGGGGCTGATCTCTGTACTTTGTTCTGCAAGGGAGAGTTTTACATGTTCTACTGGGCCTAGGGGTGGAAGTGAGGGGGGTGAGGGGGGTGAGGGGGCGGTGTGTGCATGCACATGTGTGTGTGTGTGTGTGTGTGTGTGTGTGTGTGTGTGTGTGAGAGAGAGAGAGAGAGAGAGAGAGAGAGAGAGAGAGAGAGAGAGAGAGAGATGGGTAGATCTGCCCAGTTCTGCCCTGTAGCTTCAGGGTTTCTGGGCATGGAAAAAAGAGGCTGAGACTAGAAGAAAGTACAGGGACACAGGAAACTATTAGCTCCCTAAGACATGGAGTTCTGTTTGTTTTGTTCTCTGCTATTTTCATAGAGCCTGTAAACTACCTGGCACACAGTAGGAGCTCCATAAATACTTTATGAATGAAGGAATAGAATCCCGGGATGGTCCCTTCAGCCAACAAGCCCTTCTCTTTGCAAGTTTAGGTACAGTTTCCTGGAAGACAAGGAGAGATTTTTGTGTTTAGTGATGATCTTTCTAGCTTAAAGATTTAGTAATTGCCCTGTTTGGACTGGTGGTCTCAGACACAAGTATTTGATACTGACAATCTGGAGAGTTTCATCTTTCTCTCTCCGCCCATCCCCTCCCTCCATCCCACACCACCAGGCAGCCTAGTTAAGATTATATCCTAAAATACACACACACACGCACATATACATACATACATATATATATACATACATATATATATATGTGTGTGTGTGTGTGTGTGTATATATGTATATGTATATGTGCGTGTGTGTGTGTGTGTGTGTATAAAATTATCTATCTATCTATCTATCTATCTATCTATCTACCTTCTGGCTTTTCTTCCCAGAGCAACACAGGTGGTTCCTTTTCTTTTTCATTTCTTTTAGCTCCCCTTTGGATAAGAAGTAATTTGAAGGCACTTGCCGAATTTGTCAATTTTCGGTTGTCACATATCATTTATTCTGTGTCTTAGCAGGATTTGACATTGTTGATCACACCGTTCCTTAAGAAACACTTTCTTCGCTTGGCTTCCTGGGCACTGACACTCTCATGGTTTTCCTGCTGCTTTCCTTGCAGCTCCTTGTTTTATTTTCATGCCCTCTACATTTTCGGGGTCCCAAAGATTTGTCTTTTATTCACACTCATTTCTAAGTGATCTTCTTTAGCATCAAGTTTTAAATATATGATTTCCATAATTATGACTCCTAATTTATATATCTAGTTTGGAACTGTACTCTGAGGTCCAGACTTCAATATCTTTTTATTTGTTCTTCAAATTATTCTAAGTTTGCTTACTGGGAACTCTTTCAGTTGGTTCCGATGTCTCTTTGGGTTTTTGTGTGAGCTCTTGCTTTCTTTCTGACACTGAAAGATGCTCTAGGCTCATATTATACATTTTGTGCCCCAGCCCTAGAATCAGCCTTTACTCAAAGGAGCTCTGGTTTCTTTAATAAAAAGAAGTTTCGCAACCTGAAATTATATTATTTCTTTGCATTCTATCTACCTCCACTAGAACATTAAGTTCTTAAACAGGGCCTTTTCTGTTTGTTCACTGCTATTATAACATATATTTTATATAATATATATTAAATGTCCTGTATAATAGCATTTATTATAAATACACTGTCTCTATTATTTAGAATAGTATCTGGCACACAGAAGATATCAATAGAAGTTTAGCGAGTGAATGAATAAATGAATAAGGCTAGGTATTATGCCTTTTATATCCATGCATTCTTCATGGTGCTTTGACACATAAGAATTTGATCAAAGGACAGATGTGTAGATGTATGGACATATGGGTGTATGAATCAAAAAATGAATAAATGAATGACTAAACCAATGGATAGATTATTGGATGTAGGAATAAATCAAGAAATGGATGGAAGTTGGTGTTACCACTGTATATTCCAGTTATTCACGACAGAAACTGAGTACTAAAGGGCCTCATTCTTGATTCCTTTCCCACTTTCTTTACCCGTATTCAATCAACTGCTAAGTCCTGCCAATTTTACATCTCAAATATCTTCAAATATCCATTTCCTCTTAATTCATTTCAATTGTTATTGCTCTAGTGCAGGTTCTCTTCATCTCTAGCTTGGATGCTGCGACAGCCTCCTAACTCATCTCTCTGCCTTCAGCCTGGTTCCCACCCTCACCACCATCTCCATATTCCTGCCAGAGGAATCATTCTAAAATACAATCATGCCTGTGTCACTCCTCTGCTTAAACCCTTATTGTGAAGTCTGAACTCCTAAGCATGATATAAAGCACTTATGATGACCTAGACCTTGGCTATCTCTCTAACCTCTCTTCTGTCATTCTCTACCTTGCACTGATTTGGATGCCTCAGAAATACCAAGTTGCTTGTTGTTCCCAGCAGGGATCGTGCTGCTTCCCTGCTCTGTCCTTTGCTCATATTAGTGCCCCTGCCTGAAATGCCCTTTCCTCATATCCATAGCTCAGAATCTTTACCTGTTTCAAGTTGTTGAAAGTATGTAACTTTGAAGTTGTGATCGTGCCTAGTAGCAGGGCCAGGACTTAGGGTGCAAAATTTAAGGAGAGTCGTGCAAATAAGAATGAATACAACCTTAAAATTTGTTCCCCAGGTACCTCACTTGACTTCACCCTAGTCCTTGTCCTAATCTCTTCTCCCAGATAGGGAGTTTTATGAGTGTAAGAAATTTTCCTTTTATTTCTATAATCCCTAGTACAGTGACTGGTGTCTGGCAGGTGCTCAGTGAATGTGGAAAGGAGGGAGGAAGGATGGATTAGAGGTCTGCTGCCCGGGCCTTCAAATCCAGATCCTGACTCTTACTAGCTTTCTCAGTTTCCTCACCTGTGGGAAAAAAAATAATGTCTCCATTATAGCATTGTTTATCCATTTTAAGAGAAATTATTCATTTCATGAAAGGTAAAAAATTGATTGATCTAAAATTCTTTGTAGTATTCCTTCATGACTAAATTTTATATTATATCTGAAGGTATATCTCCTTTAAAATTTATTTAATATTGTTTATTTATGCCTTCTCTTTTTCTTGATTGAGCTTATCAAAAAGTTTTCTTGATCCTCTATGTATCTTTATTTTTCTAATTTATTAATTTTTGCCTTTGTCTCATGATTTATTTCTCCTTCTCTATTTCAGATTAGTCTGTTCAACTTCTCAAGTTGAATGCTTTTGTTCAGCTTTTACTTTTCTTATGTAAGCATTTAAATCTATACATTTCTCTTTAAGTATCGCTTTATTTGCTTTCCACAGCTAACTTTCATTTCTAAATATTTCCATTTTGATTTTTGTCCCACGAGTCTAGAAGTTTTTCCAAATGCATGGAGGCTCTTGTCATCTGTCTCTTGTTAAATTCTGTTTTGATTAGAGAAAGTGTTCTATTGATTATATATAGATATAGATATAGACATATATACACATATATGTATATCCATATCTATATCTCTATCTATCTATCTATCTATCTATCTATCATCTATCTATCTCCCTACCTATCTATCTATCTATATGATGAGATGTGCTCTCTGGTCTACTATGTGACAGGATAACTGTCAGCTGCCTCATAGGGCTATAGTGAAGAGAAATATTAGATAACACCTATAAAGCACTTAAAGCAGTGCTTAGCACTTAGTAAGGTCTCAAGAAGTGGGGGCTCTCATTTTTGCTTTGTTGAAAGATGGTAGTCTCAATTGTTTATATCACTAAGTGTCCTGGGAATTAGGGAAATTGAGCCCTCTCCTGCAAGCCAGTGCTCTATAGTTTGGTGTCTCTACTGGCTTACACAGTTATTAATCTTTTAACATACACAGAAAGCACCACTCAGCTCATTATAGTAGCAACAGTTCAGAGTTTGAGTCTGACTGACCTGTGCTGGGGCCCTGGTGTGGCCCCTCACTAACTGTGTTACAGTGTTACGCTTCTGCTCTCCCAAACACCACTTTCCTTATTTGGGTCTGATCTTGGACTTGGGTTGTTGGAAAGATTAATGTCAAAGGCTTTAACATAGGGCTAGACATAATGTAGACCTCTACTAGTGTTAGTTTATTTTCCTTTTCTTCTACTGAGCCTTAGGGACAGAGAGGAAGGGAAGTTAGAGCTATAATGTTGTAGCCATCTTCATTGTTCTTTCCTGGACTTCTCTCCTTAGAAAGTCCCCTTCTCATCTCTGCAAAGTTGTGCTTCTCTGATGCTTCTCCCCAGGGAGCAGCTTGAAACCAGCCATGAGTGAGGGAGAAGGGAAAGGGAAGGGAAGAGTATGTTGACATATGCATATCAGTACCCAGCCTCCTGCCAAATGTGTGTGACACCTGCTTAAACAGGATTTTCCTTTTATGTTTTATCTGGAGCAGCCCGATTAATTTTTCAGGCCATCAGTTACTACATTCCATAGATGACAGCTCCTCAGACCCTCAGTGAGAGCATCCTCCATGGTGGCCACAGAAACTTGGGATTTGCCTCTGCTTATTTCTTGGGTCCCCAGGTGGGCTGAACATCTCAGGGGTACTGATTTTGACCTCTCCTACTTTCTCTCCTGAGCCTCAGTCCCAGTGCGCATAGTGGGTTGGCTAGTTTTCCTATCTTTGAATCTAAGGAAGAAGAGGCATGAAATACACAGAGGGCAGAGCTAAAGGGGGCAGAATAAGGGAAGCTATGGACACTGATGTTTCAAAAGCACAAAGATAGTTACTTGGCCTCCATTTTCACCACTACCTCTAGTTCCTTTGCCTCCTGGTTTTGATCTCTCCCACTAGAATTCCCACATATTGATCAGATAAAATTCATTTTCTCTGCTCCTGCCTGCAGGCTGCTAGAGAAAACCATAGTACCATGCTCACTGGCTCCAATGTCTGATTTCCAGTTCATGAACAGACTTTTGATGGCCCTTGATATTCCTTATAATCATCCTCAGTCCTTGATCTCTTGTTTTGGGCTTGTTTCCAGTTTTAGCTATTATGAATAAAGTTGCTATAGATGGTCTCATACACATCTCTTTGTGGACTTCTTTTTTTTTTTTTTTGAGTAAATATCTAGGAGTGACATTACAGGTTATAGGGTACCTGTAGGTATAGATTTAACTTTATAAGAAAGTGACAACTATTTTCCAAAATGTTGTACTAGTGGGGACTTTATTAAAAAGAAAGATCCCTGGTTCTGTGCTAGACTTACTGAATCAGAATATTCCAGGAATAAAGACCAGAAAGCTGTTTTTTAGAAAATTCTCCATTTAATTTTAACACAGATAATTCGTTAATTGACATTAGGAAACCACTGGACAACACTTAGAATCTTTGCTTTTTTTGTTTTCCATTCCTTCCTCAATAAATGTAATTCTGGTTTCTGTGCCCACCATGTCTCATGGCTACAAATAATGAAATAGTTGATTAATAGTGATTTAATCAATAGGACATTTCTTTATCTCACATAAAAAGAAATCTAGAGGTAAGTAGCTTTAGGTTCAGTTAATTTAGCCACTCAGTAATGTCATCAAGGATCTAGGCTTTTCTCATTTGCCACCCTCAGAGTATTTGTTCTGTTCTTGGGCTTTTGTCCTCATAGTCTAAGATGGCTGCCATAGCTTTAAACAGAATAAGCTCACGTGATAATTTCCAAAGCAGGAAAGAAAAGGTTGAAGATATCTATTGTGTCGAGGAAGAAAATCTTTTCCAGGGGCTTCCATACTTTCTTTCAAGTCCTGTTGTTCAGAACTAGGTCACTTGTTTACATTTAGGTTTAAGGGCTGAGGAAGGGGTATTGAGAAACTGTCTGGCATATTTGAGCCCTTCTGGTGAGAGGTAGTCCTTACTAGTAAGGAAGAAGAGTGGGAAAATGGCTTTTAGGTAAAGTAATCAACAGTGTCTCCCATGAAATCTCACTAAAACTGCTCTTAGAAGGTCACCTTATTTGCTAAATGACTTCTTAGTTTTCCTTGTACTAAACCTCCCTTCTCACCACTATTTCAAGGAAAGACTAGAGTCAGTTGAGAGCTGGGTGTTAGAAGAGTGAAGGATTTACCACTTACAGTTATATAAGAGAGTTTGAATAGACATTTTTAGAACTAACTTTTTAAGTAAAACAATGTATGTTGTGATCCCTCCCTGTAACTGCACAAATTTTTATTGAAAATTTCTAAAGCTACCATGTATGTGGTGTGACTTAATATCCGAGAGACATCAGTGAGGGGGCCTCAGGTTTATAAGGCTGACAATGTGGACAGCCCCATATCTGAGTCACACCCAAACTCTCATGCCTCTAATCTCTCAGCCTCTGGCCTCAAGCTACTTCCAGCCCTCCTCCCATGTTGCTGCCAGAGTGATCCTTGTAAAACACAAAGCCAGGTTATTTCCCTGCTTAAATCATTTAATGGCTCCCTGATCAGTGTTTCTCAGACCTGTGGTTTATGAATCCCTGGGACCTTCATTCTTAGGGATCTTTAGTACTTTTTAAGAATTTTATTATTTAATTTTAAGATTAATTAAAATTTCAGCATAGTCTGAAAGATCCAGATAACCACCTTATAACCAAGCACTTTGGGGAGATTTCAGTCGGTTTGCACTTGTGTTTATTGATTGGGTTGGTGTCAAGTGATCTTTGGAAATGAAAGATTTAGCGTTTAACCCTGTAGTTATTTATAGCTCATTGTTCAGAGATACATCCTCAGCACCTAGAACAGTGCCTGGCACGATGGAGGTATTCAATAAAGATTTCTGGAATAAATGAATAAATGAAGTATCTCAAACCAGGTTCTGATATTCTTGGGGATTCTCCACAGTTTGAGATCTCCTCAGCAAGGTATGTGAAGCTCTTCATAATCAAGCCTGGAATACTCAATTAGTAATTTTACCAGACAGTCTGAGCAGGATGAGGAGGCGTAGTCCTTTTTTAGAAAATAAAAAAGTGAAAATACAAAGGATTTATGCACATTTTGACAGGGCAGACATGACATGCAAATGACTTGCAAATATAATGCAAATGACACACAACTCCTCATGCAAATGAGCATCCTGTCTTTGGAATCAACTGCCTGGGTATTCACTAATTTTCTGTGGTACTGGCAGTAAATCTTTCAAGGGCTTAGGATGCAAGTTGTTTTAGTGGGGAATGTGTGTGTATTGGGAGGAGGGGTGGTGGGAAAGGGTCTCTCAGGGAGGATCAGTATGCTGCACTTTAGTATAAAACAATACAGTATGTGGCTTACTATGAAGTTATTCTGTTGAGAAATTACAAAGGTTGGCCTCCTGGAATTGGTGGAAGATGGGGAGCAATGAAATGCAACTTCTTATACCTCTTTGACTCTTTGGCTACCTCCCATCTTCTGTCCCATTCATCTCACACTATCCAAGCTCTGGTGTGCCCGAGTAGAGAGTAGGGAGTCAGAGATCCCTGGCCCAAGGTCCTCACTCTGAGGACCACTTAAGAGCCTGTGATAGGAGCTCTTGAAAATAATCTGAAAGAGGGTAAGAGCAGGATGTGGAGTTCTGCGTTCCAAATCTCATGACAAGAATTTAGCAAAGATTCTGCTAAACTTATTAGAAAAAGCTGGTTGGTTACAAGAAGCCTGAGGGCTTTCTGAGAAATGTTACTGTTTAATTTCAATGCCAGTGATGCAGAATCTGATGAAATTGGAAGCTTACTTGGAAATCTAAAGGAAAAAATGTCAACTGTGATTTTTTTCATTATAAAAGCTTATTCTTCCCTGTCCTTGATGTGAAAGAAAATTTTTGGTTACACAGATTCTTCTTCAATGATTATGAAAATATTGGGTAAGTGAAATAAAAGATCTTCTAGCAGATATAATTTAACATAACTGGAAATGTTTTTTCTCTGACACTTCACTTTGCAATCAGACCTGGGTTCAAATTCCCACCTCCCAGGTATACAATCCTGGGCAACTTACTCAACTTTTCTGAGGCTCAATTTCCTTATCTATAAAATAACAATAATAGTAGAATCCTCATGAGGTTGCTGTGAGGGTTAAATGAGATAATGCATGTATTTAGCATGTACTTAGCACAGTAACTGGCTCATAGTAAGTATTCAATAAATGTAGCTATTTGTACTGGTCATCTATGGATTTGCTGCCTATAATCCATTTACCTTCCATCTGATAATCTTACCCCATTTTCTCTTGGTGAACCATCATTCTCTCCTCAGTCCATGTGGTTTTAATGAAACTAACTCCACCCTCACTCAGTAGTAGGAGTAGAACATGTGTCTTAGGTTTAAACCAATGAGACCATTCCATACTCCAGGCCATATTGATTGGTTAAAAAATGGGGACACACAGAGACTTACATGGCCCAGCAATTCCACTCCTAGGTATATACCCAGGGGAATTGAAAACAGGAATTCAAATAGAAACTTGTACATAAATGTTCATAGCATTATTCATAACAGTCAAAAAATGAAACAACCCAAATGTCCATCATCTAATGAGTGGATAAACAAAATGTTGGTATAACCATATAATGGGAATATTATTCAGCAACAAAAGGAAGTACTGATTCATGCTACAACATAATAAAACTGAAACATTATGCTAAGTAAAGGAAGACAGACTCAAAAGGTCATATGTTATATGATTCCATTTGTATGAAATATCCAGAACAGGCAAATCTATAGAAACAAAAAATCCATTAGTGGTTACTGGGGATTAGAGGTAAGGGTAATGGAGAGTGACTGATAATGGGATGGGGTTTCTCTTTGAAATAATGAAAATGTTTTAGAATCAGATAGTGATGATAATTGAATATCTAAAAATCACAGAATACATACTTTAAAAGGATGAATTTTATAGTGTGTGAATTATGTCTCAGTTGAAAAACTAAGCTAAAAATATGGGCACATGACTCAAGCGGGCCAATAAGGGCTAATAAGATCAACCTAATTCTTTGGT
Organism: Eonycteris spelaea; assembly: GCA_003508835.1. NCBI lineage: Eukaryota > Metazoa > Chordata > Mammalia > Chiroptera > Pteropodidae > Eonycteris > Eonycteris spelaea. Next base: position 8,484,323 of record PUFA01000039.1, read on the forward strand.
GCCATGAGGGGAGCACACTAGTTCCCTTCTGGCATGAGTCCACCTTGAGAAAATATAGGTTCTGAAGCTGCTGACCTGGCTTGCTATATGTAGAGTCTGAGATTGAATCATTCAATCTAGCTGAAAGCAGAGTCAAGAAATGGAGAGAAAACAAGGCCTGGTTACACATAGTCATCCCAGTTAGCCTGAGACTTTCCTGGTTTTAGCATTGAAAGTCCTGTGTTCCATGTTGGTCACCCTAGTTAGAGCTCTGAATCTAGCTGAATCTAGCTCTGAAACTCACAACTCTACCTGTAGACTGTCCAATCACATGACTCAATAAATTTCCTTTTCGTTTTAGCAATTGTCATGCGTTAGGTTTTCCAAAGGCAGGCACTGAGACAGAATTTAGTGTTCAAGATGTTTATTAGAGAATAACACCTATGAAAGTGGGGAAACAGAAGCAGAAAATTGTGGAGAGGAAGAAGTCAAAATGTGATGTAGGCCCTTGGCCAGTCTAGCAGAGAGCTCTGGAACCAGTATTGTCCTTCAGAAGGTCCCACACTGAACCAAAATGGCTGGGCCATTATGCTCTTCCCTGCTTCTTTTCACCTGCAAACTTCTAGCCATCCTTCAAGTCTAAGCCTAAATGTCGTCTTTTTGAAATCTTTTCCTGAAGCCCTTAAGTGATGTTAAGTGCGATGGTATCTGGGGTATGTGTAGCAATTTGATTATGAATTTTTTAATATCTGTCTTACTGGCAGTCTATTAGTTTCATGAAGGAAGAGACTGTTCTGGTTAGCTATTGCTAGGTAATAAGCCAAATTTTAGTGGCTTAAAACAGAGGTTGGCAATGTAGGGCCTATGGGCTAGATCCAGTCCACAGTCTGCTTTTGTATAATTGGAAAACCAAGAATTTCTTTTTATATTTAAAGGAGTTGTTAAGAAAACCCTAAAACAAGAATAATATGTGACAGAAATATTATATGGCCAACAAAACCTAAAATATTTACTATCTGGCCCTTCATAGAAAAAGTTTGCCAACTCATGGATTAAAACAATAACCATTTTGTTATACTCATGGATTTGTGTGTCAGGCATTCAGGAAGGGTTTGGCTGAATGTTTCTTCTGCTTTATGTGATATTGATTGGGACCTCTCAGTGGCACTCGGCTGGAGGCTGGTCTGGTTTGGAGGGTCCAAGGAGGCTTCACTTATGTCTGATACCTTAACAAGATAGCTGGAAGCCTGAGTTCAGCTTGGCCCCTCTCCATTTCTATGATGTCTCTCTCTCAGGGTGGTTGAACTCATTACAGCGACTCAGGCTCTGAAAGACCAAAATGGAAACTCTGGAAGACTAGGCTTTTAACTGGATAGTGTCACTTCTTCTATACTCTATTGGTCAAAGCAGCACAGGCCAACCTAAATTCAAAGGGAGGGGAAATATATCCCACCTCTCAATGACACGAGTGCAAAGAATTCAAGACTCTCTTTAATCTACTTGAAGACTAAGTCAGCTCACTCATGTTATGTCCCTAGCTCTTAGCACACCACCTGACACAGAAACTCAATGGAGGTGGAGGGCAGTTGTCCTCCCCCCTAATGAACACACTCTGGCAGGTGGATTCTGACCTATTTGTAACATGAAAATATTAGATTTGGAGCAAAAGGTTTACTTGGAGCGTTAGGAGCACTTCATGCTACATCTTTCATTTGGGGGCTACTATGTGCCCAGAACTGTGCTGCATCTCTCAGAGTATTTGAACTTCAGTTTCCTTTTTTGGTTAATGAGGGACAATAAAACCTGCATCTCAAAGGATTCCTGTGAGAATTAAATGGTATGACAAATGTGAGAAAATGTTATAAACTGTAAAGTTCTGTTTAATGTTAGATTGTTATTATTGTCATTGTTCCCCTGAGTGAGGCATGGACAAGGCCCTAGATCCCTGCCCTGAAGAAGGACCCGCAACCTTACTCCATTCTTCAGCTCTTACTCCTGCCAGTTCCTGAGGAACACACTTTAGGAGAATGAAGCAAGGTTCCTATGGCTATGCAATCCAGTTCTATCCAGAGAAGATTTATTTGCCCACAGTGGTTCTAATGATGGTTCGATGGGTCTCATAATTTCATAATAACCTTGGTGCCAATGCCTCTCCTCCTGGGCGTCTCTACAGAGGCCATAGGGAAATGAGAAGCCACAGTAGCTAAACAAATAAGAATGATTAGTTGCATGTGACCAGCCCCTTGTCGCCTGAGCCGGCCTATTGTGCGCTCCTACATATGGGGTAATAAAGATGTTGCTGAAAAAACCGAATTGAATTTGTCATCCTTACCCGCTCGGAGAATGCAGTTTTTCTTTTTTCTAAAAAAGCCCCCGGAAACCCTCTGCCTCAGAGACACTCCATACCTTTTATTTTCTGTGTGTCTCATTTTCGATTGGAGGGAGCGTTTGTCTGCCTGAGTAATACCTCTTCTTCCAACCTTTCCAAAAAAGCTCCTATACAGTCTGGGCATGATTTATAATGTGTGTGATCTGTGTAGGTATTGGAATAGGATAATTACTTAGAATGTTAACTAGGAATATAAGGTGGGATCTCCTGTGTGAGGTTGTAAGTACCCACATGTGTGTTTGTGCGTGATTTAACTTTGCCCAGCCTCTAGACAGCAGTCCCCAACCTTTTTGGCACCAGGGACCAGTGCTCCTGTGAGAATCTAATGCCTAGTGATCTGAGGTGGAGCTGAGGTGGTGATGCTAGCGCACTGGGGAGCAAATACAGATGAAGCTTCATTCACCTCCTGCTGTGCGGCCCGGTTCCTAACAAGCCATGGATTGGTACTGGTCTATGGCCCTAAGGTTTAAGATCTACATTTTGCTCTAGCACAAAGTCTGTGTACCCAAGAGACACAAAAAGGAATAGGACTGATAGCAAAGAACTATGCAGCACTTATTGTGCCAGGCACTGGTCCACATGCTTTATATATGGTGTCTCATTTAACCTTTATAACCATTGCTGAGGTGAGTACTAATATTATCTCCATTTTATAGATAAGGAAACACCATTCTAAGGTTGGTTAGGGTTAAGCAACTTGTTTAGCTAGTGAGGGGCAGTCAGGACTTGAACCTAAGTCTGTCCAATTCTGAAGCCTGTTCTTAAGCTGCTCCACAGTCCCCAGTGCAGGCTTTCTGCCGACAGTGATATGGATTTGATGATCTAATGGGACTTGGAAGGAAAGAACTGCTCAAGTAGGCTTTCAGGTTGTCTGCTGCACTGTGTATGTTATTAATGTTCACTGCTATGATACCTTTATAGTAAATTCAGAATTTTACACTGATGCTTTTGAAGGTATAGGACCTTGGTGGGGAAATGGAGCAGGACATGAGGGGACAGCTGACATCTAGGTTATACTCCATCTGTCCCCAGTCTGGTTTCCTTAGGGTCTCTGGTTGGTTTTCAAGGCAACTCTATATGTATATGTTTGTGTGTTTCACTAGACATGCCTAATTGTATAAATAAGTATGCAAGTAATATATCTATGGCAATGTGCATATCATTGTATGACAATGTTCATGTATGTGAATGCAGCATATTTTAATTTATCCACAAGTGTAAAAACACCTGCGTACTGGGTGAATGAGTCTGGATGTATAAGCTGTGTGTACAAGTGTGGATGTTTGTGCCATGGCGTAGGATTTGTGGCTTACTCTATTTTCCAGAGGTAGCTGCCATGATATATCCCATCCCACATGTTTTCTTTATAACATGACATTGACACTCCTCCCATCAAGAGGTAGGTTCTCTTTCCCTCTCCTTAGATATGAACAGACTTTTGTGACTTCATCAACCAATAGAGTATGACAGAATGATGCTATGTGACTTCTGAGGCTATGTTATAAAAATACCATGCACTTTTATACTTAGTTCTCTTGGGATGCTCATTCTTGGAAACCAGCCATTAAGTTGTGAGAAGGCCAAGCAGCTACTGGAAGAGGCCACTTGTCAGTGTCCTGGCTGACTGTACCAGCTGAAGTCTCAACCAAGAGCCAGCGTCAACTGCCAGCCACATTAGTGAGCATTTTGTGTTAGTTGAGCCATACCAGCTGACAGCACATGGAGCAGAGTCAATTTTTCCCAGCCAAACCCTGCCCAAACTGCTAAGTGATTGTTGTTTTGAGATGCTTTGTTATGTGGCAGTGGATAACCTGCTAGAACAGGACTGTCACTACATCTGTCTTAATTATGTACGTTCCTGTGTGTGATTCAGTGCATTTGTCTGTGTACATGAGCAGGTATGTGATTGCAGGTGTTTCTGGAGACAGAATCGTGATTCTTGGAGTTTTGCTTTGGCCTCAGTAGGAGCAGTTTGGTGAGAATGTTTTGAAATCTTTTCTGTCTTCTAGGTCTCTTAAGTATTTTCCCTCTGAATCAGAGAGGCCTGTTTAACTGAAAGCAAATGCAGGCTTAAATTTACTTTTTCTGGTCAAAGCCCCCTGGAACTGCCAAGGTGGGAGGCTGCCATCTGGAGGTCTTACAAGCCTTTAACTGGGGCTAGATATGCTGTTTGTTGTTGTTGTTTTTGTTTGTTTTAATTTTTCCTTTTCCATTACTGAAGCCTTCAGAAATGATCCAGCGACAGAGCAAAGCACAATCACTGGAGTTCTTGAGGTCTTTTGGGGTGGAGAGACATAGAATTCTTGACTGCCTCTGAAGAAGCTGCTGATACAAGCTCAGGTGTGCCCAGGTCCCAAGGTAGAGATCATCTGGTCTCCACACTTCCTTGGTTACTGCAACCCACTCCATTTGACTGTAGCCCAGGAAGTGGAAGACTCTGGTTCAGATGGCCAGTTCTTCTTGGTCTTCTCTGCAGTGCCCCATAGCTTCCTGATTCTTCCATGTTGGCAGCTTGACTTTGTTTTTCTGGGAACACTGATAGCTCTGGGTTTACACTCCTGCTCTTGCACTGCCTCTTAGGACCTCTAAAGCACTGTTGTCTAGTAGAGCTTTCTATGATGACAGAAATGTTCTATAATCTGCACTGTCCAATAAGGAAGACATTAGTCTCATGTGATTATTGAGCACTTTAAATGTGGCTAGTCTGACTGAAGAGCTGAATTTTAAATTTTAATTTTAATTAGTTTAAATCAAAATATTACATGTGGTTATCAGTTATTATATTTGAGAGCATAGCTTTGAAGAGTTCAGAGAGAGGGTTTTTGCTTTATCTGTAAAATGGGAGTACAATCATCTACCTCACAGGGCTGTTTGCAGCAAACAAGATGATGAATGTATAAGAGTTTTACTTACCTAAGGGATTTGGAAAGAGAGCAATGTAAACTGAGTGGGCTTATTCTTACAGCTCTTTGCTAATATTTGTTTTATGGCCCTTGCTGGGCTATTTTAATTTGATGTGTTTACATTCCTGTGTCTCTCATCAGACCCTGAGTTCTTTGAAGGTAAACGCCTAGAGGGACTGTTTCACACCTCTATCCCACAACCACTAGTTGGCATGTGGCTTGGTATACTATGTTCCAGTGAATAAAATGTCTGGAGTCCAGAAGGGAGTCCTGGCAGCAGAATTTAAAGTTTGTGGAGAAAGCTGGGGGGTGGGGGGACAGAAGGGAAGGAACAGAGAGAAGGCAGAAAAATACCTTAAAGCTAGGGCTCCTGCTCTTCATACTCTATATTCTAGGCCCGTCTAGAGAGAGCAATGAGCCAATTCCTGATGCTGGGAATGTTTCCACACAAGTGGGTATCAGGCTTGTGGGAGATTAATTGAGAAAGGCTGATTAGAGAAATGATCTACTTGAGACATTTTGCTTGTTGAGGAAGCCCAGGTTGATCATATAGAGCTCTGCTAGCCAGGTGCTGCAGTTACCTTTGATTGATTGATGGTGGCCTGGTTGAAAGTGATTCCTCAAGCTTTCTACTGTTTCAAGCTTTTGCTCTTCTGGGGAATAGAAGAGGGAACTTGGAAGCTCTCCAACAGAGCTGCAGGGGAGAAATGGCTTTTTGGTTATTAACTTATTTAAAAGGAAAATTTAAACTTATTTCTGCTCAATTCCAAGAATAACTGGGGAAAAAAAGAGAAGAGACAACCATGATCCCACCCATGCTCTGATCCCTGGACTTCAAACTTCACACCTTTAAAGTGGTTCTTCTTGTTTGGGACCATGAAAGTAGAGGCTGTCTACTTAGGCTCAGGCCTGCACACTGGTTTCAGCAGCTAAGGAGACTTGAGCTCAGTTGGTTTCCCTGGGAAGGTGGTTCTCAGTCAGGGATTTTCAAAGTTTTGGATCTGGCCGAGACAGAATTTCCTTTCCCCGCACATTTGAGTTGGTTAGATCTGTTTCAAGAAGGAAGCCAGACTTGTGAGTGCCGGCCCCTCTGTATCCTGCTGGACTCTTTCTCCTTTTGGCCAGTACATTTATTCATTCTACTACAGATTTGAGCTTATTCTATTTTTAAGCATCTTACTATTGTAGCATTTATAACTTTTTAATAAATTTGTCAGGCTTGATTGTAATATTCATTCTGTAATTTATCACTGATGCAATAGATTTTGTTGAACATTTATTACCTGTCCTTATAACTCTAGGCAATGACACAAGCTAGAATTATTCCTGGGCCCAGCTACTCTCACTGGTCTCCTGGATGTTCCATAGAAAAAGTAGCTGTTTCCTGTTCTTTTCCACCCAGTTCCAGGGAAGTGCCATATTTAGACCTTTCTGTTAAACTGTAACTACCCACCAACTATTGCAGAGGGTGTTTTTCTCCCTCCCTAAGCTACTAATGAAGGTTTACTTAATGGATGCAAAGTCAATTCCCCAACTGCTTGAAGTAAATATAATCAATAAATTGCTAGAAGCTCACAGAATACATAGAAAAGGGAAAGGAACTCAAGAGAGAGATTGTTTGCTTGCTCTTGGGGAATACCTGCTGTTTGGGGGGAGGTCACTGCTTGTTGGATGATCCTCTTCTCACTAAATGCACTCTGAGGGCGGGAGTACCACATTTTACTGGTCAGGTGAGGTAAGGGAAAGGCCTAACACAGTGGTACTGTAGAAAGAGAAACGGAACTTTTGGAGGTACCCAAATCCGTCTTGAATTCCCAATTCTACCACTTTTTGACTGTATGATCCTGTGTACATCTTTTAACCTCTGAACCTCAGCTTTTCCATCTATAAAAATGGGAAGACAATTTTTGTCTTTTAAAGTTATATATACAGTGTACATGCAAGCAGCTGGAACCTATAACAGCTATTCAGTTGTAAAGCAGATTAGAGGCGCAGGTGACTTATTTTAAAAATATTTGGTCGTCAAAAAAAATCACACTATGCACAAGTATACAAAATAGGTGATTTGCCGTGCTCTATTCTGCATGAATTTTCAAAGCCCTATTTATTGCTTGATACTTTCGGCTTTATGCCACACTGAGTCACAACAGCTTGACTTATTTTAACTCCCCGCCCCCTCTACTTTCTTTCCGAGAATCCTTCCTTTAGAAAGAAATTACATTGCTGGGAGATGAGCGAATCTTCGAAGTTCCATTTTGGTCTAGTTTAGAAACAACACGAGTTCGCGCACATGTCTTTCAGACTTCGCCCTCTCCGGCGGAGGATATAGGGGAAGAAGTTCCAGGAGCTGTGCGAAAGCAGACGCTAGGGGGAGGGACTTAACCGAGACAGGAAAAGGCGGGGCTAATAACTCTCCGGGCCTGAAAGGGAGTGAGGTGGCAATTGGGTGAGGTGGAGAGTGATGTAATAGCCGCGGGCTCACGGGTTCAGACGGGCGCCGCCGCGTCTGCGCATCCGGAGCGGGTTGCCGGTGCGACAGCCTGGAATTGTGGGGGTTGTGTCTGCCCCTTGGCTGTCAGGCGGGAAGCCGAAGGTAGGGGTGGTGAGGGCTATCTGGCTTTGGAGCTGGGCGAGGGACTCAGGACACTGCCCCAGCCTTCTCCTGCCAGCGGCCCAGCGCCTTCCCAGCACTGTTTTGGGGTTCCCATACGTCCTCCCTAGTGTCTCCACAGCGGGATGTCCAAGTGGGCCCTGCGCTCCTCTGTAGTGTCAGGAGACCTGGCCCCTCAGCCCAACGGCCGCTTTCCCTATCTTTCCCATTAAGGATCTCTAGTAACCCTTAAATTCCGGGAGATGAGGCAGTGGGGGTCTAAGACTGGCTTTCGGTTCCGCATCTGTTTTAGTTTCCTCCCTTATTCCCTTTTCTCGGCCCCAGTTTGTTCATCTAACTACTCCAGTGTTGACGCTGGTTCTTGGCTGAGACCTTTTCTTTGCCAGGTGGAATTGCGTCCTAACCCCGTCGTTTATCCATTCCTATCTTGTGTTTTTCTTTGTCCTGGTAGAAGACTTGACTTTAAAAGGTAGGGGTTACAGACTTTGGTGTGTCTTAAATCACCTTGAAGTTTGTGCAGACCCCTGGTCTCCACCCACAGGAGTTTCGCGTAAAGTCGATCTTGGGCACCTGGAATTTCTCCCAGGTGGTTCTGATTCAGGTGTGTGCCGAAATCCTCGCTTTTAGATTCTCTGCTTCAGAAGACAAGAGAGAATCAGTTGATAATATAAGCCCCTGTAAAGTTGTTCCAGCTGGGAAAGACCAGGAGTCATTAAATGCCCTACACCTGAGAAGACAATAGGGGCTACTTTTACACTGTAGAAGCTAGAGGGCAGGGCTGTTGGAAGCCTTAAAAAAAAAAAAATATATATATATATATACACAACACACACACACACACACACACATATACACACATGTCTATATCTATCTATCTATAGACAACATATATGTAAAATCAGTTTTCTAATTTTTTTTCAACGCCTGGCTTGAGTTCAAGCTCAGCTGGCTTTCCAACCTCAGTAAAACAAAACTGCAAACTGCTCTGGGGGGTTGGGTAGTTAGATTAACCCAGACTAAGTAGACAGAATGAATGGCCTGGTCCATATTTGCTAAGAGAAGAAAGTGACGTGTTTATAAACTCTCAACAGCGTTTGTTTTGACTGTGAAAGATGTTTTGTACCTGTTTTTTTTTTTTTTTTTTTTTTTTTAGCTTTCACCCCACTCAAACTTTTTTCTTTTTTGATCAAAGTATAGCAAATTTGGGATTTTGATGGGAGCAGGGCATGAGGATATCAAGATTGGTGTTTGTATAATGTGGATCAGATCTTGGTCTGTGATTTTTTTGAGAATGTGGCCCTTAGGTTTTTAAGAAGGTGTTGCCACATCAGATGTATTTTAACTTCCTGGGTGTTTAGTGAATTTAATCTGTAAATACATGTGCTGTTCTGATGAAAATAGCTACAGAAAAGATTTACTGACCCTATTTTACAGATGGCGGGAATGGGGAGTAAATTAGTAGCGATGTTAGTAGCCAGGAATGAAAAATTGCCTTGTACTCTGATTCCTGTTTTCTTCCCCTTTCTGCTGTCTTTGAAGGCGGGCTATTCTCCGCAGAGTCCAATTTTGAGCCATGGTGTGTTTCACTGGGAGCAAAAAAGGTAGTTAAGTGAATTTGAAAAGTAACAAAATTAGTTTTAAAGTAAACATGCCAGATCTTAATCCTTCAGTGAGTGTTCTGTAGAATGGCATGCATAGATGTGAGTGGTGGAGATTGAGGGTGGCATCCTTTAAGTGATATGGCTTTTAACCAAAGCAGTTTTGAAAAGTCTCCTCCAAAATTATCTCCAGAGACTTTTTGGACGGTATTTTTTGTTGTTGTTGTTGACCCCAAATGGCATCGTTAAGAAACTCTTTCACCTGATTTGTCTATAGATGAGTTAACAGTTCTTTCAAAGTGCACCTAACAGATTTTTGGAGTGTAGTAAACATGAGTTTTGATTTTGAGTCTATCACTTAACAGCCATCTGACCTTGGACAAGTTATTTTACCTCTTAGGCTTGGTTTTCTACTGCATAAAAATGGGAATAATACTTACTCTGAAGAATGGTTAAATGAGGTAATACACATAAAAGTCCTGGGATATAGAAATGCGAGAACTATTTTCACCTTCAAAGAATGAAGATTTGATATTAATGAGACTATTCAAAAAATGAGTCTCTGAAGGCAAGTTGTACCTTTTTCCAAATAGATGGATGCCTTCTAATTCTTTCATTTTATTTTTGGATTCCTGTTCTTATCCTGCCTCCTGTTTTTTCATTTTCTTTTCTATTCCTGAGTGAAGCTTTGCTGCAGAGGCTGTCTGCCAGTCTCTTGGAGTAAGCCTCTTTTCAAGAGAGCTAATCTGAACATTTTTACAATGCTAGCCCCTTGGTGGTGTATTCCTGGAGATTTTTCTCTGGGCCCTCAGATGGTACTTAGATCACTCTGTAGTACAGACATCTCTAATGTCCGGATTTGGTGTCAGTTTGGAGACCTGTTCCTGTGAAACTAATCTTGTTCTTTCTAAGCGAGGATGAATACTTTATCCTTCTTTGAGTCGGCCTTAAGCTTCAAGCCTTAGTCTTCCACAGCATAGAGCTTCTTATTTTAATTATATGTGGTCTAAAGAGGGAATATCCTGCCCCTTTCTTTTATTCATTTGATTTCACCAAGGGTTTTACTGCTGAGTGGAGGAGAACAGCCTGTTGCCTTTCAGGTAGGTAACCCTGATGCCTAGCATCAACAATACTCAAATTTATCTTTTGGACAAAAACCTAAAAGATTCACACTGCTCAGGACACATGTGATGAACCTTCTGGAATTTACTTGACCTGTTAAGAGTTTCTACCTGGTGTCCTCACCTGAGCAATTTTCTCCCTTGGAGGCAGAATCCATTAGCAGCAGAATGTGTTCAGCCCAGACTTTTAGTTCCTTCAGGTTCCCCCAGGCAGGTCTTTGACAAAGGTGTGGTTTTGTTGGCAGGCCTTGTCCACCCTCATTTTCTTACTAGTGCCCTTGGCTTTGTCGTTTGAGGCATTGAGAAGTCTCTTAGTTATAGGCTGCTATAACAGCATACCATAGATTGGGTGGCTGAAATAATAGACATTTTTTCATAGTTCCGGAGCCTGGAAATGTGAGATCAGGTTGCCAGCATGGTAATGTTTTTGATGAGGACCCTTTTCTTGGTTCGTAGGTGGCTGCCTTCTTGCTGTATCCTCATGTGGCTTAGAGATTCAGCCCCACTTTAGTTATCTTTTTAAAGGGTGCTAATCCCATTATAGGAGCTTTATCCATATGACCTAATCCAACCCTGATCACCTCCTAAAGTCCTTCCTCCAGATACCATCACATTGGGAATTGGGGCTCCAACATGTATTTGGGGTCAGGGGGAGACAAACATTTGGTCCATAACAAAGGAAGTGGCATAGTCAGTGCATGAGTAACATTCCATGCCAATGCCTTGGTGGAGGTTAGGGGCAGAGAACTCAGCCTAGGGCTGGACAAATGCCAAATCTAGTCTTGTCTCAGGAATGCTGCTGAAGTGCTGTGAATCCGTCATGACAACCATCATGTTTCTTGGTGTCACCTCATTTGTGAACTGAGAATGCCTGTATCAATCTCTCCTATGAGAAGGGTGAACAACCATCTTAGTTTGCCCACGACTGAGGGATTTCTCAGATGTGGGGCTTTAATGCCCAAACCAGAAAAGTCTGTGGTAAACCAGGACAAGTTGGCTACCCTACCCATGACTGTTATGCAAATTAATGTACTGTCTTTATGGAAGTTGGGTCAACCCTTTGGATATCAAGTGTTTCTTAACCTTTTGTTCATTATCGCCTTTTGAGACTTTTTTCCTAATTGTCCTCCCCCTCCCCAATGGAATTTTAATAACCACAGCTATACCACATATCTGTTTATGTACCGTGGCCCTTTGGAGGGCCACAAACCATTGTAATATATGAGATTTTTCTAACCTAAGAATCAATTTTTACCCTCTTGGGAGTGATACTGCCTTCATTGAGAATGCATATCTTATATTCTCTATAGTCATTGAAGCTTATTTTCTATCTAGTAGATCCAGCTATTACCACAAGCTTTTTTAATGCCTCAAACACCGAGCTAATAAAAATAGGAGAGCACTAGCTCATTCAGTTTTCACATCAACCTTATAAGACAGTTGGTATTATCCCTATTTTACACACAAGAAATTGAAACTCAGTGAGTCTAAGTGATTTAAGGTTGGTGCAGCTAGGCTTTAAACCCAGTTCTGATTCCAAAGCTCTTTCCGTTGTACTGTACTGTGCAGTTATCAACAGGACATTTGACCATTCAACTTTTATCAAGGCCTTCCTCGGTGTCAGGCCCAATGGAAGATGTGGGGAACATCTTCCCCAGTGTGTGAAAAAGTTCTTGCTGTTGAAGAGTTCACTGTGTTTTTCCAGGGTGGGAATGCCTTAGGGCTAGTTCCCTTGTTATCCTCTGCTATATGGGCCTCCTGTGATATGCCTGGCTATAGCTAAGGCTGCCATGGAAAGATTTGAGCTAGTGGAGTGTAGGGGGTTCAAAACTGTGAATTTATTCTTGTATCTGTTTTCCAACTAGCTGAGCTGTTTCTAATCACTGAGCATGTTGCGTGTAGGGTATAACCAAAAGGGTGTAGCAGGTCTGGTGAACTTCTTGGTCATTAGATATTTGTGAGCATGAGGATTGGTAAGAATGACATTTCTACTTTGTTTATTGATATTTTTATAATTCAATGGAAGTTCTTTGTCCCTTTGTGAGTTATTCATATTATCTGCCTCAAAGCCTAATGCTGTTAAGAAAGTTGGAAAAGAAATAGAATGTGGGCAGAGATGATGGCGGGAGGGATTATTTTTACCTAGACTTTTCCAAAGAGGCTAGCCTTGAGTTTATTCTTTATTGTTTCTATTCTTCCAAACCTTGGATTTTCAAAGTGGTCCATTTACTACTACTATCTGCTTCTCTGGTGCCTCCTAGGCCTTCTTTTTTCACAGCTGAACCTCCTGAGTTGGTCCAAGTGTTCCTGGACTGGAACTTGGAGCTTTCGGGTAGTGTCAGCTGTTTAGCCATGTCATGTATCATATCAAAAGAGAAATGGGGAGGGGTATGTTTTTGAGGTCTGCTCGCTGGCCGTGTCTTGACTGAGGGAATTCTTGATTATGCGTTTTAATTACCACTTATCACCACAAGTGGAGAGACAGCACATTCACTGAACTGATCTATGTATAGCCACTTCTCTCTCCACAAGTTGTCTGCCTCTTCTGTCTTGTGAGGGAGAGGAATTCTAGAAACTGGAAGAATCTGAGATGCACCCCAAAGGTCTCATGAGGAAGGCTAATGCCAATAAACTTTTAAATGGACTTTTCCTTTTTTAAACTTCTGAGAATAGTTTCATGCATATGCCTCACATTTCTTGGAGGCTCCCAAGGTGGGCAGCAGCCATCTGACCACCTTCTAGGTGAGCAGGCTTCAGTTCACTAGAAGTTACATAAAGTGGGACAGTCTATAGATACAACATCGATCAGTCATGCTTTGAATCCAGCAGGTAGTAGACATTGGAAACTTAAGGGGCTAGTTCCTAAACAAGATATTTAAAGTTGATTTTGTGACCCTCCCATCTCATACTCATTGGGAATTAGGTTTGAGTGTATTCATGAAGTAAAGTATACATCTCTGGGCCCAGCTGCTAAAGTCTAAAATCATGGTATTTTGGGACTGGAAGAGATCATCCTTGGGGTCTTTATATCAATTTCATTGCAAACATAAGGCTTGGGTCTGGTTTAGATCCAGTGGATGACCGTGGCTCCTTGGGTGAGTGAAGAGTCACCCAAGAGACAGCTTTTTAGTTCTGTCACTGCCCAGTGCTTAAGTTTTGCATTTGGTGGATTCTTACATTACTGATGACAAAACGGAGCCCCAGAGAAGTGACATAGGTCATATGCCTTTTTTAGGGCCACCAGTGTAGTAATGGCAGAGCCAAGACTCAAGCCAAAGGGCTCAGAGGGTGTACCTAGAAGTCGTTAGGATTATTTAAAGTGTTGTAAAGATGCCAGATGCTATTGCAGTTTAAAATCTCCAGAGAGGAAGAAGGCCCTTCCACTGACTATCTTGTCTATTAGCTTCCCATCTTTATTCTTAAGGGTTTTGGCTGTTGTGCTGATTTTTCTCCTATTTGTATTAAAGTGTATTTCCTCTTATTTTTACCCTTGAGGAAATAGATTTGAAGTTTTCCCCTGATTTAGAAACAAAGAAATAGCTCTCAGACAAGACTGCTGTGAGTGTGTTCTGTAAAGAATGGGGACAGTGCACCAGTGGACCTTTTCTGGTGAACCAAGCAAACCTTTAATACATCTCTAAAAGAAAATGAGTGAAGTAATGAATGGTAGGTCAGAGTGGTTTAAAAACACTTTAGAGTCAACTTACTTGGTTACATATTTTGCTATCTATTTATTAGTTGTCAGATAACAAGTTACTTTCTCTAAGCCTTAATTTCATGATCTTTAGAATGAGAATAGTAATAGTTAATTTTGTTGCTGTTTCAAGTTTTAATTGAGAATACATATGGAAAGTGCTGCTTCTGGCACAATGTAAGTCCTGTGTATTATCATCAATAATGACAAACGGCAGCAGTTGCTAGTTCCTGACCCAAGACTTGGTTAGATAAGTTATACTGACCAAGCAAGTTTTATCTTGCTTTACCATCATATCATTGTCTGTCTTCTTTGTTGGTTGGTTGATTATTCAAATCAGTAGTCATAGCTGGCTCATGCTGAATAACTAAAAGTTGTAAATAATAAGGAACTTTACTGCTTCTTCTCTGCCCATCTCCTTTCTTACTCTGTTCATTTCTCACCTTTCTGAAACTCTTTAACGGGCTGCCCGAGCCAGCAGGTCCTGTTTTCTGGGCATTGTCTGACATGGAGCAGGGCTGACTGGTCCATAGTCCACCCTTTACTCTCCTTGTCTCTTGCCTTCTGTTCTTCATCCAGACATGAAGTAATTAGCTCATTAAGGGAACTTTGACTTCTGTCATGGCTTTCTTCTGATTTGTATGCCCATTTCTGGTCCTTGAACAAAGTTAGAGAAGCACAATTAAATACACTGACCTGGATTTTGTGCTGAAGTTGACCCTCTTTCCCCTTGAGATTTACAGCTGGTTCAGTGTAGCAGTGGGAGTGGAGTAAGCCCTCGAAGCTACAACACCCCTTATTATTGATCTCAAGCTGAGTTTTTAAAAGCGACACAATTATAGCCTGTGCCTTCTCTGAATGAAATAAAAAACTTCACTATTTTGGGGGAAGACCACTCTGAATTGGTAAAAAATAAGAATTAAAAAGTGTTTTCAAAAAAATGCCCTTAAATTTTTTAGTGAGCCTTTGCAGTATCTGTCTTACCTACTTACTCTTACTGTTCCCTGTTTCCTATAACTGCTCCTGAGTTATTTCCTGTAACTACTGTTCCTATCTTCTGCTTCATCTTCCTCTAGGACTTTGTATGCCATTGCTGTTGGGGTCTTCCTAAATAGTGCTAGAAGAGAACACTTAGGTTTGGAAGCCTTCAGTGGCACCTACTGGCTGCTGAATAAATTCCAGCATATCAGTTGTCCTAGTGTTCCATGCCTATTGTGATGTATCCCTGAACTACCACTTTAATTCTCTACCATTACCCATGTGTACCTTTTGCTCCTGATAAACGAACTGGTCCATATGGTCCTCTAAGCATGCCTCCCTCATGTTTGTGTGTCTGCCAGTTCTTTTGCCCAGACTACCCTCTCCTTAGTTTCCTACTTTATGCTGCACAGCTGCTTTCTTCAGCACTCCTTGCCTGATACCTCCTTATCTGTATCCCATAGCAACACTTTGATAATAGACTTAGCATACTTTATCCTAGTTAGTTGTTTTGTCTCATATGAAATTCTCAAGGACGTGGGTTTATACTTTATTTTGTGTCTACAGCATAATGCTGAGTGTAACGCGGACACCATAATGCTTGTTGAAAATAAATATGTGAAAGCCTGAGAAATAACAGTCCTGTTCAAATCCCAATTCTTCCCTGAAGCATTCCTTGATCCCTCACCACAGAGTCTGGCATGCTCAACTCCAGACTCTCTCATGTCTGAAGCAGTTCGATTCTTTAGAGTAAGTTTTTCAAATTAATTAATTAATTAATTATGCCTACAACCCCTGGTCTTTCTCGGTGGTCTCCCATCCAAGTACTAACCAGGTCTGACCCTGCTTAGCTTCTGAGATCAGATGGCATTGGGCATGTTCAGGGTAGCATGGCTGTAGACTACAGTAAGTCTTATCTTTGCAGCTGGATTAGAAATTCTTGGAGAGCAGACATCGCATTCCCTCACTTCTCTTTGTGTAACCAACCCTCAGCACAGTTCCTAGCTCATAGAGGGTGTTTAATAATTGGTTGTGAATGCAGGAGTCCTGCCCTTTGGTCAGCTGATATATGCCTACCAGTTGATCAGCCTCCTCTGTCATTCACTGGCCAGGGGTCTCTAACTCAGATGTTTTCAGGGCCAGGTAGGGAATAGCCAGTGTGAGACAGTAAGGAATGGTGGGCCTGTGTCAAACTGGCGTGCTCATGTGCTCCATGGGTGGTAGCTGCTACTTAGCCTATCATTGTCATGGGTGAGTGTGGCTCTGTGGTCTCATCATCTTATATTAGAAGAGAAGTCAGAAATCTAGGTTTTTATGTGAAACCCCCAGGAACTACTAAAGTACACCTATGGCCTAGGTTTGACCTATAGGCTACCTATTTGTGACCTTTGGGTAGAGACTTGGATTTCACACATTTAATTTTCTTGTAGAAGAAGAAAGGAAGGGAGGATAAAACCTGAATGCTTTTGACAAGACTTTTGGTGAAAGCCTAGCTTTGGTTGAGAATGTCCTGTAATTTTCTATGGGTAGCGAATTAGTCTCTTTGGCTGAGTCCTGGGTTTCATCCTCCCTTGTATTCTATCTCTAGAAATATGGCAACTTGGACTTTTGTGACTTATTTTTTGTTTTTTATTTTTTTACCCTTTTTGCTCAGCCTCCAATGAGGGAGGTTTGATTGTTGTTCCTGCTTCTGTTTCTAAAGGCCTGGTGCTCAGGCTGGTACAGTGCGAGGTGCCAGAGACTGTTCCTGTTAATGGCTTCTCTGAGAAGAACCCTGGGTGAGTAAACACAAATGAAAGGGAAATACATTATACAGAATCACTGCCTAAATGTGGTCAGCCAAAGGGCAAAGCAGTGTACTAGCCAGGAGGAAATCTGCACCTCTGTGGAATCTTTTGCAGGATAATATCTTATCCTTTGGCTGTCCTCTTCTTCTCCTAGTCCTTAAGGGTCCCTGGCATTACCTTCTGGATGTTAAAAGTGTTTCTATCAGTAGTATCCCCACCTGAGGCAGAAACTAGCTGATTGGAATAATGCCTGAGAAACTGAAAAGAGTGGTTGTTCTGATGAGGGGCCCTGGGTGGCTGGAGAATGGGAGAGGAGCGGGGAGACTTATTCTCACTGTATACCTTTGTGTGCTTTTTCAAATTTGAACCATGTGCATCTAATATTTTTTTTATGTACCTGAGCTGACCCAAGTGTGGTCTTCTCTTTAAATTCTACTCTTCTCACTTTATTGTGTGGGTTTCTCTGCTAACACCTAGACCCAGTCACTGTAGACTGCCTCTCTGAGGTGACAGTTTTACCTCTGTGCTCTCCAGAAGTGTCTTAGGGTTTTTCACTCAGCAGTCTTTGGAATAACAATCAGGCCCAAAGTATGTTCAACAATTTGCTGTTTTTAAAGGGCTTTCAAATAACATTATTTTATCTGACCCTAACAGAATCCCATTTTATGGATGCAAGAAATTGAAGTTTGAAGAGTCTAAATGACCTACTCATTGTCATACAGCTGTTCAGGGTAGAGCTGTGACTAACCCAGGTAGCCTTATTTCATATTGATACCCCTTGCTCTTAGTTCAGTGACGATGAGTAGTCTTTTCTTTTTGGAATTCTCTTATGGATTTCCAGAGCTGTTTCAGTTGGGGCAGGAGTGGAACTGTGGTGTTTCCTCTTTCCTTTTTTGGTTTAAGCCTTCTCCTCCTTAGGAATCTATTATGGAGGCCTGTGTTGTCGGGAAAAGGGGTGTCAGTAGTAGGTTTCTCCATTTTCTAGATGGAGTAAACTAAGGTGCCGTTGGAACAATACCTTTCAGGGAAGCTTGAATTGACAATCTGATTTCCTGTTTTTTGCCAAATATTATTGCTGCCGTTAGGCAGAGGGCTTTGTTTCCGGGTTACAAATCGTTTTGGCAAAGAAGTAAGTGTGGAATAGAATTGGAAGGACTCTTGTCCTTGGATATAATTTAATGCTCCACTTTCCGGGAGAGTAAACATTGTAAAGTGTGCAAGATAGCCTTAGATTAATATCCTGACAACATACGGTTTGGCATGTAGGGTACTCCTGGGAGACCCTCCTCACTGTATACAGCATGCCTTTGCTGGTGGTCCCTTCCCACAGGTTTTCCCAGCTGTTGTGTACCTGGGTGAATCAATGGCTTCCCTAAGCTTCGGGGGAAAAAAAAAAAAAGACACCAGTTTTAACTGATGCAAGCCCTCATACAGGATGCCAAATAAACAAACAATCTTGAAAGTATGTTTTAGTACTACTTATCTTCCCCTGAGTTTGTCCAGGGTATTCACTTCCATTAGAAACAATGGCTGATCCATACTACTGGTCTCTTCAGAATATAAACATTGAAAATCATCTTGCCCTTTCTACTCTGCTGCCCCTGACATAATGGGGATGGAAGGTCTCTGGAAGCTCCAGAGAGGCAGCAAGCCACATGGAGGGAAGGCTCAGATGCTTCTGAGGACCAAGCAGAAATCCTTGACTTTTTACCTTTCCTATTCCTATTTAAATCAGAATTGTCTTCAAAGAGAATACTATACATTACTGTCATAGCTTAGAGTGGGAGAGGTTCCTGGTACCTCCTTTGTAATCTCTGAGAAGAACTTGCTGGGGGCATTTAGAGATCATGCTTGGGCTGGCTATTCCAAAGAGAGTTGTCCCAGAGATAGGTGCCAGCTGATGACTTAGGCCCTCACTGCTTGGCAGCTTTGTAGGTCTAGAAACTTAACTAGTTCACCTAGGTTTAAGTTTTAGTGGGCTGTCTCAAACACATGAAATTCATGAAACCATCAAGCCACAGTTCCAGTTAACTAAGTAACTCTAAGAAACATGACTACCTAGTTGATTTGTGTGGACAGGTAGGAGCATTATCTCCTCTTCGGAATACAAGGAAAGGTTAGCTGGGAAGTAGCTCACCCTGGAGGAAAGCAAGGTGAAGTATGGTGGAAAGCTCTTGGCTGTAGCATCAGATATACCCAGATTTAAACCATGACTAACTGTGAGACTTCAGATGAGTTTCTTAACTCTCTGTACCTTTTTCTTCATCTGTAAAACCCGAGGATTTTAGATATGTACGTAGTAAGCACTAAGTAAAATATTTTGTCCCATGTGTTCCCTTTTCTTCTTCCTTCTCTTCTTTCCTCCTAGCATTGTCCTTTTAGGGCTACATAAGTGGTCTGACCAAAGTACACTTGTCAGTCTGTTAAGGGCACCAAGAATGTATTTGAAAGAGACTCATTTTTATTGTCTAGGTTCCCTTTCATGTATTCTTTGCAGACCATAGCCCTTCTTTCACCACAGGTTACAGTAGGAACAACTAGATTCTAGCTGTCATCAATCCTTTTTAACCTAAGCAGTCTTTCTACAGTTCTTTGCTGAGCACCCACTATGTGTCAGATACTGCTTGGCCATGGGACTGTAGTGGTGAATGAGACAGATATAGTCCCTGCCCTCAGTAACATCTCTCCAAATCCCCTCCTTAGATGGGTTACTTCTGTGGAGGACTGGTATTGTTCATTCTTTGTTGCTTCATACCGATTTCCTTCTGAGAGGGCAATCCTCTCCCTGGACCTAGGGGCAGTGCCCCTTTGTGCTCCTTGGGGCCTTCTGGCTTGCCTGCTGCCAAAGTAATGATGGGTGGCATGCTGAGGCTGAAGGAGAAAGCCCTGCGGACTCCTACTGCCTTGGCCACACATGTCCCAAGAGCCTGCACTTGGCACTCTTAAATGTTTTTTTCTCCTTATACACAGATTATAGTGTTCACTGGTAATTTAAATTTAAATAACCTTCCACCCCCTCTCTGCCTAAAAAAAAAAAGCCCTGTGTATTACAGGGTAGAGAATAAGGCAGGCCAGCCCTGGCCTCCTGGTGGGGCATGTTTTATCATGTGTGTTTTTTTATGTAGTTGTACTAAGGGTTGCCTTTACTTTAATATGGCTGATGTGTAATTAGGCATATTGATATTCTGCAGTCACATATTTTCTACCTTGTTTGTCTCAAATAGTGTAACAGGTAGATTTGGGGCTTTGGCTGACAGGAAGTTGGACTTCCTTTTCTTCAGACTGTATTCCGGCCCAGCAGGCAGATTGATGGATTTCTCAGCTTCAAAATAGGGGCCTGAATATAGCCCTTTTTCTCCCTGTTGCTTGTTTTACCAGTAGATGCCAAGTGTGTGCAGGGAAGCAGGCAGAATGGCTCTCTGGGAACCATTTATTTGAGAATTCCCAGTGGAGAAAGGCATTTTCCTCTCTTTGCTGTGGTGTGTGACATTGTGATTTTGTACTGCTTGTGCCTCTGCAGTTCTGAGGCTTGTGTGTGATTCCTGTAGCCCTTTCAGGGTTTTCAACAATAAATTGCTTGCTGGTTTATGTTTTCCCCAAATTCCATAGCCTTTGCAGGAGTTGGGGAGTGCATCAACAATTAGGGACCTAGTTGAGCCTCTGTTTCTGGCACTATGACTGCTGAAAGCATGGTGACTGAGCCCAGGTGAGATGTTTCCTGCTTGCTGCTGGGCATTTGCCGCAACTGGATTTAGCCTAAGAGTCACACTAGTGGTTTGGTTAGAAAGGAAGAGAGTACTATGTAATTATTGCTTATGTACCAGTTAAACCTATCAGCCCAACAGATGTCAAGTGCAGGAAAAAAGTGCAATAATGTTATCATAATGGCATAGCAGTTATCATTATAATAATCAGCTGGCATAGCTTTTGTTAAGAGGCAGACCCTGAAATGAGTGTAGGGGGAAGGGTTAACCTTGAACTACAGCACAATAAATGGATACTTAACCTTGCAGGGGATGAAGGGTTGATTTGGACGATTGCAGATGATTCAGGTATGGAGTTGCTACCTTCTCTGCATAGCTAGAGGAGCTGTGGAGACTTCAGTTGGGGTTGTCTGCCCTGTGGGTACTGTCTTTCTCATGGTGTGATGGAGCACACACCAATCTTTGGTTTAAGGTACTCTGGGTTGCAGGATTACCACCCCAACACCCAGCAGCAGTGGATTCTGGGAAAGGCAGAGACTCTATCCCTGTGGGTCCATTTCAGATTTTCAGAAAATCTAGCCTTTCCCCATCGCTTAGATGATGAACTCTACTCCCAATAGGAGCTATGTTCCATACCTTTTATATCTCAGTTCTGTACATACTGATTGTGGTGAGCTGTGCTTGTTGAAGAAAGCTTCTCCTCACCCAAGAGCTTGCTGGAGCTGCATTCATATTCTGGTTAGGAAGGTGGTGGTGGTGAAGGCAGAAGTAGAACTGGGCTCTTCAGTGACCCACAGAGGCAGCACCAGGGTAGGAGGAAAGATTCTTTGGATTCAAGCAGACCTGTGTGTGCTCCTGACTTGCATTCAGTAGCTGTTTGAAAGGTTATTTAAGCTTGTTGAACCTCAGCTGCCCTTTTATGTTATGTGCTCATCTATATCTCATTTGTTTTTCACAAACAGCCCTGTTTTTGAACTACCAGTCACTATGTCTGCCACTAAGTAATGCTCAGTAAATGCTTTTGCTTCTCCTACCTTCATCTGCCTACCCTGATTAGTAAAAGGGCAAGGACAAGGCCCACTCCTTTCACAGGGAATTTTGGCTTCAATAGGAGCTTTATGTGAGCTTCCTTAGACCCTGGTGTTGCTTTTCTGAGCCATGATCCTAGACCTTTTCTGAAACTGCCTCATCAGGGAAGACTTTGTTATTTAATGTTTGGGCACATCTCTGCTTTATCCAACGAGTAAAAGTTAAGGCTTAAAATCCCTTCAAGGAACGGTGTATCTGCTTCTGCCTCAGTCCCCTGAACCCTTGCTCCCCTTGCCTTTTTCCTTTGGGTGGTTCACTTAGGGCACTGCCTGTCCTGGGAAGCTTTTTTTTTTTTTTTTTTTTAACAGAGTCTGCTAGTTGTTTGTCTCAGTCTTTTTACTGGATAAAGGTTTTTGTGTTTCTATCTGCCTAGCCTTTGATGTTGACTTTTATTTTGGAAGCCTAGAGCACTCAGACAAGGTGATATCTTTTTAGACTATTTTTGGCTGTAGGCAGCTTATCACTATGGCTACCACTGGCCTGAAGAATGGCAGACATGGAAAGTAACTTCTGTAAGAAATTTGGGAAAGAGGAATGAGGAGGGGGAAAAAATAATTTGTCTTGTGGTCCCACAAGGGGAGATAGCTTCTCTGAGCAGAACCATTCTATTTGGAAAGAGCTTCATTTCCTTTCTCTCTGAAATTTTATTCTGTCAGTGAACAAACATATAGAGCATCTGTTACATTCCAGACATTATGATAAACTCCTTGAGATATAGTTATGACCAAGTCAGATACAGTGCCTGCTCAGTGTATTGATGAATATAGACATTAATCGAATTATAATTACACACATATATGCCAAATTACAATTGTAATAATTGTATTGAAAGAAAGGAATGTGGTACCATGAGAACATTTGACAGATTTGACTTGGTCCTGGGTTAAGAGAGTATCAGGGAAGGCTTCCTTGAGGAAGTGGTGTTGGAGTTAAATTGAGAAGAACAAACAGGTGTTTACTAAGTAATTCAACATGTGTTTCAGCCTGAGGTCTCAGCGTTTATAGACTCTGGGATAGTGTTGGGGGTAGGGAAGCCAACTATGAGGAACTGAAAAAGCACAGTGAGTGAGAGGAGATGGATATAAGATGAGGCTGTAGGGATTGGCAAGAACAGGCCAGCTCAGCCATGATAAAGAATTTTGTATTTACCTGGATATCAGGAGAAGCCTTTGGAGCGTTGTTAGTGGTGGTTGTGGTGGTGAGATGATTGTACTCTTGCAGAATGAACAGATCAGTTAGATGGTACATTGAGTGGATTTTGATAAGGGAGTAAGAATGGAGATCAGAAAAAAAATGTACTGTGATAGGTTGCTTGTTTTTCTTCAGTCAGCTAAATGATAATCTTGAAAATGACTCCTGATATTGCCTTGTTTCTCCTGAATCAAGTCCTCTCTGAGTGCCCATAGTTAATGTGTTGTTGGGGCCACCAGGCCAGTCAGCAGATGTGATGGCTAAGGTGCTGGCATTTGGCATCTTTCCACCTTCCCAGAAAAAGTCCTAGAGGTTTCAGGCCTGTCACTTGTTACTATCTGATCGCTGCAGAACCCATTGTAACCTGTTGTCCTGCTGTCCCTCTGTTGGCTGTCACTATTGGGTGAGGGCTACCCTTTTTACCTTGGATCACTTAAGCCACTGACATGGCAACTTCCTGAGATGTGATGTCCCATGTTTGCAAAGCCAGCACCTGTAGTTTGTGTAACATTCCATTCTGGTTGCTATAGGTGTGCACCTGTTCTTTCTTGGCAGCAGCCAGTGTTGGAGAGCCGGAAATTCTTCCCGCTGTGTAGCCAGGAAGACCTGCAGGATAAAGAAGGCTGGATCAGAGTTGCACACTCTCAGACCAAGTGTTAAGTGCAAGGTGGGTGATTCCAGAATCTAGACCAGAGTTCCTCCTCAGTAATACTGTGGTCTTGCCCACTGTTCCTTTCACTTACTTGGCTGGATGACTGAGCTGCACAGTGGTTAGGAGCATGGCATGGCCCTTGGACTTGGGGCAGACTTTAGTTAGACTCTTAGCTTCACCATTTATAGGCTGTGTGACCTTGGACAAGATTCTTCACTTCTCTGACTCATCGTTTTCTTAGCTCTAACTTGGGAATAATAATACATCTACCTCACAGGGTTATTATGAAGTGTCAATGAGGACATGTGAAAGGAACTTAGGTTCCTTCACAGAGTAAATACTGAATTAAAAAGTAGTTATGATTTTTATTGTTTATTTGGCTAACTTTTGTTTACTTCTTTACATGTCTGCCTTGTGCTAGGCTCCATGCTGGGGTTGGTGTAAAGATGTGGTACTGGCCTTGAGGTGCTTAGTCTTGTGGTCACCTTTTCTACTATTTGTCTTGTTCTGTGTAGTCATGCTTCAGCAAAACAAGGAGCTATCCCTCCTAAGAGGGATACGGATGAAATGTCCGCTTATTGAAGCTATCTCCTCCTCTGGTCTGCTCATCTACAGCTCCCAGCAAACCATGATTCCTGTTTGTTCCCTGTTTAGGGGTAGAGGGATTCACAGTGGGATAGCCCTACTTCCTGCTAGGACTGCACCATCTGGAGCAGTTTTCTCTTTTTGCTGCCTCTGAGTCTCCATTTCTGGTAGCAAATGTCTCTGGAGCCTCTCATTTGTCCTTTAAAACACTCTATTGTTTGTTACTTTTCCTTTGTAAAATACCATGTAAGATAGTTGACGTAAAAGAGACCATGAAAAATGAGCGAGGTTGCATTTCTGTAGAAGTTTGATTTGTTCAGTACCAAGTTATTGAAATAAAATACTCTCCAGTGGTCTCAGGAGTGGGAGGCGGATGACCTTTGTAATGGGCTGTATTAGGTGGAGGTGTTGGGGAAGGTTAATTTGATTCATTTGATTTCTTTGGCGAGGTGAGGGAGAAAGGTCAAAACCTTTAATGGTCTCTGAATTGGCACCTATATTGACTGAGAAGATGAGAGGATATATTTGTCTAGAGTGTCTAGAGCTGGGTGTGTAGGCCTTGACTTGCTTTATTCTCATTCGTGTGGGTGAGGTTTGCCATGATGAGTTTATATGTCCTCTTGAATTCACTTACCATTTAGTAAGCTGTGTGTACTATATACTATAGAAAGAAGTGGAATTCCACTTTTGATTGTTAACTTTTTGACCTGGTCCTCTTCTGTGACTTAGTTTCTTCATCCGAATAAGAGTGTACTGATACCAGCCTCCTGGGCAGTTAGGATGAAATGAGATAATGTACGTCATGTGCTTGACATGTGGTAGGTGCTCACAACAGTGAGGATTATAGTGCATTCAAAGAATTCCAACCTCATCTGGGAGAAAAGTCACAGACAGGACCATAGGTGCTGGGAAAGGCTGGCAAGGCCCTGGAACCATGGAACAGTGAGATTGGGTTTGGCTTGTTAGGAAAGGTTCCTGAGGAAGTATTTGGAATCAGGCCCCAATCTCTGTCTCTGATTGGGAAAGATGAGTGACTGTTTCAATGGGAGGGAAAGCAATAGGCAGAAGGCTGAGTGGTGACCCAGAAGAACTGTTGTTCTTTTACCCTGTCGGGGAAGAAGATGGAGTTATTAGAGCAAAGTGTGAACCCTGGCTCTTTTCAAGTCAGGCAAACTGGGTTCCAGCCCTGGGTCTGTCTTGTGCATCTTGTGTGGCCTTGGGCAAATCATTTTCCCTCCTTTAATAAGCTTTGGTGTCCTCATATGTAAAATGGAAATAATGATATCTATTGTAATGTTGGGTGAGGATAAATAAAATAATGTATGCTAAATACTTAGCAAAGTGCCCTTCACATAGTAGATGTTTAATAACCAATAAATTTAAAAAACCAGCATTCTCTTGGGAAATGAAATTCTAAACTTCTGTGGCCAGGTAAGTTTTTTGAAGTCAGTCTACATCTTAGAATCAGTTATCAACTTCCCTAAATAATGTCTTAAGGAGCATATCACTACTCTGCCTCACACCATCTGTTGGCTTAGCATCATACTTAGAAGAAAGTGCTGATACTTGTGGATCCTGACAAGCTATGGGTTGCTCTGAAAGAAATGAGCCTGGCTCAGCACTCGATTGTCCTGATGGCATATGCTGGATTGTGGACAGGAAGCCACTGTCAGGACAGAGTATGGAAAGACAGAATGGTTTTATATAGGCAAAGGTATCAGACAAGGGTGCGTTTTATCTCCTTATTTTTTAAATTTTTATTCAGAAATATATGAAAAACTGGGCTAGATTAAAAGGAATGAGCAGTGAAAATTGGTGGAAGAAATAGCAATAATTTAAGATATGCAGATGACACCTTACTGGCAGAAAGTAGCAATGATTTGAAATGACTTCTGATGAAAGTGAAATAAGTGCTAACACAGGACTCCATTTGAATGAACATCAAGAAGACAAAAGACATGACTATGGAAAAAATATGTAACTTTAATGTAGACAGTGAAGGCAATGAAATTGTTAAGGATTTGTTTACCTTAGCTCAGTCATCAATTCAAATAGAGACTGAAATCAGGAAATCAAGAGAAGATACTCAGAAAGGCAGTAATGGAAGAATTAGGGAAGATCACCAAGAGCAAAGATGACCGTTAGAGACTAAGGCTAAGAACACACACACCCTTGTATTTTCAATTACTATGTATGGATGTGAAGACTGGATAGTGAAGAAGGCTGATAGAAAACAATGGACTAATTTGAAATATGGTGTTGGAGGAGAGCTCTACGGATACTGTGAACCACCCAAAAGATGAACAAGTGGGTCCTAGAGCAAAATTAAGCCTGAAACATTGGTGGAGGCAAACATGACAAACCTGAAGTGTCCTACTTTTGGCACATCACGAGAAGGCAGAGCTCTTTGGAAAAGACAATAGTGCTGGGAAAAACAGAAGGCAGCAGGAAAAAATACGACCAAATATGAGGTGGATTGACTCTATTAAAGAAGCCATAGGCATGAGTCTACAGAAACTGAGAAGGGCTGTTGCGGACAGGACACTGAACATCACTCATTCATAGGGATGCCAGGTGGTGGAGATGACTCAATGGCATGTAACACACACTTGACACTGGTTTCCGGTCTCTCTTGAGCAGATCCCTGCCTGCTTTGGTAGCTGTATTTCCTCTACTTTGCTCCTCACCTTCTTTGTTCTGGCCACTTTCTGCTTTTTGTATGGAGGCCTTTGCTCCAGCTGTACCCTCTGCCTGGAATACTTTTCCCTCACCTTCACTTAATTGGCTTCTTGTCATTCAGATCTCAGTTCTGCTTTTACGTAGGAGAGAGGGCCTACTTTTCCTCTGATATAGAGTAACTACTCATGTCACCATAAGGTAGCTATCTGATACTTTTCTTATTTGCTCCTTGTTGATTCTCTTTTCCCTCCACCAGAATGTAAGTTTCATGAAAATAGGGACCATGTCATATTCACAGTTGTATTCCCAGTGTTAGGAACTATGTCTGACATATAGTAGATGATCAAACATTTGTTGAATGAATGAGCTTGTAGATAAGAATGGATTCTGTTATTACTCAGAACCTGGGTATACAGGTGTTCACATTCATATGACTTTGTTCTCTAAGTAAATATAATTAAGATGGTTTTCTCTCTTGTTGATTATTTGTCTCCCTGCCCCTAGACCTCCCCACTCCCTATTAGTAGGAAATTTCTGAGGAGAGGCTATTTTTCCCTGGCTTCATTTTATGTGGCTCTCTTTCTTCCTGGCATTTGGTTATTGGAAAGGGGAATTTGTGGTTGCTGGGCTTTGGGCATTGATTTTTAGGTTTTCTGTTTATAAGGAAGCAAGCTTTAGTGCATTTGCTTGGAATAAAACAAATACAAAAGTTCTCCAAGACATGGCAAATTTATCTTACTCTGATTTTCTATTGACACTTTTTGCAATACTACCTAAGTTCTTAGACAAGGGCATTAGACAAGAATTGACAAATTGACAATGGTCAGATAGAAACAAATTCATGGAATATGAGTGAGTAGCAGGGTGAGACAAACAGAAATCAGAGAGATAGTGCTTATTTTTGGCAGTGGCCTGGTTTTTCATGGCAAATATTAGTGGTATGAGTGAGACCCTGGACCAGTTAACTATTCCCCTTGGAGAGGGCCTGAAACTTGGGTAGCTGCAGGGATCATAGGGGGCCTGTTGAGTGCTGATGTGCCCATCTGGTGAGGCTGAGGCAGTCCCTTTACTTTGTGCCCCAAGCTCCCTGTAGTCAGGAGGAAGTGGGACTCCAGCCACCTTTGTAAATGTTTGTAAATTAGTGTTCAAAGACCTGGTCCTGGATTTAGAGAATAAAATCCTAGGCATGAGTATGAGTAGGAGAGGGTGTCTGGAGCCAACAGAGGTGGGCTTATATTCCTTAAAAGGTTCTGTATTTATTGAGAGCTGTAGCCCTGCAGGTACTGGTTTCTACTCATTTCCAAGACTCCCTTTCTCCCACCCAACGGTGCTTCTCCTCCTCCTTTTCTCTAAGTACACAGTTACCTTAACCTGCCTTAGATACTGTTGACTTTATTTATAAAGCTCTCAAATGAAGGACATTGAACAGCCTCCTTGTCAGCTCTCTCTGCTTGAGTTCCTCCTTTGAAGGGCTTAGTCTAGTGGCTAACTCGGATATTTGGTCACTCTTGGTACTACTTTAAAGTCAGTGTCTTAACTTGTTATATTAACTGACCATCTTCTATCTGGGGTAATCTTTAATGTATGTTTAACATCTAAAAGTTTGTTTTTTTTGAAGTCACCCTCACCCCTTTTTTTATGCAAGAATTTCAGCTATAAGCTAGCAAGACAGGCATTTGAAGATTCTGATACCAAAAGGTGGCTTTTTGGTAGACCAGTGGTGAGTGCTTCTCTCAAGCAGCTTTCTCTGGGCTCAAAAATCATTAAATCTCTCTTCACTTCTTTCACCTTCTCTCTTTAGTCTTTTCTGAGCTAAATGATGACCTCTATTCTTTTAATCTTCTTACTTGCTCTGTTTCCCAGCCTTGGTGTTGCTTCTGCAGTTTTTGTTCAAAGGAATGTTTTATTTGAGTCTTTCACAGCTTTTTTTCTGGCCAGGGTTGTAGGTAACATGTTTGGCTCCATCTTATTCACCCTCCGGCATATAACTTGTTTTTTTGTGATTGTAGAAATGTGGTTGGGTTGTGTAAAATGCACCGTTACACTCTTTTATTCCAGTTGGACTGTGATGCATAATCCTATGTTACTTAAAGGTGAATCGGCCAAAGGAGTCCCTAAACTTAAGGGGTGGTGCTGGCCTAAGTTTTCTGTGATGCATAATCAGACTACCTTTTATTTTTTGTTTGTTTGTTTAAAAAGTAGACAAACTTGCATCTCTTTTTATTTTGATTTACATTGATTTTCTCTTCTTCCCTCAAATCCTGAATGAGAACTTCTTCCAAAACAGTTGCCAATCTTTGTGTTCCCAAGAATTTGGAGGATCAGGCATCCCAGCCCTGCCCCCATATTCTTTACCTGTGCATCTGATAGTATAATAACTGCTATAGAAACAGCTCAAATGTCTCTTTTACACACGCACCCACACACAGGAACACATTCATTTTTTAAGGAATGGACACTTCTCTAAGAGAAATTCATCCTGTTCAATTCAAATGCCCTTTGTTAGAACAAAGTTCAGGAGACTGAAAAGAGTAGAATGAGTGAAGTGTCCCCTTCCCCTCCCCTCAAAAGGCCTCAAAGCTCTTAAAATAAACTTTAAAAAGTCTGCTACTCAGCTTCAGGAAAGCAGACAAATTGCAAATGTGGTGTAATAAGACTCTTCTCTGATCTTTTCCTTTTTTCTCAATTTATTTTAACACCCCCTTTCATGGTCTTACCTTTCTAGAAAGTTGATTCAGTCCTTCCTTGCTGGCTCTTAGCAGGAGAAGCAGCAGGGCTTCTGGGTCTAATTTATGGTTTATGTTTCTTCTCCATTCCCATTCTATGCTGCCCTAGTTCCTCATCTCCCTGCATCCTGCTGACCACTCCCCAGGCAGAATGGAAGACAGTGTCACATCCAGTGACAATGTAGCTTTGGAATTTGACATCAGCAGTACTGGCCTAGTGATTTGGGCAGAATTTGGGAGGCTGTTTTGTGCATGTGCTGCTAGATGAAGAAATGGGGGCTTTTCTCTGTATGTGTCTTTGGTACCATCTTTTTTCCCCCTTGTATGCCTAGCCCCCATAAGCCTGGTTGCCAGGGAAACTGGAGAACTTGTTACTGTGATTAATTCATTATTCTGTGAAGCTATAAAATAGCATTTCAGAGCAAGATGTCAGGGAGTCTCCCTGAAGTTCCCATGGAACAAGTGACCTTTCAGTTACATGTTTTCAACATTTTTGGGGGCCCATTTGAAGAGAGCTAAAGCAATAATTAGGACTAAGCAAAAAAAAAACTAATTTGGAACCAGAATATTTTAATAAGAAGTTTAAAAATATCAGAACCAGCTTATACATTATAAGTAGGAATTTGAACTTTGTTCTCTTCTTCTTCTTTCCCTTTTAAAATTATTATATTTTCCCCAAGACTTGGAGATTCTGCATTATTCCCTTGGTGATGGAATGAGGATCTTGGTGGTGACAACCTGCTGAGATTCAGGCAGGTAGAGGGAGCAGCAGTGGCCTGCTTTCAGGTACTGCTTCATCCAGGTGTTTTTGGTCCATCCAGTGAAGGATAAGTTTACTTTCATTCTTAGATCCATTTGCATTCCCCCAAGATTTTTTTAGGACTGACTATATTTTCCAGATGATTCTGAAAAATGAAAGAAAAGTTCTAAGAGCAGTTATGCATCTTTCTGAGCAGTCAGAGGTTCAAGCCAAAGACATGTGGATTTGTTTCCTTAAGGTATTCTTTAGTGGTATTGTAAAGTCCCTAATCCATTTGGGAGGCAGGCAGTTTGATATAATAGTTAAGAGCTTAGGTTTTGAAGTCATATCTGTTTTATAATTCTGGCTCTACCACTGATTAGCTCTGTGACTTTGGAAGATTGACTTAACCCCTCTGAGTCTTAGC
Source organism: Eonycteris spelaea (assembly GCA_003508835.1). Taxonomy (NCBI): domain Eukaryota; kingdom Metazoa; phylum Chordata; class Mammalia; order Chiroptera; family Pteropodidae; genus Eonycteris; species Eonycteris spelaea. The sequence continues at coordinate 8,515,175 of PUFA01000039.1, forward strand.
TTCCTCATCTGTAATGGGTTATGATAGTATCCATAGGGTTGTTGTGAGCCCAATATATAGTGACATAGGGTTGTTGTGAGCCCAATATATAGTGAGTAAATACTCTAAATGTTAGCTGTAATTGTTATTTTGAGATACTGATGGAAAAATCAGATTGAACCTTCTTGGCAAGGGGAAGGAAGGTAGGAAATTGCTAGAAGAACCTTGAAGAAAAATAGGGGTTGAGAGCAAAAAGCATCTAGAAAAAAGAAAATTAGGAGAATTCTGGGTACTCTAATGAGTTATCTATTGTTCTACTACATTAGTAAGTCATAAGTCTTACCCTTTGTGATCCACCAAGTTGATTGTTCTCCCAGAACTCCCAATCTGGTTACTGGCCCTTGAGCAAAGTTTGAGTAGCCACAGCAGCCACAGTGTCCTCCATTACCAAGACGTTATTTTTACAAAACATACTGCCATGTTTTGCCACCTGCACTTTGAAGTGTTATAAATAATTAAAGCTGATTCATACTTGTCAGAATAGGTTCAAAAAATGGATTTTGGGATGCTGTACCTTTGCCCTGACAATGTGTTTATTAGCTTGCTTGTTAATTCCAGGATTGCTTAACTCAAGGCACCTCTGCACCAGCCTGCTCATATCAACACTCATGGAAGGCTTAGAGAATGGGGCTTAGTGTTACTCCTTTGTTGTCCCTAGCAAGTCATTAAGTGATTGAACAGGGGGGAAACTGAACTACTTGCAACTGATACTCTTTCCTGAACATGTATGTGTAGGAAAGAATAAATTGTAGGCTGGATGGAGCAGAGCAACAGATTAGGAGCCTCTCAATGTTTTGGAAAACAGTCAAGTACAAATAAATTACATGAAAACCTTGGTTAGTTTGGTTTGCTTTCTCATCAAGATGTTGGACTCTGGGCTTTTTCTCTCCTTACCTAATCATTAGAATAGTAAAATGTTGGTTTGGCCTCTGATTAGGCTTTGTTGTGATATGGGGTAAGAAGAGAGGCTTGTCTGTGGGGCACTACAGCAGAGTGGTGTCAGTGCTGATGACTTCGTCTTGGCAGGGTCACCCATCAGTGCACAGGTCTATTTTGGGGAGGCTGTGTGCAGAAAAGAAGTAAGGCATAGGGCTTGAGAATACAGGCTTGGAGTCACAAAGGCCAGGTTCAAAGTGTGGCTTTTCCATTACTTGCTGTGTATATTTGTTTCCTATGGCTGCTGTAACAAATTAGCGCAAACTTGGTGGCTTAGAATAGCAAAGATTTATTCTCTCCTAGTTCTGAAGGCCTGAAGTCTGCAGTTAGTATCACTCTGCTGAAATTGAGGTGTTGGCAGGGCCACATTCTTTCCAGAGGCTCGAGGGCAAACTCTTCCTTACTTTTTCCAGCTTCTGGTGGCTGCTGGCATTCCTTGGCTTGTAGCCACATCACTCTACTCTTTAAGTTCAGCATCTTCACATCTTTCTGTTCTGTCTTCATATCACCTTCTCTTCTGTGCTTGTGTCAGATCTTCCTCTGCCTGTTTTAAGGACTTTGTGAATGTATTTAGGGCCTATCTAGATAATCCAGGATAATCATATTAAGGTCCTTAATCACAACTGCAAAAACCTTTATCCCTTATAAGGTAACATTTACAGGTTCCAGGCATTAGGACCTGAAGTCTTTGGAGGGTTATATTTCTGCCTACCTCTCTGGGTGACTTTGGGAAATAACTTTCACCAATATGTTTTTCCTTATCTGCAAAAGAAAACTGGTGGTCATATCTTCTATAACTTGTTTCCATGAGGCTTAAGTGACACTTTTGTATGCCAAATATTTAACACAGTGCCAAGTATGTAGTTGTTGTGCCTATTATTATTTATATTCATATATTACATATTACTGTTATTGTTATTTAGCCATCTTCTGTTAGAGGGAGAGGAATAGTTCCTTAAGAGTTTATTTGACTTGGACTAGCCCCCTTCTCCTCCCCCCACCCCCGCCTCCACCATGGCTGCACAGTCCTAGGATCTTTGGCATTTACTTCCCACAGTCGGCCCGTGTGTCCCCTAGGCCACCCTGTTACCCATTTCTTCATTTTTCTTTCTCAGTGCATGGGTTGGTCTTTGGGAACAAACTTTACCCTTCAGGACTGAATGAGTCTCCTTCATATGTTGAAGCCCTAACCCTTAGTGTAGCAGCATTTAGAGTAAGGAAGTAATTAAAGTTAAATGAGGTCATAAGTGTGGGACTCTAATTTGACAGGATTATGTCTTTATGAGAAGAAAACCAAGGAGCCCTTTCTTTTTCTCTGCACCATGCAATGAAGAAAGGCCGTGGAAGGGCATAGGCAGAAGGTAGCTGGGGACAAGCCAGGAAAAGAGCTCTTGTTGGAAACCAAATGGGCCAGAACCTTGATCTTGAACGTCTAGGTCCAAAACTGAGAAAACAGTTTAAGCCACCAGATCTATGGTATTTTGTTATGGGAGCCCTACCAGACTAATACAGGGGGTATAACCTGGCTCGTACCCACTTGTGCCTAAACACTTGGGGAGAAGCTTGGATTCTGGAATTATTCCCATTTACCATTCAAGGTGGCTTTCTGTGTTGTTGCTTTCCCGTGGATAATTGTAACTCCATAGTGAAGCATAGACGAATATTATTTTTACAGTGGTAGTTAGTATCTGATAGCTATTAGCCAAAAGGTATGTGTCCCCAGTGAGGTACTGTAAATATATTTTATCAGTTCTATTACTTGCTGTTTCATGAACACATCCCTGAAGCATTTTAATCTTGTTTTTCATACTTGTCTTTAAGTGAAGAATTGTTCTGATTTGCAACTTTGGGGGATAATTACTATGTTCATTAATTTTTGTTCCTCCTTTTTTTACTGGTTTCTTGAGAAAAATTTTCCCTAAATCTACACTAACTGAGAGAGGTCACTTGATTAACAGGGTGTTTTACAACACTGTTTTCTCTGGCTTCCTTGGCACACTGATGGGAGGGCTGTGTCAGCATCTAATTAGTTGGGGTGAAGGTCTCCCTGGTCTGGGCTTAGATGAATAAGAGGCTTTTGGGGGGCCTCTGACCTCAGGTTGCATTGCAGAATATTTTTGGCTCAGATATTCCTGGACAAGGGGCAGTAGAGACTCACCTGGTTTCCCCTTATTAGACATTCAGACATAAATCAAGTGTGTATTATGTACAGGACATTGTGTGTGGCACTTTGGGGGACATGATTCTTGCCTCACGGGGTGTTCAGTACATGTCGATTAAGTGAATATGTGGCTGGATAGAGTAGCCTTAGCTAGCATTCAGAGAGACTGAAGGGGCAGGCCGGAGCGGGTAGGGGGGTGGGGTAGGGGGTGGGCGGGGCGCGGGTCAGTGCCTGGGGGTAGTAGATGAAGGATGCTGTAACCTCCCTGGAAATATAACAGAATTGGGAGCATCCTCTCGAGGGCCATGATGCTCTAGCACTTGAATCTGCAAGAGTAAGCCGTAGAGGGGGAAGGTTGTATTGAGGATGGTTAATTTTTGCACTTAATTTTTTTCTGGTATTTTGGCCTTGTACGTCCCTTCTTTTCATTGTGAATCCTCGGTTTTCATTGTTATGTATGTTCCGTGTAAGTGTAGATGTTTCATAAATGTCACACAAGACAGTTGAGGGAAGAGATGAAAAATATAGTAGTTTAGACATGTTGGTTCAGGGTAGGGCAGAGGCAGGGAAGTATGTGAACGAGATGCCTGGGAAAAGAACCGAAGAAGGTGAGTAAGCAGAAGCCAGAAAGGATTTGAATTAATGTGGAACCGGAGAGAAGTCTAATCTGGGCTAGATACCCAGGGAAAGAGCACTGGAGGGATTTCTAAGAATAACAAACGATAAAGAGCAGTTAGCCTGAGATACTGGGGAAAAGGGAATCCTGGAAAAATGGCTTTATTCTCTTACCGCCCACTTGCTCCATTATTGTCACCAGTGGGGTGAGGTGAAATCTGGTGTCGCCCCAGTGGTGTGGAGGAGGAGGAGGTGGCTAGTGGATGGTGGCATTGTATGTTGTTCCTGCTGATGCAGCAAAGAATTACAGGTCTGTGAGATTTAGAAAAAGTAAGATTTGTCTATGGCTGTACCATCCTGGACATGCCTGATCTCGTCTGATCTCGAAAGCTAAGCAGGGTTGGGCCTCATTAGTACTCTAATGGGAGAAAAAGTGAGATAGGTAGATAGATCCATCTATCTGTCTTGTCTGTCTGTCTGTCTGTCTATCTATCTGTCTATCTATTAATCTATCATCTATCTATCTATCTATCTATCTATCTATCTAGATATCTATCTATTTTTAATGTACAGCACCTGGTATTCCTAGGTGGTCTCCCATCCAAGTACTAAGCCCAACTTTGCTTGCTTCTGAGATCAGACGAGATCAGGCATGTTCAGGGTTGCACGGCTGTAGACAAGATTTATTGAAAGTACATTTTAGAAGGAGATGGGCCACGCTAAGGAAGGCTGCAGCCCTGTAGAATTTAGGAGGTAAAGAGATAAGATAGTACACCCCAAAGGGAGGGGCAGATTTCTAGCCAAGAGTGCTGTAACAAAGCAGAAATGGGAAGGTTTGTTTATATTTGGGCAGGTGATCGGAGGTCCTAGATGATCTGTATGTGAGGTCACCTTGACTGATACCTGGCTGCTATATAAATTTTTGCCTACTGTGCATGTGCTTACCCAGAATTCAGTCAATGATAATTAGATTTATGAACTTCCAGGCATAGTCATGAGATTATAATGATATATATAAGGCTGGAGTTAGGGGCAGTACTTTCTGCGCATACATTTGTAGCTGCTTTAGGGCAACAGCTTTTATGGCTTTTGTGCTCTAGGATTTGGGGTAATTTATAATCCTAAAGGGGAGGTGTTTCTGGGAGGTCCTTAAGGAAGGTCTTCAGGGGAAGTTTCTATGGTCACAGAGCTGGGTCTTCACTCCTGTCGCTCATGCCTAACTACCTACCTAATGTTATGACACTTGTCATGTGGCAATTATTTGTTTGTATGGTTTTTCTTCTAGAAGGTAGGAGTGGGGGCTTGATCATCTCTGTTATCTTGTTGCTTAACACTGTGTCCATCACATAGCAGCTGCTGCACAGATGACTAATGAACGTACTTGTAGTTAAGGCCTTGGTGAGCAACCCAGGAAGAAGTGAAGTGTGAGGGGTAGGGATTGGACAGAGGGGAGATGAGCACATAACTTGCTTTGGGGGATGACTCAGGGAAAACCGAGAAGTGAGCCTTACACAGAATCTAGGTCATCCTTCAAAAATTTACTAAACATTTCTTCTCTGTTGACCGTCGAGCTAGCTGGGAGCAATGATGGTCTCTGTCATTATGATGCTTAAGGCCTAGCAGGAGAGAAGGACAACTATATAAGAAAGTGTAATAAGTGCTGTAATTAGGGAAGTACAGGAGCTGTAGCAACACCTAATCCGGCTAGTGCAGAGGGTCAGCAAAAGCCTCCTGGAGGAAGTGTCTTTTAGGATGAGTAGGAATTTGCCAGATGAGGAGGGGAAACAAAGTTTCAGAGGGACTGACATGTGCAAAGGTCTGAAGGTGGGAGACAAGAAGTCTTAGACATTTGGAAAAAATTTAAAGCCAGCCGTAGATAGAGGAGAGATAAAGCCGGAGATGCAGTTCCGGGCTAAATGGTGGAGGGCCCGGTTATGGAATTTAGCCTTCATCCTGAGGGCCATGGGAAACCATAGAATATTTTCAAGCGGGGCAGGGTAGTATCAAATTCATGCTATGGCTATAGAATAACCCTGTTAACAGTGACTCAAGGTCTATACTTGTAATTTGCTGATTTGCCACAAGATCCTTTGACACTGCAGCAGAGCTTCCCCTTTCCTAAATCGCTGAGTGCAGAAGCCTAAAGTATGGGTAGAGAATGTGGCCTGCCACAGACTTGAATCGCTGGTGTCTCAGATCCAGCTCCCAAGGCTGTGTTGCTTGGTGAGTGGTTTTCAGGACTGTAGCTCTCACAGCCTTTTCACAACAGCTTAACATTTCTCAGCCGTGGCACATTCCTCTGCTCTGCTTTCAAGAAATTGAAAATTTTTATTACAGTGTCAAATCAGTAGGAAAAGTTTTGAAAAGTAAGATTGAGAAATAGACTTCTTTGCCTTTTCTTCCTGCAAGGGATTTGAAAAATATAGAAATGCTAAGTTATATGTTGAATATCCTTGGGGTTTCCTTTCCTTTCCTTTTGAAAATGTTTTACATTAACCAAAAATTCGACAGAGACACTTGTGGAAAGAGAATTCATTTTGGCTGGAGTTTAAGCTCCATGTTGTGAACTTTTTCATTTTCTTTTGTCTGCAGTGGGTTGGGACCCAACTGTGCAGTTATCAGAGCTCATCACAGTCCAGTTGCTGGGTGAGTTATCTCTGTGAATCTGTTTTCCTCCCATACTTACCTAATGAAATCCAAATTAAATTTAATTAAATGGAGATGAATGACAGCTTTTTTCTTAGAAATCACAAGGCCCCCAAACCTATGGGATACAATAAAAATGAAGTTTTTATTTGCATGTGTGCCATGAGGGATGGCTATAATGCTGGGAAAACAGGAGGTGCTTTTAACATAGTATTTAGAAATATTGCCATCCCAGAGAGATGAACAGAATTGCTTTTTTTTTTTCCTGTCCCTCTTCTTTTTCATAATCTGTGAGTGCCTGTGTGTTCCCAGCACCTTGCACAGGTACATAGTACATGGTAGGGGCTTGGAGACATCCGAATGAAAGAAAGGATAGTTTTGAGCAGGTCCTTCTTTCTTCCCTGTTGCCCCCTCCCTCCAGCTCCTCAGCCTTCTCATTTCTTCATTCATTTGTTCATTCATTCAACATTTATTCCTTCTGGGCTAGTTGGCAGGCCAATGGTAGGGAATGGGATGAAGGGAAATTTCCATAGGGTCAAAGCATGGCCAGCTCTTCAATACCTGTTGTGCTTCGAGGAGCCATCATCCCTCTGGCAATGTGGTCCTCTGGTGGCATTACCAACCTAGGAACAAAGAAGGGAATAGTCTGGAAAGAATGCTAGACCAGAAGGATTGTAATTGGTAAGCATAAGGCCTTAATCATAAGTTTCAGAGCAACTTCCTATGGCAGGGAATGTTTTAAGCTCTTGGTCAAGCTGCTGGGGAAAATCTGTTGTTAAGCTCTAGACTAAGGAAAGGTGATGCCAGGGATACTGTGAGGCCTCTATTCTGGGGGTCCCAGCCGGGCACTTCTTCAGTACCATCCAACTCCAGATACTGTTTACTGACTTCTATTTTTAGATGCCGAGAATTTGTAAGGGCTAACAGACCACTGAACTGCAAGGCAAAGGAAGAGTTCATAAGCAGAGTTCACCAACAATGGTGACCCTTTTATCAGGTTTATAGCAAGCTTTCTTTAATCTCCCTTTTACCGAGGGGCTTTTCTGAAAAGGAGATTCCAGAATTTTGCTAAGACAGTACAATGGACTCTGTTTGAAACTCATTTGGCCCATCTGGCAAAGAGATTTCTTGGATATCATGATGCCACTCCCCTTAAGTCTTTTGCCCTAAGCTGTTGTTGGAATAAATGTTAGTTCCTAGTTTCATGCCTTCAGGCCTTTAAAAAAGCATTCTTTTTTCTGCTTGGGATGCCTTATTGCCTGTGGTTGATTCCTTTTCTTTTATTCTTTAAAGTTTTCCTCTTCCAGGAAGTTCTCCTTGATCTTCATCTCCTGATGGAGATATCTATTCTTTCTTGCCATAGAGCCCTCTAGCCATCTCTGTCAGGCTTTTTCAGCCAGGTGCTTATTATAATTACTGATTTACTCATCAGTCTCCACTCTTCATCTGGAAGCTCCTGAAGAACACAATCCCCATTTATTTAGTCTTTGTATCCCTGGCACTGACATGTCTGGGATGCAGCAGATATTAATAAATATGTTTTGAAAAATGAATAATCTTGAGATGTGTTGGAGGTGGTGGCAACTGGTATATGTTTCATAGTAGGCAATAAGGATTTCTTCATCTTATCAAAGTGAACAGATTTTTTTGCTCTTTGTTAGCTCTCCTATATGGGAGAATAAACAAGGTCTTTGAAAAAATACTTTTCTGTATTGGCGTGGCTGTCAGCTGCTCATCTAGGGTTGAAATGGCTTTGGCGTGGGTGTGAAACTACAGGTAGTAAGTGAGCAAAGTGTCTGGGCTGCGTGGGCTTAGTTCTCTTCTGTTTTTCTGGATGCTTGCCACATTTTTGTGAGCTACAACCCAAACATCTGGCTTCTCTGAAGTCAGGGCTTGTGCCTAGTTGTTTGTTGGAGTGGTTGCCTTTCAGAGTGAAAAGTCTAATATTAACCAAGTTTCTTCTAGTGTTTTCTGCTGGTGAACCAGGGCCTGCAGTGGCTGTTTTAAGGAGAGCTGCCACAGGTAGAATCCCTGAGCAGCAAGAGAGGAAGGAGTAATTGAGAAGAATTGCCCCCTACTTTGTGGCAGGGTAAGCTCTTTAAGCAAAATAGAAGAAAGTGTAGGGAAGGTGATGAGTGACAGAGATAAAATGTAAGGTCAACTAAGAGGTGAGGTGGTAGTTTTGTAAGGAAACTAGAAGGAGCTGCGGCTCTTGTCATCTGTCACACCCTTGATGCTCTTAAAATAATATTGTCTTACTCCTACCCAGTGGGATTGGATTCAGAGTATCTGCTGCCCAAAATGTGGGCTCTAAATGCTTACTGATTCTTAGCCAAATGTGCTCTGCCTGGAGGCCTATTTTGAGATAGATTGTTTCTAGGATATGTTTACCTGGGCAGGTAGCTGGCATGTCATCCCCTTTCAGCAGATATGGTGCAGTGAGAAGGGTAGCTGGAAAGTTGTCCCTGTGGAGCCTACTGTGGCAGGAGAGACTTCCTGGAGTCCCACTGGCATCCCTATCACAGGCTCACTTACTGAAATCCAGAGTCCCTTTGCAGGCTTCAGTCTAGGATGCTACTGTTAGATGAGCTGTACCCCTGTCAGTTGCAGGCTGATGACTTCTGGCAGACTAGGATTTGGTTGGTGGCATCTTGCAGAGCCCCATGACCCTACCTGCTGTCATGAATCCTGTTGTATTCCTCTTGTACACATCCTTGAATGTCTCACGATATACCGCTTTTAAGAAGAACAGATACCAGATGGGAAAAGTGTCTCTCTTGGGTTTATGTATGCTTTATTTAAAAAAACTAAAACAACACTTTTAAAAAATATAGCCTGGTTTGGCAATTTTCCATGTTCAAAATGTGTTTGTGATGTTTTTCCTGCCCTGTGGAGACCAGCAGAGCTGTGAAGAGAAACTACCTCATTAGACTCTGGAAGAGAATGGGACTATCTTGGCACTTCCCCAGGGACATGGCCTCCTCCCCCTCCACAGCCTGCCAGGGCCTGGGAACTGCTCCCCAGGGCAGTGTGCCAGTGTCCAAGGTTCTAAAAGAATTTAATTAAGCAACTAATAGATTAGGGGATGTTTGAAGTTAAAGTGTGAATTTTGTTGACATTAAACACATTTATTTAAATATAAGTTAATCCATGCTTTTTAATGCTTCTCGAACTCAAGTTTGGTTACTGCAGTTGACATAGATACTTGACAAGCCCAAGTTTAGTGTGGAGGTGTGGGATACAATTGAACATGGACTTGGAAGAGGAAGAGAGAACTCATAATTTACAGCTGCTGAAATAATTCAGCTGTTTCCCTTGCTGATTGCTCTCCTCCTCTGTACTGCTGATTTAGTAAATTGTTCATGGGATGGCTATACCAATCAGGGTTGGGATTAAGCCATTTTGATTGTTGGGAATAAACTGTGAGGTTGGGAGGAACACTTTAAGTTTGAAACTAATGTCACCTTCACTTTCAATCCCAGCACAGGATCTAAGCTTTGGGGTATGCTTTGATATGAGGGCTGCATCCTCTTGGGTGAAAGCAGGCACTGAACTGTGAAATGTTGAGTGATGAGGGAAAGTAAGAAGAGGAGAGTCCAGAGCTAGGGTTCAGGTTACAGAGCTTCAGACAAGCTGAAGTGCCCATCAGCTGAGAAGTTGACTCTATGGACTGGTTGGTGAGCCCTTATAAGGTCTCTCTCCCCCCAAAATATCTGCACATCTGCAACAGTGTGTGTCACTATTTTGGGTAAGGTGGTCATCCGCTCACCTATTCATCTCTCTACTCACCCATTCATTCACTTATTTATCAGCCATACTTTTGTTGAGTGGATGGGGAAGAAGTCCATGTCCTCAGGGAGTTCACATTTACAGTTCAGTTTGGTTGGTCTTATGATAACTGTACAGAGAATTCTGAGAGTATATGGAAGACCAACAACATATGGCAAATCAAACCCAGCAGGATATAAAAATGATCCTCTGACCAGGCTGGCCTTACCCTAGGAATCCAAGGGTTTTTTACATTAGAAAATCTATGCATAAAATTTACTGTGTTAATAGATTAGAGGGAAAACTATATGATCATCTTAGAAGATATAAAAAAAGTGATAAAATTTCATTCATTCATGATAAACTTGTTATCTATTGAGAAGTAGAAGAGAACTTCTTTACCTTGACAATATCTACCAAAAAAACTACAGAAAACATTTTTTTCTTAAATTTTTTGAAGAGAAACTAATGTGCTCATGTGCCCATTATTTAGTTTTAGCAATTGCCAACTCATGGACCATCTTACATTCTTTTTTAGTGTGGTAAAATACATATAGCATAAAACTTGTCATTTGAACCATTTTAAAGTGTACAATTTGGTGGCATTAATTACATTCACAATGTTGTGCAACCATTACCACTATCTACTTCTAAAACATTTTCATCACCCAAACAGGAACTGTGAACTTGTTAAGCAATAACTTCCCATTACCTTCCCAATAACTTCCTGCCCCTGGTGACCTCTGATCTACTTTCATTTCTATGAATTTACCTATTCTAGATATTTCATGTAGGAGGAATTATACAATATTTGTCCTTTTGTGTCTGGCTTTTTTCACTTAGCATAATGTTTTTAAAGTTCATGCATGTTGTAGCATGCAGCAGAATGTTCTTATTTATGACTAAATATTTCACTTTATATACCACATTTAAAAAAAAACTATTTAAAAAAATCTCATCTGTTAATGGATACTTAGGCTTCCACCTTTTGTCTGCTGTGTGCATTCACATGCAAGTATCTGTTTGAGTCACTGTTTTCAGACATTTGAGTATATGCTCAGGAGTAGAATTGCTGGGTCATAAATTATGTTTAGCTTTTTAAAATCTCCCAAACTTTTCCATGGTGGCTGTGCCATTTTATGTTCCCAGTGGCAGTGTACCCATATTCCACATCTTTACCAGCACTTGTTATTGTCTATTTTTTTCTTAATTATAGCCATTCTAGTGTGTATCAAATGGTACCTTGTGGCCATCCAACTAGGTATCAAATGGTATCTTGTGGCTTTGGTTTGCATTTCCATTATGATTATTGATGTTGAATATCATTTCATGTGCATATTGGCCATGTGTTTATCTTTTTTAGAGAAATGTCCAAGTCTTTTGCCCATTTTAAAATCGAGTTGCTTGTTTTTTGTTGAGTTGTTTGTATATTTTAGATATTAAACCCTTATCAGATATATGATTTGCAAACATTTTCTCCTATTCTGTGGGTTGTCTTTTTACTCTCTTGCTAGTATGCTTTGAGGCACCAAAGTTTTAAAATTTTGACAAAGTCCAATTTACCTATTTTCAAATTTTATCTCCTATGGTTTTGGTGTAATATTTAAGAAACTTGCCTAATCCAAGGTCATAAAGTTTCACCTTTGTGTTTTCTTCTAAGAATTTTATAGTTTTAGAGGTTAAGTTAGGTCTTTGGTCCATTTTTAGTCAGCGGCACCCTTGTTAAAAACCAGTTGACTGTAGATGTGAGAGTGCATGTTTATCCTATATCAATACCATGCTGTTTTGATTACTGTAGCTTTGTGGTAAAGTTTTGAAATTGGGACATGTGAATTTCCAATTTTGTTCTTTTTCAAGATTGTTTTGGGTATTAAGATTCCCTTGAAATTCCATATTAATTTTAGGATGTGTTTTTTCATTAGTGTGAAAAATGCTGTTGGGATTTTGACCGAGATTGTATTGAATCTGTATATTGCTCTGGGTAGTATTGTCATCTTAATAAGTCTTCCAATTCATGAACCAGAATGTCTTTCTATTTATTTAGGTCTTTAATTTCTTTTAGAAATGTTTTATAGCATTCAATATATGTCTTTCATCTTGGTTAATGTCTTCCTTTGTTAAATTTATTCTTAAGTGTTCCGTTCTTTCTGATGCTATTTTAAATGGACTTGTTTTCTCAATTTCTTTTTTGACTGTTGCTACTGTATAGAAATTCAACTGATTTTTTAGTGTTTTTTATATCTGCAACTTTTCTGAATTTATTAACTTTAATTTTTTTTTTGTAGAGTCTTAGGGTTTTCAACATATAAGATCATAAGATATGGATACCTTTTATGCCTTTTTCTTGCCTAATTTCTCTGTCTAGAACTTACAGTATTATGTTGAATATAAGTGGCAAAGCGGTATCTTTGTGTTGTTCCTGATTTTAGGTTAAAAACTTTTGATTTTTCACCATTGAGTATGATGTTAGCTGTGGGTTCTTCATATATGATCTTTAATTATGTGAAGTAAGTTCTATTCCTGGTTTATTGAGTGTTTTTTTTAAGTCATGAAAGGATATTGGATTTTGTCAAATGCTTTTTCTGTGTCAATTGAGATGATCGTGTGTTTTTTTCCCTTTATTCTATCAATGTAGTGTATTAAATTGATTTTTCATTGGTTGAACCCTCTTGTATTAGTGGGATAAATCCCACTTGATCAAGTTGTATAACCCTTTTAATATGGTGCTGAATTTGGTTTGCTAGTAATTTGTTGAGAATTTCTGCATGTATATCATAAGGAGTATTGGTCAATAGTTTTTTTGGTAGTGGCTTTGTCTTACTTTGGTATCAGTAATTCTGGCCTCACAGAATAAATTATGTATGTTCCCTTTTTCTTCAATTTTTTTGAAGTTTTGGAAGGATTGATATACTGCCGTTCTTCTTAACACTTTGCTGTCTAGTAGGTCCTGGGCTGTGTAGCATTGGGGATACCTATTTGAAGCTCTAGCATTGGGCCAGGTCAAGTTTTCCATATTTTTTTGTCCCTGCACTGCCATCTTGGCCAATCATACTCTTGATGCAGATTGGAAGCTGCCCTGGAAAAAGGGTCAGGTCGATAAGCTGGACTTTAAGATTGCAGCTTTTCCCTGCGTTCTCTCTTTCCTTAGGCTGATGTATGGACAGTCTGTCCTTGGGGTTGCCAAACAAGAACAGGCCTCTGAGCCATGCCAGGGAACAGATCAAGTCAACAGACAAGGGAGCTTATCTCTACTGAGAATAATATTTAAGTGTTTCTCATATTGACTAGTATTTTAGAAAGAAAGACTCCACTGAGTACAGCTTTTTATAATTCCAACTTTGTACCTGATCATAGAGATGGCCACACACACTTTTTCCCAAAGTGGTAATTTATATATGTGTGCTATTATGCATCTGCTGCTGCCCAACAATATTTTAGGTACCTATTTTCATGTATCACCACAGTCTGTATTTTCACCTATTTTAATGACATTATTTCCATTGTGCTGTTCCAGTCGACCCCTTTTTAGATTATTGATTTTATTTAATCAACAGATATTTTTTTTGAGTGCCAGGTATAGCGCTGGGCAATAAAGGTACAGCAGTGTGTTAGGTGGACCATTGTCTCTTCCCTTTTGGAGCTCCCAGTCAGGTGGGTTGTAGTTGTTACAGGCCTGTGAAATGGAATTTCACTGACTACCTACAACCTTGGAGAGGATGAGGAAGTTGTGTAGTTCCTAGTCTAGATCCTATTGCTGCTTTCTAAAAAGCAAGCGAGGCCTTTGCAGGACAGTGGCAATTATGCTTATAACTGGGCTTTCAGCAAAGCCCAGGATGAGGAGCCCTGGGACCATGCAGAGTCAGCTCTGAAATGGGGCTGCCGCATCAGGGAGGACTGCCGTTTCCTAGGCAATACTCTGCTTAATATTTTTAGTGCGTGGTCACGGCAGAACTAAATGTAGTTTCTGATCCCAAATTGGTAATAAATGTAGACATATTTAGAGTCAGAAACAATGCATTTAAAATTCTCTGCTCCTTAATTGTCCTGCCAAGTGCTGAGTTTAGGTTTCTTTGTTTCTTGGCTACCTACCCACCCTCCCACCATCTCTCAGAAGGCGCCTGGATTTTTTGGTGTTAGGTGGGATTGTGAAAGCCGTGAGTTATGGCTCCCTGAGCTGTGTTGAGAGGCATCTGATTTTTTGTGTCTGCCCACGTATGTAAATGTGTACATTTTAAAATTCATCCTCCTTTTAAGTTTTAAGGCTCTGGGATTATAAATAGTCTTGGACTCTTAGGCATGTTAAAAATAAAATATGGTGTTTCAGTTGCTGACTTACCTGGAAGACATAGCCAATGCCAACATGGTAGTAACGAGTTCTGTGCTTGATGACCTGTCCTCATGCTGCTGCTGTTTCTGTAAGTAAATGCTGTTTTCTTGGGGCTCCTCAAGGAACACCTTGATTGTTGTCCATCTCATCATTTCAGAGTCATAATTTATGTCTCAAGTTGCCCAGAACAGTATCCATTTTCTCATGGCATATTCCTTAAAATCAAACTGAGACTTTCTTTTTAATATTGTGTTGTCTGAAATTCAGATGTGGAAAGCCATGCTATCCAGCGATTGTGAACAAAACATCAACCACCTGAGGGCAGTGATAGTATTTTTTCTATGCTTTGTTCCATAGTATGGTGCCCAGTATGCTCAGGGGACTGGGCTAATGCTAAAATATCTTTGAGAGGTACCTGTTTCTAGAGTGTGGATGCTGAATATTTGTAATCCAAAATATCAGAGTGGCTGGCAGAATAAAGGCTTGCGTGCGTACTGATTTGCATTTGGAGCTGTAGACTGGAAATCACACCTTTTTCCCTGTCATAGTCCCACCAAGAGTTCTTGACCTCTGGAAGCTTGGAGACAGCAGGGGAAAGGAATGGTGAACTCTGACTGGGACATATGGATGAGTGTGTGAAAGTCCCTGGTATTCTTTGAAGTAAGAGAAAGTCCATTGTGCCAACTGCGAGAAATCCAGTCATTATTTTAAAAGGAGAGGGAAGAAGAAGGCCCTGTGATTCTTACCCTGGATGGTAGCTGATGCTGTCTAGGGTAATCTAAGTAGTCCAGGTCTGCCCCAGCTTCTCCTGCCCTCCTTGCTTCCCCATAGATGTAGGTGAGCAGCAGCAGGAATTCAAAGACAAGCCTGAGTCATCGGGAAGCTGGGCTTTGAAGTGGCTGTCTCAGTCTGAAGTGGCTGTTCTTCAGTGGGCACTGATGCAGAGCCAGCCACTAATTGGTTAAAGGTTTCAATGAAATGCCTCTGAAGCTACCTAGAGTGTAGTTTAGGTGTGCGCTGACCTGTGGCTCAGGGAAGCTGGGTTCCAAGGAGAAGCTTGACTATAAGAACAGAAGACAGTTCTATATGGGGGTGAACCCTTCCTGCTTTTGTTTATCCTGTCCTTCGCTCAGATTTTTCTCTAACAATAGTTAGTGAGAACTGCAAGCTTCTTCAGCCCTCATTTTGTGTCTGGCACTGTGCTGTATGTTTTATATCATCTCATTTAATACTGACAACTATCCTCTAATATACTGTCAAGTCCCCTTTTAAATGACAGAGTTGAAACTTGGAGAGGTTAAGCAGCTAGCCCAAAGTCCCACAACTAGTTCAGGAGACGGTCAAAATTCAGAGTCCACCTTCTTTTCATTACATGGAGTGGAGATGAACTAGAGTGGAGCTTCTGGTAACCTTGGCTATTATCAGACATAGGCCTGTTACTCTTAGGACCTCAGGCAGGGTCAGGGAGCAAGTATAAGGAATAGGTCTCCTTGCCCACTCCCTGCTAGGAGCTTGCAATCTAGGGCCTGATCGAAAGTATGTTGACCAGGTCTGGGGTATTTCTGTAATTCATCTGGTCACTTGTTGGTGTGCTTATTCAAGCCTCATTCACCTTTTGGACTCCATTTTCTTTATGTTCCATGTAGAAATAATCCTGTCCTATGTTTCCTAGATGGGGAATGGGATGCCAGGATCATAGACTAGTTGGAAATGAGCTTGGATATCATCTTGGCAGCCAACTTTTACCGAATATAGTTCTCCCCTCCTCTCTGCTGTGTTCTTGCTGGACGATTGGGTTTATGTGAGGAGAGTGCTGAGCTCTGTGTGGAGGAGCAGGGATGCTTTTGCTTCTTATGCAGCTGAGAAGCCTGAATGATGGGAGGTGAAGAGGTCAAGCCATACAGGTGCCAGTGACTTAGATGCAATTTGAGTCAAGAGCATTCTTCCTCTTGAATATTTCTGCCTCTGCTGTGGGCTAGGCTGTGCCAAGGGCATTCAGTAACCAAAATGTGTGTGTGTGCATGTGCAAGGGTATGCATGTGTATGATGTGCAGAAATGGGTCTCTCCACAAGAGGGCCCCAGTAGGCTCATTAAAAAATTTCTCTCCTAACACAAAATGTGTGTCTTTTTATTCACATTGTTGCAGAGCAAATAAAATGAGTCCAGTTTCTATGACTGATTTCATAGACCAATGGAAAGGCATCAGAGTCTGTGGAAAGAGCTTGGATTCTGGGGCGAAACTGGCTTTAAATCCTGACTCTATCACTCTCTGTCTACATGAACTTGGGCAAGTTACTTAACCTCTCTGAATTTCGTTCCCCTCACAGGCAACAGAGCAACATGTTAGAAGTGCATCAGAGGATTGTTGGGAAAAGTAAATGAGCTTAGAACTTTTCTTGAAAGATAGAAAGTGCTCTATAAATGTTGACTGTAATTATTGTTTGACAGAATTTATTTTCCTCTTGGCTGCCCAGATACTGCATTTGAATACTGGGAGAATTGGGTGTCACTGGGGTACTTCTCTCCATCCCTCATTCTAAGTGCTACAATTATGATTATTACAGCTCTACAGAGTGCAAGGACTAAAGCTTCTGCACAGTCTGAGAGCTCAGATAAGGTGGAGTTGTGTCTGATAGGAGTTTGTTCTTGTAGAGTTTGCTTCCCTGCTCCCTCCCTCTGCTGGTATGGCAGTGCCCATCACTATCCTGAGGCTATGTGTGTAGATGGGTGGCTCCATTATGGGAACCTATTATATGGCATCAGAGAATCTTTCTATGAGGCCACTAGAGTCAGTTTCTTTTCTGTTATTAAGACTCTAGTGAAAATGTTGAAAAAATTGGATTTACGAAGGGGTTTCAACTCTCCAAACTTCAGTGGGCCTACTCAGCCTTTCAAAATGTTCTGCTCTTGTTTCTCCATTTCTTCATACATGTGCTCTCTTTTGAAGGCCCTCTGGCTGCCTCATTGCCAAGTTTGGTGGATTTTCTCATCTTCGTTCTTATTGATCTGACATTATTGCCCATAACTTGATTTTCTCAGGTTTCTCTCCTCTCTTGACATGTGTAATTCTGCACTATTTTTGTTGTTCCTTGCCTGGTTCCCTTGCTTGCTCCTCTTTCTTTTTCTGTCTTCCAGACATGACTTAGACTATTTTTGGCCCATTGTTTCTTTCTCTCTAAAGTTTCTCCCTAGGACAGGGATACTGTTTTTGTTGCTTCAGTTATTACCTCTGTGCTGATGGCACCAAAATTCTTGTCCTGCACTAACCCTCTTTACCTCTTTGTCTTCAACAGGTATGAAGGCCAGAGCCTTCCTGGATCCACTGAAGCTTTGTGCTTAAATAACTGGTTATTCTGTATGTAGATGGATGTTGAATGCCTTCTGTGTCTTCTGGATCTTTAGCAGTCAAAAACGAAGGTTTGAGTTTTAAGTTCCTTTTCAGCATTCAGATTATTTCAAGGGCGTAGCTGAGGAGGATAGGTCTAGAGGTCCAGGCTGGGCTTACTTTTATTCAGTCACTCTGCTTGTCACTTGATTTTAGATGGAACCACTCTTTTTGTCTCTGAGATTGCAGGTTTTGCTAATACTTAGCTACATTCTTAAAGATTTGTTCTCTTTCTTACTGGGACAGAGATAAGACTGGTCATGTCTCCCACCTTTTGAAGTATGGAGTATTGAGAGGAGGTCAAGAATATTACCTTTCTATCTCGTTCCATCCCATGTTGCCCTCCTTCTAGGGCTCTAGTCCCAGCTGGGCTTGTGTAGCCCTTCTTGGTTCCTGTGGTCTGGTGGGGCCCACTCTTGTCCCTGTGTTGCCACTGGAAAGGCCTCTCTTGGGCTCTCTCTTGCAGGCTGCACAAGAGGATTTTGGCTTTATAGCTCTCTGGTCAGGCGGAGGCTTGGGTTTATTGTGAACCCCTACCCTACAACAGCCTCCTCTAATTACTTTCTTTCTTGGGTGCCTTGGGTTTGTTGAGAGCAGTCCCCATTTGCTTGGCCCCAAGCATTACTTCAATATTTGGGGGCAGATACAGTTCCCATTACATAAATGGTCAGTGGCTTAAGGATGCTCCACATCCAGCCTCCTACCCAGTTAGGGGCTGGACAGGTTAGAAGCCACATTTCTTTTGCTGTTCAAAGGCTCTTTTCACTTCATTGCCATCTACTTGCTGAGTTTATGTTTAGTTTATGTTTTAGGGAGGGAAAGCCTGTTTGCCTGACTACTCCAAACTTATTTCTCTTGTCCTTCAAAGTATTCTTTAAAAAGCTATTTCTTTTCCTAAGCCTTTGCACATTGTTCTCTCTTGTCAGGGCTGTCCTTTCATTGTCTTCTTTGCATTGATTGTTTAGCTTCATATTTGTCTGCTCACATTAGGCCGTGAGCTTCTGTTTATATAGAGGTGAGTGACTCTTTGTATGTGTGTGTGTATGTATGTGGGTGAGTTTGTATAGCCCATAAATAGCAATGAATGTGTGTCTGTGAGAAGAACTCATCCATTAACCTTCAGTTTGTAAAGCAGAAGATTATTTTACAGCTGTTCCTGCAGCTGGCCTGGCTCTTTGGACACTAGTATGCTGGGAAAAGCACTGAATGAGCTGGGTCTGCCTTGGGGCTCAGCAGAGAACTGGTTTGGGTCTATTTTCAGCTTTGGAGGTTTTTCTCTAATACCTATTTCCTTTACCTTCTGGGAGTAGATACCCAACAAAAAATTTTGAGGTGAGGGGTCAGCTAGGGGATGAATTTATTCTATAGGAGGCAGGAGCTCTGGAGAGTGGTTACAGGGTGCCTGGCCTGGCCCTGAATGCCTGTGGCTCCAGGGGAGAGTTATCATACCTGCTCTAATGATGGCATAACTTGGTGCCAGGTGCTGTACCAAGCACTTTCCATGCATTGTTTTATTTAATTCTCCCTAACACTCTTTGAAGTAGGAGCTCTTTTTATGCCCATTTTATAGGTGAAGAAACTGAGGTCTAGTGAAGTGGTGTCCAATACCGTATAGCTAGGAATTAGTAGAGCCAAGCATTGTCTTTAGGTCTGTCTGACTCTAAATCTATGTACTACACTTTCTACCCAATGCCTTTATCTTTCTTCTTCAATTTCCTCATACGATAAAGTCAGGAATTCTTGCCCTTTCACTTTTTCCAAAAGAATTGGGGAGATACATACATGGACATATACTGTAGGTTACGAATGTGAGCATTTTATAAGATGATGTTCCAAGTGCTCCCAAGCAGGTCGCTGAGGTGGCTCTGCCTGCTCAGGACACTCGTGACCTTTTCCTGTTCTCCCTGTGGTCTGGCCTTGAGACTGGAGAGCAGCCACTGTCCATGGGGCCTGCCAGCTACTCTGAAGCTTCTAGAGATCCATCAGTCTCAATCCTTCTTCCTTTGTTGGCTTCCTGCCATCCTTTTCTGCCTTGAGAGAAGGCAAAAGTTATGGGTGGTATCTTCTTTACACAGGGCCTAGTCCGCTCCCCCAGGCCTGTCTGAATTGAGTGGCGGGCAGGGAGGGAGGGGCTAGCGAGTCCAAGAGCCTCTTTCTACTCGTGTCCCAAGCATCTACTGTAGGTTGCAGTAAGCTGGCATTACAGATTGCTGAGAGCATCCAACCTTTGTTTAGATGTACAGCCTACAAATGGCCAGTTTGATAGGAAAGTGGGCATCTCAAGTACCTTATTATCTCTTTTGTCCCAAAGCCTAAGAAGCTTAAGGAAAGAGTTATTGGTGGAACATTGAAATACATTCCCTTTTACTGTACTGAGTGGTGGTGTTTTAAGTTGAAAGAAAGCTGTAAATGTAAAGATGTAAGTCTGTCCTTCACTGAGAGCCAAGGATGATGGGAAGGTTCTGCAGGGTACACAGGGACAGATGATCAGGTGAACCCAGGGTTAGTGTATGGCAAGAGGTTTGGGGAGGGCACTAACCTCAGGCCGAGAGTACCAAACTGTGCCTCAATGGAATGTCATGACTTTGGCTTTACTTATGTCAGAGTCTGAGGTTTCCTTTTGCCACTGCCGCCTAGGTCCCTGCCTGAGATGGTGAGCCACCCTGGCAGAACATAGTTATGTGCTACTCTCCTTTTCCCTCTGTTCCCCAGCTTCAGTATAAAGCCCAGGGGAAACTGCCTGCTTGTTTTCTACCGCCACATCTTGAATGAGAACCAAGACTAGATGACATGGCTGTAGGCCAGATCTTAAGAGGATACCATTACCCATGCCTGCGTGCTGTAGAGTTTGCACTTGCCCTCTGGGTACACCTGCAAAGCCTGGACAACTGTCTCACACCTTTTTTCTAGCCTCACTTTTTCTAGTTCACTTCCTATGCACCTCCCTCCCCTCCATGTTCTCTCTCTCCCTGTTTCATGGAAAAATATGTGGAGACAATGAATTGGTTAGGTGCGCAGCCCAAGTGGAATTATTTGGGGGAGATGAAGGATCCATTTACGGATTAATTTCTCATCCTTAGTATCGGAAGAAAATGCTTCTGGAGGCGTTAATTTGTGTGCAGGAGACAGAGGCGCTGGAAGCCCTGTGGGAGCTGCCATTTCTCTCATGTCCTCCCACCCCATCCTACTCCAGGAGGTGGGGAGGCTGCTGTTTGTGTATCAGTTGCCTGTGGCCTCTTCTTTCTTCATCCTTTCTGGGCCTCCTCCCTATTCACTTGTCTTTTTTGCCCTTGACTACTATTTCCTCATTTATCTCTTTTCTTCTTTGTCCCCAGCATCAGTTCCAGTGTTTATCCCTGGCTGTCAGGACGGAGTGTCTGTGTATACATGCATGTACATATGGGCACGGTCATCTAGGGGAAAGGAAATCTGTGGCTTTTAGGATAATCTTTGTTCCTTCTTATTGTAGGTTGTCCTGATAATGCTGTGAGTCCCCCACTTCCATTTTTTATTCCTTTCCCCACAGCCAAGGCTGCAGGGATAAGAGTACTTGGGATACTTGAATCTCCCTTTTTGGCCTTCTCACTCTGTATGTGGCAGCCTCTGCCCCTTGTTTATTCTCACCCAACCTGGCCCCTCAACCCCCTCATACCCAGACATAGCCAGGCACCTGTCCAGAACCTAGTGCTGTGCTGTGAACTCACTGTCTTTCACTGTGATTGGTGTCCCAGGAAGCCAGGTTGCTGGGGGAAGCTCATGTGGTACTCAACCGTTCCATTTTGTCGACAGAAAAAGAGGGGAGAAGCTGGCAGAAAGCAAAGGCTTTTGCTGCTGGGTGAGTGTAGCAGCTATTTATAGCACCTAAGCCTTTGCTTTTCCATTTGGCTGTGCTTTTTTAGCACAGTGCCGGTCCAGCAGGGCTGTTTTTCTTCATGGCTCCAGATGTCCTTAGGGAAAGTTTGAGAAGTTGTGGTCTGAGAGTGGGGTGAGTTCAGGCAGGGCCTTTGGTCTCACTGCAATCATGTCACAGGATCAATTTCTTGAGGGTGGAGCATGGAGGAGTGTGGCAGGAATAGGAAAGAGAAAAGGTAAACAAACACCATACTCTTAAGAGATATTCCCCCATAATTCAGTTAAGCCTTTATTGAGTAAATTGCCTAATGAGGTGTTTTGGGGCTGAGTGATCAACATACAAATTTTTTATAAGGGTCTGGGCCTAATACTGGCATATTCTGAATTTTTCTAAGGCTTTTTGTTTTGGTCTTTTGTTTTTCTGCCTTTCTTTTCTATATCATTTGCCAATTTGGATTAAGTTCACTTGATTTCTATTCTAGTTTACTGACCAAATTTTTTTCACTACTCCAAACAGAAATTCTGTACCCAGTAACTCCTCTGGTAACCTGTAATCTACTTTCTGTCTCTGAATTTGCTTATTTTAGACATTTCATTTAAGTAGCATCATATAATGTCTGTCCTTTTATGTCTAGCTTACTTCACTTGGCACAACATTTTCAAGGTTTATTCACATTGAAGTATATATCAAAATTTCATTCTTTTTATGGCTGAATAATATATATATATATATATATATATATATATATATTAAAAAATATGTTCATCCATTGATGGACACTTGAGTTGCTTCCACCTTTTGGCTGATGTGATAAATGCTACTATGAACATTCACATAGAGGTATCTGTTCGAGTCACCGCTTTCAGATCTTTTGGGTGGAACATATACCTATGAGTGGAATTGCTGGCTCGTGTGGTGATTCCGTATTTTAGCTTTTTTTCAAACTGTGTACTGCAGCAGCTGTACCATTTTACATTCCCACCAGCAGTGTATGAAGATTCTAGTTTCTCCACATCGTTGTTAATATTATTTTCTGCTTTTTGTTTGTTTGTTTATTATAGCCATTCCAGTAGATTTAAAGTGTTATCTCATTGTGGCTTTGATTTGCATTTCATTACTGATTAATTATATTGAGAATCTTTTCATATCCCTGTTGGCATTTGTGTATCATTTTTGGAGAAAGTCCTTTGCCCATTTTTCATTTGAGTTGCTTATCTTTTTGTTTAGCTGTTGGAGTTGTTTATATATTCTGAATGTTAAACCCATATCAGATATGTGATTTGCAAATATTTTCTCCCATTTTTTGGATTGTCTTTTCATTCTCTTGAATTTGTCCTTTAATTGTGATGGAGTTTAATTTATCTATTTTTTCTTTTATTGCCTGTGCTTTTAGAGTCACATTTAAGAAACTATTGCCAAATCCAAGGTTATTAAGATTTTCCTACATTTTCTTCTAAGAATTTTAGCTCTTAATTTTAGGTTTTTGATCCATTTTGAGTTACTTTTTGTATATAGTGTAAGGGAAGGATCCACTTCATTCTTTGCATGTGGATGTCCAATCCCAGAACAGTGTGTTGAAAAGACTGTCCTTTCCACATCAAATGGCCTTGGCACCTTTGTTGAAAATAATTGACCATATACATGATTGTTTCTGGGCTCTGAATTGTATTCCAATTCTATATGTCTTTATGCCAGTGCCACCCTGTTTTGATTATTGTAGCTTTGTAGTAAGTTTTAAAATCAGGAACTGTGAGTTCTCCAACTTTCTTTTTCAAGATTTTTTGTTTTTGGCTGCTTTGGGCCCTTGAAATTCCATATGTATTTTAAGATAGGTCTCTCTCTTTCTATAAAAAAATCATTGCAATTTTGATAGGGATTGCATTGAATCTGCATATAGCTTTGGTAGTATTGTCATCTTAACCATATTAACTCTCCAAGCCATGTACAGGGACATCCTTTCATCCTTGTGTCATTTTAATTTTAACAGCCTGTACTTTGGTTTCTTTGTCTGGATTTGAAAAGTGATGTGAAGACTTCTGGCTTGGGAATATTGAACTTTACTGGTTTAGGGTATGCTAAAGGCATCTGTCTTAAGTTATAACAGTAGATATGCTTTAGAAGTGAATGGTTATAAAAACTCATGCAGATTTGGGCCCATGTCCGTCCACACACAAATCAGTTGGTTAGTTTCCTTTTCTTCTTATCATAGCTAATACCAGCCTGCACAACTTGTTAATGAGTTGATAATGAGAAAGAAAGAGATCAGGGCTGTTATAGCTCATGCAGGAGTCCTGGTTGACTGAGTTCCAACAAAGGCATATCTCCCCATGGCTAACTGGACTTCTTATGGGAGATGGAGGCTTACTTCAGATCTACCCCTGTAGTAGAAGACCTGTGATGCCTGTAAGTAGGAAACATCTGACATCCAACCAGTGACATCATGGGAATCACAGTGCTGAGGGATCAGGCACTAGCTTCCTGCTTACCTTCTGTTTTCTGTGTTCACATTTGTCAGGTCTCCCTGTGCCTCCCAAGGGCCTGCCCCTATCTAGGATGGCTCCTCACGGCATGCTGCTTGGGCTGCTGATGGCTTCCTGCTTCATCTTCTGCCTCAGTCATCAGAACCCAGTAAGTGTCTTTTCATTAGTAGAGGGATCCCTGTCGGGTCCAAGAAAGACTCCATTGCCACCAGGACTGCTGTGGGAATGGGGTGAGCTTTTATTTTTATAGGAATGTGGCTAGCGCTGGGTCATAGAGTCTGTGTACTTCTTCCCATCTATCGCTGAGTCCTCTGGCCTCTGTTTTAAACTCTCTTTGGGGAAACTATGATGATATTAATGACATTATAACAATAAGCATTGCTATTAAATGCTTTATATATATATTCTCATTTAATCTTCCCAACAACACTACGAAGTAGACAACTACAATTATTATCCTCATTTTGAGGAGGAGACTAAAGCTGAGACATTAAGTAACTTGGCCAAAATCATACAGCCAGTATGTGGCAGAGCTGGGAAAGTCAGGATTCTCCCCAAAGCTGGGTGTGTGTGTGGTGAGCTCAAGTAAGAATGCTGCTTCTTATACTCCCCTTGTGCTTTCTCAGTTTATCTGTATCCTCTTTCCATCTGTCTTCTTGTCCCTATTCTTTGCAGGCCTCTATTAACCTAGACCTCATTGCTTAGGGCTTCTGTCATTGCCATAGGTAGGAGCAGAATGCCTGAGAAAGTCCTGAGCTTGGCCTGGCTATAACATGCTGAGGCTTCTGGCCCTGTTTCCCTGGCCTGTCCCAGCAACAGCCTGCCCTTGACCAGCTCCCAGTGCCCTCTCTTTCCCCTCCCTTGAGAAGCCTTGCCTGTCAGCTCTGACAGCTTCACCCTCCCTGGCTATTTTTCCCAACCCCAGGGGCTCCCACTAAATGTTTGGTAAAGTGCTGGAGGCTTTGGAGCAGGAGGGCCTTGAAGTGCGAATGACAATTGTGATGAATTTAATAACAGTTCAGCTCAGCTGAGGTTCACCTCTGGCTCATGGCAAGCTTCTACCTTCTCTGAAGTCATTTGTTTTCTTTCTGCCTTTCCCCCAGTTTGTAGAGCAGGAGAGAATGTACAGTTAGGAGTCATGAATCCTTTTGAACTTTTAATGTTTTCTAAGATCCTGGTGCTTGATTTTTGGCCTCTCCTTCAAGACAGTGAGAAGATCTCAGTGGCCCTAGAGGGTGGGACTGACCACAGCATGAGGATGAAGCCGTCTTTGGCATAATGTGGCTCAGAAAAGCACCCAAGTATTTCAAGGGATCAGGGCTGTGTTCCATTGCAACTTACAGCTCATGAGGATCTGGGTGCTCCCCATCATGAGCTTTAGCAGATGCACAATTAACAAAGCGTGCTGATGAATTTACTTAAGAACTGTGTTTTAGTAAGTCCCTTTTGGATAATAGTCCAACCAAATAGATGAGCTTTCAGAGTCATAATTATTCTGGCCCATTTATATTAGCTCTATTGAGTCTAGTCTCAGAAAAAATGTTAATACTGACTTTCATCAACAGAAGCTGCTTTTATCCTTCTGTCTGTTCCTAAGCTGTATCCATTTGTCATAATCTTTCATCATGTGCTAAGCACAAGTAGGAGTTGAAGCATCTTTTCTCTCATACCAAAAAAATTGCTGTCCTGATGGCATTTAAAATCCAAATTATGCCACCAGCCACCTTCACAATAGTGAAAATGGCCAGTGGAGGAGGTGGGGGTGGTTATAATTCTTTAGAAGTGCTCCTGGAGACCTGGAATTGTCCTCCCCAAGGGCATTTGTGCAAATTAATGGTCACCCAGGAAAGGCTGGTTGTGTGTATCAGGGTATGATCTGGAGCCAGCCTCCCTTCCTGGCTCTTGCTGTGGTACCTCTCTGGGGTAACACATCTTAGGAGCAGTGTGGATTCTGAAGTGATTGTGGTTGTGTGGTATATTGGCCTTCAAAAAGGTGGTGAGTAATGAGAGAGGTAGTGGAATCCACTGGAAGGAGCACAGACCCTTGGTAAACTCCCTTTTACCACTTACTTAGGCATTTTGACTGTTTCTGAGCTTTGTTTCCTTAACTGTAAAAAGAGTTGGTACCCCCTCTTAAGATTTTGACATAGATTAAATGTGATTATATATATATATATATATGTATATATATGTATATATGTATATATGCATATATATATACAGGGAGGGGGAGGGAGAGGGAGGGAAGGAAGGAAGGAAGGAAGGAGGAGGAGGGAGGGGGAGAGAGGGCACACTTAATACTGGGACTGGCACTATAAGGTCAATATGGTCAATAAATATCAACTTTTGTTTTTAGTAAGGGGGTAGCTGCTTCTAGGGCTTAATTTAGGCACACTCCTGTCCCAATATGTTGCCCTGGCAGTCTGTCTTTGCCACGTCGTCTATCAGCCTACCATTAGATATTCATTCTCTTGGATCTTGAAGGCTTTGATCTTTAAGAATCTCTTATTCAGATATAAGCACAAGGAAGTGTGACATGGTAAGGCGTTGTCAGCTAACACCTTAGCTGGGTTTTCTTGACAGTCAATTGAAAAGAAATTGGTATTTGGAGTGATGGTGGTAGGGAGAAGAGGGTGCTGAGGATTCAGCATAGACGGGAGCCCTGAGAAGCCAGCTGACGGGGTACCAGAACATGGGATTTACTTTGCAGGTGACCAAGGGCTGGCAGGCCGCTCTCACCTTTTGGTCTTTCTCTCCTGTTCAGGACACTGCCCAGGCAGAGAAAAGCTAGTCTTGTCTTTTTTTTGGAACTGGTTTCTCACCTTGGTCATGAAAGCCTTCCCTTGGGAAGGGGGCCATGCTGATAATTGTGCTAAGATGACTTCATTGCCTCTGCTTCATTCTCTCAGTATCCAAGGCATAGCCATTAGGACACATGACTAAGAACAGAAACACAGAAATGAGTCAGAAATCATGCATGAGCTTTGGAGCCAGGCAGGCCTGGGTTTAAATCTCTGCTTTTCTCAGCAGTGTGATTTTGCACAGGACCTATATCTATCCTCATCTGTAAAATGGGATTAAAAGGAAGTGCTTCACAGATGAAACTTGGATGAGGCTTGGAAGGCACTTTAATCCAGTGCTGAGCATATACTAAGGGCTTAGTAAATGGTAGCTGCTGTTATCATTACTGTGATGTTACTTTTCCTCACAACCTTTAGTGGAATACTCCCTTTAAACTGACTTTCTAGCTTACGGTATGTTCATGTGGCTGAATGAACCTCCTTTAGTGCTTGCCAGATGTGATTTGGGAAAATAGTCCAAAGTCACTCAGAGCTAGTTTGTTGAATAGGGTGAGCTGATCAGACAAGGGAGCACCAATTTTGTATCACTCCTGCTAAAAACTGAAGTTTGCTGTAAAATAACGACAGATTTTCTATATGTGTATGTGTGAATAGCTTAACATCTGGTTCAAAGGTTATACAAGAGGAAGCTCACCATTTTCAGCAGTGACAGGATTGTTGTGAAAGTTTTGGCCTTCCTAGGCCTTGAAACATATGGCTCAGTGGTTCATCAGTCTCCTTCTAATCCTTTTTCTTGAATTTGCCCTGTTAACCTTGCTAAAGAAATCTAGAAAAAGAGGCTTTTCCAGTCCTTAGTCATCAGAATGAACACTAGCCCTGCCTAGATTTTGAAGGTCTTTCTACCATATTCTTATCGTCACCATTCCGCTTGCCTCTTTCTGCTTCTCTCTTTTTTTTAGATTAAAAAAAAAAATTATTTGGTTAGTTTCAAGTATACATTATAGTGGTTAGACATTTAAATAGTTTATAAAATGGTCCCCCTAATTGCTCTTTCTCTCCTCTGGCTCTCTTGATGATAAGACTTTGGTTGCTTGCTTGTAGCCACACCTGCCAGGAGTTACCTGGCTAATAGATACACTAAAGCAAGAGTTGTATACCAAAGGAAGATTTGCTGTTTAAAGCTTGTAGATGTTTAGTCTGGCCCTCTTAGTATTCTAAAAATAAGAAAATTTCACATACAAATCTGGTTTTTTGTTTTCAAGTTGCATACCTTGATGGCAGTGGTGAACCAGCTGAGTAGCAGCTGTGTTCCTTAGTCAAGGCAGGAGGGCTCCAGTTTTCAAAGTCCCGTCACTCCCCGTTGCTTTACACCTGGCCCACCACACTCATTTATATCCATCTCTGCGGGGCTCTGGGAGGCATTTGACCCACATACTTCTGAGGTAAATTTTATTAACGTTTTCCAAGTCCCACAGTCTAGTATATTGTGCTTCGCAGAGGCTGAACAGTGTGGCTGTGCCCTGAAATACATAAGCTCCAGGTATTTAGGTGACAAGGTGGTCTTTGTTCTGGAATATGTGGCTAGTGCCTGGCTTCCAGCAGACTCAGCTACTTTGGGCTTGCCTCAGTCCAAGGCATCCAAAAGACATACCTGCCTGTGGGAAAGTGGGAAACAGTCCCTCCTTCCTTTGTTCAGTGATTACAAACTAAGCCCTGTGCTAGGCATGGGGCATACAGTGGTGAAAGAGATTGACAAAGAGCCTGCCCTTAGAAACTTTGCTGTTGGAGGTTTGATGTCCATGCCCTCAGAATGTAGGGTGCCTCCTGCTAGTCTGTCTGCTCTTTAGTCTCGGAAGCACATCTTTTCTGCTCCTAGTTTTCTTTTGAGTTCAGATTTGTGCAAACTTCAAGTTGAAGGGGTAGGAGGGGTTTGAGGGGCGAGGCTGCATAGGTGACCACAACCCAAACCTGACCTGCCTAAATGATACCATATTATGTAGTCTCTGTTGGATGTCACAGCACAGACTCAGAACCTATGACTGTCTTTGTAAGAGTTACAGCTACTGTGCATGCAGGGGTAGTGGTTTACAAGGTAGTATTTTATCTAATGTATGAATTAGATGTTATTACCTCTGCTTTACATATGTGGAGACTGAGGCTAAGAAAGTTGAGTGAGTTTCCTAGAGCCACAAGAAACTGGGATTTGAAGTTTAGATTATCTGATGCAGAGCTTGAGTTCTTATCTATTATGCTGTAGTCAGTGCCCCTCATTACTTGTGACATGATTTGAGGGCCTTTTCTTGCCCAAGATATTTTCCTTACTGGTCCTTAACAAGATAGGGTATCCTGCCATCTGAATTTCATGCCTTTATTTCTTGTTAAAATGTGAAAATCCTTGGAGGGGCTTTATACTGTTATCACCAACACCTTAACATCTTAACCTTTCTTTTGACAGTTAATTAAAGGTCAGACCCTGAGGGACCCAGGCAGGTGGCGATACCTATCTGGAGCTGGAGCACTGCTTGGAAGAGATGCTTTGTTAACTCCCATGCAAAGTTAGAATCATTGGGAACCAAAATGAGGTCTATGTAAAGTACTTAGTATAGGTTTAGGTTCATAGGAGGAACCTATGGTTATACTTGTTGTTATTAGGGGAAGTATTGGGAGGTAGAGGAAAATAACCTCCCAGTATGCTAGTGTGGGTTCCTTCTTGCCTTCCCAAATATAATTTTCCAGAGCTCTGGAATCTTCTGGTTCCAGTTTCCTGAGGCCTTACTGCTTTTATGCAAGAACAGGTTTAAAAATGGGACTGGAAAGAAGAGAGGCTGAGGAGGAGCAAAATGAAAATACTTTGTATTTATCTCTCTCTTCTGAGCTCAAAGTGCTCTACTGACACCATTTCATTAATTCTCCATGTTCTCCATGGGGTAGAAGGAAACAGGTTTTAAGAAGAGATTTCCAACCTGGGCTTCTTCCTTCCTCAGCCCAGCTGGACTCCCAGCTTCCCATTTACGCCACTTTCTACATGGACTGGAATGTCCTAAGTAGTCATTTATGTTCCTGGGGGGATGGCCAGGTCCTTATTGTGCCCTGCTAGGCTGCTTAGGAATCAAGTGGGCCTCAGATGCTAGCTTTTGTACATCTGGGTTGGCCATTTGAGACTTTATTCTCCTGTTTATATGTGTGTTTTTACTTTTATAAATATATTCTTTTTTTAATTGTAAGAGTAATAGGTATGAGTTTTAAATATCAAATAGTGTAGTAGCATATCAAGTAAAAAGTAAAAGGGTCTTATTTTCTCCTTTTGCTAACTCCAGTGTGTTCCCTTAATCCCCTGGAGGTAATATAGAACTTTGTGAACTTTTTCCTTATTCATATACAAAAGTGCCACATACATATAACATATGCTGTGTCCATTTAACCATATTGCCGCACTCATGCTGGTTATGAAGCTGTTCTCTGAAAGGTCCGAATGTGGCTGGGGAGGGGAGGTGGGCCTAGAAGTGGGGAGAGTACCACCCAAGGTTATTTTCTATTTACCTGGTGTTTAGCTGTGGTTGGTCATGCCCTGTGTTTTCTTTTCTCTGAAGGAGTTTGCTCTGACCAACCCAGAGAGGAGCAGCACCAAAGAAACAGAGAGAAAGGAAACCACAGCAGAGGAGGAGCTGGACCCCGAGGTTCTGAATGTGTTTCACCCGACCCATGAGTGGCAGGCCCTTCGGCCAGGTACCAAGCCCAGCCCTGTCCCCATGAAACACTCTGAATTCAAATTGCATATGTCCTTTGTCCCCACAGGGATACTTTGAAGGAACAGCCACTCTTTGGCCTTCTAGAGGGAATAAACAATGTGGTCCATCAGAGTGGTGGTTGCTCCTACAGGGCTCAGAGGACCTTCATTTTACTGCAGAACAGAGATTGCAGTGTCTGAGTGCCCTGGAAGGAATGCAGGTGGTGGGTGGCCAAGCTTTCTGAGCAAGTGATTGAAAACTTTCTTTCCTTGCACTTTTGAAGCACAGGAGAGGCAGTGACATGTGCCTCGTTCTGCAAATGCTATTTTGGGCTCCTCTGCTCTGTTCAGAGCTGCTGAAATATTGTTCACAGGAGAGTCCTGAGCAGCGGTGCGGGGCAGGAGGGTTCTTTTGCTAAAGGAACCTGTGCCAAGAAATAGGGGCTCGTCCTGGCCTGGTTTTTAAATGGGGCATCCTCAGAAGAATAACGTTCTAACCCTTTTATGACTTGGGGCAGGGGCTTAAAATAATAATGAAAGTAGCCAGCAATTATGGAGTGTTTACTATATTCACATACAGTTATGTGTTTCATGTGCATAGTCTTGTTCAGTCTTCACAATAATAGGAACTATTATTTTTTTTTTTATGGAAACATTGAGGCTCAGAGAAGTTATATAACTTGACCTATGTCATTCAACTAATTTGTCCTATGTCATTGACCCCAGAGTCTGGACCTGCCTTCCTCTTCCCGTCCTTCTGGTCTCAGCTATCCTTGGCTAGAGCCCCACTGTGGTGACACTTGGACTTGTTCTCAGGCGTAGGCTGTTTGTGTTCTACACTGTGGTAGGGTAGATGGCAAGCCCTGGCAGCCGCCATAGTGTAGTTTCATCAGCTCCTTGCTGATAGTCATCACTATGTCCTCACTGCCCCCATTGCTGCTGTGCTGGCAAGGCAGCGTTTGCTGTGTCAGCCAACTTTCTGGTTGTAATGTCACTCCTGCTGGACTTGCATACAGGTAGTTGCTACCACACAGGAATGATGAAGCACAAGGAAACCAGGTAGGAGCTAATGGTGTTGGGTAGAGGGAGGTTTTAGGAACAGAGGTACTGGTTCAGTAGATCCAACCTCTGGCTCCCCTCCCCTAGCTTCCCTGAGAACTGAGCCCCTGGTTCTTTAGAACTAAAACTAGAGGAGTTCTCAGGAGTGGGGAGTAAAAGACATGGGCTGTATCCACTGGTTTTATGTGGTTAAAAGTACTTGTACCGCTTTAAACCAGACAAGTGCCTGGAGCTAATGGAGCAATGTCCTATGTTCCCTTGCTTCTTGTGGCACCCTTCAAGGTCCTGGTCCAAATTGCAGAATAAGCAAGGTTCTGACCCAGGGCCCTTGCTGACCTTCTGGCCAGTGGGGCTGTTGTTAATGGCTAAGCAAAGAGCCCCTCTCTGTAGCCTTGGGGAGGGAGAGCCAGAGCATATATGACAAGGGCAGGTTGAGGGCTCTGAGTGCCTCTTGGAAAATTAGAGTGAAACACTGATTTTTACATTTAACTTAATGCCTTCTAGTTTTTTAAGAGCCCTCCATAAATTCTTCTCCAGATTTCGCTGAAGCTGTCCCAAAGGCTGGTGGTGTGTTGCAGTTGAGTACAGACACAGGCCCCACAACTCAGGGGCAAAGCAACTCTAGTTCCAGTTGTGCCCTGCCCCATCTTAAGTGTTAATTGCCTATACTCACCCCCAAAGTAGTACTGATGAGGGCCTTGCACTGACCTCAGTGTCTGATGTAGGATGGTTCTGAGTCTGGGGCTAAGGAGTCAGACCAGTCGGGTCAGGCAAGGCTCTTTTAGGCCCAGTATCAGATTGAAGTGTTCTGTGTATATATCAAGAAAGTTTTGTTTATGTCTGTGGGTGGGAAATTGACCTCTTAGTGGTCTGTGTGAATAGCTGACATTTGCCAGAGTATAATATTTAGTTCTCCACATTCTGAATGCTACCTGGGAGCTTCCAACACAGCTCCTAAAGATTAAAGGAATATAGTCAGTCCTGAGAACTTATCTGATGGGTAGATAAATGGGGAGGTAGTATAATTTAGTGAATAAGAGGACAGACTTTAGACACAGCAGTTCTGGGTTCAAATCGTAGCTTTACTACTTAGGGGATCTTGGACAAGTCACTGAATTCTGCTGCCCTTCATTTTTTCCGTTGGTGATGTGGGAGAAATATCCTGCCCTTCCTGTTGCAGAGACTGTTGTGAGGGTTCTTGACATGAAGACATCAGTCAGTACACAGCAGTTCTGATTTTAAGTGGTAGATTTTCCATTTGTTCTACCCATTCAACTCGATTTTGGACTTAAATGCCAGTGAGGGTGTAGCCTTCCTGTCATTTCTTTCCTTAGGTGAGGAAGGGAACTTCTGGTGAGGATTGAGTTTCCTGATAGTCTCCCTTCACAGAGAATTTTGATGAGAGAGCAGGAGGAGATAGCATGGTATTTTCTACCTGAGAGTCAGGGATGAGACACAGGAATATGGTGGTGTATCTTTTGGGCATTTTTCAGAAAATGGCAAAGTGTTGACCCCAGTTCAGTGCCTTTTGACCTCATCAGATATCTGAAGGGAGGACCTCAGCTCTGTTTGTCCTCAGGCCTTCCAAGAAGGAGATACTGGAGTACCTGGTTTGGGTTCATTTGAAGGCAGAATTCAGTCATGGGTTGGAATATCACGGGACCAACCCATGACTTCATGGGCTTTCCCCCCCCACCCTGCCCTCCCTGTTAGCATTCTCACCGTGAGCTGAAGTCTGCCTGCCTCTGTTACTACTGTTAGCATTCTCACCGTGAGCCTCTTGTTCCTAGAAGTGATTTTCTTGTCTCTCTCTCTCTCTCTCCTGGTTTATTTTGGGATCTGTCTCACCTTATGGAGGCACAGCAAGCATTTGAGTGTGGATTCAGCATCAGCTGTTCACAAGCAAGCAGAGGAAAGCTGTTTGCTGGCAGATCCTGTGGGTTCTGGGCAGGGAACTCAGGAATTTGCCCTGTGGCTGAGAATCCCTGAAATCTAGGATACTGTGCCTGTGCACTTGTTATTATAGAAAGCTGGTCACAGCCGTATATGGTGATACTTCTGTTCCTCAAGCATTTTCTGAGATCCGATTTTGTGCCAGGTATTGTACTGGTAGTCAGAATACAGACAATAGCTAACATTTACTGAGCTTCGACTGCCAGGAATTCTTTGAGGGCAGGTGCTATAACTACCCTCATTTTTATAACCTCAGGAGAACTGACTTCGTCAAACAACTAATAACTGGTAGAGTCAGAATTCAACCCTAGCTTTGTCTGACCCAAAGTCTGAGCTCCTAACCACAGTACCATACTGTCTGTCTGGGTAGCAAATGGGACATGATCTCTGCCTTCCAGCAGTTCATAGTTTCACAGAGGATAATGATATAGAAAAAGGCACCAAAATGTTTTGGTTATTTTGGTGGATGTGTCTTGTGTTCAGTGAGGGCATAAAGGAGGGGTGTGGGAAGGGCCTTCTCCCTCGATCCCTGAAATCTCGGTAGAGCAGTGAGTCACATTTTATGATGTTATACCTCCAACCCTTTAGTTCTCTTTTTGAGTTATGTGGTCTTGGTCTCTTTGCTTAGAATCTTTGAACCTTAGTTTCCTCATCTGAAAATAGGGATGAAAATACTTCATAGGAATGAGTTGAGACTGAAACAAGATTAAATATATAAAATGTTTCACATAGGGTCTGGCACATAGGAAATATTCAATAAATGGTTATTGTTGTCATTTGAAAAAATATACTTTTGCTGCCTCCTTTTCCTTGGGGACCTGAAGGAGAAGTGAGGGCAACAAGGCAGCCTGGGCAAAGGGTCCCCTTGTCCTGCCAATTAGCCAGTGCTGTGTGTTGACCCAAAGTGGACTCAGAGTAGCTCAAACCCGATGCTCATTATTGACCTAAGCTGACTTCCAGGGGGCTGTGAGAACCTCTGAAATACTAGCATTAGCACAAAGAGCCTACTTGATGGGAGCATGCAGGAAGCCTCTGCAGGAACACGTTCATATGAGAGGGGGGAGGGGTGGGGTTGGAAAAAAAACAAATCATCAACAACTGATGAGAGCAATCCAAGAATTATAGAGCACCAGCCATCTGGTCAGATCATTTCAGATCTGCATGAGCAATAGGAGGGAACTGAATTTTAAAAACCTCATTTATAGTAGACCAACTACTCTGTTTCAAGTATTTAAAAGAGGAGTCTGATTTCCTGCAGGCCTGGACATCTGTCTGAAGGAGCACCTGTCTCTGGTCTGGGTGATTCTGCAGGATTGTTTGTGAGGCCTTTGGCTGTTTGCAACTTGGATGGGCTGTGTGATTACTCAGTGCTCTAACACCAACTGGATGTCCAGCAGTTCACTTCAATCCTGATGCTATCTACCTGGACTTAGTGTCATATTGCACAGTTTAATGGCATAATGTCCCTTCCGGTACTTCAGATGCGTTGCAAGTTCCAGGCCACCTGTACTTTTTTGACAGACCAGCTGTAAGTTGGGGTTTCCACGACACCCTTCTCAGGTTCAGTAATTTGCTAGAACAACTTGCAGAACTCAGAAAAACACTTTACTTAAAGTTTACTGATTTATTGTTAAGGGTACAACTCAGTAACAGCCAAATGGAAGAGATACATAGGGCAAGATATGGGGGAAGAGGTGTAGAGCTCCCATGCCCTCTCTAGGCACACCACTTTCCCAGCACTTCTGTGTGTTCACCAACCCAGAAGCTCTCTTAACCTTGTTTAGGGGCTTTTTTAGAGGCTTTGTTACTTAGGCATGATTGAGTAAACCATTGGCCATTGGTGACTCAATCTACAGCCCCTCTTCCCTCCTTGGAGGTAGGGGGATGGGGCTAAAAGTTCCAACCCTCTAATCATGGCTTGGTCTTTCTGGTGACCTTCCCCCATTTTAAAGTTATTAAAGGCCACTCACCAAAAGTCATCTCATTAACATAAACTCAGGATGAAAAAAGATACTTCTATCACTTAGCTTTTAGAAACTCTGTTCCAGGAACTGGGGGATAAAGACCAAATATATTTTATATCACAGGTTGCAATTGAGGTAGGACCAAAGGACAAGCTCTCAGTGCATTCTGCCACCTCCCCAGCTCTTCCTTTATCCCCTGGTCTGGAGGGATCTTCCTTATGGGTCCTCTCATTCTCCAGGAAGGTCCGCAAGAGTATACCTGCTTCTGTCTCATCCTTTACACACAAGCATACACAAACATACCCCTCTAGGCCCATGAGCCATGGGTGTTCATACCTAAGCTCCTGTGACACATCAGAGTGGTGCAGTTGGATTTTTTGTCGGTCACCAGGAGGTAACGGCCTGAGGGAGAGTATAGCATGTGGCCTCTGTTGGATGATCTTTTACCCTGACTCACGTGCAGTGCTGGAAATGTGGAACAGAGCTGGATAGATGAAACTGTGGTTTTCATGTGTTGTGGGATAGTCTGTCTCCTCTTTTTAAGTTGCTGTCTCTAGCAACTTTTTTGGATGAGGTGTTCAAAAAAGCTTATTTTTGGTGCTGTCTTTTTCTGCACAGTGCTTTCCCCTCCCACTTTAAAGTCTTTCAAGTCTTCTGGGGATTCCGCAAGAACTTCATTTGTTCCTCTCTTCCTACACTTCTGGCCCATTTCCTCCATTATTGCTACCTCCCAGCCTTTGTTCATCATTCTCCACTCTGAGCATCTCCTTTGCTCGTGGTAATTGAGTTAAGGGAACTGCTTGGGGCATAGCAGTATGCCAGGCCTCTTGAGGCCTGCAGGAGCAATTTTCGAGGCTCCAGGTTACCCAGTTCTAGGAGAGAAGGATAGAATGCATGTGGACAGTTTAGGTCTCTTCAGATAGACCTCATTTCCCATATGTGGGGTTCTCACTGGATGGCTGACCTCTGCTCCTTAGCAGCCAAATCTCATACCCCTTGGGGTAATAGGTAGAGGCCAGGGTAGGAAGGCCCGTGACCTCTATGGCAGCCACTGCCAAGGCTGAGGCCACTTTGAGAGCTGGCTGAGCTTCATGTTGGCAACAGAGTATCTCTGCTGGGCTTTGGCCTTTATTACCCGGATGGGGCAGGCCAGGGTCCAGTTTTCAATCTGTGGACTTGGGTAGTAATGGATAGCAGCTGTTGGTCGTACGCTTTCTAACAAGCATTTATATGCTTAATGCTCACTCTAGGCCCCTGTCCTTCTCTTCCTCTGCCTCCTCCATCCACCTGTTCTCTCTGAGGTTTAATAAAGAGTACTTAGCAGAGTGGCAAGCTTCAGCTCTCAAAAATCATATGCCTAGACTGGCTGCAATGAAAAACTTAGACTGGAGTAGAGATGATGGAAAATTAGCTGCCAAAACCAGTTCCAGCCCTCATGCCGAGGGGTTGGCTTTAGTTCAGACAATCTTTGTAGCCCTGACTTCCCTTCTTTCTCTAATATTGGCCTCTCACCCTGCTGGCTAAGACTATCCAAGCTATCTCCAAGTTGGGACTAGCTAGGACTGGGAATAGCTCTCAAGGGCTGTCCTGGAGCAGGAAAGAGAAGCCCTTTTCTAGAACCTGTTCCATTCTTAGTTTTGTCACAGCACTGGAGGTAGAAACTAATAGGAGGTAACTT
This sequence comes from Eonycteris spelaea, assembly GCA_003508835.1. NCBI lineage: Eukaryota > Metazoa > Chordata > Mammalia > Chiroptera > Pteropodidae > Eonycteris > Eonycteris spelaea. The sequence continues at coordinate 8,552,568 of PUFA01000039.1, forward strand.
AATAGGAGGTAATATTTGACTAGATAGAGAAGAGGACAGGAAGAAGGAAGCGTGAGTGGAGGGGGGATGACGTGAACAGAGACATAAAAGTGAATATAACTGTTACCTGCCTGGAGAGACAGGGATCTGTAGGAAAATAATGGTGTGGTGCTGGTGGCAGCATAGGGGAGTGAAAGGAGGGAGGCGAGGTAAGGAGAACTGACAAGGCAGTAGATCTAAAGTTGTAGAAAGGTAAAGATGAGTGAGTCCTGTCAGGGGCCATGCTGTGAATGGGAGGTGAGGAAATGAAAGGTGATGTAAACTCCTGGGTTTGAGAATAAGTGGGAGAATAAAATGGTAATTTCAGAGAAAGCCACATCAGGAAACTTGTTTATTTCATATTACATTTGCTGAATTCCTGTAGTATTTTCAGGTAGTGCTTGATGTGGGAGATACTATGGTGGGCATTGACAGAGGCTTGCCTGTCTGGGGTTATGGTGGAGGAGGACCCCTGGACAGGAATATAGCTCTGTGAGAACACAAAGGAGGGGTCCTGAAGAAAAGATTTCCTAGAGGCAGGGTCATTGAAGTTTAGCAGAGAGAGCTTTTGTGTATATTGGAAGGCAGCGGGGAAAGGGACCAGTGTCAACAGATTTGAAATCCCAGAGAGGAGATCATTGATGAGGCAAAATTGTTTAGGTAGCAGATGGAAAGTCTTGGCCTTGTGAATATGATGAGCCTTGGAAATTAGAAGCAGAGGCTAGAAGAAAACAAGGAAAAGTGGGAGAAGTGTAGAAGGAAATTAAGGAAATGAAGGAAGCTTCAGTTTTCTGAGCTAAGCCAAGGGTGGGGCTTCTACCTTGGATGATGAAAGAGAAGGATGCTTGAGGAATGAAAGGTTAGGAAGAACCACTGTGAGGAAGATGCTTAGATAATCAAGAGGTCAGAACTAAGCATTGTGAGCATTAGGAAGGCTCCATTTTACACCTGACATTTTGGCTTTGTGGCATTCAGGATCAGTGGGTTTGGTGACATTCTGGAGCAGTCTGAGCAGTGACATTCTGGAGCAGTGGATAGTGCAGTGTGAGGACTGATAGATCATTACAGGAACTTTTGGATTGTCTTTGGGGTTGGTGAGGGAGACCTTTGTCTAGCAGGCCTGTGGAGCAAACTAGAGAGCTTTGTCAGAAGCTTCTCTGAACCTGCTCTAACTTTCCCTCTTCTGAAACAGAACATCAAGACTCTTGGAGGCCCTGGTAATGCCCCAGGTCAGAGTGGGAGTGGCACCCTACTAGCCACTTATCCGCTAGGCAGGCCTGAGAAGAACCTGAAAGAAGCAGAGCTTGTGTGCAGGAGTCTCTCTTGTAAGCCTGTAGTTGCTTGTGCTCTAATCAGGCTGATTGTATTTCTGTTCATGTTAGGGTTTTATTTTGTTGTTATTCATAAACTACTAGGTTGTTGATCCTGCCTTATTCCCCATAATGTGTTGATTTGGATAAACAAAGATTGAGTTGTTTCATTTTGTTAATTCCAGAATAGTCTGTTTCTGATTTGTATAATGCAGTTGTTTGGAAGGAGGGAACCATTTCTTTGGATTAAAAAGTTTTCAGATTTGATTTTCCATGGCTGTAATTAGTTTATCTGGGCAGAGGTGAGTTTTTATGGAATGATAGTATGGTATATTTGTAAAGATTTTTTATTCTTTTTTTTCTTTTCCCTAGAAAAAAATCTCCCTATCCCCAACCCCAGTAACCCCCTGAATTTTTCATTAACATCACCTCGTTAATCTCCAATATGTTATCCTGGTTTTGCCAATTCACACTTTTGGACAGAGGGTGAAGAGGTTGCCTAGGATCTCATGGCCAAGAATGGCTGAGGCAGAATAGGACCCAGAACCTCTAGCTGTTAGAGAGGTGGGAAAAACTAATATTTTGGGAGAAGGTCCCTTGTGCTTGGTGTTTTGTTTACATTATTTAAGGAGAGCTTCAAGGTGCTCCATAAAGGAGTAGTTACAACTTCTCAGGGTCTCTTTTGGAGCCTGTGGTTGGTCAGTGAAGGAGCCTCAGATCACATCGCTTTTCCTAAGATTGCTTTTCTTCTGAAGATAGAAACTGCAGGATCATTATTTGAAAGTGGTATTATTTGAGGTATATGTGGGAACAAAATAATGTGAATTTGAGGGGAAATTATTCATGAGGTTACAGAATTATCCAAGCTACCCTGTCTTCATTTTCTAGGTTAGACCTTCAGATTATAAGGGTAGATCCACATTTCCCTAAACACAGTGGAGTAAGTAGCCCTGTGTGCATTGTAGTTTGAGGGCTGTAAACTGGCTTTAGTTTCCATTGGCTTAGGCTGCAGATGGAGAGGCTGGAAGAATTGTTCCCTAAAGACCATTAGTATTTCGACCTCTAATATTTGAACAAAATAGCTAGCTGAAGATACCTTGGAGTGTTAGGTATAGAATGGTAGGTTTCAAAGGAGAGGGGTTCTTTCTTGTACAAAGCTGGCAGTAACCAGATGAAATGTTTGACTTACAAGTGTCCATCTTAATGATGGGATTGTGGGGTACATTTTGGGGGTGAAGGGAAATGGGGAGAAGTAAGAGAAAGACAAATCTAAGGAAGGCTGAGTCTTTTCACCTATTTACTGGCATCATCTAACAATGCTTATGTATGTCAGTGAGTGTCTTGGTCCTGTAGTGACTCAGTTTGAACAAAATGTCCTCCCTTCTTTTTTCCCTCCCTCCCTTCTTCCTCTCGTTTCTATTTTTTTTCTCTCTTCTGCCTTTAGTGCTCTCAGTTCTTCTTCCTTCTTCCCTCCCTTGCTACCTGCCCTTTTACCTCCTTTCGTTCCTTGCTCTAGTGACCTCTACCTACAGCCAAGTAGCAGGTCGCAAGGGTGGATATATGTGGAGTGTGTAGCTGGGGAATATTTTTTCAATTGTCAGCATCAAAGAAATTACTTCCAAGCTGATCCTTCCAGCCATGTATTTCGCTGATCAGTTAGAATAAGAGGAAAAACACATTAGCATTACCTAAGAAGGGATTTAGAAGAAATCAAGCCTATGGAACTGAGTGATCTAAAGTCATAAGCATTAAAAACAAATTCTGGAGTGCAGCCAGAGTTCTTCCTATCCTGTCTCCCACAGCCCTGCCTCTTGACACACACCCGATGTGCTATATGAATGGGTTGTGCCTCAACTTTCCCAAAGAACTTAATGCTGAAAAGGAGGTACCAGCTTATGTTACCCATCATTGGACATTCCTGGGCATAACGTGGAAAGAAGCAACCTCAGAAGGGTGTTTTTTTTTTTCTTTTTTGTCCTGTGACCGCAGTGTCTCTACTTGCAAAGACCCTTGGAAGAGAGTTCTCTTGCGTTGAGCACACCTGCGTGCTCATATATTTCCCATCTGCCTGGTAGTTCGGAGTGAGGTCTCAAGAGAACAATGGCCTTCTTTGTCCTTAGACCAGGAAGATGTTTCTTGTCAAGAGAAAGAAATTTATAGTTATATAGGTAGAACTTAGGAATTAAAGTGGATTAGTTTGTCTCCTTGGGGGGCGGAATGTCTGGAATGCCCTTTCTTCTAAGAGGCATGCCCTTCAGAGAGAGGAATGACAGAAGGCAGAATCCATGCTGTATTTTGTATGTTGTTGCAGTGCCTTGAATATACAGATAGTACAGTGTTGTAGAGTCAGTCTGCCCAGGTTTACACCTTAGCTCTGCCTTTTACAGCTGGATAGCCTTGGGCAAGTTACTTAATTCCACTAAGGTTTAATGAAATATTCTATAATGAAATATCATCTGCAAAATAGGGAAAGTAATAATGCCTACCTCATAGGGTTATTTTAAGTAGTAAATAAGGTAAACATGCGAAGTGTTTACTGTAGTGCCAGGTACGTAGTAATAGCTTGATAAATGTTAGCTTCTGTTGTTTTTGTAGTAGTGAAAATGAGTGGATATCAGACAAATCCAAATTGAGATATTGACCAATACTCTTCAAGTATATCCAAGTCAAGAAGGGCAAAGACTGAGGAGATATCACAGATTGGAGAAGACTTAAGGAGACATGACAACTAAATGCAATGTGGTATCTAAATTAGATTTTGGAATAGGAAAAAGAATATTAAAGGAAGAAGTGATGGAATCTGAATAAAGTCTGTAGTTTGGTTACTACTATGGTACCAGTGTTAATTTCTAGTTTCATGGTTATGTAAGACGTTGGGGAAGTTGTGTGAAGGGTATATGGGAACTCTGTAGTCTTTTTTCATCTTTTCTCTAAGTCTAAAATTATTCCAAGATAAAAAGTTAAAATAAGTGACTAAGTGACCTGTTAGGTAAAGGAGAAACTCTTTAGGGTGGAGCCATGCACACCAGGTCACACCAGGAGAGCTCTTACAAAGGGGCCCCAATGCCTGCCTCTTTAGCCCTTGCATACCTGCTGCATCCTGAGGAGGTCTGCTCTAGGCAGATAATTGGTCAGATAACAACACAGACACACACCCCAGGTCTGTTTCTGAGTGGTACCATAGAGGGCCTTGGGAGGAGGCCACTCATTTGGGCAGTAGGACTCTGCAGGGCTGAATGGCTAGAGCACTTGTCTCTGTTCCTTGGACTATAAATGAATTCTGCCTGTTTTATACTTCTTTCTAAGCACCAATCACTATGGCAATATGTTTACAGATTGCAATGCCTACCCTTACACTCATGCTCACAGTTTGATCATCCAGAAGGAAAAATAAGTTTAAACCCAGCTCTGCAATAATTTATCATTTTCTTTCTTGTTTTAAGTGCCTTTCTCTTGCATAAAGCAGGTATTTTGCTTGCTCTTCTTGCAGAAGGTACATGTGCTTTGACTGATGTGGCCATCTCTGTCATGCTAATAGCAGGGTTTGGAGAAGAAAGCCATTATTATCATTGGGAGAATATGAATCTTGGAGTTTTTATTTTTGCATTGAAGTTAGCTTTTGGGGGGGGTGGGTATGGAAAGTATAAAATCTTTCATTCCAGCACACAACTCCCTCACAAGTATTTACCCTTGGAAACCCATATTTTGTGAGTTTTAAAAAAATCAATGTAGAAAATGTTCTTTGTATTCTAACTCAGTGACTAAGATGTACTGCTTTTTGGTATTGATTTACAAATTTTATTGTCAGTCCCTTGGGATGTGTGTGGATTACTCAATAGTGTGACAAATGGCTGAGCTCTGAATTATGTATTTTATTATGAAGAGTTCATAAGCCATATTTCTCTATCGGTTATTTTAGGCATAAGACTGGTGAACTGTCATTTCTGTTTTAGTCACATGTGACTAAAAAAGAAAAGGAGGGGGATGGTGTTGTGAGAGAAGTCTGGCTCAAGATTGAACAGTAAACTACCCCTGAAGGCTTGTGAATGCAGAGGCTTGAAGTGGACATACTTTGGGTATGGACTGGGAATATTGGGAGCACCTAGGCTGGAAACACCAGTTCACACCTTTGCTGCACCTTTGCTCAGGCTAGAGCCCCAATGGAAAGGTTTCTACTCTCCCAGGGCGCCTGTTCAATCAAATATTCAGTTTAAAGTTACTCTGTACCCTGAGTGGGCCTTCCATGCTCCTTCTCTTTCCCCCAGCCACTTGTGCTGATGGATGTGCAAACCCTTTACAGATGGTTTGGCACTGCTGGCTTGTGGAGATCATCTGTCTCTTTTGAAAGAGAAACTTTATGTTTGCGGCTCCTTTTCTCTGCACAGGAAGAAATTGCTTCTGCCTTCTGATGGAAATGTTTACTTTCTGTAGGGAAGGGCACTATTCTTTGAGGGTAATGTCTGCTGGCCCTCCTCACCCCTTATGGGAGCTTAAGCCTGTGCTCAAGGGTGGATGGGAGGAGGTGGCTATTGGAGTGTGCACAGTCGCCATTGGGGCAGCCATCTGCCAGTTTCTCAGCTCACAGTCTGCCCCTGAGCTGGCCATAGGGAGGGAGTGTCTGTACTCCTGGGCCTGTCTGCATTATGCACAGCCTATTCCCTAAATGAGCTTTCTATGCGTATATAACTTCTTTCTATCCTGTTCTTGTATGGTCTGCCTCAGGGCACTGTTCAGAATCTCCCCTAATTATACTGAAGCTCAGTTTCTAGTTTCTAGCAGTTAGAGTTTCTGGTAATAGCTGATTTTATTTTATTTTATTTTTGATTTCTAAAATTGCAGTGAGGGATTGATTTACGGTTATGGGAAGATTTGCTTTTTACAGGGAAATTATCAACACTACGATGATATAGTTTCATGGCAGTGGTATTTTGACTCTATCCAAAGCCACAGTCTAGCCTGCTTAGCTTCTTCCAGGATAGACCCTTTGTAATTTGAGGAGGCTGCTTTAGTGTTAGAATGAAATCTGTGCTTCCAGTTGCTGACCACCACCTTCCCCACATATTGCCCCTCTCTTCCCCACCTTCCCTTCCTGAGAGGGAGGACTTTTTACACATGCTGCTTAGAAAAAGGAGATTTACAACATGACTCAACCCTCGCTCACAGATCTAGGATTCTTGCCATCCAGTAAATTTTGGCAGGCAGGCCATGTGTATGGAGAGCATGTCATGCCTCCCTATCCCTCCACTGCTCCCCTCATTGCTTATGCCTCTTGGGCGGAGTCTGGAGTGTCTAGCTTCTCATTTCTTCAGCTTTTCCTCCCAAGAAACCCCCTTCTCCTGTAGGGATGTGCTTTAGTATCTATAAGGTATAGGGGACAGTTTCTCACATCTCTGGGACCTTATAGAGAGACCTGTGGAAAGAATTCAAGTCCTGTGGTGTTTGAGTGCTTGCTGGATGCCTACCACTGTGCTGAGTACAGGGAGAACATAGACTGCCTTGGCCTTAAACACTGGACCCCACATGGGAATCCATTGAAGAAGAAGGTTGGCAGTCCTACCCCTCCACTTCCATACTTGGATGTATAGGTGTCTTTGTGTCCGTCATTACAGTGTTGACCTCTTAAAGTTATTGAGGCTTCTAGGCTAGTGTTGATGAGGCCACGATGCTCTTGAGAGAGAGTTATTGGTGACATTGTGCTCTCCTTTGCCCTCTGGCAAGGGAGAGGAAAGGAAAAAGCATTGGGTTCCTGGAAGTCCTTGGCTATGACGACTTGGTTAAACTTTGTCTTTTTCTCACCCATTCCCTAGATAAGTCAAAAGAACCTAAGATAACAGAGTGGAGGGCAGAATAGGACTTTGGGGACCAGAGACAATGAGAAATCTGTAGGGGCAGAGAGAGAGCTGCTGGCCCAACAACCTGTTAGAGCAAGAGAAAGGAGTGCCTTTCTCATCCTAGCTAGCCAGGGAGACCTATGCTAAGCCAGCTGTTGGCACAGTCTGGGAGGGAGTGGTGAGCTCCGCAGAGAATGCTCCCTACTGCTGCTTCCTCTGAGGCTCCTGTTCCCCTCTTCACATAGCTACACAAGTCACAGGAAAGCAAAGGGTCCTGAACTGCTTGGCTCCTGTAACAAGGAGGCAGACCACATGGGGAGAAATTTAGGGCAAGTCTGGACCAGACCAGATGTGAATTCTTTTTAGCTTAACCAATGGGAAGTTCTTGTTTTCGGAATACCCCCACCCCTTGCCCCCAATCCTCTGAGTCATGTAGATGTGTCTGGAGCTGAGCTTCCCCTTCCAGTCTGTGCTTTGTGGGCTTTCCTCCCCATGTCGTGCCTCAGTGAACTGACTTACTGGCAGGTTCTGGAGCCTTCCCAGAACTGCAGTGTATAGGGCTTAGCAATGACACGCTCTATTGTAGGGCTGCATTTATTGAATGTCCTTTGAAATTAACTTTCCCGTAGTCCCTAAGTGCCCTACAGGGGCCTCTTAAAGGGTCTTGGCTTCCCTCGAACTTCATGCTTGTGCTGACTCCCACGCACATGATTTTTCATTTTAAACATAGTTGATGATAAATTGGGGGAAGGGAGTGGGAGTTTGCTTTCCTCTGCACCATAAGTGCAGAGCTGCTAATTTCATTCTCTGCACTCTGTCTCTGAGATGAGCAGGGTCCTCTGTGCCTGTGTTTAGTACTGCTGTGTTGCTGGACTCTCCTGGCAAAAATTAGGCTAATGTCTCCAACGACTGCATTAGCCACTGAAATGAGAGTCTAAATTGAAGGTATTATACCAAGACTCTCTCCAAGGTATTGCCTTGTTCTAGCTTTTATTATTCAAATTCATTCTCTCAATGATTCTCTGCAGACTGACTGTCACACAGGTTCAGTGTGGCACATTTGAACTAGCTGAAAGGCAAGATAACCTTTTAAGAAGAGGGAGAAAGGAAAGGGAAAAAAAAGATGAATGCTATGATGCAAAGTCAGCTGTTTGTTCTGTGAGCTGCTTGGCCAACCTGTGCAATGCCTAGAGGTAGGAGAGGAAGGGACCAGACCTGGGATGGGGTGGAGGGGTGTCGCATGGGGGTAAGGTGATGTCATTGAATTAGTGGCATCTGTGCCTTATAAGTTCACCACACTTCCTCCTTCCCTTTTGTGTTCACTGAGCACCTAAATATATTCCGTACAGGGTACTAAGAACTCTGGGGTGGGAAACCAAAGATCAACAAGATAGGACCTTTCCTTCAAGAAACTGTTAGTTTTATAGTGTCATTGTTTTTTCTCTGTCTTGGGTTGTGGGTAGAGGTTGAGGAGGCTCAGGGGAGGGTTTAGGCTTATGATTTTTGTATTTTACATCAGAAGTAGGAGCCTTCTAGCAGTCAGATGCTTAGAGAGTTGAGAATTTGGCTGTTACATATGTGTTTTGAAAAATGGCTTTTTTTTTTGGCCTGCTAACAAAGTAATATGTTTTCAAAGCGGAAAACATAGAAAACATGAAAAAGACAAAGGGAAATAACAAAACCAACCATATTCCACTATCCAGATAATAATATGACTTATATTCTTCTAGTTGTTTTTATAAAAGTGCTGTCATTCTGTACATAGTATTTTGAGGCTGATACTTTCCCTTTAGAAACTGGGAACCAAATTTTGCAGTTTTTAAAGCTAGAGCCTCAGGCACACAGTGAATATTTTCAGGTGCTGGTCTTTATCAATTGTATGAATATACAAAATTATACTTAATTGATTATTACTATTTTACATTTAAGTGGTTTCTAGTTTTTTATTGTTATAGATAATTCTATAATGAATATCCATATGTTATATATATAATGTACTCTATGCTCTTAGAATTGATTTACCAATGTGGAAGTGTTTGTCTTTTATGATTCTTTTGCCCGGCATCTCATCTGGGACAGCCTCTTAGCTGGGCTAAGATAACACTATGGTTTTGAGTATTTCTCATCCCTGTTCTGCATCAACATTAGATGCCTTACGATTTCCTCTCTCTGTGGTCCCTAGGTACTTCTCCCTTGACCAGGAAATAACTGGTTTTCAGGAGAGACAGGGCAGCAAGCGCAGAACATACGTTCTCATTATTTTGTGCCAAGACTGTAGGATCCCCAGGGACAGGGACATTGTCATCAACCTGTGATGGTAAACAGATATTGAGTGCCAGCCCACCTGTGTCCAGCCCAGTGCTAGATAAGGGAAAAGTACAAAACACATCCCTGTCCTCAAGGAGCTTACTGACTGATTGCATAATTGAATTGACATGAAATAATCCATACACATTTATCAAGCTTTTGGTATATAGTAGGTATGTATGTCAGACTTTTTTGGAATAGAAAAGAGTGAGGTGTTGTTCTCCTTAAAGGAGGCTGCAGTACATATAAGCTATTTATAGGTAAAGTTAACTAGCCCCACAGGTCAATAAATGATAAATATCTAGTCATACACATAACAGGTGTGACATAGATTGGCTGCTTTGGAGAGGAAGGATATTATGAGTCAGAGTAGTTGGATAAAACTCAGAGAAGATGGGACACTATTGGCGCTTGTAAAAGAGCTGGCATTGAGGTGGACTGGGAAGGGTTTTCCAGGTGGGAGGAACAGCTTGCAAAGGGATGGTGGCAATAAGAACTATCTGATGGTGGAGATCAATTGTATAGCAGCACAGAAGGAGATTGGAGGTGGGAATTACAAGATTGTGAGTGAGAGTCAAGGTTGTGTACTGGAAGACCTGAGAGTTATGGGCTCTAGAGCAGTACTGGGTGCACAGTAGATGGGAAGAGACTTGCTTATTTATCTCTGATTAAAGGATGGGTAAGAAGGCCTTGATTTCTCATAATGCCAGAGTGCCTCCAGGCTCAGTCCTAGGACCTCTGCTCTCCTGTCAACACTTATGCCCTTGGTAATCTCATCTAACTTAATGGCTTTACATTTATATACTGATGACTGCCAGATTTTTAAAAATCTCCAGCCCATACTTCTCTGAACTCCAGACCCATCTTTCTGCCTACGAGATACCTCTATGTGGATGTTGAATAGACATCTCAAACTTAACATATTTTAAAACTGAGCTCCTGTAGCCTTCCTCATCTCAGCTAATGGCAGCTCTGTCCTTTCAATTACGCAAGCCAAAATCCCTCTTCCAATGGCCAAAGCTGGTATGATTTAAGCAACAAAGCAAATAATATAGTATTAGATTATAACCTGAAGCATAAAATAAATATATATGAGCCTGAACTCATATAAGCAAATGATTGATTGAAAGAATGAATGAATAGAGAAAATATAAATTTCTCTTACTAAAGAATTCCAAATATACATGTATTTCTCCTTCTAGGAGATGGAGCTTAAATCCTTTGAGTGTGGTCTGGACTTAGTGACTCATTTCTAAAGAATAGATTGTGGGGAAAAAAAATAGTAACTTTATAATGGAGAAACCCCGGAAGCATTACCTGTGATCAAGCATAACATTACCAGTGCCATCATGTGGATATGATGGACCCTCTGGTACATGAGAACAAGGGCTCTTCACCTCTGGTATTCTTCCTTAAAACCAATAACCCAATGTCAACACAAGAAAAACATCAGACATCCATATTGGGGGACATTTTACAAAATACTTGACCAGTACTCTTCAAATATCATGGTTGCAGTAAATAAAGATCAAGAAATTATTGTAGACCAGAGAAGATAACATCTCAGTGCAGTGTGGTATTCTGAATTGTATGCTAGTACATAAAAAAGACAGTAATGGAAAAGTTGGTGAACCAGGAAGTCTGGAGTTCAGTTGCTAACTGTACCAGTGTTGGTTTCTTAATATTGACAAATGTACCACAGTGATATAAGATGATAGCATTAATGGTGTAGAAACTGGGTAGGAGGAGTACAGGAATTCTTGGAACTCTCAGTACTATCATTGTGAGTTTTCCATAAATAAAAAATTATTTCAAAAAAGAAAAATGTGACCTTCTCAAGGCCTGTCTTGATCATCATCTGAAGAAAGTTTTTTCCTCCTTGACATTTCTTATTCCTTTCCCTGTATTATTTTATCCTTATCACTTATTGTCTAATACTATATATTTTGCTAATGTCATTTATTATCTGTTTCCACATTACAATGTAAATGCTGAGAGAACAAGGATTTTGGTCTGTCTTGCTCACATCTGGATCTTCAAGGCCCAAAACTGTGCTTAGTTCATAGCAGGTATTCAATAAATAGTTGTTAATGAAAGAATGAATCCCTCTATTTCACCCTTTTGTCCTTTTGATGGAAAGAATGAATGGAGAAAATATAAATCTTTCTTACAGGAGAATTCCAAATATATGTGTGTTTGTATTTCTTCCTCCAGGTAGCATGAAGAAATGAGAGTCATGTCAGAGGTGGGATATGCTTCCAATGTGTTTACCCACCAGCAGGAACAAGTAAATGGCATCTTTTACTGCTTTCATGGCAGAAATTATTCCTTCTGAAGGTGGGGGCTGGTTTATGAGAGAGACCTTCCTCCTTAATCCTCTTCCCTCACATTTAAACCTGTGATATAGTCCTGGCTGGTTCAGCATGACAGATATGGAGTGTGTGGATGTGAAGACAGTGAGGAAAGCATGGGACTCTTTGATCGGGAAGAGTAAAACCAGAGAAGGAAAGTTTATTTCATCATGCTAATGGGAATGTGGACTGCTTCAACAAATTCCAGTCAGTAGAACCTGAGAATACTACTTGACTTCAAGGGGACTATACTTAGGACAAACTAAAGAAAATTTACTTCACACAATGAGCAGCAAATGCATGGTTAAAAGTATAGATTCAAAAATATTTTAGAAAAATGTGTGGATGATAGCAATGTAAAGGGCAAGGGATAGTTTTGAGAACCTCCACTGGACATCATGGAGAAGGACCAACATCTTCCACACTCAGTGCCCATACCAGGAGGTCCTGTGGGTTCCTCTGTTACTTTTATAGAGGTAGTTTTTGGTGGAGAATTTTATTGTCAGCACTGTTTCAGGTACTAGAAGTGGGGAATGTTGGAGGAGAGAGAGATCTGACTGAGCTCTGGAGGACTGTGGGCAGCAGCTGTTTAAATAGCACCTGTTTTTTCTTGCGTTGGAACTTGATTTATTTTATAATATATTTAAAGCCTCCATAGAACACACTTCCCAAAGAATGAAGTCATGCTGATTTGAGACCTGAACAAGGTCATCTAGAACAACAAAACTGTATGATAAAAGATATTTCCCTTGTGCCTGATACTCTTCATCTTCTGTTCTTTTTAGATTCCTCTTGTCTAGAGCCCAAAGATAAGTGGTTTTGCTTCGTTTTTGGTGGTGTACCCATCATGAACCTGTGGAGCTCTCTGAACAAAGGCTTGCTCTCTGCTTGGCACAGGAATTGGGCTTGGGCTTGGGCCTGGGCCTGGGGCTAGATTCCTTTTGGAGACAAATAAGCAGAGTCTCTTGCATCCCCTTCCATTTTGCCTGTCTTGAGGAAGAGGCCAAGGGTCCCCTCCCTTTGCAAGTAGAACAGAATGTACTTTCTTAAAACTATTCAGATGTCACAGTTGGGTTCAATTATCTGCAGAAATAGACTTATATAAAAGGAAAACTTACAAAAGAAAAATTTGTACCAAATAACGGGCTACGTTTTTGTTAAAAAAAATTTTTTTTCTTTATCAAGGCCATCCAATTTAAGGCCTGAGTGTCCAGGAAAGAAGAAAAAGAAACCGAAGTACTTACAGATTCTCGAGTGTAAATCTGAAGTCTGAGTGATCATATGCTCTTTACCATCAATGCAGCCTGCCAGGGGCTTCCCCTCCTTTAACTTTCTTCCTCACCTTCCACTCTCCCACTCTCAGATGGTCAGGCAAGGAAAGCCGGCCTCAAGAACCTTAGCTGTTCTGAGTCCTGAGCTCTGTCTGCCTACTGCTCTAGCCAAACTAGATGACTTAATTTCTGGGTTACGGTATGAACCCTATCTCCCATCTGCAGGCTCATATTACAGATTATAGCCATGTAACAAATTACCACAAAGTTAGTGATGTGGTGGCTGATCTCAGAGTGTGTGTAGGTCAGAAGTCAGGTACTAGTTAGCTGGGTCTTCTGATGAGGGTCTCATATGCTGAAATGAGGGTGTCACCAGTCTATGGAGTTCTTTGTGTAGGCTCTGGGGAAGCACCTGCTTTCAAGATTATTTAGATTGTTTCTAATATGTCTTAGGAATCAATTCCTAGAAGCCAGATTTGGGTCAAAGGGTAAATGCAGTTATAATTTTATTAAATGTTGCCAGATTCCCTTCCATTGTGGTTGTACCGTTTTACATTTCCTTCAGCTATGTATGCAAGTGCCCATTTCCCCATAGCTCACCCCAGATATATATTTGCCAATCTGATAGATGAGAAATGGTTTCATTCTATAGTTTTTACTTTTCTCATATCCTCAGCAAAGGTGAGCATCTTTTTATATGGGTAAGGGGCATTTATATATTTTCCTGTGAACTGCCTGTAAGCGGCATCGTATATATTTTCCTATAGAACTGCCTATTTTCTATAGGGTTGTTGGTCTTTATTTTTAAAAGCTCTTTATGTAGTAGGGATAATAACACTTTGTCTGTAAATTGGAAATTTCCCCCATTTTGTCTTTTGTTTTTTCTTTGCTTAAGATATTTTCCATGCATTTAAATTTTTATGAACTTATTTTACATAATCAAATTTATTAATATATTATTATTCTGGATTTTGAATCATTAAGAAAGTTATTTACTACTTTCAGGTTACAGAGGAATTCACTTGGGTTTTTTTTTTTTGGTACTTGTATGGTTTCATTTTTTTACATTTAAATATGGTTTGTTTGGAATTTTATCTTTTTTTTTCATATGTCTATTAAATTATCCCGAAAATGCTTATTAAAAAGTCTGTCATTTTCCCACAGATTTGAGATGCTACCTTTATTGTGTACTAAATTTCCATATGCAGTTGGGTCTATTTTTGAATTTTCTTTCCTGTTCCATTGCTAATTTTATTTATGTGTCAGTTACCATACCACTTTAATATATAGACTTTGCAATATATTTTAGTAACTAGTAGGTCCTTCTAGTTTTATTTCTGTGTGTGTGTGTGTATGTATGTGTGTGTGTATTTGTGTGTGTGTGCGTGTGTGTGTGTGTGTGTGTGTGTGTGTGTGAGAGAGAGAGAGAGAGAGAGAGAGAGAGAGAGAGAGATCCCCAGAAGAGAACCAGGAATTGACTTCTAAGAAATTTCAGCTCTCAGAGTAGATAGAAGAGGATAAGCTGGCAAAAGAGGGAAAGACTCTAGGCATAGGAGGAAATCAGAGGTGTGCAGTCTCAAGTATCTCAGGGCAGAGTACTTTAGTATTCTGTGCCAGGTGCTGCCATGAAGTCTCATGGGAGTCGTAAGAATCATCAGTGGTTGTCACTGGGTGGGAGTAGAGTGGAGTGGGTTATAGAGTGAATGGGAGGTGAGGTATATTCAAGTATAGACAACCCTTGAGAAGTTTCTCAGTATAAGAGAAAAGGAAATGAGAAAAAGTAATACTCAGAAGGGATGTAGGGAAGTTTGTCTTTTTTTTTTTTTTTTTAAGGCAAGGCAACCCTCCCTTAGTTGACCTCACAGATTGCAGGGACCTTGTCAGCTTACAATCCCTTATTTTTTTATTTTTTATACCTACAGCACCTGGTCTTACTAGGTGGTCTCCCATCCACGTACTAACCAGGTCTGACTCTGCTTAGCTTCCAAGATCAGACAGTATCAGGCTTGTTCAGGGTAGCATGGTTGTAGACTGGGAAGTCTACAAAAGTTCACATAATATAAGGTTAACCATTTTAAAGTGAGTAATTCAGTGATATTCTAGTACCTTCACAACCATCACCTCTATCTAGTTCCAGAATGTTTTTATCACCCCCAAAGGGAAACCCCATATCCATTAAGGAGTAATTCCCCATTACTCACTTCTTCCTAGCCCTTGGCAACCACCAAACTCTTTTCTGTCTTTATGGATTTACCTATTCTAGATATTTTATATAAATGGAGTCATACAATATGTGACTTTTTGTGTCCGGCTTCTTTTTACTCAGTGTGATGTTTCAAAGTTTATCCATGTTGAAGAAACTGGAGACTATAAATGTTGGTGGAAAGACTCTAGTACATAGGGACAGGTGGAAGATTCAGGAGAAAGGGTGGATGAGAAAAGTAAGGTTCTTAAATAGGTGGACTCCATCCATTTGGAAGTGGGAAGATGGGGAGACCCCATCTGATAGCTTTTGTATGTTCTCATGTAGAAGGCCACGCCTCAACTGAGGGTGGGAAATTAGGTCTCAAGGAGGGTGTATGATCTGAATTAATGATCAAGTAGAGGGGTAGAGCGTGCCAATTAGAGAAATGTCGTGATTAGTGGGTGGTACTAGATGCTTTTAATCTTTACCTAGTGTTTATTTCAGTTCACAAAAGATCTTTTTGGGGAGTCCTCCAGATGTTCCATAGTCACAGAGGGAATATTACTTGTGTCTGCTTTCTTCTTCAAAGACAGTTTACTTGGAAGCTTGTGGTCCTGGCATAAATTGGACCCACAAGGTATAGGAGCTTCATAAATTTGAAAAGTTTTTGGTTGGCTTATCTTGAAGCAGATACTGAGCTTGATGTGGGGGAGTAGTATATTTATTAGGTTTCAACACTTGTGAAGAGGGGGAGGAAGCAGGATTGGACAGAGTGAGAAGTCAAACTGCGATGCAAGCCCAAGGAAGCCAGGGCCATCCCAG
Source organism: Eonycteris spelaea (assembly GCA_003508835.1). Taxonomy (NCBI): domain Eukaryota; kingdom Metazoa; phylum Chordata; class Mammalia; order Chiroptera; family Pteropodidae; genus Eonycteris; species Eonycteris spelaea. The sequence goes on from PUFA01000039.1 coordinate 8,568,663, forward strand.
TGGGGAGTTGAGTATTATCCTTCAGATTGTCTTACATTAGGCCAAAATGTTTTTTTTTTTTACCCATGTTTGGCTCAGTCACCATTTATAGGCTGTCCCAGAAGGTGATGACCTTGACCAGAGTAGCTCTCTGCAAGGGAGAGACAGACCCTGAAGGAACTGACACTATAGGTTGGCTGCTCACTGATGGAAGTCTTTTTTTTTGAAGGGGGGAACCTGGGCATATCTGCCACAGTACAGGCAGTCTAGCTGGAAACCCAGCTGGAAAAGCTTGAAGTCAAACCATGGGAATAGCAGACTTCTTCAGGACTAGTTTCCCTTCATTGCCCTGGAAATTGTTCTTAGAAGCTGAGCTGATGGACAGGAACTGGATGAGTTGGTGGAGCTGGCACCAGAAGTTATACTCTACTGCTCAGGTATAATGAGCTGAGCCCTGGTATTCGAGGACGTGGACATGTATTCCCATGGGAGTGGAATCTCACTTATTAGGCTTTGTTCTCAACCAGTCAACTGACCAGGAGTGGTTTGGGTTTTGAAAATGCTTCATGATGTTTTTGACTTTACTGTTCTTTGTCAGAGAAATGACAAAAAGGAAAGGGCACCTAGTCAGCAGTCAGTAAATGTTGGCTAAATGAGTGAATGAAAGAACCATTGTGGGAAGAGTAGCAGCAGGAAGCAGGGGATCAGAATTCTGTGTCATCTTTTCGGAAGAGCCTCACTCCAGTGGTAGCAGCTTAATAATAGCTTAATAATAAATAATTAAAACAGGCTCAATAATAGCTTGAGATGGAAAGAGATGGTGAAGGATAGAGCAAAGGTGCAGTGGTCCAGCGTGGGGTAAGGAGGTTCTCCAGTTATGGTAGACATGGGTGCCACTGCCTTAGCTCCCTTGTTAGGGAAAAAGAGCGTGGGCACCTGGAAATGGGTGGTTGGCTGAATACTTGTTACATGTAGCCATTAGGGACATGGAGAGGGTGGTCTGGTAACCTTTGCCCTGAGGAGGCTTTTCCTCTCCCATTGTTTGAGAACTGTGTGGCCTTCCCTACTTCTGGCAGCCCCCTTCCACAGCCTCACAGGCCCACCTGCTCTATCACCTCCGCCCCAGAACTTAGAACAATATGATGCGCTCACTCTGATCCATTGATTGCCCCCACCAGTTCTCATAAGCTGTTGTTACACCTCAGGGAGCCAGGCCTGTGGCTCATCAGCTCTGTCTTGGCAATGTCCTTGTGGACTGGCTCCCCAACGCAGCATGGACCTCATGGCACCTCTCATTTTCAACACACTGTTTATTGCCCTCCCTCCTTGCTCCCCTCACCTTGTTGTCACATGGGGAAAGAAGTGGGGCCACAGCAGGATGTTGGTTTAGGAATGAAGAAATAGAGTCCTGGGGTCTGGGTTGGTGTTCTTGTCTGATTGCTAGCCCTAGGAGGAGAGTAGGAGCTGGGAGAGAGGGTGGGGGGTGGGGTGGGGGTGGGAGGTGGGAAAGAAGAAAGGCTATAAATATAATAATTTATTATTTTAGTAACTCATTTATGTAGAAGTTAAACTTGGCAAATTGCTTCTACATCTGTTATTTCACTAGAGCCCATTCTTACCTCTTTCCTGTCTCATTTTCTCCCTCTTACTTTTCAGATTTATGTCATAAATTATGTCATAAATATAATTTCTTCTCTGAGGCTTTATGCCTCAGATTTTTGGCTCCAGGCCCTCATTGCCATGCAGATGATTCCCAAGCTTGTGTTTCTAGCCTCGGCCTCACCCTCTGAGTCCCCATCCCATATTTTCAGCTGCCCAATATTTATCCACTTGTCCCACTGGTGCTACACACTCTTTTTAATCAAACTCATGAAAATTTCCTCCAAGACTCATTCTTCTATTTAATCATAGCATCATAATTCTCCCAGTTTCTTTACCTTGAAACTTCAGTGTCATCAGTCACCTTCTTTGCCATGTCCCATCACTTACTTTCATCTCCACGACTCCCTCTTGTTTCCAACCCCTTGACTTCTTACTGACCTGTGGCTCCTGGCCCAGTTTCCCCAGCTCCAGCTGTGTCTACTTCCAGGTCCATTCTATATGTATGGGCCACTGCATCAGTCTAAGCCACTGTTTTTTTTTTGTAACATGATTTTTCTCCGAAGAAACTGAAATTACTTCCCCATTGCCCAGAGAGTTAAATGCCAACTTCTCAAGCCGGATTGTGAGGCCCCACAACCTCTCTCTCTCTTCCTTACCTCCTACTCTGATCTTATACATACACACTCACCTCGTTTTCTAGCCATGGCACAGCTTCCATTTCTCTCATGTGTCTTGGACTTTCCTTCTTCCCTGTGTTCATGTTATTTTTCATCCTGAAGCTTCTTTTCCACTTGTCTATTTTTCCATTCCCTTGCCCACTAGCCTATGTAATTTCTACCTGTTAAAATCATATTAATTTATCTCCATTGCAGTGGAATACTGTGCCGCAGTATGAGGTAGATGTACATGTGCTGACATGGAATGATATTGAAGGCATACTGCCAGATGATAAACATGTTGTACAGCAGTATATATAGTATGCTTCCATTCTTGAAAAAAATATTAGTAATGTATATGAATGCATATGGAGAAAAAAATTGGAAAATTGTTCTGTTAATCATTATTCTTAAGAATGGTGATGATTATAGGTATTATAGGATGATTATATATTTCTGTAATGTTTGATTTTTAGAATATAGTCATTGTATAGTTCTGTAGTAATTAGAAAACATAAAGCATAAATCAGGAAAAAAAGTTTTCTCCAACCTTCGAGATTCATTTTAATTTTCTCCTCCCTAACTTCTCCCACTGGCAGGTGCTCTTACTCATATTCCCCTCTTGCCATCACATTCTCTCTCATGACACTTACATCGGGCCTCATGTTATAGTAGTTTATAGATTTGCCTCATTCAGCTCTTCTTGCTTCTGAATCAAGTGTTGTTGGTATCATTTGAATCCTTGATCCCCTGTAGGGCCTGGCCAAGTGCTCAGTGGCTGCTTCATCAGCGTTTGCTGAGCTGGGCTGCCATGCCCCAAGGAATCTAGATATCCTGGGACCTTAGTGCTCCTGTGGTTTGGGAGGGACTGAAGGCCTGCCTTTTTCCACAGCAGGAGGTATATAGCTGATGGGGCTGATGGATTGACTTTCATTACCAGCTTTCTGACTAAGATCCCAATGATTATGATAAAGATGTGATTAGAAATCTCATCCCTGTTCTTACTGATTCCTAGAGGAATCCATTCCTACATAGCAACTGGACCCAACCTAGCATTAGATAAATTCAGTTCAGCAATCCATCAAGATACAAAGTAATTGAAGTGTAGATTTGTGCCTGCCAAGAATGGCTGGAGGACATAATGGAAGGGTTTTTGGTGAAAAGGGGCTGAGCTCTCCAGCCCCTAGAGAATTCAGTATTCTACCAGCCCACCAATCCTTCTGTTGAGTTTCAAGATGTCTGCTTTGCATGTACTTCCAGGGCTTAGATCAGCATACATTCTGGTCTTTGCATAAAGGTACTTTTGCAACACAGACTTTTCTATTTGGCTTAATCTGCTTCCTTGGGAGTAGGCAGCAGAGGTGCTGACAGTTAGAATTTGGTTGTTCTGAAGTGCTGTTAGGCCCACATGTCCTCAGCCTGGCTCAGAGACAGGGGGAGTTAGTGTTGGGTGGTGGAAAAATTGCTTTCGAAGTCAGACTATCAGCTACTCTGGGCAGGAACCACTGTAGGTTTCAGGATCCACAATGCCTGGTAATTCGATGTTTGGTAAATATTTGTTGAGTTGGACTAGTTGTATAAAAAAGTATTCTTGTCTGTAAAATGGGAATACCTATCTATAGGATTGTTATGGAAATGAAATAAGATATATATATATATATATAGAGAGAGAGAGAGAGAGAGAGAGAGAGCGCGTGCGCAAGAGAGAGAGCAGCTATTCCAGTGCCTAGCACCAAGAGGTAATTGATATCTGCTAGTTATCTCTTTCCTGCTCCCTTCCCTCTTATATCCTTTCAAGGTTAGAAATCTTATGATTCAGTAGGTACATACTTAGTTGGCTACAATGAGAATGGCTTGAGCTGATCTCATTTTTTAGTAGGTATAGTCTCTATACCTACCTACTCTATACCTCCCATCTAGAGTTGTCTTCTGTGGTTCTTATAGCCATCCACATGGTCTGTGAAAGTTCTTCACAGCAGTGGCTCATGGCATAGCAGGGTGGTACTGTGGAAAGAGCCAAGGGTTAGGACAAGTTACTTCAGCTCTTTGTCATTTGTTTTCTTACCCATAAAAAAATAATATTTGCCCAATTTAGATTTATATTGCAGTCCAAATCTACTTTGAGAGGGTATTCCCTTCCTCCTGTTTCTGAGGGATGCCGCATCTTGTTGCATGCATCCTTTCCCATTGCCCTGCTTGTTCTCATTCCTCTTGAATGTCTGTCTTAGGACAAGAATTTATCAAGTGAACTATTATTGACACCATATTGTGATAACAGTGGTTAATGCTGTGTTCATGGTGTGGTAGTACAACTCTTTTACGAGGCTGCCTGCTAATTAAAAGGATTTTGTGCAGCTTTTTGTAAGAGAGACACACACACATATGTATGACTTTATAGGTATATATAGCTATCTCTCTCTCTCTCTGTGTGTGTATGACTTCAAACATAAATTAAAATAAATATAAACTCAGTAAGTGTAGGATTGGTGAAAATAACCATCTTAGCTACCTTAGTTATAGCACCTGAACATTAACTGTAATTCTGATTGTCCTGGTAGTTAAGAGAAAAAGGGAACTATAATGAACCATATAATCATATAATAAAATAGCCAGTAATTATATTGGCTGTTTGATAAGAAAGAAACTTTTTCCTGCTACTAGTAAGAACTGATCTAAAAGCATTTTTATAATAAATGTTAAACCATGTACTGGAAATGTCTTTAAGAAGATTTTTTCCAAAAATGTAGAAATGTTTTTTTCTGTTCCTTATGTAGACCCTGAACAAAATCTGAGAAAATACAAGAAAGCAGGATTGAGTGAACTTGTTTTATAGGGAACAAATCCAGTGATTATTCTTTTGTTTTAACTAGCATATAATGTAGAATCCCCTTAGCAGAATGGAGAAAGAGCCTGGCTTTTAGCTTGCCTTCCTCTGCTATCTGCTTTGTCAGGTTGGTTTTGGCAGGGTTTAAATGGTTGTCAGATTAAGATTGAAAACTCTGGCCAGGATTTAGCACAATCTGACTAGTTAGTGTTTCATCTTTCAAGACAACCTTAGCCCACAGCTCCTTATCTAGAATGATCCATTTATGTTCATACTGTACACATTGTGGCAGTGTGAAAATGAATGGACACATGTTGACTTTTTAATGAAAAACCTAATGAATTTTTGAACCGTTTTCATTAGTGTGTCCAATGGGTGGTAAAAATCTGTATCCAGCAAGTTTCGTATTTATGTATAGCTTTATTTGGAGACAAATACATCATTCACAATCTGTTGCCAAGTGCAATAACATGTCAACCCCCTCACTGAAGACAGTAGCCTTTGGTTGTGTAACAAGTTCTTTTGTTTGACATCAGAAGTGTGAATGTAGGCCTAGGAATCTTGCTCAGAGATGTTAGTTGTGGCTATGAGAGAGAAGATAGAAATTCCAGATTTTCCTATATGTTCCCTTTAGTTTTTTTCTTTTTGGGACATTGAAGTTGGCATGGGGAATAATACAGTCGTTAGAAAATTTTGATGTAGCCAGTGCACATTTGCTAATGGAGATGATTCCTTCAGACCTCAGAAATAGAAGAAAAACACAAGGCTGTATATGAATAAAATGATTATATAGTGATTTTCTTACTTTGTTGAATCTTTTGGTTTCAATTAGTCTCATAAGAAGCTATTCATAGAGTTTAATTTTCCATTTACTTCCTTTTGCTACTACCTGAACTAAATAATGAAATCCAGGGCAGTCCATTATTATTTTCCCCCGTGTTAGTAAGTTATCTTCCATTCCATCCCCCTCCATCTCTGAAAGAGTTGGTTATCTGAGTCATTTGGGAGGGCTTGGTATTCTGTACTTGTTTTTATCCATTATTTATATTTACATTCAATTATACTCAGCCTTCCTTTTAATTATGGAGATGGCCCTTAATCATTTTTTTTTTGTCAGGGGGTAAGTATCTGCTATAACAATTAGCTCTGGAGAGTAGGGGAATTACCCATAATTCTTGTCCTCACAAGAGATACTAATGCATCCTTGGCTTCCTATCTGACTCTTCTGGAGAGCCACTGCTCTTGTTTAATCCTTGGCGCAAGGTCTCCTGAATTGTAACCGGCAGGGGGTATGCTGTGTTGTAAATCAGTTTTCAGTCTCTTAGGGGGCCTCTACTGCAAGGCCCCAGGATTCCAGCTTACGTTTGTAGTACCCACCATGCCTCGCAAAGCCCTTTTCCATCTGATGTTTGACTGGGTCCTCAGTAACTTCAGGGATGTGCCATTTGTGCAATGAAGATCTCTTTTCTCCTGTTTAATACAGTAGTCACTAGCCATTTATGACAATTTTTAATTTTTTTTTACAGCAGGAAAGAATGGCTTTATTGGAGGGGACAGAAAGCAACAGTATACTTTCAGACATGGAAGAGGCCCAAACAAGAGAAGGGTGGCTCAAAAGGCCCATGGGCTCAAGGGTCCCATTCGTGACAATTTAAATTTAAGTTAATTAAAATCAAATCAAATTTAAAGTTTAGTTTCTTAGTTTCATTAGTCACGTTTCAATTGCTCAATAGCCATGTGTGTGTGACTGGGGCTCTGATGGACAGTATGGACTTAAAGCATTTCTATCATCACCAAAAGGTCTATTGGACATCACTTGTCTAAAAAGTGGATGGCTGATGCCTGTCTTCCTTAACTGACTGCTGATGTGGAAATAGAACCTCCTCTTCTACATGGTATATTAAATAACTGCTTGATGATCATTATTATTTTGCTACTTTATTAATTTAAAGTCATCAAGTGAAAAGTGCTAGCTAAGTTACTGGCAACAATGCCGAGTTCTCTTCCTCTTGTTGCCTGGCATTTTATGTGTGTGCCGAGTGGTAGTGGTTCTCCATCCACTGGGAATGTTGAGGAGTTGACATGAAGGTTGTGACACTAAGCTTCTCAGCAAAGAAGCTGTACCTGATCATGTGGGTGGCCTCTGCAGTTGGGTCTTGCCTTCTGCTGCTCTGATTTTCTCCAATAGGGAGACATGGAGAAAGTAGGTCTGGTGAAATCCAGAGGCTCAGGTGGGAAGGTGCTTGGTTTTCAGGACCTATATTGTGAAAATCAAGTCCAAAGGGTTCTAGAAGATTTAAGATGATTTGTTTATTCCCTAGAATCCTAGAGAGATTAGGAAGCTTTTTGTCATTCGTAATTTTGTCCACTGTAATTCTTTGTAATTTTTTTTTCAGGCAAGGTGCTGTTAGCCAAATATTAAAGACACAGAGTGATAGTAACCGAATAATGTTTACTATATACCCAGAAATGTGAATGTGAGATTTTACATGGAAAAATATAGCCACATTGCACAAGTGACCCTGGAGGGACATCTTTGCTGTACTGAGGGTCACTGGGCCCATGCAAAGTCTTTCCGAATCCCAGATCTAGATATGTGCCTCCTTGCTCTGTGTTTAGCTTGAGGTGTGTTAGAGGGAATGAGGACAATGGAAGGCACACTTAAATATACCTCTCCTCTTATGCTGCAGTTTTGTCCTCTTGAGCATAAAGCATATGATTTGTCTTAGAATAAGCTGAAGATTTGATCCAAAGAGATGGCTCTCTAAGAATGGGTTTTGATTAGTGGGATTTGGCGGTGGTGTGGGAAGTGGTACTGGGATTGCAGCTTCTCCCTGATAGCTCTCAAATTCTAGCACATCAGTGACTGTTTTAGTGACTCTGCGTGCAACTGTGCCCACTGCTCTGCCCTTTCAGATTGAGTGTAATTTTATTCAGAGAGAGGCTTCTGGGAAAGTTCCTCATGATGTGTGGTGAGGCCTCAGTTTTGGGCTCAGGAGGTATGATGGTAGCTGTTAGAGAGATTAAACATTAAATTGCCAGAGAGAATTAAAAAGATTGTTAGGTTGGAATCACAATTTAGAAAAGAACAGCTTGGGGAGATGGAGTTTTATAGTAGGTCGGAACTCTGGTCTCCATTTTCTTGGATTTGGGCCTGTTAGGATTTCAGTTATGAAAGCTAGTAAGAGCTCAGAGAAACATCAGTCCCATTTGATGGGTAGTCTCTCAGGTGATCATTTTTTTCTTACAAGCTTCAGCATTTCTCTGTAGATCATAGAATGCCCCTTCCATTCCACTGAGCTTAGAAGTCAGCCACTGTTCTTTCTGGGGAGGTGCTGCCATGCTGGGAACTGTACAGAAATTCAAGTTGAAAAAAAAAAATCACTGTTCCTGGCCACTATGAGCTTGTAATTGAAAGACATGGAGAACATTTAACTGATGCCTGTGACTAGCTATGTAAAATATCTAAAAACGTGAAATAATAAGGAAGTCTTGAGTACTGGATAATAGAAGCTTGGGGGAAATTGAAATATATGTCACAGTTTTATACTTTTTATAGTTTTGAATAATTTATTTTGGAAACAAGAAATTATATGTTTTGCTGATAAAAGTATCATGTGCTTAGCAGGATGAAATCTCAGAAAAAAATTGGGAAAAACTTGTTTTTAGATTGTGGAGGAGGGGATGGCAAAAGAACTAGAATTAATCCTGAGAAGGGACTCACTTTTTAATTTCATTTTGGAAGGTCTTTTGTTGCTTTACTTGGGTTACAATGGTCTTTGAATAAGAGTGACCATTAGCCATACCAGTTGAAGGGAAATTGGTTTCTTAGTCACTATACTGGTGAAATAATGGGAGGGCTATAAATCTGACCTTTCTGACATCATGTCTCCAGTTTTTCAGATGTCTACCCCCCTGTCACAGGCCCTAGGAATAATCATTTACTCTTCTAAATAGAGATGCTCTGAGCTACCACACCTCAGAGATTGATTGCAGGTTGGGGCAATGTGCAAATGACTATATCAGTATCAAGCTTTTGCTGTTCCCAAGGTCTATATATTCAACCATTTTAGTGGCTTTCCATGTAATGCATTTATTTGACTTTTAGCTCCTGTTGCTAAAGTAATGGTAACATATTCTGTTTTCCATTTGTTTATTTATGGTCTTATATTCTACCCTTGCACAACTTGATATAGGTACAGAGCTTCAGAAATGTACACATACCAGAGTAATAGATAACTCTGGTTTAGTTTCAAGGCAGTAATTTAAGTTGACGGGTTTAGCTGATAACATAAAACACTAGAGAGAAATAGGATCAGTTTATAAATGACAGCAGAACCCCTGAGAGGGAGTTGCTGCCTTGAAGCTGACTCTCTGGTACTATTGTTTTGTCTAATATATTTTAAAGTGAAATAAACTGATGTCTGTGAAAGTCTGGCTGACCAAGATTAAAAGAATAGGGCTCTAAATTAGCTGTTTCCCACATGTCACTTTTGAGCAACTTTCAGAAGGGACTAAATGACAGGACATTAGGGTCCTTGGAAAGACCTGGGGTCCATTTCTCTGGAATGTTAAGAGTCCAAAAGAATAGATGGACCTGCTTGTGGCAAGTCCAATTGGGAATCACTACTTGCCAGTTCTCCATGCCCCATTTTATCCTGGGAAAATAGAACCTTCGAATAGAGGAGATTGTGAAGTCCAGATGTTTAGAAACTAGACCTTGTGGAAGGTTATTATAGATTCTGTCCCTGTGACGGCCATAGTCATCCAAAATGGTGTTTTCGTGTATTGTTCAAAAACCTAGCAGCTTGCTCTATGAGATTTTCTGTCTTTGTTTTCTTCCCCAATTTTTATGTGGACCTTCTCTTTCCTTTATTTCTATTTTTCCAGTTCTGCTCAGTTTTGATTCCACTTATAAAGTATCTTTTAAGTGCAGGACCCAGTCCTGATAGGGAACACTGGTTGATTAAATGTAAGAGTTTGGTGGGGCTAGATTGCTCTAGCCTTTTGAGAACTTGACACACATTTCCTGCACTTGCCCACTATTGGACTGACAAAAATCCTTCCTAGTTTCAAATACTGTTCTCCCATTGACCTACTTTGTTTTCTGGTGAATACCTGTGCACTGCTCTGGGGTTTTCCTTTCGCGAGTCTGTCAGACACCTCATTGCTTCCCGTGTCTTTCCATCTATAGAGACTGATACCATGCAGATCTGATGTCATTTGGTGATTTGTTTTCACCTGCTTCTGTTTTTAGATTCATAGTATATTTTCGCTTAGTTTTGGCATAAATGTTTATGGGTTTGGTTTTGCTATCTGAGGCTGTTTCTGTGTGGAGATTTGGATAGATTCAAAACTAGCTGCTGCCACATTAACATATATGTTCTTTAAAAAGAAATGTGAAATGAGGCAGTTTCAAGGATCAAGGAAAGCATGGGATGTATTTGGCCAGAGCACAGGGTACGTTTGGTTGAGGGAAGATGGTCAGAGAATATGCTTGGACTAGGTAGGCCTTGAGCACCAGCAGGGGTGTTGGTACTTTGGAGAGCAGCAAAGAACCATTGAAGGTTTTTAAGTAGAGGAATGCCAGCAGAGTTTTCCTTGGGGATGGTTTGCCTGGCTTCAATGGCAGGAGGCCTGGCAAAAGGAGGGACAATTTATCTTTTCAGTGGAGATGTGGTCTCATGATCTAAGGTCCCTTCTAGCTTATGGTGCTGGTGTCCCTGGAGTTCAGAGAGATTTGCCTTCTCTTTCCTAAATTCAAAATGGAAAGTGGAAAGAGTATGTCCTGGAGATGGCTTTTTGGGAGGTGATTTCTATCAAAAGGGTTCCAGACCAGAAGTACTAAATAGAGAGTGAATCTACTTATGAGTGGGAGGCAGCACGAAAGCCAGAACTTCCAAGCACTGCCTGGGTCCTTGTAGGGTACTTGAGAGTGTATAGTGGGTAGAGTGTACATATCAAGTGACAGTTGCAGAGTTCCCATTAAGTGCTCAGGATTGGGAGCATTGTGGGGAGGTGCAGCTGGGGCAGCATCAGCCGTTGTGACACGGGGTAGAGGTGTGGAACAGGCTGCCTGTCGGAAGTATATACATGAGCAGGTTTGCTGGAGCGCCAACCTCGTGCTCAGTGTTCTGAAACATCCAGGCCTCCTTGCCCATGCTTGGGTGGGCACCTGCCAGCACAGTCTCCTGAGGAGTAGGAAGCCAGAGCAAGCAGGGCAGCTGCTTTTATAAGCTTTATGATGCGCTGTTGCAAAACTTGCTGAAGCCTCTGATTAAACCTGAATCCCTCTTCCTCGTTGCTGGCTGGCAGTTGTTTTCATTTAAATCCTTCTCTCCATGTTTGCCTAGGTTATGCTGCTGGATATGGCTTCTTTGATTTCTGTTCTGATGTCTTGGGGGAATGGGAAAGAGACTGCCTCATCATAAATGGGTTTTGTTGGCCTGCTGGTGGCCTGAGCCAAGGAAAGCTGTAGTGGGTGTTTTCAGTATGGTATAGGCCTGGTTTAACTAGCTCATTTGCTGCCCTATCAATTTGGTTGCCCCGAAGCCATCATTGTGATTGAACATTTCTGTAGGCTTAACGAGGCAGTCTGACATGAAAATTCTACAAACATCATGTACTCACTCTGCTTTACAGAATTCAATCAGGTATGTACTAAGAGCCTGTTAACACTTACTCTGACCGTATATTATGGCGCAGGTCCCTTCTCGTAGCTGGGAAAACTCAACAAGTCAGAGGCAAGAGCCAGGCACACGCTGTTATTGAGAGCTCTCTGGAGTCAACCCTGAGCATCCCACATCCATTATCTTTTACTCCTCACATTGAACTTTGTGAAATCTATGAAATAGGTACTCTGAGCCCCATTCTGTACACGGGCCACAGAAATCATTTTCCCAAGGTCTGAGAGCTATTAAGTGGTGGTACTTGGCCTGGAACCTGGGTCTTTCTCAGCCTGTGTCCTCCATCACTGGACTGGACAACTGCCCAGGGCATCCAAATGCTAGAGTTTATAACTCCTGATGACACTAATGCAGGCGAAGAAAGCAAAGCACAGCATTACTTAGTAGGTCTCTTAATGCTGATGATCCAAAACTTTAATCCCAACAAATTGGTATTGCCATTACGCTTTGATAGGCGAAAGAAGTCTCAGGTGATTGACCTTATTTTGTTGTTCAATTTGCTTATGTTTAAGTGATGCCCTCCCACAGTGGGGGTGAGGAGAAGGACTTGGGACCAATTGTTTCCTTGACTGCTGTCTGCGCTGTATCTGTTGTTCCATCTTCTTGTTTTCTCATTCTGATTTTCATTCTGTCCTCCCTCCTCCAAAAAAGGAATTGAGTCTCATACTTTAGAGCTGATCTAGAGAGAAATTCTAGGAATTTTGTTTTATTCATACTTATAGATTTTCCTTTATTTCCGCTGCAGGAGCATCCAAGCTGAGGGGCTTTGCAGCAGGTTTGTAGAGGTCAAGAGAGGCTGATACTGTTTTGAAATAATTCATAGAACCATGTTTGGAGGTAACAGGTGCTATAAAAGAGAACAAATGGGGTCAAGTATGACATCTGGGTCCTTAGGAACTGATGGGGTAGGAGGAAAAGGATTAAAAATTAAAGTGCAGTATCTTGGCGCTTTGCTTTTTAAACCCCCTTATTAAATTATGACTTCTGCTTGAGGAAAATAAATGAAAATAAAGAGTATGTTTAGAATACAATCTTTGTGTTTTAAATTTGGCGGAGTGGTTTTAGCACTTTCATTTGGTTCTCAGCCTGTGTTCAAAGTATCAGCTAACCGATAAATATAAAAAAACAACAGTCAGAAATGGTTGCCTCTCTTCTGCTAATGAGCTGCTAATGAAATTGTGCCCAGGTGGCAAATGCAGGCACTTTGGAATCCCCTAGAGTCTTCTCCAGAAAATGAGCAGTAGTGGAGCTAAGGCCCCTGACCCCTGGGACATAGGCATGTTTAACTCCTTCACTTGCAATTTGCCATTTCCCCCTCCTCATTATTAAGTGAGGCCAGTACCTCATGGTTAATGCCAATTTTAGTGAGAATTTTTTAAATGCAGTTTTATTTGACTCAATTCCTAAGTGGTATTAGAGAGCAGAAAGTATTATAGCTGTGCTGTGGTTTATTTGCAACTACCTGGCCCTTGGTCTCTTGGTGATCTTTTTCTCTTCTTTATTGAGCCTTTTCTCAGTCTCCTCACCCCAACACATACGCACAATTGTAAATAGATTAACATCTGAATACATTCAGGATTTTGTGGGGATGAAAGCCTGTGGGGTAAGTAGGGAGCATATCTTTTTAAAAAAAAAAAGAAAGAAAAATCAGAGAAAAGAAAGAAGTAAAGAAAGAAAAGAAAGAAAGAAGTGGCAGAACTAGCAGACCACACCAGTTAATAGAATTATTGAAAACCGGGTTCCAGCATGGACGTAAAAGCCCAAGTGCTCTGATTAAGGAACTGTGCTGTACCTATAAGTCTCATTGGGTCTTCTAAGTTAACAGAGGAGCATGAGACACATTGAGGGTAGAGACAGAAGCGGGACAGAGGCAATCAGTGGATGCGGAAACAGACGTGGGATGCCTATCATAGTCTCTGGGTAAAAGTAGGCCCTCTGCCCCCTCAACCCTGTTCTCCTTTATTCTATCCTTGTTTTTTTTTTAAAATTTGGGGTTCTGACAGGTTCCCTGGGTTGATGGGAGGAGTCACTGCACATACTTAAAGTTCTGGTACTTTTGAGGAAGGAGGACAGACAGGGGGCCATGATAGGATTTCTAGTTTTCTTGTCAAAATACTATCATCCCTTACTATTCTTACTACTGTCTCATTCTTCCAGTTCCTGACCTGTTCCCTTGGTTCAGGCTTTGTTGTGTCTGACTAGGTCAAGTATAATAGCTTTCTAATCAGCCTTCCTGCTTCTTGTCTTCCTGTTTTATGTGCTGAGCTCCAAATGCTTCAAGTGGAATTACTCATTGCCCCTGAATATGCCCACTTCTTTGCTTGCCTGAAAGATGTTCTCTGGACGTAGAACTCTAAATGTTGTTACCACTCTCCCTCTTTTATTTTGTACTCCTCAGTGGCAGCAGCTGGTCTTGTTCATGTGGTATCCTTCCCAGTGTCTAGTACAGTAAATGGCTCTCAGTGGATGTGGAGAAAGCTATGGTTAAAGGAATGCCTAGGAAAGAGCATCCTCTTGCCCAATCCTTAGTAAATGCTTGTAGACCAGCCAGTTGTGGAAAGAGGCTCACCGTGTCCTAGATATGATTACTTTGAGCCCTGTCCTTATGGCTGTTCAGAGTAGCTGTCTGACTGGTACTCCAAGTAGCATTGCTAGTCCTTGTCCTTGAAGGTCACTGCTCTGGTAAATTTGGTATGTAGAGGTTGGTGACCAGCTGTTGTCTGTTCTTGAGGCCTGCAAAGGAGATGCTGGTGAGGTCACAGGAGATCAGATTTTTTAGGATAGTTCTGGAGGGTGGTAAGAGCTGTCAGAGTGGCTGTTTGCGAAGGAAAATCTGGTGTTCTGAGGGGCTTTAATGCAGGTGAGAGATTCCCGCCCTTGCTTGGAAGCCAAGCTGAAGAACTCTGCTGAGGCCCTGCCCACATTGTAGATTCAGTGACTCAAGAGGGAAAAGTCAGTTTGGAGAATATTTTTATTTCTCCTGTTGTCATTGTTTAGTTCTTTTAGAAAATGCATAAATACAACTGCAATCTAGACTGATTCACTATATGTTCTGCTGTTTAAAAAAAGGACTCTACTTGTGTTTTCCTTCCAAAAATAACATTAAGCATTGGTTCAGAGTTCAGCACCTGAGAGAGGTTTGTGTACTTTTTTTTGTTGTTGTTGTTACTGGTTCAGTTTAAGTCTTGCCTTGGAGTCAAGATAGATGCTCATTTGTGTGAGACAGGGATTTTGTCAGGACTCATTTGGGAGTTTTGAGTAAAAAAGCTGGAGAGGGCTCTGGTAGTCATGGCAACCGGGCCTATAAAGTCTCAGCTATGACCAGCTCTGGTTTGGAGTTTTGAGGCCCCAGTGAGGTGAGGACATTGCTTCCTGTTCATGATTCCTTTTGGTCTGGGGAGAGTGGGGACAGGGGACTGGTATTCATGCTGACCTTTCTGGAGGCCTACTGTGTGCCTGGAGTTGAGTCTGAGCTGTGGGCACAAGTAATTGGTTCCTGTCCTTCAGAAACTTAGCATAACTGGGAATTTTTGCTCTTGTTAACATATACCTACAGGACTTGGTCAATAAAATGTCTTTGTTTCATCCTGGTTGACATTTACCTTCCTGGGGCTGTGTTTCCTAAAGCACTTTTAACTTATAAGCACTGATCCAGTGTTTTCTTATTTGTTTTGTACAACAATCTTAATACATTAGGGAAAGCAGACATGATAGATTCTTTTCATTTGACACAAAGACCTGAAGATTCAGACAGTAAAAGGAATTCACCAGGCTAAATTCACCAGACCCTCAAAGACAGTGGGTAGCAGAGTTCCAGGGCTCATGGTGGCAGGGCCAGAGCAGCCCTCAATTTTTGCCATTGTGTCTAGATATGACTTTAAAGAGCCTAGAAATCCCTGGAATTGGAGGTTTCCAGGCAGGAATCTACAGAGGACACCCCATATGTCTTGCCCCTCCCAAAGCCACATAACCACTAAAGCATCTGATGCCAAGGCTAAAACAAGAGCATCGTGGCACCCATCTCAGTTGGCCTTATCTCCACTGAATCAGGGCAGTCACTGTGGTTGCTACCTGGAACCTGCCACTCTGAGTCTCAGAGAGGCAGATTTTTAATCACTGGGCCCTGGGATGTTTTGAGACCAAGATTCAGACAAAATTTGTCAGTAGGTGCAACTTTTCCAGCAATCATAAATTGCCTGGGCTGAATTTCATTTATGGGCATGTTTTCTTTGGCTTTTGTATTTTAAAATTTGAATGCTTCAGAGGGCATTTTTCTCAGCTCTCACCACTCTCTGTTATCTTATAGATGGCCCTTCTCAGTCATCTCTCTTACTTGCCTGCCTCATAAGCATTTGTGTTGGCTTTTACCCTTAGGTCACTGTTTCTTACCCTCCCTTCTACCAGGGTTTCTCTTGCCCAGGTGCTTCATGGCTTCAGGCTTTGTAGGCCCATTTTCTTCTTCCTACTCTGCCTAGAACTTGTTCTCCTGGGGCTCTCAGCTTAGCTCTGTCTAATGGCCCCTAGAAATAGTTGCTGTAACCTCGGACAGCATCTGATAGACTAATTGCTATTTTGAGGTTCAAAAGGAGAAGATACTGCTTTATCCAAAGAAATGAATTTTTAAAACTTCTTTATGGAGGTAAAATTTATGCCATAAAATTCACTCATTTAAAATGTACAGTGGGAATAATTCTCAAACATTATTAGATGGGTGGTTTCCAGGCTATGTTGTTTCATGGATTAGAAAAACATTAAAAGAAAATTTTGGGAACCAGAGGCCAACTTTTTTATTTTGCTGAGTAAAGGCCCTTAACATAGAAACAACCCACTATCATCCATCATCGTCATTATCTCATAAAAGGACATTTTAACTATAAAAAGATATAGAAACTATATAATTTCAGAAAAAAGAATTGTTCTTTATATTGGACACTTTCATTTCCTTGTTTGAGGACCATTAGAATGGATTGCCACAATACATAAACCATCTCAAAACTCAGCTTAAAATAACAGTAATTTCTTTTCGTATAGTTCTGATTCTTAGAACTGTAGTGATAGTCCACATATGCTTCAGATGCCCTTCAAGTAGTTAAGCCAACAAGATGTGGAGGAGTAGGAACCCCAAAATGGAATACAGACACTAACAAATGGATCAAGTATTATTAATAGCAGCATACCGAAAGTAGTAGGGAAGAAAAGAACTAACCTAAGTGACTTTGTAAAATCATATCTTGACTAGATACCATAGAACTAAAGACAGATACCATAAAAAAAAGACAAAAGAACTGTACATAAATGCTGTAATCTAGTTTGGTAAATGTGTTTCTCATGGATATGAGTTAGCAACTTTGAAACTAGTTTTTATGTATACTAGAATTGTAAAATATTGCAAATAATAAGAGGTTTCTCACTGTTGGGGAAAGAAGTTACAAACAAGGAAAGTGGGGAGACAAATGGATTCTGTGGTATTAGATTGGGATCTGAGATATGAGTGTAAACTTATAGTTTTTAAATATATATACAGACACATAGATACAGAAGTATGTATGTGTATATATACATACACAGACACACAAATTTCTTAGCTCTGTCCATGAAAGGATCTAGAAGAGTAAGTAAAGCCCTAGTAGTTAGTAATGGGCACACTTAGCACTCAGATCTTGGTTTCTAAACACTGTTCTTCAATTAAGAAACTAAGGTTCCTTGAGAAGTAGTTGATTTTAGGGCTGGGGAAAGGAAAACACAAGATGAACTAGGAACATCTTATGGAACCAGAAAAAAAGGAAATACTTAAAAAAGGAAAATGATGTGGGGAAGGGACTTGTTAAAGGAACATAAGAGCCAACCTAAAGGAGCTCCTAATTGCCAAAGCTAAAACAATTTGAACAACAAAAAATAATGGTGGTATTGGAGTATAACTTACAGAATAAAATATCCATGAGTTCATACTGGTATAAGTAATTAAATAGATGGAGATGTGACAGTTTTTCCTTGCAGTGAAATTTCAATTAATGTGTAAGGAAGGAGGGAAGTAGAGAATGGCATTAGATCATCACTACAGTGGTAACTGTTGCAGGATTCCCTTGTTTGTGTGGTTTGAAGAAAAGGGATTTATATAATCGCAGTTTTTCTCCCATGATTTTTTAAAAAACAATTCTGTGGTTTTTAGTAGATGTGTGTGCAACCATCACCACTGTCTATTTTGAGAACATTGTCATTACTTCCAAAGTAAACCAGATACCCATTAATGGTCTTTCCCCATTCCTCCCTTCCCCTAGCCTCTGACCTCCACTAATCTACTGTGTCTCTTGGTTTGTCTATTGTGAACATTTCATTTAAAAGGAATCCTATGATACGTGGGTTTTTGTATATGTCTTCTCTCACTTAGCATAATGTATTCAGAGTTTATCCATGTTGTAGTATCTATCAATGTTTTATTCCTTTTAATGGTTGAATAGTATTCCATTGTATAGATATACATATTTTGTTTATTCATTCATCAGTTGATGGACATTCGGGTTGTTTCCACAGTTTGGCTATTATAAATAATGTTGCATGAACATTATATACAAGTTTTTAAATTTTGGGGGGTATACATCTAACTGTGGAATTGCTGGGTTCATACAGTAAATCTGTTTAATTTTTTGAGAAACTGCTGATTGTTATCCACAGTTTGGTAATTTGCTATTATTTTTGTTTACTACATTGGAAAAGCTCAGTAGAGATTACTTAGATCAAGGCCAGTATCACCAGTAAGAAGATATATTGACATCACAAACCTTGTGATACAATGCACTGAGAATACCATTGCATTATTTTTGTGGTGTCAAAAGTGTATGACCTTGGTTTAACCATTAGAAGACACCAAGCACTGCTAACAAACTGATGAGTATTCCTCAAGGGTGTCAGAATCAAAGACAAGGAAAGACTGAAGAACTGTTGCAGACCACAGGCCATTGGAGAGAAATAACCAAAAGCCATATGGGATCCTGGAACAAAATAGGACATTAGCAGAAACACTGGTAAGGTTTGAAAAGGACCTTTAGTTTGATTAATGGTATTATTAATTTCCCAGTTTGGATAATTTTCTATAGCTATATAAGATACTGACGTTAGGAAAGGCCTTGTGAATGCTATATGGAAACTCAGGACTGTTTTCACAACTTTCGTGTAATAGAGATGGTTCAAAGTAAAAAGTTAAAAGAAATTCAGTCTTTTATTTTTGCTCACATGTCTGCAGATCAGTTCTACCTGGCTAACCATGGCTGAGCTCAGCTGGGTTTAGCTCCAATCTGCAGTTTGAGTCTAGGTCTGCTCCATCGGTTTCCCATCCATCACATAGTGGAATACTAGTGGAGCATGTTCTTCTCTTGGTGACGGCAGAATACCAAGAGACGAGTCAAACACACAGGCATATTTCAAACTTCTGTGGCACATTTGCTAACATCTCACTGTTCAAGGTATGTCACAAGCCAAGTTCAAAGTCAAGGGGTGGGAAAGTCCACTCTACCACTAGTAAGAGAGGCTGCAAGGTCACATGGTAAAGGGTGTGGATACAGTTGGGGGAGAGGAAGAAAATTGGTGCCAATGATGCAATCTACCACAGATTTCCTCCTCCTGCCTGGGGAACACAGCGGTTGTTACCTGGGTCTCGGCCTGTGATTGAAGTCAGTGACAGTCCCAATGGGAGTCAAAACTCAAGTATGATGTGGCCTTACTTAATTTGGACAGGGCTTCTGCTTAATATAGACAGAGTTTCCTCAGGCTGGGGTCTGTCCCCAGGGATTCAGTGGGGTAAACAGACACCATAGGCTTTGCAGACCTGATTGCCTTTCTGGATCCCTATTTTATTCTCTGCCTGTCCCTTGCCTTCTACCCCCCAGTCCCTAACTTTCTACATACATGTATCTTGTGACTTTTTGCTTTTGCTCTTCCTCAGTGTGTGGTGCCTTCACAGAAGCCCTAGAAGGATCAGGTCACATCACACTCTTTCTCTAACTTGGCCTTTTTCCCAGTGGGTTGGAAACATTTGAAATACTGTATTTTCTGCTGCCTCTGCCACTGTTGCTCCATGTCTGGTTCTGTGTATTTTCAACAAGCATAACCTATATTTTAAGTTAATGCTATTGTGGTTGTTCTTGCCCCCTGTGGTGGCTTATGTGAAGGGAGTAATTTTGGAATTTTCCCCAATAAAATAAATTGATTCGCATAAGAGCCTAGTCTTTTCCTTGGCCAACTTAGCCTGGTATAACCTGTTATGTTCTATAAGTTATAATGTCATGTACTTTTTTTCGTTTCCATTTCTCATTTTGATCAAAAGTCTGAAAGTTCAAGATGCTACTATTAGTAGTATAGTATTAATACTATTACTACTATAAAAATAACTGTTAATATGACTACTGATTATGAATCTACTTGCCCTAGTGAAAATCCTTGTTGGCCTCTCCACATACTTCTAGATCAGTTAGGATTTTCTCTTTCATTTTTAATTTTTCACTTAAATAATTATTAAAGGTTTGCTGTATACTAGGCCATGTGATAGTTCCTGGTGATAAAATGGTGAGCATTTATATTAAGCAAAGAAATAAAAAAAAACAGACAAGTAAAACTATTGGTTGTTGAGGTTAAGTGCTATAAAGTAAAAGGGTCATGGTGCTGTGAAGGCCTTTAAAGGCAGCTGGATCTGGTCTGGGGGAGTGGAGGCTGCCTCTCAGGGGCGGCAACTCTTGGCTGGATTGAGAAGAGGAGGAAACAGAAGCTGGGTTTGGAAAGAGCATTCTGGGCAAAGCAGAATGGCCCCATGGTAGGAGGGAGCATGGTTCTTTCATGGAATGGAAAAAGCCAGTGTGGCCTAGAGCATGGGGAATGGGTTCTGGACAAGACCAAAAGGGCAGGCAAGGGCTAGGTACTAACGGCCTCATTGACTACTATGAGGACTTTCATTTTTATTGTAAGACAAGTAGGAAGGAAGCCATTTTGAAACAAGGGAATGACATAATTAGAGTTGTATTTTGAAAAAAACAAAGATGTTTATTATGGAAACAGTTGGATTGGGAGGTAAGAGTAGAATGGGAGGTCAGTTGGAAGGCTCTGGCAGCGTCCACAAGAGATATGGTGATGGTTTGGACAAGAGCAGTGGTAGGGAGGACATAGAGAGGGGTATGAATTCAAGAGACATATAGTAGGAAAAATCACCAGGCTTTGGAAATAGATTGGATATGGAGGTGGGTGGCAAAGTAGAGGGAATAACAGGAATGTAGCATTCAGCCAGGAAGATACTCTGTTGTTTTGTCAGTTTGGAGGCTTTCCAGGTGAGACAACCTCTCCTCTTCACATGTTCAGAGATGAGATTAATGCTAAAGAAGCTACCCTCTTGCCCCATGGTCAAAGGAATAGGATAGAAGTTGTTCTTGCTAATATTTGGCTTCATCTCCTCCCAGAACCAACTTCCTCAGCCATTAGCTCTATTTGCTTACCCCATCCTGGCTTCTTGATGACTCTCCAAGCCAGCAGCCTTCACAGCCTTTCAGGTGCTTCCAGGCTTTTCTGCTCTTCCTCCTGCATGCAGCCTGCCTGTTTCTGAGTCTGAGCTTTGCATGCAGGGCTCCATCTATTTGGGAGTCCCTTTAACTCTCAGTCTGGTGCTCACTTTTTGCCTCATTTAATTCCCAACTTAACCTTATTCAGGAACCCTCCCAGAGAAAGATTTCCCCACTCTTTTTTTTAATCCTTGAAATTTTGGATAGGTTTGAGGTCAGAAGGGGATCAGTGTGTGCATGTACTCAGGTATTTAAGTTTCTATCTATCTATCTATCTATCTATCTATCTATCTATCTATTTATTTATTTATTTATTTATCCAAAGATACAGAAATTCTCTGCTGAAATTGGGCAATAGAAATAGAATAGCATGTCTTGGCATAGGGTTTCCCTGGCTCCTTGGTTCTGTGATGGAAGCACAGTGGTTGGTGGAACTTGGAATTCACTATGGTCCTTCCAGAATTGAGAAAACTTAAATTCTTGCTACATTGTTACCCTTTTATACTCAGGGTTTACCTGATCATTCTGAGAGAATTTGTACTATATGCTTCCCTTTATGGAACTTTTTCAGATTGTCATTCTTCTTCAATTCTTGAATCAAGCCCAGCATCAGCAGGGTGATGCCATTCTCCGATAGGAAGGAACAGAGTCAAAGTAAAGATGTCAGAGCAGCATCCCTCTTTCTAGATTTCCAGTCTCCTGAAGAGCTCTGTACCTGAAATTCTCTATCTTTGCAGCAATTGACATTCCTCTTGGTGTTCCCAGAACCTACCTACCACAGAGGTCTGGTTTATAGTAGTAGTTGCTTGTTTAATATCAGTTACATGCATGGACAAATAAGTGTAACATTTTATTTGTAGTATGTCCTCTTGCAAGATTACTTTTTAACTATCTGGATAATTTTGTACAAAGTGTATGAAACAGCCCATCTATTCACAACATTTGTTTTCCCAACTAGTAGATCAGCTCTTCTGAGATAGGTAGGTATAGATTTTTAGTTTCTCTTAGTTTCAACCCCTGCCTCCTTGGCTTGCCATGTCCTCCTGTCTTCCAGTCTCTTGCTTCTTCCTTCTCATAAATGGTAAGTGCCACAAATTTTATATGTCAAGCTCTAGCCTAGAGACTGGGGAAATAAAAAAGGGGATATATTCTTTGTGTTTAGGGAGGAGAGAGCCTTATAGAAGGAGCGTGATTAAATTGATGAGGGTGGTGACATGTGAGCTTGCTGGAATGGCAAGCTCTCTGGGGTTCCATCAGGGGAGGACACAAAAGATATCGTGGAAGAGGCAGTAATGTAGCCATGTCCTAAAGGGTAAGTAGGTATTCACCATTCACCTACTGTGTTGAACAAAAAGGCATATTATAGCTCAATTTAAAGAAAACAAGTGGTTTAAATGTACAGGTTCTGAGGGATGTTAGTCTCTAGACTGAAGTGCAGATAACCATACCTACCTTTATATGATGTGGATTAGCAAAAGGAGAATATGTGATTGGTGTGTGTGGGTTAGAGAGAGTTGTGAAAGAGAAAGAGATACGGATGGATTCAGGTAACGGAGCATAGCAGAGTCTGGTCTTCATGAACTATAATAGTGTCTCTCTGAGGACTGTATACCTCATGAGCCTTCTCTGTTCTTGGCTTTTAGGTCAGCTGTCCCTGCAGGATCCCACGTGCGGCTGAATCTTCAGACTGGGGCAAGAGAAGTGAAACTCCAAGATGAGGACAAGTTTCAAAATACTTTGAAAGGTCAAAAAAGGGCAAAAGGTACAGTGTCAACCCTAGGCACTTGGAGGCCGACAGCATTGATTTTGTAATACTGAAAGTAATGACAGTGCAATGTTTCTTACCCAAATTCATGTTGATTTCAATTAAAAAAAATGAAATTTAATAGCTTAGTATTTGATAAATATCTTGGTTTTATGGAAGTTTATGGTCTTTGGAAAGAAATAGTTTGGAAAGCAAATTGATACTTTAAAAAGGGCTGTAGGGGGAATGTTTAACCTGCTTTAAAAATGAAGCTATTTTTCCTAGTACTTTAAGAGCACCCATTTGAATCCCAACAACTAATATGCTGATTACAGATGAGTCATCTATTCATTAAAACAGGCCTGTTAGGCCTTCTGCTTTGCAGTAATACTTCCTTGGTGAACAATAAAATTGGATTTTAAAGTCTTTAATTCATTGACTTTTCTTCTTGTTAGTCCATATTAAAACAGTATAGTATAAAAGGTCTCCAATGGTAAGAGGTTACCTAATTTTTAAATAATCAGTTTAGGTTCTTCAGTTTGGGGCAGTTCATAGTCTATTTTTTTTTCTGTTATTTGCTTTGAATTACCAAGTTTCCTTTGCTTGCTGTTTGCTGCATGAGGGAGAAGGAGGTTGAGACACGGGGTTTTGCAGGGGCTGCTGGAACTGTGCAGTTAGAAAGGTTGATATTAATATCAGTTATGAAGTTTATAACACAGGGACCAACAAATTATGGCCTGTGGGCCATATTGGAACTGCTGCCTGTTTTTTATTTTTATTTTTTATTTTACGGACCATAAGCTAAGTTGTTTTTAACATTTTTAATGGTTGGAAATAAACAAAAGAATATTTCATGATTCATGAAAATTGTGCAAAATTCAGATTTTAGTGTCTATAAATGAAGTTTTTTAGGAATATAGCCATGTTCATTCATTTATTTATTGTCTGTAGTTGCTTCTTGCTACACTGGCAGAGTTGAGTAGTTGGGACAATCACATAAGGCCCACAAAGCCTAAAGATTGTCCAGTCATTACAGGTAGTTTGCTGCCCCTGTTCTAAAACATGTAAGTATTGGAAATCAGTCATAGATTGAGCACAATTACTCAATCCTTGGAGGTTTATTATTTGAAAATATTTTGTAGCAGTTAGAAATGAGGCAGAAAAGGGACCTTAGAGACCCAGTTTTTACCTGAATCTTTTTCTTGATATACATGACAAAAAGGTCATTCAGCCTGTCCATGTGTACCTTCAGTCAGATGGCACTCACAACCCAAAGAGTAGCCTGTTCATATTTGGGCAATTTTTACTGTTGGACAATTTGACTTTATATTGTGATAGATAAGGGGATATTTGTCATCCTTGCAGTCACACCAAACTGGGAAGGATCTTTATCTTCCCCTATCTCTCCAAAAAGTCCTGTACCTAGAGCGACCCAGGTCTTAAGATGATTCTTTTCTCACAACCATTTATGAGAGAATCAAATCTCATGGTTATGACACTGTCAACCTCTCTCTATCCAAGACACACATATACACACGTCAGTGTCTCAAAGTACTTCAGGAAGTCATTTCTCATATCCAAGACCAGTCTTATTTTCTAAATAAAAAGCCCATTTTTTTCTTAGTTTAAGAATACTGAGTTACAAACTGGATTGCTTTGGAATCTTTTATTTGTTGGTTTAAATATCATGAGAAGTTTTTCTCCAATACTTGCCTGTAGATCATCAGTAGAAGAACTTACTGCTTTGTCTGTTGTTCATATCTTTTAAAAATAGGAAGCAGAGCCGTCCATGTGGTCTGTAGCAGACACACCATAAAAGAGAAATATTTGTTTCTACTCCCGACTTCACTTTCTTCTTTGGAATATTTGAGGGTTCTGCCCTGGAATGGCTTCCAGTATATGCTGGACAAGTCCTCTTCCTTTTTACTATTTATAGCCACTGGCAAACCCAAAGGCATTGACAAAGTCATGTGGGTGTTTACTGCCATGACCTAAGGGGTCTGGCTGCCTTTGGTAGTAACTTCCTACTCCTGGAGTCGACCTCATCCTGTGACTCTTCAGTTCCGTTTCACAGTGTCTTCCTGACTCTTTAGCACTGGAATGGGACCAAGGGCCAAAGGGCAGGGCTAATTTCCAAAACTGTTATAGTATTTTGCTTATCTTCATGTTCTCTTTTTGGGGACAAGACCTACTGTCTTCCATCAGATTGTCAAAGAAGTTGGTGATCCTACAGAGTTAAGAACCGCTGGCTGGAGAGAGATGGTGATCATTCATTCAGCCCAATCCATGGCAGCCCCTCCACTAGTCCTCCTTGATATGTAACTGGCCACACTGCTACCTAGAGCTGCAATGCCTGTAGACTCTAAAGCCCCTGGGAGAGGTCCCAGGGTTCTCTTAGCAATGCCTGATTGCCTGTTGGCTCCTAGCAGCAGGTTTTCTTTTGCTTTTTCTTGTGTGTGTTAGGCATTGCCATCCCCACTGGTTTTACCCACATCCCTTTCAACCCTGGAACAACTAGCTTCTTTATTTTTAATTTTTTAATTTTTTTAGGCGAGGCGACCCTTGGTTGACCTCACAGATTGAAGGACCTTGTCAGCTTATAATCCCTTATTTTTATGCCTACAGCACCTGGTCTTCCTAGGTAGTCTCTCTTCCAGGTATGAACCAGGCCCAACCCTGCTTAGCTTTCAACATCAGAGAAGATCGGACTTATTCAGGGTAGCATAGCCGTAGACACAACTGGCTTCTTTGAATCATCCTCCTATGTTTGGAGGGATGAGAAGCAAACTACATACAAGTTGTCTCATCTTGGCTTGAACATTTACCATGGTACAGTACGGTATAGGATTTCAGTGAGTGGGCTAATGACAGGGCCATTTACTTGCTCCATTCATTCAGTTCACAAAAAACCTATTGAGTGCCTATGTGCCAGGTATTGGGGATACAGTAAATAAAACAGACAAGACACCAGCGTTATGGAGACTAGCAGGCAGAAAAAAGGTAAAATAAATGTGCAAGTAAGGTAATTACAGATTATAATAAGTACTAGGGAAAAAATAAGCAAGGTGATAAGTCTCTGGAGGAGGTTACTTTAGGTAGGATGGTTTAGAAGGCTTAGTCGAGGTATTTGAACTGAGACCTGAAGAATGAAGAGGATTTAGTGGCTAGTTTTATATGTGCAGGGTTAGAACATTGCAGGCAAGGAAAAAATAAGACTCCCTGGTTTTGTCAAAGAAAGGCGTTGTCAAATTTGAGAAACAGAAAAGTGATCAGGGTGACTGACTAGAAAGTAGGAAAAGGAGATGAGATTAAAGAGATATAAAGGGCTAGGTCATGTGGAATTTTGAGAAGCATGTTGAGTGTTCTTCACTTAATTAGAATTGTAATTGGAAGCCATTGGAGGATTTTGGATGGGAGAGTGATTTAATATAATGTAGTTTGCAAGATCACTCTAGTTGGTATGTGTATGGAAAATAGATTGAAGGCAGACAAATGAAGCACAGAGACAGGAAGCAAGACATAATGATGGCTTAGTCTAAGGTATAATGGAGAGTGGATGAATTTGGAGATTTAATTTGGAGATAGATGTAGGGGTTGAAGGAAGGTTGGGAGGAGGGATTCAGGAGAAAGCCCATTTTGGGATTTGTGCAGCCAGGTGCACAAATGTGGGTACCATTATTGAAACAGAGAAGATTGGGAGAGGGACAGATTTCTGGGGAGAACCATCAAGACCTATGTTTTAGATGTAATAAGTTTGAGATCCAAGATATATCACATAGTTGTACAAGAGTCTGGCTGGTACTCAGGGGAGAAGTTTGGGTCAGAGATGTAAGTTTGGACATCATTGCCTGATAGATATTTAGAAAGAACTAGAGGAGATGGTAGATATAAAGAAAAGATTTTCCAGGATTGAACTCTGAGGCGTTCTAGCATGTTTAGGTTGGAGATGAGAAACCAGAAAAAGATAGCAAGAGTAAGGAAGAACTGAGAGAGCATGGTAACAAGAAGCCAGGAAAGGAGAGTATTTCAAGGAGGAAGAGGTAAACTGTGTAAATGCTGCTGAGTGGTTGAGGAACATGACAGTGAAGAGTCTTTTGGATTTGGCCAGCAATTTTTGGTAATTTTGAGGGGCAGGTTTAGTAAAGTTGTGGGAACAGAATCCAGATGAGAGCAAATGGCAATGTAAATAGCAGTCAAGAAGGTGAAGATAGTGTGAAGAATGTGTTCATAGTTTTTCACTCTGGATGGAAGCAGAAAAATGGCGTGATAATTAGAGACTGAGAGGGCCAAAGAAGGGTTGGTGTGCTGATGGGGGAGAAATTGATGATGCAGGCAGGAGGGAGTGATATAATTATGGAAGATAAAGCTTTTGAAAAGGCAAATGGGATCTGGAGCTTAAGCTTAATAGGAGCGGGGACACTGTCATCCGTTATAACAGAAGGAAAGACAGAATGTAGATTTAGGTACAGGTTAGTGTGTAGAGCTGGCACGATGGGAAGATGAGGGAATTCTTGATCTTAACATCTATTTATCTCAGTGAAAAATGAAGTGAGAGTACCCGCTGAGGATGGTTGTGTGCCTATGTGTGCATGTACGACTACAAGCACATGCACACTTATAGAGTGGAACTTGAGGCAGTAAACAGATATGAGACATGATGCGATTAGTTTTGACTGATTAGTCTTCTTAGAGGAGGGAGGAGATAATCTGTTCAAGCTCTGGCCCTAAATACTTAGTTCTTTCTTAAGAGTAAGAGGCAGTTGTATCCTCAAGCAGCTGGCAGTGGATGATGCTCTTCTAAGAGCGAGATTTTCTCTCCTCTCTTGTAGGATTGTAAGGATTAACACAGTGTCTGACACATGGTTAACTGCTCAATAAAGAGGAGTGATTAGCTATTAGTTTAGGAAGACTGAGGGGTAGAGAAGACAAATTTTCAGGGACCTATGGCAGCGTTCCCCAAATTTTTTGGCACCAGGGACTAGTGCTCCTATAGAATAATGGCTGATGATCTGAGGTGGAGCTGAAGTGGTGATGCTAGTGATGGGCAGCGACTGTAAATACAGATGAAGCTTCTCTCACTTGCCTGCTGCTCACCTACCTCCTGCTTTGTGGCCCGGTTCCTAACAGGTCACAGACTTGTACTGGTCCACAGCCTGGGAGTTGAGGACTCCTGCTCTAAGGGGTCTCTAGGATGAATCAAAAACTGAATGAGCAAAGGCATAAGAGCATACCCTCTCTTGAGAGCCGAAGTCTGTCAGGATTTTGGACTGTGAGACTGATGTGCTCGCCTTGAGCAGAGCAATCCAGTAACTCCTCCTTCCCCGATCTTGATGTAACTCCTGGTTATTCTTGCCCTGCCACTCCCCTGGACAGTCTTATCAAGCTCAGCCCATATTGCATATTGCTCTTTGTATCACTCTTGTTCCTGCCTCTGTTCACTGAAATGAAATGACTGCTGGTGGTAAAGGCTGTTCCCATCCCCCACCCCATGACTATCTTCTCTCCAGTCTATATGAATGGTTGTGGCTTGGATCAGCTCAAGAGGTCTTTGTGAGGATGCCACTCTGTAGTCCGTCAGGTCCTTGAGATGACATCTGTGTTGATTCCTTTCCTCTCTCTTCTTGGAGGCTAGCTATAGAAGGTGGCTGGCCTTGATTCTCTAGTCCTTGGTATCTTAAATCCATTTCTTTGCCAGGTTGATACATACCTCTTACATCTACTCTGTGCCCAGGGGATCTTAAAGATGTGCATTTATCCAGCTTGTTTTTGTGAAGACAGGCTGGCTTGTCAGGTCAGGTACATGCTTGGAGAACTCAGGTCTCTATTGGTTTCTTTCCTAGAAGAATATAAATCAGGTCCATGTTATTCCTCTGTGTCTAATACACTCCAGGAGGTCCTGCCTTGGCATGTACTGAGAGAGCAGCATTGCACAGACATTCCAGACATTTTTTTTTGCCTGAGTAGCTGTCTGAGAGCTCTTTGCCCATGATGGGCCCCATGCCATTTCCTTCTCTTTCATGAAGTGACATCTTTAGCTGTGTCTTTCCTCCTCTAGCTTCATGGTAAGATCACCCTGTTGGACTTCTGGCTGACTGAAGGTCAGCTCTGAGTTAAAGTTGGCCTGGCTTAGCTTGCTTTGGAGTACTAGCCACCCATGGGGGTTTTCTTTCTTGGGAAAGATGGTAGCTCTCTCCTGATTCTTAACTTCTCTTTGGACAGGCTGGACATCAATATCAACACCTACACCTCTCAGGACCTCAAGAGTGCACTGGCAAAATTCAAAGAAGGGACAGAGATGGAGAGTTCAAAGGAGGACAAGGTGTGTGACATTCTTTCCAGGGAGTTAGTATAAGCCTGCAGGATGGCCTTGAAAGGAATCACATTTTCCTGAAGCTTTTGTAATAAACATGGAATAATAACAATAATATTGTAAAATAATTTAAAGAGCTCTTGATGCCCAATAAGTAACCCTTTTTAGGGTACTAAAAATGCCAGGAGCATTTTTATCATCATTTAGGTTAGGATCCAACTTCCCATTATGTGTTTGGGAAACTGAGGCCCAAAGCTAAGATGACCATACTCTTCATTATCACAGACATGAGTGAAAAGAACAGAGGTTAAAACTCAGATTTCCTAGTTTACACTTGGGTTATGCTCAGGGTTAAAGGACAGAAGTTCTGGGCTGGAAAGGAAGAAGCCTGGGTCCTTGTCCTTTGGACATGTAGCAGATGTATTCTCTTTTTCAGGCCTTGAGTTCCCTGGCTATGCCCCGAATGTCTGGGAAAGCTTGTAGATACAGATCTCTACCAGAAAGAAACTGTACTCATCTTACTCTTATATGGATCTCATGAGCTCATGTATTAGCCAGGGAATGTCACAAACTAGTTTTTTCATTTCTAGCTGAGTCCTGTCTTTGAAAGAATCTCCTCCAATGGCTGCCTTAGAGACCTTTCTAAGTTCTCCCTTCTTCTTCTGCTCCTCTTTTGCTTTGTGTACCTCTTTGCTTTGTTTACCTCTTTGCTTTGCCTACTTCTCTGCCCTCACCCCAGAATCCTGACAGTATTTTGGAGGGGCAGCATCTGGTTCTTGACAGCTTGTATGTTAGTGGAAGAAGCCTTAGGTCCCGCATATCCTTTAGAGCTAAGTATTTCTGAGACAAATGAGGCTGTTATTTTTTATTTTTTGGTGTCGGGGAGGACCTTATTAGGATGTGTTAATATGCAGGCCAAGTCTCTGCTCATCTTACCGAAGTCACATCTCCTGATATGGAGAGTGTATGTGTTATGAGAAATTGAGTAATAGGATGGCAGTAAGCAGCAGCAGTGGGTGAAGGAGGTGATGCATAAAATTCCATTCTACCACAGGTATATTAACTGAGGTGGGTGAGAAAAAGCAGATTTTTTCTACCTGGTAAAGATGAGGCCAGCAGACAGCCTAGGTGAGTGGAGCAGACTTTGTTGTTCCTATGGCCAGGGTTGGGCTCATTATGCATTCACCATGAACTCCACATGGAGTTGACAGAAACATGTCTTCTCTGTAGATGGAAGACCCACTGCACCTCTGTCTCTTCTCTTTGTTCTCTATAATGATATTCTTCTTCCACAAATCAGTGTAGAAAAGTATGAATATTATGAAAATATTTTTAAATGTAAAAGAGATTATTTCAGTTATCGTATTTTTTGCAATTAAAATAATCACTTCATAAGTGATATAAATGTCTAACCATTATGCTATACACCTGAAACTATATAACATTGATTGTCAACTGTAATTGAAAAAAAAAAAATCCTCTCCCTTTGCAAGAGGAGGTTCTAGTACCAGTACCCAAATGTATGATCCCTGCACTGGCTGATTTGAGTCAACTGCCACTTCTGAGGTATGGCTGCCACTCTTCTCCCCCCCTCCCTCCCCGCACTTCTGTGGAGTTTCGGTTGTTAGCTCTTTCACTGAGGTGTGGGGTCCTGGAGTCTTTCTCTTACTTTCATTTGTAGCCTGTCTGGACTGACTTGCTCACTGCCAGTGCACTGGGACTGGCAAATAAATTGACTTGAAGTTGGTTGGGGAGTTTCCTACATGTCTTAAGTTAATGGCTGCATACCATCCTACTTTTTGTTTTTAGTCTTTAAACCCGAGTTGTGAGGATAGTGACTTCCAAGTACAGGATAGTACTTTTTGTTGTTTATAAAGATAATACTGTCAAATAATTGTACCATAGCCTGTCAGTTGAAGGAATGTCTTTTGGACTTGAAGTTTTTGGGGGAAGGGCATCAGTTCCATTGTATTCATTGGTACCTTAGTATATATCAGTTCTTCCTAGAGTCACTTCCTGTGTGGAAAAACTCTGTCCTACCCAACAGATTTGGGCTGTTACTATTGAATCTGACCCCTTTATACCTCTGTTACCATACAAATTGCTTGATGTTTTATACTTTTATGTTTTAGCTTGTCAGTTGTTGTTCACCTATATTTTATAAATTATTGCATTTTAAAATATGTCCTTCTTAAACTTTTGATTCTGGACAAGATGAAGTAGACTCATTTCTCTTTATTCCTCCTGCTAAGGACTAAAAACCCTGGATGTAATACTAAAAGTGATTCTAGGAAAACTCTGAAAGGTAGGAAGAAGGCACACTGGTTAGGGACCTTGGAACTTTTGAGGAATGACATGGTGGTGAGTTCCTTGGGCTTTCGTTTTGCCCTCTATATATCCCAGAGTGGGCACTGGAGAAGCCCACATCCTGGAAATGCCATCAGGTACAGATAGAGAACAGCCCTAAGAAAGGAGTGGGAAAAGGGCAGTGTAATAGGACAAAAACCTTTTTGAAAATATCTGTCCCTCTTTAGCCAAAGACCATGGAAATCTTCCTATCCCCATCCTTAGTGGATGTTGTATGGGGAACTTGGATTTCCATTTCCTTCTTGGTGGTAACAAATTGTACTCTCATTCCTCCACCAGAGTAGTGTCAGTCGAAGCTAAGTGGAAGCCTGAACTTGTACTCCTTCCTCGTGGCAATGAGATGGTGTGAGGCTGTGCTCTGCTACCTCGACCAAAGTGGCGTCAATGAGAGCTGAGCAGACAGCCTGAATTCCTACCCTTTTCCCTCTGCTTTCCCCACTGGTGTGCTTCCAGCAGAGACCAAGCGATTTTCACTACCCACATGGGGTAGCAGGCTGTTTCTCCTATTGGGGCGGGATCAGCAGAGGCCAAGAAGGGAACCTGATTTCCCCTGCCTGGCAGAACTAAGGTGGTTTTTCGCTTCTCCTAGTTGAGGTGATGCATGGGGAGGGGGATGCGGGTAGTAAATGGAGAGTCTGTACTTTGACCCTTCACCTGGTGGCAACAAGGTAGTGTGATGCCGCACTCTGCTTCCTATTCTGGGGCAATGTTAGTGAGGTTAAGTGAGGAGGCCAGCAGCACTGAGGCAGTGCTTCAATTCCCCCACTAGGGTGATATCAGCAGAGACTAAGAAAGCACTTCTACTCTTAATGTCCAGCATCCATTGGTGGCAGATAATGTTCTTTTTCCATCTAACTAGGGGTGGTGGTAGGATTTTGGAGAGAAGGGAGCTAGAGGAACGGATCTTTCAGATGAAGTCCTGGACGTAATTCCTAGTGACCTACACAAGAAACTAACCAGAGTTGACCTACACAAGAAACTAACCAGAATTAACACAGCAACAGATTTAAGAACTAAAACTATGGTGTGGAATACTGCCCGGGTTTTTAGATTAGCTTCTGGGTAGCACACAAAGGAAGCAGACCAAACTAACACTGCAAAGTCTCTGAAAACTAAATTGTCTTAGAGTCATAGCTACACAAGAAGCCAGAACGAGCATATTAAACCTAAACAGTGTGACTGCCTACTGAAAAGGAAGATTCAATAGGATTCAGAGTCTTATACCTTAGTACCCAAAATGTCCAGGATACAATAAAAAATCACTCATGCCAAGAACCAACAAAATCAAAATCTTGAATTAGGAAACACAGTTAGATGCCGACAGTGAGCTGGCTCAGAAGTTGGAATTACCTAACAAGGATTTTAAAGCAGCTATCATAAAAAAGCAATTATGGACACTATTAAAACAAATGACTACCTCAGTAAAGAAATAAAAGATATAAGAAAAGAACCAAACGGAATTTTAGAACTGAAAAATAGAACTAAAGGGTTTTTTTTTTAGTAATCACTGGATAGGCTCAGTAACAGAATAGAGATGAGTGAGAAAAGCATCAGTGAACTTGAAGATAGATAAAAATTTCTTAATATAAATAACAGAGAAAATAGATTGAAAAAAAAAATGAACAGAGACTTAGGGACCTATAGGACTACAGGCATACCTGCTTCACTTTATTGTGTTTTGGAGATATTGTGTTTTTATAACATCTCTGCAAGATCCCACAGTAGCAAAAAGATTACAACTTATTCAAGGCTCAGATGATGGTTAACCTTTTTTTGCAATAAAGTATTTTTTTTAAGACACAGTACTGCTGTACACTTAATAGACTACATTGTAGTGTAAACATAACTTTTATTTATTCTGGGAAACCCCAAAACTGTGTAACTCACTTTATTGTGATATTTGCTTTATTGTGGTAGTCTGGAACCAAACCTGCAATACCTTCTAGGTATGCTTTAACAGAAGTCTAACATGTCATTGGAGTTTCAGAAGGAGAGGAAAAAGAATATAGAACTGAAAAAATAATCAACGAATTAAAGATGGAAAAGTTCCAAATACGGTGAAAGGCAGAACCTACAGATTCATGAAACTGAGTGAATTCTAGATAGGATAAACCCAAAGAAACTGACATCATGATGCATTGTGGTCAGCTTTTGAAAAGTAAAGACAGAAAAACTCTTGAAAGCAGCTGGAGACAAAAATGACAAATTATCCATAGGGAACAATGAATGACTGTGAAATTTCATTTCAAATCCTGGAGGCCAGGCTTATGTTTTCATAAAACATTTTCCAAGTGCTGAAAAACCAAACTGTTCACTCAGAATTTTATAGCCAATGAAACTATTCTTCAGGAGTGAGAGGGAAATCAAGACATTCTTACACAAAAGTAAATGAAAAGAATTGTCACCAGAAGACCTACCTAGAAAAATGACTAAAGAATAGAATATTCTTCAACAGAAAGTGAATAATAACAGAAGAAAACTTGGAACAGTGGGAAGAAAGAACAGTGAAATGAATAAAGATAAGGGAAAATAAGAGAGACTGTCCTCCCGAGTTTTTAAAATTGTTAGATAATTGAGACAAAAATTATGACATCTTCTGTCACTCCATATACATTTAGTATGAATTCTATTGTCGGGGTTACGACTTTTGTTTCTTAGCTGCACTTTTATCATTCTTGGCCAGTTTTCTCTTTGGGTTAAACATTTTTATGAAATGTTACATGGGTTATCATTTGAGGATGAGGAAGCCATACAGCTGCATACTTGACATCTGTGCATGAACTGAATAATGGATGCACAGTGACCAGTCATTGACAGACTTTGAAAGAAGTGATGTCATCAGCTAGTAATTGTGATGTATATTTGTTATTTATGCAGTGATTTGTGGACTGAAGAGCTAGCAGCACAGGTGGCATTTTATGTAATTATAGTTAATATACTTTGAGAACTAAAATTTGTGTCATGTTGGGAGACTGCTGTTACTTAAACTGTGGTATTTGAAATTGGTGCATATCTAATCCATGAGAAGCAAGAGTTGTCTGTATCTGATAAAAGCTTTTTGTATTTAGAGTATAAAGAACTGTCAAAACTCAGCAGTAAAAACCAACAGCCCATTTGGACAATGGGCAAAGGACACGGACAGACATTTCACCAAAAAGGATATGTGGATGGCAAATAAGCACATGAAAAGATGTTTAATATCATTAGTCATTTCAAAGTGCAAATTAAATCCACAATGAGATATCACTATACATCTATTAAAATACCTCAAATAAAAATGATAATAATAGTAAATAATAGGATGTGGAGAAACTGGATCTTTGAAGCCTTATTGGAAATGTGAAATGGTACAGCACTCTGGAAAATACTTTGGCAGTTTTTTATAAAACTGAACATACACTTATCATACAGTTGAGCAATTGTGCTCCTGGGCATTTGTCCCAGAGAAGTAAGAAGTTAAGCTTGTACAAAAACCTTTATAGAAATGTTCATGCAGTTTTATTTATAATAGCCCAAACCTATACAAACTCAAATGTTCAACAGGTAAATGGTTAAACAAGCTATACAGTGGACTACTACTCAGCATTAAAAAGACATGAACCATTGATATATATATGCAGTAACTTGAATAGATCTCAAGTACATTATATTCAGTAAAAAAAATAAATAAAGCCAGTCTCAAAAGATTATAGACTACGTGATTCCATCTATACAACATTCTCCAAATGCTAGAATTATAGAGATGGAGAACAAATTGGTGGGTGCCAGGGCATAGGGACAGGAGGGAGAGGGTGGGAGGATGAGGCACAGCTATGAAGAAGCACAATAGAATTGTTTGGTGGTTATGGAACAGTTCTGTAGGTTGATTATTCTGGTGGTTACATGAATCTATATATTGGGTAAGATTGAATAGAATGGTACGCTCATACATACATGCAAATGTGTACCTGTAAAAGCTGGTGAAATATGAATAAGACCTATAGTTTAGTTAAGAGTATCGTACCTATGTTATTTTCTTGGTTTTTATATTGTGCTATTGTTACATGAGAAGTTACCATTGTAGGAAACTGAGTGAAGGGTATATGATATTCTCTGTACTATTTTTGTACCTTCCTGCGGGTTTTTAATTACTGCAAAATAAACAGCTTTTTTTTTTCTTCATTAAAAGGTCTTCCTGAGGGCCAAGCACACATCATTTTTTGTGAGACAGGGCTGACTAGTTTCTTATCCTGCTCACTTGCCTGTCACCCCGCAGCTCTAGGCAGTGATTAGCTTTCTTAGACCTCTTTGCCTGGCCAGAGTCCTCTAGCTGGGTATACAGAGAGCATTTCACTGTAGTTTTAGCCCAAACAAACAGAATATGGCATCCTGTAGATGTGATTACTCTGCTAGTAGCTTCTCTTTTTAAAGAGTATGATTCATTTCTTTGGTTGGTGTTTCTATGGAGTGCTTATCACTAGAGAGAAAATCTAAAGGTGATAGATGAGCAATTTGGAACTGACAGCTGCTCATCATCCTGTTTTTTTATAAATATTTGTGTCTTTTAATTTTTCTTGGATGATGGAAAGACAAACCACTGTAACACTTCAGATTCTCTTTATAAGTACTATGCTCTAAAATTGGGAAGAAAACAGGGAGTATCACAGGTAGAAAATATCTAATTGAAGTCTTTTATTCACCTCCAATATCACTTCATTTTTAAAATCTGTATATATGTGGGATTGGGGAGGTACAAGAGAAAACTATTTGAGGTTTGAGTATAGTACATACAGTAATTTAGCCACTTCAAACGGTTGAACAAATTGTACACCTGAAGTTAGATTGACAGTAATGACAGTGATTTAATTTTCATCAGTAAATTGCTCCCACTCTAACATCTCTTTACCCCCAGTTTCTTATGTCCGGGTTTCTGTAAAATGTTACTGTATTGGGCAGGGCAAAGCCAAGATAGTCTGTAATTGTAGAATATGGAGAACCAAGGTGTGGATTATTCTACTTTAGCCTGCAGCCTAAATTAAGGGTGGAACATGAGCCTGCATTATTTTCCCTGACCTCAGTGATTGCAATGAGACTTTCCAATTTTCCTGAACATTGGAAGTTAGACTGGGGTAAGAGAACCTTAGAAAATCTTGAATGTGTTTTTGGGGCAGAGAACTATATGGGTAGACTCTGAGGGTTCTCTTCTCTAGGCATCTTAGAAGGTGTCAGGATTTCTGATAGTACAGATAAAAGAACATTTTGAGTCCTGGAGAAGCAGTTTTTTGAGGATGGGTATTCATGGTCGACCATGGTAGTCTTGGGGAGATGTCTCTAATCGCTTTGATTAATCATCTTTTCACTGCTCTCCTTAGGCAAGGCAGGCTGAGGTTTTAAACGGCTCTTCCGCCCTATTGAGGAGCTGAAGAAGGACTTTGAAGAGCTGAATGTTGTCATTGAGACTGACATGCAGATCATGGTACGGCTGATCAACAAATTCAATAGTTCCAGCTCCAGCCTGGAGGAGAAGATTGCTGCACTCTTTGATCTTGAATATTATGTCCATCAGGTATTTCTTTGTCCATAAGTCTGACTTTTAACTGACAGCTCCAGAAATAAGCCCCCTTCCCAAGCCCTAAGAAAATACATCAGCATCTTTGCTTCTTCCATGGTATACAGTATTTTTAATGTAGGCCAATATCTGTTGTTGTAAGATACACTCTTAGAGGCCAGAATTATCCTTTAATTTTTCAATGCTAGGATACAGTGGAGGTAAAATAGATGTGGTGGTCCGTGTTCCATGTAGCATATAATCTGGAAGGGTAAATAATTAAATAATGAACAATGAACAAATTAACAATTTGGTAATGACATGATTTAATATTATGTTAAAGACTCAAAAGGGTAAGGTAAGAGTATATAACAGAGGAACTTAGCCTTGCCAGGGCCATTGGGGAAGGCTTCCCGTGACATTTAGGTTTCACGGCTTAGCCTTAAAGGGGTTGGCTGGGTGACCAGGGGATATTAGAACAGGGGATGGCAAATTATGGCCCATGGGCCACATGTGGCCCATGATTGCTTTTGTAAATAGTTTTGTTGGGACACAGCCAAACCTATTCGTTTATGCATTATTTTATTGTTTTTGGTTGTTGTCATGCTACAATGGCAGAGTTGAGTAGTTGTGACAGAAACCACATGGCTCACAAAAGCCTAAAATATTTACCATCAAGCACTTTAAAAAAGTTTATTGGACGTGGTTCCATAGTGTAGTGGTTAGCATGTCTGGTTTACACACAAAAGGTACTGGGTTCGCGCCCCAGTGGAGCCACGGTCCATGGTCTACGGCCATGCCACCCTGAACAAGCCCGGTGTCTGATCTCAGAAGCTAAGCACAGTTGGGCCTGGTTAGTACTTGGATGAGAGAGACCACCTAAGAAGACCAGGTGCTGTAGACATAAATTAAAAAAAAAAAAAAAAGAAATAGTTTGTCGACCGTTGGTTAGAGCATAACACGCAGAGGAAACAGCATGCTCAGATTCTGAGGCAGAGAAAAACTTGGTGTGATTCAGGGCCCAGAAAAGATTAGAGTGATAGGAGCATAGAGACCAGGGGATGAGGTAGCAGAGATGAAGTGGAAAGGTTAGGGAGTCAGAGAGATGGGATTGGGAATACCATACTCTTAATGATTTTATCCTTAATCCTAAGAACCATTGGAGAGTTTGAAGCAGGGGAATGACTGATCAGATTTGTACCATAATTATAATAGTTAATATTTATTGAATATTATGTAATAGGCACATATTCAAGTGCTTTGTACATATTAATTTATGTACTTCCAGTCACAGCTGCCTTATGAGTAGGCACTACTATTAATCCCATTTTATAACCGAGGCAAATACATTCACACTTGCGATTGCCCAGGTCACCCAGTTAGTGAGTAGTAGAGCTGGGATTTCCAACAGGTCTGCCTTACCCCAAACTCTGTGCTCTTAACCTTTTGTCCATTCTTACTCTCACAAGATACTGGTACCATCTGAATGAATCTCAGAAGAAAATAGGTGAATCCAAGGAAAAGGAGCCAGGAACCCATTTATTTATTCATTCAATGACTTTATTGGGTGCCTGCTAAGTCCCAGACAGTGTTCCAGGCACTTAGGATACATCTATGAACAGAATTGGAGCTTTCCTTCTAGCAGAGGCAGACAGACATTAAACGTAACTAATAAGTAAATTATAAACAATGTTTGAAGGGATAAATTCTATGGAAAAATAAAAAGTAGAGCAAGGAACGGAAGGAGCATCTCAGGAGAAACAACAAGTATCCTTAATCCTAAAGTGGAAGCATACCTGTTGTGTTTGAGGAACCACAAGGAAGGAAGTCAGTGTGATGGAGCTGAGAAAAGAGGGAGAGAAGCAGGTGAATCCCAGAGATAATGGGAGGAGGATCATGGAGTGCCTTGTAGGCCATGGGAAAGAATGAAATTAGACATTGTTAGAGGATATTTAGAAGAAGAAGGACATGATCTGATTCACTTTTAAAGAATCCCTTTGACTGCCGTGTTAAGAATTAGACCAGAGGCAGGAGGCATAGGTGGAAGCACGGAAACCAGGTAGGAGGTTATTGCAGTAATCCAGGACAGAGGCGATGCTGGCATAGGGAAGCTGTGTAATCATAATCAAAAGCTTGTTTGAGATCCTCATCAAGAACTAGATCTTCACCATCCTTCCATGCATGATAGCGTTCTTGTTCTCTATAAGCTAAACTAAAAGACATTCATTCTTTCTTTAGGATTTGCTAGTCTTTCTGGTGAGAGGATGAGTGTGTACTGTATTTGCAGGAATAATGGGGCAGCCTCTTCATCTCTCTCTGCTCATAACACTTTCTCAGGCTTCAAATAGCAGGTCTGTGATCCTCTTAAAGAAAATGGACCTGGGTTCTCTTTCCTCTTTCCAGTCTTTCTCTCAGGGTAAAAAAAAAAAAAAAGGAAAATTCCAGTAGCTTTTCTGTTACAGATATTTAAAGGATTAAGGATCCTAGGGGTTATTGGCTAACTCAGTCCTGCTCTGATGTTGACAGCTTTTATTTTTTCTCATCTTAACATACTTGAATGGATCTTTAGGTACCAGGTTTCTGTAGGCTCTTCCTTTAGTTGCAGTATAAAAGGCCAAAATGACTAGAGAGCTTATTGTACCTAGAGGGTAGTGAGTATGCAGGAAGCTAGCCTCAATAGATTTCTTTTTCCCTGAAAACTTGGTGGTCACCCAGCAGTGTCATCTTTAGGGTGACATCCTATTTTGCTTCCATAGGTCACTGGTTAGGGTAAACAGTTTCTTGGTTATCACTGAACTCATCCTGAGGTCAGCAATCCCTTGGTGGAAGTCAAACTTGCTATGTTGACAGAAGAGTCATATATGTTTTGGGTCGTTAGTCTTTTGATTAGAAATATAAGGTCCATGTTTTAGACTGGAATGTCAGATTTCCATGCAACAGTATTAAGTTGTGATTTCACAGGGAGATTAAAGAAGACACAGCTTGGCCTCAAGTTCCAGTTGCAATGGGAAATTGGGGTGATGTAGTGCTAGCTTTGAAGAAGATAGGACTTTTCCTGCCAGAAACTCGATCAGGCCACTCTTATTCTAGACTCACTAATTGGAGGTTTTGAGATCCATGGGCTTCAAGGACCCAAACTGGATCTGCCCAAGGCTTTCTCACAGCCATATTTGAATTATTAAACAGGATTTGTGAAAAGCAAAACTGTGTGTGTGGAAAATAATTTGTGAGTTATTTATGAGGAGTGACCTCTGCCTGCCCATCCATTCTGAAGCAGTGTGTTTGCCTTATCTCATATGACTCCTCAATTATTTACCATCATTTCTCCCTTTCTCTGTTTCCTTTTCTTTCATTGTCTTCTCAGTGCTCTGTTTCTCTTCTTTTTTTTTTTTTTTTTTTGCCTCCTGAGTGTTGGCATAATTTTCTACGGTCCCCTTCCTTCTGTTCTCCTCCCCTCTGCTTTGAGCTCCTTTCTGCCTGTCCCACCCCATCCTGAAGGCAGCCTAGGAGAAATTCTGGCCCCAGACCCATTTTTTTGGAGCTTGATCTTCTGAGTGTGCAGTGGACAGAATGACTCCTTTCTTTCTCATGTCAAGTGACATAACAAATGAGAAAACATCTTGGAAGGCTGAAGTGCTTATATAAATGTCAGCATATATAACACCCTAAATTATCTTTGTAGTAATAAACATAAACTGAATCCAAACAGAACTTTTGTGACTCTGGGCTGTGTTGCTTTGGGGCTGTCAGACTGGCAGCTACTCTGCTAGGAACTCATACAAGCTTTGATGAGTAGCCATCCCAGGCATGGAGTGACATGATTCTGAGCCATGATTTTGTATCCAGAAAACCTAGAGGAAGGAGGATCAAAGCAGAGGCAGTGAATTTTTAGATTTTAAAATCAGAATATATAAAGAAGGAAAGCTCAATAAGTATTGTGCTTATGTCAGCAAAGCACCCTGCTCTTAGTCTTCCTAGTTAGCTGGATATGGCCTAGTAATCATTCCTCATTATAAGGACAGATTAGGATAGAAAATACTAGCCTTAGCTTGGGAGCCTTTATGGCAGAGCAGACTCTATGTTTACTTCACAACCATGGATTGGCCATCTCTTTAGGTCTGTGTTACAAGGGATCCATCCATTTTCTTGGCACAGATACCCCAGATTTCCTTTTGTATTCAACAGTGGAGTTTATTTCAGTAACATTTTTTTTCTGATCAAATTGATTCATTGGTTTAATGATTATTTATTGAGCACCTACTATATGCTCAGCACTATTCTAGTCAGTAGACCTGCAACAGTAGACAGACAAAAACCCCTGCTCTTGTGGATATTGCATCAGAATGTGTAAGAATGATTTTCTAAGTGATGGAAACAGGCTAGGTCCTCCCAAAACACAGGTAGAGTCAAATACAGCCCTTCAAACTCATTTTCTCTGCTAGAGCACTCTTATAGTTTGGAAGGACACAGTCAGGTAGGAAAGGGCTCTGTGGTATCTGGAGGAAAAGGTGGGCAGCAGTCATGTTGTTGGACTGTATCTTCCTGGATTTTCCTGCTGATTTGTAGAGTGGGATCAGCATGTGGGAAGAGGCAGCCTTTGTAGCAACAAAAGTATTTTCAAGAGAGACTTGTAGCTACTGTATGAGGAAACAGGGTCCAGGGACGATTCTGAGGAAGTTGTGTCTTCTTGTTCCAGGATACTAGTGAAGCTTGGGGAATGAGATCCCCTCTTGTAGAGAATAGAAGAGAGAGAGATCATCCCACCTTGGGACTTTGGGCCTTAAATGATCGCCCAGACCAATGCTGTCTGATAGAACTCTACATGATAATGGAAATGTTCTGCACTGTCCAGTAATATCCAGTAGCCAGTAGTACATGTCTAAACTAAAGCCTTTGAGAGAGAGACTTTTGTTTAGATTTTATCATGAAAGTCCTCAGATTCAGTCAACCTTAGACTGTATGAAGTGAGGAAAAAGAATGGTACTATTGTGATTTCTCTCCTGTCACTCTTCCAGGTTCCTCTCGCCCTGCAGCAGGTTTCCTCTTATAGTCCCTGACTTATAATTAAAAATCAGCTTTTTTTTTGTCTGCTGCCTCCTCTACCCCCATTGGGGGTGGACATCAACAGGAAGGATGGCATCATTTGGTAGTGCTGATGATGCCAGATCTTTGTGTCAATAGCTTGTACATTAGGAGTAAGCTGCGTGACTCATTACAGTATTAGAATTTTCCAGGACATGTTTGGCATAAGCAATAGAGAGGTTCTATTTCTGCCAGTTCCCATAAATCATGTTGTATGAATTTGGAGTTCTCAAATTTAAGATTATTTAAAAATTGAGGGTTTTTTTTCAAATCCTTTCCTAGTTAGTCAGAAATGCAACCATTGCTTTTACTTGACTTTTTTTAGTTTGTTTTTGAATAGTCACCCAAAGAGAAGTTATCAGAAGAGCTCTTTCCTTGATGTCTGTACTGTACTAAGCAGTGCTTTGTTGCAGATGGATAATGCACAGGATCTGCTTTCCTTCGGTGGCCTTCAAGTGGTGATCAATGGGCTGAACAGCACAGAGCCCCTGCTGAAGGAGTATGCTGCGTTTGTGCTGGGGGCAGCCTTTTCCAGGTGAGCAGCAAGGATGCACATCCCACTGGCCAGGATCGTTTGGGCCCTTCAGGTGAATTCGACCTTTACTCTTGTCCACATTGGCTTGGAAAAAAGTTACAATTGAACTCATACCTATCCACATACTTATCCACATTTCATGGTGATCTCAATGAAACTAGAGAATCTGATTTTGCTCTTATTCCAGGTAGATAAGAATTTTTACCCATGTTATCACCATTTATGACTATTTCGCCTCATATATGTAGATGGATATTTAATGACATTTTAGATCAGAGTCTCTGTTTTATTCAAAGCTAGTAAAAGTTATACCTACCATAAATAGTTGAGAGGAAAGAGGATGAACTCTTAAGAGTTGATCCTTTTGGAAGTAAAGCTACATGCCTTAGGCAATGAACAAATGAACGTGACCACAGAGGGCCTTTTGTTGGCGGGGGTGAGGGGGTGGGGAGGGTGGGGGATGTGTCTTTCCCCTAGATGTCTTGAACCAATCAATATGCAGTCAGATTATCAGACTCTCTGGGTTGGGAGTTGTTTAAATTTCCATTAGACTGGCTTGTGCTCGAAGATTAATCAGGCAAGAGGAGTGGGGAGATAGCATCTCCAAAGAATGGATGAATCAAGATATGTGGGCACCACATCATTATACTAAAAAAGTGAAAATGTCTTCAACCTGCAGTTGGTCCACTGGCGCTATAGTTCCTTCCATTTTTGAAAATCTGTTACAAGGACCATTTATGCTCTTAAAAAAGGAACCAATATTCTGATTCTTGCTTCAAAGCCATGGGTGGTGGCTATTAGGGGTTACCCTTCTTGGATGTAGGGATCATGTATTATAGGAGAAAGGCTATTCTGAACATCTTTACTGTCAGAGACTTTGTTTTGAAAAGATTTCCTTTGCCTTTCATCCATGCTTATTTTTAATTAATTAGAATCTCAGTCTTAAGAAAAGTTTCAGCATCTTTTAGTAGTTCATCAAGGGGCAAAGCTGGGAAGGCCAAAAGAATTGTCCCATGAAGAGAGGCTGAGAACAATGTAGGCCTTTGTTTCCCTTATCACTAACCTGCCTTGATCTTGAAGTTGTGGTTGTCCTGTTTTTGGCAGTCACTGGTTAGGGTCTCCAAGGCATTCCACCTCCCTTGATCTCACCTACCAGAGCCAGATAGTCTCCCAGGAAGCCCAGGGAAATCTCTGCTTGTGCATCCCCTGGAAAGGTGGCAAATCTGAGTTTGTCATTGGTAGCTGTGATTTCAGCCCTGGAGAAGTCCTGAATCTTATCCTTGTAAGGCTTTAGAGGCTTGAGAACTTACTGAGGCTCACTTTTTGTTTCTCAAGCCATAAAAGAACTAAATCAAACCTTATTAACCTTTCTCCTCAGACCTTTTTTGGAAATCTTTTTTGTAATCCCAAGTACTTTGTTTCCACTTTCAATATGAACAAATGATCCTACTTGTT
This sequence comes from Eonycteris spelaea, assembly GCA_003508835.1. NCBI lineage: Eukaryota > Metazoa > Chordata > Mammalia > Chiroptera > Pteropodidae > Eonycteris > Eonycteris spelaea. Next base: position 8,612,969 of record PUFA01000039.1, read on the forward strand.
TCTTGCCATTGCTTCTGGAAACACATTTCTTAGAGGACACTGTGTAGCATCTTGATGTCACTTCTTAGTTTAAGGGAACTAAGTGACTTGAGAAGTATGCATTGGGCCTCCTTCGCAGGCCATCCGGGAGCTGTGCCAATATGTGGTGTTATTAAGACTTTTCTGTGATTGTATGAGCGTAAGACCATGTTAACATTTATGCAGCTTCACTACAATTTAAATAAAGATAAATATAAAATATTGCAATTTATATTTTTGGTGGCAAGCATACTGCTGTATTCAAAATGTTTTAGCCAGGCTTTTGATGGCTCACTGGAGGGCGGTTACAATGATAGCATGGTATGACGCCAGAGCTTTTAGAAGCCAACAGCAGGCTTTTGAACATCATGAAAATGTCAGTGTTTTATACAAAGAGGAACTTGATGCAAGGTAAGAATATTTCTATGCAAGAGAGATAGGTTTCAGTGCTCTAGTGTGATATTCATTATCTCCTCTTGACATCCTAAGTATTGATTCTGCAGCTCTTTCCCTGCTTTCAGCATACAAGTGTGCACACACATACTACACATGTGCATATACACACACAGCGATTGGATGAGCTTGCTCTTTTTCAAGAGGGTATTCAAGGGATAGTGAGTATGTTGGAATCTTGGAGTCTCAGGGTTTGTGGGTGTTCTTTAAAGGTCATTCCTTCTATTTTTTTGATGATGGGCAAGAATACTGTTTAGAAGTCCAGATGTTTGAGTATTTGGGAGGACTGAGCAGCCTACTATACCTAGAGTCAAAAAATCTAGGTTCAAGTCTAGTCTCTGCCATTTCCTAGCTCTTTTGCCCATCGGTAAGTGATTTCACCTTTCTAAGCCTCACCTTTTTCATTTATTAACTAGGAACAATAATAGGTGTCTTCTGCATTTCATAAGGTTAAGTGAATATGAAATAACATAATATAAAATAAGCCCTGTGAAAATGCTTGTAAAGCACCTGTCAATGATAAATGGGTATCATGTTCACCATGTGTCCTTTTTACTATGTTTTCACTATAAGGCAGTTCTTACTCCTTTCTTTTTACAGTACAAACCTTTTCTTCTCATTTTCTTTTCTGTAAGATGCTTATATTTTACCACATGGCATATCCTTGATGCTAATCTTGCTGCTTCATGAGGGTGTTTATTTGCCTACCTGTCTTAATTGCTTAATAAGGCCTCCACATACATCACTATGGATGAAGAGATCTTTCCCCTGGTGTTAAATGTGAAGCGATTATTCCAAGATCAAGAGGAAAGAGTTAATGTAAATATAATTGATGTGGCCACTGAATGTTACATGGCCACAGAAATAGTTTGTTTTCTTATTTAAATGTTATTTGCACTATGGGTCATAATCACCCATTTTCTGCTGTTTGTTACCCATGTATAAGGCAGGTCAAGCTCTTAGAAGATAAGCAGAGATAGGGAGATAGGAGTCTGATACTTTTGGCAGCTTTATCTTTTTATGGTTTCTTTCTTTTTTCTTCCTCTCTTTCTTTCTCCCTTTCCCCTCTCCCATGTTCCCTTTTCTTCTACCCTTTCCTTTCTCCCTCTCCCTCTCTCCCTCCCTCTCTCTTCCTCCCTTCCTTCTCTCCTTTCCCTCCCTTTCTCCCTTCCTTCCCTTCTTAAACTTCCTGTCTTTTTGAAGTCATTTATTTTCAGTGGCCATTCTATGACCTGATTTCATTTCATGATGGCATCTGGGTGTATCTGTCTATAGTCTGACCTACCAGGAGTTTGTGGAGTCCCGGACAGGTCATTTGTGTTTCCGTGAATAGGAGGTCTCAGAAAAGCCTTGTGAATTTCAGAGGCCATGCAGCCTCCTGTAATCTGGTTGTGGTTTTACTTCTCAGCAAACTGGCTGCCTCCTTTTGTTTTCTTCTTATTTCCCTATATGTAATCTTTACCTTTTAACTGTGAGGAATTAAATTATCAAGAAATTAGTGTTCTTATCCCAGGGAACACTGGTTTTTGTTGTTCTCATGTCCTTGCTTCAGTCACTTTTGGTGTCCTGTTTCCATCTTTAATAACTCACAATCTCATCTGCATATGTATGAGTTATTATGCAATTACATGGGCTTGTGAGTGCTCGTTTGTTTGAATTGTCCAGTTTGTAGGGTGTCATGGACCTGTGCCTGGCATAAAAAGGCATGTACACGTGACATCGGTTACAGTGTGATTATGCTCTGTTGTGATTGATTCCTGGAACAGGATTCTGTTTTGTTCTTTCTCTCCTTGGCATCTTCCTTGGAAACTTCTTAGCAGATTTTGGGTTACATAAGTCCCCCGCTTGTGACCCTGCACACTCTCACCGCATGCTTTGTTGACTCTCTAGTTTCCTCAGTTGTACTTTTCCTACTGAAATTTTACCAATTCATTCTTAACCATTTGGCCAGTGTCCCATCTTCATCTATTGGCCTCTAATTTCCAGAATTTCTTTTCTGCCATTTTCAGTGAATTTCAGTGCTCATCTATATCTTCTCTCTCTTTCTTGATGGTTTTTGTGAGCTTGCTAGGGATCAACATTCTCAACTGCATTGACCTTTATCTTTGCTTCTGTTACCCATGAGCTATCTTGAAACTCACTTCCTATTTTTTCCAATATCTCACATTCTCTGACGACCTCCATTATCTCTTCACATTTTCATTTCTCCTGTCGAACATGGTTTTTATCCTTATTGGGACCACCAGCCTTGGCACATCTTCCTGTTTTTCCCTTCGTCATCAGTGCTCCTTACTCTCTTTACTCTCTTTAGGCTCCTTCCTCTTCTCCTATAAATGCTCTCAATTATCTATCCACCTATCTCTGTCCTATCACCAACTTGTCCATCGCTCCAAACCTGCCAGCCAAAATTTCCCTTCTCTTCTAAACTTCTTGAAAGAGTAGACAAAAAAGGACCCATATAGGTGCACATGAGCATTATGCTCCTACCATCCCTGAAAATTTTCAAGCATATTTTGAAGTCATTGATTTCTCTGTAGCAGTCAGCATCATCAGCTTGGAAACTTTACCTCTTGGCTGCCGTGTGACTGTAGTCCCTTGGTACTTGTATACTGGTAAGTAATTACTTCCTCTCCTTTTCCTTTTATGGCAGTGTCATCTTCTTACTATCTCCTAGTCATAGCTATTCATTAAGATTGTTTTGGCCTTGTCCTCTTTTTCTTTTCATTTTCTCTGTCAGTGGTCCTACCTATTTCAACGGTTTCAAATCTTACCTCATTAGGGTGACTCCAATGTTTGATGTTGAAGTCCAGCCTCTCTCCTCAGTCCCATCCTCTATTTCTACCAGGCTGATTGCACTTCAGACTTAAGGAGAAGAAAGTGAAATTTACTTTTTTCTCCCTCAAAACTAGGTTTCCCCTCCCACATTCCCTTTTTATCTATTCTTGGCAGTATGATTGTTGTAGTTGCCCTAGCTTGAAACTTTTGAGTGATATTTGAGTCTTTCTTTTCCCCATTTAGTTGTGAATGAATCCTGTGGATTTCTGTTTCCACTATTGTTGTCCACTAAACAATTATTTCTTTTTTAAAAATCTATTTTAAGGAACCTTGATATAATGAGGACAGCAACATGTTCAGGGAGGGGATTCCCTCTCCCAGTGCTAGGAAATGAGCTATCAAAAGTCTAAAGCAACTAGGGTGATCCCATTCTCCATGGACATAGATTGATTTAGAGATGGGCACGTGACCCAGTTCTGACCAACGAGACATAAAGAGATGTTCGTGGAGAAGGCTTCTGGGAAGGATTTTGTTCTTTTGCAAAAAGAAAGTAAGGGGACCCTGCCCACTTCTTTCTTCCTGGACTGCAGTTGTCTTGGGGCTGCAGCTCACTGGCTTAGACTAGTGAGGTGACAAAAGCACAAGGACAAACAGCCAGCATGCTGAGGGGCATAATAAAGGAAAGACAGAAGGAGACTAAGTCCTTTATGGTAGAGTTCAGGCCCTATACTGATGTTGGAACCATCTACTTCCAGCTTTTGTTGTAAGAAAGAATTAAATGTCTTTGTTTTTAAGCCATTATGCTATTACTCGCAACTGAACATGTTCATATTCATAAAATTTCAAAATCTTTCTCGGATCATTTTAAAATTCCTTTTAAATTCCCCCCTTGCTTTTTCATAGCACTCATCTCAGTTTACAAGTATATATTTGTTTGATTACTGTTTAACTGTTGATAATCCCTATTAGACAGTAAGAGGATAAGATTCTTTTTCTGTTTTGTTCTCAAGTATATAGCATAGGACCTAGCTTTGAGTGCTAGGAAATAATTATTAAATTAATAATTAAAGAAACAAAAGAATAAACTGATACCTAGGAAACGAAATGTTTTTCCAGATAGCATGCAGGGGCTGAGTGTAGAATGATGTCTTTATTATTAAGGATATAATAGTGGATGATTCAGATACTGCTTCTTGACTCTTTAAAGTGTGAGGCCATGGAAATGAGTGGGATGAGGTCAGATGTTAGAGATGCCAGCATTTGAATCAAAGTTCAGATTTGTCCCCTAGCACTGGTTCTGACCTCTTGCCTCCAGGAGCTAACTTTTCATACTCCTTCAGTGACAGGTGAGATACTCAAACCATTTTGTATCTGATAAATTCATTAGCATATTAACCAAAATTGGCTGGGGCAGTTGGATAGGCATAGCTCTTAAAGCTGCATTCAAAGTCAGATTTCTTTTTCAAGTGGCAATTAATGACAAATGGAAAATGAGTCCTAGCCTGACCAGTCATTTTGAGTACTGCAGAAACCAAGACTTTATTTTGGAGAGGGAGGCACCACTTTGCTTAATGAACTTGTCCCTTCAGCATTTTTTAAATGTGTCTCTGTGATGTGCTCCTGCCTCCTCTGTATCCCCTATGTAGCTGTCTTCAGATTTTTTTTGTTATTGACTACCTCCTTAATTTCTTCCCTGAATAACTTAAGCCCACAAAGTTCTTTCCTTTCAACTTCATTAACTTTTGTCTGGACTCCTTAATACATCTGATTCTTAAATACGTCTAATTCTCTGTGTTTGCTAGTTCTTTCCTCTGTGCCTCTCCGCACACCCCCCCCGCCTCCCCCTCCCCCCAATTGAAAGCTTCTCGAGAGTGGACACTGGTACTCAAGTCTTATGGTATCCACAGCCCCTTACAGAGGGTAAGTTTCATGGGACTGCTTAGAGCATTTCGTGGGACAAACTAAATGGCCTGACATAAAAGCTGAAATCACCAAAAGTCAGTAGGAGGAGTGAAGCCACTAAGAGCAGGGAAGCTTTTAGTTTTTTCTCTTCTATTTTGTTTGATTTTTTCTTCAAATGAGTATGTTTTATTTAAATTTTAATTATAAACATACGTAACAAAATAAAACAGAACTGGGAGACTTCTGTATCTAGCAAATGGTTATTTACGTTTCCCAGGAAACATTCTTTTTCAGAATACCTGAAGATACTGGGTTAAACATTGAAACATTTCCTTCAGTGCTCAATTCAACTGACAAACTGTAGGGCCACTGCTTTGTGTAACTAAAGGGGAAATGAATAACATTATATATTCTGTATGTGGTGGCTCTGCAAGAAAGCAAAGGAAGTTCTAAAGACAAATTTAACAGAAGGCACAAATCCTGAGGGATAACTGAAACTTATAGCTGTCCTGGGGACATTTGTTATTCCCTAGTGGCCAAAAGCTTTTGGTTTCAACAGGCTTTGTAAGTTGGGGAACAGGAGACAAAGCCTACAGCTTGTGAAAGGGAGAATTAGAAAAATAAAAATCTTTCACTAAAAACGAGATATTAAAGCAATTTGGCTTTAAATGGAAAGGAGAAAAATTCCCGAGAAAATTTTTCACCCAGTCCAGCCCTAGAGTACAATTAGGTTGGGAATAATATTACTATTGTGGCCTGAAATTCTCCAAGCTGAGAATTTAGTTCTAAAATGGTCTTGACAAATAATAAACTGGGGAAAATATTTGCTACTTATATCACAAAGGTAGTATTAATATTCCTAATATATAGAAAGAGCACCTAAAAATAGAATAAACACACTAATAACCCTATAGAAAAAGATCCTGTACTTGCTCAATTTTTGCTTTATTTTATTTGTAAAGTATATATAATAGATTCCGGATTCATACAACTTCCTGGTTATGTATACCTTATATTATTAAGATCATTTTTACTCCTAATAACTCATTTTTGCTTTCAAGTCTATTTTGTCTGATATTAATATATCTACCAACTTTCTGTTAGTGTTTTCTTGGTATATCTTTTCCATCCCTTTTCTTTCAGTCTTTCTCCCATTACATTTTGGATAGACCTTTTCTTTGTACAACATAGAGCTAGATTTTGTTTTATTAATACAATTAAATATATTTTTATTAGGTGGATTTAATCCACTCCCTTTCATTTTGATTTATCGACATATTTGGATTAATTTTTCCCATTGGTTTTAGTGATTACTTCTAAGCTTTTAACATGCTTCATTAGGCTGCTAAGGTGTGAAATTTTCTACCTCCCCTCAAAAAATACAAGAACTCTAAGAATGCTTTAACTTAAATTTCTCAGATTCTCTTCTCCATGAGATTGTTGGCTAATATCTTATTTCTACCTTACTTTTAACCAACTTCATAAATTAGTCATCATTTTAATCATAATCAATGTTAATATTTTATCATAATCAATGTTAATATTTTACATTTCATGCTGTTCATATTTATCAGTGTGTTTACTGATTTCTTTGCCTACTTTTTCCTTCTGGGACTCAATTTCCTCTAGTTATTCTTTGAGCAAATATCTGGGGATGGTAAACATTTTTAGTTTTTACTGATACTGTCATTATTTTGCCCTCCCTCTTGAATCATAGTACATTTAGTTATCCTTCTGGTATCTGTTGTTATTGATGAAAAACTTATTGCCAATCTTAAGAGTTATTCCTTCTGTAGGCAATCAGTTTTTCCCTGACGACTGACCATTTTAAGGTTTTTCAGGTGCATTTAATTATTATCAAGTTTTACCATTATATTCCCAAGTGTGAATTATTTTAATTTATTCTGTTTGACTTTCCCTGTGCTACTTCAATCTTCAGACATGGAAATTTCCTGGTTCTTTACGTTACCTGGTTCATTGGCTCTCCCCTATAGTTCTGTTCTCTCCTTATACTTTTATTAAGATTATATTGGACTCTCTGTTTCTAACATCTCTTAACTATTACTTCATTTTTTAAATCTTTCCAACTCTTATGCTTCTTGATGATTTCCTCCACTTTGTTTTCCAATTAATTGATTCTTCAGTAGTGTCTAATGTATTTATTATACCCATAAAGTTGCAATTTAAATGAGTGTATTTTTTATTTCTAAGAATTTTCTTCTAATTATTGCTTTAATAGCATCCAAAAGTTTTGACATGTAGTAGTTTAAGTATGGTTCAGTTAAAAATATTTAAAAATTTTAGTTATGACTTCTTTGAGTCATGAATTATACTTAAATATATTTCTTAATTTCTAAATATAATGGAAAGTTTCTAGTTTTTTGTTATTGACATTCATCTTGTGGTCAGTGAAGTTATATTATTATTTCAGTCGTTTGAAAGTACTTGAGACTTTCTATTTGGTTAGTATATGATCAGTTTTTATTCCACATGTGCCTAAAAGAATGTACATTCTTCATCTTGACCATGAGATAGACTGCCCTTCTCTCTTTTATATGTATATATACAATACATGTGTGTATATATACACACACATCATATATAATGTCCAAGTCTCTGTTTTTGTTTTGTTTGTCTCCGTTTTATCTAAAATTATTACATTTTGTCCTAATTTTCAAAAGAAGTTTTATCTGGGTATAGAATTCTATGATGATATTTGTTTTCTTTCAGCAAATTAAATATATTGTTTCATTCTGTCTTCTGCTGTTGCTGCTGAGAAGTTAGCTGTCATTTGGTCACTCCCTTGAAAATTTCTTTTCCCCCTGTCTACTTTTAAGATTTTCATGTTGACAATTTTCTGTACTTTTACATGATCATATATTTAGGTGTGGATTGTTTTTGAAATTTCCTGCTTGGAGTTTGTTGAATTTATTTAGTCTGGATTTTTGTCTTTTCTGTTCTAGAACATTTTCATCCATTATTTCTTCAAATATTGTCTGCCTCTTTCCCTCCCATATCTTTGCGAAACTCCAATTAAACACATTAGACCATCTTATTTAGTTTTCTTTTTTAACCTATTTTTCATATTTCACATCTCTGTGTCACATATGCTAAAGTCTAGATAACTTTGTGTGACTTGTCTTCCAGTTTACTTATTTACCTTCTTCTGTGTCTAATCTATTACTGAATCTGTCCATTAAATGCTAAATTATGTTGTAATATTTAGAATTTTTATTTCATCAAGTCTGATATATCCCTTTTTTATAGTTCCCTATTTACTGCAGATATTTTTAGGGATGTTTATTCAAGCATTGTAAACAAATTATTTACAATCCATGTTTTAAATATAATTTCAGGTCTGTTTCTGCATAGTTTGTATCAGTGACACCTCCCGTTGTGTATCCTTATATGCTTGATTGTTTTTGAGCTGTATAAGCACTAGTTTTTTAAAAAATTGTTTGGGGGGCCCTAGAGTTGAAATCTTTCAGAGAGGATTTGGGTGTTTTTCCTACCAGGTGTCTAGAAGGTAAATGAACAAGCTGGGAACCATCTAGGATCAAGTTCACAACTTGATTTTCAAGTCCACCCTAAGGAATATGAACAGCCTAGACTGTAAAAACTATGAAGGTTAGATTGTGGCTTCAACTTTTTGGGTTCAGTTTTTTCTTTGTCAATGTGCCTCTTCCCCCCATTGCAGTACTTATTATTAGTATAATTTTTCTGATTTACCTTTAACCAGGACCCTTAAAAGACTACACTCTGAGGATAAAATGTGGGGAAGGTTTCTACTTTGGGTGACTCTCGACCTTGACCCCCTTCTCCACAAGGTTGCCAAAACCAAAACTCAAGTTCGAATCAACAAATGCTCTAGGTCTGAGTGGCCTCAGTGCTCTGGTTACCTTTCTGCGTTTCTTTCTCTCACTTAGCTTTTGGACTGGTAGTTCCTAATCATTTTGTTGAATTTTTGGTGCTTTTAAGAAGTATTTTAAATATTTTATTCAGGTTTTGTTTTCAAAGAGCGGGCTGGTTTGAATCATCTAATTCACCATCATAGGAAATGAGAGTTGGCTATTGCTTTTTTAAAAAAATGTTGTGAGCTACCTTACCAAACCATCTTATTGTTTATAACACTTTTTAGTTTATTCATTTATTTATGCAATCATAATACCTGCAAAGAATGATAATTTTTTCTTTTTTAGTAATAATATGATACTTTTATTTGTATCTGTTTTTGACAGGAATCCTTTTGTATCTTGATTATGCATGATGCTGACATTTGTGTGTGTGTTTTATCTACATGGTGTGTGTATTTTTTATGTTACATATGTTTATATTAAGTAAGTATATTAATGCTAAATATGTTTACATCAACTTTATTTTCACCAAGGGGCTCTAAGAGGAATTTATAGTGAATCGTGTGCCTTTTCCCATCTACCAAAATGGCCATATACCACTACTATGTCCTCTCTTTGGATGAATTATATTTGTATATTACCTAATAGTGAATTATCCTTACATGTTTGAATGACATGTAATGAATTTTCTTGGTCACAGTATTAGTTATCTATAGCTGCCTAACAAATTACCACAACTTAGCAGCTTAAAGCAGAGTGTTTATTATATCAATTTCTCTGAGTCAGGAGTCCAGGCATGACTTAGCTGGGTCCTCTGCATCTCTGTAATAGCTTAGATCTAATCCGAAGCTTGACTGGGGAAGGATCTCTTTCTCACTTTGTGCGGTTGTTGGCAGAATTCAGGCTTTTTTTGCAGGTTGTTAGATTAGGAGCCTCTGTTTCTTGCTGGCTGGAGCCTGCCCTCAGTTCCTTGCCATGTGGCTATCTCCATAAACCGCTCATAACATGGCAGAGAATAACAGAATTCTCAGCAAAACAGACATTACAGTGTTACACAGTGTGATTACATACACATTATCACATATAGCCTGTCACCTTTGCTGTATTGGTTAGAAGCAAGTTGTACACTCCCATTTAAGGGGAGGTGATTACAAAGGATGTGTCTGGTTTTGGTTTAGACATTATGAATTGGTTGCAAGTGGCAGAAAATGGCATACGTAAGATAGACATTCATTTCTCTCTCATCTGAACATCTTCAGGTCAGCAGCCTAGGGCTGGTGTGGCAGCCTTGCCCCAGGGAGACACAGGAGTCTCAAGTTCCTTCCAGTCACATCGTGATGCCCTTCCTAAGCGTTACCCTTTTCTTGTCATCCTAGATGGCTTGATCTGCATTCCAGAGAACAGAGTAGAAGCAGGGAGTGGAAGAGGAGGCAAATGACTGAGAGGTCTTTTAAGGAGGATCCTAAAAGCTGTTAGATGATGCTTCTGCTTATACCACATTGGTCAAAAATGTAGTCTTTGTACTTTATTTGCCCAGTAATAATTTTGCTACTGTGGAAGAATGGGACAACAGATCATGAGGGACCACTAGCAGTTTCTGCTACAGCTAGCTTTCAGCTTAAAAAAAAAAAAGTTTCTTTTTTCTCTGGAATAGTTTAGCATAAAATTATTTTGTTGAGACTTGAAAAGATAATCTAAGAAAATACCAATGACTCAGTTTCTTTTATGTAGAATTGGCAGGACTTGAAGAGCACAGTATATCAGAGAGGACTGGCTCACCTGGACTAGGTACAGTGTGGATATGAGAAAGTCTGGTAGTGGAAAAGGAGCCTGCTAGGGCCAGAGGTGTTACATGTATTGTCTCATTTAATCCGCAAGAACTCTTGGGGTGGGTAATAGTATTCTGGCTTTAAAGAAGGGGATATTTGCCCAGAGGCATTCAGATAATTTATGGGAAGGCTATACTTTAAATCCAGAGCTTTGATATCAAAGCCAATGTTCTTTTCTATAGTTTGAAGAATTAACAGACTCCCACAGAAAGGGCCATCCCTCTAAGGGTCTTGAATAGGGACCTTAGTCTTTTTCTTCATTAGTTATGCAAGCTCTATACTTTGATATTTTGAGCTTGCAGGGAATGAGATGAGGAAGGAACAGGTAGGATTTATGGACATCTTATTCAAGCCAGCTCCCATAGACAAGAGTCTGAGTGGTAGTCAGGATGTAACAGGATAAAAGTTTTGTACCTTTCTTTCCTTCCATGGTCCACTTATGCATTAGGAAGTATCAAATGGACAATTGAGGCTCATTAGGAATTTCATGCCCACAGGCTTTTGCCTACTGGCAACAAACCCTGAAAACAGCCCTGACCAGCCTTTCCAGAAATAGACCTGGGTCATACTGGGCAAGCATGTCTCAAACTCTGCTGCTTTGGTTCATTTTCTCAGAATAGTCAAACCCCTTCTGAGTGGTGTCTCTATGAAATTTAAATCACAAGGTCATAAGTGGGGGAACTTCTCTCTTCTCTCACTCCTGTCAAGTACTTCTGAATATTTTATTGAATTCTGATCAGTTAGAAGTTTTCTCTTCCAGCCTTTCTTCTGCTGGTAACAGAAGTCCTTATTTAAAGAGAATTCAGTAATTGAGAGATGGCAGGAAATAGCGACCCTGTCCCCTGCTGCTGATAGCTACACTTTGCAGCCTGTGCTGCCAGTGCTGGGTAGAAGACTGGTGGGTGAGTCTCAGGGCTTTTTCAGGAAGTTGGCTGCATCCCATTATCTCGGAATGTGTGTGAAGTGTTTAGCGAAACAGCACTGGGTAAAAGGCTGTCATGTGGCTGCAGAACAGAAGGATTTTTTTGTATTGGGCAATCCATAATCCCTTTGTTTCAGAGAAATCTCTAAAACTGACTTCCCATGCTGCCTCCCCGCCCCCTCTGTGTTTTATTTGCATATACAACCTTGAGGTTTAAAGCTAATTTATTTCTATCTCATTTACTCTCAGCCTTTATACTGCATTTAATCAGTTGCTTTGGTCCTACTGTTACTTCCTCCAGGCTTGCCGGGAAAGGATTATTGCTGGGCCCTGATACCCCAGGCTCATCTAGAGCATCTGGCCAACATGCCAGAACGCAGAATATCTCAGAGGCTTTTGCTCTCAAACTGGCAAGTGCAAGGTAGTTTTAGGCTGGCATGGAGCCTTCCTTTTGCAGAGCACCCAGAAAATGGGAAGTCTAAAGGGAACCGAAGGCTCTTTTTAAAAGCAAACTGGAAAGTGTATGAAAAATAAAATGCAAGTGACCTGCTCAATTCCCAGGTATCCTCCCCAAGTCATTTTTTTGTGGTTAGGTCATTTAGATTCTCATGGCAAGAACTTGAGGACAGAGGCTGCCTCAGTAGATTTCTGGTTAACATTAGACTGGGAGTTCGGGGGTATTGTGAGGGACTTTACCTCACAGTGATTGCTCTGGTACCTTCACTCTGAGTGAGTGAATTTTCACAGTTCTCGTTGTCTCGGTGGAAAACTCTTTTGGGTGTGTGCGTGCCCTCATTGAGGTGGGCACTAAGATTCAAAGAGAAGCAAAGGCCAAGCAGAAAGTGGGCCCAGGATAAACTTGCTGGGCAGTTCTCAGCCAGCAAAAGAGGACAGGAGTGTACCTGTGGCATTTAACATGAAATCCCTGTTGCCCAGACGCTTTTGCCAAAGAGCTGTGGACGGTGATCAGTAGCTGAATGAGGAGGAGCTTCAGATCCTCCTCAGTACTTCTGTCAGTTGATTTGTTCGACCACAGAGCCAGCTGGCAGCCAGAATGAGAAAATGAGTGAGAAGCTCTGATTTTTTAGGCTAAGTAAGATGGCTTCTAGGTAGCATTCCAGTCAGAGAACTCCTGGGATCTGGAACAATGAGTTCCTGCAAAATTGAGATAAAGTCCCCTCTCCAGTCCTGTAACTCAAAGTGAACTTTGCCTCAAATGAGTTTCAATCTCTCTTTATGCAAAGGTGAGAAATTATTGGGGGCTTTCAAGCTAGATGGTGCCTTGGTGCTAAATGGAGAAATGGGTGTCTTATCCAGAATTGTCCAGCCTGCCTACCTCCCACCCTCTACTTTCCCCTCCCTTCATTGTTGACTACCACCTGTTTTCAGATATTCATAATGGCCACTTAGGTCCCCACATCTCTCTTGCCGTGGTTAAACTTGGCCCTGTGTTCTTGAAGTCTGAACCCAAATGTTCACTAAAACTGCATGGCTAAGGACGTGTAACTGCATGTTTCCCCCATGGAACGTGGTCTTACTTCTCTGTAGTGTTTTGGTCTATTCTCAGATTAGTGTCTGTGAGGCGACTTACATAAATTAAAATTTAACGTCCAAATCTGATTCGGTAATGTATTTACATGGATAAAAAATCAAAGGACACCAAGGGCCGTGGTGAACACACTTCCGCCCACTTCACTTCTGTGCTTTCCAGCTTCCCTTCCTCAAGGCAACCAGTGTTGCCAGTGTCTTCTAGCGTTTTATGCATATTCAATCACTTCACACCCATGTAGTATTTTTCCCATTTTCACACAAAAGGTAGATTACTATGTATACATGATTCTACAATTTGCCTTTTTCATTTAACAACGTATCTTGGTTATCATTTTTTGTTAGTATATAAAGAGCTTCTTAGGAGGTGGCTTTTGTTTTTAATAAATGTAGAATGACTCAAGTAGAAGCTTTTGGGAAAACGTGTTAATTGACTGATGTTTAAAAACGACAGTGCTCCAATTAATTAAACTTATTACTAGGCAAAATGTATTGTTTAAATGAAGGATATATTTGATTGTTGTGTCTAAGAAGTGATTGCGAAGGCTTTTTAGAGCTAGTATGACTCACAGAACATCTTTGATGATAAGTCTGGAGTCAATGTGTGGTTAGTTTTGATTGGGAGTTTGTGCAATTCAGTTTAGTTTAAAACCTGTTAAGGCTGTAAAGCAGCCACAGACTAGGTCTCCTTGGCCACGTCGTTTCCCATCCACTGTGTTGGGACCATTTTGTAACAATCAGGTGTAAGGGGCTGTGCTAGATATATCATGGCCACTAGGCCGTTTGGACTCTGGAAATGTCGAGATACTTTGTCTTTGTAACTGTGAAAAGTGAAAAAAAAAAGCTTGGCTATTTGCATTTTTCTCACTGAAACCTGCTGTCAAGTTGGGAATGCTTCCAGACCCAGGTTGCTGACTGGTTGGGCTGTGGCCCTTTAATGGTCATGTTCCTGGTAAAGAGATAATCCCCAAAGGGATGGGGGGACAAGTTGGGTGTGGGTAAGAGGGCCCATCTTGAGTGTTTGCCAGGGCAGCCACTTTAATGCTTCTGGGAGAGCCAGGCTATTTGCAGAAAATGGAAGTCACCTTTCTTTCCCTTTAGAAGGGGTGTGAAGGCTTAAAATCCTCAGCACCAGCTTAAGACACCCAGAGGTCCTAAACACTGAAAAGATTATGGTACCTGTCCTTTCCCATCCTCCCTCCTCACAAATAGATAATTCAAAATAAAAAATAATTAGGAAATTTAAATTGTCCACTATCCTCAGTATGAATGACTAGATTTTTAAAAAGATTATATCACATATCAAATTGACTCAATTTTTTTTGTTTTTTGGGTATGCATGCTTTGCTGTTGCCCAAGGACAAATTGTCTATTTTATGATCCAACATCAAGAGATTCTAGTTTTGAAGAGCTGCCCTCTTTCTAGGATTTGGGTGGTAGAAATTATTTTACAATATCAAGAATTTTGAAGTTTTAAAAAAAGTTTTATTTAATATAAATACCGTTACCCAAACTAAACATTAAAATAGCTCTGAAATTTTCCTTCAAGAAGTGCATTTTCTTCTTGAGTGCTCCATGATGAAATCAGTCTTAATTTCAGTTCAACTGGTGTGTAAAAACACACAGTGAGTGATTATTAGTCCCCGAAGAAGACAAGACAGATGGAGCCCAGAATGGAATTGGCTTTATGATTAATTGAATCCTTGAAGAGCTGAACAGAAAGCTGATTCGGCCCAATCAGTGCTTTGAGACTGCTTGTGCTGTCCCAGGTTTGAGAGAGAGGAAAGGGTCACAATAACCCAGATTTACCCTCTATTAAAATGGATTGGATGTATGCGCCAGACGGTTCCCATTTTTAAACCATTGATGCAGGATAATTGGAATGGAAACAAACAAGATTAGAACTAGATTACAGGTATTTGTGCAAGTTGCCTCCTTAATCAATCAGAGTCCATGATTTGGTCTGAGCATGCGTTATCATTAGAATGAATCATTGAAACTCAGCGACACATCTGGAGCTGTCCAGCAAGAAGGGGAAGAGGGAGGAGGGGGAGCCCAGAGCTGCTTGGGCTTGGGACTAGTACAACTGTAAAGTGGTTTTCTGTCTTTTTGAGCAGAAGGGTTATGAGAGAATTTTAATTTTGCTCTTTTTCTTTTCAGCGGGGATGCATAATGTATAGGTTTGAAATGACTGCCTCTTCCACAGTGAATAGATGGATGTGTTCTTTTTTAATGTTTGGATCAAATGACAGCTGCTGCCTGGGGACCCTGTAATCCAGGGAGTGGGAAGGAAAAGGCCTGGTGTTGTGGGGCACTGCAGCCACATTAATCGGGTCCATGAGGATGATAGGAGCCTTGGTACCTTGCTAGGAGGTCTGTTAGTGCAGAACACCGACTGTGGAGCTAGAGAGCTCGGGTTTGCCGTCATGGACAGGCTACCCTTCCTGGGCCAGGAACTGAGGGAGGAAGCCCAAGTTCCCTCTCAACCTCTCCCACCACTAACTCTAGCCATGGGGTGGGGGTGGGGTGGGGGTGATCTAGTCCTGAACTCAGGAGTCTGGACACATGAGTTACTGTCTCAGGTCTACAGGCAGCTAACTGACATTTGAGTAACCATTTTACTTTTATGAAAACGAGAGGACTAGAAATCTGAGGTACTTTATGGCTGGAGAAGTGTACCACTGTCCTTTTCCTTCTTGAGTTTTCTTCCAGGTGTCGGTGCTTGTGCCAGGTCCCTGGCAGCATGCTGATTCAGGTCCATAGAAGTCCCCCAGATAGGCAAGCTTCACCCTTACCTTTGAACTGTGCTTTTTTTTTCCCTTCCTTTTTTTTCCATTTTGAGCTGTGAGTCAGGCTGTAGGCAGCTCATTTATGTGGGAGCCAACCAGAGGGAAAGCTGCTTGAAGTCTACTTTTGTTTTGCCGCCAGAGATGTTTTCCTCTTAAATGGACCAGGCAGGTCAGAGGGAATCATAAGGGATCTCGATTGTCCCTAGATGAAAATGAGTACAGCAAAGCACCTCAGAAGGGGGTGAAAAAAAATCTTGATGACATTTCTTAACTCTAGCATGCTCCAAATCGAACATACCTAAAAAGGTACTATCCGCAAGGGAAAGAGGTGAGATTTCTTGGTCCCACATCAGGGAATGTGAAACCAAGGCTCATGCCACACCCTCAGACCATTGTAGCGCTCAGAACTGAGCCCTGCTTCTCTTCTACCCATTTCCCACTGCCATGTCCTGCTGTTACCTTGGCCCCATTTAGCTATTCCAGCCCATAGCTTCCACTGCTGTCATTGTCTTAGGCACAAAGGAGTTTAATTTGCTTATTTTTTTGGAGTCCCCTTTGTGAAGAATAGCACTTGACAAGTATCTAATTCCCCTGTGTCCCATACAGCCTTTGTTCTTATCAGAGGCATCTTCTGCCTTTCCAGCTCAGCCTCAGCTGAACCCTTCCCCCACCTCCCTAGCCTGGACCCCAAGAGCAAGCAGTACTCAGCAGATTTTTCTACTTGCTTTTGTGTGGGTACTTGGGGATGGATGGGGGAGGGGCAGTCCTGGTTAGGCAACCTTGCCTGATTCCCTGGACCTGAAAGGCTCAGTCATGTATGGGAAGGGAGGAGTTGGCTGAACACTGTCAATCTTGCCTGGGACTAAGTAACCCTTGGCATCCAGGGACTGAAGAGCTCATTCCTCTTTTTTACCCTTGAGTCTGGCTCTTACTTCCAGTCTGCCCAGAGCTATACTCCTGGAGTCCTGGAAATGTAGTTGCTCTATTCGGTGACAAAAGGGTAGGCTACACACGTAAGCCTGCTGGTTATATAAGATGGAAGAGGAACTTAGCAATGTCTACCTTCACCATTTATTCTCTAGACTTTGTTTGGAACCTGTCCTCTGGAGCAGGGGAAAATTCTAGCCACTTTTCTAATCTCCCAACAAGGCCCAACATGACAGGAAGCTCTTATTTTAGCCTCCAGGATAACACTACTTGTGGCTCTTGTATCTCAGCTACCTGTGTAATGCCCAGTGCTGTCACAGGGTATGTATCAGAGAGCTGTCTGAATGAGCTGTTCCCAGCAGAGGAATCTCTTGTCTGGGAGTAGCTTAGGATCCATCTCTAGGGGAGGTGTGCCAATTAGGCTTGCATCTCACAGAGACTATTTCTTTCTGCTTGGGCATCAGTGTTGATCAGTGTTGTTCACATTCACAGTTATTGCCAGCCTCCCTGTCCCTCTTCTTTTCTTGGGTGCAGCGTTCTCAATTGTGACTGGGTAAGTGGACAAGCTCTATTGGGGAGGGCTGATGGAACATGGGAGACACATGAGGGTGGAATGGGTGGTGGTAGGACACACATATACTTGGACCCATATCCCTGTACATCTCATGCAGAAGAAAGGACCTGTCCTTGCCCTGCTCCCCTTTCTTTCTGGCACCCCAGCCTCTGGACTACTAGGCAAATGTGATTCTCAGTGACGAGCTGGAAGGGGAGGACTAAGCCAGGTAACAGTCATGGCTAAGGGCTTCCTACCAAGAGGGATGCTTTTTGGAATAGTGCTTGATGCTTCTCTCCTTTGCCCCTCATGGGTGTGTTGATAAGTAACTTTGTCTCCTATATATCCCAAAAGAACCATGCTGGGAAGCCAACAGAAAGCAGAGATGCCATCCAGGGATACAGAGAGACCCAGAAGCACCAGAAGCCCACTGACTTGCACAGTGACTGGCCAAAGCCCTTGGCCTCTCTGTACTCTTACCTAGAAGAGGGGGAATATTCTTCTACACCTCCTGGTGCCATGGAGAGAGGTG
Source organism: Eonycteris spelaea (assembly GCA_003508835.1). Classification (NCBI taxonomy): domain Eukaryota; kingdom Metazoa; phylum Chordata; class Mammalia; order Chiroptera; family Pteropodidae; genus Eonycteris; species Eonycteris spelaea. The sequence goes on from PUFA01000039.1 coordinate 8,631,071, forward strand.
AAACTACCCCTATAAAATGCTCTGATTGTCTTGGAAGAAAAATGCTGTATCTCTGCCAGTTCAAGTTGTAAATAGCGACACTTGAAAACGGATAGGGCATCACTCTGAGGAGCTGCAAATACCTCCCACGCCTGTTTATTTTCCAATTTATAATCACCTTTTCCTAAAGAAGGTGGGGAGATGCTGCTTGCCCTGCACACCTCACTGATGGTGGGAGGATTAACCAAAAGATAAGTACAGCTGTGAACTAGGCAAAGACATTTGGCAACAGAGATTGTCGCCCATGGTGAACAGGCCCAGAGAGGCCAGGTCATTTGGCAAGTGTTAATTGAATTTCAACCTGTTAGATTCTGTGGGGCTAAAAAGATGTATTTGGCATATTTACTACCTTCAATATGTTTAGAGTTTAGACAAAGGCATGAAGAATGTTTAGAAATTACCAGAGTACTTACAATAGTCCAGACACTGTGAGCTAAGAGGTTTATATGCATTTTTGTCATTTAATCTGTCCAAGTACATAATATTATGAATAAGTACAATTATCTTTTCTGTTTTACACATGAGGAAACTGAGGTGTAGGGAGGTCAAGTACTTCCTTAGGGTCACATAGCTAGAGTGTGGTTTGTTCTAAGACATAACCTAGGCATTGTGACATACTAAGTGATGATAATGCATAGAGACAGAATGACACCGTGAGATAAGTGGGGGAGGAGAAAAGAATAGTGATGTGAGCAGGTGGAGAGAGAGGCTGAGAGAGAGAACTAGCTAGATATTTGCATTCCTATTGTTTTCTCTGCCCAGGAGTGATAATCAACCTTATTCTTTATTTCCATGTGCCATAGGGCAGATCCAAACCCAGAGTAGGATATGTTTCAGGAGTGGGTAGTAGATAAGAAACTTGACTTGGATGGCTCACCAATCCCATAGAATAACTCTTATCAAACACTCCTGAGGTGGACTTTGTCCCTTGGGGAATATAGTTTGGGGTTTCTTCCTTCTTTTTTTGATAAATTGGGTTCTAGTGCCTCTGTAGTTGAATTCTGTCCTGGGTTTCTTCATTCACTTGCCCTCCTCACCAAGGGGTCCTTTTGAAGTCAAAGACTGTGCATCTCAGCTTGTGGTATTGGGCCCTGAAAGCCTCTCAGAAGAAATCCTCTCCTTATTGCTGGAGACAGGCACCCAGGAAGAACTTCTGCAAATGCGAGCTTGCCATGATAGATAGTATTAGACCTACCGCACAGGGAGTAGCGTTTGCCTGTTGTCACCAAGCACAAGAGGGGGACCCTGCCATTGGGGAGCGGGTCAAGCACAGTATTTTTAGCAAGCAATCCTTTACCATTCCTTTAGCCATTTAAAAAATAGATACCACCCTTTCTTTCTAATTTGCACCATTCGTCATTCTCTCTTTGCTTTTCACATACTGAACAGTTCATGAATATTTACCCTCCTAGAGGCAACTCTGTGTGTACGTACCTCTCTCTGCAACTCATCCTGCCCTTCTTTTCCTATCATGAAAGGTAACATAGTGGAAAATAGTGGAAGGCAGGAAATAGGAAGAAAGCAGGGTCCCTTGACTTTGAACCCTTGGATGCTACAAATGATGAGTTCACATGCCTCTGTTCCATATTCCTGCTTGTCTGCGAGATTACCTCTCCCCCTGCCCTGGTTGTCCAAACTATCTGCCTTTTTCAGAACTCAGCCAACCTTGAGGTCCCATACCATACTTCTACCCTCTTTGCTTGGCTGGTGAAACGCCTCCCCTTGGCAATCAATTCCATGATCCCTGTAGTGCTTTGATGAGGTTCTGTGGCTTGGATGTTCAGCTCTTCAGCTTTTTTGTTGTTCTTGGCACAGGCTAGCTGAGAGGAGTAGGGAGCCAGCTTTTACCTCCTGTTTTCCTAGTAAAACTTTGCTTGTCAGCCACACTGACACAAAAGCCCTTGTAATTCTGAACAACAAAGGAGCTTGGATCCCACCTCAGGGATGTTAAGCTGAGCTGAGGACTCTGGAGAAAACCTCTCCCGCTTGTAGCTGGGCCCCTCTGCCTGGTATATTCCCATTCCTCAGCCATTGTTCTGTCTTTTGGCTCTCCAGAGTGGCTGAAAGGACAGGATGACTGTGTGAGCATTCAAATGAGGGAGTTGGTTATTGTTGATGTGTACTTCTCAGCTGTGTTGCATCTAGGACCTCTTGATGCCCTTTCCCCATACTTCTGTGGAAGATGACATTCTCTCTCTCTCAGTATCTTCTCTAGACCAGAAATGATTCCAGATGTCATCTTATTTTTACCTCTGTCTCTGAGCAAGGAAGCCCTCTCTCATAGCCCATCTCAACACTTGCCACTTCTAGCCTTAACATTTTATTCATTTGAAAAATATGTATTGAGTACCGAGTATGTGCTAGGTACCCTGCTGTACTGGGAATATGGTGGTAAACATGACAGATTGGTCTTGCTTCTTAAATAGTTTATCTTTTAGTAAAAAAAAAAAAAATTTAAGTCAGTTACATTACCATAAGAAAGTTTTATGTCAAACTACAGAATGAGAGGAAAATTTTAGAAATCACATATCTGATGAGACTTGTATCTAGAATATGTAAAGAACTCTTATAATTCAATAATTTTTTAAAAAAACTACCCAATTACAAATATAGGTAAATGATCTGAATAGACAGCTGTCCAAGGAAGATATGCACTGGCCGATAAGCACATGAAAAGATGTTTGACATTATTAGTCACCGGGGAAATGCAAATCAAAGCCACAATGAGGTAACACTTTACACAGACTAGAATAACTATTAATCAAAAAGATAATAACAAGTGTTTGGTGAGAATGTAGAGAATTGGAACCCTCCTACACTGCTAGAGGGAATTTAAAATGATTCAGTCACATTGGAAAACAGCGTGTCAGTTCCTCTAGTGGTCAAACACAGTGCTACCATATGACCCAGTAGTTCCACTCTTAGGTGTATACCTAAGACAAATGAAAACACATGTCCACACAAAGACTTATACGTGAATATGCGTAGCAGTAGCATTAGCATTCATAATATCCAAACAGCAGAAACAACCCAAATGTTCATTATCTGATAAATGGATAAATACAATGTGGTTTATTCATACAATGGAGTATTATTTGACAAAAGAAATGAAGTACTGTTAAATGCTACAAATGGATGAAATTTTATAACATGCTACGTGAAAAGTCACAAAGGATTACATATAATATGATTTCATTTATATAAAATGTCCATATGAGGCAAATTTATAGAACCAAAAAGTAAATTAGTGCTTTGCCAAATTCTGGGAGAGAGACGGGATTAGGGAGAAATGGGGAGTGATTGCTATGGCTTTTCGGGGAGGGGGAGATGTTTTAAATGATTGTAGTGATGGTTGCAAAACTCCGTGAATATACTGAAAGCTATTAGATTGTGTGTATGTGAATTATATCTCGACAAAGCTGTTTTTAAAAGTCAGTGGTGTTATGAAGAAAATAAAATAGAATGATGTAGGGAATTTTTAGATGGGTTAGTTAGAGAGGACTTTCCAAAGAGCTGTCATTCTGGCCTCAACTCAGATGTCAAGATGGAGTTAGACATGCACCCATTAGGCTAAGAGTTTTCTAGGCAGGGGGAATAAATAGCCAGTGCAAGGGCCCTGAGGCAGAGATAAGCCTGGCTAGTCAGTGAAGCAGCCAGAAGGCCAGTGTTGCCAGAGTGGAGTTAGCCAGAGGGAGACAAAGAAGTGAGGTTGGGGAAGTTGGCAATGCACACAGAGAGACCAAGTAAGCTATATTTGGATTTTACTCTAAGGGTAATGGTAATCCACTGGTGGCTTTTAATGAGAGGAGTAACAATTTCTGATTTATATTTTTGAATGATTCTTCTGGTTGCTTTGTGTGAAGGAATTCTTCATGTTTTCAGAATATAGAGCTTACTACCTTTTAATTTTATACCTCTAATGGCAGAAAGTTCTGGGTGTCTCATTCAAGTCATCCCCCTTCTTATCAAGATTCTGGCTGGTAGATCTGATGGCCATGATAGCCTCTCATAACTGGGAAGATTATTGTTTTTTGACTAGGAAACGGAGTCAGCCTCCGTGTCTCTCCATGGATATGGCTCTTTCATCATGAGGTTATGGCTTTTCAGACTCGGGACCATGCTATCTACCTGGTTTTCTAGTGTTAGAGCTGACTCTGGCTATGGTACCCTCATCCCAAGAGGAGTAGGACAGTCCGGCTGCCTCCACTGGCTGGCAGGCCACCCACTCCCTTACCCAGAGGTTGAGAGCATTCTGGGGTAAGCATTACAGGGTTCTGTGTGGGTTTCCCACAACCCAGTAGCAGGGTGGGAATGAACTTTTTTATAGTTCCAGGTAGCTCCTGAGAGGCTGTGTGATATGGTGAATTAGAACGTAAGACGAACTATATGGCCCGGATTTGAATCTGGACTCCACTACTCATTAGCTTTCTAATCTTGGGAAAGTTATTTAATCTCTCAAGCAGTTAACTCATCCGTAAAATGGGGATAATAGCACCTACCTAGAGTTGGTTGTTGTGGAGGATTAAATATGTTAATTGCTGTAAAGCATTTAGAAGAGTTCCTGGCAAATAGTGCTCAGAGTGTTAACTGCTATTGTCTTCTCTTCCTTCACCAAACTTTATGTCAGAGTCAGCTCAGGACTGAGGCGTACTTATTGGGGAAGGCAGTGCAGCACATAGTCATTAGAGCTTTACTTGCTCTGCAGATATTTTTTAAAATTTCATGTGTGGTGTTCCCTCTGACTCTAAAAGTAATATGTGCTCAGTGTAAACTTTCCAAACATTAAAGTAATATGTAATATAGAAAGTTGAAATTATATCAAAAGGATCTAGATTAGTTGCAGAGAAGAACTGCCTAATCATAGTTTATTTTCTCATGCAACAAATGTTTATCGGTTGTCTGTTATGTGCGTCCTCAGAAGATTATTATGAAGAGTAAGGGAGATAATAATGTAAGAACAATTGCTAGCTCATGCCAGGTACCCAGTAAGTGTTCAATAATGGTAGTTTCTATTATTGTTGTCATTGTCATCCTGACTAGATGCAGACGTGTGGGCATTGTATTTTCTGCAAGCTTTTTCTCGATTGGAGAGCTGGGACATCTGAGTCATGAAGGTCATTGTTCTCTCTGGTATAGTGTTGTTCTGGATCTTAGGGTCTTAAGGCTTTTGGTGCCTGTAGCCCTAGTATCAGACCCCATTCTTCCATTAATGCCTCATTTGCTGGAAACAGAATGTTGTGAAACATCTCTCTCCTTTTCTTCTTGTCATTTATTAGCTTTTTATTACTGTATAACCAGTTACTTCCAAACCTAGTAGGTTAAAAGAACAGTTATTATTTATTATTTCTCACAGTTTCTGTGGGCCAGGAATTTGGAAGTGTAATCAATGTGTTGGCTGGGACAGGGCTTTCAGGATTTGCTTCCAAGTCACAAGCTGGCAAGTTGTTGCTGGTGGTTGGAGGGAGGTCTTAGTTTCTCTCCATGTGAGCATCTCCACAGGGCTATTCAGATATCCCCGTGGCTCCCTCGAGGGTGAGCAATGTAAGAAAACAAGGCAGAAGTGTCCATTCTTCCTATGACCTAGCCTTGGAAATCACCAGTACCTCCTCTGTATTCTTTTGGTCACAGAGATCAGCCATGATTCAGTATGGGAGGGAACTATGCAAAGGCATAAATACCAGAAGGCAAAGATCATTGGTGGCTATTTTGGAGACTGGCTACCACACTTAGTATCCAAGGACTCTGTCCTAGGCACTGTGGGAGGGACCCCCAGACATTCAAGGCCTGCCCCAGTCACCTTGTAGATAACTCATCTCTGAGGTGAGCAGGGCTCATTGTGAGAGCCCACACCTCTCCCCTACACCTACATTCTGGCCTCATGATGCTGAGCTGCTCAGCCCAGTAACTGCCTCTTGGCTGAAGTAATATGTCACGGGTGGACAATGGTTTCATTTCTGAGTCTTTGATTATGTTGATAGATGAAGTGCATGATAGAAGACTATGCTATCTTGCAAGTCTACTAAAGGCTTGTGCCTCCAGACTCTGATTTCTTGAAATGGACCAACCAGCTGACTAGCCTCTTCCTATAGGCTTCTTGCTCTCACTCTCAGAGGGGGAAGCCATTTTTGGTACCTTGAAATCCAGTCATTCTTAGATGAGGGTGGATGGTATTATATTAAAGAGGGGCTAATTCCACTCCTTCTAGTTTCATGTTCTGTAAGGAAGATTCTCCCTTACAAAATGGGACAGGTAAAGAGCTTCTTTGCTAAGAGCCTGTGTGTTGGATAGACAGACAGCTTGATACTATGTGTCCTGGGCAAGTTACTTAACCTATCTAAGCTTCAGCTTCCTCAACTAGAAATTGAGAAGACAGTAGTGCTTCACAGACACCCTACGAGGATTAAATGAGATAATGTATGTATAGTATAAGTAAAGCTCATAGTACAGAGCACAGCACATGGTAAAGAAATACAATAAGAGCTGTTACGACTAATATTATTAATTTCAATCCCACCACTACCATCATCATTATCATCGACTCAGAGAGACTTAGAGAGGGGCAGTGACTTACTTACCAAGCAATACAAAGGGAACCTGGCCTTGGGAGCCAGTCTCCTTCCCTTTTCTAGCAGTTACATTTTTCATGACAAATATTCTTCCATGTGATGCCTGTGCCACAAATAGAAGTTTGGGCAACTCCCAATTATCCCTTTGTGAATAATTCGCTCTGAGATAATCTGTGTGCCTGGCTAGCTTCCCAAATCAGCTGAGTGGATTATTCTCCTCTTTCAATTTTTCAACAGTACAAGTAATTGGGAGCTGACATTAGAATGTGAACACTGTGAGGCCATCTCCTGTTGTTCTCAGTTGTTCAGCCCTGTCAGTGCTGATGTTTCAGAGGAGCATGGAGACTGTAGATTAGAGCCCAAGGGGAGAGGACTGTAGAGCAGAACCCAAGGAGTGATAAAAGGCACGAGGGTGAAGAATGAGCGCTCTGGAATGACATTCTGGGGGAGGTCGAGCTGCCAACTTCAAAGCAGGAGAGCCCAGGAGGAACGCTTTACACAGGTGGCATTCTCTTTTCCCTGGGTCAGAGGGAGAGGTCCTCTTGGAGCCAAGGGTCACACTTCTCTGAGGAATTTTTGGATTTAAATTAGACTCTGGAATGTTAGATCTTCCTGCAGATTTTTAAAATATGATTGACCACCCTCTTTCTTTCCGTTTGCTGTACTTGGCACCAGGGGACTGTACCAGGAGACCCGAGCAACTTCTCCTGTCTGTAAAGTAGGGTCTCTGCGTTGAAAATAGCATGTGTAGTAATAATCCATTCATATAAAAAGCAAACGAGTGAAGATTTATGTATAAATGTATAGTGCATATATTTTTAAATATGTATTATAAAATCAATTGTTTAAGAGTATGAGGCATGAGGGACTTTTCCTTTCTATTTTGTACCTTCTGTGCTATTTGAAGTTTTTTTTTCTTACCATGAGCTTATTTATTTTCTACTTAAAAGATAGAAAATGAAGACGTATAAGAGAACTTGCTATTGGATTTTCTGGCAGCACCCCTTCGAACCTTCATGGCACATACTTGACTTCAGTTTTGAAGTGGATTCAACAGATCCTTTAGGCAGGTGACCAGTGAGGCATTATTTATGAACACTGTGGTCCAGGCTCTTAGAGTCATGTTCTCTTTATTTGGGGCTAAACAAGTACTCGTCTACCCCTAGTCACTGGTACCTCAGCCCCAAGGTTGCTAATCTTCCCTACTGCTTTTATGACCCCTCTTTCTTCTCCTTTCATGAGGACTCAGGAATCATTTGCCGTGGATCTACTGGACCTGGATTCCCAAAGTTATCAGAATAGTCACCTTTTTGCCTCTAGGGAGGAGGATTAAATTTTTGATTCTGGTACTATTTGATGAATGTAGTTTGTCCAGGTTCAGTAGTTTGGAATGGGGGAAAAGGTTAGTTGCTGTTTGAATTGTTTCTCTGGGTTAGTTTGTGGCTCGAGAAAAGTTGTTTGAGCTCAGTTTGGGATTCATAGTCACTGAGGTTCATTCCAGATTTTGACTGGTAATTGGTTCCAGAATATGCTTAGGAAGGGCAGAGGCAGAGTGAGAGGTGGAAGCTCTCTTGTCCCTAGGGGATCTTAATAGCAGCAATAAATTGTGGTGTTTGTGGAGCAAGAACAGAGCCAGCTCAAAGAGGGCCCCATTCACTGGCAAACTGATTTTCAGCCTGGCTGGAGGTTCTGACATCTGGGCCCAGCATGGCTATGCTGAACCAGACATTCAAACATGGCTCTGGAGTATCAGGCAGAGACAGAGCATTTAGCTACTCCACATGGTAACCAAGCTTAATTTTCCTGCATTTCTAGAGAATGCGTCAGTGGCAGAAAGAATTTGGTATCCACACATTGGCCAGAATTACTGCTTAGGGCAGGCCCTAGCTCAATGGTAAAGCTAACAGAATCAATTAAGAATGTGCAGAGTTTGGGAGCTGAAGCCTAGAGATGGCTCTGCTGGGTCTTGCTCCTGAGGGTCCCCGTGATCTGTTCTCAGCTGGCTTGGAATGAAGAGGCCTCCTGAGTATGTCTCAGCTCTCTCTAAAGACCTCAACAGAGCTCCTTCTGGGCTTTTGGAAGAAGGGTGTGATCTTTGTGGCCTGAAGGAGGTCTGAGTTCCCAGAGTCCTTTGAGAAGGGAAGCTTCTTCGATGATTAGCTAGAAAGATGACTGAGGTTATTGGCTAGAGCCTGATGAGGGAATTAGAAGAGTATGCAGTGGGCCCTGGAGGTGAGGGAGACCAGGGACCTCTGTTCCCTCAAGCCATATGAGGACAGGGGCCCCACTATGAGCCTTCTGTGCTAGGCACTGAGCAAGTGGTGGCTTTTGTGGCACTGGGGATATGGTGGGTTTTGTTTCTGTACCTAAAATTCCTGCTTCCCCTCTCTAAGAGGTAGGAGTATCTTGAAACAGAGAGTGACCCTGTGGAAGCATTGATGTCTATGGGCTGAGCCTCATCCCTATCCTTGATGCTTTATCAGAGGTGTTAAGCTGAGGTTTCCTGGTTGGGGAAGCTTATTTTCCATGGTTGGTGCTAAGGGAAGAAGATTCAATTTAGTGGGTGTGGAAAGCCTCCAGGGAGCTGGATGCCTGGGGGCTTTATGTTTTAGTACTGTGTAAGTTTCCTAACTGGAGCTGTTTGGTATCTACACAGTCTCATGCTTGGGCTTTGGGGACAGGGCTACAAAGATGGGCTGCTGTTAAAGGGACTAGCAGCAGGGCTTTTGGAGCACTCAAGTTGGTAGGGGCAAACTAGATCTCTGTGAGTTGAGACCCAGCCAGACTGTTACATCCCTGGACTGACTCCTAGCCTAGCCCTAAACAACCAATTGTTATCCATGATCATGGCTCAGGGTGTTTTAAAATAGCGTGGTGAGCAGTAAAGGCACTTGATATATGTTGTTTTTGGTCTCTCAACACATCCCTCTATCTTTCTCCTTTGAAAAACACTTCCTTTCCTTGATAATCTCTTCCTCAGAACCATGTGGTCAGGTAAGGCTGTTAACCTTTGTGCCTCATCTCTTCCCTTTTCAGTTAGGGCTGGTCATATGATCTAGACTAACCCTTTATAGTGTCTCCTCCTTCTGTTCAGTGATTAGTCAAGGGTGGGCATGGGACACAAGCAGGGCCAAAGTCCTGCCCTGGAGTTCCATGACATTTGAGAGGGAGAACTCTTTATGCTGGGATTGATGTATATAGGGGCTGCCAGTGGCCAACAGACTCATCCTTCTGAAGAAAGCAGCCTCATCTAGAGAAAGTCAAGAGATGCAGCCTGAGAGGCCTGGCACATTGCTTGAGCCTCTGGACCCAATTGTGCTTTTACTTTTGTTATCCTTCATGGTGGGGCCCAACAAATTTTCTTTTTCCCTTAGATGAGTCTGAATTCCATTTTGTTCCTTAAAAACAGTGTTAATATGAAACAGCTTCCAGCTGATCTATTTGCTTCCAGATTGCTAATATCATATTCAGGAAAGCTGCTTCCTTAGTGGAACCTTGAGCCCAACACTGTACTTTACACACATCGGGTACTCACTTCATGTTTCTTAATCTGGGTAACTGTACCCTCACCATCTGCCACCAACCTTTGGGAGGAGAGTGAGGGACTGAGCCTGGATCTCCCAGCCCGCCTCTCGATGTCAGTGAACCTTGTCATCCGTGCATGCATTGTTCATCTCTGCTCCTGCAGAGATAAATACAATCTGTCAGTCTTGCTTTACAGGGGCCTTGCTAACCATGCCGGTGGTGGGGAGTTTATCGGTCTACCTCAGGCTGGTGCTGTCTTTCGGTGTAGACGGGAGACCGTACTCCATGGCATAACACTGTTTGCAGTTGCGACTTTGATTATCTCCCTCTGAAATCAGCCTGGCTCATAGTGCCCAGCTTGAGGTGGTACTGACTTTACTGGTGCCTAAAACATCAGGTTAGTGTTAGAGGTTCCTTGCCTACTCCTTCTCTCCCAGGCTGCTCGTGGCAGCTGCAGGGCCCTCATGAGGCTGTTAGGTGTCTCTCTGAGGCAGATTCATTGTTCCATATTTTATTTAATTACCTACTTTAACAGTTTTTAGAATAAATCTAATTATCCATCTGTTATGTTATGTTATGCCACTGCAGTTCATGCAGTTCTATCTCATTGTATGATACTTGTCAACTTGACCTTGCCCTCTTCCAGTGTTCATGCTCGTCTGCATGGTTCTGTGCCACCTCCTCAATGGATATCTCCAGCATGTCAGTTTTTCCAGGGCCTCCATGCAGAGCTGACTGCAAGTGACTCTTGGAACAGAGTTTGGAGTATTGTAGGAGGAGGAGAGTGGCCAAGGAGCCATCTCTGATGCCATGCTGACCTTGGGTCTGGAAAGTTGGATTGTATTAGAGTGCCAGAAAAGAAAGCAGAAGTTCTAGCCTATGGTTTCTGGTCTGTAGCCAGAGGCTTGGTGTCAAGGACCGCCAGGAGAGGACAGTGGCTACCCGTGGGCATGTCCGTGACTGCCTTGCCCTGGCTGGTGAGCAGTGCCTGACCTTAGGACTGAGTCAGGGCAGAGGTGGCAGTCACCTGTGGGGGGCTGACCTCAGGAACCATGGGGAGGATCCCGGCCCTCAAATCTTTTTTTTCTCCTGCTGTTGCCTAAAATTCTGTTACTACCATTGGAGATTTTTTTTTTTTTTAATACATTTGTTACCTCTCTTTGTGAGAAGATGCAGGTACTCCCAGGAGGGGTACCCCAGGGTCATTGAATACCTCTGTGATATCCCTTTCTCAAGCAGACAGGGATGTATGGTGACAGAGACACATGAGGGAATTGGTTAAGGAAAACAACTAGAGGGGGAGGGGAAGAGAGGCAAAATTTAGAACACTGGCTGGGGTCTACCCTGTGTGAGTCTTGGAGTTGGTAAGCTGCTCAGAAGTTGGGGTGCCCGTGCCCAACTCATCCACATACCCAGTTGGGGCTGGACCATCTAAGCTTCGGTGTTCCAGGAGGGGAGCAGCACTGAGGCAGCCTCATGCCGTGAGGCAGCTCCTGCTAACTGAGTACCAGGCATTGGGCTAGAACATCTAGAGAGTGAGGTTACAGGTGAACAGGTAACAAGGCAAAGTCCACGTCTTTGAGGGAGTTGATGGTTTAGCAGGGGAAGCAGACTTTGACCAAGTCTGTTGAGCATAGTGAAGGCCGATGGGGGCCTCAGGAGTGCATAGCAGGGGCCCTTTGCAGGCCAGTGGTCAACAATGGTTTCCCTGAGGAAATGTTTGGAGTGAGACTTTGAGGAGTAGGAACTAGACAGATGAGGATGGGACAGGGATGGAAAAGGGTGGGGGAAGGACACTCCAGGCAGAGACAGTAGAGAGCACAGCACATTCGAGTTGTGGCATAAGGTCATTTTCCTCAGACTTCTGAACGGAAGCATTGAGACTACTATTGTTACTGCTTCCAAATCATGTACCCCCAAGGGCTAGGGGAGGATCTGTATATGGCCAATAGGCTTTGGGTGGTGGAGGCACTTTAATCAGAGGCTCTGTGTTCTGCCTTATCCTCCAAGGTGCCCACAGCCCAAGGCAGGGTGTGCTGCACCGCTAACAGACTCATTCCCACCCCTACTTTACCCCTGGCCCAAGCCCACATTAAAGACCTTCCTACTTGGATATGGGTTCAGGTTGGAGCTCATTATAGCCGTGTGGCCAGGCCCTTCATTCCCCCTTCTAGGTTAAGACTTGGCAGGCATCAAAGTCTGCCAGGAACAACCCCCAGGCCTTCTGCCATAATGATCTTGCTCCCGCCCTCAGTCTGCATGGCCTCCTTAGCTGAGCTTTTCTCACCAGAGCCTTTGGTGACTTTTCACAAGCTTTTCCTCATTCCAAGAAGCAGGATTCAGTGACTAATTGCTGGTATTTTTTTCCTCAAGACTATTTATATAGGCTGTCATGTTGTGGGTGAGGGTGAGCAGGCTTCAGTCTTGGGGAGGGGGGTGCTGCTGTTTCCTGCTACTGCCATCATTAGACTGAGGCCTGTGTGGCATTGATGTCCACACTTTGTCTTTATTCTTGTATTTTTTTGTCGTTTTGACATTTTGTTCTTTGAACATCTAACATCCCTTTTATGCTTCTCATCTCCCACAGAAGATTGTTGTATTTTGTCCCCACCGAAGCTGCGTTTTCCTTTTGTCAGATTTCTCACTTTCTTCTTTATTGTATTTTGATCAGTGCAGCTATGTAGGTCTGGGTTTCATTGAGAGCTTTTCATCTTCTTGGCAGTGGCCCTCAGGGCCTGGGTCTTCTAGCAAAGGTGGGCTCTGCCTAAGGCCCCTGAGGCAGACCTTTCCTGGCCAGGGCTAGATAGAGCTCAGCCTGTCATCTGTCCAGGGACTCTATAGCCTAGTAGTTCTCAAAGTTAAGCATGCATCAGAAGTACCTGGAAGGCTTGCTAAAATACAGATTGCCAAGCCCCTGCCCTAAAGTTTCTGAGTAAGTTTGGGTCGGGGCCTGAGAATTTTTATTTCACACTGGTTCCCAGGTGATGCTGGTACTACTGGCCCAGAGACCACACTTTGAAAACCACTGTTGTAGCGTAATTCCTCCTGTATCTTGATCCAGAGTGTTCAGGGCCTTACAGGGGTATGTCGGGTGAGGGGAGAAAAGCAGAGGATCAACTTCCCTCTCTTCCATACTGGGTCCAGTTCTTCAAAACTAAATGATGGCAGATGTTGGCAGTGACACTGTAATATTTAAACACTTTTACAGTGATTTCCTTTGCCCTGTATCATTTGATACTCACAGTAAAGTGAATAATCCTTTGGTGAAGTAGAGCAGCTTCCTGACAGATAATAGAAGTAAAGTTTAGATAAGTTAAGGACTCTTTCCAGGCCATTCAGCTAGTTGTTTGTGATGCGACTCCAGTGGAATCCAGGTTTCTTAGCTCCTCTTCTAGAGCTTTCAGAACTCTGCCACTTATTATGTGAGATTAGGGGAAATTACTTAACTTTCTGTGACTCAGTTTATTGATTAGTAAAATAGGGTAATTATAGTATCTGCCTCATAGAGTTGTCATGAGGAAAACAGGATTTAACATTTGAAAGCATTTAAAAACTATTAAATAATGGCACTCCAGAATTCATTTTCCTAATGACTGTTGGACTGCCCTTATTTTTGCATTACTGTTGTCACAAGAGGCTCAGGAGAATGTACTACCTGGGGCCAACAGGACAGGACTTAGTCACTTAGAAAGGGCTTCTATCTGTGGTCCCCCTTAAGGGCACTTAGTGTAGAGAAAGCCAGGTGGATGGCATTTGCTTCCAGGAGTTGAAGTTGGAGCTGTAGCTGCTGGGAAGGGTCATTGCGTGAAGGCTATGACCAAGAGACGGCCTCCAGGAGAGCAAGGCAGCCCAGACCATCTAGTGCACTCCACTGGAGGTGCTGCAATCAAGGCCCTTCAGCACTCAGGCCTGAGTGGGGGGCAGGGTGCTGTTAGTTTGGATGGAGGAGATGCTAAATCTGCCCTTTTGGTGTTTTGGGTTTTTTTTTCCTGCCTCTCATCCACCATCTGACTTAGGCATTTATAGAAATAGATGGGGTTTTAAGCAGAAAGCCAATCCTAATGATGCTACTAACACTGAACCTATTGAACATTATGTGCTGGGCACTGTTATATTCAATATCTACTTAATAATCGCAACAACCTTATGAAAATAACCCTCATCTCACAGATGAAGCTTGGGCAAAGATAGGTTAATTAAGTCATGCAGAAAGAAAGTCCAGTATTTAATCTTTGATCTCTCTGGCTCCAGAGCCCATGGTCTTTGCCACTGTGACACTGCCTTCTTGGACTCTACCATGATGTTCCCTGTGGGGTGCCGTCTTTCTCCCTGACCCCCATGGGTGCCTAGCCTTGACCTGTTCCCGTGTCCAGGCTGCAGGACTGTGAAAGTGTTTTATTCACCTTTGCATCTGCTAGAGAACCTAACACAAAGCCTTGTAAAGAGGCTTACCATATGTTCAGTTTATGCCTCTTGCCCCAGTTCTTCCTCTTCACTTTTAAAAATGTGTCAGCTTAGACAACAAATTATGTGGTCACCCTACTTACACATGACTGGTTCTCCTAACCTGGGGCAGTGATGTTTTACTAGGGACCCTGAAAGACAGACTTATCTCTAAGACTCAAAGAAATAAACCCCAGACGGTGAAATTTTAAGCACTTTTATAGACCAGTGGGCAAGAGGATTTAGACAAATGTTCTGCTCAGCATCTCACAAGCCTACCACAAAGGACTATTTCTAAGACCAGATTTGAGGCTGGTGAGAGTCACCAGCCAGTCTCAGATTCGTCAAGGCAGGAGTCACACTGTAGCTTCATGGAAGTGCCTGACAAGCAAGGCCAGAAAAGAAGAGGGGAGTGCGAAAAGCTTTTGTTTTCCCACCTCTCCCAGGCAGAAGCAAGCCCCTGCTTTGGCTTTGACTGTGCTCAAGTCCCCTAGCCTTCTTGCAGCAAAGACGAACTGGGGTTGGTCCTCTTCACAGTGCTGAACTCAAGTCTTAGTGGGGCTCAGGTGCTTTCTTGCCTGGCGTTCTGCTCACCTCTGGCTCTACTCCTGTACACTGGATATGGGGCCACACACACCCTCAGACTTGGTGTCACATCCTAGGCTGTGTCCTTGTTCCCTTTGCAGGCAGCTGAAAACTGCTGTGCATATGTCAGTTTACACTTGAACTGGTTTAATGTTTTTTTTTTTAAGTTGCAATCTAAAATTCAGCCAGACAGGCTTTAACGAGCACTAAATCGTCAAGCCTTTTGTTTCCCTTGCTATTCAAGCCATAGAGATTTTCTTTGATTCAGCAACAATTGCTGAATCTTAAACAAACCATTTACATTTTGACATTAACCATTTTGTGAGTGTAACTGTTTCATTGGCATTAGAATGATTCCAGCAGAAAGCCTTTTAATGATTTATTTTAAAAAAGAGTTAAAAGGGTTTGTGGAAGGTGATTCTTAACATTTTCTTTGAAAAAAAAATAAAATTTTAACTAACTTCAGTTGGATAGTACATACAGATATTTAGCCTTTCTCCTCCAATCTTAATGACTTTTGATCTTTCCAAGGTCATTCTTCCAGGACATCTTGAAGTCACCCCACTTGCATAGTGACTTGTCTAATAGAGTACCTCTCTGCATGTCTCTGTAGGCTGTTCATTTTGTCTAGTAGGGGCAGAAACTATTTTCATTCTTTGTTCTGGCCCCAAGATGCTTAGCTGAGGACTCTGCACTCTGGGTCCAATTAGGATTTGTTGACCAGCTAACTGGGAAAAGAGCCTTAGACAAATAGCATGCTAACAAACGAAACCATCCATCATTCTGTCTCCGGAAGCTGTGAGTAATTGGGGCTTTTCTCTAGTTCTTAAAGATCTCCACAGAGTGGGAAGTCTTCACTTTCCTTTTAGGCCTCCTGTTCCAGTGTCTGGTGAGTCAGGCTTAAGGGCTTTGGGCAACATCAGGCCTTTCAGTTTTGTTCTATATTAGGGGAAACTCTGTGTCCTTCTTAACCTGGGGGAGACCTGGTGAGGCCAGAACCTGGCCTGGGAGTCAGCAGACCCACTCCACCCTGTTTTTCTCCTGTGTTACAACGTGAGAGACATGGATACGGACAGGAAACCCAAGCTCACTCAGGCTGTGAGACCGGCCACGTGAGATGGAGGCCATGTTGTGCCGCCTCCGTGGAAATCCGGGAGGCTGGGTGCTGCACTTGCCTCTCAGAACTGTAACTAATTGTTCATAAAATCTTTCCAAATGCCAGTAATGCAAAATATTTGGATGATTTACCATATTGTTCACCATATTTAAACTGTCAGAAACCTTAAATATCTGAGCAAAACCTCATCAAACAAAGGATATTTTAGGGACTTGTTATGTATGTTTATAGCAAGGAGATTTGTAGTCTATATGATTTCCAAATCTTGTAATTGAAGCATTTCAGTGTTGTCATTTTCAGCTATAGATCATCCCACGATCATTGCCTTTTCTTTTGCTATCAAGAAATGGCTCATTCATAAACATTTCTGCAGTTGTGTAACAAAGGCAAAATAGGCCTCGCTTGATTCCATTGGCTCTGATTGAGGAGATGAGGAGGTTGGAGAGATTGATTTCCCAGCACACATCTTAGAACTCTTGAGAGCAAGATCTGGGTGAGTAACAAAGTTCTTCCTGAGCCATGAAGGGTCTGTTGAGAAAGGTGTATTGCCTGCAGCTTTGAACAAGGATTGGCCAGGTGATTTTCCCTGGAGTCCTCTTACCCTATAGGATCTGGCCTGCTCTGCTCTCCCTCAGCCCCCAGCCCCTAGGGGGACAGTTATACCACCAGCTGGTATAGATGACCTTAGAACACTCTCTCTGTAATTCGCTGATTAACTTGATAAATATCACTATGTGAAAAATCTCTCATATGTTTTAGCCTAAATTTTCCTCTGTTTAACCTTGTTACTTCTACCTTGCCTCCCTCAGACTGCCTGAGACAATTACTGAGAAGCAATCTTTGAATAATTATAGGCCACAGATAATTTCTCTTTAGCCCTCTCTCTTCCATGTTCCCCACCTGTGGTCTCCCTTTAGCCAGTTCTAAGTAACTTCTTTGATCCTTCCTCCCAGTCTCACCCTCTAGCTTATCAATTAACATTTCTCCCCCATGAGTTCTTTCTGTCAAGCCAGAGGACCTGAGAATGAGAATCTAGGGCCACTCAGTGAGAGGTGGTACATTCTTTTTTGCCCCCTACCACAGGTAGCTCCTCCCACTTCTGAGAAGCCTAAAGACCTAGGTACTCTTTCTTTGGAGGAACATAAAAACAGTGATTTTCAATAAATAGTATAATGTGATAAAAACAATTATTTGAATGCTCATATTTGTCAGGCATTGTGCTAATCTCTCTATATTATCACATTTCATTTCTAACAGTCCTATGAGAAAAATATTTTTAATCTCCATTTTACAGATGAAGAAACAGAGATCCAAAGAGGTTTAGTAACTTATCCCAGTAAGTTACTAGGGCTTGAACCCAGGTCTCCTCTCTGAGTCCAGAGCAGCTCTCCTTCACTAGTTTGCTTAGTGAGTTTGAGCTTTTTGGTAAAACAAAAGTCCAGACCATTGGCTCTTAGTCCATCAAAAATCAAACAAACAAACCCTGGAATAAGATGTCAGCTATGTACTCTCAGTGTAGAAGAGGCTTTCTGGCTGAGATGATCAAACTGGTATAGAAGCAATTTGGTGGGGCCCTATGGGTCTGAGCAACTGGAAATCTCCTTCCTCAATAAATAATATTCTGATCAGTTCTTGACTTTAATTCTTAACTTACTTTTCTGACACTTTTATCTCTCAGAAGGTTTAGGAAGGCATAAAGAAAAGGGTCTCACTGAAATTATATTCTGAGCAACAGGAAGGATGTGTTTGGTGAAGTGAAAGTGTTGGGAACCTTAGGAGAAAGTGGCCAAGGGAAATGCAAAACTCGCTGAGTTTGGAGGAAAGCAGATTTTAGGAGGTCCAGGGAAAAGTAGAGATAATGTCTGGGCAAGAGCTTTGAAAAGAAGGATGACTCATAATTTGCTAAATGAAAAGTGCTTAATATAGTCACAAGTGATTACTGCAAGGGAGAAGAGAGGAGCACCTGAAGAAACCAGCATGGCTGCATGGGAAACTTAGAGTTGAGCTGTTGTCTAAGATGAAAAAGGGTCCTGTGACCAATAACAGATAGAGAAGAACTCTGTCAGGAATACCAGGTAGATGATACCCGGGATGCTAAGCGTCAAGGATCTGTCTGAGCAGTTAGTGTTCAGAGTGGGAGGAATGATAAGGAAGGCCTCGGCCGCCTGCTTCAGTGAGATGATTTAGTGTAGTAGACGAAAGAAAGTGCATCTCTTCATCCTCTGTTTTATTTCTATTTCACCTTCGACTTCTCTTTTAAGGAGAACGGACGTCCTCTAGAAGGAGTAAAACAAGCACGGTTAAGAGGAACTGGAGCCGAAGTGTATGAGGAAAAAGGGAAAAAAGCCACTGGCTTCTCCAAATTAGTTAGAATCTGAAAAATCAAGTGGAAATTTATGGATATCATTATGATACCTGTGTATATGAATCTTTATGGCTTCATGGGGATTGAGAGAGAGGCAAGGAGACAGGATAGGTAATAGTTTTGGTTTGCAAAATAACAGGGCAAGTTTTTGAGACATGATTTATGAGCATTTCTAAAGAGAAGAGAGAGTCTCTTGGAGCTAGTGTGAGTTTGGTAAAAACATGTCTTGCCAGACTAGTTTAATGCTTAATTCCTCCCTCCCTCCCCCATTTCCTTCCACCTTCCTTCAGCAAAACACTGCATCAATCTTAAACATACCACTTGATAAGTCGTTAGGATAAATATACCCATATAACCACCACCCAGGTCAAGAAATAGAACTTTATCTCAGAAGATTCTCTCATGCTCCCTCCCAATTCTGATTTCCTTTTTCAGAAAGACTTCCCAGCCAGGGAGATTAGGCCAACATGTTATAGACACAGAGGGAGCCTACAGTTCAGGAAAGTATTCGGCAGAATTTTATGATATTCTAATAGGTCAGGTAGAGAAATGATGATAATGACATGTGGATTTGTAGCTACTTGAACAGTCAGACCTAAAAGATGTTTATAAATGGTTCAGTGTCAACAGAGCCTTCACTCTAGCAGTGTGTCAAAGAGCTCATGTCAGACTTTGTCCTGTCCAACCTGCATTCACATTCTTCTCTGAGGACATGGGGGCAGACGGCACAGAACACAAAGGGATGATGAACATGTTGGATAAGTGACAGGCTAGGATGAAAAGCCCAGGTAGCAAAGTGACATTTAAAATTTTGTTATTAAATTTTTAATTTTACAAATAACATATATATATGTTATATATGTTATAACATATATATGTTATATATGTTTAACATATATATGTTATATATGTTATAACATATATGTGTGTGTTATATATGTTATAACATATGTGTGTTATATATGTTATAACATATGTGTGTGTTATATATGTTATAACATATATGTGTGTGTTATATATGTTATAACATATATGTGTGTTATATATGTTATAACATATATGTGTGTGTTATATATGTTATAACATATATGTGTGTTATATATGTTATAACATATATGTGTGTTATATATGTTATAACATATATGTGTGTTATATATGTTATAACATATATGTGTGTTATATATGTTATAACATATATGTGTGTGTTATATATGTTATAACATATAGTGTGTGTTATATATGTTATAACATATATGTGTGTGTTTTATATATATATATATATGCTTTAAAAAAAAGAGTTCTTACCACCCAGAAGCAAATATATGGTGTTATTACCACCCATACTGTTACTAAATTTCTTTTTGCCTGGTGGCTTGTATTTAGGGCTGGCTATGTTGGGGAACCCTTAGCTCATCAATGGATCATGTGAATAGCTTCCAGGGATTTGACATAGGCAGGCCCAGTGCACGTCATTTCTGTGACACTACAACCAAAAACCTAGATGTGACCTGAGGCAGTAGCAGAAGAATGGCCCTGGGACAGAGCCACCTGGGCCCACTGGACTGTGTAGGAGTTAGCCAGGCTGGAGCCCTGTGGAGCTAGGCTTTGATGGGGATTTGTCGATACGTGGAGCAGTGTCCCGCAGCACATTGTCAGGAAGGCAAAGGATTTCCAGAGTCAAAGAGTGACTGCGGGATCCCATGATGCCAGATTGTGAGAGGGGAGCTGTCTTTGGACAGTCAGCTGCTCCTAAGCTCAGAAGGGCAGGATCAGGCAGCTCTTTCTACTTTGAGAGGGTAGACTTGGAACCAGTGGGGGTATAGGCTTCATGAAAGCAGATTTCAACTCAGTATCAAAAGACATTTCTCTAGCAATTGGAAGTTTAAAACTAACGTTAAGGCCCCCTTGTCCAATGGTTAGCTCCTTACCACTCTAGTCTTCAAGTACGGGGCAGCTAGTTATTTGAGATGCTATGCCAGATAAAAGGTTGACCATTGGCTCTAGCTATCCCAAATGCTAGTCCTCACATCAGTGCCAGGACTACTGATAAGAATCATGAGGGGAATTTATGAAAAGTCAGTTTTTTGAGCCCCATTTTTTGAGATTATGATTCAGTATGTGTAGGATAAGGTTTAGAATCTGTTAGAATTTTCAAGAAGTACCCCACGTGCTCCTTGGAGGAATGGCCAATTCCACAGCTGGTGCAGGAAAAATACAATATCTTGTTCAAGAACATCTTGTGCCAGAAAGTAAGGAAGTGCTCAAAGAACGATGGAAATATGTCAAAAGAACAGAAGCCAGTATGAAAAAGCCTCGGTGATTAAATCCAGGATAATTTGAGCATTAAAATAAATAATAATAGAAATGGATCATAACCCATAGATTAAATTAGAATCCATGAATCCATACTGATATAAATGAATGAATGAGGAAGAAGGAAAACCTCTTTCAATTACCAACAAAGACAGACAGAAATTATGGAATTTGAATATCATTTGACAGCATCATAGTAATAATTACTTTAAGCAAGAATTATTGAGGAATGCTAGAACTAATGAGTGAAAGTTTGATGAGAATAGACTGTCTTTATATCTCAGTGTCTTCCCACAGAAAATATTTATTAATTTCAAGGAGACAAATAGTATCTTTATGGTGGAGAATCTGGCAGATACCACCATGACCAAGTAATCAAAGGGAACACGACTAGTTCTGGGCCTGTCTGATATCACGTGCCTCCTGATATGATGCACTGAGACGTTACATTGCTTTTACGGTATTCCTGCCAATGTGCATAACCTTAATCTAATTATGAGAAAACCATCAGACTAATTCAGACTGAGGGGCATTCTGGAATTGGTCTGTGCTCCTCAAAACAATGTTACGAAAGACAAAGACAGGCTAAGGAAAGAAGTGTCAAGGTTAAAGGAGGCTTAAGAGACATTAATAAAATGCATCATGTAGTCCTGGTTTGGACCTTGGACCAAAATTATTTTTCTAAAAAGGAATTTTAAAGGATGTTCTAAAAAGTTGACAAAATCTGATTATAGACTATCAGTGTTAATCCTGATTTTGATCATTGTATTATGGGTATGTTCTTAGGAAATTTATACTTGATATATTTAGGAGTAAAAGGGCATCATATGTGTAACTTACTCTCAAATGTTTTAGAAAAGAAAAAGTATGTATTAGTATACAGAGAAAATGAAAAGACAAATGTAAAATGTTAACAATTTTGATGAATCTTGATGGGGGTTCTTTTACTATTTTGCAACTTTTCTGTAAATTATTTTTCCTGTGTAATTTTCTGTAATTTCTTTAGTGCCCAGTTTAAAATGATTTAAGGGGGAAAGTGCTCCAGGGGATTGTGATACAGAGCTATGTTTGAGAGCTACCAGATGTCCGTTAGGAAGATTCTTTGGTGCCCCTCCCTCTAAAGCCCCCTTATCTCTCCAGAGGTGGGTAGATTGTGTAAGTGTGTGTGTGTGTGTCTGTGTCTGGAAGGAGATCCTAGGGATACTCCTGTGAGAGTTATCATTGTGGTGACTTTTAGGCAGCCGCATTTGTTTACATGACTGGCTTCTGGTTGGGAACTGTATTGAAGGGGTCCAATGACACTCCTCCCCTTCTCCAGTATCAGATGAACTTCTCAGGGGCCCAGTGTGGTTTCCTTCACACTTAGGTGGTAAGGCTTGTCGTAGGCTGGATGTTTCGTTTCTTTTGGGGGCTTCAGGTTCATGTGGAGGAGTCGACGTGGCTTTCATTTATTTATTTATTTTTGTGAACCTAATCTCTTTTTATTCAAGTTGGTAATTGTCTATATCTTGATTGATTGGTTGCTTAACGCCATTAATCCCTAGGTGGCAGGCTAGTATAGATTCCTAATGAACCTGCCTATTTCAGGATTACAAATTCTGCAAATCCTTTGTGCTTCAAAGGCCACATGGTAGGGCACAGATAAGGTGAAGCCACCAGAGAAAGAATCTTTCTCTGTGGGCAAGACAGTGAGCGTACACAACTTCATAAGGCAGGATCGCGAATGTTAAGCCTAACCACATACCCCTGATGTATGCCCCCCTTCTCCAGTGCTCAGCATCTTTTCCAGAGCATTTCAGAAAAAAAATGTCAGTTTTTTTCTGTTATTAAGAGAATGAAAAGAAATAATTGTCCTACTTAGAAATATTGAAGGCTTACGGGAGGGCACATACCCTGGTATGTCCCCAGTGTCCCGTGGACAAGACTAGGTTTGGGCTGGGTCCCTGGATGACACAGGCTCGCTTCAGGGGTTCCACCTTAGCGCTTCCTCAGCCCGCTTCTAACCTGTTGACCTGATCCTTATTTCTCACTCTGCAACTCTGTCTTTTCCAGTTTTTCTCCGCCCCCACTCCCAGCCCTTGTTCCATCCACCCCAGCAGGACGTTTGTGCATTTCCTGTGCACATACCCCTAGTGCCAGCGGTGCCCGCTTTGTGGCTGTGTGACCTGTACAGCTGTACAGGAAGGACCCCGCACTGAGAATGGCCTGTGCTTGGTTTCATGCTCTGCCCTTGACATCTTGAAATTCCTTACAGTTTTTGAACAAGGGCCCCACATTTCCACTTTTTACTGGGCCTGAAAATTATGTAGCCAGCCCTGAGTGCCAGGGATAAGAAGGGCAGCTCCTGGATCTGAATATTCCTGGGGAGCATTCTCATAGGCCCCTGATTAGCTTTACCCCCCCCAACCTCAGATACCCCCAGATACTTGCTCAGCTTTGGTTAGCTAAAGCATGCTTCTGACCCTTGGCAGATTGCCCACATTGGTCACCCCGACCCAAACGGTTTGGTTTTTGCAAATGCAGTCACTTCCATTTCTGCAGTCACTCCCCCCATCCCCTGCCCCCAAGATTCACAAAACAGCAGCTGCTGCTGTCCTTCTGCTCACAGGCAGCTGGTTCGCCTGCTGATTGTGAGTGTCCTGATGATCTGAGTGCTGATGGTATTTATGCAGTCCAGCCGGCTTAGCCCTGAACAAGGTCTATTCTCATTTATCTCATCGGAGACGAGCTATATCCTTAATATCCTTCTGTTGACTCTGAACACACCGGCACCACTGATGTTACTAAGAGGCATGCCAGGCCCCTGCCCTTTTAACTCAAATTCCCACTGTCAGGATACCCTTTTCCAGGAGCAAGACTCCCTACCTCCCACCCTCAGGCAAGGGCCTCAGCTCTGGTCTTGAGTCTATAGGCGGGGAGGTGGATGTTCCAGTTTATATGTGCCCGAGGCATCTGGGCTGAATAAAGTTGTGTTCTTAAAGGGTATGGTCTGGCCTTGTGTAGCAAACCCACTATGATCATACTCTTTCACAACTCATTGGCTAGCGTTTTGGCATTAATAGCTATTCTCTCTTTAACACAAGATAGTTTTAGCTGTGCCTCACAGGTGAGGGCACTGAGGTGAGACTTACCCAAGTCATCAGCTATTCACAAATTCACCAAGGGTTTCCCAGGTCCTGGCACCTCACTGAGCTACTTTGGGCATTTCCTCCCCAAAAGCACACAGCAGTGGGCATTCAGAGCCCAAGACAGAGCTGCCTTGCGGGGAGAGGTTCTGAGAGCATGCTGGCGTTTGCCCCTCTGGGGCAGATTGCTCAAGGAATGCTGGGCTGTGCTGTCCCTGCCTGGATGGATTGAGCGCCATATGGAAATACAAGCTTTGTCCTTCCTACCCTACCCTCCCTCTGCTGTTTTCTTACCCCGTTGAGTGGGTAGCATTAAAAGGAACCCCTGAAGTGTCTGCGGAGCCACTGGAGCCCTGAAGCCTGGGGTAGGGCCCAGGGTTAAGTGGGGCTCTCGTTTCAGTTGGTCGGGAATAAATGTCAGGCAGGGCCTGGGTCAGGGCTGCTGAGGCCACTTAACCACAGGCCCACGTTTGGCCCATGGTCCTTCCTTACTCACTCGGGTCCTTCAGGATTGCTGCAGGTGAAACAGTAGATTTATTGCCTTATGAAAGTGATTTCAGCAAGTGACAAAAAGCATCAGGCTTTCTATTTTTCTCTCTGGCTTCCATCTCCTGTGTATAAGCTCTATTCTCTCATACTCTAAGTGGGCATCCCTGTGGGGATGTGTGGGACCTGGCCACTGCTGGCCTGGCAATAGGTGCTCCTGGCTTATAGCCACCTACCTTGTGGAGAAGAGAACTTTTCTCTGTCCTGACTCCAGTGTAGAAGACCGAAGGACTCTGATTGTCCAGTCCTGGGTGATCCACCAAGGCCATGATGATGGAGGTGCTTGATGGGCCAGCATTGGACCACAAGCCCTCCCCCGTAGCCTGGGGAATTGGGACCTTCCCCATCAGGTCTACAGGGAGGGAGAGAGGCAGCAGTGTCTCAAAGGAGGGAGGAAAGGGTGTCAGTGCTGGGAGGCTGGGCAGATATAGGCACACACCACATAGCCAGAGCTGACCTGACCTGGGAGTGGTGGGCTATGCTTGGCTTAGAGTGTCCCTCCAGCACATCTTCTGTCCCCAGGGTCATTGTCCTGAGGCAGGACCTACTCCTGGGCTCTTTCTGGTGTCTGTGTGCCCTGAAGGCACTTGTTTTCGACTCCTCATTTTTTTGGGGGGTGTGGGCTGAGGAAGGAGCAGCAGGAGCAAAGTCTGTTTATTGGGCAGTGTTTGGGTTCAGCATCATCCCCTTTTGGTCCCACTCAGCAGACCTCCTTGTCGCCACAACTAGCCTGGCCTCTTGGTGTCAAGTTGACCCTGCTCCTCAGCCCCATCTTCCATGACTCTCCAGCGCAGCCTTCCAGTAAACAGTGTGTTGCCTCTCTGCACACACTCATGTTCTTCCTTGAGCACCTGCCCTCTCTCCTCTCCACAGGCTCTTTCCCACCTCTACTCCAGCTTCTTGCACTCTCCTCTCTCTCTGAACCCCACAGACCTTAAGTTCAGAGCCACTTGGTCTGGCCTAAGTTACCTAGTCATTCATTCGGTCATTCACTCTGAAACCTGTAAGTGGGATCTGGTCGTGGGGCCTCTCATATGTGTAGATCCTGACTTGTGCTGTGTTAAGTGATAGAGAGCTGGCTGAGCTTCCCTAATGACCTGTCCTGCACGTGGGCTTCTCTGAGCATTTGCCTGGCAGTGGCTTGTCTCTCCGTCTTTCCTAGAACACAGTCAGGCCCTCTCTAACCCACACTGGGGCTCCTGTGGGCAAGAAGCACCAGGGACGCTATGTCTCTTATGGGCTTTCTGCATCTTTTCTTCACTCCTCATCAGTTTATTCTTTATCTGGAGGATCCCAGGACTTTGCCTACACAGTATGTGGCCCCTTTGTCCCTGAGAGCTTGTTTCTTGATTGTGCTTTGGTTTCCTTTGGGAGTTTGAGTCTTTTCTTCTATCAGGTGAGACATGGGTGGGCAGAGTTCAAGTCTTACGCATATTGTCTCTCCCTTACAATCCTCCTTCCCTGGGAGGTGGCATTTGATGTTTGCGTGGTTGTTGTGTTTTTCTAGACCCTCCTGTTGCGGGTAAGCATTCCTCATGCACGTGATGGGAGAGACAGCCCTAAAGTTCACACTCTGATGAAGCAGCTACCTTTCTCAAGTTTTGGGACCAGGGCCAGGGGAGAGGCTCAGCTCCCAGGCCTCCATGCATCGGTGCCCACCTGCCTGTGAAGAGGAGCTGTCAGCCTCTCTTCCCTAGAGACCACCTCCAGGCTGCTCCTCAGACACAAGTGGGATATAGTATGATAGGCCGGCACCCACCCTGCATGTCCTTTCTGGCTGAGAGGTTGCCCAGGGACTCCGAGGGATGAAGGTGTCTCCCATTTTATAGCAGGAAAACTGGCTCAGCGTGCTAAGTCTGCTGTGAACCTTGAAACTGGTGCCTGGTGGGAATAGAATGGTGGGCCATCTAGGACTCACTCGGGCCCCACCAACGTGCTGTTTGGCCAGCTTTTATGGAGTACGTGCTGCGTGCCAGTCCCTCCCAAGCAGCAGCGTGCATGCTCTCTTATCACCTGCCTCCCCTTTTCCTGGATTTCGGACCAGGAGCCAACTCCCTCTGATTTGTCTACACCCTGCCTCATTCTCCAGGATGTCATGGGGGCCGCCTGCCAAGGTCGAAGGGATAAACAGGTGCTTTTGGGGTCTCCAAAACCTTAGCCATGCTAAGGTTAGGCAGCCAGAGCCTAGTGGAGACTTGGTGCCCTTTGTGGGCTTTCTGACCTCTGGGCTTTCCCCTCCCCTTGCTGCTGCCTTTCTTTTCTGAAGTCTTGTAAGTGGCTGGTGAGGGAGCTTCGACCTTCCTCAAGGGCCAAACTACAAAGGTCCCTGTACTTGGCACTTGCTCTTTAACTGATTACTAATTTGATCTGAGAAAGCAAGGATCCTGCAAAAGGATGTCCTGAATCTCATCATTTTTTTCCAGCCCAGAACAGGGAGAGAATTTTCAGGGGGCAGCTCTGGGTTTTGAATGTTTAGCATTGCCTGTTTGCTGCTTGGCACAATCAGGGTTGTATATATGTGTTTGTTCATTCATTCCCTATTGTCCAGGGCTCTGTGACATGGCAGGCTCTGTGCTGAGCACCGAGAATACAGGGATGGTGAAAATCACAGTGGCTGCTCTGTAGAGTGGTGAGGAGGCACTGGGTTCCTGGATCTTGTGCTTTCTTCCTGTCTTTTTACCCCAAGGGTTTACTATGTGCTGTGTGTGTGTGCTCCACCCAGGAAAGAGAGAAGAAGAATGGGTTCCTGCTCCTAGGACCCACTAGTAATTTCCTGCCAGTGTGTGATATGCCTCGCTAGGATCATGGAAGGAAGAACACCGAACACTGACTTGGGGTGAAGGGAGGAAGGCTTTTCATAGGAGGGACACCGAAGTATCAGAAGGATCTTAAAATGGTATTGGTGATTTCTGTTCTCAATTCACCCCAGCCCATTGGCTGCTGAAGAGTGGGAGACTGGCATGGGGCCCCTGGCCTTGTTGTCTGTGCCACAAGTCATTGTACCGAGGTGGATCCACACTAAGCAGTCTCTTTCCCCATCTAACTTCTAGCCTGTTCAGTCTGTGCACCATTTCTCCTCGGATATGGCTGGCGTGGTGTCAGCTTTCTAACCACCCAGATCCCTGGGCTAGACACAGCGATGTACTTCCAAG
The DNA here is from genome assembly GCA_003508835.1 of Eonycteris spelaea. NCBI lineage: Eukaryota > Metazoa > Chordata > Mammalia > Chiroptera > Pteropodidae > Eonycteris > Eonycteris spelaea. The sequence goes on from PUFA01000039.1 coordinate 8,658,847, forward strand.
TTGGTGAATAGGTGCGAAGTCCTGCTTTCCTGTGCTTTTCCTCAGCAACCCGAAGGTCCAGGTGGAGGCCATTGAGGGGGGGCTCTGCAGAAGCTGCTAGTCATCCTGGCCACGGAGCAGCCTCTCACTGTAAAGAAGAAGGTGGGTTTCTGCTCCCTTCCTCCTGCCCAACCCACCAAGGGTCCCTTTCCAGGCTCTGCATATCACCCTTGGGGGCCTGAGTGGTCATCTGCTGGCTGGTGTGTGGGGAGTGAGCCTTCGTAACGAAGCGGCACAGCAGCATGCTGACGTATCTGGAGGCCTGGGCGCAGTTCTCACAGTGTGGTCTCAGGTTCCACACCCTGGCATCCTGCCATGGCCCTCTCTGTGTCCACTGGGTGAGGATGAAGGCGGCTCTCCCAGACCTGGGTTTTGGGGTGTAGCCGTACCTGAGGGTAGTGCCTGGTGCCAGGAAGAATGAGGGCTGGGCTGGGGTAGTCGATGTACTTCCTGCTGCCTTTTCTGGGCCTTGGGGCAGGGCCAGCTCTGCATGGCCTCTGACCGCTCACCGTCTGGATCTGCCTCCCCAGGTCCTGTTTGCACTGTGCTCCCTGCTACGGCACTTTCCCTATGCCCAGCAACAGTTCCTGAAGCTGGGGGGGCTGCAAGTCCTAAGGAGCCTAGTACAAGAAAAGGGCACGGAGGTGCTGGCCGTGCGTGTGGTCACCCTGCTCTATGATCTGGTCACTGAGAAGGTGAGTGCCTAGGCCTGGCCTGTCTCCCCCTTTGCTTTGTGTTTGCTTCTGGCCATTTGACCTTGGCCTTCTCCTGTGTCTCTTCCATTCACCCGTCCGTCCTCATTAGTGAGTGTTTCTGCTCAGACATGCCAGCTCCGAGCTGGGCAAACAGGCATGCTCTGGGAGCCTCTCCTCAGGGCCCTGACCCCAGGATTTCTGAGACATCAGGGAGGATAGCCTGTGGGAAATGACTGCTGAGCTTTGAAGCACACGGGCTGGTAAGGACAGAGGAAGGGGAGGGGTGCTGGCCATGGTCAGGGCAAAGTGTGCAAGCCCAGGGGTCAGCGGGATTGAAGTCCGGAAATAGCCAGGATCTGCCCTTCATGGAATGGAAGGTCATTGGGCTGGAGCATAGGATGGGTTGATGAACGGGTAAGGATGGAGCAGCTCTGTCTGTGAGCCATCACAGCAGCCAGGAGACCAAGGAGCCGAAAGCTGGGAAGATGCTGAATCTTAAGATCCTGGAAACCTGGAGTTGACTCCTCTGGGAGCTTTGTCTAGGGCACAGGCTCAGGATGGCTGCCCTGGAAGGCCCTGGGGACCCCAAGCACTTGCCACCTGGGAAGAGACTTGGAGCCTAGCCCACTCTGGTTTTTGTGAGACTAAAAAGTGTCTGAATTAAGGAGAGAGTAAAACAAGGTAGGCCTGGATTCTGCATTCAGCTGCTGCAGAGAGCTTTGGCAGGGCTTTCTCAGCGGCCTGTCTGGGGCCACACTCTCCCTAGAATAACCAGATTGCAGATTGGTGAATCAGGGCTGGGCGGCCACTGGAACCACTGCCGAGTGTTGGAGGCTGAGGGCTCAGCCCTCTTCCCTGCCCCTCCCCTGCTCCGTGTGCCCCTGCTTCAGGCCGAGAGGGTCCGTGTTGTCTGTCGCTGCCTCTGTCAGCTATTGCTTTGGTGTGTGCTCGCTCCCTCCTCCTGCCTATCTCTCTCCGCCTGTCTTGTCTCTCAGCCTGTTTCTCTCTCTCTGTTCAGTCTCCCACCCCCCACCACCTCCTTTAAGCTGCAGAAACCCGGTTTCTCAGAACAGCAGGCAGCCATGTGGTGCTCACATCCAATTAATAAGGCCCTGGGCACAGCTGACGTCCTGGGAGTGGGCCAGCAAGTCTGGAGAAGGACATGTACGCTGGCTGGCATTTCCCAGGAGAAACTGATCTCTTTCCTCTGGTGTCTTAGATGTCTCTTTGCTGCTCCCAGCCCTGACGTGGTGGGAGCCGATACCAGCTCGTCTCCAGAGAGCAGCCACTGGGCATTCTCACCAAGGCTGCCCTGTCAGCTGTCCCGGGAGCCTCCTTTGAGGCTTTGGAGCACCGTGAGGATCAGGGAGGGCCTGGTGTCTCCGCAGCAGTACAGAAGCAGCCAGGCTTCTGCACTAGGGGGCTTCAGGACTGGAGGAGTTGGGTCTCTCTGTTCCTTTGGTTCCTCAGAGAGAGTAAAGAACTAGCCAGACTGGGGATGTGTCCCAAGCCGCCTGAAGGTGGAAGCGTGCCAGGTTCTCATTGGGAGCACATGTCAGGTGTGGGGAAGCAGGAGCCGAGCTGCAGGATTCACACACACAGTATGGTCAGCAGCCCACGTCCTCTCATGCCTCATGGAGCTGAAAGGCCACAGGGTGACGTGTCCCCTGGTTCCTTCCACAAGTGTCGACTGGGTGTCTGCTCTGTCTGATGCTGTGCCAGGTCTGTGGTCCCTGCCCTCCTGGTGCTTTAGGCAGGTACTTACCAGAGAATCAGTCACCTGGAGCATGTCATGTAGGCCTTGGAGGCTTATGATCAGAGCCCCAGCCTTCCTCCTCAACCAAGGCAAGGGAGGTGCTGCGATCTGACGGGTGAGTTAACTGCGGAGTAAGGTTGGGTGAGAGTACACCCTGAAGTGGGAGCTGTACCTACGAAGGCCATGGGGGAAGGTAGTGTGACAGGGTTAGAGTGAGGGTATGTGTAGGGACGAGGCCAAGTGCAGGCAGGGGCAGGTCCTGCAGGGCTTCAAAGTCCCGGGAAGAGATTAGTGTTTATCATCAGAAATGCCATGTTGTGAAAGGTTTGGAACTGGGCAGAGGGCTGAGGGAGGCAGAGAGCTGGGGCACTGGGATACGTTTTGGATGTGGAGCTGGCAGGACTCGGGGTAGGGCAGGAAAGGACTGCCATATCCCTCTCAGCCTTTTCTGTCCCAGGACGGCGACCCCCCCCTCCCCTGCTTTCCCTACCATCCCCAGTGGCCAAGGCCCTCAGGTGGCCCACTGTGGCCCTGATCTTTTTCTGGGTGTCCCTCTTGCCTTCTCTGTCCCCTGCATGCCTTATTCTCCCCTGGAGTTAGGGCAGAGACTCTTCTCACAGGTGCATTTAGTACAGCCCACATGGGACATTTCCACCCCTGCCAACCCTCGACCTCTGCATAGCCTTCCTCTGACATTAGAAATAAGCTGCTCAACTGCAGATTTCGGGTGTTTCCTTTCCTGCTTCTGGCAGCGTGGCAGGGTGGGTTCCCACCATATTCTGATAGGGCTGGGTTTTTGTACTTTGTAGACACAGGCCAAGCATATGACTTCCTGCCTAAACTTTCCTCAACTCCCCAGACCTCAACCTAAAGGCCGCCCTCTTTGGACCCCCCAGGCTCTGTGCTGTGCCCCATTGACCAGCACAGCCTTCCACTCTCCAAACATGAGATAGGCCCAGGCCAGTTGTGATCTTCGTATGTGTGGACCCTCCACCCTTATCCTCTTAGACAACTCCCACTTACCCCTTAGCACTCAGGGAAATGCCATGCTCCTCTGTCCCTCATCCTCTGAGGGGGTGGATCTGTAGTGGTGGCAGTGATGCCTTTGTTGCTGACCTAGCTAATATTTGTGAGGGTACAGATGATGTTGTGATGACTGGCGTTGAAGCTCACATTGTAGAGTGTGCCTCAGTGCTGGTCACTGGCTTTGTGTTCACTATCACAGTGAGTCCCTCTAACATTTTGAGGGGCTATGTCATCTCTACATAAGAGATGATGACATTGGGTCTTAGGGAGGCTAATTCCAGCCCAAGATCATTCAGCGATCAATGGGGGAGCAGGAATTTGAACCTAGACTGTCTGCCTCCACGCTATACAGTTAGACTAAATTTATCATGCTATTTACGAATTAATCAGTTAATTTTTATTCTCCTGCTAGAGCTCCTTGAGGGCAGTGACCATGTCTCTGTCTTGGTTTCTCCAGTGTCTGGCACACTGCACAGTTGTTTTGATGAGTGGATGGGTTGTTGGGGGGCATGTGTGAAGTCATGAATCCCACTGGCCTCCTCCCATAAGGGGCCTTTGAGGCCCAAGGGGATGAAGGAAGAGGGGGTGAATTCCCAGGTCAGCCACATGCCTTCACGTCTGAAGGGCAGAGCTAACTGCTCTCTGTGTGTTCTCTCCTCCCTGCCCACCCCTGGCACCTGGCCATGCGGATGGCAGATGTTTGCCGAAGAGGAGGCCGAGCTGACCCAAGAGACATCCCCAGAGAAGCTGCAGCAATATCGCCAGGTGCACCTCTTGCCAGGCCTGCGAGAACAGGGCTGGTGTGAGATCACTGCCCACCTCCTGGCACTGCCTGAGCATGATGCCCGTGAGAAGGTGCTGCAGACGCTGGCCCCTCCTCACCACCTGCCGGGACCACTACCATAAGGACCCACAGCTCAGCAGGATGCTGGCCAGCCTGCAGGCTGAATACCAGGCGCTGGCCACCCTGGAGCTTCAGGGTGGCGAGGACGAGGGCTACTTCCGGGAGCTGCTGGGCTCCATCAACAGCTTGCTGAAGGAGCTGAGATGAGGCCGCGCGGTACGGGACTGGTCTGGAACGCTGCTAGTAAGGCCGAGAGGAACCCACTTGGGTGGGTTCTTCAGGGGACAGCAGGCAGGAGGGAGGCCTGAGCATTATCTGGGCAGTGCTGGCCTGGCCATTAAATGGAGACATGAATGCCATTGTCTGTCTACGGTATGTCTGCACCCTATAGTAGTCAGATGGGTCAAATAGGTCCCTAAGTGCCGCTAGTGACATGCTGCATGGTCAGCCCAGAACAGCCAGCAAGTAACAGGCCCCATGGGAAGGGTTTGGGCTCAAAGGTTGGGAAACCCTGGTGGGAGCCAGTTTTTTACCACCCAGTAGTTCTGTGACCTTGGGAAGTCACTTAACTTCCCTGAGCCTCTTTCCTCATCTGTCAAAGGGAGCGCCATTAAATGAGAGAAAATAAAGGCCTGTAAAGGACTGCACTACCACCTGTCACCTGTGCTTGTCCATTCCTCCACCCTGCTGTGAGAGGAGGTCCGGGGATTGTCTCCCTGTCCCCTCTACCTTGTGCCCAAGTAATAGCTTTGAGGCCAGTGGCCCTGGCAGAAGCCTGAGGAATTACCACGTGCAGGGATGCTGTGTCAGCCCAGGCAGCTGATGGGCTGGGCTGGAGTAATTGGTGCTGGCACCTGGGTTGTAGAAAGATGCCGAGATGGCTTGCCGCACTCTGGAGGCCCTTGGGTGTAGTCCTCACTCTGGGAGAAGAGATCTCACTGAAGCTGGGAGTGGGAGCCCAGACCCTGCCTCTCTGTGCCCTTGCCCATCTCCTGCGTCCCTGCTGAGCTGAAAGAGCCCAAGGAGGAGGACTCAGAGGTGGGGGCAGCCGAGCCTGGCAAATCCTGGCCCCCACCCTGGTGAGACTGGGAGCCTGCTGCAGGTTGCCATGGCAACCTCGGCTCTGGGCCTTCCTGATTTGGATTCTAGTGCGTTTGTTTATCAGCCTTTCCCAATGCACCAGAGGCTCACTCCTGCTGCTCAGGCAGCCCCTCCCAGCCTCCGTGTAGAAATCTCTTCCTGGACTTGCATATAGAAATCTCAGCTTCACTGAGCTGAGAGGAAACTGAGGCCCAAAGAAAACATGGGGTATGGGTGGCTTACTTCCGCAGCTCTTTGCTCAGCCTCAGACTCTCTCCCGCCCACCTCCTGCCACAACACACAGGAAGCTTGGGAGAGAAGCTTTTGCCTGCACAGAGCTCTCCAGGAGGGCAGAGGAAGCAGGAACCTGTTTCACCAGAGTAGGAAGCCTCAGAGCTCAGGCGAGTGGGGAATCAACCCGAAGTCTATCAGGTGTTGGGTACCCCTCACTGCCTTTAACGTCTCTCAGTAGCCTTCAAGTACCTTTTACAGATGAGAAAATCATGACTCGGAGAGGCTAAATGACCCACCTGAGGTCACAGAGCTTGCAAGTGGCAGAAGTAGGATTTGCTGGGCTGACCGTGCCGGGGAGGCGTGAACGTGCAGTTCACAAGGGGAGAGCGTTGAGTTTGTGAGGCAGTGATGAGAGAGGCAGGGGAGACTGCACAGCAGGGTATGGGTGAGAAAAGAGGTGCTAGGACTTGGCTAAGGCCAAGGTCAAGGTCACTTTAAAGACGGGGTCATCAGATCCTGCAAGTGGATTTGAGAAAGGGGGAAGACGAGGCATGGGGGGATAGGGCTGCCTCAGCACCTGCTGGGGGAGACGCGAGCTTGGGTTCTGGCACAGGTAAGCACCGAGGCTCGGGGAGCAAGTGCGCGCTGAGCAAGGGGCCAAGGTGCGGGCAGCTGTGGAAGGGCGCCTTGTGGGGTCCTATGCATTAATCGCAGGCTGGGGAGCCCCAGCGTCCTTGAGGTCTCTGTAACCACCAGGATCTGATCTGGGTTACGGGAAGGAGTTATACTAGTAGGAGCCTAGTCGAATACCTTTCTGCCCTCTGGCATGCTGTAGAAAGGGGACTTTGGGCCACAAGTTCTTGTGGAGGGTCCCTGGGGCCAAGTCAGGGCCACTGGGGGCTGTGGTAAGAGAAGCTCGACTAGTGCCAGGCTGCTGAGCCGCAGGCCAGGCTCCTCTTCACTTCACTTACGGACGAGGTCTCAGGGACGGGTAAGTTGGGCTATAGCTTTTTCTGTTTGGCCTCGTCTGGGTTCACCCTGGGACTCTGACTGCCTGGTTCTGGACCCTGTCGCAGACTCTGACCCAGGGCTGGGGCTCAGGCTGCTCGGGTGCTGGTTCTGGTTCCATCGCTCAGTTCGTCATTGGTTGTTGTCTGCAAGTCTAGAAGGAGCCCTTCTCTGTCCCCCTTGGAGTGCCATCCGGGGAACTGTGGCCAGGGAGTATGACCTGGGCTCAAAGTCAGGCAGGATGTGATGATGGGAGGCCAAAGCCACCAGAACTTGAGGTGATGTGACTTCTTCCTGCAAGGGCTGCTCCCCTCTTCTCCCACCCGTGTCACGTGGTAGAGGGCCACAGGGCTGGCCTTCTGGCAAGGGCTGGCTGAGAGCTCTGACTGGCTGATACCTCATAGGCCCTTGGTTACCTGCTCCTTGACTAGGCTAAACCAGGCCCTCTGTGTGGGAGGATGACAGGGATGCGGAGTGGGGTGGAGGTCTGAGGTCCCCACTTCATCCCTCAGCAGGCTTGGTTTTTATTCACGCATTCTTTCATTCAAATTGTTTTTATTGAGCACTTTACTCAGTGTTAGGCCCCAGGGTTCTGAGATTCGTCAGTCAGTCTGGTGTGAGCTGTACTTCGATGGGGGAGCCCTGGTCACTTGGAGCCTAGACAGCCCCTGACATAGTTGAGGAGGATGGGGAAGGCCTCAGCTGGTGGTAGCCAGGAAGTGATGGAGGTGAGAGGCGAAGTGGCCCGAGATGGAGCTGCAGGGGTCAAGGGGACCACACTCTAACACTTGGTCAGCCTTGCCAAGGAGCATGCCCTGATCCTGGTGGAGTGGGGAACCAAAGGGAGGGTTTTGATCATTCTGGCTGCTGCTCAGTCATTCATTCACAAAACACATCTGATTTAGGACTAACTAGGAGCCAGGCTGTTCCAGGGCATGAAGTGGTAAGTCCCGGGGAGTGCAGACCATGACAAATAAGTACGTAATATGATGCTAGGCAGCGAGTGTTAAGAGTTAGGAGGAAAAATAATAAGGCACGAGAAGAGGTAGAGTGTTGAAGAAGGCCCCCCTGAGGAGGTACAGTGTGAACAGAGAGAAAGTGAGGCACTGAGCCATGTGGAGATCTGCAGAAGTGCTTTGGAGACCACGGGGGCAGTAGAGGGGAAAGTCCTAAGGCAGGAACGTGGCTGGAGTGTTGGAAGAAAAGCAAGAGTGAGTGGAAGGGAGAGTAAGTAGTAAGCAGCAAGAGGAGGGTGGATCTTGGCAACTCTCATAAGGACGGAAGTTTCTTTTTTGAGATGGGAGCCACTGGACAGTTGTGAGCAAAGGAGAGACTTGATATGACTGACATTTTAACAGAATCACTCTTGTTGCTGTGGTAAGAAGAGACGAGACAGGGGCAAAAATAGAAGCAGGAGCCCAGCGCAGGGTCTGCAGCATCCGGGTGAGCGTCCATGAGGTTTGAACCAGGGTGCTGGTGATGGAGACGTTGTGCCAAGTGCTCAGGCTCCAGATATGTTTTGTAGATGGAGCTGAGAGGACATGCAGACTTACTGCATGTGGCATGTGAGGAAGGAAGAGTCAAGGATGGAGCCTCATTAAGGGGCTTGAGCAAAAGGGCATTTGGAGGTACCATTTACAGAAGTGGGAAAAGAGAAGAATAGGGGGAAAAGATTGAGACGTTATGGTGGACATTGTTTTAGGCGTGTTTTATTGAGATGTCAGTCAGATATTCAAATGAGGATGTTGAATAAGCAGCCTAGGGAAGAGGTCACAAATGAAGAGAGAAACATGGAAGCAGTGTGTGCGACAGCAGCTCGTAGCAGCCCGTGCGCCATGGGGGTCTCAGAAACACTGCAAGCTGGTCGTTCAGCCATTATTAAAAATCAAATTATATAAACTTACAATTAATATATTTAAAAATGGTAATTTTTAAAAACTGGTGAAAGAGCAAATTAAACCCAAAGAAAGCAGAAGGAAAGAAAATAATAAAGAGCAGAAAATGATAAAATTGAAGACACAAAAACTGGAGAAAATCAATGAAATAAAAAGATGGTTCTTTCAAAAAAGAAGACACAAACTACCAATATCAGGAATTAAATAGGGGATATCATTATAAACTATACAGGCATTAAAAGAATCACGAACACTACAAACAACTCTCAGTCCATAAATTTGACAACTTCGAAGAAATGATGGTTCAATTCCTTGAAAAACACTTTCACTGCATTTAGTTTTCTATTACTATCTAACAAATTAGTATGAGCTTAGTGCTTTAAAACAATTCAAATTGTAGGTCAGAAATCTGAGTTTTCACAGTGTAAAAATCAAAGCCATCAGAGGGGCACTCGGAGAGGATCCATGTCCTTGCCTTTTCTAGCTCCTAGAGGTTTCCCGTTTCCTTGGCTTATAGGCCCTTCCTCCACCTTCAGTGACCACAAAAGCAAGTAAGTTCTCATGGACAACACTCTGACTCTTTGGCCCACCTTTTCCACTTTAAGGCCCCTTGTGATAACATTGGGCCCACCTGTATAATCCAGAATAATCTCCCTATTTTAAAATCAGTTGATTAACAACCTAATTCTCCTTTGCCATATAGCATAATATATTCACAGGTTCTAGAGAGTAGGATGTGGACATCTTTGGAGAGCCATTCAACCTCTCACAAACACAAGCTACCAAAACTCAAGAATAGATAGATAACCTGTATCATCCTGTATCTATACCAAAGACATTAAAAGAAGAAACTCTATAGACCAATACCCCTCATAAGTGACAAGGACAAGGAGGTTTTGGGGAGGAAAGATCTTGGAGGCTATGGTGAGGACTTTAAATTTTTCGAAGGTCCATACAAAAATGCAGAACTCCTCAACAGAATATTAGCAAATCAAATGTAGCAATATAGAAAAGGGCGCTACATCATCACCAAATAGGGTTTATCCTGGGAATGCAAAGCTAATTCAACTCAATTCTAACATTAACAGAATAAAGAAGAAAAAAACACAGAATCCTCTTAATAGATGCAGAAAAATCATTTGACAAAATTCAATATCCATCCTTAAATCTCAGCATATTAGGAATAAAAGGAAACTTTCTTAACCTGGTGAAGGGAAGCCACATAAAAACCTATCACAAACATCAAGCTTAGTGGTCAAAGACTGATTGCTTTCTCCCTAAGATTGGAAACAAGGCAGGAATGCCCACTCTTACCTCCTCTCCAGTATTGTGCTGGAAATCCTGGGCAGCACAGCGAGGCAAGGAAATGAAATAAAAGGCATACAGATCAAAAAAGAAGAAATAAAACTGTCTATATTCACAGGTAACGTGATTGTCAGTGTAGAAAATCCCATGAACTATGTTTTAAAAATCTAACAGTTTATGAGATATAAGGCCAGTGTACAAAAATCAGTGTGTTTATACTAGCAATGAACAATTGGAAATGAAATTTTTAAAATATAATAGCATTGAAACAAATGTATATTTCTGGTAAAATATGTGCAGGATTTTAATGCTGAAAAGTACAAAACACTTGAAAGAAAAAAGATGTAAATAAATGGAGACAAACACTGCATTCATGGGTTGGAGGACTCAATATTGCTAAGATGCCAGTCCCCCCAAAATTGACCTATATTTTCAGTGCAATTCCAGTAGGAATTTTTGAGCTATCAAGAGTCTGATTTGAAAATTTATATGGAAATGCAAAGGAATTGAAATCGCTAAAACAATCTTGAAAAAGAACAAAGTTGGAGAACTCACACTATCTGATTTTAAGACTCACTGCAAAGACTAGTAATCCAGATGTCATATTGGTCAAAGAATAGACACAGATCAATGAACTGCAATAGAGGGGTCAGAAATAGACCCTTGTATACAAATATAGTTAACTGAGTTTTGACTTATGTGCAAAGGCACTTCAGTGGATAAATCTTCAATAAGTGGTGGTACAACAACTGGACAGCTATATTTTAAAAAATAAACCTATATCTGTCATACAAAATCTAACTCAGAATCAATCATAGACTTAAATGAAAAATTTAAAAACTTTCAGAAGAAAACAGAAATCTTTGTGACCTTGAGTTAGACGAAGAATTCTTAGGTACAGCAACCAAAAACACGATTCATAAAGTAAAAATTTGATAAATGTGACTATATCAAAATTAGAAACTTGTTCTGCGAAAGAAATCAAAACTATAAAAGACAAGCCACAAACAGGGAGATAATTTACAGATCACATATCTGACAAAGGATTAGTTCCTAGAACATATAAAGAATCCCATATAAAATTCTCATCAATAAGGAAATAGTCAAACCTCCCCCCGCCAAAGGCAAAAGATATGAAGACATTTCACCAAAGAAGAAATACAGAGGACAGATAAGCATGTGAAAAGATGCTCAACATCATTAGTTAGGGAAATGCAAATTAAAACCACAGCAAGACACTACTACACACTTACTTAAAGTGGCTGAGAAAATTCTAAACCTAATCAAACAAAAAACCTAACGATATCATGTGCTGATGAGGATGCAGAGTGAGAGGAACTCTCATACACTGCTGGTGGGAATGCAAAATGACGCGGTCACTATGGCAAACAGGTTGATAGTTTCCTTTAAAGTTCAACATATACCATACAACATACAATCTCACTCCTGAGTATTTACCCAAGATAACTGAATATCTATGTTTGACTGCTTATGTCAACTCGGTTACCAAAAAAAAGCCACTTGGAAACAATTCACATGCCTCTCGGGGGAATGGACAAACCGTGGTCCATCGTCCAGCGCAGCGCTCCGTAGAGGAACAAACTCACCGCACACAGCTGTATGCGTGCATCGCCAAGGCGTTATGCCCATGGGAAGAAACCAGACTCAAAAGTCTACATGCTGGATGATTGATTCCATTTATATGTCATTTTGGAAAAGGCAAAATATAGGGGAAAGGTTTTGCTGGGACTGAGGGCAGGAGGACATTGCTGCCACATCAGGGTGACGCAAGGGAATCTTCAGTGGTGGTAATGGAACTGTTCTGTATCTCAATTGTGATTGCACAACTCTGAATTTGTCAACACAGAATTGTACACCAAAAAGAATGAATTTTACTGTATGTAGTTTTAAAACCAAAAAATTTGAAGGTAATAAATACTCAAAACTCGTCCCTTCCTAATTGCTTTACAGTTGACCACTATCTGCTGTTGAGATGACTCATCGGTCGTATCTGTGTAGTGGAAACACTGCGCGTGCCCAAGCTTCTCTTCCAGCTCCACCTTGGGACTTCATGTTGGTGGTTGGGTATCTGATGTGGTGGAGCATTTACACCATGGAAGCTGGGAAATGCTACAAACCGAGGGCTTAATTGTTTTGTTGATTGTCTACACTTAAGAAAGTGATGAAGAAAGTGTTAATGCCATATAAACTTAAAAGTGTGCCATCTATCAATAGCACAGAAAATTGAGGGAATTGTTTTACAGCACTTGACTACTATCTGATTTAGCAAAGAAGTCACTCCCTGAGGAACAAGTGAAATTCCAACAGATGTTTTTGCTGTTTCATCTTACTTTTTAAGGTAAATAAAGTATCAACCAGCATTCTTGTCTGAACCAGACTAGTTTGTCCATTGCAATCATAGGTTTGCCATGGATGGATGCAAGATTTCAGCAAAAATCAAGGAAAGCCTGTTGAGAATCAGCTGGTTAGGTGGAATTTACATGTAAAGAGTACTGTGTATTTTGTTATTTGTGAATTGCATACTACAATTCCTTTATAGGACTAAAATGTATAATGTGTATAATGTGTGTGTATACACCCACACACGTACACATATACCCCTCACCCCCTTCCTTGCCCTGGAAAGCCGCTCATGCATTTACCAGCCTACCATCAAGGCCTAGGAATCACTGGAGACAGAAGAGGACCAAGGTCTGAGCCCCCAACCACTTCAACAGTAGAGGTCAAGAAGAAGATGAACTGGTAAGGAGATGAGCAGAGATCAGTGAAGGGTGGGATATGTGGAAATCTAGTGGTGTGCTGAGCGGGGAGGGAGTGGCCACCAACTTCACATGCTGCTTACAAGAGGACTGGACAGAAGGTGTGAGCTGGGTGAACGAAGGAGGGAGGCGGAGACTCAGGGTCTGAACACCCATCTGATGCCTTCTGTGTTGAGGGAGTGGAGACATGGACTCAAGGGAAGCTTGTGTTGTCTTAACTATGGGATCTATCAGAATATGTTTCTATGCTGATGAGGCAGAAAATAGAGGGGAGAATTGTGGGACTGAATTCTTACATAGGCCAGGATCTAGCGACAAGTCAAGGGGTGGCCTTAGCTGGGGACCTGGAGAGTTCCTGCATTCTAACAGGGTCCTGAGGACCAGTTGCAGGGTGGGGCAGGTGGTAGGGGAGGGCACGAGCGAGTTCCCAGATAGTCTAGCCTTTTGGGAGGAGTGGGACACAGGCCCCTGTGCTGCTCTCTGGGGCTCCAGAGGGGATGGTCATAACCTGGGGGCTTTAGAGGGACTGGATCTTGAAGCTGGGCATGTTGGGTCACTTGAGGGATGCTCTGTGACTTGACTGAGGGGCTTCATCTCTCTGAGTCAGTCCCCTCATCTGTAAAGTCTAAGGGGTAGTAATAGTGCCGACACCTCACAGGTTGTAAAGATGAGGTGGAGGGTCGTGGGTGCAGGCCTGACGTGGGCTCTGGGTGTGCCCAGCTCATGGCGGCAACTCCTCTCTTCAGTGGAGAGGTGACCCTGGCGTGGGTGGAGGTTGGAAGCTGAGAGAATTAAGGCTGCAGAGGTGAGGTGGGGCCTTTGAAGTGTCTGCGGTGGGTGGGGGGGGGAGGACATGGGAGGACCGCAGTGTGGTTAGCAAAGGCAGGGAGGAAGGCAGCTGTGGCCAGCGAAAGGAGAGCTGGGCTCTGCAGCCCGTGTGCAGGTAGTAGCCAGAGCAGGTGTGAGGAGTGGCCAAGCCCAGAGTGCCAGGCTGGTAAAGTGGCTGAGGGTAGCATCGGCCCCAGCTGGGAAGCAAGAAACCTTAAGATGCCAAGGGGAGACGATTTTCTTAGTAGGTAGCGAAGGGACAGGATTGAATAACCCGGGGTCACGGTGTTGCAAGTCATCTGGTGCTCATCCCAGGCCCTGCTGCTTTAGCTGGTCTTCTGTGATGATGATAGAAATCTCAAGATTTCTGGGTAGGGCCTTTGGTGCCTCCTAAATTACCTGCATTTTGCCTTTCAGTTTCTTTTGCTATTCATTTAAATCAATGAATGGTTCATACGGTTCAACTATTTCTCAAGCACATGTTACGTATGCACGTTGCTGGGTGATAGGGTGAGCAAGACCAACACACTGCCTGTCCCTCAAGGGAACAAGGATTGGTGCTGTAGTGACATGCCACAGCTGAAGGCCAGGTGAGCAACGACAGTGGTAGGCCAGTGTTTCCAGCAGTGGATGATTTTAGGTGATACTGAACATTTACCAAAATGTTATTTTGATGTATTTTAGAAAAAATGTAACTGGCACGTCAAATGACTTCAGATAGATATTACTTAGGAGACAGCCAAGTTAAAAGTCTTTTTAAGTAAATAATGGTGTTAAGGTTGGGATGACAGTGTGGCAAAAGGTGATGACCTGGACATGCAAGTAAGGGGCTCACAGGGAAAGCACGGGATCTGAGGGACCACCTCCAGGAGGCAGTGTGGGTGCAGAGGGCAGGGTCACAGTGCCACGCTAAGGAAGCACAAGGCTGCCAGCAGTCAGGTGGGCGTTGGGCAGCCCCAGAGAGAGGGCTTCATGCAGAGGTTTGACTCTTAAGTGGTGTTTCTGGAAGATCCCTTTATAACTAGGTATAGATAATGGATGCTGGGGACTGATGTAGGCCGGTTTAGGAAGCTTTATGGCAATCCAGATGAGGGGTGCGGCCTTGGCCTCTGCAGTCTGGGACCCTGCATGGAAGTGGATGGGTTGAGAGATGACTGGGAGCTGGGGATTGCTGCATTGCTGTAGAACATCCAGCAGATCAGGTGAGGCAGTGGGGACAGATGTGGATTTGGTGCTCAGGTCTGGAAAACAATTTTGGAATATGACAAACCAATGGCAGCAAAAGCCATGAGAATGTCCCAGAGTTAGCATGGGTCCTGAGAGTTGGGATTTGGAGGACGAGTAGAGGGAGACCAGCACCTTCCAGGTCCAGCCCCACTGGCGATCCCCCTGGATAGCTACCTGTTCACTCATTGTCCTGAGCTTTGAAGTCACTGATGAACAAAATATTCTCACCCATGTTCAAGCTTATCAAAGAAAAAGATGGGCCTGTAAAGCATGTCAGTGCTCTGAAGAAGGAGCGGGGGTAGGATTCATCAAGTCTTTCTGATAAGGGTACCCTTGACAAGATACCTGAAGGAGTTAAGAAAGCATAGGGATACCTCTGGGGACAGTGTGTTCCAGGCAGTGGAACCATGTGTACAAAGGGTGAATGACAAAGAATGGTGAAGGGGAAAGGCCAAGACACCAAACCATCATTTAGGAGTTTGGCTTTTACTGGGAGATGGAAGCCACTGGAAGGTTGAGCTGAGGAGGAATGGCAATCTGTTTTATAGGGATTATTGCGACTCCCGTGGGAGTAGGGTGTGGGAACAGGATGATCAGGGAAGCCTGGGGGGAGGTCGCTTTAATGGTCCAGGCACAGGTGAGTGGGTGTCTACCTTCTGGCATCTGCCCTCTTGTGCTGTCCCCTCCCACAGCGTACCAGGTCTGCGAGACCAACAGAATACGGCAGAAGAAGAGATCAGGTTTTACAAAAGCACCATGGCTTCCATCTGTTTGCTCTTCTCTTGGATCATTCACTCTGGGGGAAGCCAGCTATTTCCTTGTGAGCTGCTCTATGGGAAGACACATATGGCAGGGTACAAAAGCCTCTTCCAACAGCCATGTGAGAGAGCCTGGAAGCAGATCCTCCAGGCTGCATGACTTGAGACCGTGGCCTCACCAGAGACCCTGATGCAGAAACTCCCACTAAGCTGGCTCCTGGATTCCCAGCCTTCAGAAAGAGGTAATAATTGTTTATTGTTTTAGCTGCTAAGTTTTGGGGCAATTCATTACACAGCAACAGGTAACTAATATGATGACCAGGTGATCGTAAACAGTGGTGAGTAGTTGAACCTGGCATATATTTAAAAGATAAGAACTTGGACAAGTTTGAGATATTTATTAAGCCATCCACGTAGAGAAGTTAGGAGGCAGGCAATTATAAGAGTTCCAGGAGAAGGCATTTGGACAGCACTGAAAACTGGGAATCTAAGATCAGAAGAGTGAGTACACCAGTGAAGAGGCCCAGGTACTGAGCCCTAGGGCAGCACAACTTCTAACAAGAAAAAGGAGGTGGAGTAATTGCCCAGTAGAGAAAACAGAGCTCGAGTGAGGTGTCTTGGAAGTTGAGTGAAGAGCTTCTAGGAGGGACACCATGAGGTTAGCAAGATGGAGACTAAGAAAGAGCCAATCTATCTGACGGTGTGGAAGACGGCTCCTTAACTGGGTAGTAGAGTGGCCAGGACAGGATGAGCGCTGACTGGCATGGCAGATAGTGGAAGTGAGAAAGTAAGTGACTACACACATTTCCTTAGTTTTGCTTAAGGTGGAGATTTCTGCTAGGAAGTGATGTGAGGAGGGAATTTTTTGGAGGCAGCTGTCATGGTATGGTTGTAAGCTGATGGGCTAACTCAGGGGGGTGAGGCCCATGGAGACAGGATGTCTCCAAGGTTTTGAGTTTCCCCTTGAAGTGTGGACACATGAATTCCTGGGGTGGGCCTGGTCCTCCCGTGGGCTGGCACAAAAGCTACAAGACTAGGCTGTGTAGCTTTTGGCCTAGAGCCACAGGCATTGTTCCCTTGTTGGGCAACACTATACCAGAGAAAGAGGGACACTGTAGCACTCAGAGCACAGCAGATGCTGTGGGCAAATCCAGATGTTTTGTGTAAAACCAGACTCTACTGGAAGGCAAAGAAAAACGACTTTGGCTTCTGGGACTTGGTTTCATGGTGGACTTTATTGGGAAAAGTTAGTGTAAAAAACATTCAAATTCATAAAATTTAAATAAGATAGTATACCTTGTAGCTATGGTAATTGCTATAGTAATCACAAATAAGGTAAAGTCTAAATTATTGCCTAAGCAAACACTATTCTGTCAGGCTTCTGCTACAAGCCCAAGGCAGGAAACATTGCAATTATTAGATTTGAGCCCAATGAATTTGCATTTGAAACTGAAGGAAGGGAAAAAGAGCATGTTCTGATTATGGCATCACAACAGTCTAGCCTGAGAGAAGCAACTTTAGTAATATGTCCTGCAGCAGAGTACATTAGTAATTGTAACCATGCATTTAAATTCTCGTTTCATGTCATAAAGAGAGTAATTAGTTTTCTTCATGATGCGTTAGGTTTTACTGAGTTTCATGTGGTTTATCCCTCTTAGGACCCTTCTAGGAATGTTCCTTTTTTGGGGCCAGCTTCCTAAGACACCCAGGTTGGTTGCTCTGGGTCATCTTTGGTCATTGAATACTAGCCAACCTGCCAGGATCTACGGCTAGTAAAAGCCCCCTCCCTGAACAAAGAGTGTGTCAGATACCCTTCTCTCAAACCCTAATGCCACACCAAGAGAACAGGTGTCACAACTTTGTCAAGAGTGTTACTAACAAGTTAACGTGGGATTCTCTTTGGTTATGGAATTAATAAGCTTATAAAAAATATAGCTAGGAAGATGCTCCTGAATTCTAAAAGCATTTATGAATGGCTTAAATATGTCCTTGCAAAATCTGCCACCTGGCCAGGTTTAAAATGTGCCTATTTCCCTGTGGAGTCTAACATCAGCGATCTAGGAAATGCATTTGAATTAAGAACAGTCACTGATTTTTAACAGCCTGAGGATCAGGGCAGCCTTAGATGCTGTCCATGGCCTTGAACTCACTGAGAGCCTGCACAGGGTTTACATGCTTCTTCTGAGATGCCCGTTTAATCTTGGTCTGTGTCTCGTCTTGTTTCTCTCTCTTCACTAAGGGCTTTTTCTCAGGTGCCTTCATCTTCCATGACACAGCTGGGAGGTTGAGGGAAGCCATACCCTGGGACTTCTGATATTTAGTGGAGGCCACATAGGAAGCCTTCACTGTCTGCACCACAGCGTTCATCAGGTTCTTCGCAGCCTGGATCAGGGACATGGCACTGTCCACCTAAGAGGCATAGACATGAGGCGTTAAGGAGCACAGGTCAGACCTCTAGCCCCATGGTTGGGGAGGTGCAGCAGCTGGAGGGGGTCCCCAATCCTCCCCGTCCAGGACAGGGCTGGGGAGCAGGTCTGTTACTAATTAGCTCTTATCCAAATACCCTGAAAAGGTCTTTTGAAGAAGAGTCTAGTAACAAAAACATCACCTTGCCTGCCCCTGACAAGTTAGATGAGGATCTGCCTCTGAGTGAGTGCGGAGCTATAACCATAAGGAATGTGAGCAGACGCAGAAGGGGGCGTTGAGTCAGCTATCCTAGACAGGAACCCAAGGCTTTCAGTCATGCCCAGGTGCATTTACATTGTAGCAGGTGAGCAAATGATACCAGTGTGTACAATATACAAAGTTTCTTTGAGAGGAAATTCTGTAGGATTAGCAGAAGCCACAGGGAATTGGTGGAGCTCAGGACAAGTGCCCAAGGGCCAGGAGTCCAAAACTGACACGGTAAAGACATAAGGGAAGAGATACTACTCAGGCGCTTGGAGGGATGGAGATCTGAGAGCCTTGCTGTGTCATTTTGCAATTTTTGGACAGGCTCAATTTGGGGCTTTCCGCAGCACACTTTCCCAGTTCAAGGCAGTGAGGAGTGTATGTGGACAAAGGCCAGCACATTCCCAACCACTTCTTTCCACAGATGAAACTTACCCCAGAGACGACGAGCTCCCCGCCAAGGTTCTGTACCTCAGCCTTGACTTTGCTGCAGATGTTGAGCTGGTGGCAGTAGAGGGCGATGCGCTGCAGGTAGGCCAGCAGGTCCTGCTTGCAGGCGGAGTCTGGGCACTGATGGGAGAGCCGCTTAGCACTGAGCCCTGGCCAAGCATGGCCTAAACACACCCACCCACAGGGGCTACTTCTGACCTTCCCAGTGTGCCACCAACAAGCTTCCTCTCTCCTTGGGCCCAGCCCCTTGAAGGAGAGGAAAACTCAGGAAGCAAGAGCCTGGTTCTAGAAGAAAGCCAGAAGTGCTTTGAGCTAAGCGATAACCCTTCCAACAGCTTTTTTGCTCAGATATACTTTATCTGCTCAATTATGACACACTGCAAATAGCTGATGAAATAAGTGGTTCACTTTAGGCAAAGACGGAGGATGAGTAAATTAAAGACAGCTGTGTTGGCGGTGGTGTGGCAAGGCCACAGTAGTCCAGGCGTGGGCTGTGGAGTCTGGCCTACACTGGGTAGTAGAAGAGAGGAAGACTGGATGATGTCAAGATTTAGTAGAAGATCCAAGACCTAGTATTGGATTCTGTGAAAGAGGGGGAAGGGAGTCCAGATGACTTATGAACCTTTTGCTTGAGGGATAAGGAGCTGCTGTCACTCATCTTGCAGCCCAGATATAGGCTAGATACTCCATGGAAAGGGGTTAGAACTGCAGAGAATGACTGAGAAATACCATTTCCAATAAGTCTTGGAGGATCAGGGAAACGTAAACATTCTAGGAAGTAGGAACCATATTTTCTGATGTTTCAAGAGAGGGAATAGGGTTTATCAAAGGCTGGGTGGCTAACAAACCTACAGTGCTAGAGGCATAGACAGACCTCTGTCCCCAAATGGATACCGCAGCCTTCCAAAACACCAGCCAAACGGGCTCCTAATTCTTCTATGAAGTAAATCCATAAAATGAGGCCCTCATACAGCTGGTATCAGTGTGTCAGAGCTTATAGAAGCAGCACCTGCCCAGGCCTGAAGTTCTGAAGAGAACTGAGAGAGATAAGTCACCGGTAGAGGCTGATTTTAGCTGTCAACTACGGGAATATTTCAGGACAGACACACCTGTTCCAGAGATGTACTCTAATGCAAACTGTCAAAGAAGAAACTGGAATTCAGATATCTTGAAAAATCTATGCTGGTATTAATCAAGTTGGTGAATTAAGAAAATTTTCTGAGATGAAGAGTGTTGTATCCCAGGATGAACTTACACCCACACAGCAAGTCTGTCACTTACATGGTCTGCGATGGTGCGGCCGAGCTTATCCATCCTGGATCCTGCCTCAGCAATTTTCTTGGCGGCACTGATTACATCTGATGTATTTTTGAGTGGTCCTTTGCCTCTGAAAAAAGAGAACAAGGATCATTGCAGATGAAGCCGTTCATAATTGGAGGTGGGTGTAAAAGAGAAGGTGGCTACAGAGCAGCGTGGCTGTGCCTGTCCGAGGTGACCTGTAGGGAGGACTGCCCTCGTGCACTTGTTGGGGCTGAGCACTGCTCACCGAGTGAAGTCAGTCATCTCCATCATGATCATGCACATCTGCTTGGCCAGCACGATGATGTCGTTACCACTGTCATCCCATTTGGACACTTCGGCATCTAGCTTGCTCTTTTCTTCCTGGAAGCTGGCCACCTGTTCTGCAATCTTTGCTTTTTGCTCTTGGGGAAGCTGAGCCATGATCGCCTAAAATCAGAAGCACAGAAAGCTCTTACATTTAGGGAATATGACATTCTCACAGTGCATTAGCCAAGAACATTTCCACTGAGCAATATATGGCATAGGTAGGATAATGCTTTAATAGGTTTCATTTTGCCTGAAGGGCCATTTCTTCTGATTTTGCATAGAACTTTATGACAGCCCGAATTCCCGACCCACTTTCAAGAACAAGTTTTAATGTGAAAGCTTTGTGATCACATTTGCGCAGGAACAGAACCTGCTTATTTTGATTATTTAAAAGTTTCATCCTATGTCTCCTGCCACCAGAAAGGGGGTGCAGGGATGAGAGAAGGGTTAATCATGGAGCCCTTCCCCTTATGAGCATTTCTTCTGGCTGCATAACATCTCCAACTTTTCAAGGTGAACAGGAAGTGGCTTTAGAATGTAAAATTTAAAGAAGGCAGAGAACCTGCTAAGTAATATACATTTTGAATATGTCAGTGGCATTTAAACCTTATCAAAGCATCACCTGGAGGCCTGTTGCCCACCTTAAGCTCCCCAAACTCTGGGTCTCCTCTAGCTCCTCACCACTCAGCTTCCCACAGTGCTCATGATCAAGTGGGGCCTAAAGCAGGGATGCATTTGCTGTTCAAAATGATTTCTGAGGAGTGAAAAAAGACTCCTTAGAAATATTTCTTGGTGTCCTCCCCAAAACATAAATGCTATTGATTCAAGATTTAATGACTCAAATGAATGCAAGGGCTCTGACTTTTCTTGAATGTACCACTGTTATTTTTTTTAACCCATGAATAATTAAATAGTTCATACCCATGGTATCATTGAGATGGGCAAAGACAGCAATCTTTTTCGATTTCACAATCCTTTTAACAAACATTGCATTGATTAGATCCTAGGACTCTACCATGAACCAAAGCCCCAGGGCACAGCTGAGGAGCCCATGTTCCTGTCCCCAAGTGAGACACTTGGGAGGTGCCACAACCTAGGTTAGTTTTCATCCTACTGCCAGAGAAAAAGAGGGATTCTCAACAGCGCGTGTTTTCCTGTAAAAAAGAAAAAGGTAAGACCTGAGAGGGACAGGGAAGGTCAGCAGAACAAGATTAACTGATTCCTCACCCGGGCACTCTGGCCAGCTATCAGTTGATCGTCTTCTGTCTGGACACTTGTCCTACTTCTGACATCAAAGTCCTCCGTCTCAAAGTCGGAGTCATCCAACTCCTCAGGGGTCTGCCAGAGAGAGAGCGACCATGAGTTAGACACGCCCCTGGGCCTGTGTATGGACACCCAGAATTCTGGATTTTCATGTGCAGTGTTCCTAATAGGTATGGACAATAAAGCTAAACTCACTCATTGTTTGTTTGCCTCACTGATGCACTTGCAGGGTGGCTCGTCCAACGAGCAGGCAAGGCACCACAGCAGCACATCTCAAAGGGCGGTGGGTTCCTTTCTGGGGTTAGGGTTTCAGCTTCCACCACTCTTTTTTTGATGCTATACACAAACACACACACACATATACATATATATGTACATATATATATGGATATATGTGTATATATGTGTGTGTATATATAATTTATTTGTTTACTTATTATACCTCAACAGCTGCACCTTAAGACAAAGGTAAGAATTGCCCTGGGTAGAAAAGGTACTATATTAAAAATAGAGGTATTTAATACAACATTAAGCAGATTTTTATAACTTTCCCACTTTGTGACAAAAAGAAAATTAAATGACATAATAATAGGCCTGATCTCAGGCTACCAAAGGATGCTTTGAGGAGTAAAAATAGGCAATGTATTTTCATGTGTGTGTTTTTTTTTACCTTTGATAAAAAGAAAGGAGAATGTGGCAGGTAAGGTCTGAGTAAATACCAAAGGGACTGATTAGTGCCCCCCTCCCTTTAATTATGAAATAAAATTCTTATTTTGTACAACCTCCAGCCTGTCATGATTAGCTGCTGACTTGAAACATAATGTTGTCTTCTTGAAGTTATCCATAATGGAGCAGCAGGCAAAACAGCTGGGGTTGGCTCTTGGCCCAGCCTGCCTGTGACAGGCAGTGAGGCAAGTCCCTCATCTGTATCAGGACCTAATCCAAGCCCAGCCCCAGCCCCTTGCTGTGAGGCTCAAATAAGAAGCCATGGGAGAAAGCATCTGAAACCACCATGAGTATCTTGTGTTTGTACACGTGCAAAGGCCAGCTCTGTCTCTCAGATGAGGTAAGGATAGCAGACATCACACGAGACACTAGTGAGACACAGAGACCACCAAAATCCAAGCAAGATCCTAGAGTCTCTCTGACGGGGCAGCACAAAATACTATGCCACCCCATTGCCCATTTTAATCCTTCCAGGACTGGAAGAGAAACCCAAACTGCCTCCCTGCTCCTGGGGTGTGGTTTCCACAACCCTACCTACTTCCTCACAGTGGGACTCTGGAATTTGCAAGCATCTCCTGAAGCATATGCATCTCAGTTTTAGCCCAGTTAAGTCCTGAAAGGCATTAACTTCCTCTTTATCATGAAGGTTTCTTTTATTCTATTTGTAGGTGTCTGTCACCACGGAAAGAACTCTGGAGAAAAGGGGCTACGTTCATTACCAGTGGCATATGTGACCCAGGGAGCCTATCACACTTCTGGGATATGGCTGCTGGTTTTTACCCTACATCCAGCCAGGCCAGGCCTCTGCTGAACTTGAGTTGTTCCTCGCACAGCAGCAGGGATGAAGACAGCAAAGGGCTCCACCAGCTCCCTGCCAACATGTCCAGGTGACCCGGGCCTGCAAGAACGTCCAGCGGCCAACCAGGCTATCCCCAGTTTTCTTTCCTTCTCACCCTAGAGAGCAGTGTGGTCTTGCCCAAGAGCTTCTACACTGCCTACGAATGGGTCCAGCCTGATGCAACTGCCTTAGAAATGGCATCTGTTTCCAGCTGACAATCTGGCCAGGCTCTGCAGGCTTAGAGATAAAAAGTGGGTCAGAATCCCTGCCAACCTTGGGAGGTTTGACTAACAAACCACGAAGATATAAATGAAACTCTTGACCTGACTAGAGAGCACAGCAGAGCAGCCCCTATGCTGCAAGCAGGCGCTACACTCCCAACTGCCTGCTCTGTAGCTAGGGCAGGGTCTGGCCCAGGTGGCCCTAGGAGAGTTATGCACAGGCCCAACTCTCAGAGCCACATGCTTGTGCTCAGAATAGCATGTGCGGGATTAACTGCTATGGGAAAGGCAGCTTTGAGAGCCAGGCCCAGCATCCTAGGGATGCATTACAGAAAGGCTGGTAACTTCTCACGACCTGTTCATGCCAATCCAGGAAGGGCCCTGAACTTTCTCTCTGACAGTAAGGACTGATGCTCTGAGATGGGTCACATGTGGCCCAGAGCAGATGGCACTTCCATTTAGCTCAATGCTTGGCTATAAGTTAAGGGACATTACCAGGGGCTGCAATAGTCCCTCATCCTCACCCTGGACACACTGGAGATCTAGCAGCATCCTGCCTACCACCCTTTCGAAGAGAGGGGCGCTCCATGTGAAGAATAACTTCTCTCTGTACTAAGAAAACACTCCTGCCTCTGAAATTCACTGAAAAGCCTTAATTTTCTGTAGTTTCCCTCTAACTCAAACAGCAGCCTCATATTTGGGGTGGCTATTTGCACTAAATTAAATCATCAAAACCGACTCATACTGGTTCCTGTTCTCGGCCCATGTTCAGGCTCTAATTTGCAACTCAAAGTCATTTTAGACAATGTAATTAAATATATCTCATTCTTACAGCTTTTAGATTCATGGTTTTAATATACTGGCAACGCATCTGCTGAGTTCCAGAATGATGCATTGCTTAAGTTTAGCAAGTGATAAGAAAGAGCTGTTAAAACGTATGAAATGCAGTTACTCACCCTTATCATCAACACTGCTTTCCTGATGTCCCGGATGCCATCATACACCAGGCGGGAGGCATCGATAAACTCATTCTCATCCATGGGCTGTGCGGGGTCTGAGCTGAGGGCTTCCACGGCAGCTTCTACTTGCTCAGTAAAACGTGGCATAACTGTGGAAAAAAGAGGCATGGCAAATCCTCCTGGCCCAGCGGATATCATTCTACAAGCCCTCCCTAAATCCCTCATTCAGATAGGAAGAAACAAGGTGTATGATGAAGAGCCTCTGCTTCTACCTATATGAAGAGTATTTACGGCTGAAATAAATTAAATGCCATATTTTACAAAGACTAGAATCATCACATTTGTCTCTGACCAGATTCTACAATATAGGATTTGGACGGCTGAGAACTTGAAGGAAGATTAATTTGAGGGCTTAAGAAAGGGACCCTCTTTAATTTAGTATTTAATAGGAGACTTAATTCATCTTAAGTAGTATGTTCACAATTATTCTCATTTGTTAGTCATGGGACACACGTAAGAAATGTGTTTGTGAGGCCCTAATATATTTAAATATTTTTTAAATTTAAAAACCTTTTGACATCAGGACCAGCGTCAGACTCTAGTCTGAGAAATCATCATTCCCAGAGGCCTTAATTTTGCTAACTTCTCACAAGTCTGATGTACCACCCAGAACTCTTAAGACCTGAGTCCTAATCTCCTTTCTAACTACAGGGCCTGCACTGAGGATGGCCTGGTCTACCCAGACCGTGTGCGGGGAGCACCAGTGGCGGAGGGAGTTCGCACACCTGTGTTGGAGAGCAGCTTGGTGGCTTCCAGCACCTTCTCTGTGTAGACCCCTGGCTCATAGTTGTCCATCTCTGAGGTGACCACATGAATGACTCGGGCTGCCCGGCCTCGGATTGCACCAGCTGTGCGATCCAGCCCATCCACATCTTTCTCTTGAAGAGCAATAACACATTTGTTCACATCTTCCAAAATGTGATTCTCTGAGGAAGAAGCAAAATACCAAATGAGGGAGGAGGATTTCCACAAAAAGGGGACAATAGTTTTTGCCTTTTTATTTTTCAATTATAATTAACATATAGTAAATATTAGTTTCAGGTGTACAACATAGTTATTAGACATTTATACAACTTACAAAGTGACAACCCTGGTAAATCTAATAGCCATCTGACGCCATACAGTTATTAACAATATTACTGACTATATTCCCTGTGCTGAGGACAATTGTAAGCTGGCATCTGTCATTCATGAGTGCTCACTCTGTGCCAGCTACAGTGCCAAAAGTTTTATGTGTCACTGAAGACAACAGATTAACTGTTGCATTAACTGTCCCACAGAAACTCAACCTGCAATCACCTCCAAGAATAGCAATCCTTATTCCAGGGTTAAAAAGAGAGTGAGAGATGCCCATCTTTAAGGCAGATGTTCTCAGATCACAAAAACCTTAATTTCTCTTTCCCTTGAATCTCACTGACCTTATATCCCAAAGTCTAAAAGTGAAGAAAAGGTTCACTGTAAGGCTTTATCCTTCCAGTCCCATGCCCCTTCCACTTATAGATGCCAACCAACCAAGAAGCTAACACAGCCCTGGGATAGGAGAAAGTGCTGGAAAGCAGGCGAAGCCTCCTCTGGAGAGCACTGAGCGAGCCTGAGGGGAGACTCTAACCCCTCCATGGGTTGCAGGTAGGCCCACTGTGGTATTTGAGGAAACTCTTTGAATCCTGTTAAGCTGATCAGTGGCTCCTACCAGTCATAGAACTGGAATTGGAAGACCCATAAAAACTTTTTCCTCAAAGCAAAAGCTTGACACTGGATCTTGGGAACCCCAGAAGGAGAGTTCGCTTCAACTTCATCTAACATAGCAAAGTGGAAGCAACCCAAACGTCCAAGAGCAGAGTGGGTAATAAATCATGGGCACTACGCAGCTGTCAGAATGGATGAGGTCCATCTAGCCTGACAGACCCAGAATGGGAAAGGGGATGTCCTTACAGAGACCACCAGCAGACAGCCTGAATGGCAAGGCTGCCCATATTCAATGGGGTGAGTGGATGAGCAACACCAAAGAAACCTGACCATTTCCTTCCTGCTCTGAAAGGTTTTTTTCAAGACATAAAACTCTTAGAAGCAATGTCATAAACATGGTTACTCCCTTAAACCGAGAGAGTACCTGGCACAACAGGTGAAAGGCTAATGGCTGCAGTTCTTCTGGAAGAGCCAGAACAATCAGGGCAACTGTAATCTGTTTAAGAAACACACCTGGTAATTTCTTTGCGAGCCCTGGCTACCTTATGCTTTGACATGTCATTATCCAGGACTGGTTCCTGATTTAATCCACTTCCAAAAGCCATTACCCTTCCTTCACAGCCTCTGCTAACATAGTCACATTATATAAAACAATAAGTTGACCTCTTAGGGATACCCAAAACAAGAAAAGTGGTCACAATATGCTATTTCCTCTCATTTTAAGGGGAGCCAGAGGCAAGTGGTACCTAGCAAATCTAACAAAGAATAGAGCCACCAAAATGTCCTGCCTTCAGGTTTCAGGATCCCCTGTAGGCCCCAAGAACTAATGAAGGCCCTCCTCTTCTCTTTGTAGTTCCCAAGAGACTGTAGGCAGGGACTCACTCTATAAGAATCTCTCCATTCTAAAACCACTGGTAAATGAAATAAGATGGGAAAAAATCACAATGAGAAAGAAATAGTGACCTTAGCATATGATCCAGCAATCGCACTCCTTGGTGTTTATCCAAAGGAGATGAAAACTCATGTCTACAAAAAAAACCTACACAGAGATGGTTAAGCAGCTTTTTCATGATTGCCAAAACTCGAAAGCAGCTAAGATGTCTTTCAATAGGTGAGCAGATAAACTGGTACATCCAACAATGGAATATTATTCAGCACTGAAAAGAAATGAGTTGTCAAGCCATGAAAAGACATGGAAACTCTTACATGTATATTACTAAGTGAAAGAAGCCAGTCTACAAAGGCTACATACTATATGATTCTTGCTATATGACATTCTGTAAAAGGCAAAACTATGAAAATAGTAAAAAGATTAGGGGGTGGAAGGAGGAGGGATGAATACTCTATATGATCCTATAATGATGGGTACATTTGCCCCAAACCATAAAATGTAAACCACCAAGAACAAATGATAATGTACATTATGGATCTGGGGTAATAATGGTGTGTCAATTCTAACCAATCGACCACTATAGTAGATGTTGAAAAATGAGGAAGGCTGTGCACATGTGTGAGCAGGGAGTAGATGGGAAATCCCGGTAACTCTGAATGTTGTTGTGAACCTAAAAGTGCTCAACAATCTTTAAATATCAATCAATAAAACATCTTTTCAAGGGAAGCCATAACACAGTAAGATTTCTTATTACAGAAGGGAAAAATGAATTACCACAATATAGCTAAGAACCATAATTTGGCTACTACTAATTAAAAAGTTAGAGAAGACTTGTTAGGGTTTACATCACTGCACTATTGAAAGATAAAATATTAAACTTTTACATGAAAAAATTTTAGGGAAAATATAGAACCAATTATAAGAATAAATAGATTTGGAGCCCATCAGAAGCATCTTTTACATACACTCACTCTACATATTAACTCATACTAAACAGAATGGTACTGAGCCTGCTGATCATACTAGGTCTTGGGTTAAAAACTACTCCTTTTACTAAATCTAACATTTTACACTTGTTTTATATCACTAAGAAAAGGAAAAGAAGAAAAGATGTTGCTTATTAAACTGTGAACCAGTGTTTTCTCATATTATTGATTTTTTTACTCATTCCTGTTTCACGATTGTTCATTCTTGGAAGGGCGGGGGGGGGGGGGAAGAAGCGCATGGCACTCTTTTTGTTCTTTAAACAAAGTGGCCCAAACTTCTGCCAGGGCTGTTTACCTTCATCTATGGTTTTAAAATTCAATTTAGACCTTCTTGAATTCATACTGACTTTCTTTCAAATGAACCCAAACCAGGGAAGGGTTTGCCATTCTTTAATGACAAAGGAAGCCTTCTGTTTCAAGAAGCTGACTAAAGTAACATTCTCTACCTTCACTGAATAGCTGTCTCTAGGAAAGCCCCAGGGAGCTAAGGCCTCCACACACCTAGGGCAGAGCATCAACCTTGCTCTCTACACTGAAGCCTGAAGGGAGAAGTGAATTTCCATTGGACAAGTGCAAACACAGGAGGGTTGGAGGTACCCACACTAATTTAAACCATAACTTACTTTAATCAAAATCCCCAGAAAACTCAGCATGGGTCCATTGTGACTAGACATACCAATTAAAGACTGTACCCCATTAAAGACTGATTATTCAATGCAGTTTTGGGGGGCTGTTTCTAACAAAAAATCATACCACAGTCTACAGGGGATATTATTGACATTACATCTGTTTTTCATCTGAAAATCTTTCTTGGTCTGTCTCTACAGACCCACACCTCATCCATTTTAATGGCTGCATAGTACCCTATTGGACAGATGGAGGGGCCCATAATTCACTTACCCAGTCTTCTCTTACACATTTTAGTTGAAGTGAACATCCTTGTACAGGTATTTTGGCAAATATTTGTGTACATTTCCCTGGAGAAAATTTCTAGCAACGAGATTACTAAGTCAAAGGCATATATGTTTAAAGTAGATGTATGGCGCCTAATTGCCATCCAGGAACCAAGCCAACTGGCATTCTCCAGAAAGAATGTGTAAACTTATATCATAGTCCACAATCT
The DNA here is from genome assembly GCA_003508835.1 of Eonycteris spelaea. NCBI lineage: Eukaryota > Metazoa > Chordata > Mammalia > Chiroptera > Pteropodidae > Eonycteris > Eonycteris spelaea. The sequence goes on from PUFA01000039.1 coordinate 8,687,804, forward strand.
AGAACAGGGCTCATTTTGCATACCCTTTGATCTGGATATCTTTATTGGTGCATCCCTGTATACATATAGAAGATATTATATAAAACAAGAGTCCCTAACCCCTGGGCCGCAGACCAGTATTGGTCCATGGCCTGTTAGGAATCAGGACACACAGCAAGAGGTAAGCGGCGGGCAAACAAGCAAGCAAAGCTTCATCTGTATTTGCAGACGCTCCCCAGCGCTAGCATCACCTCGGATCACTAGGCATCAGATTCTTATAGGAGCACTGGTCCCTGGTGCCATAAAGGTTGGAGACCGTTGATATAAAGGACGTTTCATATATAAAGGGAAATAATCTGAGTGCTTGACATTTTACTACAGGGTAGCCATTTCTTTTTTAAAAAATCACAATTATTGAGGACTGGGACCAGTGGGGGCCTGCCAAGTTAAAAGTAAGGTCCCTCTCAATGAGAACCAGTCATTTCCCTACTGAGGCTCTAAGGTGAGATGGGGAGACATCTGTCATCCTCCAACAAAGCACTAAACCTACCATGGGTGAGTAGGTATGTGAGGGTATAAAGGAGTCTGAATGCTAAATATTAACTGGCTATTCCAGTAGAACTCTACACAGGGATCTGCTTGTCTCCTCCCTTCATCCCATACCCCTAAAAAGCACATCATAAAAATCAGAGGAATTGTGAATAATAGCCTTGCCCTGATGATTATTACTTGACATTGCTAAGTAAGTCTGTGACAAAACATTAGAGAAACACACCAAAGTTGACCTCTAAAATTCAGGTGCTCTGAAACTACCACCACCTTCTGAATAAGAGAACGGTTCTGTGTTTTTATATGCTAAATAATAACTGTCTAAACTCCTTTTCATCAAGTCAACCCTTATACTTTCCACATTGCATAAAAATTGAGCATACTCATCAGGTAAAAGTATATCTGTTAAAGAATTTGATCTCTCTGCCATTATGAGGCCATAAGCAAACTAATAGAAGAGTTTGCATTTCTTTTGGAATTGGAAGTTGTAGAGATTGGTACCTGGAATAAAAATCTAAGAATTACATGCTGTGACCACAGTGATCTGTGGTAGCAGAACAGAGGGAGAGAGGCCTGGGCTGCAAGAGACCCTTCTTCTGTTTTATGTCACATACCCTAAAGATACCACCTGGATCCCACTAAATGCTACTGCAGAATCCCTTTTGTTCTCAGATTTGAAGAATGTTGGATGGGGGATACCTGTTACTTTTTTTTTTTTTTTCATTTTTCAAAGTTGTATTAAAGACACAGGTGAATTCTGTAAGAACCATGTAAAATACGGCTTATTAATAATAAAAGCCAGTGTGAGCTGAGCACTGTCTACCCACCACTTGCTATGCTAAGTGCTTTCTAAGCACAGACTTCCTGAATTCTCACAATGATTTTGTGATGTCAGGACTATTATTTATCCTATTTTATTGATGAGAAAATCAAGGCTCAAAGAGCTGTGTGTTCCAAGTCACACAGACAGGGAGTGGCCAAGCCATAATCCAAACCTAGGTCTGATTTTAGGAGTCACGTATATTTTTTAAATAAATTTAAATTTGTTTCAAGTAATGATTCTTATATTTTATTTTGCTGTAAGAAGGACTAAAAATCCCTTCAGACCAACCCTGAGATACACTCACCCTAATCACAAAATAGGAAGTTTAGGAAAGGAATAGCTGTCTCTGGAGGGGGGCTTTGCGTTAAGAGTTCAGAATTTGTTGTTTGACTAAAAGTGTGCTGTGAAGGTGGAATGTTTTCTCTAAATCTATGAAAAAGAATAATTCAGTACTTCATTGGGAAAAACAACAGAAGGCCAAGATTTCCCAAAAAAGCCATTGCTGCATTTTTGGCACCTTGCAAAGATGTGCTTCCAAATGGGTTTTTGTTTTAAAGTACCAGTACCTGCAATTTGGCGGTCCTGCAGCAACAGGTTTACCCCCTCTATCTGCGGTCTAATGACCACCTGCTCCCCACTCTATCAAGTAAGCCACCAATCCCAAGAAAAAGCAGAGACAGAGGAACATTGGTATGCAGAACACACTGTCACCTTATATAGGTCACTGCCGGAGGACTGTGGTGTGCACGTACTTAAGACCTGCTTCTGTTTTCAAGCCCCATTGCCACTCGCATCTCCCATGTTCCAGCCTGTGGTGACAGGTAGTTTCAGCTCTACAAGTATTCGGCCACTGACTCTGCCCACAACCACTGGACTCAGGAAGCCTGGCACCTCCAGAGAGCAAGCAGTGCAGCCAAAGGCAGCAGAGGGCCCATTAGATGGAGAATGCATTTATACTTGCTCAACTCTAAAGAGAGGGACTGAAATTTATCTCTGTGTGATAAATAGTGAATTGCAGTTGACAGACATTTTCTATATAAATGCAATTTACTAGGTCATTACCAGTTTATGTTTATATAATGAAATCAACTGTTTTTGTGAGGTGAATTACATAGATTTATTTTTTACAAGTTATAATTAAATGGCACTTAAATATTTCCTCTCTGTTTTCTGTCTGTGCATCATGCAGTTGGTCTTTTGAAAAGTAGGCAGTTAAACTACCATATTTGTGAGGATGAAAGAAGGAGATTTCCAAGAAGGGGAAAAGGATTTTACAAAAAAACCCTAAAGGTGATGGTGCTGGTACTCCCTTCACCTGTTTCACTTGCTCGTAACAAATAACCACTACCTCTACTAGGACACAGGTCAATGTTCTTTCTAAGCACAACATCAGGAAGAGGGGTAGATGGTTATGGTGCTGCAAAGGTCACAGTTGCAAGATCTTACTCTACTATACAAACAGGAAAAAACCCCTGCCAACCAGCTTTCTGATGTATGCTTCCCAGACTGAGATCACCCCCAGCACAAGGGAAACAAGTCCAGCTCCACCACCCACTGCTCAGGAGTCAGTGGTAGCTTTTTGGTTTTTGTTTTTAAGTAAAATGAAAATCAGAACAATATTATTGCTAGAATAATTTACCTGCCAGACCTGGGGACATTTTGATTATCCATTATTGTAACTTAGGCAAAAGTAATTATGCACATCCTCACATGCTTCTCTGGGGAAACAGCTCATTACCTGACACAGCCAAGAAGTCATCGATGGAAGTAATGTCATCGACAGCATCTGTGAGAACACGGACTTGTTTTTCCCACTGTTCTTTAAAAAGATCCATATTCTCCTGGGCCAGTTTACTCTGTGGTTTTGCTGCCAAAGCCAATGCAGCATTGATAACCTGCAAAGATATTAAAGTTCATTATTTACCCTTCAAAATCAAGAAAATAAAATAGGTGAGATAATAGGTTTATAGAGTTGGCTATGCCTTTGTTTCACATGCCCTTCCCTAGGACACATGATACCACACGCCACCATAACACTAACAAAGATGGAGCAGAGAAATGCATTAAACAACAGGTTTTTATGTGTGAATGAAGTAACACATACAAAATACAGAAATAAACTAATACTGAAACTACAGACAATTACAAACAAAAATATCGCTAAATCTTTCCACTCTGTAATAGCAACTCAATTTTTGACATTATATTCCAGGCTTTTTTTCTCCTCATATACATACAAATATGCATGTCAAAAAATACACAATTAGAATTATCTGCTACATAAAACTAGCTTATTCTTTTAAATACTTCTCTATATCATTAAATATATGTCAAAAACATTAACTGTTTATTATTCCATCTTATGGAGGTACAGAACTATTTTCCTATTGTAGGATATCTAGGTTTATTCCAGTTACCTACCATTCTTAGTAATCATGTGATGAACATTTAGCTTTCCAGATTCATGATACATTATCAAAGCACATTTGTGAAAAATATATTGATTGTTCAGTTCCAAGCATTTACCTAATAGGCGCATTTGACATATAATAACTGCATAGAAAAGTGTAAAATATGTTGTTTAACAAGTTATTTCTTTTAAAAAACAGCTTTATCGAGATGTAACTCACATACTGAAGAATTCACCCATTTAAACTGTACAACTTAATGTTTTTAGAATATTCAGTTATACGACCATTACCCCAATCATCATTTTCATCACTCCCAAAAGAAACCCTATTCTTTCAGCAGTCATTCCCCATCTCCCTCAACACTCCTTCCCTGGCTCCTGGGAATCACTAACTTATTAGCTTCCCATCTCTATGGATTTGCCTAATCCGAACAGTTCATATAAATGGAATCAGATCAATATGTGGATTTTTGTAACTAGCTTCTTTCACTTAACATAATTTTTTGAGGTTCATCAAAGTTGTAAAATGTATCAGTATTTCATTCCTTTTTATTGATGCATAATATACCATTATGTGGGCATACCGCATTTTATTTGTACAATCATCGGTTGATAGACATTTGAATTGCTTCTGCTTTTTGGCCATTATGAGTAATGCTAAAAAGGGCAAAGGGATTAAGAAGTATAAACAGATAGTTATAAAATAGACACTGAGATATAGAGTACAGCATAAGGAAAAAATAATGTAATCAACATGTAAGGGGAAAGAGGGGTACTAGATTTAGTGGTATCACACTGTGAATTATATAGATTTCTAATCACTATGCTGTATAACTGAAACTAATATTTTGTTGTATGCCAACTATAATTTAAAAACTCATTCAATAGGACAATGTAAATACAAGCAAAAAAAATAATGCTGCTATGAACATTCATATACATGTTTTTGTGTTTTTATTATTTTTTGGTATATAAATAGGAATGGAATTGCTGGGTCATATGGTTAACTTTAACTTTTAGGAACCGCCTTACAAAAGCAGCTGCACTATTTTACATTCCCACCATATAAGGGTTCCAATTTCCCCCACATCTTTGCCAACACTTGTTTTTCCACTTTTTGAAAATAATTATAGCCATCCTACTGGGGATGAAGTGTTATCTCATTGTGGTTTTGATTTGCATTTCCCTGATGGCTCATGATGCTACACATCTTTTCATGTGCCTATTGTCCATTAGTATAAATTCTTTAGAGAAATGAAAGTAGTATGAAAATGAGCTGAGAGAACAGTTAAGATTTCTAGTACAAGGTGCTTATGGGTTATTAAAAATAAACATTTATAATAATGCAACTTGGACGGGAAGCAAAGACAAGAGGAACTAAACTGGTGGTGATGGAGTGGAGATCTGGAGGCAGAAAAATAGTTACCACAGTGGTATTTGGCATACAAACCTGATGGTAGGAGTTTGGGATGGCATTTTTTTAGATGATATAAGAATTACATATCTTGGGGGCATGTGTATAATTTCCAATATATTGGAAGGGTATTCAAGAATGATGTCATCAATTTAAACCCCAAAGACTATAGTTAAAAAATTAAAGAATTAGAGCCACTAGAATGGTGCACTGTTCTTCTTCCCTCCTAACAATTGAAAGTGACAGACTATCAATTATTGATTCACAGGCATAGGGGGACTAGGCTGTCCCAGTTATTATTAATACCCAACTACTTTCAAAAGTGTATGGGTTTGTACAATAAACTATTTGGAAGAAGAGATATCCTATCTTTCTCATGTGTTATGCTGTTATCTCCCGTATTTTCATCATTTTAAGGCTTGTTCTTTGCCTCTTTTCCTTCTTGCCATTCATTTCTACCATTGGTTCACCATTGTGGACTACTCACTTCATTAATTAACTCATTAAATTACTCATGTATCAATGAATCAGACCTTGTAAAAAATTTGGCTGAAGAAAATGTTTCCAAAGAGAGTCAAGTAAACACGGGCAGAGACTTAATTATATGTTTTAAATACTAAGATAATTTTCCATTACAAAGAGAAAATTGCTCTCTTTGTTCTGTAATATATCTTATCTCATACAGTATAATGGAGGAACAGTACCTTGCTTAAGGTTAATTCTCTCATTTCGATTACAAAGCTGTTTATAAAGGAAACTTGATAAATACCCATTTCTGATGAACTTTAGTAAATTAAAGATAGAAAGACACTTAACATACTACTTTAAATAATCTTCCAAGATGACACTTAGTGGTGAAACTCTAGAATCATTTACCTTAGAAATCAAGATATTATTGTTTGGAATACCTGTTGCTACTATTAGTTAATAACATAATGGTCTTTCTGGCTAATGAAAAAAAAATAGGAACTGGAAACAGGAAAAGCTGTTAGAAAGGAGATAGCAAAAATATTTTCTAATGCAGAAGATCTTCATTTATCTAGATATTAAAGTGAATCAACTGAAAAAACTCTTAGAATAAGAATTCATTAAGGTAGCTAAAGATAATATAAATATATAAAAATCAGTAACTTTTCTACATACCAGAAAAAATATAAAGTGAGGGGAGTGTCAGATATTCATTAAGCAATGAATAGGAAATATGTAGGATTAAATTTGTTTTTTAAAAAAAAAAAGAACTGAAGTAACAAAAAGTGACTAAACTTTTCTGAGGTACATTTAAAAATCTTGAATAAATAGAAATGCATTCCATTTTTAGGTCTAGGAAGACTGGTTTATTAACAAATTAATCTGGAACAACAGATAGCTGAGAATAGTCCCCCCCACACACACACACAAACAAAACAAAACAAAACAAAACTTGGGGAAGTAATTAGAACAGAATAGCCTAATAAAAACAGATCCGATCACAGAGTAAAACTCGCCATACGATAAAAGTGACATCACGTACCAGTGGTGAATGGTACATTACTTTAACATGTGATGGGCTATTTTGAGAAAAATTAAGTTATAGCCTCACTTTACACTTATATTTATGTACTAAGACTGTCCATATAGATGAGTTAACTTAAAAATATCAAGACTAGAAGAATATATTTATGCATTTACTGAACAAAAATGTAAATAGAAATAAATATTTATGTCTTAGAGAACTCTATTTCCAAATAACAATGGGAGAAGTCAATTTATAAATCTGACTACATTATTTCTCTATTTAAGTACATACATATGACAGACAGATGAAGTACATACGGTTAAGTAAATCAGTAAGGAGAACACCCAAATGCCAGCAGAAAATGAGGAAAAGATGTCTTGTTTCTGATTATAGGGTACAGTACTCAGCCTTTCACCTTTGAGCATTATGTTTCACCATTAGATATGATGTTATCAGGCTGAGGAAACTCTACTCCTTGTATGCAAAGTGTTTTATGAGGCCTGGATGTTAGATTTTGTCAAATACTTAGTTTTATTCCCACTATCCTGGCTATTTCTTCTCTGTCTCCTTTGCTGTCTTGTCTTCCACTAATGTTGGAGTTTCTCAAGGTTCAATTCTTTCTCTCCTCTTCCTAGACTCCTCCCACCTGTGAACAATTTCATCTAGTTTCATGATTTCACATACCACCCATGTGCCAACTACTCAGGCATCTCCTTCCTGAACTACTCATTCTAGCCACCAACTCATATCCTAGCTATAGACCCAATAGTTCCACACAGATGTCTTGGGTATTTCAAAATAAACATGTGCAAAATAAAACTCATGCTTTCTTGCTACAATCATGCTGATGATGAGTCTTGCTTTAAGATTCTTGATCACTCAACTTTAGGCAGACTCACAGTGCTGGGAACAGTAAGGTCAAGACATTTCCTCAGTCCGGTCTAGCCCTTCCTCTCACGCCTGGGCTCTAAGTAAATTGTTTCATATTGCTCCCTCAAACCTATAATACCTCTGCTAGCATCCTCACTCTCAGCTTATAACTCTGCATTTTAAATAAATGAGAAAGTGAATTCAATTGAAAGAGAATGTCTATAGATTTCTATCACCTCATCTACCCTTGTAGCTGCATCTGTGCCATGTACTCTGTCTTACCTCTTCTCATTTTATTTTTCCCCCTCTTTAATTCCCCCCCGCTACTTCCACCCCTGACCTACGGATGTTGCTGTCTCCCGTTTTTAAGAACTGGATCTCTGAAGGAAGGTGGTCTCCTCCCAGGTGCTCGTGGCGCGCCCCAGGGCCTGGCACCCCTGCGGGACCCGGCGCCACATTCCACCTGGGGCGTGAACCCTGGACCTTCTACGTGTAAAGCAGACATGCTAACCACTATACTATGGAGCCATGGACCATACCTCTATATATGCTGCTCAATCCAAGAATCAATTCTCAGCTCACGTTCAACGACCCTTTGACATGAATAATCGCCCTTGCTATGAACACTTTTCTCATTTGTCTTTCAAAGATAGAATCAGCTTCTGATGTGTTCTTCTGGTCTTAACCCTTTCATAATCTACTTTTCCCAAACTCTAAATGTTAGAGAACTCAGTTTTAGCTACCAGACTGTTTTACTCCAGGTATACGCACTGGTGATCTCATCCAGGCTCATGGCTTTCGGCAACATGTATGTGCTAATAAATCTCATATTTATACATTTGTCCAGACCTCTTCCTTCAACTTGATTTTGCATCTTGCATTTAGTAGACACTACAAAATTAACACGTCCATAACTGAGCTCATCTCTTCTGCCAAACTTTTCTTCATCAAAATAAATGACAAGTCCATCCTTCCAGCTACTTAAGCTCAAACTTGAAATTTCTCTGACTATTCTATTTCCCGTCCCCTTACATATTATCTTTCAATAAATGCTACCTTCAAAATATATACAGATTCTAATCAGTGCTCACAGCTTCCATTTATTTTTGCCTGGATGAATACGAGAGCCTCTAATTTGGTTTTCTACTGCTGCTGTGACATATTACCACAAACATAATTGTGCTTAAAACACAAGTGTATTATCTTACAGCTCTGGAGGTCAGAAGTCTAAAATGGGTTTTACAGAACTAAAAGCAAAGTGCCATCAGAACTGTTCAATCTGGATTGTCTAGGGAAGAATCCAACCCTTGCCCTTTTCTAACTTCTAGAGGCTGCCCACATTTCTTGGCTTGTGGCCACATCACTCCAGATCCTGCTTCCATGATCACATCTTCTCTGACTCGGACACTCCTGCCTCCCTCATATAAGGACCTTTATGATTAAACTGGGGACCTGTCTGGATAATCTAACCATCTCAAGAGCCTTAGTTTGCCTCTACAAGTCTCATTTGCCATACGAAGTAATATATTCACGGGTTTCAGAGATTAGGAAATGAACATCTTGGTGGGTAGGGCATTATCCTGCTTACCACACTTCCTTAGGGGTCCCTCTGCTTCCTTCCTTCCTCAGAAGTCAGAGAGACCTTGTTAAAACCTAAGTTACATCATGTCAATTCCCTACTCAAAACTCTTTAATGGCTTCCTATGTCAATCAGAGTAAAAAGCCAAAGGCCCTACTTACTATGGCCCTAAAAGGTGCTATGCCACCCAAACTCCTGTTAGATATCTCACCCCCTTCCTTCAAAACCTCTGCATTTGCTGTTTCCTCTGCCTGGAGTTCCCCCCCAAAACACTCTGCACGACTTGCTCTGTCATCTCCTCCAAGTCTCTGCTTTGACAGCACTTTCTCAATGAGAACTTTCTTACCATCCCAAGTACACTATCTGACATACATGTCAACAATTGCGAGATGTAGCTAAAGCAGTGCTTTGAGAGAAATTTAGAGCATTAAATGTTTAACTGTTTATTAGAAAAGGTCTCAAATCAATGACCTACAAGCTTCTAACTCTAGAAACTAGAAAAAGGGCAATTTAAACCCAAAGCAGAAGAAAGAGAGTGGCAGAGCAACAGCTGATAAAATACAAATTACCATAACTCACTCAAGAATAAACAGCTAACCTCAATACCCTGCTATCTATTAATGGATCCACTGTTAAAAACCTTCCCATAGAGAAAACTCCAGGCCAGTGGCCTCCATTGGTAAATTCTCCCAAGCATTTAACATAGGGCTAATACCAATCATACAGACTTTTCAAGAAAACAGAAGAGGAAAAAATACTTTCCATACAGAAACCAAACTTCACAAGAAAAGAAAATAAGACAAACATCAATATGCAGGCCTTCCAAGGAGACTGCAGTGCTTCTGCAGGCCTGTTACCTGCACACCTCTGGGGCAGAGAGCTCGGGGACGAGTGGGGGACACACAAAATGCTGAAACTTTTAGAAGCATCTCCTTCAGGCTCTTCTGTGGAAATACTTTGTAAGAAAAGATTAGAGAATATCAGACGTGGGAAAGTGAGGTCGTTCAAAGCTAGATGGACCTATGATTGTAAAATAATAGATAAGTGAGAGCTGAGGCCACAGCTACCCTGGCCTGCATGTCTCAGAGGCTCCTTTTAAACGCTGTATGTTTTATCACCACCTACAAGCCAAGCCTGTCTGCGTTTGTACTCATGATGCCTTAGGGCCCGTCAGCCATAAAAATGGTCAGAGCTCCACGAGCACGATGGAAGGAAACCAACACAGAAGATAAACCCAAGGAGACAGAAGAGTGTGCACTTAAGTTATTTCTCAAACTAGTCAGTAAAAAGTACCCAAAACATGGAGATAAGCAGTGGCGTCAAATAATTCGTCCTTGTAGAGATTTCCAAGAAAGGCCATGCTTGAAATCAGGCTATATGAATTATTAAAGTGCCATATTTGTATTAACATAAATGTACGATACTCATTCTTGCATAATGAACTAAGAAAAATAAAATATTAAATAAGATCATCTCCAAAATGCCCTTCTCAAATTTTAAAGACTCACTTGTCAGAAACCTGCTGTTGGCAGGGTTTCTGTGTTTGTTTGTTTGTTTCCTTTTTTCCTCCCAGCCAGCACCAAATGAGTTGAAAAACTGAAATATTTTAAGCAGCTACCATGGACTAAGATTAGGCACATCCACAAGCATCCCTTAAAATGTTTGTAAAAGTGTATAAAGCTGGGGCTCTGCTCAGATGGAGGTAGATCCCCTTTCTGATGAATAATGGGTGAGATATAATGCAGCCCAAAGCAGAAGGCCAAGGCAGAGAAAGAACTGATCTCTTCCTTTTTTACCCATGATAAATGCAAATCACCAAAAAATGTGAGTGCTCCTCCCGCCACAAGAAACAAAATAAAGCCACTTTTAGGTTACTTCTTTCAACTCCATTGTAACCTCAAATATTTGGAGTTAAAGTCACTTGACTACTAAAAAGTACTATTTAGAACAGAATTTCCCATTTCCAGAAGTTAATTTTGGTGTTGGGTGAACTGAAAAATGAGAAAGAAAACTCTTCTAGAGGCTCCATCTGTGGCCCTTCCCTCCAGAAAGGAACAATGAGGCCTCTAGGAGGCCACTGTAAGCTACAAGTGGGCCCCCAAGGGAAGCTGCACAGAAGGGCACCCCGGCAGAGGAGCCAGGGCTGCCTGAATGCAGCAGCCTGGATGTGAGGCACAAAAGAGCCTGGGAAAACCTAACCTGTATTCTACAATTGGACAGATGTTGACAGTAGCCTCACAATAAAGAATCGTATACTTCAATATAATAACTGTCTAAATGCTATACAGCATATATAACACTACCTTAAACTCCTGGCAAACTAACCAGCCTAGTTAATTAATTTGCCTAGAATCTGTTTATCAAACAAGCCAGTGACTGCGGAAGGAACCTTAGTGGTAGGATACCCTTCCCCACTCTCCCCGCCCTGCCCAAGATCAGTGTCCACATAAGGATGAAGAGTCAGGAGAGGGTTCTGCTCAAATTCCTCTCCTCAAAGGGATGGCCATCAGCTACTCTGAAGAAGTCCTCTGAACACGAAACACACGGGCCAAGGTAGGCCAGATGCAGCTCCCAGAAGAGTCTGGTTTATTTACCCTTCTCAAAGAATTTCAAACTTTAAATTTGTTATTAATCATTTAAAATTGAGACTTGACAGAAAAATCTTAACTGCTGAGTCCTCTTTAAAAATAATGAAAAGACCTAACAATAATGGGCTGGAATGGAGTCACAGCTGCCGCATCTAGAAATAATACATGGTAAATCACATAATGCCATTACCATGCCCAGAAGCGGCCGTTGTATTTGCCATTACCGAATCTGCCCAGCCCTTTTTGTGAGCAAGGGCAGGAATGCACCTAGGTGACAATCTGGGCAAATAATCACACCTGGAGAAACATCTTTTTATTTAGGACATACCACCAATGCCAAGTGTGGTCTGGGCACTGTCCATCTAAGCCCACTCCCCTTGCAGTCTGTTCTAGTAGGAGAAATGAAACTACAGACGAGAGAGAAAAAGAATGCTTTTGATGGCAAACTCAGCCACATGTGATTTATACAAATCGTCACTTTTATCAGGATCTACTAGATTTCCAGGTGATTTTTCCCCTAGGCTTTAAGATCATTTATATAAATACTCTTGGTAGGTGTGATCAGCTCCATGTTACCATCTGTTTCAGCCGATGTGTGAAAGCATTGTCGCTTTTCAAGCATTTCAAAACTAAATGGAGAACCAAAGACATTAAAAACAAAGTGCTGATAGGGAAAATGGCAAACTTGAGGAAAGAATGCCAAATCTTTAGAAATCTGCTTTAAATTTATTTTATACACCTTGGTCATCCATTAACTTTCTGGAGGTGACTCAATCCATTCTGCTTATTATTTGTACAGCTAGCAAATACTAGCAGATTTCATGACTGGATTAAGGCTAAGGACATGTCCTTCACATAATATGAATTCACAATTGGCCCATCATGCTAATATTTAGATGAAGCAACTCTCACTGGCAAACCAATCACATGGTTGAGAATAAGAACAAATGCTATAACTAACCTGTGTGCCAGTTAGGATCTTATGTTAGTAAACAGGCTTTACTTATTTTGGTTACCTACTTTGAGTATCAGGAATTATTTACATGAAAGAGTCAAAGCACTGGTCATGGTATATTTTAAAGTTGGTTACTGACAACACAGAAACTTCATTCCTGTGACCTCTATTCTTTCACTCAGGCTCCCTTGCTTTATTCCCCATTATTTGTGGCCACTGCCATCTGGCAAGCCATTTAGAGAGAGGTAAATATAAATCTTCAGAGTATGCCATAAGCATGTTCTACTTGGAAACCTAGAGAGGCAACCTCTTCCACTGAAACAGCATTTACACTGCTTAGAAATCCCCATGAGTGGCAAGGAGCATTAGGCCACACAAGCAGGATCCCCTCACAGGAAGCAGGCAACACATTAGGCACTTAAGAAAGCAACCATTCTGGTATGAGCTTCAGTCTTTCCAGTGTCCCAGATGCTTAGTCTAATCACCATTCTAATATGCCATTAAAAATGAGAGTCAAATACTGAGCATTAAGATGGCGTGCAGGTAGGCAGCTCTTATACTTTTAGGCGCATGGTGATTCCAGGACTGCCAGGTGTTGCCAATGGCCCTTTCTCAAGGAGGATGTAGACTGAACGGTGTGGTCGCTACCCATCCTCCATTTGCCAGTTGTGGGGGACACTATGCATTTTAAATGAAGGGCAAGAGGATAGTAATATGTGGTGACCTGAGAAAATGTCATCTGAAGTGTAGATTTCTCCAGGCTTCATCACTGTTTTGTCTCCAAGACTTTTACCCAAAATCCTAAAAACAAAACTAGCAAATAAACCTCATCTCCACTCTAATCAAAATCCAGTTTAGTGGTACCTTAAATATTGCTGGTCATACTTTACCTGAGGACAGAGGGCTTCAAGCTGGCTTGCAGACATTCGAACAAGCTTTACACCTTCTTCATTGTTTGAGATGGAACAGGCCAAGTTGGCAACCTAGGAGGAAGAACATCATAAAAAGATTTTTCAAGATTTTTCTCTGACTGCCATCAAAAACAAACATACAGCTACCCCACCCCTGACTCTCACAGAATAAATGACAAGAGGACCAATGGTGTTTTACTTTTCACAGATTGATTACTTGCTTGAAAGGACAAATTTTTTTAGCTTTTGCTAAGGAAATTATAGGACTCATAACACAGGTCATATTGTAAGTTGGTGGCAGAACCCTGAAAATTCCCAGGGCCTGTAACTCACAGGCTTTGCATAGGCTCTAACGTGCCTGAACAGTAAATTCAGAAAGAGGTTCTCCTGGCAATAATGTGAGAAAAGCTAAGGAAGCAAGGGCATCAGCAAAGAATCACTGGTATCCTCAAATAAAAACATACTTTGCAGCTGTTCTTGAAGGAAGGAAATAGAAATTCTAAGTTGCTATCCCCTTTTGACAGGTGAATGGATGTTTACTTTAAACGAAGATGAGTTTTATTTGAACACGGCTATTTTTCAAATAAAAAAAAATTGCATTAAGAAAAAATCAAGATGGACACAAAGCCATCCTTATCACAAATTGAAAAAAAAAACAGGGATGATGTCCCATCATTAAGAGCAAAACTGTCCTTCAACTGGGTTCTCAAAACCACTGAGAGCTGGACCCTTTTCTGAACAATGCTGCTTCATTTGAACTAAAACATTTACTTTCCCATCCAACTATCTCAATGACACTGCTCATGCAGCCAGAAATAATCTTTCTAAGTTGTGTCATACTTCCTCTATCAAAGTTCTGGCTATGTTGAGAATGTTGCTCAGTAGTGACTGCTGGGGCTGTGTGATCACTTGCCCAAGCTTCTAAATGAATAGGCTTGCCAATTCCATCAGCAATGCTATAGACCAACTGAATACATGGTTCTGAGACACATCTTTCCTCCAGTTGCAAACTGAGTTATGAATGATAGAGGTGTAGGCAGTGGAATATCACAGGCACTTACCAGGAGCTTAAATGCCAAAGGAAACAAGGACAATGGCAATGACCTTTGATTTTCACTCCTCCACCCAACTTAAGAACATAAAGGCACAAGAAAAGTATATACTATTGTGGCTGTTTGCTGAATTACAGCTAGGGGTTATCAGCTTTCTGCAAGACTGCTAACTATTAGAATCCTGCAATGTCTAAACAAGGAGAAAGAAGAACATGCTTTTTAAAAATAAAATGTTAATTGAAAATTAATCAGAACTTTAATGTTTAGGGGCCTTCAAAATCACATAAAGAAGTAACATTTATACTCTCTGACGATTACAACTCTACTTTCTTGTATCAACTGGACCTGAGCCAAGAGGCATTTTTCTCTTCATGATGACAATCTGTAGAGCTGATTGTAGATTTCTATTTGTTCAAAAATCACTACAAAATATGACCTAAGCTAAATTTTATAGAACATAAAACTTTAAAAAAAATTATCTCCCAAATGCACATTTAATAATGCTACAATGAAGTAGAAAGCTTAAATTAGATGTGTTCATGAATCCACAATTCTCTATTGCTTCACTGCCTTAAGAAGGAATTTTGAAAAACAAATATAATATGTGAGGTTGATCATTGAACCAGAAGTTCAGGACTAACAGAGACCCCTGGTGAGATGAGTGTGCTAAGGTAGGGGTACCCATTACCCTGTCACACTCCTCCATTTAGGAGGCCTGCCAAATGAAATGTTAGATTCAGGAAGATCTGTCACTATGTTTCTGCCATCCACTCTCTAGTCACTACTAGTATAATTTTATTTCAATTTTTATTCTCCGAATTTTATGAATTTGTAAAACCCAGAAAAAAATATCTAAATTAAGAAGCAAAAGATTGTATAAAGTATTATCTACTACAGATCAGATATATGAAAGTGGTATGTGGCTGAGGCTGAAATGGCTGGCTTCTGTAAACTATCTTCCCTGTTTCCTGATATAAATCCTAACAAAACAAAGGTGATGGAAGATTAGTTCTTTATTTTAAAACATTGCTTAAAAACATTTTTGATGTACTAGCAAAGCAGTGATGTTCTACAAGTGATGCCTGACCTAGGAGGAGGTAGAAGGCACCTGTCATAGTCTTCTTCACATGAATGAGCTTCAATTTACCCTCCAGGGACAAGGCAACTCACTTCTAACAATGACAAATGTGCAAATGCAGCATCTTGACCATAGCTCTCTGAGTAGCTATCCTCATATACTAGTGTTAGAATCAACTATGGTGAAAGCTGCGGGTTAGAGAAAGGGCTTCCTAAATGCCTCTTTCTGGGGCTCTAGGAATCTGAGATGACAATTAATACTGAGTCTGAAGAAGATTCTGAAATTCTAATTAAAAACTCTTGGAGAAGCTAACTTCCAGAGAACTTGTGGGAGCTGGGACTGCAGAGCAATGAACAGTATCTCTTGGAATAAATTATTACATCTTTGCTACCACAGTAACTTGTTATTACAATGTCTCTGATTTTTGCTAATCCAAGATGTGGTCTAAGACTAATGTTATGACTACTAGCTTTGAAATCATGATGGTCTCTTCTGCACTGCTTCTGCCTATCCCATGTAAGTTTGTACCTTATTAAAGAGCAACACATTTCAGAAAACTTACAACTCCCTGATTTAAAAAAAAACAAAAAGTTCTGAGCATTTGCTAGTTAAAGGAGTAGCCCAGCAACAATCTGTGCTGTGGAGAAGACTCACAGCCAGGCTGCATCAAATCAACAAATACGATGTCTGTACATGACAACAAACACAACTTTGCAGACATTTAGTAAAGTTCTACCTTTACTCCACACTAGATTTTCTTTACTTAAATAAAATTTATGAAACAAAGGTCTGTAGTAGAAAAACATCCCATTATGTCTATTTTTCCTCTATTATGCATGTGCTGATGACTCTAAATAAAGTTCAAATTGGTTTAAATCACACAAAAATTGTTCCAACTGCCTTTGGAAACTGCTTCTGCTTTTATATTTGGCTGAGGTGCTCCACTGGCCCCTACTCTTGAACCTCTGCAGGAAGACAAGAAAAGGTTTTTGTTCTCGATAATAAATTAACAACCTGCTCTCATAACAACTTACACCTGTTTCATGGGAATGAAACAAGTGAGAAGAACTGTGAAAAAGGGAGCTTTCAAAGTGACAACATGACCTAAGTAGCAGGCTGTAAAGGTTGAAGATCAAAACCTACACAATTTGTCATGTGGCCTTGGGTTAAACTACCACCTGAGTTTTCTTCCTTAAAAATGACTGAGTCTGAACTCTTAGAATGTCCAAAATAGCAGAAACTCAACTTTTCCAAACATGTCATTTATCAGGAAAAACGTCCCAACTGCATGTCATATAAATTTCAAAAGCTCTCAAGAAATTTCTAATAATTACTCCCAAACCCACAGAAATGAGGATGAAACAGAGATTAAGCCATCACCTTTCTAATTTCTAGGAAGGGCGCTTGGCTATCAGGAGGAACAAGATATCTTACCAAAAAATGAAGTATGCATGGGTGGTAGAAAAGTTACCAAAAAATGAAGTATGCATGGGTGATAGAAAAGTTCCACACTGAATTGTGGTAATGGCTGCATAATTCTATAAATTTAGTAAAAATCACTGAATTGTATACTTAAAGTAGATAAATTTTGTTATGCTAATTATACCTCAATAATGCTGTGTTGTTTTTTTTTTAAAAGAAAATGGGGCTAAGTAGGTAATAAAGGAAATTATCAGAGGCTAGAAATGATAAAGCAGAGATTCAGAGAAGCAAGCAAGCACTGAAAAAGTGTTTAGTTGGGGATAGGGATGCGGATGGGGGTAGAAGAATGGAGTGTGTACCATTCTGTGATCAGAATGTGGGTTCTTAATAGGCCAATGTGATGACTTTCACCTCAAATCAAAGGCTCTGCACAGAACTGGGACAGCCAAAGGCAACATCCTTAGTGACAGAGTGAATTAAAAATAAAGTTTCCATGAAGAGGAAAATAGTAGGATACTTGCCAGTGTAAGCTCTAAGCATTTACTCAAGGAGGAGGAAAAAGAAAAGTCTGCCCTTCCCCAAATTCTAAACCAAAAGCTGGCCCTCCACAGGGGTTTCAATACAGAAATTACATTATTTATATTGTTCCCCAAACTTTTAGGTTTAGGAAGTCATGTGTTAGGGGTATCCCTAAGCAACTGGCAGAGGGCAAACAAACACAAATGGAAATTTTCTCTAATGGAAGGCAATCTTATCCCAGGTCTCAAAGACTTCCCATATGCAAAATGCCAGAATGCGAGAACTCACAATAAAAAATGCAGGAAGTACACAAGGAAGTAATTCATTGTGAGCAAGAGTAAGCAAAGGAACTCCATAATGACTGTAGATACTTAAATAATCAAAAATTGAATATTAAAAAAATGTTAATAGAAATAAAAGAAAGCATATAAAGTATAGATAAGGAAAAACAATCAAAAATGACTTGGCAGATTTGAGAAAGATCAAAATAAGAACTTCAAGAGAAAAGTAGGAACTTCTACCAATTTAAAATAACCTTGACTAAACATTGCTGAAAATTACTAACCTGTAAAGTCAAACTGAAGAAATTATTCAGAAAAACCAAGAAATTTTTATGCTATAGAAATGAAAAAGATTGAGACATGTAAGAAAGATTTAGAAGGCCTACTATTCAACTATGAAAAATTTCAGAGAGAATGAAATAGGTGCCAATACTGAAAGAGTTAATGGCTAAAAATTTTTCAGGGTCAATAAAAAGTAAAATTTAGATTTGGGAAGACAAATTCTAAGCAGAGTAAATAAAAGAAATCCATATTCCAACACACTGAAGTTAAGTTTTAGAACAATTAAGATTTTAAAAACAACCAGAAAGAAAGTACAAATTACCTATAAAGAAAGCTCAGTAAGACTGACTGCTGACTTCTCAACAGCAAAGATGAAAACCAGAGACAGAGAAATACTATTTTAAATGAAAAGGGGAGGGGGCAGGGGGATAATCCATCCTAAGGCTATACATAAAATGAAAATTTTTTTAAGAATTAGAGCACAATAAAGGCATTAAGAAAAATCCAAAACAAAACTAAAATAATAACAACCCAAGAGCATTTACTTCAGACAGATCCTCCCTCCCCTGACTAAAGGAGTTTCTAATGAATGAATATGCTTCAGGAAGAAAGGAAGCAATCCCAGAAGAAAGGTTTAATATGCAAGAAGTGGGAAGCAATGAAAATATGGTACCAGATAAAATTTATGCAAAGTTGAAAAAAATGAACAAAGCAATACCAACAGTGTCTAATTCATGGGGCTAAAATTAAAGAAAACCAAAATATTGGACAATATTTAAGTTGGAGATGACTGAAGTCAAAACATTCTAAGATTCTTATATTGTTTCAGAAAAAGAAAAACATATTGATTAACTTTAATCTGAGTTTAAACATGCATGCATAAATACCCAGAGTTACTAACTAATAAAACAGAGGGTGTATGATTTAAGGAAGGAGGTGGGAAGACTCAATCAATCCAAAAGAGGAAGGAAAGAAAGAGGGATAGAAGCAGAGGGTTAAGGGGAAAACAAAATGCAATGATAAAAATAAATCCGCATGTCATAACAATAATGAATGTGTACGTACTAAACTCTAATTTAAAAGCCCCTGCCAAACTGAGTAATAACTGAACATATACTCTTTACAGGATACCTCTAAAACATAAAGAAACAAAGATGGAACATTATTTAAAAAAAAAAAAAAAGGAGAAAGCAATACTGGGATGATCAGGAGAAAGCACATGACTCAGCCCTGTCCTCCTTGGGATGCTGAAGGCTACATGCTGGATAGGCCCCTCATCAGATCATAGCGGTCCGGATCTCAATTCAGTGGCAACTGAATGTGATGACCTTGCCTTTTCAGAAAGAATTTACCCCCCCCCCCAAAATCGTGGAATCTGTCATATATTAAAATGTTGAAGACCCTATCTATTTATAGTTCATAATTGTCCATTACTCTTTTTCTAGGTTCTGATTTTCTAATCTACCTTATTTTATGTTTTTGTTCAAAAAAAGCCATGTCAAATCTAATTTTAGGAAGAGGCAGGATATAAATATAAGCATCTCTAACTACAGGGTTACAAATAGTGAATTTACTAAAACGTCATGAACTATTTTAAACTTGGCTATTTGATATATTTTAAAAGGCTTTCATTTGTAGATCACCACTCAGATGATGATCTACAATTCTGTAATCATTTCCACTTACACATGGTATCATATGAACCACTTTAAAAGTTCTCTATTTCTACCTATTTGAATAATCAGTAAAGCTAGAAAGGGTGCCAGTGCCTGTCTAATATGCAAGAAGTGGGAAGCAATGAAAATATGGAACCAGATAAAATTCATGCAACATTAGTCTATCAGCTCTACGGTGAGAAAACAGGAGGACTACTACACTCCTCTCTGGAGCAGGACTGAGGGGGCACAGCGCTTCCTTCATCAATTCCTGCCAATGTCCTAAGAGAAAAGAATATTGATGCTCCTTGAAAACAAGATTCACCCACTGCCTTCACTTGACCAGACCAAAATTTGACAAGGTGGTTAAGACAAAAATGCTTTTTAGGGGGTAAGGTGTTAAAATAGTACATGCAAGACTTTTGTCTCACAAAGCCCCATTAATCTGAACTCACAGACCTTTGCAAATGTGAGAAGACCAAGTTCAATATGCTTAGAAAACTCTTCTAAAATTCAAGGTCAATATTCTCCCCAAGAATATGTGACTGCTCTCATGCAAACATCCTAGAGTCCTAAAAAGTTTAAGCTTCATTTAATTTGCTATTTGCAAGAATTTCAGCCTACAGTACTATACAAAGGCACTAAGAAAATACCCAGATGTCACAGGTAGAGTGTATAAAAGGTCAGTGTTTAATTCAAATGTTCCTTACAGAGCCTTCTTCAAGGCCATTTTACTGCACATTATCAGCATACCACAAAATAAAAGTTAAAATGTACATCATTCAATTTGCAGTTAAAATACACATTTCTGGCCAATAATGCCATACCCATGAAGTCCTGTCTAATGGGAAATACTGCAGCGGGGTGGGGGGAAGCACGGCAAAAAGGGCACAACAGTAGGTAATAATAATCCAGCTCAAAAGCATACCAGTTACATTTACTTTTTGGTCCCTAATTTACAAGGCAATGGATAAGATACTATCTTATTGTAGCAAGTTTGTTATAATAAGAAGCCCATTTTAATATAATGTCTGGGGCTAAGGGGAAAGGGATACTGAATGATGTATAGTTTTTCATAGGCAAGATTTCATTAAAGCCATTTTCCCTATTTCACTCTCAATTCGTGAAACCAAAAAGGGACTCGGAAAAGAGCAAAATTTAAAGGAAAAACTGATTGCTCTTTAGCTGTTAAGCTGCTCACAGCCAAAGGAGGTGGGCAAAGAATGAAATAATTAAAAAGGACA
Source organism: Eonycteris spelaea (assembly GCA_003508835.1). Lineage (NCBI taxonomy): Eukaryota > Metazoa > Chordata > Mammalia > Chiroptera > Pteropodidae > Eonycteris > Eonycteris spelaea. The sequence goes on from PUFA01000039.1 coordinate 8,708,910, forward strand.
CAAAGGTGTTGCATTACTGACAAAAAGGTTAATATATCTGACAGAAAATAAAAATTTCACCTCAATAGGCTTTAAACTGTAGAGCAACATAAAGAAATCATAAACTTGGTAAGAGTCAAGTATAAAAGATGTTATTTCCTGAAGCACAGCCATATACTTTTATAAACAGGTGAAAGCAGAGCCCTCAATGCTATCATACTTCAGAAGAAACTAGTTAAGAGAAGTGTCGCCCAGCTCACCAACAGTGACCTTCAACTCCTGCTCCCCTACTCACTAGCCTTGGGGACGCACAACTTCTAAGCTCCCTTCACGTAACAAAAGGGGCTTCAATGCCTTCAATGTATGAGGAGGTACTGGATTCTACTGACAACTGTGGTGTTAGGCAGTCAGAGATCCTAGCCAGACTGAGAAAATAAGAGTAAACATAGTTGTTAGCTTTTACAAGTAAAATCACAAGTCATTTAATAAGATACTATAAAAGGTTTCCATTTCTAAGTGGATGTTATCCCCTAATACTACTCAGAAACTATTAATTTATTTGAAGTAATGTTGCCTGATACCCCAAATTAAAGCATAACTTTTTTATACTATTTTATCTAGTTTGAAGGGAAAGAATTTCTTTAAAGCAATAAATAAGACTTTCAGAAACCAAGTTAGCAAGCACTAATACATCTGCTCCAATTTTATTTTGGTCACATGTTAACATGCTACTTAAATAACAGCTTTTGCAGCTTCCATTTCAAATGCTGATAAAAATGAATAATTTTTTTTCACATATCTCACAATCAATTATATACATCATACAAAATATACACAGTATATAAATTTATTTTGATTCTCTCCTCTAGTAGAAAGTAATCTTCATGTGGGTAGAGATTTTTGTTAATTTTGTTAATTCACTGCTATATACTTAGTGCTCAGAATAGTGACTGGGACATATTAAGAACTCTATAAATACTGCTTATAAAAATCTATTATAATTTTTTTCTCTCTAAACTACAGAAAGTTTGATAAATTTTTAAAGCTTTGTTCTAGCAAAAAAAAAAATACTGCTCAAGTCAATGTCACCTAACCTTAAAAAGTCTCCAAAATTTCCCATCTCTACATCCCAAGAGATTCAATTCATCCCCTCATGTACACATATACAGAATGATGCTCTTTTGTATAAATATTAAAAATTCTAAGACAAAGCTCACTAACGATGATGTTCTGTCATAATGTAGAGTTTTGCATTTTTCAAAGTATAGTCCTCAGACCGCTGCATCAGAATCTTTGGGGATAGCGGCCCAGTAACCTGAATGTTGGGCACCTGTGTAACTAATAATACCCATTACCTTTGAGAACCAGTAGATTCACTCATCTAGTAGTTATTGAGTACCTGCATTCTAGGCACTGTTCCAGGCCCATATTCTCAAAGAACTTACATTTTATTAAAGTATAGGGAAGAGCACAGAAAATAAGAAAAATGAAACAAATCAAACAATTACAGATAGAGAAAAGTGTTACATAAAAGAGATGTAAAAGAGATGACAGCATGAAATAATGGTGGAGGGTGTGATGGAGGGGATGAGGGATCAAGAAAAGCCTCTCTGCAGAGATAACATCTGGGCAAAGACCTGTATGATAAGTAGGCACAGCATTCCAGGCAGAGGGCCCAGGGAATGCAGAGGACATGAGGTGGTAACATGTGGGAGTAAGGTCGAAGAGAAAGTAGTCAAGAATGGGAGGCTAGAAGGTAAAGGAGGTACAGGACAAGACGCAGTGGAAAGGCAGGCGGGATACTTTATAAACCATGGTTAAAAATCTGGATTTTAGGGTTTTGTTCCAAGTGTGCCTAGAAGCCATTGGGGAGGTGGGCGTGAAGGTGGGGAGAGAGATATTGATGGTCCTGAAGCAAAAGAATGACATAATCTAAAGGGATTGTGTTGGCTGCTTTGGGGAAAACAAAAGACTAGAGAGAGACAAAAGTGAAAGCAAAAGAATCAGGCAAGGACTATGGAAATAAAAGTAGAATGAGATGGGGACTTGTAAAATTAATTATGAACATGAAGAACAGGGGAAAAAAGAATGATAGATGACTCCTAGGTTTTTGGATTGAGCAAAACCTAGGTGGGACAGTGGCACATAAAAAAGAATGGTTATCAGACCATTAGGTTTAATAGTAAAAAGACTAAAACAACCTAAATAACCTACATAGTTAATGGCAGAGGACTGATTAAATATATGTACTAGTAATCAATATAAATACTGTAAATGAGTATTCCATAACACAATAAAAAGGGCACAGTATGAGCAGGCAGGGAAATCTATTATGTCATAACACAGTAGGATATCATCTGTCTCAAAAAACAAATCAGTATGATATCCATTTTGTATACTGTTAAAAAACCAACCCACGTATAGATAAAAATAAGTGACTCTACTCCAAAATGTTACTTCTTTTCTTGTGAATTTTTTTATTTTCCAAATTTTCTAAAATAAACTTGTATTTTTTATAATTTTTTAAAAAAGTTCGATTATTAAATGGTAGTATCCCAAAACTGCACCTAATCTAAATAGGCACTTTTATCTTTTTTCCCAGGCAGCTTGCTGCTTAGGGATGCTTTCAGAGGCTCTTATAATATCTCAAATAAAGAAGTTGGGGGGAGGGCAACAAAGAATATGACGGTGAGTACGAGGAAGAAGACAAAGAAATGACAGGACAGCACACTGACAGAAGCTGCTCTGGGAAGCAGAGAAGCAGGTGGAATCTACAAAGAAGGTGCTCGAATAATATACAGCACAGAAATAGCATATAGAAACTATACTTCTTTTAGTTACCCTAATTTTAGTGGGATAATCATGGAAGGTATTGAAAAGAACATAAGGGAGATAGTATAGACGTGTTTTATCTAGATAACTTAGAGAACAGATAAAAAGAAAGGGATTCTTAACTGGCTGAATGACCAACTGTATACAAAGTATTGTTCAATCAAGAGAATGATTTCCAGTAGCATGCTGAAAGGTTCTATCCCATGCCTTAGACAGACAACATTTTTAAAACATCAGATTGGATCAAGGAGGAAAAATACACTTTAAAAAAAATGACACGAGTTTGGAAGGGCAGTCTACTAACAGCAAAGCCAGCAGCAATCGTGACAGGGCAGAACAGATTGAATCTAAGAAGTTTTCACCGGATGAATATCAAAATCACAGAGAGCCAAACAACCAATTATAGCCACACACATGAGAATGGAGCACACAGGACTCCGTAGCAGCAGCACTGCAGGAGGAAAAACCCCGACTACAAGTTCAGGGAGAATCACAGAGTGAGGTCACTGCCCAAAAGGCTGAAGCCATTCTGGAACACACTGGTCGAAGCCTCCTTCCATAATGATGGAGGCCTCAGTTGCTCTATCTCCACAGTCTGTCCCTGGAGGTGTTCGATGAGGGCTGGCACTTGAGTGGTCAGTGTTCAGAGAAGAAGCAGGATGAAGAGAGCCTTTGAAAGGCCCAAGGAAATCATCTAGACCAGTGCCATCCAACAGAAATACAATGTGAGCCACATAAGAATGTTTAAAATTTGGGGTAGCCACATTTCAAAAAGGTGAAATTAGTGAAAATATTTTATTTAATCCCAAGATATTATATTTCAATATGTAATCAACACAGTTAATGAGAATTCACATGTGTGTAGCAGTAAAAAGATGGAAATGGGTAGTTCCAGAAAAGGAGACTGTGGCTCCCCTTTCCTTAGCCAGAGAATCCACCATGGAATGTGCTGCCTAGAGAGGGAGGGAGTTTCCCACTATAGGAGTCCAAGAAACGATGAGTGACAATATAGGGATGTTACACAGGAAGAGATTTACACACCAGAGTGAAAATCAATGATTCTATGAGGCAGAACCACACTCTGTGGTGTGAAGAGATGACCCAATCCTCTGGAAAAGACAGAGGACCTGGCTTCCAAAGCAGAGAACCTCCAGGGAAAAGGAAAACTCAAATAATGCAAAGAGCACCAAATAATAGAAGTGGTAAGTCACTGTCTAAATGGTCACAAACAGGATCTACACAAAGATGCAAGAAACGAACCTGCCCTATCTTACCTCTTCCGTGTAGTGTTTATGGCTGAATAGCAAGCTACCTGAAAACCAGACATTCTACATACCCTCAAGATGTGGAGATGTTGCATAAAAGATGTTTGGTCTTTGGCCTGAATTCCTGGAACTTCTATCTAAATCCTTAAAGATTCCAGTATTGATAGGATGATCTTTGTTATTCATCCTTGGCGTTGACAATTTATGCTAATGAGGTAACTCCTGGTAGGTCACCAAATATGTTACACTAATGAATACCTGAGGATGGGGCAGGCTATCATACCAACCAAGTGATGAAAGGACTGGGAACTTTAGGAGAGCCCAAGGTTCAGGGAAGGAAGGGGGAATGGAGAATGAGTTCAATTAAATCATGATTCTATCAATCATGTCTACATAATGAAATGCCAATAAAAACTCTGAATACTGAAACTCAGTGGGGCTTCCTAGTTGGTGAACCATCAATATGCTTGCTGGGAAGGTGACCCCTGATTCCATGGAGAGAGGGCAGGAAACTCTGTCTTTGAGACTGTTAAAAAGAAAACCACAGGCCCAAAATAGTGTCACTCATGCTAAAAGTCTACAATACGAAACCCAGATTTAGTTGCAGTTTCAACCTCTCCCAGAAACGCAATCTTAATCAACCATTCTAGAATTTTCTGGCCAATACCAACACCGATGAGGTAATTTGACAAATGGGCCCTCTCCATACCCACCCACCCATCCAGAGAGAGAGAGACAGAGACAGACAGACACACACACACACACACACACACACAAAGAAGTGGCAATCTGACTATTCTCTTCTACCCACAAATAATCCTTTCTTTTCTTTTTAGCTCCCTTGACCCACACTTTCTTCCTATTAAAAACTTCCATTCTACAGAACCCCTGGAGTGCCCTTCTAAATGCTAGATGAGATGCTGCCCGACACATGAATCACTTAATAAAGCCAATTAGGTCTTCAAATTTACTTGGTTGAATTTGTTTTTAACAAGACCTTTCCACATTTCACTCTATGTCTCTTCATTTGGCTGGTCCTGACTTTTTCTGTATCCTTTATAATAAAATGTGATCATAAGTAGTATAGATTCTCCTGAGTTCTAAGAGTTGTTCTGGCAAATTACTGAACTTGAAGTGGGCCATGGGAACCCCAAATTTGCAACTGACATTTGAATTATAGTCTTGCAAGGGTTGTCATGAGAAGCCCTGAATTTATAGCCAGTTGGGTCAGAAGTGCAGGTGGGCTGGGACCCCCTAACTTGCAGCTGTGGTAGCTCCAGGTGGTTAGCAACAGAGTAACATTGCAACATTTAAGGAGAACATATCTGGCAGGATCTCAGTGGCTGCAGAATCTAAGCCTTTCCTTTCCTGCTAGAGGCCTATCACCACTAGCCCTACCCAACTTTCACACAGCATCCTCACTTCCCCTAAAAATTGGCAAATCACCCATAAAACCAAAGTTGGCCTATAGACATTTACTCTATTTAAGAGAGAACTAATGAAAAGAAAAGAAGTCAAGAGATTAACAAGGCAATAGCAATGAAGTACTTTATCTTTGCTTAAAACAAGTCTCTCACTTGTTCAATGTTCCATTATTACACAAAAAGTAGTGTGCGGAGGAAAACCCTTGTCACTGAAGAATAAAGTTCTGCCTTGAGTCAGGAATTTGAGGCTTCTATAACACTTTAAGAACTCATTTCCTTTTCATGCACATATGCAATTACACGTCCTAGTATCTCTATCACCATAAATGTAATTAACTGTTTGCAGAAAGATACTACAAAGCCTTTGTTATGACTCAAGCAGTGAAAAGCCACTTAATACATATATCTATCTGTGTGGGGGATAAAAGGGTGGAGGGCACAGAAAGGAGAGAGAGGTGAGAAAGGGGCCAGAATAAGTTATGATAAGGAACACCAAACTCTAAGCCCTTGGTTAGTGATGTTCAAAATGAAATAAAAAGAATAAACATGGACAAAGCTCCTGAAGCAAGATCTCCCAGCCCACCAGATCCACCTGATGCTTCTCACTGGGCCTAAGGCTATTTACTATACCAGTAAACATAGCTCTCACTGTTGACAGGATGCAAGCCGGGTGACCTCAAGCCAAGTCACTTAACCTCTCTAAGCTATAGTTTCCTAACCTGAGAAATGCTGTTGTAGAAAATACACTGTACTTGCATATTACATGGTACAGAGCAGGTGCTCAGCAACTGTCCGCTCTGTTGGCTGGAGAGGCGGAGGATGACATGGCATGCCCAAAAGGCCCTGCAGCCAGTGCAGACAAGGGCTGCCCTATGAGGTTCAGCTGCCACACTGAGTCCTTTCCATGCCATTACTGATACCTGTTACCCAAGGCCTTAGACTAGTGTCCTTGCTTCTTGCTTCACAGGCATGCTTTCTAATATGTAGAGTACTTAAAGAAGTTGGCTTTCTGAAGAAAATCTTTGTACATATGGAGGTTACACTGCATGCTGTCATGTAACTATTGTGAACAAGATTATGCTCAATAAAGATAGAAAATGAAAGTCTTCTAATTTTAATTCCAAATGCTGGAATCATTAACCTTAACAGCAGACTGACCTATGTATTCTGTACATAATTAATTCGTAATGTTCAAAGAAAACTAGATGTAAAATTAGTATTGCATTTAATGTGATAACTGATGTTTTACTTGGAATATTCTTATCTTATTAACCTAGTCCAATATCACTATAAATGTATGAGACATACATTTTATATAGAAGGCCCATTTTCTGTTCTTACATAATGACCAACTTGCCAAATGGTCTATGAAATATCTTTTCAAAGTATTAGATGTTTTACATTAAGGTTATGAAATCAAATAATATGAGTATGTTCACTATGTGTCAAATTTTTGAAATAAAGTAATAATGAATAAATTAAACAATAACATAATTTTAGTTATCGAAAGATAAGAATGAACGGAACATACCTGGAAATTAAACAGCAACTCACTCATCTTTCTTATCACTTACAAACCAATCACACTTACAGATTTCTACTCTTCAAACATATCTAATTAGCAGCATGTTAGGCTCAGTTCCTCCAATTTTAAAGCAAGATGATTGGGCTGATCTGTCTCAGGTAAAGCACTAAGCACTTCACATACATCTCTTTTTAGATCTCAAAATAATCTTGAGATAGGTATTAATAGCGTTCTTATTTTATAGACAAGAAAATGGGCTATTCAGAGGGGTTAAGTAATTTGCCAGGATGCAAGCTCAGGCAGTGTGTGTGACTCCTGAGCTCCAGCTTCTAGCCACTACTCCCCTTCTGTAGTGTCTTGTGAGTTTTTGCACGTCATAATCTATCTTTATTAGCATTAATATTAAGTGGAGATGTTAAGTTTCCAGGCTAAAGACTATCAATTTTTAATATGTACATAATTAATGTAAGCTGACCAAAATGGTAGTTTTAAATAGATGTTAATAATGACTTTCATCTTATACATATTGTGTATTAGTTGAGCCCTTAACATTTTTAGCTTATTAAATAATGTGACTAAAAATCACCACATTGCATAAAGTTACCTATAGTTAATGAAACTGCTAATACACTTACCTCAATCATTTGTTGGCATGTTCACGGAAAACTTGAGCATACTCTTTAACTTCTTTCTCATTTCCATTCTTTGCAGCCTCAATCAATACTAAAAGTGGAACGTTGGTTTCCAGGAATGAATCTGAGACGTGGTCCATGACAGCTTTGCGGAGCTAATAATTAAATTGTAAAAATTTGGTTTTATTTACACCAAGAGGCTACATTGCTTTTTTCTCTTGTACTTTTAAATCTATGGAAGCTCATGAGAGCCTGGCTACACTTACATGAGGACTCCTCATGTAATTCATGAAGTTATATAATCTGTAATATAGGAAAATACAATTATGGAGATAATGGCTTATATGACAGTTATAGCATTTCAGCGACAGAATATCAGTTTTCAAGATAACCTTTTTCTTAGGAATTACAAAACTTATACCTTAAAGGAATAACACAAAACTAAACAGAAAGCAGCTCGGGATTAAATTGGCACATAACCTTGGAATACATGTAATTAACCTAACTAGCTAAATAAAAATGAGAAAAGAGGAAATATGTATTTTCTGGCTTATCTGCACAGGGTTAGCAAGGTTAACACACTTAGAACCTTAAAAATGAAAAGTCATCTATATAATCATTTCTGATACTACTTCACTGAAAGGAAAATAAAGACACATTCCATCTTTAATTTTGCTTTATATCAGACATGAACTCTAAAATGTCTCTCCACTAAGTATGAAAATTGTGTTAGTACAACTTCTTTTAAGCTTTAATACATTGTTTTATAATTCAATCCTACCTTTTTAATGATTAAAACTCAATGTGATTCCAAAATATTAATGGATTTAACATTAAACGAAGAAATTATTTCCTCTGTATTTACTAATGTAGAAAATTGAACACCCCAAATATCTCCATACCTACCACATTTATATTGGAAACACACCTCCATTAAGGATCTAAGAGCTTTAAGTGTGTAATCAGAGTGGGACAAGTCATTTTCACAGGTTCCCAAGTCATTTTAAATGAATTCCCTTACTTATACATCTTTTTCACACTAGACCTAATTTATTCAGTCCATCCCAGTGGGACTTTATTAGGCCAAGTTCCCAAGAGATTTCATTAGCCATTTAGAAGCTTATTAACAACAAAACATAAAAGTTTTCTGTGAAAATCAATCCTTACCCTTAATAAAACATATAGGGGTTCCAATACTGATTGGAATTTTAACTAAAACTACAAAACTGAGAACCTGGGAAAGCAACTGGCATTTTCTTCCAGCTTACCTGTCTACGCAAGTCCCTGGTCTTCTTGGTCATTTTGTCTATTGCAGAATTAAGTGCATCACTTCTTTCTTTACGTCCAGCCTGGAAAAAAAAAAGGAAAGAGATGCACTTTTTAGTGATTCACCAGGAAATTTAATAATAGCTAATAGCTATTTATCTTCAAATCACCACTGAAAAAAGTCAATTTTGTTTTAGCCTACTGTTAGAAAATGGGGAAGAGGGGGAATACTGTATGTGACATAACCTTGCAATTCTAAGGCTCCACATCCTCTGATGATGAGAATTGAAGGAGTTTAACCAAAATATGAGAAAGCAAGAAACAAGACTTTCTCTTAAAGTTCTACCTGAAAAATTAAACTTATATTTTAATTCAAAATTCAGCATACACCTATTTCATCAGTAAACCAACTCTTCTTGAACTGCAAGCAAGAATGGGTTACAACTGATTTGCATGAACTCTTGAGATCTGAAGAATGTCAAAATGTGAAATATGGCACCTGGCACTAACACAATAAGAAAAAATTAATTTTAAAACTAAGATGTACCATGATGGGTCATAGTTAATAATGAATATTATGCAGCATGAATAAGAATGCTTTGTAAGATTACTTCAGCCATACATATATCTTTAAAACTAGGCTAAGCTTAATGCAACTGTACTGCACACAAAAGGACCTTTTAGCCACTCTGAGAAATGTAAATCCATCTTTCTTCATCAGTCAGAGTTGAGTTGAGATTTACCCCAGAGAACATTCTAAGCAGAAAATAGCAGTAGGAAAAAAAGGGACAAAGGAAGTTATCCCAGGTAGGGCTAGCCATGTGCTTAGAAATACCATCTGGGAAAAAGATATCAGCTGGGTTAAACTATGAAATATATTAAAAGTTTTTCCTTACAAAATGTCCAGCCAACAAATGGGTTCTTTCTGTAAAACATGTAGTAATCACAGGAGAGATACAAAAGACAAAGGAATTTAACCCTGTGTTCTAGCTTTGGGTGCTCTCAAGACATTCTGGTATGGATATATCATTAGTACATAAGTAGCACAGCAGATGACTGGACAGGGATGGGGAGATGTGGTTATGTGTTTCCTAGTTTGTTACTCACTTTCTTGCTTATACCCCATCTGATAAGTGGGAACAATGACATATGTCCCTCTGCCCCCATTTCTATGGACCGAAAAGGAATATTGAGGAATATAGGTTATTTAGCAGACAACAGAAAGGAGATAAAGGGGACATGTGAATTTTAAGAGTTGAAATACAGATCAAAAGTTGACATGGTCACTACCAGTTCTGGTCAGGATCACATTCCTTACCTTTCCCCCCAATATTCCTGTACTGCCAATAAAATTAAATAGTACACTAAGATTAATGGGTAAAAAAAGTCTCAAGAAAACTGATTCAGGTATGAGAATTTCTATCTGCAGAAATAAACTGATTTATTCATAGTCGTCAGTCAGAAAAGAAAGTGACACAAGTATAATTAGTTACTGACAATCTCAAAGATCAAAACAGCAGTATCTAAGGTGAAGGTGGCTAAAACTGAATTAAAAAAAAAAATCAAACTGACCTCATAATTAATATTTTAATCAGGAAAGCCTCAGCACATTTTTTAGACACTCAAGCACTCCAAGAAAATTTCTCTAAATAAACCTAGTAAAGTTGGTCATTGCTCCTAACCATTTTTTGAGGGTATTTCTAATAGATTATTTATTCTAGAAAACATCTGTTATTTGAAACCCAAAGCCTGGGCTCAGTAATCTCATAAGAGCCCAATCCTCCGTAACCTAAAATGACCAGAAATTTCCTCAATTTGGGTGGAAGGATTTACTGTGAAAGTTATATAAAAGCGAAACTTTAAACTTGACTTTTGAGGGAATTATAGTCATACAACATAATACACTTTAAAGTGCAACACACACCAGGAATCTGTTAATCTCTGTCAAAAACTACCCTACAAATCAATTTGTATTTCTTGTTACTTTAGGAAATAAGAGGCTTTATACCTCATTAATCAGGAAGGGGCAGTTCGGAAGCAGTTATTTACTGAAGATTTTAGGTTTATACTAGACACACCACCTTTGAAATCAAAGCATCTCTTTAAAAATACAGTACAAATACAGGTTTAGGGTTCCAGTTATTTAAAATGCAAGAGGGATGAGTATACACGGAACAGACACTTACAACCTCAGGAATGAGCTTGACGACAGTAGGGAGCTTGTTGATCCACAAAACAAAATTTTACTTCCCTTTGAAATTAAAGCTGTTAAGGTTTTTTATTTTTAGTTTTAGGTAGGCCAAAGTAAAGTTGCTCAATGAATCTTTAAAGTAATGACTCTTGCTCCCACCTGAGAGACTATTCCACTGAGTAGAGACCACCTAGGTTCACTCAATTTTGACATATATGTCCCTGCTAAGCAGTGACAAAGGGCTTGCTAAGAAAAAGATAAGGTATGTTTGGGGTTTTAATGTAAAGCTTCTTCTCAGCAACTAAATACTGGATGAGCTGAGGAGAGGCAACGGTTATTAGCTGGGATGGCCTCTAGCAACACAATTCTGGCTGAGATAGTGAAAGGGCTTTCAAAATTCATCTTTAACAGAAGCTCTATTTATTTAGACACACTCTGCTGAGCACCTACTCTGCATCCACTGGCGCAGGCAGGACTAGCCATAATCCTTTCCTCAGAGGGTTTACAATCTGAGATAAAATAATTCACAGTAACACCTAATTCAGCAATACCCTGGTATTTGGTATTGTGCTGGGCCTGACAGGAGTTCTGAATGATGTAACAGTGGGTTAAAATAGTAAAAGTTATGCAGAAGGTTACATTAAGTTAGGCATTGATTTTTAAAAAGTATTAAGAACTAGGATTTCCTGGAGAATTTTACCCATTTCAGTGGCAACTTCTGAAAGAACAAGCATTTTTTTTATTTCCAAAGACATGACTCCTGCCTAAGAAAGGGTAAGCATTCTCCTATAACAAATTCGCAACTTCCTCAACCAATTGTACCTTTGCCATACATAATACTATGTATCACATGTGACTAGTGTTATGTCCACCAATTCCTCACCCAAACCCTACCCACCTCCCAAGTCCCTGACTCTACTCCAACTCTTCCCTTTGGGAAGGGATGAAATAAGCAACAGCAGGAAGGGAAAAAACATGTCCCTGGCATTGCTAGTAGCATCTCAACATGCATTTTAGTCCCTAGAAATGTGGCAAAGGTTCCCAGGTGAGCCTACAAAAGACTACTCAATCTGAAAGGTAATGACACAACATAAACTCAGTATTTCTGTGGAAAAATACACAGAAAACTTCCACAGTGCTTCCAGGGAAAAAAAACATGTTCTACCTTGGAAGGCTTCTACATTGGTCTCTTTAGGGCTCTTTTGCCAGAGGCTTCCTTTTCTCATTCTGCACACTCTCTGCTGGATGGAGCCCAGCCATTCCTATTACTTCAATGACCATGATCACTCTGTCGTCTTCCATGCTATATGATCCAACAACAAATATTTTAATTCTTCAGACATCCTCTGAAATTCTCTCTTTCACCTACCTGGAATACTCTTCCCCACTTTTTCTAATTACTATTCATCCTTTAGATAAGATACTATGCTTCCTTGTAGAAGCTTCCTCTAGCCACCCACAATTCTAAGTTCAAGTTAGACTGTCTCTCTGGAGTACTTCAAATCATACCCTGGAGTAATTACCTGACCTCTTTCTCCTATATTGGACAGAATGAAATGAGAAACCGGAGACCAATTAGAGATATGTTTAGAAGACATAGGACTAAGTATGACTTCTCCTGATTTCATGTTACTAGTGAGAATATAAGGCTTTTCAAGCAACCCCAAATACTGCTTTCTATCTTCATTTTAATCTAGAGTAAAGCTAGAAAAAGTAGCAGAGGAGAGCAAAATACAGCATTTTAAAACCCAAGTCAGAATGGGCAACTGAAGCACTCTCTACTCTCACCCCCAAAACAATGAGAGAAAGGAATGGAGCAGCATCTTAACCTCTAGGTACAAAGGGGGAAAATGAGGCTGTCATCTAGAGTAGAGGCCTTCAAGTTAAGCAGGGAGTGAGGAAGTGATACCTAAGGTGCTGCTGGAAGGCTTCAGAGTAGAATGGGGGCTTAATATTAAAGACTCTCAAGAAAAATGTTTGAAAACCACGGGAGACTAGCATTTATTAAACAGTCAATCCATATCTTTCATGAGTACAACTAAAATAAAAGGTTTGCTGTGGAATGGGGAACACATTATCATGCAATAAACATTTACTGAATAACATGAGAGGCAATTTGATCCTGGTTGTTCTACCTGGCCCACAGATGGCTGATGGGCTCTGTATTGCTGAATATGTGACAAGAGACAAAGCAAAGGCAAAGTAGCTCAATACTAGAGTATAAAAGTTATGTACACCTGCATTCCCAAATTCCTTTTAAAGAGTACCCTCTCCTTAAGCAGCAAAGAAAAGAAGTTTCTAGTTTGCCTTATGTTACCTATTCATCCTAAAAATATTAAAACTAAGTGGGTAACTCTAATATTACAAATATCACCCCACTTTCCTTCTATTTCCCTCACAGAAAACAGAAGCTTAGAAATGAGCTTTACTGTTTTTTCTGGATATTTTCTCAGATGGCAGCCAGCCCTGCATACCACCTTTAGATTTTCTCAGATCAGTGTTGCATTACACCTGAAAATATGTCCAGGCATCTGTCTAGATGTCCTATCAGTTCTAATAAGCATAGGCATTTTCAGCAGGGGCCAGAGACACATGCTAGAACATGGCTTTTGAGGTATTCCACCATGGCTAACAGTCCACCACGATGTAAATACACCATGTCCAATTACATGCCTGCTACAAAATAGAAATACCATTAAATGAATCACAATAAGTTTGTAGCACCTTTCCACCAAAACCTGGGAGAACAGAATGAGCATGTAAACTATTCCTTTCCCTTTCTGGGGAGAAAATGACAAAATCCATGATGGAAAAAAATTAGAGCCAATACTAACAGTGTCCTGGCACAAACTGGAGCATGCAGCTGAGATACTCCAATCTCTTTTTGTGACACTATGTTTTTTCTTCTTAAAAAGGACGTAATCATCTACTTGTTAAACAGCTGCTGTGCATAATAAATTGGGAAAGTTCTCAGAAGGACAAACAGGTATACAAAGCAAACAGAAACAAAAACTAAGCATATGATCATAGAATAAGACTAATTTTGAAGCTACTAATAATCCAGAAAAATAAAAATAAAAGTAAGACTCAACTGTGGGGATATTTCAGAATTTTTAAATGCTCAGTTAACTTCAGTTAACTTAAATTGGGCTAAGATCTGTGATAAACCAGAGAACTCTTTCAGTTTCTGTGTTGATTTAAAAAACAAAACAAAACAAAAAACATGTTCTAAAGGGCTCTGATCCTCTATGCACTACTTAAGATAATGGGCTAATATAGAATCTTTGTTTACTGAGGTGCTAACAGTGGTCCCCAACCTTTTTGGCACCAAGGATTGGTGCACCTATGAGAATCTAATGCTCAATGATCTGAGGTGGAGCTGAGGCAGTTACACTAATGCTGGGGAGCATCTGCAAAGACAGATGAAGTTTCACTTGCTCGCCTCCTGCTGTGCAGCCTGATTCCTAACAGGCAACAGGCTAGTAATGGTTCATGGCCCTGGGGGTTAGGGACCCCTATTGTACAACATCTCATGTTCAACTTCATGCAGGGGCTTGAGGTCCCCCGGGGTTCCTAGCTCTGTGCAGTGTGCTGAGTGTGTTGACTCTTTAGCATAATATGGCAAATGTGTGCCTGTCTTAAATATTAAGACAGATTCTCATCAGTTTTGCCATTCATTACAATTAAGTATGTACAGCAAAAATAAAAAATAAAACCTTTAAAATACAAATGACTAATATTTATAAAATACTAGTAAACAAATGTTAATTTCTTTAACAAGCAGAAATACCTTAAAAATCTTAAGAAAATTACCAATTTCAGGAGTGAAAAGTAGAATGAGCAAATGAAATAGTCTACAGAAAAGAAAATGACAATATACCTACATACAAAATGATTCTCAATCTCGCTCGCAATTAAAGAACAAATCAAAGAGAGCACTTTTCACCTATTAGATTCCCAGATATTTTGACGTTTGCTGGCTTCCAATATAGTGTTTACAGAGGGGTTAGATGGGTGGCTAGTACATACTTATAGACTACTGTGGGAAGCATAAATAGTTTTAAACTTTTTGGAAGGCAATATAGTAAGGTCTATCAATTTTAAAGACACATACCCCTATCCAGCAATTTTAAGGTTAGGAACTTATATATTAACTTGCCTAAGAATGCAAAGATATTAAAACAGTAATCATTTTACACTGTCTGCAAAGCTAAAAACCTCAAAACAAACTATACGTCCATAAATTATAGTATAGCCATATAAGGGGAAAACTATGCAACAATTAGATAAACACATCCACAAACACTCATGGGGAAAAACTATCAAACCATTAGACAGACAGACTGACCACCCCCGCCCCCACACGCACACACATACACAGAACAAGCTTGGTGGGACAGAACCAGCTCTCACAGGAGCACAAGCCTTTGCAAGCCATGTTTTAGTAATACAGGGAGATAAACATCTCAACGCTGCTATGATGTTGACATGCTGCTATAGTTTTTCACAATAAGAAATGATCTTTCTTTCTTTGGGTCAAATTTTTATTATTGATTTTCTCTGCATTGATGATATCATATGTTCAACTTTTTTTGCTTGCCTTAGCACATGTCACTGTCCCTCTACCCGAGAGCATCTTAAAAGGTTTCTGAGGGAATGACATTTCTAAGCTTCAGCAACCAAGACTTGCTAGCATCTATCCAATATACATGTAAATTCATCCCCTTTTACTTCAGCCAACTGGGTCAAAGAATCCTCTAAAGTTGAAGGGGAGTCTTCAAAAAAAAAAATATGAATGCGTATCTTACACTTAATTCTACCCCGTGTAAAGGACATTGTTTAGCTTGTGGCCATCTATGCAGGCAGAAAGAAATTCATCTATATAGAAAGCTACTCGAAATGTAGAAAGGGAGAAGCAGAAAGGACAAATCCAAATTTGGCTGTATTTCAAAATAAAAAAAACGAAGGCTGCCACAGAGAAGTGAAACACAAACACAATGGAGCCATTGGCAGAACAAGTGTAAGAAAGGGGCTTGGCAATATAAATTTTGATCAGTCTACGCATTAATCAAGACTTCGGGATAGTTCTGTTTGGTTTGGTTTGATGTTGTCCCTCTGGGAGAAAAGAAATATCTTTGTTTTAAATGTACCTCTGCCTAAACTTCTATGATATATATATATATATATATATATATATATATATATATATATATATATATATATATATATATATATATCTGGAACTTTCCCTCCCCGAATCTCCAACTCAGGTGCATTACTCTAAGGTTTACTGATGAATTACATGCCCCAAGGTACAGACCACAAGGCTAGCACAAAAGAATCAGGCTGTCACATGATCCTAGCCCTAGTATGAGGCTGCTAAATAAGAATTCCAAAAGGTTCTTAGCAGGGGATATACTCAGACCCACAAAATCTCGGGCCTCTATCCTAAAAAGTATTACTTTTTGATAAATGTAAGGAGATATTCCTAGTAGCTATCAAGACTGGCAATAAGGTTTATTTTAACATACTTCTCCAGAGCACCTCTGTGCAACATCTCTGGTGCTGGGGTATGACAATTTTTGGAGTTAGGTATGATTAAAGAAACATTTGACTTTTAAGTATAAAGCATAATCAAGCTCCATCTTTACCACAAAAGAACAGAAAATTCCACATATACATCTGTACACCTGCTTCTCCAAAGTGGTGAAATAATTCTCCCTAATCAGCAACACATAGTAAAAGCATAGTAGAAGAATG
This sequence comes from Eonycteris spelaea, assembly GCA_003508835.1. Classification (NCBI taxonomy): domain Eukaryota; kingdom Metazoa; phylum Chordata; class Mammalia; order Chiroptera; family Pteropodidae; genus Eonycteris; species Eonycteris spelaea. The sequence goes on from PUFA01000039.1 coordinate 8,725,784, forward strand.
CTGGTAACTATAGCACAAGCCCTGCCACTTGACTCAATCTGCTTAAACCCATTTATAGAGAAGAGAGATGGACGGGTTAGATTTTATTTCTTTGCCTTGTCGTGAACAACTAAAGCAGTGAAAATTTAAACAAATGATATGGATATTACTTTCCAGAAGTATTGCCACTTTCACATATGAATGCAGAATAAAGCTGCTCTAAAATGAAACCAGAAAGTTTAAATTTAAAAAGAACATGGGTTTCTGTTTAGCCCTTTTAGTTAAAGATTTAAAAAATGATACAAAATTCCATCAATGGTAACTGTGTACGCTACCAATTAAACACCAAGCCTTCTGTTCTACTGCCTGAACCTTTTGAACCCAAAGAGAAGGCAAGTGAGCAAGACAGCTGGTGACCTGGAAGGAACTGTGCTCTTTGGGTAGTGTGATAATATATTATTGCCCACTTCTCCAGATGCATCAAAAAAAAAAAATTTATTCTTGACTGCATTAGTGCTTCTCTTGACAATTTTCCCTGCCCACAAGTCTGTTACAATGATTCTGTGATAATATTTAAGTATTTCCCCCATTTTTAGTATATAAGAGGAAGGCCAAGCAGGCCAGAGGGCAGAAAAGAACCAAGAATCTAACGGGAATGAGATGCTTTCTCCTTCTAAATTTTCACATACAACTCACTCCTAATCATGGCTGCTCTAATCCAACTAACTCTCATGTATTTAATCCAGCTCCTCCTGCCTGGCAAAGGTGTTTTTCCCCCCTCTTCATCAAAGGATGGCTGACTTTAAAAGGGCATTTACACTATCCCAGAGGCTTCTCATCCTTTAAAAAAAAATTATAAAGAGACTACCCTTATCAGATTCCCCCTTTGGAAGTTCTGGGAGCAAGTTCCTATAGAACTCTGAAATCTAAGGTAACAACAGAGCCTGTAAGAATCTGATTAAACCTTATTCACAGAAAAATGCATAAGCAAAAAATTCTACAATTCAGCCTATGGACCCAGGTTAAGAACTTCTAATCTACGGCATGGCAGACTATGGAAAGGACCAAGGTCAGTGGAGGGAGTGGCATCCTTGATGTCTGAAACAGGACCTCTCCTTCCCTTTCTTAACAAGCAAGCAGGAAAATGCAAGTAGTGCTGGTGCAGGCTCATTCCTCAGAACATGGGGTTCCATTCATGGGCAACTGTGGCTTGGAGACTTTTCTGTGGCCTGGGAAACCATCTTAGAGCTGTGCTGCAGTCTAAGATTCTGCTTGTCAAATCTTTCCTTCCCCTCTGCTTTCAAAGGTGTCAGACCTGCCCTGGGGTCTGAAGACTACCGGCCATCAGAGTATTCCTGCTGCCTTCTCTCTTCCTTTATACTTCCCAGGCATTTTCCTCAAAAAACACATACTTCTCATCACATCCTGGGGTATCCTTCTAGTAAGACTCAAAGTGCACACCTGTAGCTGCTGCCGTATCACAGCGCCTTTACACAGGGCCCTTAGGAAGGCCTTGAATTCTTCCAGTCCTCACTCTAATACCACACTCCAACACAGAAACTATACCCCTTAGAATAATGACTTCTTAGACTTGCCCAATGGAATGAAGCCCCTGGAAGCCAACAGGCCAATGATTTTTCACAAATGTCATGGGTGGTTTTGAGATTTCTGCCTTCAGGTGTGAGATAAGACCCACTAAGGTAAGTGTCAATGGTATAAGAGAAACTAGCATGAAAGGCTAAATCAATAAGGTACAATGTGTAAGAGACCTTACCTTTGTCAGGCCTGAAAATATGACCCTGACTCATCCTAGAAATGTCTTTCACATTTATACATCACTACACATGAAGCTGTACATTAATAAACAAGCTCTGAAAAGTGATGACTCTATTCAATAGGGAGAAGACAGAGTTAGGTCAAGTAAAAGCAGCCAAAGCAAAAATTCCATTACAAAGTATGGGTAACCTTTTGTATTCACTATAGAGAGTTTAACAACAATAAGTAGGAGACTCAAAGTCAATTCTTAAGTGTGCCTGTAGGAGCTGTTAAGTGTACAAATATATGCTCTATTATGTGGGTGCCACAATGCCCCAGTCACAGCATCGATGAGGTTTTCAGTTAAAGAAGTAAGATTCTGAGGTAAATGCAAGGGATTGCATTAGAATCCAGCTGTACCATATCACTTGTCCTAGACCATTTCTGTTCCATTGTTAAAACCTAGGACATGCACTATGAAATGACTGTTTCAACCTACCCTTTTCTCCTACTAATTGAAAAATCAGCATTATTTTTTAATCAGCACTGTGCTAAAACACTGTTATAAAACAGAACAGAGAAGAAATCTTTTAGAATTCCCCTGAAATTCTCAAAGAGCAAAATAACAAATGCTTTGAGATTTTTTTTTTCCTCTTAATTCTTGGTGCATGACGTTAAGCTCTTAATGACAAAGAAGCCAAACCCACTTCTCTAATTTACCAATAAACTGAAAGTAAATCAGTCATACTTCCATTTTAACCAAGCACAACAAGGTGATTGAGCAGCTTCCCAAACTACCAGAGCAGTGGGCACTAACTTGCCTAGGCTGGAGTTACATCAGCGCTTCATAAATTGTGCAGGCTCCTGCCCATTTAAATGATCTTTCTATGCAGAATCGGCAGTCTAACACTGGCTCTCGCAGGCATTAAAAATCATCACTCTGCTAACCCAACTCACTGTTCAGACAGTGTTCCTGAATGCAGCCTTTATTACAACCTCACTGCTGCTTCCTACACTGAAGGAACACCATGTTTTTAAGTCAGGAGTTCTTCTTTCTCGCTTTGTTGTAATCGGGGGTTTACAATGACCCGATATTGTTATAAAGCACAGTGCTTTATAACAGTAATGCTTCTGGAAAACCCAAACAAAAGACACGTCACCCGGTGACGTCAGCCTATATACAGTTCTGTGCGGTCGCAGCACATAAGCAAATCCATTCTTGTGCCGTTTCTCAGAAAAGCTTTTCAGTAAATGCACTCATGCTGCTCCAGGAGCTCTTCTCTGCAACAAGCTGCCCATCTGCCATCAACAAGTTAAGACTGAGAGAACTAACAGCTGCAAAAAGGAGAGACTGACAATTTGATTAACCAGCTGGGCAGTTAGAAGAGAGTAAAATAAATAATTTATATTCAAAACTGATTTAAGAGATCAGAGTGGTCACAGAAAATGAAACCAATGCTTTTGAGAGGAACATCCTAAGGAAAAAAACAACTCACCCTGGTGGATTCAATTTTACTCAGAAAGCCTGGGACACAGAAAACAGGAAATTGGTCAAAGGCTCCTGCATGTTAGAGCCTTTTACAGACTCACTGCGTTGAGTCTAACAACCGCGACTGAATGCAGCCTCCAAAGTGCTCAGAAGAATGGGTAAGTCCACGCATTATGTGTCTTATATAGTCAGCAAGGAATCATGCTTTTTAAAATAAGCCACTGAATTCATATTTTATGAGGGAAATCAGTCACGTTTTGGGATTTTGAGGTTTAGGTAAAAGCAAATATTGCTGATGACAGGACATGTTTTATCTTCTTAATGGTTTAAGTTTTGTTCTAATCAGACTAACAAGGTTAGTTTTTCTGCAGCAAATGAAAAATAAGTCATATGCAGTGAAATCTTTCGCCATAATGCTTTTTGTCTTTTTTTTATAGCTCATACGTTATGCTGAAAAATATCCTATCTTCTTGTTTTCCTTAAATTATATTCTGCAGGCTTACATTTCAAGTGGCCATTAGGGGCCCCTATGCTGGCAGCAATATATGCAATGAGTATGGTTTTAAAAATGCTGCCTGCCCTGGGAATGGCGTGTCCACCCAAATGCCGCTGCGAGAAGCTGCTCTTCTACTGCGACTCTCAGGGCTTCCACTCAGTGCCAAACGCCACTGACAAGGGCTCTCTGGGCCTGTCCCTGAGGCACAATCACATCACAGAGCTCGAAAGGGATCAATTTGTCAGCTTCAGTCAACTTACCTGGCTCCATTTAGACCATAATCAAATTTCAACAGTAAAAGAAGATGCTTTTCAAGGACTATATAAACTTAAGGAATTAATCTTAAGTTCCAACAAAATATTTTACTTGCCAAACACAACTTTTACCCAACTGATTAACCTTCAAAATTTGGACCTGTCTTTTAATCAGCTGTCATCTGTGCACCCAGAGCTCTTCTACGGCCTTCGGAAGCTGCAGACCTTGCATTTACGGTCCAACTCCCTGCGGACTATCCCAGTACGCCTGTTCTGGGACTGTCGTAGTCTGGAGTTTCTGGATTTGAGCACAAACCGTTTGCGAAGTTTGGCTCGCAATGGATTTGCGGGATTAATCAAACTGAGAGAGCTTCACCTAGAGCACAACCAGCTGACGAAGATTAATTTTGCTCATTTCCTACGGCTAAGCAGTCTGCACACACTCTTCCTACAATGGAACAAAATCAGCAACTTGACATGTGGGATGGAGTGGACCTGGGGTACTTTAGAAAAGCTAGACCTGACTGGAAATGAAATCAAAGCCATCGATCTGACAGTGTTTGAAACGATGCCTAATCTTAAAATACTACTTATGGATAACAACAAATTAAACAGCCTTGATTCCAAGATCTTAAACTCCCTGAAATCCCTCACAACCGTTGGCCTCTCTGGCAATCTGTGGGAATGCAGCCCTCGAATATGTGCTTTGGCCTCCTGGCTGGGCAGTTTCCAAGGCCGGTGGGAGCATTCCATCCTATGCCACAGTCCTGACCACACCCAAGGAGAGGATATACTAGATGCAGTCCATGGATTTCAGCTCTGCTGGAATTTATCAACCACTGTCACAGCCATGGCTACAACTTATAGAGATCCAACCACTGAATATACAAAAAGAATAAGCTCATCAAGTTACCATGTGAGAGACAAAGAAATCCCAACTACTGCAGGCATAACAGTTACTACTGAAGAACACTTTCCTGAACCAGACAATGCTATCTTCACTCAGCGGGTAATTACAGGAACAATGGCTTTATTGTTTTCTTTCTTTTTTATTATTTTTATAGTGTTCATCTCCAGGAAGTGCTGCCCACCCACTTTAAGAAGAATTAGGCAGTGCTCAATGATTCAGAACCACAGGCAGCTTCGATCCCAAACACGACTCCACATGTCAAACATGTCAGACCAAGGACCGTATAATGAATATGAACCCACCCATGAAGGACCCTTCATCATCATTAATGGTTATGGACAGTGCAAGTGTCAGCAGCTGCCATACAAAGAATGTGAAGTATAATATCTACCCGTCATCAAAAATTACATCAGATAAGTAACCTATTTTACATAGTAGGGATTAAATATCTAATTTTTATCAATGGTAACATTAAGCCTAATTTTCAAAAACCAAGTGGAGACTTAAGTTTTTAAAGTGTTTAAGTGTTTTTAATTTTTTTAAATGAAACCATATTTTAAGTGTTAAATGAAGCAATGCTCACATTAATTTGCACTCCTGTTGGAAAGTCTAAAAATGCTTACTTCAAAAAATAAGACATTTCTTGTATGTGATTATATACTATTAAGTGTAAACATTTACACTAAGGTCTTCATATGCTATTTTTTTTTCTATTGAAAACAGTTTGGAAAGAAGCTGAGCAGAAAAAGATCTAGATCAATACTTGTTTGATCATTGCTTTCCATCCTAAATACCACAAACTGGCTTGCTGCTTAAAAGGAGACTTAGCAAAGTTCTCTTGTATGATAATTTGGTATTTCCTCAAATCTACAATTTATTGCCAGTATGGGAAGTGAAATTTCATGTATGCTTAAGACTGGTAAATATTAAACACTCTTCTTCCAGAGTTTTTGCCTGAGTTAATAGATATTATCAAAGTCCACATCATGAAATCAGAACCCTTTATGTAATTCTAATAAGCTGAGTGACTTTTTAATATATTTAAACAATGAATCCAACTGATTGTGAAAAGGTCTCATTACAATGAAATCAATACTAAAAATTACACTGACTTTGTATCATACATCTCTTAGTTTGACTTATAATGGACATGTTGATTTTTATGGCATTTAGGCAATTATTTTAAACTAGTGTTAAATTACCATTTTACTAATTAGTTTACTAAATCCTATATTTACATTTATATGTGAAAAAAGATTTAGAAAATTATTATGGAGAGAAAAAAGATATAAACTGAGTCAACTTAACAATCCTATGACCTGCTCCCTCTAGTTTGAAAGAATACACAAAATTCTTTCTTTCTCTCTCCTCCCTCTTCCTTTGTACCCGCCCCCTCGACTGTCATGATCAAAGATGCCTTGATAAACGGGTTTAAACCTCTTTCTTCTGCCTTTTCTTAATCTTCAAACCTCAAAGAGCCAAATTAAAAATAACTGTCTGGCAACAGGCATAACACTGATTCTTATTAGAATATATTATAAAGGAACCATTAAAAAATCACTTTCTAAATATTATATGGTAAAACTTGACCTTTTAATAAAGATACATATTCATACTATAAGAGCAGTTCCTTCTAAGTGAAAGGAACCACATATTACTGAGGCAAACCTCATGGTAGAACACCCTATATGCTTATGCAGCCACACAGTGGTAACTTGAAGATGGCACAGAGGTGAGGGGATTAAAGGGAAGGCAGCATTTTAAAATCTGACTCGCAGAAACAGGTTAGCTGAAGTTAAGAGGCAGCCAGCCAAAAGTGAGGCAAATGGGTAGCTATATACAATCTGCACCAAACAGGGCAAGGCCCTGGACCTGCAGCTAAAAAAAGGAGAAGGGGAGGTTCTCTAGTATTAATATAAACATTCTATAATTAACTAATAATATCACGTTTTTCATGCAGAAAAAAAAAGCCACAAGTATTGTTTCTTCTATTATGATCTCTATGGAGAAATTATAACAAATTTGGGATTTAGATGCAAGTTACCAATTTATACAGAATTTTTCCATAAACAAAATTCTATGTATGTAGTAGCAAAAACCAAGAAATTAGACTGACTTGATTTTAAAAGAATAAGCATCTTTACAATGGACATTTACTGTATGTGAAAAGGGCATAAACCCTTAGAGAAAATCACTACCATTAAAAAAAAGTTATCTTTCCTTAACATGACCATTAACATGATATCCTTAATTCAAGGCGTATTTTCTTCCCTGGACTGAATGGAAAACATGTTAAGACTATAGTTTAACCCATGAGATTTAACTGTAATTTTTTCTTTTTAATACTAAGAGAGGGGTATCTACATACATTTCAAAGAAAATGTCTCAGTAAAAAACAGACAAGATCACATATTACTGTAAAAATGTGCTCTCTACATTTTTTAGGGTAGGTAGATTAGTTTGGCAAAGGCTCAGCCCAGTGGAATTCAGTCCATCTTTAGCAGGGAGCATTTCATCTCTTGTTAAACCAGTCCCTGGGCCTGCCTGGGCAGGGACAGAAGCTGATTTTACAGCACAGAGCACAGCTCACTGCTTCCCTACAGAAGAGCTGGATCAGAAACTCCTATTACAAATCAGAGCTCCACAAGCTAAAATTTACCAACTCATTTATCAGGGTAACCATGAACATTTGTCAGGAGAAAGCTTTGTCACAAGATTCCACTAGCCATAAGGATAGCAAAGGAGTATTTTCCATTTTAACCACAACCAAAATTAATTGAAACTGTGAGTAGTAAATGGTCTATCAAGCAGTAAAATCCTTATTGTATGTAGAAAAGTAAACTGGAAAAGCAAGTCATTTAGTAATTCAGAAGAACAGCACAGCCAAGGCCACTAAGGCACACTTTCAAGTTGAAAAATAATTGATTTTTTTTACCCTCCATTTTTTTTTGGTAATGTTCTAAGAAAAATGAGTGATAATGCCAAAGAGCATTTCCCTTTTTCACTAAAGCGCAAACTTCCCTTTTGAATGCCTATAGACGGCAGGATTCCATTTAATTTTTGCCTATTTGTGTACTATTATCAGCACAGGTTTGAAGATGAGACTGTTAGTCATATGTGCTCTCTTTACCAGCTGGCTATGGTGGAAGAGCATCACAGCTACACTGCAGATCCTGCTAACGCAATTTTAGGGCTTTTGTTTTGTGGTTCAGTTTTATCCTCTTCAGCATCCTCTCGCACCTACTCTCTCTCTCTTTTTTTTTTTTTCTTCATTTTCAAGGTTAGAGGAAAATGACCACTTAATCAAGAACCAGAAAAATAGTTAAATCTCTCCGGATGAAGAAAAGCTAAAGAAGGTTATGATCCTGTACCACCTAGTAACCAAGAGTTAGTTTGGAATCATTTATATTCATTTCTGTAGCTTGCCAGGGATTTCAATCACCTTCCTGAAATAAGAGTGGGCTGATAAATTTGCAAATCCACACACAGCTCTGAGAATACCCACTGCCAACATCAAATAGCAAAGATACTAATTTTTAAGCCAAAAATCTGCACTAACACATGTAATTTCTTAATGTGCCTAAGTTAATTTCTGTACCAATTCAATGAATGAAACTGATTGAACTTTCCAACTCCACTAATTATTAAAATCCATCTGCTGATTCTGATGCTAGTCACCAAGAGCTAGACTCCATCTTTCCAATAAAAATGAGCCCTATGTTGCACTAGGTCTGAATCCTAAAATTCAAAACAGGCATACCATTTTCTTAAGGCACATTTCCTATACAGCTATTGGAAAAAGAAAACTGTACATGCCCCATTCTCTCTCTAAAGTGTGACTATCAATATGAAATTTTGAAAGAATATTCTTTATAGGCTGACATATTTCCATTTCATATCAGCAAAACAGGGACAGACCTGTCTCAAAAGTCTGTTTTGAAACATGCTCTTTTTTTGCTGGTTAAAGCGCTCGCCAGGAAAAGATAAAGGTGATAAGGCCATTCACAGATAATTAACTATTTCTGTTCCTAACCTAGGGCAAACCTGAATAATTTAAGGCAAAACACACACACACACACACACACACACACACACACGGAGAAAATGATGGGTTTAAGTTTTCATACTGTTATTGCAAATGTTTGGAAAAATCTGCTACTCCTTCAACTAACCTATTCTTCGTTGGTAATTAAAAAAAAAAAAGTATGATTTATGGAATGTTTGCTGAACCTTCCAATCAACACCTTGACTGGAAACCAAAAGTATAGTCTAAACACATTGTGTTCAATCACGTTAAGAGCCATTGGGGGTGGGGGTGGGGTGTAAGGGAGGTAGGAAGAAAACGTTATTACACTGGGGGTCTGAGGGGAAATGGTAAAGTACAGTGTACAGAAAGTTTTGTTATTAAAATTGTGTATACTGTAAAAAGTGAATGTCTTTTTTTTTTTTTTAGCTTTTCCTTGGTAATCTATCAATTTTGACATGTGAAACCTGAAAAACCATTTGTACCATAGAAACCTTAAATGAACAGTTGCTTCATACTATGTTCTCTACAATGCCAAATGTGACCGTTGAAAAAAGGGCAGCTAATCATTACCTATTTTCGTTCAGAGACAGGCAAAACTGGTCTAAGAAGTAAAGGTAAGAGAGTAGGGAGTTGAGGGTTGGCTAAAAAGCCAACATACCAATAAACAATAGTCATGCAACAGTAAGCTTCTCTGTTACAAGCCTTAGAACTGGACAAACAGCTGTCCGTGGGGTTCACAGAGCCTAGGGTTGGCCACCATCCCCCAACTTCCCTAATAGTAGACTGCTACCCCAGCCTGAGGAGCTTCAAAAAGGCACTCAATATTCAATTGCCTATCCCCAGCAAAGAGCAACTTGGCCTGTAACTTGGGGTCCACTGCAGTACATCCCAGCAGCACCTTGCACACCATTCCTGAGAGGGAGGGCCATAGGTGCTAAGCATGCTGGGATTTCTGGGATCTCTCCATGGCTCTACCCCAGATGCCAGCTTGTTAAGTATGGACAGGGAAAGGAAGGCAATATTTTTAACTAGTGTCCATCAACTGACATTTAACATCCACAGGACAGGATATTACGTCTGTGCAGCAGGAGGGGCAGAAAATGCCCTGGCCTTGAGGAGCTGACTTGCCAGGAGTCTGCCATGCTTGCCAAGATGCACTTATGGCTTCTTCAGGCCCAGAGCACTGCAGCAGGACCAGACAGGCAGGAAGAAATAAGGCTACTACTCCTTTCCCCAACACCCAGGGATAAGAGAGCTCTCACACCAAAAATCTCAGCAGTAACTAGAGCAGAGACAGGACGCATAGCACAAAATCTTACTGTCAAACTCACCCAGTATGCACTAGAGGGCATAGGTGATGGTGTTTCAAACTGCAAAAAGGAACGAATTCCTACAGTTAATGGAGTTAAAAGCAGAGCTTATTAACATAGTTCTCGTACATTTTAATCTTGAAAATCCCATGTAAAGCTACATCTGATTTATCAGTTATTTTAATTAGTTTTGCCTGTATGCCACAATATTCTCAGGTTCCCACTCAAATTTATAATAGATTTCTTCAAGGTCTGTTTAAAGAGATTTTTTTTTTTCTTTAAAGATACCTAACCAGCTGGGTACTCAAGTCTCCCTTAGAGAAACAAAAATACTACAAATTGTCTTTCACAAGGAGAGAGGGGAAAGGGGGTGAAAAGCACTGCAATTCCAAGCAGCTCTCCTTAGCATGAGTTCCTTCCTCCTCACTGCCAATCTTCTGGGAACACTCTTATGGAACAGACATTGAGTCTCCCTTCTCCTATCCAAAGGGGACATTTTAAAGAGCAACAATCTTCAAAGGCAAGTACAATGAGGCATCCTATCCTGCGAAGCCCACAAACCTAATATACCATTCCTTTATGCCATGGAGGCCCAAGAGCAAAGCCTAGCCCGTGACTTTCAACTCAGGACCTCCAACTAGAAACACAACATGAAAGAGCGTCTGAACAACTGCAATCACAAGGGCGGATGGTTCCACTGCCACCCGAAGAGAGAAGCCTGTTCCCACACTTGGGAACCAGATTTTAAAACTGCAGCCCCAGAGGCAATTCCCAAAAGCCTTTTACAACTTCCATCAAGAGACTTTACTAAGAACCACAGTACAGAGATGTAAAAATGTCATAACTTTACTGACTACCCATTCACAACTGTGTTCAGTGCACAAAAACTCTATCTTTATGCCCTAGTATTTATACGTACGTGTACACACACACGCAATCTCCAGATTGCTTTCTCTTGAAAATTACCAGACAGAAATACTACAGTCCTTTATATTAGTCCAACTGTTTCATCATCATGACAACTCGAACAGTTCCTCTTGCGATAAAAGTATTTCCCATGGCCTAGCTGCCACATACATAGAGGACAACTGCTCAGTCCATAAAAACTCAGAAAACAATATATTTATCATTCACATATAACCTACTTCTATAAAGTCAAGGAAACTTAGCATAATACACTCACATGTATAGAATGGTTGATAAAAGAATATAAAAAGGTCAAAAACAGAGATTCTTAACTCTAAGAGTTCAAAACATTTTTCATAGGATACAAGAACTCCTTGAAATTATAATGCAGATGTAGTGTGAGTCTAGAGATTTCACCAGGTCCTAAAGGTTTTAATAACTCACAAGACCCTAGCAGAACAATGAAATAGTTTTTTTGCGTATATACTGTTTTGGCTTTGATCCTTCTGGTGGTCAAGGCAAAGAACAAAACCAACAGTTTTCATCTGACCTGGGAAGCGAACTGGTTTATTTAGAAGGAAAAGACATTTAAGTGTAAAAATAAGTGAATTATTTATAAAACAGAGCCAGCTGTAGGAACAATAAGGAAACGTGTCAGACAGTAAGTATCTCCAGAGAGGTTTTAGAGATCAAGCAGATTCGTTCTTCATGTCAACCCCTGAAAAAGCTAAGGGTAAGGAGCCTACACAAGCATGTTGCATGCTTTGTTATGATCTAACCTTTGTGGTGACTCAAGACTGGAACCTATGAACTCAGCAAGGATAAACATGCATCAACTTAGAAGAGCAGTTCATGTTTACTCCTTATCATATACCTGAGACCAAAACTATAATGTTTCATCACATAAGGGACATCCAGTAAATATCTATTCTATTACAAATCTTCTAGACTAGAAGTACAATTTAAAATTTAAAAATCATCCACTTCGTCATGAACAAAGAGAAGCACATTTCATGCATTACCTCTAGTTGTGCTGGTAATAACCGTAAATCTGTTCCTTGGGTAAGAATCTATACGGTAATAACTAATTTCCTAAGAAAGAACACATTTAAAAGATAAAGCATTCACTGATCTGACTAGCTGCCATAAATTTAACTGTCTCTCTAAAATTTAAAATTCATTTTACACACCATTAGAAAATCCGTCTCTATTTCAACAGGAACATGTAACAACACAGTGACTGAGTGCCCTGCTCCACACTTGGGCCTGTGACTCTATAGACAGGTCCTTCAACCTCACTGTGCCTTGGGCCTCTCATTCCTAACATAGAATTCACTGCAATAACAACCATAGAGACATTTAATACATGTAAAGTCCTGAGAACAAGCTGGCACGCAATAAATGTTCAATAAATACTTGCTATTTTTAATAGCAATATGTGGAGAACCGGATGTGGCAGATCCATCAAGAACAGAATATAATCACATTAAAGATATGTTAAATTCCTGTCACTCCCTGAAATTCTCTTTCTGGCTTACTTCCCCTACTAAGTTAATATACAGTCTCCAAAAGACTAATAATTAGTGAGAGCTAACAGTCTGGATGCACTTTTTGTATTTCACATTGATATAAAACTGGCCATATCATCTCACAGTCCAGTAACCTGCTTTCTAAAATGCATTATAATATTAGACATGACATTTCTCTGGTTTGGCTTTATGAACCAAGGCTAAATTTTAAAAGACTTAGTATCCCTAATTCCAAAATTCCTTTTGGATAAAGTAGTCATTTAAAATCAAACAGGACAATGCATACTATTATCATAAATGAATTCTACTTTTCAGAAGAAATAATCTCAATATCTCAGCTTCAAACTATTTTATTTTAAGGCAATTACATGACTGAGAATTAAGAATCACTATGATGTTCGTTTTTTTCCTTAGAAAAAAATGTACTTCAAGTCTACCACATCTAATTTAGGAAGCAGCCCATCCAATTATGACAGATTTGGTTCCTAGGCAGATTTGCCAGAATTCAGGGGTAAAAGTAAGGGAAGTCTGAGAATTTTAAAACACAAAGATAACCCATTAGTCCAGTGCACACAGGAGGGTATGTTTCATAATTGCTGGATAGTGATCATCCATTAATACCAAATTCTCTACTAAATATAAAACTCACTCAGAATTAACCTGTCTGAATGAATATACACACTTTGTCTTATCAGAACCTACAGATCATATGGCCCAGATTTTTAAAATCAAGAACTTCCTTCTTGGCATTGTCTTTCTAAGATCATGATCCAGTTTATCGAGCGAGAAAAAGATCACTTTATCTCCTCTTTCACCCACAACTTTTCTCCACTTTCTCACATCTTCTGACCCTGGGCTTATTCTCTTTCCTAATTTACCAGCACACAAGCTTTACACATACCTGCTTCTCATGGCTCCTGGAATTCCAAGGATAACTACTTACTGAAAGGAAAACCATTCAGTTACAGTATATCCACTGCTGAGTACCCACTTTCTAAGAAATATGCATAATTTAAAAAATACTCCTCAGCTCCACAAAACTAAGTGCCAATAAACTGCAAACCGGTCCATGCAATTTAGGAAATACTACTAGCAACACTATCACTCATCAGCACTGTCTTCTCAGTCTACCCTCCCCATTGTAAAGATTCAAGTATCAAATAAAGTTTATTCACCTACTTTTACTTTCAAATGACCAGAAATACCAGCCATTTAAGAATAGCATCCTTTTGCTTTTAATAATCAGCACTTACTCCAGCTCTCTGACCAAATAAAATCCCCAATATCCTTCACATCTTTAATTCGATCAGATATTGCTGGCTTTATTTGGGGCTGGGGAGAGTGCCTTGGGACATAGAGAACATAGGTATACAGGACATGGTGGTAAAAATTTCAGAAATGCTGAATTCTTGGGGTAATGATAGGCAGTAACCCTTATCTCCCTAGTTTATATACTAAAACTTCACACCAGTTTTGTCAGGATTCCATAGAACTGGCCACAAAAACACTAACCTTTCAAGTGAAAGTTATGTTCTGCTGGTTTTTGCTCCAAACAGAGTAAAAGACAAGCATCAGGCACAGGTGCTATTCCATGCTAGGACTACTACATATGATGCATACTAAAAACTGTTAAGAAGTGACCCTAACAGTGCTACTTCTCTCTGAACAACCTCTCTAAATTTCCCTTGAAATACAATAGGAGAAAAAAAAAATGGCAATGAAAAGGGAAAAGAATCTACTACCCTCAGCAGACTCCTGTAGGCATCTGACACAGTGCCACATCACATCTCCCTTTTCTCCTGACAATCCCTTCAGGCCAGTGTATACAAAACTGCTCTCTGACACTTGTTATCATCTTCCAACAACTGGAGCCCATTTTATTATTGCGTTAAAGCTGCCAGTCTAAGAAAAACCTAATAGCATGTGGTTAGGAATTTTCTTCCTTTTGATGCAGCATTCCTGAAGTGTCAAAAAACATTACAGTGCATAAGCAATATCATCATCTAGACACCCAAATTGTGCTTGCTTAGAATAGATGTGAGACAAATTAGATAGAAGGTGAAGAAATGGACAAAATGTAAAATGGTTTTTCCTAAAGTCCAGTTGGTATTCCACCAAATATATCATCATACAAAATTTATTATTAAACAAATGTATTTATGTTAAAAACACAAATCTACCGGCTTCCCAAAACAATAATAGTATTTTAAAGATCTCACCTTCTAAGTATTTTATGTTAAGTTTTAAACACACACATACATACTCCTCAGTTTAAACTGAGGAAGTAGAGGAGGAGAGACTCTTTTGGGGGTTAGATAAAACCTATGAAAGGCTAGACTCTTTATTATGATGTTATTAACTAGCATTTAAACTAACTGAATATCAAGGCCTGCTATAAACTGAGATTAAGCATACTACAGATGGCACGGAATGGGAAAGGGAAGGATGAGAGAGATTAAAATTTAGTTTTTGACATGCTGAAGTTGAAATGTTTGTTAGCCATTCAAATAGAGATGACAAGTCCAGGGTAAAGACCTAGGCTAGAAATATAAATTCTGAAGTTATCATCAGTGAATAGAGGTATTTAAAGTCATGAGACTGAATGAGATCACCAAGGGAATGAGGGTAAATGAAGAAACTCACAGAACCACACTTTTCTCCTACACCAGTATGAGGAATCTTTTAACAATATCAAATGGCAGTGAACAAAAAAAAAAAAGGATGTTTCAAGGGCAGCATCCCCTTAACATCAAAGCCACTTGAGTAAACCATGTTCCATTAGAAAACTAATGAGGATAGGTTGATTTATTCACAAAAATAATCTGAAACATCAAAGGAATTGTTACCAATTAAGAGTCTGCACACACACTGCTTTTGGACGTGTATATTCTCCAGGCCAAGAGGTGCTGCAGATGGCCCTGCGCTATATGAGGTCAATAAACTAAAGAACCAATGAGAGATCATGGGACAATAAGAAAAGCAGGTTTTAATTTGGGAGGAAATGTACAGCTCATATACTTGAACTGTAACTGCTAAATGTTCAATAAAAATATAACCATGTAATTTTCTCTATCTTGATAGAGATTTTGGTTACAAAGTGTATGCATATATCAAAACTCATCAAATAGTACACTTAAAATTTCTACATTTCACTATATATAATATTTGCCACTAAAAAGTTTAACTCTAGTTAATGACATGCATGTCACAGTGTTTAGACGTGTAGTATACAAGTGTTTCCAAATGACTCTGAAATGCATCAAAACAATAACATAGATTCAGGGATGGAGGAATATGTGATAAAGCAAATATTAAAAAATGTTAATCACAGAATCTAGTTTGTATAGAATATATGTGTGTGTGTGTTCACTGTATAATTCTTTCAGCTCTGTATGCAAATTTTCACAATAAAATGTTGGGAGAAAAGGAAAAAAATAATTACAATTTGTAATTTATGGTATTGGCAACCTAACACACTATTCCTCTCAACTAGATCTACAGTGTTGCATAGTAGTTATGAACTTGAATTCTGGAACCAGACTGGATTCAAAGTGTAGTACCTCCACTTACAAACTGGGAGACCTTGAACAAGTCATTTAACCTCTATGTCTTAACAGTCCCAAACTCATGCTCTGAAGATTAAATGGAATGCGTATAAAAGCCCTTAGAACAATTCTTGGCACACAGTAAGCACTCCATGTGAGCTGTTGTTGTTAGTTGTTGTTATTACTACTTAATGTTTTTGGAATAATTTAACAAGTACTACTTTAACTTCCACTATATGAAATGCTAAGGTGAAAGGCTTGTCCCTTTCTCTCGGGAGTTTATAATTTGGTTGGAGATAAAACTTACAATATTCACAAATAACTAATAAAAAGGAATAAGCCCCAAAATGTGAACTGGATGGTGCCACCAAGATTACTGATATTCAGAGAACAGGGAGGACACTGAAACATGCAGTGGGGAAATGGGCCTTAAGCTTGGTACAAAAGCACCAGCAGGATTTCAATATGGCGTGGTACAGGGGTAGCCAGAGCCACTAATATGACAGATGATACCCACAAGTTCAGCTACTCTCAGCTCGTCCAGGGTAGGGTCATATGCCAAGGGGCCTCTGGGACCAGGAAAGGTGCTTAGATTTAACATGGTCAACAACAATGGCCACTCCAAATTTCTGGAGATGGCTGGGATATGATGATCAAAGAAGTGATTTTAAAAAACATATCCTGGCAATTTTTCTTGTTTTGCTGAGAAAAATGAAACCCATAATTTCAAATATCAGAAAAGGGCTACTAAATAAGATGCATAAGGAAAAGAGACTTATTTAAAGGACAGGCAAAGGGTAAAAACCAACAGTCAGATGAGATAAAACAAATGACTCTCTCCAAGAGCTTTGCCCAAGAGAAATGGGCAGCAGGCTGGGGACATGAGGGAAAAGAAGAAATCAATCACTTACCTGTATGTACTAAATAGAGCCTCCAAGATCCCAAGTTAAATTTCAAGTTTTCACTATTAATCTCTGATCTAAAACTATTTTCTGAAAAAATACATAGTTTCTCCATGCATCCATGGTTACAGCCTTCTTTCCAAGTGTCAATAAGGACTTCCTCTCATGAGTTAGACATGAAAAAGGCAGAACCAGTTTCTACTTTGTAAAGTATGGGGCAAAACTCTTGCTTAGGTCCCATCCACTCTGGTAAATTCTATCCCTTTTTCTAATTTTAATCGTGTACTCTCAAAATTTTTGCCAGACCAGGGAGATATATGTGATCTAAAATCATTTAAAAGTTTTAAACTTTTATGACAATAATATCTAACACCCAAATGTGGTACAAATATTACACAGACATGTAGGAGCACAATATAGTGACAACTTGTTAATTTTACTCCCTCACATACTACAAAATCATCTTATTATAAGGTCTAATTTGTTACTTTCATATATAAGAGGTTCATTAATGGCTTCACTGTTGGAAACCTCAGTGGAACTGCTCTTTTTGTTAAAAACTATGTGGTACGGCTGCCAATACAATGTTAATAAAAGACCCAAACCGTTATCTACCTCCCATCTTAACAAAAATTGAAGATGAAAAATGACTTCTTAAGGATTACACTTCGCAACAGCAACAAGTTTCAGAATTTCAGAATCCTTTCATTCCCTAACTGAATTTAACTCTACCATACCTTTAGTCCTTCTCCATAATCAAATACTTTTTCTTTATAAGACTCTTACAAAAATCCTCATAATTATAAGAGCTCTTCAATGTCTCAAATAAAAACATACATTTCTTTTCTTTCCACATTTTCATTACAGTCAAAACTAGCTGACAGATTTCTCCACTTAGGCAAACCATGAAAATTATCAGATGTCCACACTTTTTCCACATGTCCAAACTTTTCCCACAGACTTAAGAATTTTACATTTTTATTTATTTCCTTACAAATTAAGGAAAAACCTAAATAAGAAGAACCTACTAGAAATTAACTCTTGTTGCTTTTTCCAGCTTTCCAGAGACATGCTTTCCCTTCGGCTGAGAGTAAGAGAGTAGAGAGACTTATCCCACCTACCAAACACTGTATGGAAGTGTGGGTTCCCTATACACAGGCCAAGTGTCCACAACTAAGAACCACTAGTAAAACAGTATTATAACCTTTAAATAAAGGGGGAGAGGGATAAAAACTCAACAAGATGAAAATTCTTAGGCAACAGGCAAAAAAACGTTTTGCCCAGTATATATTGGATTTTCTGTCATTGCTTTAAAAAGGCTTCTACTGATAAATCTGCAATTTCCTGCATCTACAATAATATTTATATAGAGAAACTATAAAAGCTGGCTTGTACTGGCTGTTTTTATTTTATTAGAAAAAGAACCTCTCACTTCAGTATGTGTAGAGTCACATTCAATGCTTGCATTCAGGAACTTGTATATCCATAAATAAATTGCAAATATCCATACAAATTTTGCAGATGTAGGTAAAAATAAAAACAAATATTCTTGAAACTATTTGTGAGTATAGAAATGCAGATGTGATGTCAATGAGAATTGTGAAAGGAAAGTTTATCATGAAATGCTATAGAAGGAAAGGCTCTGAAAACCTTCTCTAAACCAGCTCCATGACTGGGCTTCTTGCTTTACCCATCCAGGTCAAATAAATTTGATCCTAAACAATTAAAATGGCTTTTTTGAAAAGAATTTTTATAAAACCTAAAATCTCAAAGTCAGGCAATTAATTACTACCTTGTATTCAATCATGTAATTTTTGCAAAGGAATTTGTATTTAAATATGTCAATTTACATGAAAACTCTCATTTGGAATATAAAAATTCTTTTATTTATTTTTTATTTTTTGGTACTACTTTTGCATGCGTTTCATACACACACACACACAGCCACGGCATATCCCTTTTAAACAGTTTTGTTCCATTCTTAAGCAAGAACTAGGAAGTATGCCTTTCTTTGTTGTAGAGGTGTGTTATACAGTTATCGAGGCGTTAAGATTTCCCTCTTAAAGAGTAATCAACTAACGGAGGCTTTTAAGATTTAAATAGTCACTATTACTGTCAGAAATTCCCAACTAATAAAACTAATTGAGCACACTGTGAATATAAGAAATGTTCTATCGTTTACCTATAAGCATTTCTAAGGCCAAAAGAAAAATCTGTTAGTGTTGAAATACAACTAAGTTTAGATCAATTTCTCAATTTAAACTAAAGCAAATATTTGCTAGTATAACTTAATAACAATAGTATTTCAATTCAGTGGGGGGGGGGAGATGGTTCATTAGTAAATAGCATAGATATCAATCACTATCCAATTGGAAGAAATATAAAGTTGTAGCACTTACCTCACACCAATCAGATGAAAGAATATGATACAATGAATCTGTACGTCAGTTTAGCTAGTCTGAAACTTTATTTCCCAGAATTTCCTTCCTTGCATATTTCCAGGTTAATATGGACCACATGAGATTTGGAAGGAGGAAATGAAGTCAGCAGCAATCTTTTTCATTCTGGGAAGGTAGCTACAGCTACAAGATGCTACTGCTGCAAAGTCACAAACATTGCTGCTTCTCTGTTGGGTCACTCTGTTAGCATGGAGCAGCAACCAAGACCACAACTCCTACAGGATTTTCATCTTCAGCTTTTGACTTGGTCAAGTGCATATTTAAATCTGTGATAAAAGGAGTCATCTTCTACCTTGGGAAACTTCTATCATCTCTGTTGGAGGCCTGGCTGTAGTTAAGAGGCCAATAGGAATTCCAGACTGTTTTTATGGGGTGGGGTCCAGCTCATGTTCCAGAGTAAATAACCCTGCTTCATATGTAGCATTTTCTCTTACTGACTGCATGCCCTGCTAAATTCGGCCCCGCACCAGATACAAAAGTAACAGCCTCACATAAACTGTTTAATCTGTTTCTATGATTGTATAATGTCAAATAGCTAAAATAAATCCCTTATGTATCTTTTGTAATTGCTCTGCTTCTGTGATTGAACCCTGAGTGACACAAAAATGTGTGTCAGTAATCTAAGGTGAAGAAGGCATTTTTACCCCCAAATAGGAAATCCCCTAGTCATAAAACAAAAGATAAACACACATTTGTGAAAATAAAAAAACTTTAGATATGGTGAAAAGAAAAAGCCATATGCAAAGTCAAGAGACAAATGAATTATTTAGAATAGATGCAATGAGATGGCAGATATTAGGTTAATAGCTATAATACATAAAGAGCTCCAGCCCTCCTCACCCCCCTCAAAAGATATACAATTCATTAGAAAAATGAGCACAGGTATGAATAGACAATTCACAGAAGAGTAAATCCAATCACTAGACAAGCATATAAGAAGATTATTTGAATTCAAAAGTGGTCAGGGATATTCAAATTAAAGTAATAATGAGCTATTACTTTGTATCTATCAGATTAGAAAAATTAACACCTGTCAGGATATAAATAAAAGGCTATTTTCTTATACTGGTGGTAGAACTGCAACTAATTTAGCCTTTTTTGGAAAATAATCTACCAACATCCATTCGAATAAAAATATATATGTACATTCAACCCTGTAATTTCATAGAAATAAAATCGAGAATCTAACTCATAGAACTGAAGCACAAACACAGGTAACTGCAACATTGTTCATGGTGCTTAAAAATATTTTAAAGCAAATGCTTGTAGGAAGAAGGGCATTGTCCAATAATTGATAGTATATGCACATCATGAAATATTACTCAGCAATTAAAAGATAGAGTAAACCAGAAGAACTAAAAGGATTTTAATAAGGTATTGTTGAACAATAAGATACAGATTTGTAAATGTAATTCCACTTTGATTAAGCAAACACCTATGCAAAAAAAAATCTATGGGGGGTGAATTTTGGTGATCTATTATATAAGCAGAGGAAAGTATGGAGATACTCATATCAGATTGCTAACATTGGTTCCTTAGGAGAGGAAGATGTAAGATAGGGGAAAGCTTTGAGTGGAAGGAGAGGGAAAAGGAGGAAATAAGAAGACTCAGCGTGGGTATGTAGATCCCACTTATGGAAAAGCTGTGGGTACGGACATGTGTGAATTTAAAGAGAGATTTATCTTTGCCTATATACATTTTTATATCATATTGTTGCACTTGTTACAAGTGAAGCCTAATTTCTTTTGATTACAATATTTCAAAAGGCAATAAAGGCTCTAGGAAGAAACTATAATTGAACTATAGTGGTTATCAATTTCACTGGGTCTTAGAAAATGACAATCATGTAAAAAGAAAAAGAAGCAAAAAATGGAAGAAAAATCATGGCAGTGGAAAAGAGGATGTACAAAGGATAAGAAGTTGGAATCACTGTCCTGGAATGCTGCCCAAAAAAGAAGTGAAAGAAAGTACCTCCCTGAGCTGAGCCTGGAAGCTGATATGGTTGGAGGAGATTTGGCTATTGGCCCACAGTCTCACACGCAAGGCTTATATTCATGGGAACGTACTAAAGCACTGTTAAAAATATTGAAATATTACTCTCACACACACACATTCACTCACTCACTCACACAACTTAAAAGGTTAATGCCAACCCTAGTAGAGGCCTCCAAAATTCTGCTCCAGCACTCTAGCACTACTGACTGGGTAGCATCCGTGTTAACCAGACGTACATATACTGAATATCTCCCCTGCATATATAGGCAGAAATCATTTATCCCCACAATGACATCATCATAGTCCACCTTTTCCCACAGGCAATGCAGCATCACTTGCCATGAAGTTCAGCTGCCATGATCGAGGAGACAAACCTCCAGAGGATGTGAGGCCAAGGGCCACAGAAGTCCTGGGGTCAGAGATCAGGCACAACAGTTCCCAGAAGGATAAGAAGAAAAGTTCAGGAGCCCAATAAATAAAACAAGGCAATGTGGGCTCTTCTCTCCTGATTATTATCTATGATATGCTCTAAGACAGAATATTTTGTGGAATTACCCTAACCCTGAACTTCCCAAGCATATCTCACTAGTAACAATACATTGCATATTATTTTACTGACCCAAAGAAAAGAGTACTTTTTGTTTACTGGACAGTCTTCTTTTTTCCTAGAGCATAACATGTGAGTTTCTATCATAGCTTTAGGTAATGGTCAAGAGCTCCTAAACTAAATGTAAAAATTCTTTGTGCATGGCTAAAGTTAAAGGTCCAGTATTAGAAAGCAGAAACTACTATAAATCACCAAATGATTAGGATTTGTTGGGGTTTTCTTAAATTTTTATAGTTGCAATTGATATATTTTAAATCTGTAGAGACACCACCTGTGGGACTCTCAAACCAGAAGAGTATCACTTAAAATTAAGAAAACAAATGAAGGTTTTCTGGACAAGAACCAGGGGCAGGAGTTAAAGACCGTAAGAACTGTCAGATATGCAAAAGTGAGACTAGTGAAATAATAAAATCTTCAAAGTTATTACAGTGAATGAAGACTACTTTAAACTATGATAAAGGTAACAAATTATGAAGTGTAAAGAGATCTGACACTCATGCCTACTGGCTACGTAGATAATACACTGAGGTGTGCTATCATTAATAGTAATTATTTGTTAAATAGAAGTAACCTCAATGTCATACAGAATAGTCAATAACAGAGCAACTAATAAGTAACCTAAGGCTACTCAATCTAACTTGGATGAGAAGCAATTCAGACATGAAACAAGACATAATGATTACATTCCAGACCTGTGAGGACTTCACTGCAATAGGGGACTATATAACCTGATGCCACAGTAGAGAAAACAGGAACAGAGGTCTCTAAGATTAAATGCGTAAGAAGGAAACAAGAAAGTAAAGGCATACAGTAAACAGCATCTTAGGAGTAAAAGAGAATGCACAAGGTTTTGGCCAAAGGAGGGGGATGTAGAATGATATTTGGGCCATGAGGGCAAAGTATACATAATATTTAGGAAAACATTTTTTAAAAAGGGAAAAACAGAATAAGTCAGAAAATTATCTTAGTAAAGCCTGTTTTACAATCAAGTAATTCTCAATACAGACAGACATGTAATCTTTAACACGTATGTGTATGTTTGTGTGTGTGCTTGAGTGTATCTATATAAAATATTTCCAGAAGGAGCTATAACAAACTTAAGGAGAGAAACTGGGTGGCCATAGAATTGGAATGAGAAGGAAGTTTATATACACTCACTATATACTCTTTTATGCCCTTTTAATTTTGAACCATATAAATATATTACCTGTTCTAAGAATTTACAAAATTTATTATGTATTGAGAAATAAAGCAGCCATAGGATCTCAGCTCAATGATAGAGACTATTTCAAAACAAACCTATGAAAGCCAACATATGAAACATGTTCCCATTACTCCTAGCTTTAGTATTAGTTCTAGAGCAACTAACCATTAATCCAATGAGCAAGTTCACAGATAACATCTGTATGTAACTCTGTTCATAGCGCCTAAGTGAAGAGTGATGACACCAGCTAGCCCACATTCCTCACTTCTAAGTCTGCCAGGCTTAACTATAAAGATTTTTCCTAATAAAATGTTTCTCTTTAGCCATTTAAGAGCTCTAAGGAGAAAGACTGTAACATGAAAGGGACAGAAACCTACTAGATCTCACACTACCTATTTTCCAGTGTCTTTTTATACTACATAGACAAAGCCTAAACTTATTGTTTTTGGTTAATTATTAACCAGATCTAGGGTATGTAAACTCTCTTAAACAATAAATTAGTAGGTTTATTAGTAAGACCAGAATAAATCTTACTCATAATACTACTTTCCTCCAGTGCTAGAAAAATGTTTTAATAAACTAGAGAGAAAATATAAATACAACTTGTAGAAAATGAATGAGAAAAGAAGCTATATGGGCAGTTATAGTATTCAAATTAAAAAAAAAAATCTATTTCAAATACAATCATCAAATAAATCCAAAATGAGCAGGAAAGAATAATGGAGATTTTATACAGAGATGCCTACATAAAACTTAATTGAAAAAATGAACATCGACGATAAGAGCCTCCCTTCTACATGCCAGATAACTGAGAATTAACCATAAAGAAATATACCAGACCCAAGCAAAATGTACATTTTAATAATAAAAAGAACATATTATGAATCTGGGAATAAGGCCACCAACTTCAGGCAAGACTGTTAAGATGAACGGAGAGCAATAAAATAACCTTGGCCACACAGTCGGCAGGGACACACTTGCTAAAAATTAATATAGTCTTTAGACATTATCAGAATGCACATAAAAAAGGGAAAGTACACCATATGTATTTGACCATTCCTGAAAGAGGAGAGATAAGGGGAGGGAGAGAAGGAATTAAATTATTTCACTCAGTGAAATGAGAAATGCTCCTACTCTAAGAAACCACTGTAAAGCAGAATACCTTAAAATATAAAAACAGAGATCCTGAAGTTTTAAACCATTCAAAATACTGAAATTTGTTAGCGATAAAAGTAGTAATAGTAGCAGTGGTATTAACAGCATGGGCTGTTTTCTACCCTCCCAACCATGCTGTGTACCTATAACACATTATCATCATCCCCAACTCCCTGTTGAGGCAACTGAGACTTAGGGGAATTTAGGTAACTCTTCATGCTTAGTACAGCTGTCAACAATGTCACTCCACAGAAAATCCCTTCAACGAGAAATTAATCTTAATACCAACTATCTATACATAGTAGTAATATGTAATAAAAATCTCTCTGGAGAGAAAACAAAGCTTCAAATTAGGCAGAGTTTACCACCTCAGAAGCGGGGCCACTAAATCCCAGCTAAGCAAAGAGAATTCTAAAGATACAGAGGAGCCACCTGATTTACTTCTGGAAATGTAGGTAAAAGTAACCACCTCAGATAACTTCACAACTAATGAGAGGTGTACTGACCATAAAATCTGTCATTTGCAGCTTTTACAATCAACTCTTCGGTCTCAAATAAAGAAACACCAACTTCATTAGCACCAAGCTCCAAGTAGCAGTAATAGAACAAATATTTTCTTTCTATAATTCCCTGAAAATTTACTTGGGGCAGCAAAGATATGCTCCATCACCCAGAATATCAACTTAGAGAGAGATTCCCTCCCCAAAATAGACTTCACAACCACCTGCCCACACTGATCTGAGTGTGACTGTCTACCAAAACACATCTTTCTTACTTCCTGACACAGTACTTAAAATTTCCCATCAGGCTTCTCTTTGAGAATTTTCTTAAAAAAAAAAAAAAAAAGAATGCAAATACCACAAATAAAGCAAGGGTAAAAAGTCGGGGAAAGGAGTAATACCTGACTTTTTCAACTGACACTTTGACTAAGAAATTATGACAGCTAAAAAAGAAATGTTTTCGGTTTTCCCCCTTGTTGCAGAAAAAGCTTAAGAAGAATTTCAGAAATCCCTTCTTTCATGAGTTTGTTTTTGGTGCCTTTTACAGTTTGGTCTGGTAGCGAGCACTAATAAATGGAATTGACTATATAGCAAGTAAACATTTAACAGGAAAACCCTGAAAAGAAGCCATTATGGTTTATATGACCCCTTGTTTGTAGCTGTAATTTTATTTTATGTACACAGATTGGAGTAAGACTTACTTTCTGCTCATAAGGCTGTTGCTGGCTTCTATGATGGAACTGAACAAAACCTCAAGATCACTGAAAACTATGAGGAGGCTGCCAACTCTGGCCTTCACTTCACCAGAGAAAAGGCCAGCAGACCTTTGGGTTCACTAAAAATTGGTAGATTTGCAGCTTAGCTCCACTGGGCAGCAGTAAATTCTATAGCCCCAGCCATGCTAGTCTGGTAGGTGCATCACAAAGACAAGAAAAAGCCTGTGTAAGGTGAACTGAAATCCATGCTGTTGAGCTACAAGTATTAATCACAAAAGTAAAAAGAACAAAAATCTATTGTAGGTTGAACAAAGAAATTAATGTTGCTGTAAACACACTCTATAGCGCATATTTCAACTTACAATCTCTACGTTATAAAAACTTTGTTGCAATTCCTTCAAATTTAAGTGGGCCTAGAATATAGCTATGAGATACTACTATGTATTTACGAGTACTATTATTTCAACACAAATCCAATATATTCCCGACCACAATAAAATCTAAAAAGACTATGTAATTAATATAAAAGCTGATTCCCTTTCCAGTTACTACAAATTCCAGGTAATCACATGCAGAATTTCCAAATAAAGAAAGTATTTTTAAACGTGATAATTTAAAGACCAACAATATGCAGATTATATAGATCCCACTACTTTTTAAGAGACAAAATAAAAATGAAAAATAGCTTAAAATGATACAAGTTCTATACTTGACTTGAGTTTCTGAACTTTTGATTCAACAACTCTTAACATGACATAGGCATAATTTAAATAAAATAGCCACAGAAAATTGCAGGCCATTAGTCTGTTAAGTACAAAGCCAGGAGATTAAAGAGGCCAACTTTGTGCACAATGTAGGCTTTTAATGTAGCTAGTTATTCTGATGGCAATAACAGACATGGGCCTCATTTCAAAACGAGGACATTCTTTACTTCATATAAGATACACAAATTGCTTTGACTCTTATAGGAAGTATAATTTAAAATACTCAGCACATCATTACCATACATACATGTGAAATAGCATGTGATATTTTTAAACAGCTTTTTAAGATAATTCATATACAGTTCACACAGTCAAGTACACAATTCAATGTTTTTTTAGTATATGCACAGGTATGTGCAATCACTACCATGAGAACATTTCCATTATCTCAAAAAGCAACCTTGTACCCTTTAGCTATCATATCTTTGCATGTAAATATTTAAGTGCTAAATTTTAAATATCCATGAACATACCTGATTATAAGTTTAAATGCTCTAAATTTGTTGTCTTCTTCTTAAAATTAAATTTCAGTATTCAGTCTAAATTTGTTCCTTATACCTCCAGTATCACAAAATTTATCTACTCTCTCTGAAGGTTCTTCAGAAAACTCCTATTTGTGAAAAAGGATACAAAGGCAATCAAAACTCTAAAGTACAACCCCTCACACATATGAATGCACCGCTTTTTAGCACTTACCCATACACTTTTTAAGATACATAAAATCAAAGCCTATAAACACTTTTTAAAATGTTTCTAATGTTACATACATAGCAAATACAAACCCTCATTCTGTGGCACATGCCTTATTGTAGGTTTAGAAAAGTAGAAATAGGCTCCTTATCCAACTATGCTGAACTTAACAGGGCCTTAGACACTCTCTTCCTCCACCCACATTAAATATATACCGCCTAAAACTGTTGATTCACCGGATTCTCAGCTGCCAAAGAAAGTAGACTAGCTTAGTGTTTGACATTTCCTTTTGGCAGTCATTAGCCTTAATGTGTCACTGTCTAGAGGCTAAATGGAATAGTTTCATTCCTTTCTACTTTAGCAGGTTTTCCTGGGCCTGAAGAAATGTATCAAAGGCTAAATCTACCCTACTAGAAAGCTGCCAATTGAAGAAGTTATAATATAAAAATAATAATATGATAAAAACACTCTCTCCATAAAACCCTTTTCACTAGGGTCTGAGCAGTAACTTTATACACATAAGCAAATTAAAGAAGAAAAAGAAAACATTTCCCAAGACCTCTAGGAATGTCAGTTACTCAGTAACAGGAGGAAAGAGGCCTGTTGCTCGCCAGTCTTCTTTGTAAAATGGTTCTTTAATGATTCTTCATTCTAACCGAGACAAGAGGTTTGTTTGTCAACTCCTGCACATTAGTTCCTTATGCTAAATCTATTCGTTTCTCCCTTCACCCACTCTTCAATGCCAATCAATGCCAATCCTATCTTTCTGGCTTTGTATATCCTATTTAACATAGTTTTTTCACTTGCTCCAGTGCTTTATAATAAAATAATTTCATTTATCCTTCTTTTTTAAATCTCCATTGTACTAGTATTATCTCTTCTAAGCCAGATCAACTCGTTCTTATTTTTGCCCACAAAAATTGCACCAAAAAAGGAAAAACAGAGAAAGACAATAGTGGATAGCATGTTTATATTCAAATAAGACTTCTCTGGCTATAGGCCATGTCTTAATAACAGCAAGAGTAAGAATCTGAAATCATGTTGGCTAACAAAATAGTGTTTAGGCCACCTAAAATTGTGTTTAGGCAACTTCTCAATAGGAAACCTACAGAAGACAAATCGTGCCAACCCCCAAAGCCCTAATTACTGCTATTTATTAAATTCCATTCAATCAAAGTTTAGTTAACAACGATATAACCATCAGTACTAAATTACATAATAGTCAAGTAGGTAAGAAGCAAAAGGTTTCTTACTATATGCATGATAGAGCTTTAAAAACATGACTCAGGACAGAAAGGGTTCTGATGTTTGAGGAATTAGACTACGGGATGCCTAGATGATCAAACAATGACCATTTTTGACCTTAAAAATTACTTGCTATGAATTTAA
Organism: Eonycteris spelaea; assembly: GCA_003508835.1. Classification (NCBI taxonomy): domain Eukaryota; kingdom Metazoa; phylum Chordata; class Mammalia; order Chiroptera; family Pteropodidae; genus Eonycteris; species Eonycteris spelaea. The sequence continues at coordinate 8,754,365 of PUFA01000039.1, forward strand.
GAAGACTGCATCATTCAATGACTATACTAGCTACACTCTTTTTGGAGAAACAAAGAATTCAAATCCAATCTAGTGACAAAAGGTTTTTTACTTCAAGGACACAAGTCCACAATAAACCAAGCAGAGCTAGGCAACCAACTTTAGGAGGAGCCAAATAGGATGCCTAGAATCCCCTCCTTAGCTAGTTGCACCATTCTCCGATCTCAAATACTCGACCCATTCTTACCCTCTATGCTGCCTATCTAATTCATAGCTGCTGCTCGCCCACAAATTCACTTTGTTATGACCCCTCATGACCCTGATTCCACTTAATGGCATAATTTCCTGCTTCAATTCCCATTTACTAACTGCATCATTTTCCCATTATTTCTCCATACAAATTCCCAAGAGAATATAATTGGCCTAAGAGCCATCATTGGTCAGCCTATGAACACAGGATTGAGAAAGGAGCTGGATGAGATAAAACAAGGTCTTTCTGAAGCTACAAGACACAAATCCTCCTAGAAGGGCTGTAAACATGACAAGAATTTTGCCTTTAAACATCTAACATACTGACACCTATTCAAATAACTATAATGATGATAAAAATTATCTTTTCAAAACTTTTTATTATGGGACTTTGCAAACATATCCAAAAGGACCAAGAATTGTATGTGAGTTTCCTTATGCAACATTACCAAGCTTTAACCACCATCAATTTTCTGCATTCTTGTTTCATTTATCAACTGTTAGTTTTTTTTGCTGGAATATTTTAAAATGAATCTAAGACACTGTGTCATCTCATAAGGCATTCTCTTCTATGTACCATTCCCCATAAATCTATGTTTGTATCTAGATGTTCAAATCTTGTCAACTCTTGAGGATTAAAAGAACTGCCAAGACTAAAAAACCTCAAACCAAAAACATAGTAACTAATGTTCATCATCAGAACCCTAATATTAATGTAATTTTTGACTGATTTTAAGAAAATGGCTTGATTGGTTTTAAGAAAGTGGCTAACTTTGCACTGGCTGGGAAAACCTAGTCAAAAAGAATAGTTAGATTTAGTTTCTAGAGTGTGCCAAATAAGAGCTAACAAATGGAGTCAGTTTTTTAAAAAACGGTGACTAGATATTTCAGTTTTAAAATTAGATATTTTTCCCGAATGATAAAAAATTTAATATTGCTTTGAAAAAGAAAAATCCAACAACTGTCTTCCTAAAGCTTTGAGTCCATTTCCTCAATTAAGAAATTTTCATAGTCTAAGAAAAATGAGCCTTGAAAAGGTGAGGGGGCAATGGGATCATTTGTCACAACAGAAATCATTTAATAAGGGTATATATGAACCAACTTTTAAAAACCAAACAATTTTCCAATATATACTGGCTTTATCTATTTTTCACCAATAATACAGAATCTTAAACACAATATAAACAAGTGTTCTGCTTCCCAGCAACAAATATATTTATTATTATTAGCTTTAAAGATTATAATTGAGTATCACTGGTCAAATATTTATGATTTTTCTTATAAAAGATTTCAGGTTACTTTATATCAGATAATAAATAACCAATGTACAGATAGACACAAGAACAAGTACAAGAAAAAAAACAAAGATTTTCATTCCAAGAAGATGAGTTTCATATTTGAATCTACAAAACCAATAATTCTCTCTCAAAGCAGGGAGAAGTAACTCAGGACAAGTATGCTCTGGAGTTAAATTGAAAGGACAATTAGCAAGGAAGTCTTAAAATAAGATGCCACACTGCATTCTATTTGGTATACTATTGACAATCTGCAAATTACAAAACCAAAAATTAGAATATCTGCAACCAGAATAAAACCAGAACAGGACAATCATTTTAACATATCTTAAAATAATACCTGAAGGACAATTTACTGCCTACTTCTGTTTCTGCATAAAGGATACATCTTCCTTATAGTATGTTTCTCTAATTCTTAGCATTACAAAAAGGTCCTACTGCCATTTTCAGTGAATGACCAAACAAAATTAGTTCTCAGCAGTCTTTGGTTTTAAATATCCAATATCCCACTTTAAAATAAATAAGCTATTTAGTGACTATCAAGTACTTACTTAGCAGTCATCAGATGTGAACATAGATTCACTCAAACAAAAAGAATAAGAACATTCAGAGAAGAAAAACATCACATTCCGCAAATTTACACCCTTCTATTTTTATATTATGACTAAGAAATATTTTAAAAAAAATAACTTTGAGGAGAGCAGCCTTGAAATCAGAGAAGAGGAAATTTCCTGGCAGACAGGGCAATCTATCTGTCTCTTGCAAGAAGTTTGGAAACTCAATGATTTTTTATTTACTACCTTAAGTTCTCTAAAATACCTAATTAAAAAATTAATACCTAATTAAAATCAATGGATATAAAATATTAGAGCAGAATGTTATGATTGATAAACTTTTACATTTTGTTTCATATGGGCATTCTATTGTAAAATAAACAATATAGTTTGCTATATTGAAGCAATTACATTTTAAATGAATCAATTTCTTATCATCAACACATGACAACCTTGCCAAAAGTAAAGCCTATTCCTTGGGTCAAAAAGGATAAATGAGGAAGAAGGAAGCGCACTATATTTCCTAATACCAACTTGCACATGTATAGCGCTTAATAATTTCACATCGATCATGGTACCCCCCCCCACTCCAAATGAGGAGAAAGACCCTTGTCAGCTGTGATAAGATGCTTGAACTACAAGATCTTGGAGACTGGTGGTGGGGACTGCCAATTTGGGTCTTTGCTACAAGCACAGAACAAGGAATGGAGCTATCATACAAAGCCAAAAAAACCTGCAGCAAGAGATAGGAAAGCAGCCTTAGTCTCTGCCTATCTAGATCACTATTCACCTTGTTCTTGGCAACATTTCATTTTCTGCTCTTTTGTTTCAAAGCATTTTGATATTTTTTTGCATAGCCACCACCCATTACCTATCATCATTTACTTGGTCTTGTTCAGTGGTGCTCTGTGCCTTTTAACAAGGTCAAGTAGAGGGGCAGCTATTACTCACCCCATTTCACAGTTGAGAAAGCAGAAAGGTTACTTAGTCAAGCTTTAATGAGTCCTATTCTATGGAAGCATCACCTATTCTCCATCTTCCATGGCATCACATGTGAAGAGCACCAGCAGGAGTAGCTCTGGATTGAAAATCAGAAACTTCAGTTCTAGCTCAGGTGTTCTTAGCTATGATCATGGCCAAGTTACTTCTCTAGTTTTAGGCTACTGGGAAAATGGGTGGTTAGATTTTAGTTCTGGTTAAGATAGAGGTAAACATATTCCACCCTGTCTATCCTACTGAATGTAACTATGGACAGAACTGAAATAAGAAAAGGCCAAATCCACAATTATAGTTGAAAAGTACAACACTACTCTCTCTCAGTAATCACCAGAACAAGCAGATCATAAATAATCAAACAGACCATAAATAAATAAATAAGATATAGAATTCCATCAACACACAAAAAATATATTCTTTTTAAGTGCAGACAGAACATTCACAAAGGTAGCACTGGGTCATACAACAAACTTCAATAAACAAAATAACTGAAATTATGCAAAGTATGTTCTCTGACCATACTGAATTCTAATTAAAACTAGAAATCAGTAACAGAGACATAAAAAATCTCCAAATCCTTTAAACAACATTCTTCCAAATAATCCACTGGTCTCAAGGAAAATTTAAACATTTTGACAAAAATGAAAATACGAAGTTTATGAGATGCAGACAAAGCATCTCATATATGGAAATCCACCCTAAATCTTTACATTTGAAAAGAGGTACAGCCTCGAACCAATAACCTAAGTTCCCACTTCAAGAAACTAGAAAAGGAAGAAAATAAACCCAAAGGAAACATAAAAAAGGAAATAATGAAGGACAGAAATCAGTGAAATTGAAAATACAAAAAAAGAAAAAGTCAATGAAACCAAAATCTGTTTTTTTCAAAAATCAAAAATAATTGATAAACCTGAAGCCAGACTAACAAAGGGAAAAAAGAGAGCTGATACAAATTATTAACATTACAAATGAATTAGAGAATATGGCTACAGACCCCTCCACAAATATTAGGGTAATAAGTGAATGCTACAAACATTTCTTTGCATGTAAAATTTAACTAATTGGATAAAATGAACCAATTCCTTAAAAACCACAAACTTTCAAATTTTATAGGGGAAACATATAACCTAAACAATCTTATAGCCATTAAAGGAACTGAATTTATAATTTAAAATCTTTGAAAAAATTAGTTGGCCGGACTAGATTGAGGCTCAACAAACTTCTGAAAAGGGCCAGACAGCAAATATTTCAGGCTTTGGGGTCCATCTGGTCTCTGTCACAACTGCTCAACTATTCCATTATAGTGGAAAAACAGCCATAGGTGGTAAGTCAACAAAACAGCCTTGGCTGTGTTCCAATAAAACTTTTATGTACCAAAATAGGTGGCAGGCCAGACTTGACCTGAGAACTGTAATTTGTCAAACCCCACACTAGATAACTAATATCATTTCCATATTCTAAATTTTACAATTCTGTATTTCCACAGTCAAAAATCACTTTGATATCTAGTTCAAGAAAAGGATAATACAAATACTTTCACAGAGGTAACTGTTTTGATCAAGACTTGTTAGAAATGTACACTACAGTATACAAACGAAAAAATACAACTCACCACTTCAGTCAAACTAGCCTTGAATGAATCTGTTACCTCAAAAAGATTATTCAAGACCTTACTGAGATGAAAAATTCTCAATTTTCCCACATTAATAGAGCTCTGATATATAGTATATGATTATAAACAAAATTTTAAAATCCAAGACACATAAAACTAAGGGTCTAAGTTTATTTTGAAACTCTGTATCATTATGGCCATAAGAAGCTGTCAAAAATGTGAGGAAAATATAGAAGAAAATTTATATTGTTTATCATACCACCACCTAGTGATAATTACTAATGTTATGATATATTTAGAGGTTATTACCTTTCAATCTAGAAACATTCTTTATATATGAAATCTTCAGGTCTGCCTGACATCTAATAAGCAGAAAGTAATACCAAGGACAGTCTAACAGTAATCTTATGGAGGCTAAAACCCTATCCATCTGCAGCCTGACATTGGGCAGGTTTCCATGTCTGCTCCATCATCCTGATTTCAAGAGACCACTCCATTATTGCTCCATTAGGCCAGCACCATTTCATCTAATACATAAACATGCATCTTTTTGCATATAAAAGGTTAAGAACTTGCCTGTTAAATATTGCAATTCACAATACTAGAGTAGATACATAGGAAGTACCTCTTACAAAGCAATACAAAATATATGTGGTGAGATGTGTTCTTCAGAGTTAAGAAGGTCTTTTAAACCTTTCACCTATAAAATCACATAATTAATTTTTGACAAGTAAGATTTTCAAATTAAATAAATGCTGCTCTGTCAGGAGACGTAAGTCCTACATATGCTCAGATTTGCATTCAATGCAACATCTATTTATATATAAAATCTCCCAAATATGCTAGGCAGATCACAGAAAAATTTACACTAACAAATCAATAAAATCATACTGAAGCAAATCTACAGAACTATAGGTAAGGGGGAGTGGAGGGGGAAAATATTAAAAAATAAAATGTTTTTTTTAAAAGCTATATAACTATGGACTAGCAATACAGGTGTCTACTGCAGGGAAACCACGGGTTCAAACAAAGATGAAAATCGCAACATACTGTAAAACAAAACTCAGCTACTGTAGCTGCACATCACAGAGCCAACTGAAACATCCATGACATGCAAGTTAACTGCGGATAGTCTAGCATGAGAGGATACACTAAAAAGCTTTCCCGTCCTGCTCACTTTAAGCATCTATAACAGACACAGGTCTATCTTACTTAGCATGAAATATTTAATTTCAGAACAGTTATTTATAAAAGTTATACAGTAGAAAACTCCTGACCATTAAAGTTTATGATATAAAATCGTATTTGCTGACTTGAAAGGATGTTCAATGATAAAAGTATTAAGAGCTCAGACTTTCAGGTTAGAGGAATCTGAGTTCAAATGTCAGCCATATGTACATGTACTTTTGAGCAAACAACTGGATGAAGGTTATTATGGGAGTAAAATAGTTAATAATGTATGTCTTATCACAACAGCTGGAATATGGTAAGCAGTGTAATACTACAGATAATATTTGTAAAAAAAAAAAAAAGAGAGAGAGAGAGAGAGAGAAATAGTAAGAAAAGATGTGTATATACATATACACATACCCAGCATAGTCTGTAATGCTATACACTAAAAATAGGTGGTAGAATTACAGGTGAGATACAAAATGAACATAGAACTCCCATAATTAGAAAAATATTAACCTATTCTAATTTTGAAAATAAGAAAATGCAGCTAGAAAATAATGCAGTAACAAGCTCTCAGCAGAGTCCTTCCAAGGCTGGGAAACTCTGGCTATCCTAAAGTGATTCCAGGAAAGCATTTACAAAACTGAGATTAGCATCTAAATTAAGTGCTTCCCTTCATTATAATAACAATATATCTTTGAAAGTGAACATTAACTCCATCCTCTTCGTACATTCTACATCAAACTATTATCCAAATCACATAAAATTTTATACTTGCTATATTAACATAATGAAACCCCTCAAATACATGCCTTGTACAATACAAAAAAATGTCCAGTTATTAACATTCCTCTTTTAGGATCCTTCAACCACTGCATCCATTGTTTGGGGGCAAGAGCAAAGATAAAATTTATCCTTATGCACCATCATCCGCACCAGGTCCTAAATTGTACCAATTTTCTTCTGTGTAGAACTACAGTTTTAGGTATAGAAAATATAAGCTATATATATGGATTACTGTACCATTCTGGACATTCAAATAAGCAGCTACACACCTTAGCTGGTTGGTTACCCAACAGTCAGAACTATCCAAGAGAAATATGATGCAAGCCAGAAATAAACTATATATATAAATTTAAAATATATATAAAATTTTAAATTTTCTAGTAGCCTCAAATTTTTTTAAAAGGTAAAATTAAGTTTAAGTATAGATTTTATTCAACTTAGTTATCCAAATTATTATCAATAAGGTATCACTGACGTTTTATATCCTTTTCATATACTAAGTCTTTGAAGTCTGATGCATAGTTTATACTTACAGCACATCTTCACTTGGACTAGTCACATTTCAAGCACTCGATAGCCACATACAGTTAGTTACTGGCTACCACACAGGATGATACAAGCTAGAGCTACTCAAGCCCAAGGTGTGTGCTGCTTCTTACCTGTTACAAGCCCTAACTCTATTCAGTCAACACACAACCATGAACTGCTGAGCAAGAGAGCTCAGGCCAAAACTAAATGGAATTCATTTCAAAGATTGAGGGTCTTCCATGTTTCAGATACAGTATTAAATGTTTTCAGTTTGGGGTTCTTTTTGGGGGGGAGGGTAATTTGATTTTTGAAGGGTCAGGGGTTGGAGGTGAATGTGGTAATAGAGACAAATAAGTTTGGTCCCAATAAATTCTACCAATGAAAAAACAACAAAGGAAGAAAGCATTATTAAAGATCAGCATATCCCTCAGCAGAATGAAGAGTGTTAAAGAATTTGGCTGTATAAGTACAGCGCTCTTCAGGAGGAGGTTTTTCACTGGCACTGAAATAACTTCAGAGAACATTATAACCCATAACTGGGCTCCAAAGTCAGCCACATATTTAAGGAACAAAAATTTAACCCATTAGTTTGTTTTAATCCATTAGCCTAATAGTTTGAACCCTAGTTATCTAAATATTTTGTTTATATGCAGAGAACGTTAAAATAGTCAAACTATTTTAAAATTAAAAAACACTACATAAAAGGAAGGGAAAAAGAACTGGACATACATATCCTAAATGTTAACAGTTACAGTAATGTAGTAATTTAATGTACATGTATGACTTTCAATTATTAAAATATAGACAAAGTGGCAATAATTTTTTTTTTCAAATTCAATTACATTTCCTTTTAATGTCAATCCATTCACTTTTAAACCTTTTCAGATTATGACACCCATCCAAGCTGTTTTACTTTCTCTAGAACCCTCACTGGCAGAGTAACCCTAGGCTGACAGGGCAGGCACAAATTAAACTTAACCACAATAACTGCATTTCATTTCAAGGAAACCTGAAAGTCATTTGTGCAGCTACAAAGATCAACTGAATGGCTAAACCCCTACTGTCATGCATCTGAGGCATTTCCATGTTAAGTAGTGCGTTACTTTTAACATCGATATCTCTTACAACATCCTAAAGTAAGTTAGCAATAGAGCCAAGATTACCTTCCAACTCTTCAAGTCACAATACAAGCAGGAGCATATAAGGCTGCTGGACTCCTGGCCCTTAGAGCCTTTAAAAGAGAATTTGACCCTCATCTGATCAATTAAATTTAACTCTAATCAAAATATCACTTTCACTCACTGCTTATTTCAGAGTACTTGGTTTAATTTTGTACAAATTCATGTAAACTGAAAGATCTACAGGAAGTAGAGGTAAATCACCTATGGCCTCCTCTCCCATAACCTTCCAGAATTTGTAAGGTTAATAAGGACAAGAATCTTTGGGGTTTTTTACTAATGTATCCTTAGCACTATGATGATCCAAAATTATTCATGTTATTCATCTCCCAGGTCAGCATGAATTCATTAAGCAAGCACTAAGTATGTCTTCCAGGATTATACTAGATTCTAAAAAGAATATTTTTAAAATGGTTCCCATCGTTTACACACTTAAAACTTAGTTGCATAAATTACATGGTTAAAGGAAACAGTGTTAAGCAATAATTCAAGAAAGTAAACAATCAATTGCAAAACTTCAAGCAAAGAAATAATGTAGAAAAGTGCAGTTTGAAATGGCCTTCAACAAAGAGATGGGAGAAAAAAAACATAGACCTTGAAGAAAGAACAGGTTAGGCTTAAACAGGTGAGAAGGGAATTTCAAAAACATAATGAACAATGTCCTACTGAAGGCATGAGCTTGGACTGGCTTGAGCAGGCATAATAAATTAGAAAATGGAAAAAGTGAATAGAGCCTGGAATAAGACAAAGGAAGTGGAGACAGAAAATGACAAATGCAACAGATCATCAGAGCAGTTTCTCCACCTTAATTGCATGTTGGAATCACCTGGAAACTTTTAAAATACTGACACCTGGACCTCAATCCAGTAATTAACTGGGGTACACCTAAACATCAGGATTTGGGGAAGTTTCTCAGGGATTCCAATGTGCATCAAGTTAAAGATCACTGCCTTAGAGTAAAAAAAAACAATGTAACACTTGATTAAGTGGCAACACAGGATGAGGAAGGAAGACTCAAATGACATGGAAAATATCTGAGAGTATATAGCTATAAAAATGACATTACTGAGAGAATCTAGGAAATGAAAAAAGTAAAAACATGTAAGCCCATCTGGACTTTACCACTGTCTACAAAGTTCCATGCCATGAACGAGTTTTAATTAATCCAGATTGTCTCAATTCTCCACATAAGAGAAATAATCAAAACTTAATGTGAACCATCTTTTTAAAAATTCAACCTAGAGAATACGAAATAAATGCTCCATAAAGTCCTCTCGGGTTTCCCTGCTAGAAATAATTTCATCCTCCTTGCAATTTTAGTAGTACCTACAATAACATTCTCAATAAATGCCCTGGAGAGAACCTGTTTTAGAAGAAAAGAATCAGTGCCTCATTCCTTTTACATAGTGCCCAGTGTACTACTGTGCAAGTGATATGTAATATGAACTGAGTGACAGGCAGACACTATCAAGGTCTTCTAATTGTTACCAGAAGTTCTAAATGATTCTAATGCTTCATAAATAAGCAAAAATACATCCCCAGTTGCTTTTGCTTCTTGTAGACCCTTTCACTGCTCTAACCTTTCAAGTATGCTTCATTGTCCTCCCCCTTTATCCTCAACTTCATCACTTTTTGACAGGTCCTAGCCTGCTCACTGTTACTAAGTTGATATAGCAAACTAAATATTTTTTTCTTTAGGAGAAACATGCCCAGACACTATCTTTTAAAATGTATTTCTGAACCTCAAGGCAGTTTCTTTCAAAACTCCCACTATAATATCCTTAAATTTCAGCCAAACATCAATCAATGTTTTAGTTTTCACTTACATAATAAAATCTTATGTAAGAGTGCTGTTATGGTCTTCTCCATGTCTTCCGTATAAATGACTGTTTCCCACCTCATATCTATGGCACAAACAAAAAGTACTATTTGTCTGATATTTCAGAAAGAATCAGAAGGTTATGACTAGTCTGAAATCTGACCAATCCCAAGACTTAAGGGATATCTTATAGACTAGTTAGAAAGCTCTAATATGGAACAATGAGAACAGATTCACCACATACTCTTCCCCACCAAAGGCTGTTTTTAAAGTGGTTTCCTAATCATAAGTTCATGGACACCTTTGCATCACTTCAGCACTACACGTGATAGCAGATAACTGATCCACATACATACCACAAGTCTTTTGTTTCTCTGTATAAAACTTCAACATTGTGAGCCAGTCTTCGAATTATTCATTTTTTCTATTTTCTGATTTTCAAGTTTAGATATGGGTTTTAAATATGTCCTACATTTTCACTGTGACTTATCAACCAATTTTTCCATCTGATTTAACTAAGCCTCTAATCTCATTTTTCTGGACTGCATACGATCAAAACATGGCAATGGCTTAAGAAAATTCAATATGCTTCACTAATTTCACAATATGGTAGAAACAAGATAAACACAGGAAAGCATTCATCTTCACCCTAGGAATTCCATCATGACTCACTATTAATCTGTTCACTTATACAGGCATATAAGTAAACAAAGATGTATGGCAAATGAACCAATGAGAAAGTACCAAGATCTTTTCCTGAAAAGTATTAAATAGGGAAAAATCAAAAGTGAGAATTTGTATTGTCCCACTTCCCTTTAAAATGATTTTATGTATTTTTTATCTCATTATTATTCCTTCTTTTCCACAGGAAAATATTAGGTACAAGGACTAAATTACAGTAACTCTAAATTAGCATTAAATAACTGGAATGGAAGAGGAAAAATTAGGGAAGGAAAAAGGAAGGCAATGATAAGAGAGGGGAAAAAAGTTAACAAGTACAGTATTTTCTATAGCAAAAAAAAAAAGTCAGGTATCAAATTTCTCAGCATTGGTTTTTAAACAAAAACCCTAAAAATTCAAAAACATTGTTCAGTCTGCCTAATACAGCTCTCCTTGGCAATTACCTGCTCTTACAACACACTATGTGGTACATGGAAAAACTTCTACCAATTACATATCATTTTCAGCATTCTGTTTTGCTCAAAATTAAATGGCCGCCTAGATGTGATAACAAAATTTTACGTGTATTAAAGGTCATTATCCTTAGAGAAGTGAAGTGACACAATGTCTGCAACTTACTATCAAATGTTTCATAGAAAAAAAAGATGTGTATGTATGTGTACAAACACACATGGCATACATTTATATATATAAATGTGCACATGTATCTAAATGTTACTCAGTAAATCTAGATAAAGGGTAAATGAGTGCTCACTTTTATAAGTTTAAAATTTTTAAAAATAAAAAGTTGGGTGGTAAGGGGCCCATAGAAAGTATCTATCTCTTGAAAATTTTGCCCCACCCAAAAGAGTCAAGGGGCCAACAACATATTCGACATTTATAGTTAATACATCTTAGATCCAACATCTGTTACGAAAAACTCCTCTTCAAAGAAACGTTCTGATACTCACATTGCCCATGTACTCCGAGAGCAGGTCCTGCAGGGCCTGGCGGACAGCATTACACTCTGCCACGATTCTCTCACGCCGGTCATCGAGTGCAGGATGAGTCAGCCATCAGGGCAGCCCCACTAATGATGCTTTCCAGGCGCTCCTCCAGGGAAGGCCTAAAGCGCTCCTCACTGAAGCTCAAGGGATCCACAATGATTTGTTTCTGCAGAGGAAGCATACTGAATGTCAGCGCTAATCTCTGTTACCTCCACTATTCGAGAAGGTGAGGAAAGTACTGATTACAAACATCAAGCTTTAACACAAAAATTCTCATGCTTGAAAGTTGTATATACTCTTTGGCAGATGAGGGGCCAACCCATACAAGTTGGCCCATGGTGGATCGCTGCTCAAATGCGGCACTGGGAACAGTACTACCCAGCTGAATGGGGCCTGGATAAAGTATACCACCAAATGCAAACACATATATATCACATAAAAATCATGTTCAAACTCCTTAATCTGAACATCTAAAGGACAGACTATACAGTATTAGTAAGCTGAGTTAGCAAATGAGAATTCATAGAGGAAATAAAAGTTGACTTTTTTTCCTAGGAATATAAAACTGCTACATAACACTAGCAGAACTGTTTCACCACAAAAAATCAATAATAAAAAACAAAACACTGATTTCTGTCCTCAAAGTTTCAGAAAGAAATGCATTTATAATCAATTTCAATCTATTTTCCTCACCTACACATCTCATCAAATTTTATGAACAATTCAGTCTCAAATGTATCCTGTTATGCTGAAACTTGAGACTTTCTTTGCTCAAAAACCTCCAGGCATTCTATAAGAGATATCAGCAATCCATCCCAACAAAGCCACTCTATGATGTAACAGCTCCAATAAGAATAAATCCTTCCTCTGTCTCCCCTTCAATTCTCCGACTCCATTTAAATCCAGCTTTACCAGTGATAAGTGAGATCAAGTCAAAAGCAAGCTAGCTATAGGTACAGCTGTACCAGAACAGCAGCTATTGGCCTCTCTCACCAACTTCTCCACTTGATACAATTTATCCTTACACGAGTAAATGTCTGTGCAAGTATTGTGCCTTAAATTTTTCTTAATGGGGCCTATTTTATTGATTTCAACTGAAATGCCAAGGTTTTTCTTTAAAAAGCTTGCCTTTCTCTAGTAAGTATACATTTCTTCTTTCCCTTCAGAAAGAACCCTCAGTTTCAAAATCTAACATGCAGTACCTTGAGTTTGTTGCTAACTTACATTTTAGCTCATCATCTTTTTTTTTTTTTTAAACCAGACTAAGCTTGCAAGATTTCTCTGGTCAAAAGTGAATATACAATGTGCTCTGACTAATAGGAATCAGGAATGAGAATGGTCACAGAATTTTAATAGAGTCATAGAGCTACAACCAGCCTGTGTTCATTTAGTCCAACCTTATCATTTATGAATTAAGTAGCCTCTGATAAATATTACTCACTTTGAGCAAAATGTAACCCTTATTGCTTTGAAAGGAGCCAATACCTAATACTGCCAAATTTCGGGGGAGGGGGAAAAAACAATGCTAGTAAATTGCAAGATGCATCTTAACAGTCTGCTATAAAGTCATGTAATGTTTAAGGTTCAAGAGTAAAAATTTAGTTCTAGTATCATTGTCTTTAGGCTTAACATTGCACTGTTTTTATGATTTATGAGAAGTCTGAAATCAGCCATGTTTATTGGCAAGGATCAGTCACCCAAGGCAAAGTAAAGGGGTGAGACAAAAAAAGAAAAGGTAAAGGCAAGAAAAAACTATAATGCACTCCATTATACTAATTCTTTACTTCAAAGCATACCTACTTGTGAAAAGATGCTGGCCACCTAGAAAGCAATTTTCCTTTATGTTAATTAAAAATTTAAAAATTAACCCAACAGTTAGTTGATTAAAAAACCTTAAAAAAAAAAAAATCCTTAAATTGCTGCCATCTACTGGAAGCCATGAGGCATTGTGGGTAAAAAATTTTAAGACAAAACCCCCTAAAATTAAGATTAGAATAGATGTGAAGGACAGCATGTACACAGGATGTATAGGCATCATCTATAAAAGAAAATTATAATGGCACTATGCTAAGAAAATATTTTAATTCCAAATTTGCTTCCAATTGATTAAGTTTTGTCTATTACAATTTAGTCATGTAAATCTATGCACACTAGTAAAACTATGATGGCATTCTGTTGTAGACACTTACAGTGCCTATATCTCCCACCAGACTGTGAGTCTATGTGTACTTTGCCTCTGTATCTCATAGCTTTTATATCTGCCAGAAGGTTAAAATCTTGGCTGACATGAACTGAACTCATATCCCAATAAAGAATGACCTCATAGGAAACACAAATCGCTTAAGAACTCAGAAGTTCAACTCAAACTAAAAAAGGAAAGAAAAGGATAAATGCTTTCAGCCAAGTCAAGTAGACAAATGATTCAAAAAAGTTCTTTAAACTTGGATTGCAAATCTAAATAGAAAGCGTGCTTTCATCAGAAAGCTTGATCACATTTCCCCAGAAATCTGTTAACTTTGGGAGATGGTCAAGAGCCTGAAGTTTCTTCCCAAGCTTAACTCACATCAAAGTTGTTGAGCGCATAGGCCAATTCTCCTCCTCCTCCACCCTGGTGCTGGGAGGCATCATCTGAAGCAGTGGCCTGGGCTGCATTGGAAATGCCTGTGACTGCCTGTTGTAGCTGCTTGTATATCAGGTCTCTGTTGGCCTTATAGGCTGCAACATCAGGGTGCTGTAGGCATGCCTGGGATGCGGTATAGAGGATCGGAACATTTTTCTGCAGGATTCCTCTGGCTGCAGCCATCTGATCACGATGACCCACATCTTTCAATTCCTATAAAGAGTAAAACAAGAAATCGGAACAGTCGTTATGTGGGTCAATTCATATAAAATTTTGTTAGTAAGTATTGAAAAGTTAATACTTTCTACTAATTAGACACAATATTTTCATTAAGTCTGGCTTGAAAGTTCATCACTACAGAGGCAGTATGGTTTAGTATCAAATTGTCCAAACCACACACACCTGAATTTCAATCTCCAATACTACTTTTTTCCTCGCTATTATGATCTTATTTTAACTCTCCATGGTCAGTTTCACCTTCTGTAAAATAGGAATAGCAGTACCTCTCCTAATTGTCTTGAGGATTAAATGGGATAATGCATGTCAAGCACCTAGCACAGCACTAAATAAAAAGTAAACCATAAAACCGACTATGACTAGCATCTTGATTATGACTATATAAAGACGTATGTACCTATTCCAACCAAAATAGAAAAATCATTCAGACACATTTAAACAGCATAAGATTATGAGGGTTTCTTTTTTATTAAGTTAAGAAAAATTCATTAGAAGAATTCTGTGAAATCTGGAATGGGAAACCACAAGTGTTCACGAACTATGCAGACCAGTAAGGCGAGGATGTGGCAGGCTATTCTCTCAAGTACACAACATGTCCCCCAACTCTCCCCTACTCCAAAGGCTACCTTAGAACATTAGTCATTAGGCAAAGCTAAGGCTCATGTGCTCTACGACTGTAAACCTAAAGGTTTGTATTTCTTTGTTAACACTCTATATACATGTGGTCATAAGTGAAACTACCCTTTTTCAATTTCTTCTGTCCCATAATTATAAACTACAGTAAAAAGGATTTGAGGTTCCTGGTATGGTTTCCACTACTAGCATCTATTTGATAAACCAAGTGAACATGCTAAGTGACAAATAAGTGATATCAACAATAAGTAAGATGGGTAGGGTATACATCTGGTATCCCACTGTTACTGAAAATACTAAAAGTAAAAAAAGAAAAAAAAACTAAGAGTTTAATAAATGTATATCCAAAAGATGTCTTCAGTAAATGTGGATCATCACCACAGAAGAGAAATAAGTGATAACCCTAAATGACCCCAGAGCTGTTCCAACTCTATTTTATGTGTGATCGTAGAATTTCAATGTTAATGTCACCAACTGAATCCTAGAGTTCAAATTTAACTGTGTAAACATGTAAGAGAAAACTGACTAAACTTAGAAGACTGAAGTCAATTATTCGAAGTCTGACTTAGCTATTTAATGGCTCATCTTTCTAGATGAATTCCTAATTAAAAATCAGACACACCAAACTGGCTGCCTTTTTCTGACACTTCATCTCACTATATATTTTAGGTTTGCATCTTTATTCAAACTTTGTACAATATGACAGCTTTCTTCTCCTACTAGAATTCTCTTCTCATTTAGAAACTGAATTTGCAAATAATAGCTCACAGCACTCCAAATGCCCTGCAGCACAGGATATTAGGCTAAACATTCAGAAATGGGACCCTATGGATTTAGAAAATCAGTGATCACTTCAAGACTCAAGCTATGACAGAGTGCTGAGGCTAATCATTATGCTTAAATAGCTGGTGCACAAGTTCACAGTAGCATTTTCTAAATGTCTTGCCTTCACCACAACCTCAAGTACTTTTAAGTCTTCTAGGGAGGCATATGCCTTAAGTGCTTGTACTGTCCCGTTATATAAAATGCTTTGCAATAACTTTGGCATTCTTCCTAAATATCTATAACCTAGAATCAATACAACCTCTTGTAAAGGTTACCAAAGACACTTGTGGTCACCTAAAGTTAATAGTGTCAGAATTACTATTCAACACCTGACTCTCCTAGACCCATTGCGTGGCCTGGTATGACAAACGTCTACTTTCCAAAGACTACATTAGATTACATATTCAGAAACAGGACCCCATGGACTTAAGAGAACTGATGATCATCTCAAGACTCAAGCTGACATGGCGCTAGGGTTAACCATTATGTTTAAGTAAGCAGCTGGTGCATGTTCTGTGTGGTATTTTCTAAATGTCTTGCCCTCACTACAATGTATCTCTGATACACTCCTATATATCAAGTATCGGGAACATATTTTAATCTATGATGAAAGTAACAGATAAATATTATCACTTGTCCAAACTGCTAAAGTGTTCTCTCTCGCTTTAGAACTGCTTCTGCTGCAGCACAAAAAAAAAAAACCACCAGATTTTATGAAGTACAGATAAGAAAATGGACACTATATAAAGCAGCACTATTTACTATAAAGAATAATGATCAATCATAAGTATTCTTTTCAAGATAGTGTTTATAATACAGATTAGTGAAAAAGGTGAGCTATTAAGCAATATAATAATTACTTATGAAATTAAGAGTCCCTTGGACTACTTGAGCCTTCATGATTCTTCAACTTTATCCATCCAGTTATGTTTCAGGCACACTTAGGAACAGTCAAACAGAAAACATGAGGAAATGACTGCTTTCTATGTAATTTGAACTAACCATCACATGCAGTGACCAAGAAACAGAAGCTAACTTCTAAGCAATCTATAACACTCTTACCAAGAGCTGGAAATTCAAGTAAAAGTTTCCTCTCATTTCCCGCTTACTTACTATAAAATTGTAGCCATTTGATCAGATGTCTTCTCTTGGACTCAAATGACTATATTTAAAGAAATGGTCCATAGTCAAACCCAACCAGTCCAGATTATTTACACATAAAACACTGGCAGTACTATCCATTACCTATGTGTCTGTTCAAGTTTTCAGAAAAATAATTATGAAAGTCAGAGTTCATAGACTAGGTAAGAAGAATTATAGTTTTACAAAATATCTCAACAAGCTCTATGTACCCAGTGGGAAAATATAAACATCGAAGTTTTCCATCTCTAGCATACTAGGGAACCAGAGTTGACAATGTGAGGCAGAACTGGTCCTCCTCACAGGAACTCGGTCAACCCATCCCAACCTCTTGTCCTATGTTTCACCCTTATCACCAAAGCAAAGCCTGCAACCAAATAGAAATTCAACACTTCTAGTCAGCAAAAAATATTCCAGCCCAAGAAAGTAATATATTAGGGCCACACTCAGAATTCTATTCCAGGATGCATGTGTAGTACGGCAAAGTGGCTTATTCACTCATTCATTAAATAAATATTGAACACTACTATATCCAGGCAATGTTCTAAGCACTAAGGATTATAGTAGCAATTTAAACAAGCAGAATCCCTCTCCTCTACAGCCAGACAGTCTGAGTTCGAAACCTGGCTCCACCACTTACTAGATGAATGGCCTTGCCAAATTATTTAACCTCTCTATGCTATGGTTCCCTTCATCTGTAGAAATTAATATCTGATCAATCATAGAATCTACCTTATACTATTTAGTGAAGATTAAATGAGTTTGTGTTTATAAAGAGCTTAAAACAGTATTCAGCACACAGTAAACACCTTTTTAGAGTTATTGACTATTTTCAGCAACATCCTCACCACCACCACACCACGTCCTGGAAAAACCTTAAAGAACAAAACCTCCAGAGAACCTAGAGACCTTATGAGGTTTAGCGTTTCCTCAATAGGTGGCTGCTGCTTAAATGATACTAAGAGGGCTAAAAGAGCCAGTACACACATCAAACTCAAATACTACTCTTGAGGAAATACCCCTTTTCTGGATTAGTGTTGCTTGCAAAGAAAAGAAGCTCAATGAGAAAGTAAATTATTACACACCGTGCCCGGGAGAGAAGAAAAAGTCAAAGGTGAAAACAGAGCACAGAGCATAAAGGAATTCGTTCAGAAAACACACATTGTGGAAAAACAAGCCCCCTTACTGAAGAAGGTCAGTGGGCCATATCAAAAATGGAGAATGAAATTTCCACCAGGCTGAGACCTTAGGATAAAATAAGTAGTAGTCTAATAACCCAAAAACCACTAATTTAAAGGAATATACATCAAGGTCCAGACCTTATAAAAAGCCATTTATGAACAGGAGGCACACAGTTAGCCTACTCAATGGATTCTATTGTAGGAGGCTAAAGGTCCAAGGAATTAGGCCCAAGGAAACTATAAACGATCATGATATATTGCAAACCCAAGACAAACTTTAAAATGGGAGCATGTGTCACTTGACATACCAGCAGTAAACAGTAAAATCAAACAGTGTAATTCAAAGATGGTTTAGAAACTATGCTTCA
The DNA here is from genome assembly GCA_003508835.1 of Eonycteris spelaea. NCBI lineage: Eukaryota > Metazoa > Chordata > Mammalia > Chiroptera > Pteropodidae > Eonycteris > Eonycteris spelaea. Next base: position 8,773,205 of record PUFA01000039.1, read on the forward strand.
AAGGTATGGGCAAAATACAGAAAAATACAGGAAAATACAGGCATTAAGCACTCAGGCCTAAAGAGACAAGAGGAGGCAACAGTTACAGAATCCAGGAGACAAGATGCAATAAGGAATACCATCCAACAGGAACTATATTTAGCTACCCAGGGAAACCAACAGGGAGGGAACCAGGGAATAAAACCCCAGCCTCACTCTCCTAAGTCCTCTGATCTCCTACTGGCTAACCCAAACCAACAGCCAGAAGGCAAAGGAGCCCCTGGGATGCAATCCAGACAGGTCAGGTTCCTGTGGCAGGGAGCAGGGTGAACAAGAGCAGAAAATAGGTATGAAGGGGCAAACACAGATCATCTAGGGCACGTTAACTAACTTCAAGATTTCTATGACATTTTATTTTGCAAATATTTGAAATTTACTACCTTTAAAAAAATACATCAGAGATTATGTTTAAAGAACTCTTCATAGATTCATGACACACAATTAAAACTCAGGCAGCATTTCCCAGAAATTTGTCCAATAGCATACAAAATTCTGGACTGTTTTATCTCAAGAACATCATCAATTTACTTCTTCCACCATTTTACAAAGATATGCAATATTGTCAGTCTAAATGTTCTCACTTTCCTCAAATAATATTAAGTATTCATAAACCAAGATCTGAATGGGTTTTAAAACAGTGGGTGAACTATTTGGCAAACTATTTTTTAAATATAACTAACATTTCAAGCATTCAAATGAGAACTTATATCAAGAACATTAAGTAAAATAAATTGTGAACATAATTTGGCCAGCTTGCCATATTTATAGAATTACCATACTATTATATACAAGTTCTTTGAAGGGTCAATCAGCCCCAGCAAAAAGAAAACATTACTTTTGATTACATGATGAAAACATAGGCTGATATAAGGACAAATGCTAAAAGCACACTGAGAGCCCGGGCAAAATGCTGTAGATGATAGAGGCTTTGTTCAATCCCCTCTTGCGACCAAATCAAAGTTGAGACAGAAACACAGAACGAACAAGCAGAGTCGCCTGGAGTCTAGATGAACAGAAGCTCTACAACTAGAAATCACTCTGCAATGGTAGGAGAGGGTGAAGATGCGAGGCTGCCCCGTCCAGAGCAGATGAATGTGACAGCTATGGCAGCTGCAGATGTTCCTTTTGAAAGGGCTGTGACTGCGACCAGACTTACGAGGTGATGGACTCACTCGCTCTGAGTACCAGCATCTGGTCGGCTGCTGGTGGCAGGGAGGGTATGGGGACACCAGGGACTTACAGGGGCACACTGAGTGGTTGGAGGGCCAGAGGCAAGGCTTTCTCCTAGGTAGAAGTGCTGGCAGTATCCATTGTTCCTCTGTGTCCTTCCAGCGTGTGGACACAGCACCACCACTACTGAGACATCTCTGAACTAGATTTAAAAAGTCATCCTGCCCACAAGATTCCCTGAAACTCCACCTCCTCCAACTCGCAGCCCTAACCATGTCATATCCAACTGTATCCTCCGTGAGTTCGGTGCCCCTTGCTGAGCAGCTCCAAGACCTACACTGGTGGCAGCTGGCCTCAGGTTCTGGCATGGACTCTTGAGGCAATGATAAGCATAGCATTTGTGAATAGCTTGCTCAATCTTAACAGGTAGCCATGGTGGGGCACAGGGTGGGGCTAAACTTGGCCAGCAGTTGAACCCCTCTCAGGACTGTGCCACTGGACACCTACTATGCTAATAAGACCGGGAGGACTTAGGGGCTTTGCTTAGTACATAGAAACAGACACAGAAAGGCAACAAAATGGGAAGACAAAGAAGCAGAAACTGTATGAGATCAAAGAAAAATGGAGTGGAACGATCTAAAGATGCAGAGTTCACAACACTGGTTATACAGATGCTCATTGAACTTAGGGGAAGTGTAGATGAACTCAGAGAGAACTTTAAAAGAAGTAAAAAATATAAAAATGGAAATGTAAATTATAAAAGCGAACCAGTCAGAAATGAAAAATACATCATCTTACGTGAAAAGTTTATTAGAGAAAATCAACAGAGTAGAAGAAAAGGATCAAACCACTGATATAGAGGATGGAGAAGCCAAGGACACTCAATCAGAATGGCAAGAAAAAAGAAGCCAAGACTACAATAGTAATTAAGGAGCCTATGGGACAAATTAAATGTAAAAACATCCGTGTCATAGGGGTACTTGAAGGAGGAGAGAGAGAAGATGAAAAGCTATTTGAAGAAATAATGATAGAAAACTTCCCTAACCTGTTGAAGGAAATAGACATACAACCTAGGAAGCTCAGAGAGTCCAAAAAAAATTAACCCAAAGAGGCCAAAACCAAGACACATTATAATTAAAATGCCAAAGGTTAAAGACAAAAAAAGCATTTTAAAAGCAGCAAGAGAAAAGCAGTCAGTTACCTACAAGGGAGCACCTATTACTGGCAGCATATTTCTCAAAAGAAACTATGCAAACAGAAGGGCTTGGCATAAAATACTCAACATGATGAAAACCCAGGATCTACAATCAATAATACTTTATTCAGAAAAGCTATCATTTAGAGTTGAAGGACAATAAAGAGCTTCCCAGACTAAAGTAAGCTAAAGGAATTTATCAGCACCAAGCCAGTATTACAGGAAATGTTGGAGGGATTGCTTTAAGAATAAAAAACATGTATCAAAAAATAAAAAGAATAAAGAATGGTATAATAACTACATTCCTATCAATGAGTACCCCAAATGGAAAAGAATTAGGTGCTCCAACCAAAAGACAGAGCAGCTGAATAGATAATAAAACAAGACCTCTACATATGCTGCCTACAAGAGACTCGCTTCAGATTAAAAGACACACACAGACCAAAAGGAAGGAGATAGAAAAAGATATTGCCTTGATGGAGGTATTGTGCCAAATAAATCAAGTATCACATGATCTCATGTAAATGTGGAATCTGAAGAACAAAATAAACAACAACAAAAATGGAAATAAACTCATAGATAGAGAATATTTTGAGGGCTATGAGATGGGAGGGAGGTTGGGGGACAGTGAAAAAGGGAAAGGGGATTAAGAAGTACAAATGGATAGTTATAAAATAGACATGGAGATATAAAGTGTAGCATAAGGAAAATAGTTAACAATATTGTAATAAATATGTAAGGGGAAGAGAGGTGCTAGATTTAGTGGGCGATCGCTTTGTAAATTATATAGAACTCTAATCACTATGCTGTACAACTGAAACTAATAAATTATTGTACGCCAACTATAATTGAAAAAAAAACTCACTGAATTATACAATGTAAATACCAACAACTGATTGTCTATTATGTTTCAATAAAGCCAGTAGGGGGAAAAAAAGCACATTGAACATACACTAAATTACTCAGACAGTTCACCAAATCTAGTTATATTATCATGTGTAAAATTAAGTACTTGAAATGTAAAACCAGGTTCGTGTATGTGCAGATTCAGTCTGATCAATCTTACAACTTGAAATATGAGCAATAACTACTATCTACCAACTGCTCATACTGAGAGCCTACTTAGTGTCTGGTACTATATTAAGTACTTTATACACAATATTAAATTTAATCCTCTCAACTTTGTGGGGGTAGTTTTTATATTAATATAAAAATAACCAAATGAAAGTTACTAGAAAGTCTCCAAAGCTGAGGCTGTCATATATTGGACATTTACAGTACTGACCCCTTTTTCCTCATTCCTGTCAGAGCTCTGTTGCGTGTTCCTGTCCTCGGGAAGGCTACCCTCATCACAGGCCAGATGGCAGGACTAAGTCACAGTGACCACTTTCCTCTTACCAATGATTAGTGAGGAACAGTCATGTTACACAATTCAGATTTAAGTCAAATATGTTAGGGGCTTCTGCATGGTTTGCTTATAAAGACAATCCTTTTTTCGCCCTGCATATTGATGTGTGCAAATGTAAAGCCTAGAGCTTCTGCAGCCAACCACACTGAAGTTGGTAGAGTGCTGGAAAATGTCAAGAATCTGGATCCTTGGCGATATTGTAAAGCCTTATAAATTTAACAACTCCGAAGTCAGAAAACATAACGCAGACTTCTAATTAGTGAGAAAATAAACTCCCCATTGTTCAAGCAGTTTTGAAGCCGGGTTTTCTGTGAACTACAATGTAAAATATCCTAACTGATACAGGTATTAGCAATAATAAGAATTCACATTTTCAGAGCTTCTTTAAAAATAAGAATTAAAAGCTTGATCAGGACTATGGAAGTTATAAGAATCTAAGTGGTGACATATGCATTCCCCCTACAGAACACACATCTAACACACATCGCCCAATAGGAAGAACACAGGGAAGATCTTACAGCATGCCAACAGCAAAAAAATGTCAAAAGGCCAGCAAAATTTGGAAATAATACTATTCTACATGCCATATAACACAAACTCATAACACTATGGAAAACTAATAGTGATTAATAAGAAATACAGTTGACTCTTGAACAATGCAGGGGTTAGGAGTGTCAACCCATGGCTCCAGTTGAAAATCTACATATAACTACATTTGTCCTCCTCTTCCACTGATTCCAAACCATGGATCTAAAATATACTTAAAAAGTAACAAAATATAGGGAGAGGGCAGAGATACTTTCTGATATAGAAGTAATTCCAATATGGTTTAACTGGTTTAAGGTTTTTAAAGATCTGAATTAAACTCCATCACAAACTCAAGTTAATAATCCTTGAATCAACCTAACAAAGGCCTATCACCTCCTACACTATCACTAATTGCCAAGCTACTTAAAGTAAAATTTTTAGGATTTACAATAGGAGCATAATATGAATGTAACTTCATTAAAGCTTTATTGAAAACATAATACTGAAAAGATATTTTGTAAATTAAATGTTTTAATGGAACTATATTGGCAGAAGGAAGTATTGGTACCTTCAGAAAACTCTGACAAAGTGGATTCTTCCCACTAGGTAATAATGTAAACAACTTATATAAATAATATAAACACTAGATAATAATGTAAACAAATCATGACTGTACCTGTTGTCTTTTCGCTGCCATAATGTTCAGCTTATCCACTTCAGGTTTCAGGGCTTTATACTGTATTCCTAAGTCTTGTTCAGTGCCAGCATTCCTCAGTTTCAAGATACCATCTTCCACCTATTAAGCATATCCCCCAAAAAGAAAAATTCTAAACAATGTAAGTCTGTATATAAAGGTCTAGAATTTTTAATTCCTTTATTAACTACTATAATAGCAATCCAAACTCTCTTAAGTTTATATGGCCCTCAAACATTTGAGCAGCTGCTACTGCAAAGGACAGCATTACTGACTTCTGTCTAAAAAGACACAATTTAATATATCTTGGTTTCAAAATAATACATTTGTTACAAGTTCTTCATCAGAACCAAGAGGACAATGGCTTACAGCAGAGCCAGTATGATGTACACTTAGAATAGAGAAGTGGAAATTAAATTAAACAAAAATTCTTAGTCCAGTTAGGTGAACCAAATTCAAAACCAACCAAATCCTAAGGAATGTTGAACTAAATTTGGCCAGCAGTAATCTCACTGTGATACTGAGTATAAATTACAGACATAGGCCTGTACTTACAACTTTCAGCTGAACAAGTAATTTGTAGACATCTGCCATGTCAGCCAAAATAAGCAACCGGGTAACAGCAGAGAGCAAAGCTCGAGCTGCCCGGACCATGTTGCCACGCTTCACAGAAGAGCAGGGATCATCCGCAAACTCTCCCGCAGCACTCTTCATCAAATCACCTGTTTTACAGAACGAAAGAAACAAATAGGAAGAATGAGTCAAATAGCTGCTCTACATTTAAAAAATAAAAATAGTTCAAACTTTGTATATTTATGCACGGAATTTAAGTGTTTTTATTTTTGTTTTTCCATTTATTGTGTTATAGCTGTTACTAAGAAAAGCACCGTCGTATGTTGCTGGTAAAAGCACAACATCTTTCCATTGATCTAATAATACACTTTCCCCAAAAGGAACATTATATGTATCCTAAGGAAAATAAATCCAAGATTTGAGTGGGAGAAAAAATGGATCTCATGCAATCTATCCTCACATCCATAGAATGGTACAGAAATACAAGAACCATTGCGTAGGATCACCACAGTTCATCAACCATCCCAACTACCGAATGTGTACAGCTCTTAAAGAGACTCACTGGTATGTGAAAAGACATCATTCAGTCAGACTCATTCATTTTCCTCATAGTTAAACACTGTCAACAGTTCAAATGTTCAACAATAAACATCTAGCTAAATTCACCCTAAGATTCATATATTAATTTGGCTTAGAATTAGAAGCACCATACATACAAATAAGAAAGACAAGCATATTTGTCAGGTCAGAAATAACTCACATTGAAGAATTTCATAGTTAAAAGTTTTCCTCAATGTAAGATACAGACATAGGAAGATACAGACATGTGGCAATCATTACGTGGATACACAACAATCTTATGGTACTTAAAAAGAAAGAGCATATTTACTTATCTATTTAACAAATATGTGAACATCCACTATACATCAAAAACCGCATTGGTGCCAGTGACACAGCACTCAAGAAATCAGTCGGTGTACTCATGGAGGTCTATAGAGGGAGGAAGACAGACAAGCAAACAAAAGCTAATTAAGACAAGGCACCTGTACTCAAAGGGCTTGCAAATTAGGGAGGATTACAATGCAATCAGAATTACAATAGTCCTGTGGACAAGGTACTAAGGGAAGATAATAGGAAAAGATATTTACTCATGGAAGAAGTTGGCTTAAAAAGCCTTGCAGAAAAAGATATTTGCCTTAAACAATGTTAATGTTACAAGAGATATTAAACAAGCGATACTGGCCCTATACAATAAATAGAATCTTACCTATTTATTGAGAGCTTACTATACAAACAAGTAATCCACTGCCAGGGATACAAAGCTGAACAAAACTATGCCTGTTTTCAAATGGTTTATAATCCAGAAAAGAGAATGTGATCATACAGAAATCATGTGGCATTTTAACAAACAAGCTGTAAGAAAGACACAAAGTACCGTGGTTATTTCAAATGAGAAAGCATTAAGGACCAGTTTGGGGGGAAAAGTGAAATGCCAGCCACAGTTTAATGGAAGACAAAGCACTATGAAATGGACTCTACCCTTAAAGGAAGGACTTTCAGCAGTAGAATTAATAGGGCTAGCACCCCAACAAAAGAAACAGCAACACAGATTACAACATTTAATAAATGTCCACTCTATGGCACTATCATATTTTATTTAATCCTACCAATCACCTACAAAATTGGTGGTATTAGTCCTTCTTTACAAATGAGAAAACTAGCCTTCACCAGATTAACTAACTTAATCACAATTTCCTAATAGTAAATGGTAGAGCTAGAATTTGTAGTGCCGATGCTTATGTTCTTATAACCACTTATCAAGCTGAGGTATACAAAAAAAGGCATATTTGGGGGCTGAGTTCTCTAGCCAACTGAAAGGTGAGAGATGTGTATAGAAGCAGCAGAAGTTGGTGATGGAAAGGCCATGGACAGAATACAAAGAAGAATCCTTGAGCCGAAGAGCAAAGTCAAAGTCAGTCACAGATTAACCTAACAAAAGTACCTACAATAAACCTGACAAGAGAGATGGGTGAGAAAGCGACAGTCAGTGCCCAGGAAAGAAGAGTAATAAATTATAAAGGCAGGGGTCAAATAAAATAACCTTTGATTATGAAGAGTGAGGGAAATGAAAGCCTCAAAGATTAAAAGTCTCAAGTTAGGGTTGTCCTGAGACAGAGAAGAGGGGCCAGAGCACTGTCTGAGTGAACATAAATAGGGAAAGGTTAAAAAAGAAAAGCTGTAGCCCTTGAGATTGGATTTAGGAGTAAGAAAAGGAAATCTATGACAAAGAGAGCCAAGATTATGAACTGTCAAACAGAGATGGCACTTTCCAAGAGAAAACTGGTCAACAAAATTAAATCCATATATACAGATCAATGGAATAAAACTGAGAATCCAGAAATATACTCGGTTTTCAACAAGGCTGTCAAGACCCTTCAATAGAGGGAAAATAGTCTTTTCAACAACAGTAATAGGACAACTGGATATTCTCATGCAAAAGAAAGAAGCTGAACCCCTACCTCACACTACATACTTTCAAAAAAGGTCAAAAAGCCTAAATGTAAGAGCTACAATTATATAACACTTAGAAGTAAACAATGATATAAGTCTTCATGGCCTCTGATTAGGCAATGATTGATTTCCTATGACACCAAAAGCCCAAGCGACAGAAGAACAAAATAGATTAGACATCTTCAAAATTTTAAATGTTTGTGCTTCAAAGGACACTATCAAGAACATGATAAGGATCTGGTATCCACAACATATAAAGAACTCTTACAACTCGACAATAAAAAGATAATCCAATTTAAAATAGGTAAAGCAAATATATACACCTCTCTCCAAGGAAGATAGCTAATAAGCACATGAAAAAGCTCAACCTCAATAGCCATAAGGGCAGTGCATATCAAAACACAATATCACTTCATATCCAATAGATGGCTATAATTAAAAAGACAGAATAACAAATGTTGGCAAGATGTGGAAAATTGGCAACTTACATTCCCGTGGAGTGGGAATGTAAAATGGTGCAGCTACTTTGGAAAACCATCTAGCAGATCCTCAAAAGGTTAAATGTAGAGAGTTACCATATGGACTCAGCAATTCCACCCCTAGGAATATATTCAAAGTGAACTGAAAACATGTGTCTACGCAAAAACTTATACATGAATGTTCACAGCGGCACTATTCATGACAGCTGAAATGCGGAAACAACCCAAATATTTCCCAATTAATAAATGGATAAATAAAATGTAGTATTTGTGCATACTGGAACCATGCAAAGTGAGGATTGTCTGTACCTGCCTCCCAGGATTGCTGTGTAGATGAAAGCAAATGTTCAGCAGAAGTAAAGGCCCAGGTTAGGCCAAAAAGAATGAATTTAAAGTAGTGTTTTAAAACTAGTCTATCTAAATCAATCAAAACTCTTTAGTAATTAGCTTACACACGAATGGACAAGTGAAAGTTTTGTAGATAATTTTAAACTCAATTTTAATCACTTAACCTCACTGTATTAATCCCCCATTTTTCACCAACTCCTACCCAGGTTCCTCTTCAACAGTCTCATTATCGTTCCAAAATATATATAATATCAGGCCAAATGACAACAAATAAATGGAACTGGAAGGAAGAAGCAAAGTAAATGAAATACGTTTACATCCATTCTAACCTCTTTTAGCTCACAGCCATTATGGCAAATCCTTAAATTCAATGGCTAGCATATGGTATTAATAAAGAAAAACATCTATTAGAAACATACTGTATGATGGATTAAAGCATTCAAATTTTTTTCTACTCACAACATTATGAATATGTAAATAAAGCCACTAGCAAAAAGCAAAGGCCTCAAACTTTTCTGGTCATCTCTGTAAAAGGAACATAAACTAAGACTGACTTGAGATGTTTAATGAACTAAAAATATATATACAGAAAAATTAAGAATTCATTAAAATCTGTCAATTAGTTTAAAGCATACTTGTAAGAGTTATCAAAAGTACTCTTTTCTCATACAAAAAAACTGAGGCAGACAGGCAAGCTGTCCAAGGTCACATGGTCAGTAGTAAAGGCTGAGAATATAAGGGTATCTTCTGGCCTTGTCCCAACAGTCTCCAGGCAACTACCCTATATCTGGTATTAACTAAGATATAAAGGAGATGAAACTTGAGAACCCACTACCAATATTCTATCTGCCATGAAATCAGATCTATCAAGTCCATCCCTGGCATTCTCCCCTAACTAAGCTAAGGATAAAAGTTAAGTTCCTCTAGAGTTCAAAACAAGGACAAAGGGCAATTGTAAAGGAAGTAAACCCCCCAAAAAACCATAGTTCTACATTATAACAGGACAAGATCAACACCTTTCTGAAGCATCAAATATCTTGAGTAAATTCCCTCCAAAGCGATCCAACTTTTTTTAAAGTTATTGAGAAAGGACAGGTTTGAAAACTGTGTGGATATGTGTATGAGAGACAAACAGTAAAAATAAAAAAGAGAAGTCTTGGCTTTTCTTTTTTAACATGAGCCTGGGAAACATGGGATATCCTATTATGTTGCTCTTTTAAAACAAAGAATGCTACAAAGTAATGTTAATGAGTATACAGTTGACCCTGAACAAGTGTTTGCACAGGCTCACTTAAATGAAGATTTTTTCCAATAAATAGCTGTACAGTTTTCAATCCGCAGATGCAGAAGGCCGACTGTATGCACTGATCTTTGCCATTTTATATAAGGGATATGAGCATCCTCAGATTTTGGTATCTGCACAGGGATCCTGGAACCGATCCCCACTGATACCAAGAGACAACTAAGTTTTGCGGGAGTCAAATATTATTTGTGGATTTGACTGTGTGGGGGTTAGTGCTCCGAAATCCCATGTTGTTCAAGGGTCAAATGTACACTATTCTCCCAGAACACTGGTGTAAAACAAGGTATAGGGACTGGCTCTGAATCCCAACTTTGTTATCTGGCAGCTGTGCAACCATGAGCTGCTTTATCTCTACCTCTGTTTTCTCTTCCGTAAAACCAGAATACCATTCATCTCCCACTTCAATGGGTTGTTTTAAAATTAAATGAGGTAATAAATGCAAAGTTCAACAAATATTTTCATGCCCCTTCCATTACCATCTACTTTCTCCAGTCCTTAAATTTATTCAGAACATGGTCATTGCTCACACACCAACCGTTTCTTCCATTTTCAGAAATAGTCATGCTAGCAAGTTTCCTAAAGGACAGAGGAAAAACTGCCTTTTAATTTGTAATGCTGAAGCAGTAAAGAGGAAGCCTCCTTTTACCCTAGTCACATAGTGCAGAAAGCAGTAAAAACTGGTCCTTCTGTGGTAATAGCTACAAAGCTTAACTTAGTTCTCCTTGCTGGGGCCTTACTTTTTTTCCATCTGCTGTTTGTTTGTTTGTATCTTTAAAGGACTTATGCCAATTTGAGGTATCTCCCTGTTTTGAGGAACTTGTCATCTCCCTCACCTATCCCATTTACAACCTTACATACCCAAAAGCCCATGTCATACTACAAGAACAGCTCTCAATCACAATGCCACAGCAGAGGGTTCCTGGTCCTCAGATACCCAGCTATAGAAATATCTCTATAACTTTCAAAAGTTGTCCAAGGAGACCCAACAGAGCAAAGTTATATCTTCCCTAATACTAAGGATACTTCTAATATGTTCCTTGGCCAGAACCTTTTCTACCTTTAGGTCCAAAAAAGATAACTTGACAGTCCAGCAGAGGAATGTTGGTTATCTTCCGTAAATTACAAAATCTACCCACTTCAAGTATCTTTATTAATGGAAAGGTTTTAAATTTCCACCTTAAATAGCAGATATAGAACAATTTATACTGTACACTGAGAATGAAGATCACAATACGTATATATCATGGAAGTGGGATGGGGAGACTATACCACACCAATAAACATAAAAATATTAACAGAGATGGTATATCACAAGGTGCTTTTTTAATTTCTTGTGCTTTTTAAATTTTCTACAATGTATACTTTTTTTAAATAAAAGTCTTTGCTCAAAAAAATGTAAAATATCTTTAATTCATGTCTGTGATACATAAAACTCAAAAGTTTCCTAAAAGGGAATAACCTAAAGCACTCAAGAAAAAGTCTACAAAATTTTTTTCTAAGGTATAAAAAAAGCATGACTATTAGTATTATTGCAAAAAGAAAAAGTAAAATTAACATACCTTATGAAATATAAAAGCTTTGTGAAATCGGCTGTCTTAAGAAGGTTATACAAAATATGGATAACCCAAGGGGTAAAATAAGGGGGCCATGTGCAATCCCAATCTCGGTGTCATTATTTTTTGTTTAGTTGCTGAAGGAAAAGTTCAACCATTATACAGACCTTAAATAGATATTTCTTAACAGAACATTTTATTTTTTTCCTCCTCTTTAATTCCCCTCCACCCCCGCCCCACTTTCACCCCTGACCTATGAATGCTGCTTTGCCATCTCCCTTTTTTAACAACTAGATCTCAGAAGGTGGGGGCGTCTCCCCCCATGTCCTCGTGGCGCACATCGTGGCCTTGGACTACCCGGAGCTCGACCTGGGGTGGGAACCCAGAACCTTCTGCATGTAAAGCAGACGTGCTAACCATTACCCAATGAAGCCACTCCTATTTATTTATTTATTTTTTTATGGTGACATTCTTTAATGAAATCCAGTAAGTTTTAGGTGTACAATTTAACAGTAAGGCATATATATTTTTTTCTTCTCAAATATTTCATACTATACTTATCAGTGAGAGCCTTTAGTCTTTAAAATAAAAACTATTTTATTTTACCATACTCTCTAAATTTTTAAAAACTGAATAAAACTCTGGCCATAACATTAGAGTTCTTTTATTTTCTGGTTCAAAATAACCTCCATAAATTATATTACCCTATAGAGAATATTATTCAGCCATTAAAAATTACATTGTAGGAAAATAATGATATTGAAAAATGTTCAGGATCCATTAAGTGAAAAAATGACAAAATGGAACAAAACATATTTCTACTCACTTGAGTATATTCAAGGAAAACTGGAAGAGTCTAGACCAAATGTTAACCATTGGTTTCATCTCTTTGTAACAAAATTATAGCTGATTTTAATTTTCTTCTTTTGCTCTTACTATCAAAAACATGTTTACTGAAGAAAATTAACTTTTGTTTTAAAAAGTTTTCAATTCTACCTAAGGAGTAGCCAGAGGAAGGGGATAAAAAAAAAAAAAAGAGCAAGCAACCCACACAGGTTAATCCATTATAACCACCACCTCTACTCCCCCACCCCCATATTTAACAGCTTAGAATCTTTTTACACAGTAGAAAATAAAAAACATCTAGTCCTGGATTTTGAATACCTCAAATTTCCCTATCATGGCATTCCTGATTCTTGAAAGTTACTTTTTTTAGTGCCTTATCGCCACTGATAAATGTAGTTTATACCAAATTCTCTTAAATACATCTGATTAAGGGATCTCACCAAAAAGTGACATAACTATTCTTATTTCTTTATCATTCCACCAACCTTCACTTTACAAAATAATACAATGACAGGACCAAGTCTTCACAAAATCATTTGCTAACTTCAAAATAATCAAGAATTAATACCCATTTCCCAAGCTGTCCCACTCCTTTCCCCTTGCCCTACCACAAATATCTTTAATTCATTTTCCATGATCTGGTAATAAGATATTTCCCACACTTGTTGATGAAGATAAACTGGCAATATATAGTTGCAAAGAATAACAGATTTCATAACATAGTCCTATGGGAAGGAACCAAATGGTGATATATATTTGGCATAATCCACATGTCCTATGACATGAGGATGAACCTGAATAAAACACTGAATCCCCTCCACTTTCACCTTTCCATTCATCATTGGGGGACATTTGGCAAAATCCTCCACAATTATAGAAAAATTGACAATGATTTGAAGAATTCTTGACAGATGCTTTAAGAGAACTTTCCTGGAGTGCCCTTTTTGACCATAAAAATGTTTATCTTTTGAAAATCAACCCAGGAAATAAACATTTAATATGTTATTTAAATACATAAGCCCATCAGAATCCATTCAGAGCACATCTAGAAAAATTCCCAACCTAAATCCTTTCCCACTCCCTGGGAGTAAGGAACAGAGCTTTGAAATTTCTACTTTTTCTAGTCAACAGAATGGACTGACTTAAAAAAAAAGTTAAAAGAGTACCACACATATTCATGTTCTCATTTTCCTTACTAATTCAAGTGTGCCCTGCTGCTACTCAGAAACACTCCAAAGAGAGGGACTTACTTCCCGATTACACATTCAAATAAATGCATAACATGCATTTCAACTTGGAATCACTTTTTAAAGAAATTAACTAGTAGAAACTATGTTACTGCAACATCATGGTTGAAGTCATGCCAAAGTCAAAATTATAATACCTGAGATAACTCCCTCAGCTACACCAGACAAATCAATAAGGCAATAAATAATTTACCTACTGTAACTTAAAGGTAGTATTATCTTGCTGTTATTTATTTTTGTGAGTTTAACAAGATAGACTTAAGAAAAAAGAGGAGCAATTTCAAAATCAAGAAAACATTGGAATTTTAATAAATTCATTTTCCTTTCCTCATTTCCAAGCTGGCTACACCAGAACCCAAGTCTCCAAAGCAGCATATGCTCACACAAGAGTAGCGAACCAGAAACACAGCATTCTTTAAACATCCTAAGTCACAGAAAATATAGCCTCCACCCAGGAGACTTACAGTTTGTCAGATGGGCAACTTTAAGAAATAAAACACCCAAATGACAACTAGCTAATGACTTTTTAGAATTTATATTTTGCTTTTTCTGCTCAAGTTAAATGAAGAGTAAGAGAAAATGGATTAAATGGTAAGAGTGGAGGAAAGAGAGTCAATATGAACCAGTTTTAAACTAATCAGTCTTCAGGAATATATATGAAGAGTAGGAACTGGAGTGGGAACTCTTCTAACAACAGATCCAGCCATCAAGATCACATGAAAAGAGATGTCTACAAAAAATAAGAGAAAATGGGATGAAAAATATACCAAGATGGCAAGGGGAAAAAAGGCAGGACAATGAATGAAAAGCCAGAACTCAAAGCATGAGTATAAAAAAGATCAGCTGATTTCTTGTTAGGTTTAATGAAGAAAGTGATTACACTAATCTGAAATCCTAATTAACTTAACTGTAAACTTTTAAAAAATGTTTAATGCTTCTTCGCTGTTGCTCTTCCAGAGCATTATTAACACTTTCTGAAACCCATGCTCAATGTTCTGGGGTTGGAATACTTGTCATTTTTTTCCTGTGAAAAATTAAAGAGCCCATATACAAGATCTAGCTTATGATCCCAACCTGACAGATTAAAACCACACTAACAAGATCAAATTAAAATGCAATCTCTCACCCACACAAAGCTTCCCAAAGATTTGTTTCAAGTCTTCACATCATAAACTTAGCAAACCTAGACTCCACTCTGTCTCCTGTCTACCTCTCAAACCCTACTCAAAACAATCACTGACAGTTACTTTGTCCTGATCACACCTGATCACACATCTGCCTTTTAAACATCTACATTCTATGCTCCCTATATTAGATGTGCGTACATCAGTCTGAAGCTGTCAACGTCTGCACTGGACAGGAGACTAATTTTCGTCTCCTTCAATCTGACTTTAGTCAGTTGCTAGGAAGAAAATTATCTCAAGAGCCCAACAGCTTGTGCTCAATATCCATCCTTTTGTCAGGAATAAAATACATATTTTCCTTAAAATTGCCTTGCCAAGATTCATAATGAAAAAAATATATATACACATACACACCACTCCATGTTTTTCTTCCCCCTATACAAATCATTCAAGCTGTACCAAGGAAGAAGCATCTATGTCCTCAATTTCACTACACAATTACTGAGATATATAAAAGTATGTCTCATAATATCAATTAAAAACCCTCATTGCCTATTTCTTCTTTCTGATAATGTCCTAAGAGACTGTCAGCTTTTATCTGGGTATTGTTAAATGTTAACTTGGTAATTCAGTGTTTTCTGGATGTAAAAAGCTGAGAAGTTATCTGTGCAACAAGACTGTTAGAGAGCAAGCTCACCAATCAACTATAGCTGCTAAGATCACACAGATGCTAGTAAACTCAGTAGTTTTAACTCGATTGTTTTAGTAGACCAATAAACACTGCTTTCTTGCTCTAAAAGTAACAAGATACTTTCTACATAAAAATGGTTCTAAGAACGTTGAGACTTAGTATTGAACAACGGACTGCTCTCAAGAAGTTGAAATCCTACTTCTACTCAAGAACAGTGCACTTGCACTAAATCAAAGTTTACCTGAAATGAAATAATTATCCAAACACCAGAACTTGAAAAGAAAGCCTTGAAAAAAATCTTAAGACAAATAGTGCCTAAACATAAATAGATATGAAAAGGAGGAAACTACAAGCCAACAATTAAAGTGTTTGCTTTCTATTTATTGAACAAGGATCTTTACTGGATAAAAAATTTACTGTTTTCACCTTCTAGCCATTTAGAGAGAAGTTACATGTAGGTGTCACTGTTAAATGTTTTTTTCAATACTGCAGAAGAGGCTGCAGGAATTATCCAGATATTTTCATGTTGTCCATCATGTGAATAATAGCACAAAAATGAGAGGTGACTGGCTACTGGTATGGCAATCATGGGAAAAAATTAAGATAAATGATCTGGTAGGCAGTAAAAGTCACTGGCTTTAGCTATAGTCCTTGCTCTATTCAACAGAATTCTACCAGCTTTTCCAGGACTACCATAAATCTGGTCCACCATTAAAATAATTATAGACACATGCAGTCATGTCTCAATTTCCAACTCCAAGTTATTCTACCTCTGTGATACCAACAGAATGATTAGTAATGGGAAAGTAAAAGGTTAGCACCTTCAACTCAATAAGCCTTGTCTCAGTTTTTGAAAATCTGGTACAATTCCAATCAATATAAAAATAACAGGGCTTCAACAAGAGCACTACTGTTTATAGACATGTATCACTGCCCAAAGGGCTCTCACAGCACCATAATGTTCCAGATATATTAATAAACATGAAGAAACAGCATCAATTAGCTCCAAATAATGCAATTTTTTTAAAAAGGAAGTGGCATTTTATATCTATAACGATAGCAAAAAAATTTTATTAGAGCATCCCATTATTTGGAAAGGAGGGACAATTTGTTTCTCTTCAACATCATTTTTCTCCTGTTCTTTCCGAGAACTCTCCACCTTTCCTTGTGTCCTGGGGTAAACATGTGACCTAGGCTGGCTGATAGGTCTCCCTGGCAATAGAAACTGGTTCAGCTCTGAGCGTAACCAAAGCAAAGCTAATCAGTCCCCTCTTTGGCTAAGAAACAAACACTGAAGTTCTTCTTCTGTTTGGATGACAAAACTAGGATGACCACCTCAAACTTAAGGTGGGCATTTTGTGCAATATGTGCCTATGAAAACAGAAGTAAACTAAAATACATGGAGACAGATGATGAAGAAAGCCTCGTATCCTTGGAGTTAGTCACATCTAGCCATGCCTGAACTCAGGATCTACAGGTTCTGAGAAAACATTTCATTCAATGTTGTTTCAATACATAATGTTAATGGGGAAAAAAAAGAAAATCAATTCCCAGCCAGGGCCACTGCTATGTGGAATACGCATATTTTTCCCATGTCAGCGTAGATTTTCTCTGGGTACATTAGTTTCCTCCCATATCCTAACAACATACAAAAAAATGAATTGGCATGTCTACATTGTCCTGATTTGAGGGTGAAATCTGTCCAGGACTGGTTCCCACCTTGAACCCTGACCTGCCTGGATAGGCTCCAACCACCCACAACCCTGAACTGGAATAAAAAGAGTTAGAAAATAATTATCTTGTTTTTACTAATCTTTCATAAATGTGTGTATAGCTCACATTTTAATGTTTAATATTAGAGGTGTGTTAGGTCTGTATTTAGAAGTTTAATGATGTTTTTATGACCAGAAATATGCCACAAGAACTTAACTCTTGTTTATGTCAATTAGCCTATAGTAAAACTGATTTTGCTATATGTCATTTCCATTTAAAGTCAGTTTCCAAGAATATGCGGATGGCGTTTAAGTGAGGATTTACTATACTCCTGGAACTGCCAATTACAAGGGCTCATAAATTCCCTTTTTGCTTAAACAAGTTACCTCAACTTGTAATTGATGAGGTTATACGAACATTATTAGCAAACTAAAGAACTCTGCTAGAGAACAACTTACTAATACATTTTTCAAGTTCCTGAAGAAACTTTCTGAATGGTAGTTACAAAGGTAGGCATGTATGTAAAATTTCATCAAAACTACACACTGATTTGTGCACTTCGTTGTTAATATATTTAAGTTTAAAAAAAGACTTGTGTCCCCATATTTCTACTCCTGGAAATGTACCTTAAGGACATAATTTTAAAACGGAAAACAGTATATGTACGTGGTGTCCGCTCACTACAGCATTAGTATTTATATCAAAAACATAAAAACCTTTAAGTCCAATAATAGAGAAATGATGCAATAGAAACTACAGTTTTTAAAGATTAAAAATTCCAAAGTTATACTAAATCATTTAAAAATTCCTGAAATTATAGAGTTAAATAAAAAATAATAATAATATATCAAAGCTAGAACTGAAACTATGGTAAAATGTATATGCATGTAGCCAAGGCCTTGAAAGGGAATATAAACCTAAATATAAAATACTATGTACAATGGTTCAAAAAATGAATTAGTGTTAATCTAAGACAACATAGAAGACTTTATGTTAAACACTGTTGAAAGAAATCAAAAAAGATCTAAAACAGATGGAAATATATTTTGTTCATGGATTGGAAGACTCAATATAGTAAAAATGTCAATTCTCCCCCAAACTGATTACAAGTTTAATATAATATAATTCCTATCAAAATCCCAGTTTTTCGTAGATACAGACAAGATTATCTAAAATTCATATGGAAAAGCAAAAAACTAGAATAACTAAAACAATTTAGAAAAAAATAAAGTAGGTGGAATTACTCTATCCAATTCGAAGACTCATACAGCTATAGCAATAAAGGCTGTGTGGTACTGGCAGAATAGATACGTATATCAATGAAACAAAATAGGGAACCCAGAAATAATCCCACACAGTGATTTCAACAATGGTACTGGAGCAACTGGATGGCCACTAAGGGGGAAAATGGTGAACTTACCTAAACCTCACATTATACAAAAATTAACTCAAAATGAGTCAAAGATTTAAATGTAAAATGTAAAACTATAAAACTTTTAAAAGATAACTGGAGAAAATCTTCATAAGCTAAAGCTTGGTGAAGAATTCTTAGACATGATGCCAAAAGCACAATCCATAAACGGGGGGGCGGGGGGTGGTGAATGGGGCAGGGGTGTTAATAAATTGGAGTTCCATCAAAATTTAAAACTTTTACTATGCAAGAGACCTGTTAAGAGGGTCAAAAGACAAGCTATATCCACACTATGGAGTACCTATATAATACCACCTAAAGAATAAAAATTCATTGATGCAGCAACTTGGAAGGCTCTCAAGGGCATCATGTTGAGTTAAAAAAAGCCAATCTCAAAAAGTCATATATTATACAATTTTGTTTATACAATATTATTGAAATGATAGAATTAGAGATGGACGCAGATAAGTTTTTAAGGGTTAGGGATAGTGAGGAGTGAGTGTAAGCAGTATGACTATAAAGGAGTAGCATGAGGGGGATGGAATAGTTCTGTATCATAATTGTAGTAGTAGTTACATAACCTACACATACACCAAAGGCAGAGAATTGTATATACATATTATGCCAATGTCAATTTCCTGGTGCTGACATTATACTGTAGTTCCATAAGATGTAACTATTGAGAGAAACTGGGTACGCTGAACAACTATGTACTATTGTAACTTCCTGAGAATCAAGAAACATAAATAAGCAGTTAATTGACTTTTTATTACTGTAAATAAACATTAGAGCAAATACCATAATAGAATTTTTTTAACGTAACTGAAAACTGGCACAGCAGAATATTAATTGCTCTGAGGAAAATATGCTAATTTTAGGTAATACACCAGGAGTTTTAGTAGCACACACTGCCTCAACACATCCCCTAAATGACACAAGTCACAGATAAGTAAATAACAATTTTTCAAGTACCAGACCCTTCGATTTATCTATAAAGATTAGCCATTTGTACAGGCCAAGCTGGCAGTTAACCTGCCTGACAACTAACCAATCCTCCCTTTTCTTAATAGCTCCATCTCCCCTTCTTAGCCTCATCTCTCCTGTCGGTTCTGTATCCAGGCTCTCCCCCAACCCTTTTAACTCTTCCTGAACACAGCTGAAAAACTAATCTCCCCAAAACACCACTTTTCCTCATATTCTGTGTTGCCCAGATGGCAGAACTTCTTAAAACAGGAAGTTAAGGAGACATATTTCAGTTTAATTTAAGAAAAAAAGCTTTAAAAATAAACACAAAGCAATGCTAGAAAAAGCTGCTTCAATGGGTACCAAGTCCTGCGTCACCAGACATATTGAAGTATATGGGAATCTGAACCTGTGAAACCTAGTCCAATCACAGAATTCTCTGATTCTGTATTATTTCCCTGGTAGTCTTCTCTTCTTACCTGGCATTTCAAACACACCCTCTAATATCTAACTCCAACCTCTTCTCTCAGCACCCCTATCCAGTCTGGGCACTCACTGTTCCCCATGTACTTCTTATACCTTTTGTTTTTCTTACCAAGATGACTTTTTCCCATCCCTTCTTCCTCCCTTCAAGATCCAGTTCACCTTCAGAAAGCTTTTACAATTCCTTACTTACCTTCCCATTCCACTCCTACATGCCACTCATGCTATTAATTTGCTTTTCATGCCCATGTGCCCTGATTATAAGCTCTGGGACAAAATAGGAAAAAACAGTCTTCTGCCTGCTAAAAGACAGTCTCTCTTCATCAGAGACCACACATAGTCACCCAGCCCTTTCCCCATTCTGGTTTCTCTGACACAGCTTTTCACCAAGAAATCCATTATTGCCCAGTGTACCAATCATCTATTCAGCCCTTCACTGAGCAGAATGTCATTAGAAACAGTGCAGGGATACATAAAGGTGTACACCTCAGCTTCTTTGGGCTTTCTCCCCTCCCCCCTTCATCCCCTAGAGATATACCCATGAGCTACTGCAGGGAAGAAGGTATTGATGTAGCTGCAAGTCTCTGATCTTGGCCTTTGAGATTCAACTGTGAATTGTAAAATCTCTGTTCTGGTAAAAGCTATTCCTCATCACTCTTCTTCCAATTTACCATCACTGGTCCTCTTTTTTTCCATGTCTCTCCTTTTTCAAACAAATTTTCATTTAAGCCTTCCCATCTCTGTTTCTTGAATGTCTCCTACCCAGCTAAGGGCCCCCTTTTTCTCATCAGAGCCCTATTCAAGAATTCATAAAATTACAAAGATACTCCTTTCTAGGCATTGTTCAAATACATATGTATGAGGAATGACTACTAATGGGTATGAGATTTCTTTTGGGGGTGATGAAATGTTCTGGAATTAGATCATGGTGATAACTGCAAAATTGTAAATATACTAAAAACCACTGAATTAATACTTTTAAAGGGTCAATTTTGTTATGTGACTTATATCTCAATTTTTTTTTTAAAGGTAAGATTCTCCACCCCTACCCTGTATTTACATTTGGCACTGGGCAGGAAAACATTTAATTTTGGAGACAAGAGCCTTTCCTCACATATTTTATTGGTGAATATAGTCAATTATCTTCCTAAAACAAGTGTTCCTTCCCAAAACAAGGACTATATTCTTCATTAAGTATGTGATAGGTACCACAGACAATGATCACCAGACCAGCACAGAACTTGCCCTGCTGGAGTATAAAGAGAAGACAATAAATTATTTAATTACCACTGTGATAAGAGCTAGGGAAAAAAGTATAAAGAATGATTTAATCAGGAAGGATTGTGGGGGGTAGGCAGGGTAGACCATCTATGAGGCACATTGCCGCCTCAGCCCATATAAGGTAGTTACAACAACTACTTTGGGCTAATTGTCAGTACAATGAAATCCCTAGATCATAGGGATTTGGATACAATGCAATTGATAACTGGTTCCCACTCACCACAGGAAGTCCACTTGGACATTTCACTGGCCTTGAGGTAAAGTGACCCTGCATTTATGTGAATCTTTTACCCACAGTGTTAATGATAAGGTTTTGGTGTACTCAAAAATGTTCGTGTTCATTATTCATGTAATCTGGGGCAAATACAAAAAGAAAATTAAGTTATGCTAAAAATCATGTACATTCACTCTGGTTATTAATTATGACTGCACAGAAAGGCTTGTACAAACTCAAAGATAAAGAAGGTCTAATTTATGGTGTTTGTTATAAATAAATAAACACATACATAAATACTTTTTTGAAAAACAATAAGCTCATATCTTTAGTAGTCTGGGAAAACCGTAGATCAGAGGTCAGCTAATAGTAGCCTATGGATTAAATCTAGCCACTCCATTTTTGTAAATAAGTTTTACTGGAACACAGTCATGCCATTTGTTTATATATTTTTAAAGCTGCTTTCCCAACACAACTGCAGAACTGAAGACAGTCAAGATACCTTAATGCCACTAAGGTCTAAAAATATTTCCTACCTGGCCTTTTACAAAAAAATTTGCCAGCTTGTAACTAGACAAAAGTAGTCCACATTGATTCAGAACAAAGAAATCTTATACATCCTTTAGCAATTAAGTATTCCAGTGGATAAGCAACAGACATGAAATGCAAAGAATTCTAAATCTCCTTCAATCTGGTACAGAGCTTTAGGTAAATCACAATTACTCTGTTTTATATACCAATAAAATTAAGAGCAATTAAGTTCAGTTTTGCCTAAGGACTCAGGACCACTAAAGCCAAGCCTGGGAAAGGTGTTTGTATTATCTTTTGTAGCCTAATAAATTACCCAAAAGTTGGTAGCTTAAAATAAACGTTATCGCCCCAAGTTTTCTGTGGGTTAGGAATTCAGAGTAGGATGGAGCTGCCATCATCTGAAACTTGACTGATGCCCTAGGATCTGCTTCCGAGGTTGCCTACTAACATGCTTGGCAAACTGGTAATGGCTGTTGGCAGACCTCAGTTACTCTCCATAGGCCCTCTTGGATGTCCTGACAACATAGCAGCCAGCTTCCCCCAGAGTAAATAATCCATGAAAGAGCCAGGAGAATACTATCCTCTTTTTAAGACTTTGCTTCAAAAGCAGACAGTATCATTTCCACCACATTCTATTCTTTATAGAAGCAAGAGTATCTATGTCCAACACATTCAAGAGGCTCAAAATTAAGCTCCACTTTTTAAGGGAAGGGTGTCAAAGAATCTGCAGACATATTAACACCACTACAAGGTTTCAAATGATGAGTAAACGGCTACAATAACATAACCAACAAGACTTGGTTGATTAAAAAAATCTATTCTTAACCATCTTCATAACACATATTTTCTTCTATATATTATAGAAGCAGTTTCATCGTCATTTGTTAAGACACTCCAAATAAAAAAGTAAACCAACAGAAAAAAGCAAGGCACTTCAGCTTTTCATATCTGATGCAGTAATGACGATAGGAGGCAGTTATATTTCTGTTTTAGCTTTTTCCAAGAAGGCAGCAAATTATGGTGAATAGATCATGATCATAAATAACTGCAAAGTTGGATTAGGACAGACAAGTAGTGATGATTGAGAGCCACATAAAAGATTTTCTCAGATATAAACAAAAATAATAAAAAACAAATTTGGATATGCATTCAAAATTGGGGGTGGGGGGGATGCCTGTATTGCTACCATAACTGCTTCAGATTTCCATCAGAGAAACTTCTAAAACAAAGAACATATATAGAGTGAAATAAAAAGTTACCTGCAACAATTAAATGTATTTTGAACATAAATGCCTTAGTCATTAGACTCAAATAACACTTTGGCCAAATTCATCTGTTAATATTATTGAGTTTCTTTGCAGAAGGCAAGAAAGTTCTGGGGAATTAAACTTTCACACAGTAAACAATGAAGTAACAGCTATCCTGATTTTCTCAACAGGAAGCTCAAAAATTGTCTTGAAGTGGACAATTAAACTGCTTTAAAATAAATTAATTCAAAACCCACTCTACTGGGTTAAACAGTGCCCCAAAAAATGTCATGTCCACCCAGAGCTGCAAATACAGCATTATTTGGAAATAGGATCTTTGTAGATATAACAAGTTAAGATGAGATGATAATGAATTAAGCACACCCAAAATCAATGACTGATACCCTACAAAGGGAACTTTGCATACAAAGACATACGGAGAATGCCATGTGACAAGAGGGCAAAGATTAAAGGAATGTGTCTACAAGCCAAGAACGCCAAGGATACAACACCCACCAGAAGCTAAGAGAGAGCATGGAACAGATTCTTCCTCTGAGTCCCCAAAAAAGAATCAACGCTAACACCTTGATTTCTGATATCTGGCCTCCAGATACATTAGAGAATAAATTTGTGTTATTCTAAGACACCAAGTTTACGGTAACTGATGTTATGGTAGCCTCAGAAAATTAATACATACCCACCCAGCTAGAATTATGGAATTTAAATAATCTCATTTGCAGTAGAAGAAATATTTATCTTCAGCCTAAAAACTAAAAAAAAAATTTACCATTCAAGGTTTTTAGTTCATTAATTCAGAACCACAGAAGATAGCATCTCCATTTAATGCACTGCCCCTTTTTGGGTGCTGTTACAGAAATGAATTTGACTTAAGACTCCAATGGACTATGCACATTGCTTGCTGTCAGCCATCAGAGGTCATCCACTGAGGTTCTCCCATAAGGCCAGTAAAGTATCTGCACAGAATCAGGGGTCAGTTCACCATACTTGATATCCAACAACTCTACAGAAAGCTATGTCTTTGCTGAAATCCTCTTGCTGGACCAGAAGTTTAACACAATACTAAGTTTCAAGAAGTTAATCTTCCACATTTAAAGTCCTCTTATACTTGTAGCATCACAGTGATGATAGTTTTTCTAATAGTAACCATTGGTAAGAATGAATAACTTTTTATTCATTCTGAGTTTCTCAAAAGATGATTCTTTTAAGCTCATCTTCAATTTATTTCAAATTCACACCAGCACAAATATGCATGGCTGATTTAACATAACAGTCTGACAGAATGGGGCAATTTCTGTGGTATTTTCAGAATGGACATTTTTCCATTTTATCATCCTTATATCTTCAGCATGAACTCAAAAAAGGTATTACGTAGAATGAAAGATAAATGTCTGTTGCATTTACTTTCTATCAAATTGTGTTAACACCACTTCCGAGACTCAATTTTACTTAAAACATCTAAGAGAAGTGGATTCAGATTCTCCAAAAAATATGTTCCTTTGCAACTATCTCTCCTGATTAAAATTTGAGCCAGTACAACTTACTACATCTCCAATAACTGAATATTTTATTACGAGCAACTGGCAAGCTTAAGAATAAGAATATTGACCACAAAAAGTTATCATCAAGGATTTTCTAGAAAGCCCTACTTCTCTACATAAAAAAGCAATATTGACCTACCTTGTTTTCGAACATCTTCTACGGCAGCCACAAGCTCCTCCTTGAGAAACTGACTCTCCTTTGCAATTTTATCCCCCTTCTCCAAGAAATTCTCAGTTGCTTGTTCAACAGATGCAGCCAAAACATGGGCCTTCTTAGAACGACCTCTCTTCTTATTAGAGGGCCCCTTACTATTGGTATTTACCAGAGTTGTAACCTAAAAGTTTCATTTTTAAAAATTAAACTGAGTCAATTAAAATGAAACAAAGACTAACATTTTAAAGATAGTAAGAATTATTGATTACAAAATGAAACATCATGTTTATGAGATTCTACCAAGCATTAACAAATAACATACAACTTTCTCCACACTGAAGATATACAGCAGATACTCTTTAATTTCCAAAATAATTTAGCTATCTCAATGTGTAAGAAATATAATAATTCCTCAAACATGACCACTAGGTTTTCAGTTCTGTTTTATAAATTAAAAACTGATTAGAAACACGTTAGACATATATCTCTACTACATGTCATTAAAAAGCTCCAAAAAGAGGTCAACAATGAACTTAGCTTTAGCTGGAAGGTCGCATTTTCCTATTTTCAACCTGTGCAAAATGTTTTTAAGATGACTTACTTTTGAAATCTTTTCACAGTTTATTCACACAAATCTCAGCAAATAGTAAAGGCCCTTTATAGAGAATGAAAGGACTGCCTGAAGTAGCCTACTGTAATGGTGTTTTAAGTAACAGAACAATAACTGTCATAAATACATATACTACCAGATGATCTGTAGATTGAAGATGACTAAAGATTTATTAGCATAATTTGCCATACAAAAGACCTGAGTTATAGTATAAGAGCTATACAAAAGTAAATATTCCTGGGTCCTACCACACTCTTCTATACATATTTTTTAATTTTATATATAGACATGTTTGTGTGTATATAAAAAACTAGTTTATATTTATCAGTTGGAATGCAATTTTAAAGATAGTACATGCCACTACATTTCATTTTCTCTCTCTGACACAACCATGTAAATTGTGCCAAAACACTGAAAGTGCATAGCTAGTTGCTAACAGTTAATGTTGCCACACTGTGATATTTGTATTTGTAACAGAACATACCAAACTTCCACCCTAAAGTTAAATTACCTATCAGACAGTGAAAGGTGTTTTAAACAGGGTGAAGAGACTCAATAGTCAAAGCTCCATATCCCATCTTTCTTGGATATAACTTCCAAGAAAAGTGATGCCAAAAAAATGTTTACAAAGTGCAAACATTTGGAAAGTTGCCCTATAACTGTCAATAAGACTCAAAAAGAACGGTTGTTTCTAAAGGGTTAAATGAACTCATACATTATAATTATTAGTGGAGCCTAAATTCAACCACTCGAAATAGGCCTTTAACAAAATAACCTTGTTCTGTGTTTATTACTCATATCAACTGCTATGGAACCTGTTACAACAACTATGTATTTGTTTGCAGATTCTTACCTGTGTAACAAGGGGTTCCAACAGTCTTTCAACTGCCAGAGTCCTGATCTCTAGACTTTTGGGGTCCCATTTGAAGTTTATGTTGCCTGCGTGGACAGCAGTCATTTCTGAAAGAAAACAAAAATCCAAAGTCAGGCAAACATCAAACGCAAACATGTAATACATAACAAATCTTCTACTTAAGGACTTTAGTATCGGGAAAGCTATATTCGCGAGATCAAAAAAAAAAAAAAAAAGTGTCACTAGCCTGTATATGTGGCCCAGTAACTCTTATAACCTCTTAAGATTTCAAGTTTACAATCATTAGAGGGTACTACGAGAGGACATTCCCCAACACAAAGAGCTTTTCCCTTTGGGCTTCTCTAGCACTAAGACATTTCTATTTCCAGTTTTTCCACGCTGACTTAAAAGTAGGATGAAAAGCTAAAGTGAAGAAGGCTAACAGAAGATTCTGATTTTTCTTACACAACATTTTCAGTACAATATTATCTAAACAGTACACCCCACTCCATTTTTTGATGGATTCTTAGAGAACATTTTGTCTTATTCTATTAAAACAGAAGGCTTAACTCTGCTACCCTCTGCATCTACAGTTATTATCACTCAAAGCCAGAAGAAATTTTAAGTTGCACTTGGTCAAATATCACTTATCTGTGTCAAGGTAAACTTCCATTAGGCAGAGGCTTTAAGACCAGTGAAAAAGACTTCAATGAAAATATCAAGCAGTTAGTGTTTGCTTCTAAAAGTAGTGCTTTAAAGATTAAAGAAAAAAAGAAAGTAGAGGTATGTAGCTGAAGTAAACAATATGAACTTTCCAAACAAACTTAATAGAAATTTAAAAGCTTAAAAAAGTGCATTCTTATAACTCCAAGTTCAACTGGTAAAATTTTATTTTAAAGGGAATTAAGGTGCACGTAAAAACTTGGATACAATGATATTCACAACAGCACTGTATACAATCATTAAAAATCGGAAACTAAATTTCAAACAGAACACTGAATAAATACTATTTCCCACTGAAGGGAATCAGAGCTCCTCAAACTCAACATAAAACTCCTCGAAGAAAACATGCAGTAAACTCTGACATTGCTCTTAGTAATATTTTTTCTGATATCTTCTCAGGCAAGGGAAATAAAAATATAAACAAATAGAACTACATCAAACTAAAAAGTTTCTGAACAGCAAAGGAAACCACCAACAAAACAAAAAGACAAACTACTGAATGGGAGAAGATATTTGCATATATACACCTGACAAGGGGTTAATATGCAAAATTAGAAAGAACTCATACAACTCAACACCAAAAAAGCAAACAAACAAACAAAAAACAATCCAATTAAAAAATGGGCAGAGGACCTAAAAAGGCATTTTCTCCAAAGAGGACTCACAGATAGCCAACACACATATGGAAAGTTGCTCAATGTCACTAATCATCAGAGAAATGCAAATTAAAATCACAATCAGATATGACCTCACACTTGTCAGAATGACTATCATCAATAAATCAAAAAACAAGTGTTGCCAAGAATGTAGAGAAAAGAGAACTCTCATTTACTATTGATGGGACTGCAAATTGGTACAGCCATTACGGCAACAGGAGGTTCCTCAAAAAAATTAAAAACAGAATTACCTTATGACCTAGCAACTGCACTTCTGGGTATTTATCCAAAGAAAACCAAAACACCAATTCACAAAGATGTATGCACCCCTATGTTCAATGCAGCAGTATTTACAATAGCCAAGATATGGACGCAACCGAACTGCCCATCAATAGACAACTGGATAAAGAAGTTGTGGTACATATATATTATGGAGTATCATTCAGTCATAAAAAAATAAAATCTTACCATTTGCAGCAACACAGATGAACCTAGAGGGTATTATGCTAAGTGAAATAAGTCAGACAGAGATAAATACCATATGATTTCACTCATATGTAGAATCTAAGGATCAAAATATATGAACAAACAAAACAAAAAGACTCATAGATGCAGAGAACAAGGTGTGATTACCAGATGGGAAGGGGGTTAGGTGGCTGGGTGAAAAAAGTGAAGGAATTAAGAACAAATTTTCAGTTAAAAAATAGTCACAGGGATGTGAAGTACAGCATAGGAAATATCGTCAATAATATTATAATAATCATGTATAGGGTAGGTGGGTACTAGACTAATTGGGGGATCGCTTTGTAAATCATAAAGTCTAACCAAAATGCTGTACACTTGAAACTAATATAATGTAATAATGAATGGCAACCCTAACTGAAAAATAAAAGTAAAAAAAAAGAACTCCAAATGAAGACTTGAATATGGACTGTTAAACTTTCAGAAGCTGCCTCTGGATTCTGAAAAAGGGGGTGTGTGGGGAGAGTGGAGGAGTCTTATTCCAGGTCTGAGAAGGCAAGGAGGGCACAAAGATTAACAAGATCAGATCAAAAAGACACAGGAACAAAGGGCTCCATTGGCCAAATTTACAAGCTGAGTATCAAGAACAATGACAACAACTACGATTGATATTGATAAACAGACATATTCTGTGACCACAGGGAACATCAAAAGAAGAGGCTAGGGAGTAAATTTCTTTACCATGAATGTATAATTGAGGTAGAAATGACCATTTTGCAAACCCTAGTGTGATAAGTGATTCGGGTAAGGATTATCAATGAATGTTACACCATCAGGTGAAGGCTATTAGGGAACAGGATATTTGTGGGTGCCAAAGTATCACCTGACAGGTCACTTACTAATTACAAAGGAGGTTAAATATATCTTTACACTGCTGAGATCTAATGGCCACCCTCTCTTAAAATAAATAATTAAGCTTAGCATCGCTAATAATGAAAAACCTGGTCTTAACACCTCCTAATATGATGAAATACGAAGTACATCCCACATTACCTATAAAAGTATTGTTGATGAAGTTTTATTTAAAAAAATTTAAGTTAAAAAAATTAAAAATAAATTAAAAATTAAAGTTTTAAATGTTTTTCAAAAGCCTCAGTATTACTATAAACTGAGCAAAGAATTGTGCAACAACGTAATTAAATTAAATGTTAAACCTGAGTCTAACTAAAGCCTCTACCTTTTTCAATGCCATGGATCCCTTTCTACTAAAGCCTATAGACCAGCTTGTCCCATAGAAATAAAACATGAGCCTCCTATATAATTTAAATTTTTCTAGTAGCTACATTAAAAATGATTTTTAAAAAACTGATGAAATTAATTTTAATTTTATTTTTATTTTATTACGCATATTTTATTTAATAAATATACCCCAAATATTTTAATATATAATCAGATTTATTTTTTAATTAGAGATCTTTTACCTAAGTACTAAGTGTTCTGAAAGCTGGGATGTATTTTACTCTTAGGGCACATTTAAATTCAAACAAGCCACATCAAATGCTCAATAGCTACACGTGACTATTGACTTCTGTATTGGACAGTACAGCTATAGACCCTTCCTCGGAATGTTTTTTTAAATGCATGAAATACAATTCAAAAGATTATAAAGGAAACACATACTAAAATTTAGCTTTCAAAATACTTAATGAACGAATTGTAATACAGCAATATATGTACTTCATTATCAACATTAAATAAGATCTGACAAGAGGTCTTATAACCACTTCAAAGTAATAATAAACATGCATTTTTTTCAAATTATATATAATTACTGCAGATATGAAAAGCACTGAGATTTCTACTGAGATTTCTACTGGTGACAAAGTTACAGGTTCAACTGAAAACTGTAGTTTGTGGTCTACATTAATATAGAAGGAAATGCTCAATTCCTGCTAATAGTGAAAGCAAAGATTTTTCTAATGCAAATTCACTGCATATTAAGAAACCATTCCTAGACTGAATTTCAAGTTAAAGGAAGTAATGTTTACAGGAGATACAGATGCATTTTTTAAAAAACACCATGAGGAAACAGACAAACCCAG
Organism: Eonycteris spelaea; assembly: GCA_003508835.1. Taxonomy (NCBI): domain Eukaryota; kingdom Metazoa; phylum Chordata; class Mammalia; order Chiroptera; family Pteropodidae; genus Eonycteris; species Eonycteris spelaea. The sequence continues at coordinate 8,803,876 of PUFA01000039.1, forward strand.
AATGTAGGGCATTCTACAAAGAGTAAGTCTTCAGAGTCAACATTTGGGAGAAGGGGATGGGAGGACTATTCTAGACTAAAAGGCCCAGGAGACTTAAGACTCTAATGCTATAATATAACTTATTTGGTGCCTGGTTTGAAAGAGTTACTAAGACATTTGTAGAAAAACTGGTAAATTTTTAATATTTATTAAATATTATATATTATGGAATTACTGCTCAATTTCATAGGTGTGATAATGAAACTGTGGCTATGTAGAAAAAGGACTATTTTTAGAAGCTATGTGCTGAAATATTTAGAGGGGAAGTGTCAAAATGTCTGCAATTTTCAAATGGTTCAGCAAAAGTAGAAATATATACGTAGATCATGAATTAGAAAAATACTCATATTGTTAAATCTAGGTAGCGGACATGTGAATGGGTATTCAGAGATTTATTCTTTTAGGCTCTTTGTGTACCTGAAATTACTCATTTAAAAAAATGGAGGACTAATGATACATCTGATATATCCAAAATATATAAAGAACTTATACAACTCAACAAGGAAAAAAAATCCAATTAAAAAATGAGAAGACCTGAACAGATACTTCTCTAAAAAAAAATACAGCTAATAGACATATGAAAAGATGTCTATGCAAATTAAAACCACAATGAGGTGTCACCTCATACATGTCAGAATGGCTATCATCAATAAATCAAAAAAAACAAGTGTTGGCAAGGATGTGGAGAAAAGGGAACCCTCATGCACTGTTGGTGGGAATGCAAATTGGTACAGCCGCTATGAAAAACAGTATGGAGGTTTCTCAAAAATTAAAAATGGATAGACCTTCTGACCCAGCAATTGCACTTCTGGGTATTTATCCAAATAAAACCAAAACAATAATTCATAAAGATCTATGCAACCCAATATTCATGGCAGCACAATTTACAATAGCCAAGATATGGAAGCAACCTAAATGTCCAACAACAGACGACTGGATAAAGAAATTATGGTTCACATATACAATAGAATATTACCCAGCCATTGAAAAAAATGAAATCCTACCATTTGCAACGACATGGATGGACCTAGAGGTTATTATGCTGAGTGAAAGAAGTCAGACAGAGAAAGATAAATACCATATGATTTCGCTTATAGAAAGAATCTAAGGAACAAAAAGAACAAAGTAATCAAAAACAGATGCACAAATATAGAGGACAATCTGGTGACTGACAGAGGGGAGGGGGATGTGGGCTGGGAGAATGTGGTGAAGGGTTAAAGTACAGATTAGCAGTTGACAGTGGATTGTGGAAATGGAGAGCACAGCACAGGGGATGCTATTAGCATTAATATGATGGCTAGGTGGAGGGTGAGGGAGGAAGCAATTAGGGGGATCATTTTATGAACTATAAGATGTCTAACCAATGTACTGTATACTTGAAACTAATTTAAATAAATATTTTTTAAATGAGGGAAATGATGTAGAAGTTTATGAGTAAATGGTCAAAATGCATATTACTGAAGATGTATATACTTCATATACAATATGAAGCATAACTGTAGGGGATAAGGTATCTGGATGTATAAACCAAAACATTAACAACAATGATGCTATCTCTAAGAGTTGGGGATTATAGTTGCTTTTAACATTCTTTTTTCCTAACTGTATGTTCTGATACTATAAAATCACATAGGTATTTAGAAAAAATTACTTTTTAACAACAAGAAAATAATCTATAAGATGCAAGGATAATACAATCAAAAGGCATGCTTGATCATCACTTAACCACTCTGAACTTGTTTCCTCATTTATAAGTCTCATTACCTTCAGAAGATTTTGTAGGCTTCTGTGAAGATGAAAATTTAATCTGATGAATAAAATGAAGAATCCACTGAATAAAATGAGAATCTATGAGTCAATGCTAATATGAATAAAGAAGGAAAGTTCTTTCATACAATAAAAAACCCAACTACTATAGAAGAAATAAATGTTATTTAAAAAAAAAATCTCCATTTAGGGAAGCATCACAATAATTCAGGCAAGAATCATCGAAGAATGCTAAACCTAGTGGGTGAAAATTTACTAAGAAACTGAATATTAACTGTCTCATGGTAACTCCCAAGAGATTACATACTGATTACAAGGGGGAGAAATATAGTAACTCTGAAGTGGGGAAATCTGGTAGAACCTTCTTAACCAAGTGATCAAAATTAACATCCCTAATGACATAATGAATAACTCCTGATATGATGCACTGAGAAAGGATAAAACATCGCCTTCCTTGTTTTCCTACCAAAATTACATAACTTCAATTTCATCATGAAACACTGTACCAACTCAAAATGAAGGAAATTCTACATAATAACTAGCTATTGTCGTTTAAGTCAAGGAGAAAAAAACTCAAAATAAATAGAAAAAATCTTTCAAATTAAAGGAGGCTAAAAAGACACAACTAAACGTGGTAATTCTGGACTGAAATTGTACTGGAAGGAAAAATAGAGACAAGTGATAAAATATTAAAATAGATTCTAAATGAGAGAATAGTATTGTATCAATGTTAAATTTTCATTTTTCATCATTATACTGGAGTAATGTCCTTGTTTCAGGTAACAGGCATGATGTCTTGCAACTTATATATGTATATAAAACAGGAATGGAAAGTGGGAGGGACAGTTGGAGGAAGGAGAGAGGAGAGGAACAAGGAAGAGAGGAAAATGGGAAGAGGGAAGGAAGAGAAGGGATAGAATGGGAGGGTTCTGTAGAAGAAGGGAAGAGAAGAGAGGAAAGAGGGAAAGGGAAAGGCGTGGGGAGAGGAATGGAGATGCACTGAAATGTGGCTGAGGAATTGATTTTAATTAATGTTAAACAACCCCTAAGGACTACCTTATCAGACAGCACAGTTCTAGACTCTACAGAAAGCAGCATCAAACACCCTAATTCTATATTAAAATAATGACCACCATAATATAGAAATGCACACGTCTGTGACTAAACCACTCTTGACAACTTTAATATAAAATTATCTGTATCATCTTCCAGAAATGCACACTTGAGGCACAACTAGGTGGACTCTTTATATATTGCTGAAAACATTAGTGCAGGAATCACCTAACATTTCACCAAGATTTATCTAAGCATCAAAAACTCCTGGAATCACTGGAGATGGGGTGCCAAAGAATTTGGATTTGCTTAATCTGGTAAGAGAATGACAGTTTCCAAAAAAATTTGTTTCATTGCAGTGGGCAAATATGCTCTCTACATTCATATTATGTTAGGCCTATACTTTGGTTTTTAAAGGTGTTTGTCCACTAAACTGGTCAACCCAAGTCAGTAAACTTTAGAAGATTAAGTGCTCTAGATTACTGAAGGGCTAATAACAACTCAAGCAAATGTCATCAAATGTCACAGATAAGACATTTCAGAAAGATTTGCCCCATGGATTCTGCATTACTGTATCCTAGCATTCCAAAGCCACTGCATCAACAGAAATTAACAGAACACCTTTTAAGGGTTGTACAGGGAGGGAGCCAAGAGATAGCTAAAATAAAGCCAGCTGCAAGTAGACATGTGATCACATTTGTGTTTTAATTACTCAACAGTACAACATACAACAATTCATTTACCCAAAGAAATACATTCTGCCATTTTTTTTCTTAAAATTAAAAGCCTTCTAGAAAAGCAGGAACCCAGGGACGGGCAGTTAGCCCAACCCCCTGCCTGAGAAAAAGCACTAGGCCTGAGGACTTGGTAACTTTTGAAAACCAGTAAATCAAGTTTCAAACAGCACACAGGCTTTTGTGCTGTTTTTAAAACCCACTGCTCAGGCCCACGATGAGAATATTGGTCAGAGAGTCTCAGGCCACGAGGAAGCTATGGAAAAGGGAGGCTGTTTGGAGATACCTGGAAGAGGGAGGAAGAGAAAAGAAGTTGCCCAAGGTGAGCCTACAAATATTGGGCAGTCCAGTCCAGAAAATTTATAAAACCATTCAGTGGTCCGCAAGTCCTTCAACAACCATGATGGAAGCAGACTGCTTTGTGTATCATCTTTAAAGGCCTTGCCAAGACTCACACCAAACCACACATTATTAAACTATAACAGAGCCTAGCTATGCTTTTGGTAACCCCAACCCTAAAAAAGCATTAGTATTTAAAATCAAATGAGAATATGTCCTCTGGAAAGAATGTGGCTTCTGGTACCAGGTTTGTCATAACTTATTATCTGACCTTGGGCAAGTCATTTCACCTCTCTGGATCCCCAGTTTTCTCATCTATAAATAAAAGGGTTGAATTCTAAGTTCCAAGTCCTTCCAGCCCTGAAATTATAGTGTTCCTTTTATTTAATTTATTTCTCCATAGCCTACAAATTGTTTTATTAAACATAATTTTCCCCAGGTTTAGCCTGTGGTCTTTCTAGCTGTATGTTAAGGATGATAACTACGCTTATGCTTCTTTATGTACCTTAAGTTACTGGCAAAGAAGGTACTTTAGGCAAAGCAGACACAATATTAAACAAAATTTATGCAACCTGATTTTGAAATACTTACAAGCCTACCAACACAAAGCTTCTGCCTTAATCTCAGTCATATCTTCTGCTTCTCTACAATTAATGGTACTGTTTAGAGTAGCTAAACAAATAATTTAAACTCTTGGCAGTTTCTAAGTTTTCCAATTAACTTACAGAGCACTCCTTCACAAGATATATTACAAAATCTACTAGAGCTAGCCAACCTTAATGAAATACAGCAACCTTAGGTTTTCCCAGGAAGGATCATGCTTAGTGGAACTACATAAAAAGTTAAGCTGTAATTACTCAGTCTTCATTATATCTTATAAACATAAAGCAAAAGTTCACTATAAATTCAGAAAGGGGCAGAGATGTAGGTGTTTGACTAGCAATCTTTTATGACAGAAAGAGAAATGAAGAAGCAACAAGCAGAAAACAAAAGCACAGCTCCATCACAACCAACGAGGCTGATTGCTGGCAAACTGCCTCTTTCATGCAAAGAGCTACATACCTTCCCAAAGACATTTAGTGTTCATTTACAACAGAATAGCCACATCATTCTTAAAATGCGTCTGCTCCAAAGCTTTAGACTATCTTTACCTTACCACACTACTCAATGCCAATTTTTTAAGAGTGAGGTTAAGTTAATGCAATGTTCATTTAAATGCAAATCAGAAAATTCCAAAATTAAAAGTGTCCATAGTAACATTAACTGTCACACTGTACAAGATATAAGATTGTAGATTACTAGTGCAGTCACAAGGATGCCAGATTGCCTCTGTATTAAAACGGTTAATACAGCTGTTGGAATCTCAACTCTCGACTCTCCCAGTAACTGTCAAAAAAACGTAACCTTTAAAATTAAGACTCACCCTGACATTTGCCTATTTTACGAAATTCTCCCCTAAGCCTGTCTTATAAAATGTAAAGAGGTTGAGACTGGGAGGAGTGGTAAAAAAAAATAAGAGGTTGTTCCATGTAAACCAAAAAAAAAAAAAAAAACCTGACAACAAAAAAACCTTGTTTTTCCACCAAAAATGCAGATTCTTTTTCTAATCACAAGTATAGTATTATTATTCAAAAAATGTTTAGCCTTGGTCAAACCTAAGGGCCAAAACATACTCAAAGTAGTAAAAAAGTTTCCCATCTACTGCAGAGTACCTGGATTATACATAAACCATCATTTGTATGCAATCAACTCATCATACACAAATACATTTTATATCAGGCACTTATATGGCAGAAGTTGTCACTCTCCTTCCAGGTATACAGATTAATGAGAAAAAGGGACACATGGCAGATATTATTTTAAAGATTATTATATTTATATATTTTTAAGATAATTATTTTTAATCATAAAAATTTAATCACTCTTTTTGTTCCTTATTTTCTTGAAGCAAGCTGAATGAAAGAACTGCCATGCTATGAGTATCAGGAGACACAAAGATGACCAAAAACACAAAAGACCAACAGTAAACATAAAACATTCAGTCAACCATTTAGCCACTCAATCAGCAAATATTTTGAGTGCCTTCTCCATATAGGCACTATTCCAGACAGCAGAGAAAAAGACCAAAAAACTCTGCCTTCATAATACATGTAGTAATGGCATAAATAAACAAACAAGATAGCATTAGTGCTGGGAAGAAAATTAAGCAGGGTAAGGATAACAGAATTATGTATGGTCCTTCCAGGGCCTTTCTGTCTTGGTAACACTTGAGCTGAAATGTGAAAGTCAAAGGAAGAGCCAGTCAGGCAAGGATCTAGAGGAAGAGCATTGCAGGTAGAGGTTAACAGAGACAGCATCTCCTAGAACTTAGTAAAGAGAACAACATGTGGCCGGAGCACATAGCAAGAGGTGAGAGATCAAGTAAAGGAAAAAACAAACAAAACAAAAGCTCCAGAGTGGTTGAAGTGACTGCATGTGGACCAGATAGCTATGTTCGTTTACTTTGCTTCCACCCTACTTGGTTGAGACCACTAACAATGAACATGTTTAGCTGAAGCTGCACTAAGCTCTCATAACAACTGATCATGGATGTACACAAAGTTCCTATTTCCATAAGAAACTGGATGACTCTGGTCTGAAAAGCAAAGCAAAGATGAAACCAACATCTGGACAAAAGGGAAAAGAGGTTTTTTGTTTTAGAACAATGTGACTAAAAACTCAGAGAAACTAACACCACTGAGGAGAATCTCACAGTAAGAAGACTATTTTTTTGAAGAGTCTGGAGACTCTTCACAAAGTACCTGCACTTGACTAGAGTCTAGGAAGTTACCCAGACTGTGTGAGAAAAAGAGAAAGATTTATCTCCAAAACTTATATTGTAGTATACACATTTGATGATCTATTTTGTTATTCATTCATTTATCAATGACTGAACGATTACCACGTCCCTGGATTCTGCTAGGTGCTAGGGACAGGGAGACTAATTAGAAATACCTACCAGATCCTCATCATAGCAATTAATGATTAAGTACAAAAGGAAACAGGTACCTTACAATAAAAAAATCTGGCAGATGCCACTTAATCAAGTGTTTAAACTTAGTAAACACCACCTGAAAAACTGCAACGCTCTGAAAAAGGTGGTACATTATCACATTTGTAGTATTCTTACCAAAAGTGGAAACAATTACAATATACATATGACGTATTATTGAATTGTACACTTGAAACCTATATTTTACCAACCAATGTCACCCCAATAAATTAAATTTTTAAAAAGTTGAAAACATGGACATGGTTCCGTAGTGTAGCAGTTAGCACATCTACTTTACACGTAGTAGGTCTTGGGTTCACACCCCAGTGGAGCCACAGTCCATGGCCTATGGCCATGTCACCCTGAACAAGCCCAATGTCTAATCTCAGAAATTAAGCAGGGTCGGGCCTGGTTAGTACTTGAATGGGAAACCACCTAGGAAGACCAGGTGCTGTAGGCATAAATAATAAAATAAATAAAAAGCTGAAAACATTTAGACAAATCCAAACTATAGAACATCTACAGAACCGGCTCTAAACTCTTCAAAAGTGTCAATGTAATGGGGGAAAAAAAACTGGGAATTAAAACTAAAGAGACATGACAACTAAAGGCAGTATGTGATCTGTTATTAATTCTTGGATTTAAAAAATAAGACTATAAAGGACATCACTGGGACAACTGGTAAAATCAATATGACTATAGACTGTGCATGAGAGCAGTACTTCCGGGAATCTTGTGAAAGGCAGCAGTAGAGTCTTCATTTCCCACAAGCTCCCCGGGAGAGCCAACACTGGTTCATACCACTCTTTAAACGAAATTCAATAATGTTACTACATCAATGTAAAATTTCTTGTGATACGTAGTTATATAAAGGCAATATCATTATTCTTAGGAGTTATATCCTGAAGAGGGTGAAGCAACCCAAAATCTAGCTTCCTTTCAAACACCTCAGAAAAAAGTTTATATTATATAGGGAAATTGAGCAACTTTGAAAATGTTAACAATTAGTGAATCTAGGTGAAATGAATCAAATTTCATTGTACTACCCTTTTCACTTTTCTATACATTTAAAGATTTTCGAAAAAGCGTGGGGAGAATTCTCACTGTGTAGACAGAAAAATAGTAACAAAGTATAAAGTTGTAAAGTATTCCATCAATGGAAAAGAGGAGCGCCCAGGAGGGAGTACCCAACTGGCCAGTGAGTCCTCACCGAGGATATAATGCACAGGATGTGGGTTAGGGAAAAGCTGTTTCTGGCTGCACGAATGGACAATGACACCAGAGAACTTTGGCGCCTTCCAAGAACCACAAATGTGAGTGAAAAATAGAAGATGGACAGTGAAATAGCAGAAGATAAGGCTGAAAGATAAAAAAAAAATGAAGTAAGCATTAGAGGTTCAGACTTTATCTTTCCTAACTTAAAAATACTTGACCCATCCTATTCTTACTAATAGTTACTTAAGAAATCCTAAAGAACCCTCCTCCCAAAAAAAGACAAAGAACAAACCCCACCTCTTACAGTTACCATAGTGAAGGCAAAGAGCAGCCAGCAAGTGCCTTCCCAGGCACAGGGGCATTTACCCAAGAGACCATGGCTTTTTTTGAGCATTGTAACTTTCATCTAATAACATTCTATAAATGATTAACTCAAATGTTAATTGACTCAAATGTTTCAAACATGTGGAAAGAAATGTCTCTCTTTTGTTACAGATTAGCAAAAATGGGTATAGATTCTTACCTATCAGCGATATTACTAAAGTTTATAAACTTCTTTGAGGTTAGCAATGGCAACTCATACATTCTTAACATCTTCACCCAGCACCTGCTTTGAAAGGCAGACTCATAATACGTGTGCTTAACTGAACCCTTCCCATTACAGTTAAGACGCAACAAACTAAAAACTGCCTTAGACCATGACTCAATAAAGATACCCAGAAAACATCACATATTGTACTGGCCTTAATGACCCTAAGAAGTTTAAATTTCTCCCAAGAATTGCCATTATCCATTTCCTTGGGTTTTTTCCTCCTCCTCCAAAGGTATCAAACTCACATTTCACTTAGCCACTTCTCTGCAAAATGATAGGTTTCTAAAGATACATTCCAAAGTCAGTTCAGAGCTCTTCTGAGAACATGACGACCCCAAATCCAAGAAAGCAAGAAAATGATAACAGATGATTATAAGAAACTTTGCCAATTTAGAGATTCCCAGCAATAGGAAATCCCCACGAACACTGACTCATCAGTAATAGCAACTTACCCTTCAGCTTCTGCCTTATTCACTGAACTATCATTTTTCAGAAACCTTGATTAAGAGTCTGGATTAATATTGAAATAGTTAACATTATGAAATATTCAACATACTGAGAGACAATACAAACAATGTATCTTTACTTAGAAAGAAAGCAGGTATTAGAGCTGCACAGTGCAAATGGACTATTAACAAAGGCTCCTACTCTTCATGTCACTTGAAATGGGCCACACATTTCTGAGTTATGACAGCACTTTTAGTTTCAAAAACAGTCTGCAGTCTAACCTGGTTAATAAACCAGTATAGAATTATGTAACCTGATGATTAACCAGGTTTCCCACTTGCATCTTCAATTCATGTCAAATGCTAACAAAATAAGCCAGAGCAATAAAACATTTTCAAAATAATACTGACAACCTACTTATGACAATGTTTAATAATAAAATCTCAGAACGAGAAAATGAAGGAAATCCACAGCTCAATATAATGAAAAGGAATAGCCAAAACCATCCAGGGAAAATCTAGACTTTAAATTAGCAATTAAAAAAATGATAGTAGTTATTTAACACTAAGATTAAATTTGATTAAGTTAAGTGAGTGCAGTCAGACAAAAGAAAGATATAAAAGGCATCCAAATAGGAAACGAAGAAGTCAAACTGTCACTATTTGCAGATGACATGATTCTCTATATAGAAAACTCAAAGACTCCATAAGAACACTTCTAGAAACAATAAGCAAATACAGTAACGTTTCTGGATACAAAAATCAACGTTCAAAAATCCAATGTTCCTATACTCTAATAATGAAGCATCAGATAAAAAAGTGGAAAAAATAATTCCTTTTGCAATTGCAACAAAAGATAAAAATCTAGGAATAAATCTAATGAAACAAGGACCTATATAATGAAAACTGTAAGACCCTATTAAAATAAATCGAAGAAGATACAAAGAAATGGAAAGATACTCCATGTTCTTGGATTGGAAGAATCAACACAGTTAAAATGACCATATACCTAAAGCATTATACAGATTTAATGCAATCCCCATCTGAACCACATAGCATTTTTTAAAGAAAACAAAAAATTTATCAGATTTTTATGGAAGCACAAAGACCCCAAATTACCAAAGCCATCCTGAGAAAGAAGACAAGGCTGGAAGCATCACTCTGCCCAAATTATACTACAAAACAGTAATTCAAAACGGCATGGTATTGGCAGAAAAACACACCGACCAGTGGAACAGAATCGAAGTCCAGAATAAACCATATTTATATGCGCAAGTAATTTTTCGACAAAGCAGCCAAAAACATACAGCGGAGAAAGGAAAGCCTTTTCAATAAGTGGTGCCGGGGAAAACTGAAAAGCCACCTGCAAAAGCATGAAACGAGACTGTTGTCATCACCACACACCAAAATTCACTCAAAATGGATTAAGGACCTGAATCTAAGGCCTGAAACAATAAAATGCATGAAGAAAACATAGGAACTAAACTCAAGGACCTTGGACTTAGAGAGATTTTATGAATTTGACCTCAAAGGCAAAGGAAGTAAAAGCTAAAATAAATGAATGGGACTACATCAAACTAAAAAAGTTTCTGCTCACAGAAGAAATCGTCAACAAGGTAAAAAGAAAACCATCCGAATGGGAAAATACATTTGCAAGCAAGACCTCCAATAAGGGCCTAATATCCAAAATATACAAAGAACTCATACAATTCTGTAACAACCAAAAAAAAAAATGATGCAATCACAAAATGGGTAGAGGACCTAAACAAACACTTTCCCTAGAGGCATACAAATGACCAACAAACACATGAAAAAATGCTCAACATGGCCATCTATTAGGGAAATGCCAAATCAAAAATCACAATGAGATACCATCTCACACCTGTTACAATAGCTATAATCAACAAGTAATAACAATGTTGGAGAGGATGCAGAGAAAAAGGAACCCTTCTACACTTCTGATGGGACTGCAAATTGGTACAGCCACTATGGAAAACAGTATGGAGGTTCCTCAAAAAACTACGAATTGACCTACCATACAATCCAGCAATCCCTCTACTGGGTATTTACCCGCAAAGACTTGAAAACCTATATCCGAAAAATATTTGCACACTGATGTTCATAGTATTTATTCACAACGGCCAGGACATGGAAGCAACTGAAATGTCCTATGACAGATGATTGGCTATGATAGATTACTCAGCCATAAGAGATGAAATACTGCCATTTGCAACAACATGGATGAACTCGAGATAATCATGCTAAGTGAAATAAGCCAGACAGAAAAAGTTGAAAAAAATCACATGATATAACATATGTGGGATATAAACCTAAAAGCAACAAATGAGCAGGACAAACAAACAGAAACTCATGGACATAAATATAGGCTAGCGGTTACCAGAGGACTATAAACTACTGGTTACTGGTGGGTGGGGAAGGAGGGGAGAGGTAGAATGGAGGTAAAGGGGTCAAATACAGGGTTTAGGAGGAGGGCAAAGTGGGTAAAGGGGATCAAATATATGGAAGCTGAAGGAAACTGAACGTTGGTGGTAAACACACAATAGAATATACAGATGTCAAATGATAATGTACATCTGAAAATTATAATTGTATCAACCAATGTTACCCCAATAAACTTAATTAAAAATGTAAAAAATTATATTTTACCTACTTCCCTCAAAATTAAGTTATTCATTACAAAACTTTAATGCAAATGATCATTTTTCTTCTGTAAAGCAGTCTTTTTAAAACATTCTTATGAATGAAAATTATAATAACTTTATAATATAATTTCCTCCCTTCTTTTACTATAATAGGAACATGGAACAGATGACAAGAAATTTTAAAAATCAACTCACACTACCCATATAATACTTGTTCCAAATATTTAGAATAACACTCGAAGGTGCCTTTTGAACTGTATTTACATTATATGCATTACTCCAAACTTATAGCCAGTGCAAAAGCACAAATTAAATCCCAATCAAAAAGTGGAGCTGATAGATGGCAGGCTATCAACAAGTAAATAGAAATACATGCAATTTCAAGCTCCATTAGAAATTGAGGTTGGGGCATGGCTGCACATGGAGAAGAAAAAGTTTGATAGGAAAAAACTAAAAATAATGAACATTTAGAGGCTCCCACAGAGAAAGGGCAATGTTGAAGTTTTATTTTAAAGCATAGTTATTTCTGCACAATTTGAACTTTCAATAATGGATGAATTTAGTACAGTGCTCTTGCAAGTGAGCAAACTGTAGGAGATGAGGCACATCAAGCCAGACTGTCCACTTCCCCACAATGTTCCACCCATTCAACCCCCGCCCACAACATGGGGGAGCTGAGGGACCTACCATGCTCCACATCAATACCCTCCAGGTCTGAATGCAAGCACACAGGCATCTGGGCAAATTTTTGGAATTGTGCTCTGAGACTCTCCCAGATACCTGATGTGTTTAACTTTATTAAAGAGAAAACAGAAAGTACTAATAAGACTTAAATCCTCCAACATGTACATATAGACTCAAAATTCCTTTTAGACTTCTAAGGGTGTGGCTTCATAGTCTCTCATGAGGAAAAAAATAATTTGACTGGGATTGACTTCACATTTTCACTATTTGTTTATCTCTACAGAGACAGTTGAACTAATAAAAAAAAGATTTTGAATTAATTTAACTTTCATTTCTTTCATATTTTATATCAGCAAAATTCTTCTGGTGTACTATTCTATGAGTTTTGATAAATTCAAACAGTTATGTAATCACCTCTACAACAAAGATATAAAAAAAGTCAAATGACTTTACTTTCACAACAATGTACATATAACTAACCATAGTATATAAATGTACAAAATATTGTTAGCTTCAAGAGTTAATTTGATGTCAATACAAAGCTACAGTAATTAAAACCATGCAGTGTTGGCATAAAGAAAGACATAGAGACCAACACCATAGAATAGAGTCCAGAGAAACAAACCTTCTGATACAGAGTCAAGTGATTTTTGACAAGGGTATCAAGATCATTCGATGAGATGAGGACAGTCTTTTCAACAAATGATGCTGAAAAACTGTAAATCTGCATGTAATAATGAAATTGGACCATTACGTAGTATCATATACAAAAATGAATTCCAAATGGATCAAAGACCTAAATGTAAGAGCTAAAACTATAAACTCTAAGAAGAAACCACAGGGCAAAAATTTCACTGCATTGGATTTGGCAATTTCTTGGATATGACACCAGAGGCAGAGATAATCAAAGGAAAAATATGATGTATTGGACTTCATCAATAAAAATGTTTGATTATCAAAGGACATTATCAACAGAGTGAAAAGGTAACCAGATAATGGGAAGAAAATATTTGCAAATCATATATGTGATAAGGGATTAACATCCAGAACAGAGAACTCCTAAAACTCAACAATTAAAAACCAAACAACCAGATGGCATGCAAAGGCTCTGAATAGACATTTCTCCAGATATACAAATGGACAATAAACACATAAAAAGACACTCAGCATCACTAATCACTGGAAATGCAAGTCAAAACTACAGTGAGATACCACCACACACTCATTAGGATGGCTACTATTAATATATACATATGTATATGTATATATGTGTGTGTGTGTGTGTGTGTATGTATGTATGTATTGGGTTGGACGTGAAAAAATTAGAATCCTGGCATTGCTGGTAGGAATGTAAAATGAATCACCACTGTGGTTTTAACAGTATTGCAACTCCTCAAAACCTTAAAATAAGTTTACCATATAATTTAGCAATTCCAATTCGGGTATATAACCAAAAGAATTGAAAGCAGGGTCTCAAAGAGGTATTGTACACACATGTTCCAGCAGCATTATTGAGAGTAGCTAAGATACTGTAAACCAAGTGTTTCATGGGCAAATGAATGAATAAGCAAAATGTGGTGTATGTATACAAAAAAAAATACCACTCGGCCTGAAAAAGGAAATTCTCACATATGCTACAACATGGATGAACCTGAGACATTGTGCTAAGTAAAATAAGCCAGTCACAAAAAGACACATATGGTATGATTCCACTTATGAGGTACCTACAGCAGTCAGAGATAGAAAGTAGATTGGTGGTTGGCAATGGCTTAGATAAGAGGGAATGGGGTGTTCTCATTTAATAATTTTAATTTTGCAAGATGAAGACAGATGGATGGTGGTGATGGCTGCACAACAATATGAATGTACCTACTACTACTGAACTGTACACTTAACAATGGTTAGGACATAAGTTTTTATATGTATTACTATAAACCACAAAAAAATTGAGGAAAAAAAGAAGAAATTTCTGGCACATGCTTCAACATGCATGAACCTTGAAACATTATGCTAAGTGAATAACCAGACAGAAAAGGAAAATATCAGATTCACTTTTATAAGGTACCTAGAGTAAGGAAATCAGAGAAAGAAATAATAGAGGATACCAAGGAATGAGGAGAGGGAGGATGGAGAGTTACTGTTTTGTACAGAGTTTCTGTTTAGGATGATGATGAAGTTCTAAATAGTGATGATGGTTGCGCAACACTATAAATGTGCTTAATGGCACTAAACTGAGCACTTGAAAATGGTTAAAATGGTAAATTTTATGTTATGTATTTTTTAACCACAATAAAATAAAAGTTTTTAAAGAGTAGCAAACCTTTTCCCTCAGGAATTCCACTTCTAAGAAGTTATCCTAAAAAAAATAATAAAAGACGGGCAAAAGATTTGGCTACAAACTAAAGCAGCTCTGGAAGCAAAGCTACATAATGGAGGGATCATTAATATGCTATGTTAGTTTAATTTGTACCATTAATCATATTTCATCAATTCTAATGCAGACATTTCACATTTTAAGTCTCTACAATCTGGATATGTCTTACAATTGATAGCATTTCCTAGTTTATTTAGTGTTTCTTAGCCATACATAAAGGTTAATCTTACACTACCATTAGGGAAAGGTTAAGTTAAGATCAGTGGACAGTTGATTACAAAAGGGCATGTAAAGTAAAATAGTTTTTATAAAAGTTATACACAGTTAATATACATGCCTATAAAAAGGATTAGATATACACCAAAATGTTAAGTGTATACCCTCTAAGTGATATAAAATTGAGCTTCATCTAAAAAAGAAAAACTTGAATAAACTGGATGTAAGGCCATGCATCCAAACCCATATCAACGGGGCACAATGCTACACATAGCATAAGTACATCTACTATAACTAATTCAGTATTTGTTAAATAGTATTTGTTTATGGGTTTAAAATGAGACAGGTCTCACAGGAGGCAAAAAGATATAAAAGAATGTAATTGCCTTGAAGAAGCTCAGCATCTGGCAAAAGAATTTATAGTCTAGAAGAGTCTAAGGAAGGTAAATCGGCAATTTAATGCTATTCTTTTCTTTCTTCTTTCTCTTTCTCTCTCTCTTCTTTTTCTTTCATTCTTCTTTTTTTTTTTTTTTAACACCTACAGCACCTGATATTCCAAGGTGGTGTCTCACCAAGTACTAACCAAGCCAACAACCTTGCTTAGCTTCCAAGATCAGATGAGATCTGGCACGTTCAGGTGGCATGGCCGTACACCTTAATGCTATTTAAATACTACACTAGTTAACTAGTTTTATTCGTAAGACAACCATTTAATATGGATAAAAACATGTCTTGTCCAGCACTCCATAATTAAAAGGATAATTAGCATTTTATCACATTAGAAGTTAAAATAATCTTTATAAATCATCTTATTCATTACACAGATAACAAAGTTCAAATTCTAAATTCTTGTCTGGGACTCACAGATTAAAAACTAAAAGCACAATATAATAATTCATCAGGTAATAGACATATAATCAATGACATTAGCAAAAGCAGAAGAAACCATACTACATAACTCTGAACTGTTTTATTATGACTTTTCAAGAATTACACTTTAAAAAAATTCTCTCCCCAGGTTTTCCTTGCTCACCATGTGCTGGAGGGTAAAGTAGCTGGCTAGAGGGTAAAGTAGCTAATATAACTATAGTAACTTAGTTCTGTCCTCAAGGTATCCAAAGTTCAGCTGAAGAGGGAAACACACACTAAAAAAAGATACATGACATTGGATAAGGCAATTATTTCTCAAATATAACACTTTAAACACAGACAACAAAAGAAAACAAACTGAACTTGATCAAAATTAACAATTTCTATGCATCAAAGGACATTATCAACAGAGTAAAAAGAAAACCCATAAAATGGGAGAAAACATTTAAAATCATCATCTGATAAGGGATTAATATCCAGAGTATATAGAGAACTCCTATAACTCAACAACAACCAAAAAAACCCCACAACAATTTGATTAAAATGGGCAAAGACCTTAATAGAGATTTCTTCAATGAAAATATACAATTACCAAAAATGGAAAAGATACTCAACATCACTAATCATTAGAGAAATGTATACTAAAAGCACCATGAAATATCACCTTACATCTATTAGGATGGGTATAATTTTTAAAAAAATAAAGGAAAATAAGTATTGGTAAGGATGTGGAGAGAAAGTGAAATCCTATACAGTGCTAGTAAAAAATGTAAAATGACACAGCCACCATGGAAAACAATATGGCCGTTTCTCAAAAAATTTAAAATAAATTTACCATATAATCCAGTAATTCCATGTCTGGGTATATACCCAAAAGAATTAAAACCAAGGACGCAAACATATTTGTACATCCATATTCAGAACAATATTATTATCCAAAAAGTTGAAGCAACCCAAGTGTCCAACAAAACAAAAAAAAATATTATTCAGCATTAAAAGGAAATTCTGATACATGCTAAAACATGGGTGAACCTTAAAGGTACTATGCTAAGTAAAACAAGCGAGTCACAAAAAGACATATATTGTATGATTCCAAATATGAGATACCCACAGTAGTCAAATTCAAGAGAAAGTACAAAGGTGGTTTGCCAAGCTCTGAGGGAGAGAAAATGGAGTTAATATATGAGTTTTGGTTTGGGAAAATGAAGTCTACAGCCATGCCACCCTGAACATGCCTGATCCTGTCAGATCTCAGAAGCTAAGTAGGGTCAGGCCCGGTTAGTACTTGGATGGGAGACCACCTAGGAAGACCAGGTGCTGTAGGCATTAAAAAAAATATATATATATAAAAGTTATGGATACAGATGGTTGTGCTCGTTGCATGACAATGTGAATGCACTTAATGCCACTGAAGTATACATATAAAAATAGTTAAAATGGTAAATTCTGTTATGCATATCTTACCACACCAAAAAACAAACAAACAAACAGGATATAGTGAGAATGTCATAATCAGGTGCAAATTCTATAATTTCAGATAAATTAAAGACCAATTTCAGCAATGATGACCAATGCCTCAACAGGACAAATGCCATCAGAGATGGATAGCATTTGTGTTAAAGAAGTATCGAACATCCCAGTACATCCCATACAAATGCCTGGAAGATGCAGAGGACATGTAGCAACAATTAACAGTAGAAAATAAGGCTGAAAAAGTAAAGATAAGGCCAGAATTTAGAGGGTCTTGAATGCCAATCTAAGACTGACCAGTTGCAGCAATGAGACAACAGTAAGTTTCTCAAATGAGAATTTTGCTTATACGTAAAAGACTGAATAGTGGAAGGGAAGATAAGAAAAAATTCAAGTAACTTTGGCAAACACTTTTTTGAGCAACCACATGTTCTAGATTCTCAGATTAAAAACTGAAGGGAGCAGAAGGGCATGTAGTGACTGCAAAGGGACAAAAGGGATTTCTAGAGTATCAGTAATTTTCTATTTCTGATCAGGATGGTGGATATGGGTAGTATTCACTCAATTCATTAAGCAGTACTCATGACTTGAGCACTTTTCTACATACGCTATACTTTAATTTTAAAAAGTTTTAAAAATAAAATAAAGGCCTAGACCTCACTTCTAAGAAACCCCTGGCTGGGAAGAAATCATTCATAAAGATATTTACCAAACAGTATGAAACATGCAATCACAGAATTTATACAAGATACTCAAGAAGCACTGAGACACAAGAGAAAACCCAGAGGCATGATGTCTTAAGGTGGGTTTTAGAGAATGAGTTTGTCAAATGGATGAGGGGGAAAATGGGGTGCTCCAGGCAAAGGAAAAATAGAAAAAACATGACAAAAAAAGCAACAGAAAAATTTTATCCAGAGAACGAGTAAATTTCAATAGCTCAAAAATAAAATAATCTCAACAAGAGTGAAAGCATAGAGAATGGAAAAAGAAATTTATTTAAGATAAAGACCAGATGGAGAAGATTTCATCTCAGATTAGATCTAGGTAGAAAGGAGAAGAATGGAACAGAGATGATTCTCATTTTGCCCAAAACAGCAATTTGGTATTCAAGGCCCTCCATAATCTGTTTCCTCATCTGTCATAGTTCCACACACAAACTAGACTCCAGGCATAAAACTTTTTTCCTCCTCCACTCAACCAGCATTTTTATTTGCCCTCCATGCCAAAAGCCAAAACTAACCTGCCCCTGCCTCAAAGCTCACAGGGTCACTGGTACCAGAAACTTCAAACAGCAACACTAATAATAAAGGACAATACAAGATAGTACACTATCTGGTAAGAAGAGGCTTGCTACAAGAAGGCAGAGTACTAACATAAGTCTTGAGATATGGCTAAGAGTTCAGCATGAAAATGATGGAATACAAATGTAGGGGAGGGGCCTTCAGGGTACATCACTGAGAAAACAAGTGACAGATAAGCCAGGCCCCTAGGTCTGATCTTTTTTTTAAGCTCTCATTTCTCCAAAATACAGCTCCTTCATCCCACCACCTTCACTCCATCTTCTAACTCAACTTCCTACTTCTGCTTGTACACAAATACAAGTCTTACAAGCACTAGCGGGAATGATTGTCTTAAAAAGAAATCAGATCATCAAAATCCCTACAATGGTTTCTTAGAATAAAAATCCAAACATGTGATCTGGCATTTTCCTGGCAACCTCATTTAAGGCCTCTCCACGCCCCAAAAGAATTCAAGCTACACTGATCGTCTCTTAGGTCTCTAAACACATTTAGTTCTTTCCTGTCTTTTGATCTTTACACAAGCGAAGGACCTGTTCCCTTTGTCCAGATCTTCACCAGCGCACACACCACTGCCACCAATGATCAGGTCAGTCTCTCATGTCTCACAGTACTGTTACTTTCTCAAAGAAATTTCACGGCTCTGCCAGTCACTGCTGATCTCCACCTCTAACTTAATGTCTCAGAAGAGAAAGGCATCTCATTTGGGACACGCTGGTTTTGAGAAGTCCCTAGGATACTCAAGCAGCTCTCTGGTGCAGGTAAGAAACCATTCCAAATAGAAAGCTTGGACTTTAGCACATAAGTTTGATGACAGGGAGACTGCTCAGAGAAGTGATTCTCAAATTAGAGGAAAGTCCCCCTGATCACTAAGGTACTGTATGGAGTGAGATTTCCTAATGAGAGCAAGGGTAATGCCACACCCGGTTTAGGTGGACTGAGATATATTGGATAGAATCTTGACTATGAGTGGATGAAGGAAGAAGAAAAAAAAAGAATGAGAAGCAAAGCCAAAAGTATAAGGAAACCCAGGAGAGAATTTTACAATTTCACACATGCCTATGCCTTTATGCTTCCTCCATTGTCAAAAAACCCTACTCCTGTCCCATCCAGTTCAAATACCACCCCTCTGGAACCCTTTCCGGCCTTATCCAAACAAGATCCCTCTCACACCTCCACAAGTTTCTCTTACCATTAGTATTAATGTAAGATTTGACCCACACACGTTTCTCATTGTTATACTGTTACGGCACTTATCACAACCCTGCCTTGCCTACACCTGGGTGTGTGCCTCCCCTATTAACTGTAAGCTTTTAGAGACAGAGACCATATCTTAATCATCTGTGGGCCCTTGAGTGGTAAAAAAAAAAATTTTTAACTTAATAAAAGTCAAGAAGGGTAAATAAGTGGACAAAGATTATGTACATTTTTCCATTCGTTTCTCTTGTAAAACAAAATAACATATCCTAATTAATTTGATTTACAAATTTGTTTCTTAAAGTAACAAACACCTGTGTAGTCTTAAAATTCGCTGCTAAATAAAATATCCTCTCATCAAACTGCCTATCTTGTTGCAACAATGAAATGTACTCAATTTCCTTGAACATAAATCTGAAATGCCATTTCATTTAAATTGGAAAATTAACATTATCTTTTCCAAATAATGTAAATTCGGTAAAAACAAACACCAAAAAATGTTACAAAGACACATGAGGACAAAAAAGGTGTCAATACGGATTTGAGCCAACTGCCGCCTGCATTATTGGGAAGCCATTCCTGCCAAGCCAAAGTTAGGCATTCAGTCAACATTTTTTTTTTCAACAAGTGCTTCACACGCACGCACACGCCTTTAAAAGTCAACAGAAAAGACTCTTAAAGCCACTCAAAAGAACTAGGACTAATCTGAGTGAAGTGCGTCCAGTTAACCAGCACAAAAGCCTGAGTAACTTCACGAAGGTTAAGCTTGGCGCACACCACAAGTCCCACACGGGTGTGGCGCACCTTCCCAAAGCGTGTCAGCGAAAGGGTGCGCTCGAACTTTCACATTCG
The DNA here is from genome assembly GCA_003508835.1 of Eonycteris spelaea. NCBI lineage: Eukaryota > Metazoa > Chordata > Mammalia > Chiroptera > Pteropodidae > Eonycteris > Eonycteris spelaea. The sequence continues at coordinate 8,824,716 of PUFA01000039.1, forward strand.
CCAGGGCCCGGGATCGGGGGTGCGGGCTCCGCGACGTCCTGGACCGCAACCGGGAAGTTTCGGCGGACGGGAGGGGAGGCGACCACAGACACCACAAACCACAATCATTCCCCGGAAAGTCAGTTTCTCGAACACTCACGCACCGGGAACAAACGCGCAGCCCGCCGCGCCACAGGAAAGGCGGCCGCGCGGCCCCGGCTCCTCGGGAACAAACTTCAGAAACCGGGAGAGAAACTTCCCGAAGGACGCGCGGCGGCCGCGCGGGGCCTGCGGCTCGCTGGGCTCCAGCCGCCGTGGCCCCTCAACTTCCCGAGCGCCAAGAAACTCCGGCCCCGCCCGCCCAGCCAGGGCCCAGGCCCCGGCCCCGCAGGGAAAGCGGACCGGCCGTCGCGCCCTCGGGCAGCCGGGTCCCCGACGGGCTCGCGGAGCAGACGAAGTTCCGCCCGCCTGAGGAGCCCCTCGGCCCGTCTGGGGAGCCCACGCCCGCACGAAGAGTTACCTGCGGCGAGCTGGGAGAGCACAGGAAGACTCCCGAGGCCTGGAGCCGACGGCGGCTGCTTTGTCTCCCTCCCGTCCGACTCCAAGGAGGAAACGGGCCGCTTTGCGCCCCCGCCCTCGGCCCGCCCCCGCCCGCCGCGGTCCCCGCCCCGCGCCCCGCCGCCCGGGTGCCGTCCGCTCTTCCCAACACCGCCCTCCGGCCGCTCTTCCGGGAGCCTCCCGCCCCGCTTTCCCTGGCTTCTGGCCGAGCCCCCAGTAAAAAGAGCTTGGCGACGCCGGGCCGAGACCCCAAAGAGGACCTCTTGCTTCCCACACTTCACCCCGGAGTTACCGCGTCCCTTGCCCCTAGTGGGCGCCCAGGCTGGAAGTGACCCTCCGCGAGGAAGGAGGAGCGGTGATTCCTGGAACAGCCCGCGAGCCGCGGACTGCCGGTGAGTCACCTCTCAGCGCACAGGTGAGTATCCGGGAGAGGCCTTCGCAGGCCCCACCCCCGGCTGGTGCCCCAGCGACCTGGGTACGCTCCTGTGAGGATTGCCACAGGTGTTCACGTGTCACAGGTTCCAGAAAAGTGCTCTCGGCCCATCCCCTATTTTACAGGAGAAACTGAGGTCTCACAGCATGAGGTAGAGTGGCACTGGAATCCGACTGTAGGGACCTCATAATGCAAGGTGGAAGACCTAGAAATGATCCCCTCGTTTGATGAGGCAAGCGAGAGGACCTGACTTCTACCCTTATCCCCCTGGCCATTAGGGAATTTTATTCCCACTCTTCCTTACCTTTCTGGTGAATGCTCAAAAAAAATAAATAAAATTTAAAATATATATATATATACACATACACACATGTATATATAGTATTCACAAGCAGCCTGGTATAGAAAACCCTAATTTTTTTTTTTTTTTCTCTACCACAGGACAATGAACAAAATCAATTTCAGTATTGGCCTATAAATCCAAAATACTGCAGACAACATCCACTGCTGGTTTGGTACTGAGCACTGAGCATGATGCTAGGGAGACCAGCCCTCAACATGTTTAGCCTTTACTACTCATATCGCCCCCTCCCTCAGGAAATGCAAACTTCTGGAAGACAGGATCTGTATCCCCTACAGCACCCCACTCAATGCTCATCCCCTAGGCATTCCCCACTACACTTGGCTACCTAATAATATAGTGATCAATCAGTAAGTATTTGTTTGAACTAACAAGTGACACAGTTAAAGGATTATGCTCCATAACTTTGTATATCCATCACTTCACTCTGGACCAGCTACTTAATTTGTGAGGCCCCTTGTTCAAAAAATTATTCACAATTTCAAGACAGCAACAGCAGAGCATTAAACCATGTGTGGGTCCTTTCTAAGTAGGGGACCCTGCTATAGATTGAATGTTTGTGTTCCCCAGAATTTATAATATGTTAAATATCTACTGCCCAAGGTGATGGTATTAGGACATAGGCCTTTGGAGGTGATTAGGTCATGAAGGTAGAGCCTTCATGAATGGGGATCTGTGCCTTATTTAAAAAGGCCCCAGGGAGATCCTTTGCCCCTCACACCATGTAAGAACACAGCAAGAAGGCTCTGACTACGAACCAGGAAGAAAGCTCTCACCAGAACATGATGCCTTAATCTTGGACTTTCCAGCCTCTAGAAACTGTGAGAAATAAATTTCTGTTGTTTATAAACTAGCCAGTCTGTGATATTTTATAGCAGCTGAAATGGATTAAGATAGACCCTAAAAATGAAAGTGCAAAGTTTGTTTTGGGAAAAGATGGGTCAGATGGTAGAAAGAATATGATGAGACTTGCAGTGTGTCCTGTAAGCTAAGGGGAGTCAGTTCTCTACTTCTAAGAACAGCTTACTAGGGAAAATATGAGCATTCATTATGTTCCAGGCACTTGCTATTTGCTGGGGAAGCAGCAGTGAGTAAGACTGCTATTATCCCAGTTCTCACATAACTTAAAATGTAATGGAAGAGACAGGTATTAAAACAGATTTAAAAAAAAAAAAAAAGTCAAGGTGGAGATGAGAGAGGTACAAGTAGATTTGGGGGAAATTAACCTAATCTGGTGTTCAGTGACCTGAGGAAGTGACCTTTATCCTGTGACCCACTCCAGTCAGACTTTGGCTCATCTCTCCACCAAAACTGCTTTTATCAAGGTTTCGGATGACCTCCATTATGTCAAATCTAGTGGTCAGTCTCCATCCACGACTGACTTCATTTGACCACTCTTCTTAAAATACTTTCTTTATTGGACCTCCAGGACACCAAGCTCTTCTGCTTTTCCTCCATCCTCCTTAACTACAACTTCTTAGTCTCCTTTGATGACTCCCTCCAAATCTTCCCAGCCTCTAAATGTTAGAGCAGCAGTTCTCAAAGTGCAGTTTGAGGACCCCTGAAACCCTTTCAGGGAGTAGTAAGGCAAAAACTATTTTCATAATAGCACTAAAATATCAGTTGCCTTTTTCACTCCCAATCTCTCATGATGTAGACTATTCCACAGACTATATGACATATGACACAGCATCACACAGAATACAGAAACCTATATGAGAATCCAGCTACCTTCCTTTTATTGGCCAGATAGTAAAGAGGTTTTCAAAAATGCAAAGCAATGATAATTCTCCCTGAATTTCCCTTTATTTTAGAAAACATTTTTCTTTTAAAAATGTTATTTATGTTAATGTGATAATACAGTAAACACTGATAGATAAACTCACATAAAGGAAAGCTCTTAGACCATCTTCAAAATTTTTTAACAGTGTAAAAGGATCTTGAGATCAAAAGCTTAAAAACTGCTATTATAGAGTCCAAGGCTCCATCCGTGGACCTCTTTTTCTGTCTGCCATTAACCCATCGGTGATCTCATCCAGTCTTTAAGTTTTACGTATGTTGACAACTCCATACTTAAAAACCAACCTAAACTATATTTCAACCTAAACTATTTTCCTAAATTCTGAAGTCCCATATCCAGCTCCCTACTTGATACCTCCATTTGTATATCCAGTAAACATCTTGGTATCTCACACTTTATCTGTCTATATGCCCCAAACTGATTTCCTTATATCTCTGTTTAAACCTGCTGATCCCACAGTTTTCTTCATTTTATTAAATGGCAACTGCAGTTGTTCAGGCTCAATGCTTTGGAGTCATCCTTAACTATTTTCTTTCTTTCACACGTTTCATATCTAATTCCTCAGCAAATCCTGTGCCTTCACAATATAGTCAGAATCCACCAACTATCTCTGCTGTTACCATCCTGAGTCAAGCCATCATCATCACTTAACTTGAATTTTACAGGAGCCTCCTAACTGGTCTCTCTACTTCTGCCTTGCTTCCCTCAGTCTAATCTCAGTTCAGTAGCTGGAGTGAACCTATTAAAATGTAAGTCAGAATGTCACTCCCACTCTGCTCACAACCCTCCAATGGCTCCTATCTCACTCACAATAAAAGGCAAGGTCCTTATAAGGGCCTCTGGAGCTCGCCTGCCCCCCACACACTTCTCAGACACACTGGCCTCTTTACTATTTCTAGAACACTGTTCCTGGAACACTTCAGGCAGACTCATACCTTAGGGCCTTTGCTTTCTGCTTGAAATGCTCTCTTCCAAATATCTGCCTGACTCACTCTCTCACCTCCTCCAGGTCTTTGCTCAGCTGTCACTTTCTCAGTGAGGCTTCCTCTTGGCCACCCTATCTGAAATTGCAAGTTGTAACCCTTTCCCCCATATCTCATTCCTCCTTACTTGCTTTATTTTTCTCATTAGGGTTTATCACCATTTGACATATAAAGTTACATATATATTTATAGTTATATATGAATATGTATATATTCATATTTTAACTTATTGTTTTCCCCTGTCTTCCTTCCACTAGAATTTAAACCTACAAGAGCCAGAATTTTTGTGTATGTTGTTCGGTGCTATGTCCCAGTACCTAGAATAGTACCTGGCACATAGTAGGTCTCTCAATAAATGGTAGTTAAACAGATGAAAGAATTAATAAAGAGAATCTAGAAAAAACATTGACAAAGTGGATGGAAAGGAAAGAGTTTGACTCTAAACCAAAGGGCAAGCACATTTGAAGGCCCTGAATCCCATTCCAGGAAAAGAACTACTGTGATTTGGGAGCTGGTAAGGTAGGCAGAGGCCAGTCTAGACAGGGCTTTGTAAGGCTTTAGACTTTATTGTGAGGGGAAATGGGAAGCCACAAAGGATTTTAAACAAAGAGATAACATGACCATATTTTGGTTTTTAAAAATTCGCTTTGGAAAAAAGCAGATTGTAAAGCAATACACATAATATCCCTTTTATGTTTAAACAATGAATACATATTTGTTTTAATGCTTTTTTCTCCTAGCAGCTGAGCCATTTAAAATATATCATCTGTTCAAACCCTCCAGTTCTTCCCATTTCATTCTGAATAAAATTTACATGATCTTGCCCATCAACCTCAGACTCATCTTTGGCTTTTCCCTTCTATCTTTTCACTCCAGCCCACACCAGGGTCCTGAGCATTCCCTTCACACATCAAGCACTTTCCTGTCTCAGGACTTTTACATTTCCAGTTCCCTCTGCTTGGTATGATCTTTCCCCAGAGAGCCCCTTAGCTCACTCCATGGATTCATTCAGATCTCTACTCAAATGTCACCTTGTCCTAGAGGCTTTCCCTATCCACCTTCATAAATTAACACTAGCACCCACTTCCTCCCCCTCTCCATTTTATTTCTTTACCCTAATGTACTTTCTAGCACTTGTCACCACCTAACAGAATATATTGTCTGTCTTCCCCATTTGAATGCAAGTGTCATTAAAGCAGATATTCTTCTCTTCTGTTCACTGTTGTGGCTCTAGCACCTAGAACCGTGCCTGGTAGATAGCAGGTACTCAATTGAATGCATGGTTACAAGCCTGTAAAGTTACATGCAAGAAGGGGTATGGGGTACTTGTAGGTTTTCTGTATATAGGATGGTATGTAATATACAAATGTAGTGGGATAGAAAGGAGTAGATTTAAAAGGAGCTATGCAGAAGGACAGAGGATCCTCAGTCTTGCCAGTTGTTGGATGTAAAGGTTCAGACTTGTTCTGCCTGAGGAAATAGTGGCGCCAATTACCCATATGAGCCCTGGAGGTAAAGCACATAGGAGTGGGGGTGGAAAACAATGCAGACAAAGAGTTACTTAGTTTTAAGGCCTACCAAACATCTAGTAGGAGATATTCTGTAGACCAAGTATATCCAAATCTGAACTCAGGAAAGGCCCCAAGTAGAACTAGAATTGTGGGAGTCATCTGCGCTTGGAGAGTATATGGCAAGAAGAGGTGAAGACCCAAGACCAACATTTGAGAGGAAGAGAAGCCAGAACAGGAGACTGAGTTCCCCTCTGCAATCCAGAGCCCTCCTTTCTTTTTCTAAAAGGCACCAATTCCTTTCCCATAGCAGGGGCTTGGCATTTGCTGTACTGCTACTTGGAAATCTCTTTGCCCTAACTCTTCAGCTTGGCTTCTTCCTATTCTTTGTGTTAATTAAATATTTTATTTAGTGCCTACTTATATATTAAATTTTTGAGATCACTTATATTGTTTTTTCCAACATTTAAGCCATTTTTTTAAGACTTTTTTTTTAGGGCAGTTTTAAGTTCACAGCAAAACTGAGAAAAAATAGAGATTTCCCATAAATTCTTTGTCCCCATACCTGCATAGCCTCCCCCATTATCAATATCCCCCAGTAGAATTGGTACATTTGTTAAAACTGATGAACCTACATTGATACATCATAATCACCCCAAATCCATAGTTTACATTAAGGTTCACTCATGTACATTCTACAAGTTTGGACATATGTGTAATAACATCATCTATCACTACAGTATCATACAAAATATTTTCACTGCCCTGAAAGTCCTCTGTGCTCTGCCTATTTATCCCTCCCCACCACTTCCTATTCTTGAGGGTCAATTTTGACATCACCTGATCAGTTCCTGACCACACTCCCCAACACCCCATCATTCCCTACTGAATTACTGCAATTGTATTCTTTATAGTATTCATCCTTCTCTGGAATTGTCTATTAGTTCATTTTCTGTCTCCTCCATTAAGCTATAAGCTCCATGAGGACAAGAATCTTGTCTTACTTTTTCATTTTTCTGCTCTTATAATTTAGCACAGTGCTTGGAACATAAAGTGTATTTTAAATATATTTGACAAAAGAATAAATGGCCATAGATATAAGAGGAAAATCAAGTGTCGTTGAAACCAAGGATTTGGTCACTAATATTGATTGATGGCATTTGGGTTGAAACTTCAGGTTTCAACTTACTGAACACAGTGCACATAACCACAAGGGTTAAGCTGCATCAAGAGTGTTAAAGAAAAAACAATCCAAGTCAATCGGTAAGACTTTATGGACTATTCTAAAAAGTAACACAAAATAATGTCAAAAAGTCAGTAAAGATGAACTATGACAGATCATTTTAGATATTTTCTATATTATGAGGGCTTTGTTATCATTTATCTATGTTTGTGCTGTTAAATAATAGCTTTACAGTGTATAAAGCACTTACCCGGTTGTGACCTCATCTGAGGCACTCCACCATCCTTAAGGAAGGTAGAACCAAAATGAGTGAAGATCCAAGAATGGTGAAGATAAGAACTGATTTGGCAGCTTTGAAATGAAAGGTTAGAAAATCTTTATGTCTTGTCATGGCCATGAAATGATGAGTGTCCTTTCCCCCAGTAAATTCCATAGAAGAAATCAAAGACTCTTGGCTTAGCCTGGGGAAAGCCAACAAAGGGGGTCAGATTTGGACAAGAGTCAATAAAACTAAAGGCAAAAACTAAAGTGTGGGACCACATCGGGTCAAAGGCAATTGATGCCTAGTACCTGGTTGCCTTTTAGTTCCTTTTCAGATGGGTGGGGGAAAGCAGTAAAGCCTTGCCAACCCTGGCAGTTTTATTTATTATTAGTTAACATCAGGGTATTTTCCTCATTTCTGTGTAGCTCAGTAACTCTGGCTGACATTAGAATCACCTTGAGACCTTTTTAAAAATATGATACCAGGAACCACCCCAGAGTCTCAGATTCAACTATTCTTAGGTAGGGACTAAGCATTTTAAAAATCTCCTGGATGATTCTAATGTGCAGCCAGAATTGAGAATCACTGATACCTAGTCTAAACTTGAACAGAAAACAAAGTATACTTAAAACTTGTTCATTAATTCATTCATTCATACAGTAATAATTATTTTAACACTCAATGACTAGGAGTAATAGCTGCTCGTATTTACTAAGTCTTTGGTACAGGCCATGTTCTGTGCTAAGAACTGTACATTTTATACATGTCTCTCAACAATCCTAATGTAGTTACTATTGTATTCATCACTCTATAAATGAGAAAAGAGGCTTGGGTCACAGTGGAAGTATATAGCAGTGCTGGAACCTGGATGTGCCAGAATCCAGACCCAGGCTCTTAACCACCCCCACACTTAGCCTCTGAAATGTCATGAATTTTAAAAACTCTTTGTTGAAAAGCCACATTCAAAATAGTTTTCATGTCAAGACTATACTGTAATTTAAATGCCTGGTTATTATGCTGTGTGTATTTTGTCTTTTAGCACGACTTCAAGAAGTTTGACAAGTGGGGATTGGGGGCTTGGGGCGGGGTTGGAGGTGGTCAGGACGGGCTCACTTGCCTCCCTTCCAGCCCTCTTCTAATAGAGGATGCTACTGGCTTTAACTGTGAGTTAAATTTTAAATAAAAGACCAAACTTAGGCCCTTGATACTTATGAAGTATAAGGTTCTCTTTATTCATATTATTCATCTTCCTGCAGAAACAAAATCAACATTTAGTTCTTAAAATCAGTCAGCAGATGTTCACGATGCTTTTCTCTCTGATAGATCAAAGATAAGTAACAAAAACAAACATTTCCTGCCCCTTTCATGCTCGTATTTTGTTGATAACAATGGAGAAAGAGAATCTGAAAGGAAAAAAGTTAGACTGTGACAACCAAGGAAAATGATATCTAAAAAGAAGTCTTTTAAAAAGGGGAGAGGGCTCAAGGAGAGAGGTTGTACTTTAGTCTCTTTAAAGTATGAGCAGGCTTTATTATGGAAACTTGATTCTTTGTATTCACCATTCTAAAAAATTTTTTTGTCTGGCATTTTTAGATATTTGTAGGAGTATGAAAAGTGCTATCAAAATAAGAATTGTTGCATTTGTATATAAACCAAATTAAATTAATACACTTTAGATCTCCAATGTAGTGGTGAATGAGTCATTTGTCCCCATTCATTGCTTCTGTTACATAACAGTTTTTTCTACATTCCAAGAAACTTTGAGAAAAAAAAATCTGTCAGAACACAGCAGAGAGATACACCTTTCAGGAACCTTTACATATCCCTGTATGTCCTCATATGCGTGGAAGCTAGGCAGCCTTTGTTTTTCGTTTACCCAGGGTAAATTTGATTCTGGGTTGACTGAGTCAAGGCTGATTGACCCTGGGATTCCTGGACTCCATGAGCTCACAGTGGAATCTGGCAAACCTACATTTTGTCCTGGCTCCCTCTATCAGTCCTTACCCATCTAGCTTCTTTAATCATAATAAATCACTCTTCTGTCTGCCTCTCAGTCTGGCAGGACCAACCCCTCCCTCACAGAAGGCTATTATCATATTCTTTCTTTCATCCATTCATTTGCTCAATCAATCTACTATGTGATACTCATTGTAGTAGACCCTGGAGATACAGATGTGGGCAGCCCTCATGTAATTTACATTCTAAAAAGGGAGAAAGGCAATAGATAACACTTAAATGAACAGTATGATTTCAGATAGGGGTAAGTGCTAGGTGTGATGGGAAAGAGGCCTGCTCATTTAGGAAAAGAATAAGGAAAGGCCTTACTGAAAAGGTGATGTTTGATAAGACTTGAATGACCAGAATGAGCCCTTTGATGGGGCAGAATATCCCAGAGGGGGAAAGAGCAAATGCAAGGCCCTAGGGTTGGAATAAGCTGGCATATTCAAGGAACAGAAGAAAGCCCGTGTGCTGAGAGGTAGTAAATAAGAAAAAAGAGTAGTACTAGATGAGGTCAGAGAAGGAGGTAAGAGATGGTACAGGAGTTTGGGTTCTCCTTTAAGAACAATGGGAAACCCTTGGGGGATTAAAAAGTAGAGTGACTTGATCTAATTTGCATTTTTAAAAGGTCACTTTCAGTATAAAGAATGAAGTGTAAAGGAGGTGAGTGAGTGCCTGTCATCATTCACTCATTTATTCATTTATTCAAAAATATTTTGTGAGTGCCAAATTGCCAGGCAATGTGTCAAGCACTGGGACATCACAGTAGGCAAAACATTCCTCCCCTCATGGAGCTTACAAGACAACTGGAGAGAGACAGAGAAGTGCATAAGCTCTTATAATAAGCTATGCTGAGAGCAAGCTCCAGGTATTGTGGGAGGAATTCATTCATTCATTCATTTAGTAAATATTTATGTACCAAGCGCTCAGGATACAATGGTGAGCAAACAAACAAGGCAAATACCCCCATGGTGTTTACAGATTAGTGGAGCAGACAGACACTAATTAAACACTCTCACAGACCTATCATTACCCATTGTGATATGAGCTATGAAAGAAAAATAATGTAAGAAGATGTAAGAAGGAAGCCTGGTATAGTCTGGGAGGACTCAGGAAGCCTGAGGATGAGCTGCAGGTAAATAGTTAAGTTAGTAAAACTGGATAGGGAGATTGTCAGTTATATCTCAATAAAGCTGGAGGATAAAAAAGGAGAAGAGTGCTGTGGACCCACTGAGTTTCAGCTCCAGCTCTGTGGGTCAGGAAAGGCTTTCTGACATCTAAGCTGAGGCCTGAAGGAGAAGTAGGAGTTAGCCAAGTGCAGGGGAGCCGAAAGGGGAAAGAAGGCATTCCAGATAAAGGAACAGCCTGTGCAAAGGCATGGAGGCAACAGAACATAGTGGATTCTGGGAAAAAGCAGTGTATTCAATATGGCTAGCCTACAATGTAGAAGGGTAAAAACGAGGTCCAAGAGGATGGAGAAGTGACCAGGATTAGAATCATTTCATGCTAATAAATTCTTTTGAACTTCATTCTGAGGACAGCAGGGAACTGCTAAAGAATTTCAAGCAGGAGAAAACCAGGACAGATGGAATATTAGAAACTTCTCTGGACACAGAGAGGAGACTGGGCTGAGCCGCCACAACATGCCACACTTTTTTTTAACAGAGCAAATCCTATGGAAAGGGGCATTATACCCTCGATGAAATTCCTCTTGGGATTGACTAAGTTGAGCAACCATTTAGCAAACGACATTGGCCACCCTATTACTGCCTCTGCCCACAGCCTGCAGCCCAGCCCAGGACTGTCAGGAGCTATAAATGTGGAAGATACCTGCCTGTTGTGCTGAGCAACAACCCATCAGCACTTCCAGTACTGGGCACACCAGGAACCCAGTTTCCTCTGCCTCATGGGCCAAAAAGTGATGCACAGGGCAAGGTCCCCTTAGATCTTAATCATTTATTCCTTTCATTAATTTGGTTAAGGAGAGGATGTGATGCCCTGACTACTATCATTTGCCCTCAACATTTTGCTGTTACCTTGAACTTTCACTCAAACGTCTGGCTTTTGGAACAAAAGCCCTTTTTGCATGGTGGTGGGCAATGTCTTCTGACTGCCGTGCCCTCCAGGGGTCTTGGGTTTAAGGGTTGGGAAGAAGGTGTCCTGTGTCTCCATGGAGGCTGAGGCTATAAGACCGGGACCTTCAAATGGCTTTTCATTGTTACAGGATAAAACCTAAAAAATTTAGCCTGTCCTCCAGGACACTTTTGGATCTGCTCCTTTCTACCAGTTTTGCCCTTCCTGGGGGTCTCTTCTTCCATGATGCCCTGTGACAGTGCATTCAGATCTCAACTCAAATGTCACCTATTCAATTTGACTTCCCTAACTACCTACTCTAAGGTAGCTGGATAGTCACTCTCTATCCCATCACCTATTGTATTCTCTTCACATTACATTTCACCATCTATAAATTATTTATTTGTTTGTCTACTTGCTTATTTTGGTCTTCTCCCTCTAGGATGTGACCTGACATCTTGGAACGTGTCTGTCTTGTTTACTCTTCTGTCTCCAATATCTAAAACAATGTCTAGCACAGAGTAGACGCAGAATCGGGCCTCTCTTTTCAACCTCATTCCTACTCCATTCCTGCATTCATTCCTGAGCTTTGGAGAGGTCTTAAGACCTGCCTTGCTAATTGAACCCCATTATTACTTCAACCTGAAATGACTTTCCTCTTCTCCTAGCTGCCTACTTCTCTGCCCCCACACTTCTTTTTTTTCCAGATTCTGAAATCCTCTCAGATTTTCAAGCCTGGTACACACCTCTGTCAAGGCTCACCTCACTGATTGCATTGATATGTTTACCTGTTATACTCTACCAGCCCACATCTGTGAACTACTAGAGAAAGGCATCCATTTACCTCCTTATCTCAAGCACACAACACAGTAACAGCACACAGTAAGTGCTTCACTAATGTTTGTTGATTGACTACATAGAAAAATGTGGTTCAGAGAAACATGGATTAGAAAACTGTGATCATTTTTATGGCAGTGGTGAGAGGGTTGTCATAACTCTAGACCTACAGCAGACAAGCAGCCCCTTCCTATGGGCCAAACCAGAAAAACATCACCCTATTAAATTCTGATAACTAAAAACAAAAGGGTAGGTATGGCCAAAAGACCCTGTTTTCACCATCTATGTATCTCAAACTGGAAGGAGCTGTACATCTCACCAATCCATGGGTGAGAAGTACAGAAGCATTCTCACTATTGACTCTGGCAAGATTAATCAAAGAGGTCTGGGAGAAGTGCCAGCTAAAGTTTGCACAGTGCTTTGCACACTCAACCAGACATGTCCTCAAACCTTATCTCACTAGGGTCTGGGGGAAAGGAAAGTAAGTTTCATCTATCAGTGAGGCTCAGAGAGGTCCAGCAGCCTGCCCAAGGAGACACCACTGGAGTGAGGTGCTCTCTAGCTGTGCCATTATTCTGTTATTTGGGAGACTGTAACATGCTTATCCAAACTTTAGTTGCTAAGCTTCTGGAAGTCTAGTTATTATTGTCTAAAATACAGAACTGCAGAATGTGTAATTAGATGCTTTAATAAAGTCCGTTTGGATGATGCTGATGCCAATGATGCTGAAGACGACAGCAATTTCGATAATGAACATGATAAAGATGTTATACTTGAAGACAAGGATCAGGAGGAAACCCTTATCCTAGACTAGAGCTAGAGCCAACACCACAGGCAAAGGGCTGATCAGGATGCAGCATTGTCTAGTAGTTGATCTGGACTCTCCAGCTGGGCCACCTGTGACCTCCTCAGCCCTCTACTTCTTATTGACTGCATGGTCTCACCAAGCTTCAGTTCCCCATCTCTAAATGGAGAGATTATTGGCTGAATTTTAGAGATACTCGGAAGCTCTTTTGAAACAGTCTCTGTAAAGCATTATCATGGTGGCTATATCCCAGAAAATTTTCATGGATACTAGCAAATTTTACAAACAACATACTTTATGACAGGCAATGTTCTAAGCACTTTATATATATAGCGCTCATTTATGTAACACTCTATAAGATAAGTACTAACATCAACACCCTTGTTTCCTAGATAAAGAAAACAGGTACAGGGAAGTTAAATAATTTGTCCCTAGTCACAGAGCCAAAAAGAGCCAGAGTGGCGGTTGGCGTGTTCAAACACAGATGGTCTGACTTCAGAGGCATTACGTAGCATAGCAGCCATGGAGATGTGCTGCTGGATTTCCCTTTGAGAGAGCTATTGTAGCAAGCAGAGTTCACTGATTGGGATCCATCACAGCATCCTCATCAAGGCCATGCTTTATCTGGGCTTCTCTCAGCCTGTGATTGAGCATAGCAGGGTACCAGAGTTGGACCATTCCTACCCGACACGGGACTCCTCTGATAGGCAACTGTTTTGAGTGCATGCTAAAATATATATAACATAAAGTTTACCACTTTAACTGTTTTTAAGTTTACAGTTCAGTGGCATTAAGTACATTCACAGCATTGTGAAACTGTCACCACCATTCATCTTCAGAACTTTTTCATCTTCCTAAACTGAAACTCCATACCCATTAAATATTAACTTCCCATTTCCCATCCCCCGCCCCAGCTCCTAGCAACCACCATACTACATTCTATTTCTATGAATGTGATTACTCTAGGTACCTTATAAAAGAGAAATCATACAGTGTTTGTTCTTTTGTGCCTGCCTTATTTTACTTAGCATAATGCCTTCACGTTTTAGCCATCTTGTAGCATGTGTTAGAATTCCCTTCCTTTTAAGGCTGAATAATATTCCACAGGACATATTTACCAGATTTTGTTTATCCTTTCATCTGAGAGGCAACCTTTGCTCAGGGACTTTCAATCAGCCTGACTGAGACTTTTTCAGAACTGTACTTCAGTCCAAAGCTCTTCCCTTATTGTCCATCTTCTTTTCCAGATTGTCAAACCTGCGTCACAGTCAGAAGCCTCTCGCCATTTACCCCTGAGAGATTTGTCCTTCACAGATGCTCTTCCATTAATCTCTTGTGTGCCTAATCACATCTTGGTGTCTTTTTCTCAGGGGACAATACTGACACAACAGTCTCTTAATAAACATTATTTATCATTACTATTATTTCTTGGAAAGGGAAAGAGGCATTTAAAGCAAATTTGTAAAAACATTTAGGACAGTTATGTAATTGTGCACAGTATATACTTTTTTGAACTTCTTTTGTTTTATAAGTGTCTTATTGTAGAAAAGTTAGAAAATATGCAAGTAAAAAGAAGAAAATTAAATTCACCTGTTATGCTGCTACCCCAGATTATTTTCAATCATTACTATCATTAATGTTTTATTTTGGGGTAAATCACTCTAGATGTTTATCTCTACATATGCAATATCGGTTTCTTTTTAAGGAAACTGGTTTCTCCCATAGGATGAACTGAGTGGAGATTACTTTATAGAGCTTAGGTTATATTCATAAACTGACTTAGTTTATGAATGCATTCATTCATTCATTTAATATATATTTATTGACCAGCTACCAAGCATCAGGCTCTGCTCTAGGCACAAAGGATATAAGACAGACACAGCTCTTGCTTGCAGAAAGCATACGTAGACATATCTCCAGGCAATCACACTAAACTGCTGTGTGGACGCAGAGCAGGGCCACCCAGCTCTACCTGGTTTCTTGGAGAAAGTAGTATCTAAGTCAATACCTGAAGAATGGCAAGGACTTAACCAGGCAAAAGAGGAAATTTTAAGAGGCATTGTAGGGCTAAAAGCTAGGCAAAGTGGGGCACATATAATAGCTTTGGCTGGGTAAAGAGAAGCTGACTTTGTCCACAAGTGCCAAAAATGATTAATAACTCTGTGTGTGAGTGTGTGAGTGTGTGAGTGTGTGTGTGTGTGTAGCAACCTCTCAGACTTGATCATTCAAACTAAGCATGAGATTAGACCTTGAACAATCAAGGAATCTTGGGCAGAGACTCTCAGTGGAGAAAGCAGATACCCAGAAACCAACAGAAGGAGAAAAACGAATTGATCCTTAGATTGGAAATATTGGCCAAGCATTAAGCTCTTTGAATGCACGGAGCAGCTTCTCCACCTCTGTGGAGCCCATCGGCTCAAGACAATGCCAAGTACAAAAAGAACCTGAGTTTTAACTGGTGCCCAAGGCATCATTGTTTCTCAGCCTAAAGAGGCCATTCCACAGCTCTATAGAAAGACACTCTGCATGATTCTGGCATCATCCTAAGTCTCTTAGGAGTTCAGTTGTTTCAACATGAAGTATGGAGTCCAAGATCACAGAAGTGGCACAGAAAAAATACAAAAGCCCAGCCTTTCCCTAAAAAGATCTAACTTATTTATCAACAGCAGCAGCAGAACTGCCCATCACAGAACTTCCAAGAAAGGTTATAGATCAGCAGAAAGTAAGTATTGTTTCAAATGATTTTTTGATAGTAACTTTTTTTCTGATTGGGAACAAGTGACATCTTATTTTCTACATTCTATAATTCTTGTTGACCAAGTTCTAGTTTAGCATTTAAGTACAAATAAAATTGTTTAAGGAGATAATATCAAAAGGGCTCAAAGTGTGCTGACAGGCACTACCATCTAATTAAATGTGAATATCTCTATAATGAAACTTGGGTTTTTAAAACAAAAAAGCAGTAGCTAACCATGGTATGGTATTTTTAGGTACGTAGGTGAGGCAGGCACCCACACATGCCACCACATCCCTCTGAATGGTAAAGACAGCTCCTCACTTCCCCCTGGTTAGGAGGGAATGGGCTGAGATGACTTGGCAGTGTTTCCTCAATGTTACCTTCCTTGAGAGTCACAAGCCCCACCCCCACCACCACCACTCCCACCTCCAAATTCAATATTTCTCAAAGCAGCTGCCAAGCAAGTGGCCCAGGGAGTCAAGGCCCATCTCTGTAGTCAGTGAGGCCTGGCACTGAGATGGACCAGAATATGCCCAGTCCTAGCAACTGGACCCTATGAGATAAGCAATCACAAGACCAGTATCGGGCAGTGGTCTGCATGTCCCATCCATGGAAGAAATGTCACCATCTTCCCTCAGGAACAGGCCTGGGTGGGGGTTGTCCCTGGGTGGGTGAACACCCACTGGTCTTCTCAGCCAATTTGACAGTCAGGGTAAAAATAACACCAGCCGCATCATTTTCCAAAATTAAGGGCGATGCTATAGCAAATGTATGCAGATGTATACAGACACAGATGGGAACAAGTGTATTTAATTGTAAATGAGTCAGAACGGAGCAAATGAGATTTCCCTTATATTTGGGTTCCAAAAATTACAGAGAAAATGTGCCTGAGGCAGAAACAAACCAACCCCCAACACACACACACTCACACACAAATAGGGTAGGTTATTGAGACAGGAGCCACATGGGAGGGAACCTTTGGCATCCAGAAGGCTGGAGTAGCTTTGGTTTCAACCTCTGGGGGATGGAAAGTGCCTGACTCTCAGAGGCCCTAAAGTGACCAAAGTGCTAATGGGATAGACACAGACACAAATAGCAAGACTCATAGTGCCTCAGCTGCTTCTGGCTCAGAGGTGCCCGAGAAAGTGGAGAAAGGAAGGGAGGTTATAAGGGACTCCCCAAGGCAGAGCCAAAGGCCAGCTTTTGTGACCTCAGAGAACAGAACTGAGACAGAGGGGGGTAAAAAAAAAAGAGGGAAGAAAAACATCTCTACCTAGCTCCCTGAGGCCAGAGAGAAGAAAAGAAGAGAATGCTTCTGTTCGGAAAGCACCATTTCTCCTCAACAGCTTTAAAGAAGGCACCTAGCAGAGTGCAGGGCTCTTGGTAGATGTTCAGGAAATACTAGAAGGAAAGAGAAAGGATGAAAAAAGAAAAAACATCTCATCCTACAAATCCCTCCCATTCTGTGGACTGAAGGGTACTGCAGTGGAGAACCACAGAAGCAGAAAGGCAGATTGCCCAAATCAAAGGGACCAACTTCAAAAGACACAGCACGCCCTCCCCTACAGAACAGGAGGGCGTGGGGGATGGGCAGGAAAGTACTGGCCAGGGGGTCTGCATGTCCTGCCAGGCCTCCTGCCCTGATAAATTCATTCCCTCCACAGGCAGTAGTCTGAAATTTATACCTACCCACTGTGCCTGAACCATTGTAATTTGCTCCTCAGAAAACAGAAAACATTGGTTTCACCACAGTCGGGGAGCTATCCCCAGGGCAGCAGCGACCTGACAAGCAAGCAGAGAGCTTTGTGCATCAGAGCTCAGCACCTCCTAGGCATACAAGAAATGCCTGCAAGTAAATGAATGTATGGATGAATGCATGCATGAATTCATGAACAGACTCTTTCCCCTTCCAAAATGGTCTCACTCTATGATTTGAGCCCTTTACCTCTCTCTCCCCAGGCTTGTTTCCCCTGTGTACTGATGATTCTCTGCCTCCCAACCACAAGAAGCAGAAAACCCAGCTTTTCCCTCAAACTCAGCCTTTTTTCTAGGGTCCAACTTCCCAGGAGGATTCTAGGAAGGCATGAAGCACAAAGGTTCCTCTAGGGAATAGGGCAAGGGGAGCTTTAAATATGGCCACCCCTGCATTCTTTGTTCATTACATTTGCCTTATCTCCCCAGGAAGCCCAGAGGGCTAGGTTGCTCTTGCTGACATTTGATCCACCCCCCTTCCCCCAAACACCCCAGTCCCACTCTGAGCCCTGCCCCAGACTGAGATGTCAGCCTTGAAGAAAGCCCATACTGTGTCTGGTGGTCTGCAGACCAGTTCCAGAGATGGATCCTTGTGCTTGGAGCACCACATACCCAGAAGAGCACATGCCTCAGTTCTGCAGGTCCTCTGAGCCACCATCCCAGCACCACCCTGCTAAATGCCAGTGGATACAGAAGCCAAAGAAGAAAATGAAGAAAGGCCCCACAGCGTCACCCAGCACAGCTGTGAGCTGCCCAGCATCAGCACCGCAGCTCTAGTCTGCCACATGCCAGCCTGGTGGAGCCGAGGGAATTGAAGAACCAGCTACAAGTTAAGGCCTATATCTGCTTTCCACAGGCCTTATTTCAACACTGGCTTCCTATGAAAGCTCAGCACCCGAGCTCTGGCTGCTTTTTGTAACCTGCCTTCCCTCACCCTGCCCTTGCCTTCTGTATCTGACTCTGCATTACATGTTCTACTTTCTAGTGCCTCCTTCTTCCTTTTTTTTTTTTTTTTTTAAATTCTTCTTTCTTTCCCCTCTTCCTCACCTGTTCAATTTGCTCAGCATGTTACAGTTTAGGAAGCTGTTTCAGATACATCAGACATGATGAGTTTGGGGGCATAAGTGACAGAGCAGGGACTGTGGCATATACCAAACTAGGCAAGTAAAAGGCAGTTTTTGGAAAGATGGAGAAAAAGAGATAGGGAACGTTAGCATAATGATTACCAGAACTATAAGAGGGAAAAGCATCTTGTAGACGTTTCATCTCAATGCTGATCTTTGAAAAGCAGTCTCCGTCTTTCCAATGAGCAAGACCTTGTTTTGTGAGATATCTGCCTTGGTTTGGGTTCCTCCAAAAGGGACCCTACAACAGGGGTTCAAGGGTAAATTGTTTATTTGGGAGGTGATTCCAGGAAATGCTGGAGGGGAGTAAGGAAGTGAGACTAAGAGAGGACAGAGGTAACAGGTGCCTTATAAAGGTGTTCAGTTACTACTTGGACAACTGGAGCTCAGATCTGCTGGGAACTCTGGAAGACAATGTGCTAGGTGCCTCAAGGTTGTCCGCTAGGGTGAGGGAGCCCGGCTACACACACACTCTGCATTAGTTGAGAGCTGCTTCCAGAGCTGAGGCCATTAATCCTGGTACTTCCACTTCCTGCACAGAGGCAGAAAAAGCGCTCAGGCAGAGTCCAAGGTGTTTGCAGTAAGTCGTCTCTAGCAGCACAGGTGGTATGAGAGGACTTGAGCAGGGCAACCGCAACATCTGCCACAAACTGCTGCAGCCTTCCAATCGACACCCTTTAACTTAAGCCAGTTTGAGTTTCCATCCCTTGAAACTAAACAGCCCCTCACTGAGATTTCCCCTCCTTTCCCTCAGTACTCCTAATAGATAAGCCGCCTCACTCTCCCTCCTTTCTCTCATCTCAGTGGCCTTAAAAGTTCCCTCTTTACCTCAAAATGTCTTTGAATTTTCACCCATTCTTTTTCCCTTTGCTCTGGGCTCAGAATATTTTTCTTTCACCTGAACTTTTGTACACACGCACACAGACACACACACTGCTTCTTCCAAGGCTTTGTTCTGTTCAGTTACCTTTCTTGAATGATGAGCAGGAGTTCGGAAGAAAGAGGGTTCCAAGTAAGGGAAGCAGCAAGAGCCTGCATATAACCTGAGTCTAAGGGTGCCCCGCCCAATGACTTCCCATGACCCACAATACAAAATCCACGTTCTAGAGCATGGAATTCAGATGTCTTTTCCTGTGCGTCACAATAATCAACAAACATTTATCGAGGACTTTACTGTACACCAGGCATGGGCCAGGCACCGGGAGGAACAGGGAATAATATAGAAACAATTACACAGTCCCTGTCCTCACAGAGTTTATAGCCCATTGGGGGTGAAGAAGAGAAGATAGGGTGGAGACCATAGGAAGGTCGCCCTTCTCTGAATCAAAAAACAGTCAGGGGTAGGGCCGAGAACCACCTGCCCTTCTGCTCTCTGTACCCCTCCCATCCGTATTTAGCCTCTAATAATTGTGGCCTCCTGGTATTCATATCTGGTGTAGCTCCTTCTCATACTATGCCAGAGGCAGTCTATACGACCAATAGAATATGGTACGTCACTTCTGATATTAGGTTATAAGACACTGTAGCTTCTGTCTTGGGCTCCCTTTCTCTCTCTCTGTCTCAGATCATTTACTCTGAGATTCAGTTGCCATATCATAAGCACTTCCATGGAGAAACTGAGACTTCCAACAAACAGCCACATCTTTGACTCACCTAAGATGTAGATCTTCCAGCCCCAGTCAAGACTCCAGATGACTGAGGACCCAGGCAATGCAACCTCCTGACGGATCCTGAGCCATAACCACCTCACTAAGCTGCTTCCTGACTTCTGAACCTCAGAAACTGTGTGAGATCATAAATGTTTATTTTTTAAGCCACTATATTTTGGGGTAATTTGTTATCCAGCGACTAATATACCACCTCTCACTCTATCACCTTCTCCTTGATATCCAGAGCCTTTCTGCTTGTCCCATACAGTTCCTCATTGTCCACCTGCTCGCCAGCATCTCTTAGTGAGCCCAACAGAAAGCAATACAACATAATTCCAAAGGTGATTTCAAACACTAAAAGTTGGCTAAAACTCCACACACTTTTCTTTTCCTTAGCAGTTTTTCCCTTAATTTATGTTCCTTTATAGAATTTGAGGGAGAAAAAGAAGCTATAAATTTCTGATTCATTTATACTCACCTCTTCCCTGTGACCCTGTGAGAGTGATTTGGTGTGAGAGAGGTCTTTCTCCGAGCCCCTTAGAGCTACAACTCTCTCTGTGAATGAAAGAAGTGAGTTTGCCAAGAATAAATGTAACTCGAACCTTAAAAAATTGGAGCTGGAATTTTAAATCTTTTAATCTGGAATTTGTGCTCTCTGAGTGGGCTCCAAACATTGTAGCTTCCTTGCCCTCTTCTGATTCAGTCTCTGCTTCATTGGACTGCTCTTTCCATCAGCAATATGCAAACACTTCCTCATAAAGGAAGGATGCACTCAAATACAAAATCATCTTAACTATTTAAACACAGGGTTTGGACGCGCTTAGAACAGAATCATAGGGCTAGCTTCTCTATCACCAGATGAGTCAAGCTCTGGACTTAGTTTCCCCCTTTTTGTTTTAATTTTCTATCCTAAGAAGTAACTCTGAAAATCCTCAAAGAACATTAGACCACCCACCTGCTCCAGGTCATCCCCTTGAGATTTGGCATTAAGGGACAATTTCTCCAAGCTTCATGAGAGTCCAGAGTAGAATGTAAGACAGAAAAGACAGAAGAAGTTTTAGTTACTTTGGCAACACTGGTCATGTTCCTCTGTCATAGAGTGAGTGCAAATTATTCTGAAAGGTGAAAAGAAGCTAGAGGGATACAGAATACAATTTATTGAGTCTCTACTATGTACAAGATTGTTATCTCGTTCCCCACAGGAACCAAGTGAGGGAAGATTTGGTGGCAGTTTTAGAACATGGCTTCACATTATTTGACCTTACTCTCACTGAGAGGTGGGATTTTTTTCTATGCCCTCTCCCCTTGAATCTAGGCAGGCTGATGACTTCTTTGACTATAGAATATGGTGGAAATGATGCTATCTGACTCCCAAGACCAAGTCATAAAAGCCCATAAATTTCCTGCCTTATTGGATGGGACACTCACTCTTAAAACCTGGAGTCATCATGTAAGAAGTTCCACCATGCTGTGAGGAAACCCAAGCCATGTGGAGAGGGCATGGTTACATGCTCTGTTTAATAGTCCCAACTGAGCCCAGTTTCAAGTCATCCTAGCCGAAGCCCCAAACATTGTGAAGCAGAAACAACCCATCCCCACTGTGCCTTATCCAAATTATTAACCCACAGAATCTATGAGCATGACAAATTATGAGGTTTTTAAAATATAATTTGCATACATTATATTAGTTTCAGGTGTACAACATAATGATTCAACATTTGTATAAACAGCCAAGTGATCATCACAGTAAGTTCTGCCACCATCCATCACAATTTTTTTTTATGCCATTAACTTAGGGATTGTTTGTTACACAGTTATAGAAGACCAACCGAATAATTAATATTGTTGCACAGATGCAGAAACTGAGACTTGGAGAAATTAAACTTTAAGTCAGAGGACAATTTGAACACAGGTCTCGACTATAGAGTTCATTGTTCATTCAGTAGGGACCCAATCAAGGATGGGATGTTGGAACTAGGTGGGTGGTGAGGTTGGAGAGAATCATATGGTTGTACTTTTCCTTAGCTGAACCACACCCCAAATCCTGTACTCACCTTCCCATCTCAGGGCAGACATGCTCACATATGTCAACTCTTGGTAACATTTGGCAAAGATTAATCTAGAATCTCTGTCCGGATATTGTTTGATGCTGAACACGAGGCAGCTGGAGCAGGACTGCTGGGTGTGGAGGCTTCATCTCTGGTACGTTAGACCTGTATGCTCTTGCCAGACTGACCCATTTTTCAGGCAGATTCTGAATTCCAGGAGATACTCTGACCTAGCAAGTCTCTGAAGACCAATCAAAAGCCTTTGAAGATTGGCCTGGAAAAATCTAGATCCACCTGTGAGGTGGAGGTGAGAATGTTTGGCCCTTTGTCTCTTGTGGGGTGGCGATATAGGATTTCTCCTCTCTCTTCCCTGTTTACAGTAGTGCTAAGGGTTTCATTTCATTGGTTTTATAAAGTCTCTGGAGGGTGCCAGGTGTCAGGTGCTATAATAAGTGTGAAATTTAACTACTTTTTCATCCAAGCAAAAAATCCAGCCTTAGAGATTCAAGATTTGGAAATCTGCTTGTAAAAGGCAGGAACCCTATTGTCAACTTTAAATAAATTGCAAGTGAAGCATGAACAGGCACCAAATTATCACCACAAGTCCTCTCAGGAACTCTCGCTCTCCAGCAAGGGACAGGCAATAAGAACTCAGTACAGGATGGAGGCTGGATAAAAGCCACAGTCCTGCTACCTCTCATGGCTGGGGACTTCCAGTGGCCCATTTTTTTTTTTTTTTCCAGAATGCATCATTCTCCCTATAGAGGCTCACCATCCCACTCCACAGACCTTCGACACCCTCCCCATACCCTCTCAGCCCACCTCCCTGAACAATAATTTCTGGTGAGTGCTGTAGGCTGAGTTTTCCAAAGGTACAGCCCTGGCCATTAACCTTTAAAGAGCAAAATGCCAATAATGATGAGTCATAGGGAGCACACCTATTTACAGCTGCTTTTTCAGATCACAAGGTACTAGGCAAAGAGAAATTTGCTTTAATAACAAGCACACACTTAGAATTAATGCAGGGGAGAAAAAGCCATGAAGGGATCTGAGCAAGCCACAGAGAATCCAGGTCAAATGGAGGAGACACTGGGCAGCGCATTGCAAGAGGGTTCTGGGGCCAAAGCTAGTAGGAGCAGCTTTGGCCAATTCTATAGGGAAGGTAAACTAGCATTTACCGAGCTCTTGCTATGTGTAAGGTGCCACGCAAGATATTTTACATCCATTATATGTTCCTCATTTTAAACCTGTGAGGTCCCATTTCATGAATGAGTGACCTGAGGCTCAGAAGAAAAGCAATTAATTAACTGAGGTTACCTATCCTAAATCACACAGCTAGTGTGGGAGGGACCTGGGACTCAAACCCAAATTTGTTTACTCTGAATTCTCTATTTTACCTACTGTTGGAGAGAAGTATTTATTAGCCTTGCCTTTACAGTATCCCAGTGTGTACTCCCTACTCTCCTCAAAATGAAAAAAGAAAAGAATAAAAAGTGATTCCTAACACATATATAGAATGACCTGAACGAAAGGATCTTTCATACCCCTTGAGAAGGTCCCAGAAGAAACCCTGAACATTGACACCTGGACTCGGAAGCTGGAATCTGTGCCGTAGAAGCACCTACCAACTCTGCTTCCTAATCTTTCCAGTCTCCTTCATAGCCAAGCCTAAACCTCAGCCTATCATAATGTTTCTCAATTATCTACACTTCTTTCTCTTTAAATTTGCTTAAAATTAACTCCAAATACCCATCTCTTGAGGCTGGCAGAACACGAATGCCCAGACATTTTGCCCACCCTCACAAAGCTTGGTTCCCAGGAAGGGTCAGGGAGGTTCTTCTACATGTCAGCCACGTAGGTCAGCACTGACACAGCCAACATCCCAGCCCACTGGTCCCTTTGGATCAGGAAGTTCTATTGTTTTGGAGCCGGACTTGGGGCAGAGGGTCCTTGGGGGCCCACACTGTCCTGCACACTCCCTCACAAGTACTGCCGAGGAGTGGGGTTCAGGCCTGCACAGCCTGGAAGATCCCGGACTTTAGATTTCTTCCCAACCTGGCTGCCCTCCAGGGCACCCTCCTCTCTCCCACCAACTTTAGGACCCTAATGCAATCCCATCGGTGAGCGTGGGTTTGGGAGAAGAAAACAAAACAACACAAAATGGAAACTTTCTGCTCATTCCCCATAATTTCCTGTGGCAGGAAACGAACCCACTGTTCATTCAGCTGCAAGCCAGAAACTTAAG
The DNA here is from genome assembly GCA_003508835.1 of Eonycteris spelaea. Lineage (NCBI taxonomy): Eukaryota > Metazoa > Chordata > Mammalia > Chiroptera > Pteropodidae > Eonycteris > Eonycteris spelaea. Next base: position 8,849,052 of record PUFA01000039.1, read on the forward strand.
AATTATTTCCAATCTCTTACTTTCTCTCACACTGTAAAATATTCAGTCCATCAGCTTATTGCCTCTACTTCAAAATATATCCAGAATCTAACCACTTCTCAATACCCCTAGTGCTACCAGCTTAGTTCAAAGTGCCCATCATCTTTTATTTGAACTATTGCATTCCTAACTAGTCTTCCTACTTTAATTCTCACTTCTTTTTAGTCTATTTTATACACATCTAGATTTATGCATCTAGTCTAATACAATAGCCTCCACCTACATGCGGCTATTTAAATAAATTAAATTACCTTAGTCATATCAAATGCTCAGTAGCCACACATGACCAATGGCTACTGTATTGGACAGAGTAGACAAGGAACATTTTCATCGTTGAAGAAAGTTCTATTGGACAGCACTAATAGTGAGCCTTTTAACACTTTAGTCAGATCATGTCTCTCAACTGCTCCAAGTGCTCCAATGATTTCCCATCATAGTGATGAAAACAAAAACAGAAACTGCAGACCTGACCATGATCTACAGACATTATGTAACCAGGTCCCCTGCGATGCCTCCTAGCTCATTTCCGCCTCTCACTCAGTTGCAGCCTCTGGTCTCACATATACCAAGCATGGCCTTTGCACTTGCTATTTCTTTGCCTTGAACACTCTTCCCTTAACTATCTCATGGCCCACCCCCTCATTTCATTTAGATCTCTGCTCCAATGTTTCCTCTCCCACAACTACCCCATCTTTTTGAAAACAAAGTCATGTCCTCTCCTTCCAATTCAGTTGCTCTCTAGCCACTTATCCAACTCTATATTTCTTTACAGCACCTCTCACTGCCTGACATTCTATTACATATTTATTTGTTTACCGTTTGCCTCTCCCACTAAAACCTATGCCCCATGAAGACGAAGGCTTTGTGGCTTTGTTCACTGCTCTATCCCCTTGTGCCTAGAACTCTGCCTAGTACATAGGAGAGACTCATGAATTGTTTATTGATTTACTGACTGCATGTTTTTGTACTGCAAATGTACCTGAGGCAAAGAATTACACAGGACTGGGCCACCTTCTTGGAATGGGGAAGAGGAAATAAAAATGTATAGAGAACAAATTAATTAGTATTTTAAATTATCCTATTACAAACCTATATTATAGAATTTAGTGTACAGGATATATGTTGTATTTTATGCTTATATGAGGCTTGTTTTGAAAAAGTGCATTTGATATATTAGGAAACAATTTGTGTAAAAATACAAATTTTGCATTTGCTTCTGTACCACTTCATGACAAGAAACACTAGGTGAGCACAGATAATTGCCTTTACTTGAACCAATCTGCACAGAAACACACAAAACATACAAAACATCACCCATAACGTATGTGGTGAACAGAGCTACTTCAATTTACCTAATGTGTTATGAACTATGCCCATCGACATCTGGCGTTACAACTTCCATCAAATTTTAGGTAACCCTCCTTCCACTACTTCACAAAAACTCACAAGCTGCAGCTTTTCTGGCAACCACTTCCACAAACAAAATTCAAGTCTTTTTCAAATCAAAGAGCCATGTTTACTATAGTATATATGTTTTTCTCAACTATTCAACATGTGTAAAGCTGTGCTACCATTTTTATTAGGTTCCTATCTCTTTTTAATGTATCACTGGTGAAGTTTTCACTATTGAGCCCTCATCTCCATTTTCCCATAAGCCCTAAGGGATTTTGCAAACCTCCATGATTTTTAGGAGCACACAAGTCACGTATGACAAAACTGACTGTCCTTGGGCACATCTATCCTCTCCCCCATCCCGCAGCTGGAAGGAAAGCACCTGAAGGGCAGAAAGGGTTTTTGATTCCTTTTTTAATCCCCAAGTCCCCCTCGCCACCCCAAGACAGCACATGTAATAGCAACTCAGGAAATGTATGTTGCTTGATTTATCCCACTTAACCTCTTTTCAGGAGATCCGCCATTAGATTCTAACAAACTGAGCTTGGAACTGGAGTGGTTAAAAGAACTCTGAAGAGACTGCCCAGGAAAGGTTTTTGTCAGTAGTATTGCCCTCCCAGAGCTTCCAGGAGTCCCACTGCAGGAAACCATTAATTTTCATCTGATTCATCTGAGCGGATGGGATCCAAATCCTTCTCCCACTAATGCCACCCCCCCCAATCCAACCCCACCCCCCCCACCCCCCACTGCCCTGGCTCAGGACCCTGGAGGTTGTGCTGGCAGGAGGCCCTGCAGCACCCCAGGAAGGATGCAGCATCTGTTCAGTGAGGCCCCTTGTAAGATACATTAACATTACAAAACTTAATGGACCAGAAAGGGAAAAAATTAACATAAATTACCTTCCGCTAAAATCCTGCCTTCCTTGGCAGCTAGAGAAAAACTTCAGTGCAGTGCCAAAGGAGAATCAGGCCTTTGCAAACAGAAGCCTTAATGGGCTAAAATATCACCTCCGACCCTCCCTCGAAAACAATAACTCCCCAGTCATCTGGGCCTAGTAACAAATTATGCAGGGCAAGTGGCACAGAGAAGCTTGTTTTATTTATGCTGCTTTCTGTCTAGTGCTTTGTGCAGTGTGGGTTTTTATGTAGGTTTTGCTGGGTGTGAAATGCTTTCCTTGGGGAGATGTTAACTTCTTTCTATTTGGGGAAACTTGGGGATGTCCCTGGTCCCCACCGTGCCTCCTTAAGTCCTGGTAATGAGTGAATCGTCCTTAATAGGAAACTACTTCCAAGGCCTCTTTGAATGAAAAAGTTATATCTCCCTGCCACTCCCCATGCCTCCTATCTTCCTCATGCTATAAGGCTCAACAAGAGAGCAGAATTCCTCTGTACGAAAGAAACCTTGAGTTTCCAGGGAGACAGGCTAGGGAACAGAGAAAAGCAATGTGAGAAGGGTTTGATGGGACATGGGTATACATAGCAAGGTAGCAAATTGGCATTGGAGAAGAAAAGTTAGACAGTGGCTAAGAGATGTCCTATGACCAGGGGACTTTAAATAATAGTGATGCCCAAGACACAATTTTAAGTCGTTGGCTGTGTGGTATGTGGCCCCTTGTTTCCCTCAAGTTTTAGTGAAAGTCTACCACACATACCACACTCACTTTGGAGGGTGAAAAGATATTGGCAGCATGAGAGGAGAAAGACCTAAGGTGCACGCACAGGAGGTCAAGAATTCAGCAGAAACAAGTAATAAGGGAAAATATTTTTATAACACTTGTGGAGTGGTAGATACAGTGCTAAGTGCTTCATATTCATATATTACTGGTAACTCATTTAATGCTCATACCAACCCAACAAAGGAACGACTTCGACTCTCCCTTACATACAATGAAACTGAGGCACAGAGAAGTTAAATAACTTATTCAAGGTCACAACACAAGTGGCAGAGCTGCAATGTGAACCTAAGTTCCAAAGCCATTCCCTTAAACACTAAACACTACTGTCCCTCAAGAATTACCGAGACAGAGTTCAGGACATGGGTTTCCTATTACACTCGGGGATTGCAGCAGCATAAGGTGAGTCCTTCTAACTGAACATGGAAGGAAGGGTGACCCCAGGAGGCTGAGAGACTTGGATAAACTCAAGAGTCTAACAGTTGGGCTACATTTAAATTAGGAAGGTAGGGCCAGGTGATAGCCAAAGTTCTTTCCGGTGTTAAGGGTCTGCGAGACCAAGAAAGGGGTCTTGCCCTGGAAGAGATTATGGTGGTGTGGATGGGACACATATCCGGAACAAGTTAAATAGCCTTTTATGGAATAGTCAGAAAGCCGACCAGGCAACAAGGCAGTACAAAATCCAGTGTGAGTTCTTTGGGTCAAAATGATATGTGTTGGATGAAATGCTTTAGGGAAAGAAAAAACAGGGACAATTCATGGAGGAAGTGGCCTCCTACAGAATGGTAGGCTGGGATCACAAGGCCCTGGAGTCTCATTTCAGGAATTTCTCAGTCCTAACCCCCTTTCTTCAGGCTCCTTCTTCACTCTCTATTTCCTTCTATTTCCAGGACTTTTTCCTAACAAATCAGCAAAACACAAGGGAGGCCCTTGTGGAGAGTTGAAAGCAGGATGGTCAAGGGTCAGTCAGTCAATTGGTAGGGAAATGACCTACAAAGGCTATGGTTCCCCAAAGTGGTCTGCAGGCTCAATCTGAAGGAAAATTTGAACTTGCCATCCCAAATCATCTTTAACATTTACTTTTTAATGGAGATATAATTCACATAGCATACTATTTTAAAACATACAAGTCTATCTAACACTAGAACATTTCATCACCCCAGAAAGAAACACTGTGTGTATTAGCAGCTGTTCCTCATTTCCCACTCATCCCTGGCCACCACCGATCTACTTCCTTTCTCTATGGATTTGCCTATTCTGGATATTTCAAATCAAAGGACTCATGTAATGTGTAGTCTCTGGTGACTTGGTTTCATTCACTTTGCATAGTATTTTCAAGGTTCATCTTTATTGTTGCATGGATCAGTACTTCATTGCTACTGGTTCCTAGCTCCAGCAGCTTCTGTTTCCGATAAACTGATCTATATCCTCTGAATTCTCCTGTGTCTCCCGGTTTTCAGAGTGGCATTTTTGTCCTGTGACCTTAGTTTCTGATAGGTCTCAGAAAAGCTGTTGATTTGCAGCTTGTTCAGCTTTTGTCTTATTGTGAGGCAGCTGGAATTTTGATAGGAATTGAGTTAAATCTGTAGATTAATTTTGAGAGTTTTGCCGTGTTAACAATACCGAGTCTTCCATGAACATGAGATGTTTTTGCACTTATTGAGATTTTCTTTAATTCTTTTCAACAGTATTTTTTTTTTATTTTTTAGTGTACCGTTGCTTAACTTTTGTCTTTCCCTGGTTCAGCTGGTGCAGAACTCAAGGGTTTAGATATGAAAAAGCATAGAGGGAGTTATCACTATTTCTCAGCCAGGGGCAAGACCAGGACTCCCATGAGATGACTCATGCTGGGTGCTGGGCAGTTACTTAAGGGTCTCCATGCTAAAGTGCTGGGAACAGCTATTAGTGTGAACCTGGCACTGTCCCACTCTGGGTCACCCACTGACTCTCAGTTCTTGAACGCTGAGATGGGAAATCTGTCAGACTTACTATTCCAGGAAAGTATCTTCTTGGGCTAGCCTTGGAGCAGTAGCCCCTGTGACCCTAAAGTCTCATCCCCAGCTCCTATCTGCCCTTGACATTTCTCTTGCCAAGGACAAGATACCTTCTCTAAGAATGTCATTAGCAGAGGACAAACACCATGCAAATTATATTTCTAAGCCTTTCTCTAATCACATCAAAGTCTTTTGCAAAGAGTCTTCTGGCCTAACTAGAGTTTGATAATGACAAATTATTTTTTAACAGAAATACTGACTGTGGGAAAGCAGGTTAGAGCAAATTTGATTCATATTAAAGCCATGGTTACATCATTATGAAACTTCAGGGTTTTTTGTTGTTGTTTTTTTTTTCATCAGCTTCTCAGTGGTTCCCTCACCTCCATTTCTGGCTTGGCTGAGCTGGAGACTCGCCTAATACAAATAACAGTATTAAAATAAGATCATGCAAAAGCTCAGGGGAACATGCCTGAGTAATGGAGAAGATAATAAGCTTGGACAACTACCCCAGCCCTCTCCTCTTACTCCCTCAAGGCAGGCGAAAGTTCACAACTGATTTGGGATCCCCTCTAACAGTAAATGAGTAGAAAACTATCGCTTAAGTGATTTAAGAAAAAAAAATTGTAATAATGTACCAGGTTGCTATCACTCCACTGATACTCAGTCCCTGCATCTCTGAAGTAATTTCCACTCTCTAAGTTATGATGCGGGGAGCTATGGGTGTTGAACAGAACAAAGAGATAAATTCATGAGAAATAAACAAACACAGAGGTGGCTTTGTTTATTTGTTCATTCATTCATTAGTTCATAAAACATCTGAGAGCTGACTATCCCAGGCACTGAGCCGGCTGCAGGAGATGCAGAGATGAAGGAGGTGGGGGAAACCATCCCTGCCCCCTAGTTCCTCTTAGGCTATGGGGAGAGGTGGATGTGTAGCCAGATTAGCTATACTACTGGCAGATTTGTTGCTTCCAATAATCTGTTTAAGACTTTCTTCTCTTCAATTCGGTTTGGGGCAGGAAAGGTCCAGGGAGTGGTCATCTCACTTCTGCCTCTAGGGGCTGGAAACTAGAGCTGCTAATTCATCATTTAAAAGAAGAAAGATAGAGAAGGGAAAGGAAAAAGGGAGTAAGGCCCTAGAGAGGGGCTTTGGAATGCATGACTAGGTTAGTCTCAGAGGTCTGATTCTTTGGGCATAGGGTCTGGCTTAAGGGGTGAGGGAGATTATCGAAAGATTATGAAGCAAAACCAAGAAGAGGGTCTGAACCTAGAGGGTAACATTTGGTAGAAGCTGTCACCCACAATATGGAACTCCTCTCTGCCTACCTTCCCAAGGGTGAGAAGAAAGAAGAGGATGGCCGAGAAGGGTCTTGAGTTATGTGGAGAAGTGTCAAGGTCACAGTTCTCATGCCAGCAGCAGCAGCAGCAGCAGCAATAGCAACGTCCCACGGTGGGGCAACCATCTTGGGAGCAACTAGGGGCTGCTTTACCTGATGACCACAAAAATTCTATGGTTTTTTATTGTGGGTCATGATGGCCATGTTTTTGGCTCCTCCAAGGCCTGGATGGTTGGTGAGAGCCATCTCTCAAATCTTCTCTCAGTTTGAAATGGATTGCTGCATTTCCAGGGCTTAATTGTCCTCACCAGCTAAAAGCACTCTGCCAGTAATGAAAATACATCCACTCTTTTTATCAAAAAAAAAAAAAAAAAAAAAAGGATAATAACTCAGCCAGCTTTAGCTTACATTTTATTGGACACCAGCCCAGCTTGTTTCTAAGGACATCTCTGATATGAAGCACAGAAAGCTGCTGGCACGGGGCGGGGGAGCGGGTGGCAGGGGGAACAGGGGAGAGGCTGGGAAACACTGGAAAAGGTCTGGGGAGCAAAGGGCAAAAGGGTACCCAAGGCTGCCCTTCTTACTCCCTCAGAGTATATGACTTTCCAAAATGACACTGTTCCTCCCCAAGTTGCTAAAGGCTGTGACTACTCCAAATTTAAAACCCTTTGTTTCTCATGGAACATGAATGACAGCAATAACAATAACAGTAACTATGACAATCTATAGTTTTCAAAGGACATGGAGATACTCTTTCATTCGATCCTTACCACATCCCTGAAAGGCTAGCAGAACAAATGTGATTGTGTAATTTCTGTAGATAATGAAACTAAGACTTAAGGAAGGGAAGTGACTACTCAGTGTCATCAGCCAGTGTTAGAGTCAGTGTCTAATACCTGAACTGGGCAGTATTTCTATAACTCCACACTCCGGGTTGAGATGACCCTTGGAGGGAGTAATGGTACAAAATGGTTGGTAAGGCCTGTAGGGACTTATGCGGTCCTAAAAGATTACACCCGAAGAACTTAAAACAGTCTCTGAGTTCCCTCAATTCCATCTCTATAAACTCCTGTTATACCAGTGCTCCAGCCACACTGGCCTCCTGTGGCCAGGGATTTTTGTGCTGCTGATTTTTTGTTGTTTGTTTGTCTTTGTTCTTTTTTTATTTTGTGTTTTTTTGTTTTTGTTTCTGTTTTCTGCCAATATTCTTGAGCACCAATTTACAGCCAGATGTGCCCCACTTCTCCCTTGGTCACAGAAGCCTAGTTTTACTTTCAGACGCCTGGTTTTTGTCAGAAATTTTGAGCACTGGTTCTCAACCAATGTTCAGTAGAAGCTAGGCTGTGCCCCTGCCCAACTCTAACCCAATCTGAGTCATTCATTTCTCTTGCTAACAATCAGTTTAGGAATGAGCATGTGATGAAATTTTGTTATGTTGTGAGATGTGAGATGTGAGCATAAATTGACGCAGAGTCAAGGGAAGGGTTTCCTTGTTCTCAAAAGGGAAGGGTTTGGTCTCTTCCTCTCTGCCTCTGGACACAGAAGATGAGGAAGTTGTATGAGGTTGGAGCTTCAAAGCAATCTTGGCATCTGGAAGGAAGTCATCCCAAGAGCAAAAGGAAGGAAATGGTTTGGCTCTAGATGATGTTGATTTGCTAAACTAACCAATCTTAAAACTCTACCCTCTCTACCCCCAGGTTTCTTTATGTGAGGTAATAAAATTCCTTATTTTTTGCAACATTTTAAATTGGGGTAACTTCTCTTTCTTTCCACTGAAAGTGTTCTAAATGATATACTTCCTTTCTGTTCCTCAGACCCTCCAACACTGTTTCCATTTCAGGGCTGCTCCCGCTGTCCAGGACATTTTTCTACCCGATATTCACGTGGTTGTCTCCTTCTCATCATGCAGGCCTCAGTTTAAATGTCACTTTTCTGGAGAAACATTCTACGAACTACCCCAATCTAAACCAGTTTTCTAGTCACTGTGTTTTTATTTTAGCACTTATTAGCATCAGGAATCATGTTTTTTTTACATGTTTACTTGTTTATTGTCTACTTTCCTCAGTTTAGAGTAAGCTCCATGTGAGGAAGAACTGTGCCTGGCTTGCTCATCGCTATAATATTCCTAGCACCTAGCACAGAGCCTCCCACGTAGTAGGTGCCCAGTAATTAATCAGTGAATGAATAAATGAATCCCAGAGACAATCTCACCATGCTGCTCCCCAGTCTCCCTCTCCCCCATGGCTCTTTGGGTAATGTGTCGGTATCCTTGGCCTTTCATCATTTCCTTTTACAAAAATCTAAATCTCAGGACCAGTAAGAAATAAAGAAGGCAGCAGAAAAGAAAAATATCATAAAAGCAAAATTATTTTAGGCTTAAATGTAACAGGAGAGCAGGCTGATTGCATAACATATGTAGATCTATGCAAATTACCATGCAAGTTAAATAGGGGAGAAGTTTGAAGTAGTGGGAAGTCCAGAGTCCCATGTTGAGTGCGTTTTCCTTCTCACCAGGAAGTGGTATCAACTTCTTAGGCTCAGAAAGTGGGGATGCTGACATATAGTGAGAGAAAAATCAATTGAGAGTTACACAAGTAAAAAAGAATTTAATTTAGTTGTTGGATTTTTTTTTTTAAGATAGAAATAAAAAACATTCCACTTATCAACTTTAAATAGTAGAGACAGGAAGCATAAAACTCTACTCAGTTTTATGTAATGGGCAACTAAGATTACAGAGGAAGATAGAAAAAGGAAAGAGACAAAAGAAGAGGAAGGGAGAGACTGAGAAACAATTCCCAAATTACCCAAACCCTTTAGAAGCAAGACCTATCTATATAATGACAATTCTTTATAGTCACAGAAAACAAAAACAAATAAAATCCCACTCACACAAACCGCCCTCTGGGTTAAAACACACACACACACACACACACACACACACACACACACACACACACACTCAGATTTTGTTAAAACTATTTAAATTCCTACCTAAAATGTGGGAGAAAGGGTATTTGCTCATTCATTTGTTCAGCAACTATCTTGGGAGTACCCATGTATGTCCTGGGCCTTGAAGTAGGTGCTGGGGAACATCTGAAAATAGGATGTGGCACAATACAAGGCTTGCAGTCTACCAGGTTCTCTATTCTAATTTTTGAAGCAGTAATATTCTATACCTGCCTTCTCTAGAAAGAAAGGATTCTCCATCTCATTTTACAGAGGAAAAGGTCCATTTTTCAGAGCATCATATTGTGGGCAGTGCATCTGTCTATTAAGGGCTTGAGGGCCCTGTCACAATTTCCCCCAGCTAAACACCAATGAAATCGCCTTTTGGCAAAGATCTCAAGGGAATGCCAACCTTACATGCTCGATTTTCTAGGATATTACTGATTTCAAACATTTTGAGCCAATGTCACCCTCAGCTCCTCAGCTATCACTCCGGCCACCATAATACCTCACTTCAGTCACCACAATAGTCTCCTGACTGGTCTTCCTGCTCCCAACCTTGCCTTCCTTCTCTGCTCCACCCACACAGCTGCCATAGCCATCCTGTTAAAATCTAAGACAGAGCTAGCCTCTTCTCTGCTCCAACACTGTACTGGCTTCCCGTTCACGCAGAGGATGATCAGAAGTCCTTACAGTGGTCTACAGTCCCATTTCTCCAACTTCCTTTTTCCCTCCTCTCCCCTGACCTTCCTGCTCACTCACCTTCAACCACATACCACCCATAATCCTACAGTCTTTGCACTCGGCATCCCTCTGCCTGGAGTATTGTCTCCCACACACCCCAAAGGTGCATGGATTGCTCCCTTACTTTTCAGGTCTTGATTCAATTGTCACCTTCTCAAAGAGGTCTTCCCAACTACCCTATTTAAAATCGCAAATCCCTCTGCCCTCCACACTCCTTATCTTCCTTCCTGGCTAATTTTTCTCCATAGCTCTTATCACACTCTAACTTATTGCACATTTCCCTCATTTGTCTTATTTATTATCTATCTATATTCCACAAAATAAAAGCTCCAAGAGAGCCTGGATTTTTGTTTGTTTTATTCATTGCTGTACCCTCAGTCCCTTGAAGAGTGACTGACAAATTAGGCACTCAAAAAGTATTTGTTGACAGTACTTTAATTTAAATTGACTTAGTCTTATGGAAAATGTGACTACATTCTTCTCATTTTTGTCATTTTACAGAGGACCAGTGAAAACTTCATCAAAGGTTCAGCCTAGTCTTCACACTAATGATTGGGAAGCCCTAACCCAAAAGCTGTAAGTCCCTGGAGAGAACCCTGGCCCTGACCCCCCAAACCAGTTCCAGAAGGAGTGAGCCCTCTTTGATAGTCAGTTCACATCAGCTAGGTGCCTGAATAGCAAATGTCAGAGCTTCTTCTTAAACGCAGGCCGATTTACTTTGCAGACAGTGGGGATGCATTTTAATTTGTTGATGTGAAATCTTAATTGAACTAAACTGCTAGAGGTAGTCTCTGTTCTCTGTCATAGTCTTAATTTAGTTGGCAAAACAAGATATCATCAGAGGAAAATCACGGGCAAAGATGCCGTGCCCAGAGGGTTTGGGGAACACCCTTCTACATTTGGAGGTAGATTGGTATGTGACTGGCACAAGCATGAACCCCACACAACTCAGGACACCGACTTGGCTTTCCGGAGATACTCAGGGGCATCACATAGGCTCAGACACGTGGACTCTCTCAAAGCAGCTGGGCTAACACTGCTCCCCTCCTGTATTCCATGTTTTATGTTTGGTGTTAGAGAGGGGAAGAGGTGGGGGATTTCTCACCTGAAGGTACAGAAGTATGGGAGGTGCCAACTCTATCATTCACCTGCCGTGGGACCTTCAGCAGGTCATTTCCTCTACCCAGGCTGTGGCTTCTCCATCTGTGCAAGAAGGAGGTTGGAATTCATTTCTTAAAGGCTCCAATTGCCAATACGGCACACACACACAACTCTCCCAGGACCCTCAGATTGTGTCAGCATCCAGGTGAGGCTCCTGACTCTTGCCCACAAAATCTTTGATGAGTTCTTGGCCATGGAATACGCTCATACCAATGGCCTCACTGCCTCCTACAGGGGTTCAGGCCACAGGCCTTTCACTAATGTAGTCTTGTCCCTGACCCATAGAATCTCAGGTTGTGATTCTGGTTAAGCCCCTGGGAAGAGGCCTTAGGAATCATTCTTTTTGGTGACAGATGCCCACCCCATCCTCTCAGACTTCTGTCCCCAGGGGCCTCCTACATAAGCTACTAGTCTCACCCTAGAAGTTTCAATCTACTAGGCCTGTCCATATCTGGAGAAGCTTCTGCTGGGGCCTTGCCCCAAGCTCACTCAGCTGCAGCTACCCAAACAGGAAAAGGCAGTTGGCAGGAATTGGCCCCCTGGGCAGTTCAGCTCAGATTCCTGCATGATCTTATTTCAAGGACTGTCTCTGCAGGGAAGTTCCCAGGGAAGTGATTCAGGCCTTGGTATCTCTCTCTGAAGCACAGCTGTAGAAGGGCTAGGGGCAGCTTCTTTGAAGGTCAGATTCCTAAACTGGCAGGTTCTCACTCTGGTGATTCATTGGCTGGGTGATGTCCAAGTACCTGCATTTAGTTACAGGTTCTTCTCATGCTAGGAATCAGGTGCTAGGAGATTTAGCAAAGAGGCATGTCATGTAAAAGGAAGATTGCAGCTTTGCAGTAGGAACCACCTGGCAAGTCCCTTCTGTTCACTGAGCCTGTTTCTTCATCTGTTAAGTGGGGATAATAATACCCCCCTCAGAGAACTGTCAGGAGAATTAGGCATTATAATGCTTCTAGAGTGCGTAGCCTTGTACCTGTTCCAGAGATTGTACACCCCGCATGGCATAGCTTGTTATTATTATTAATGTCCTAGCACAGTGCCTAGCATCCAGAAAGTGTTCGGTAAATGCAATGCAATTGTGATCATCATCCACCAAAGGACATACAGAGCTGCAGAGCTCCTTTCAACTCTTTGGAGATGGTAGCAAACTGCAGATTACCCAGACACATCCCAGAGGTTCCTCTCTCCCTAAATTCTTTTGTCCTGCTCTGCTTCCCCCTCAGTCTGTGAGGAGAGCCAGAATCAGGAAAGCTCTGGTAGCTGGTTGCTGGGATCATGACATTTTGGAGATAAACTATGAGCTCTGCCTCCGTCTACCCCTAGCGGAAATTGGAGATAGCCTTTTCCATCACAGGTTGGAAGGTTTGAGGATGTCAATTTAAAGCCAGCAAGGCTTCTTATACAAGAAGGGTCTGGGCTCATGAGCCACCTTTCTTGAGGTGGGGTCCTTTGTAGACTGGATTCAGCATTTGATTAAGACTCTACGTCAGAAACTGGCCTCAAATTCTAAGTGAAAATTGGATGCATTGACTCACAGGCTTGGGTAGAATTATAATTAAAGTGTCAAAGGAAGCCCAGAACTAAGGCCACAGAAACTGAAACTAGGGACTCAATATACAGGGACATGCTCTCCCATGAAGAAACTAAAACCTGGTGACATGATTGAGACTTGGCTCACTTTACAATGGAAAACTAGAAAAGGTCAGTTATGGGTAGATCTGTGGATGAGGCAGCCCCAGGCAGATTAATGCAATAGACAGTACAAAGGTCCTAAGTCAGGAATGAGCTTGTTCTAGGAACAGAAACAAGCCAAGGTGGATGAAGAACAGTGAGTCAGGAAAGAACAGTAAGAGATGACAGTGAAGAAGGATCTTGTAGGCCAACCTATGGAATTTTTATTATATTCAAAGGATTGCAGGAAGCCTTTGGAGGGTTTTAAACAATAGAGGGAGGTAATCTAACTTATGTTTTTAAAAGAACATTCTGGTTACTGTTTGTAAAGGAGACCAGAGGTCAAAGTAGAAGGAGGGTTTAGAGAAAAGGCTAGGACAGGAGCAGATTTGGGGACAGGTGGGGTTAAGAGTTCTGCTCTGGTCATGTTAAATTTGAGTTGCTGATTAGTTGTATTAGTATCCTAGGGCTGCTCTAATAAATAATCACAAACTAGGTGGCTTTAAACAACTAAAATTTATCCTTTCACAGTTCTGGAAGCCAAAAGTCCAAAATAAGGTGTCAGCAAGGCTGATTCCTTCTGGGTACTCTGAGGAAAAATGTCTCATATCTGTCTCCTAGATTTGGTGGTTGCCAGTGATCTTTGGCTTGTAGACACACCATTCCGATCTCTGTCTCCATCTTCACATGGCATTCTCCCTGTGTGTTTCCTGTCTTCTGTATGTCTCGATGCCTTCTCCTCTTCTTATAAGGACACCAGTCACATTGGGTTTAGGGCTTACTCTCATCCATTATGACCTCATCTTAACTTGATTATATTTGCAAAGACTCTATTTTTTCAAAAATAAGATCAATAGTCACAGGTGAAAAACGTTAGGACTTAAATATATCTCTTTGGGAGACAAAACTGACATCAAAAGAGATGTTAAGTGGGCTGATAGGTATACAAGATGGAAGTTTAGAGGAGAGAGATAGTTTACAGATACGAATTTGATAATCATAAAAAACAGCCATGGGGCTTGACACAGAGAGAGAATAGAAGACGTGCTAGGTTGGGCTCTGGGACTGTCCAATATTCAGTGATTTGTGGAAGAGAGGGAGCAAACATAGGAGACTGAGAAGAAGTGATCAGTGAGGTAAAAAAAAAAAAAAAAAAAAAACAGGTGAGAATGGTGTCCTAAAAGCCAAGAGATCATATTTCAAGATAAAAGTAGCAGTCAACATTGTTGAGAAGTAGCTTTCAGACCCAGTAGCATGTCGACCATTAGTGATCCTAACATGATTAATATCAGTAATGGAGATGGGAGTCCACCTTGAGGGGCTGTAGGGAGAATGTGAGGAAGTGGAGACAGCAACTATACACAATTCCATCAAGAATTTTTGCCACAAAGCACAGTAGAAAAATTAGGTGGCAAAAGAGGGAAATGTAGAGAGTGTTGTTTGTTTATGCTTTAAAGCTGGAATACACTAGAAAATGTTTGTATGATATTGAGCATGTTCTAGCATAGCAGTTGGCTGTTGATGGGAGCAGGGACACTCAATCCACTGTATAAAGAGGGAAGGCAAATTATGTGAATACACATACAGATGGGTAAGCAGAATTGGTGCTCAGAAAATTCAGAAGCACCTTGCCTACCTGCTCCTATTTTCTTATTATTTTATTTTATTTTATTTAAAAAAAATTTTTTAGGCATGACAACCCTTGGTCGACCTCACAGATTGCAAGGAACTTGTCAGCTTACAATCCTTTATTTTTTATTTTTTACATCTGCAGCAACTGGTCTTCCTAGGTGGTCTCCCATCCAAGTACTAACCAGGCCTGACCCCACTTAGCTTCTGAGATCAGATAGGATGGGGCTTATTCAGGGTGGCATGGCCATAAATCTGTTTCTATTTTCTCCATGAGACATGAGTCAAGGCCATCAGCTGAAAGTGAGGGGTGAAAGATGTTTGAAGAGACAGAAGAAGTTATGAAGCAGAAGTTCTGATGAGTGGGAAAGTGAATATATTTGATTACAGAACAATACCTGTCCTCCTGAGATTTTCTCTTCATACTTGGGACTCTTTCTAGACATATTTCTCTGGGTCTTCAGCTCCTCTCAGGAAAGAGCTCTGATAGCCCTATTTAGGTCATATATCTATCTCTGGTCCAATCACTGTATCCAGAGAATGAGATACTGGTCAGACCTGGGTCATGTGCCTACCCCTGTGACTAGAGGAGTTGATATTATGACTACAGCCCCAGCAGAACCACACAGAGTAGGGGAGGGGTAGTCCCCGAAGAAAACAGGGATGTTAGACAAAAAGCAAAAGATGTCCACTATCCTCAACTGTTCTCACAGGGTTATCCTGAGGCCCAGTGAGACAATGTCTGTGAAATTGCATTGTGGATTGCATTACACAATATTATTACAGTAGCACTTACTAAATGATGGATTTGATTATTTGTTCACTCAGTAAACAGTTACTGATCCTTTAAGTGAAACTTTGTGCTAGGTTCATGAAGGAGAAGAGACAAATCAGGAATCGGATGTGATCCTCCCAGTGAAGGAGCTTATAGTTTAGTAGAGCTGTAATGGTCAACTTTGCCAGGTTATGTTGTGATAACAACCCCAAAATCTCTGTGGTTTTTAACAGTTAAGGTTTATTTCTTGCTCATCAGCTTCAGGTCAGCTTTGGCTCTGCTCCAAGAGTCTTCTTCATTCTAGCATTCTAGCATACGCCATTCTTATGGCAGAAAGTAAAGAGAATGCTGTGATGGCTCCTAAAGTTTCTGCTCTGATCGTTTCTATTCTCATTTGATTGGCCAAGGCAAGTCACATGACTAAAACTGGTTACAATGGGATAATGAAGTATCCTCCTTCCACAGGGAGTTATTGAAAGTCACGTGGCAATGTGTGGCAATTTATAATACATTTACAGAGAGGAAAAGTAAATAATTGGGAAAATCACAAAAGAGGTCTTCTCAGGGGCAGGGAGATGGACAAGATGACAAGGTGTCATCCTTGCAAAGCAAGCCTCAGTCTTCATCCTGCTTGCTTCTCTCTTCCACTGTAGCAGTAAAATGAGTTTGTGTTTTGTTTTGTTTAGAATAAGATCCCATAATTTATTTTGCTCATAATGTCATAAAAGAAAAAATATATTGGCTATTCATAGTTGCATGCATTCCAGTATGAATTTCATTGTTTTTGGATTCAGTTAGTTTATTATTACAGCAATGATTTGGGTTAAATGTTTATGTAACAGAAACCTTCTGTTTCTTATCATGTGATGATCAATAAAATTAATTTTATAACTATCTTGTCTGTTTTCTTTGTAGTTATCAAATGTAGTACACAGATGGAAAAAGCTTGTGAAAGTGGATCCTGGCTTATCAGAATTAATGAGCTGCCTACATGGCGGGCATGTGGTCTAATTGATACCAGCCCTGAGCAGGTTTGCACTTTTAATCATTAATGCCCTGCAGCCTGCTGGAAGCATGGAAAGAAACAGGCTGACTGGGACATGTGAGAAGACAGGGCCAGGGCCACAGGGGGCCTCCCACTGTCCAGGAGGGGCCTGCCTAAAGGTACAAGTGGAACTCAGGGCCCTGTTGCTAGGTACAACTTTGGCGGTCCTGCCTCAAAGGAGGCAGGAAGATCTCTCCCCTGGGTATCCTCCAATGTCAAACATCTCAATAGGTGCCGGGGCACAGCTCAGGCCTAAGGAGAGGGTTGCATATCATTTATTCCAGCATTTATTCACTCAAAAATATGTGTTTGTTCCAGGCACTGGACATAGTAATAAACAAGACAGACAGGATCTCTGTGCTTTCGGAGTTTCATTTTAGTCTGAGAAGCAGACAATAAAAAAAGTTAAGGATTAAATCAGCAAAAGGAGATCAGTTAGTAATAAGTGCTGGGTGGACAATAAAAGGGTAACGTGATACGAATACTGAGGGCGAGGGGTAGACTTACTCTAGACTTACAGTCAGGGAAGGCTGCTCTGCAGAGTTAACATTTATACTGAGATCGAGGCATGTGAAGGAACTGCTTTGCAAAATGCTGGAGGAAATGCATTCTAAATGTTGGAAACAACAGGTATAAAGACCCCAAGGCAGGAAAATGCTGCAATTATCTGAGAAACGTAAAAGAGACAAGTGTGACTAAAGCATAGTGAGCAAGAGGTAAAATGATTGGAGTTGGGGTTGGAGAGTTGAATAAAGGTCAGGTTATACTAAGTTTTGTAAAACCAAGTATATTACTCAATAGACAATCAGGAAGAATAAAAAAAAAAACACTCTATTTCAAGTAGAAAAATTTAATTTGAGGAATCAGTTGCAAACATGTTAGAAGGGCTAGAGGAGCAAAAAGATGAAGATGAGGTTTTGCAACGATTAGTAATTATAGGAAGTCACTGTCAACCCTAGGCTGGAAGAGCAAAATGGAAATGGTGATAACCATAGTTGAAAATCGCTGGGCCATTGAGGCTGCTATTAGGAACTGAATTGCCTGAGCAGAAAACCAAGAGCAAGCAACTGGCCATTTCTAGAGGTACCATCAAAATGCAGAAAAGAACATGGCTTCTCCCTTACTCCTGCCCTAGTCTCCAGCCAGTAGTTCTAATTGGCAGAACAAACAGAAGGCCAGCTGATGAAATCCTCTATTATACCAGGGTAAGGGTTTGGATATCATTCTACAGGCTCTCCTTCAGGAGCTCTGCATTTAATATGCAGAATAGGATGCAGGGGCAATTTGATCACCTCACATCACATCTGTAAAATGGGACTGACAATAGTCATGGGTTTGTTATGAGGATACAGGGAGATAATGTATATAAAATACTTAGCCCTGTGCCTGACATTTAGTAAGGGTTTGCTACACATGAAGCTATACTGAAAGTACAACCAACATCATGTGGGGGACACCCAGACTTTTTGATAAAGGATAAAGGCAGTCTTAGCACTTGAAAAGGATGGGAACCAAGGGTCTTAAGAGAGCTAACTCTAGACAAATTGATAAAGTCAGAGAATCTTTGTGTCCAGTTTGCTCCCACAGGGTTCACACAAAAGACCTTTGTTGCTCTGTTTCAGTAGGCTCTGCTTGGGCCTAAGTGGAAAATCTAGAGAATATGGGGTATGATGATGGTTGAAGGAGTCTGGTGGAGGATTTGGTACCAGACAATGAGCATTGTTCCAGTTAGCTACTGCTGTGTAGAAAAATATGTGAAAGCTTAGAGCTTAAAACAATCCTTTTTTTATGCTCATGACTCACTGGTTCAAGAATTTTGATGGGCATAGTGGGGGATGGCTTATCTCTATTCTACAATGTATAAGGCCCCTACTGGTAAGATTAGAAGAATATGGATTTCTCAATAGCTGGTGGCTGGAATCACCAAAAGCTTATTCACTCGTATGTCTGGCACCTGAGCTGAGTTGACTTAAAGAAGATTACTGGAGGCCAGAGTGCCTAAAGGTGGCCTCTCTAGGTGGTTTAGCTTCCTCACAACATGGCAGCTGCAGGGTGGTCAGACTTCTTGTGTAGTGATTTGGAGCTCTAATTTTGACTTTTCAAGGTGGAAGGTGCATCACCTTTTATGACCAAGCTCAGAAGTTTCTCAGCATCACTTCGTTGCAACCTATTGGTCTATAATCTATGAAGCCACGGGCCCACTGAACTCAAAAGGAGGGGAGCTCTTTCCACCTCTTGACAGGGGAAATAATAAGGTTCATATGAGATGGGAGATATTAATGTGGTTATTATTAGAAGGTAAAACCTTCCATGGGCCTACAGATTAGAACTCATACTTTCATACTTCACATGGTCCTGGGACCTTGCCACCCATCATAGAAAGACAAGGTCTGAGGTCCCTGAAAAGATGGGGTCAAAGGCACATGCCCCTGTTTGTGTCCTGCGTTAATCTTCAGTGGAAGCCTCCCCAAAACCTAAAAAGGGAGGAAATCTCTGGTCCAGAATAAGTCTTCAGAGAGTTCACTACTAAATACTCAGAGGACAAGTGTCACATTAGAAAGCAAGAGAGCTGGAAATCACTTGGGAGTCTCATCACATCTGACACTGGTTAACGATCATGATAGTGTTGATGGATATTTACGGAGTGCTTATTTGGGATCAGGCACTTAAATACATCTTTTTTCATTAAACCTCCAAAAGGAAATGTAGAGCCTTAAATTCACATCTTAGAAAAGTAAAAGGTTGAAAATTAATGAGCTGAGGATCTATCTTAATAAGTTAGAAAGAAACACAGCAAAATAAACTCAAAGGAAACAGAAGGAAGTAGCAACATGAAGAATAGAAACTGAAGAAATAGAAATCAAATAAACAACAGAGGGGATGAGCCAAGCCAAAATTCAATTTTGTGAAAGATGATAAATCTCTGATAATATTAATCAAGAAAAAGTTGAAAGAAGACAAAATAAAACAATGTCAGGAATGCAAAGCTGGATATTGCTATGGGTGCGTTGGGCATTAGAAAGAAAGTAAGAGGATATTATGAATAAATTTTATACCAATAAAGTAGAAGATATATGTGAAATACACAAATTGCTCGAAATATATAACTTACTAATGCTGACTCAATTTGAAATAGAAAATCTGAATAATTCTATAACCATCAAAGAAATTGAATAAAAAAAAAGAGTTGGCAAGGATGTGAAGTAAAGAGAAACTTCATTCGCTCTTGGTGGGAGTGCAAATTAATACAGTCACGATGGAAAACATTCTGGAGGTTCCTCAAAAAATTTAAAATGGATCTACTTTTTGACCCAGCAATTGCATTTCTGGTGCAATTTATCCAAAGAGAACCAAAAGATAATATGTAAATGTAATGCCCTGGTTCGGAACTCCACGAGCCAAGAAGGAAACTGACACTGATGCAAGCGCAAGAGGGAGTTTACTGACCAACTCGAGTTTGGACCCCACTCATTCACTGACACAGCAGTGGTTGAGAGGAGCCCTGACCAAGGGGTTGGGACCTAATTTAAAGGGTAAAACTGCAAGCCTTGGGGAGATGCCTTGGCGTTACCTGATTGGGGGGTTAGGTTGACCTTTAAAGGGATTGGGTGGTAGGTTGTTGGGTCTGCGTGCAAAGGGGGTCGTGTGCAGTTGGGGCTGTGTGCAGAGGGGGTCGTGCACAGTGCGGCAATATGCCAAGAGGGGCTGTGTGCAGAAAGGGCCGAGTGCAGAAGGTGCCGGGTGCAGTAATCAGGATATGTGCTGGAGGAAATAAGGGTGGGGGTGCCTTAAGGGCCCACCGATTAGCTGGCTTGGCTGGTTTGTCCAGGTGGTAAGGCATTGTTCTTGACCACTGGCCTTTGGGGAATTTTTCTTACAATTCATCTCGAGATCACTCAGAAAAATGGAATAATTCCAGTCTTTCATAAAAATCTGTGCATCCCTATGTTCATTGTAGCTCTATTCACAATAGCCAAGATATGGAAGCAACCTAAATGCCTATTAACAATTAGATAAAGGAGTTTTGGTTCATATATGCAATAAAATATTACTCAACCATAAAAACATGAAATCCTACCATTTGCAACGACATGGATGGACCTAGAGGTTATTATGCTGAGCGAAATAAGTCAGACAAAGATAAATACCATATGATTTCATTTATATGAAGAATCTAAGAAACAAAAAGAACAAACTAATCAAAAACAGACTAAAAATATAGAGGACAATCTGGTGATTGCCAGAGGGGAGGGAAATTGGGGAGCCAGGAGAAAGGGGTGAAGGGTTAAAGAAGTACAAATTAGTAATTGATAGAGGGTCACCGGGATGGGGAGTATGGCATAGGGAATGTAGTTGGCAGTAATGTAATGGCTATGTGTAGAGCCAGATGGGTAACAGAGTAATCAAGGGATCATGTCTAAGCAACGTACTGTATACTTGAAACTAATAATAAAATGAAATAAAATGCAAAAAAATAAAAAATTGAATCAGAAGTAAAAAAATCTCTACAAAGGAAACCTAGGCTTCACTGGCAAGTTCTAACTCTTTAAACCCCCTAAGAAAAATAGAATTCCCTTCTTCAAATGAGGAAACTGGAGCTCTGAGAGTCCAAACAACCTGCCTAAGGGCCCAGAACTGGTAAATATCAAAGGCAAGATTTGAACCCTGGTTTTATCCTGGCTCAAAGCAGGGGTAGTTTAGTCATTGACATTCCCCAGCCTCCTCTTCAAATGCTATAACTAGTAGCATATATGTGAAGGTGAAGGACAAGGTCTTGATTAAAAAAAAAGAAAAAGGAAAAAGTATAGATTCCGGATTTGCAGAGATGGAAGATAAAGCTCTTTCTGCCCGGGGAAGCCCTAGAAACAAGAAATCTGGTTACATTCACACAGAGAAGGACCCTGGAGATTATCCCCAGGACTCACCCCATCACCCTTCAAGACCTATTCAAAAGCTACCATTGTTTCTCTGTAGGACACCATAAACCCTTCCCTGAGCCCCATAGCTCCCCCAGCCTTCTGCACCCTTAGATGCTCAAAGCACTGTGTCTGGGCCTCTTCTATACATTGTTTGCTGTGTGTGATTCTCACTAATGTTTTCCAACCTTGAAAACACGTGGGTCCCTAGGAATACAGACCTTAGTTTGAGAGACCTGCATCAAAAAGTTAAATGTTGGCACTCTAAGTGATCCCTGGGACTTTGAAACTAAGGCAGCTATTATAATCATCTAGATCATCCAGAGTATATTCTTGTTAAAAGGTATTTTTAAGATTTTTCACTAAAATAAAAACTAAAAATTTAAATATTCATATAGCAAACTGTGTGATCCCTGAAGACAGATTTTATCTTTATAACAGGTAAGAACTATTCTATGATATAATCTAGGATTTTATTATCTCTCTAAATCAAAATTAAATCTAACTTAACTTCTGTGAAACACTAGATTATTGTTCCATCTCTTTACTCCCTCCTAGGTAATAGGATTATATATCCACATTCTTTGCCAGGTAACTGCAGATTCCTTCTGTGGGTGGAGTGTATTACTCCATCCCTTGACTCTGGGCTTGGCCATATGATTTGTTTTGGCCAGTAGTATTTCAGCAGACTTAAGGTGAGCAGAGATTTAAAATGGGCTGGAACATTGGGGCTGTTAGTCTTGTGCTTCTTCTGTTTCCATGAGATAAACATTCCCTGATTAGCCTGCTGGTCCTGGAAAAGGGTGAAAGACACGTGGAGCAGAGCCAAACCACCCTAGCCAAAGCCAGCCTATAAGCAACTAGCCCCCAGCTGGGCCCCAAACACATAAACGAAATAAATGCTTACTATTATATGCACTGAAATTTGATGATTGTTATACAGCATTATTGTGGCCATAGTTAACTGATATAATAAGCCCCTTTACACCAAGATGACCAGGTCCTCAGTTCTGCCAGTACCACAGCTGTACCCCTGACTACACTGTGACACACATCTGAAAGGGGGGTTCTGAGGCAGCTCCATCTCCTCTGTGAAAAGTCCAGCCATAGAAACCTTTGCCAAGGCTCCCAAAATTGTGCTCAGGCCTTATAGACATTCATAGCCCTCAAGGATAACCTAAATTTGATTCTCAAATCCATAAATCCATAACTTTAGGCAATTCATTTAATCGTTTTATTTATTTATTTATTTGCTTGTTTATTTGTTTGTTTATTTATTTATTTTACTATTATTGGAAACAATAATAGTACCTACTTCATAGGGTTCTTGTAAGAAATAGGTGAATACATATAAAGTGCCTAACGCAGTGCCTGGCATATAGTTAGTGTGAAATGAATACCAGCTGTTACTACCATTATGTGTTTGTTCGCCCGAGTATTCTTCTTTCTAGGTCCTCCCATCTCAGAAGACCTGCAGTCATATGAGCTCAGGTCTCTGCTCTGGTAGAATTCATATCTTCATTTCCTTTTTAGTCTTGAGAGTTCCAACTAACCCTCCTGAGTTGGACCCATCCCTCTTGAATCTGGGAAGCAG
Source organism: Eonycteris spelaea (assembly GCA_003508835.1). Classification (NCBI taxonomy): domain Eukaryota; kingdom Metazoa; phylum Chordata; class Mammalia; order Chiroptera; family Pteropodidae; genus Eonycteris; species Eonycteris spelaea. The sequence goes on from PUFA01000039.1 coordinate 8,871,970, forward strand.
TAAACCTCTAATCCAAATCTCTGTTAATTTAAAAAGCCTGTGTGGAAGTTGTCTTCTGGGTGGCCTGCTACTTGCAGCTTTTCTCTTTACCTAGAAACGCACAAATCCTCATGAGGATCAAGAAAGTCAAAACGTCAAGAACACAAAGTCTGGCTTTTTCCCCAGGAGGGTTGGAATGCTTTTCATTCCTTTGAGGTGAATCAAAGGAAAAACTAAACAGGGTTATTTTCTCAATAAGGTATTTCCCCATTCCCTGCTTCATCCAATTCTCAATAAATCTTCCTTACTAGACTGTGTGAATTCCTTGGCTCTGATTTATTCACTGTGTACCTCCAGAGCTTAGCGCAGAACCCACACTTAGTAGGTATGTGATAAATGCTGAGTAAATGAGTGAATGAAGAATATGTGTTATAAGACGAAGACAATTGCCAAACTAGGGGTAGAGAAATAAACATGAGCCAATAATGTATGCTCTGGCTCATACACTGAGGCCCATACAGGAAAAGTACCAAGACTCCTCAGTCCTCAAAGACTTAAGGCTACGAAGCAAACAAAGCTCAACAACACAAATCACCTGCTCTGTCCCACATCAGAAAGAGAGCTCTCTGAGGTACTTGCTTGGGAAACAGATGTGGGCTTGACAATATGGTGCTCAGAACACTTAAGTGAGAGTGAGAATGTGGCCTAAGATTTTAAGGTCTGAGAGGGGCTCGGACACTCAGCAGCAGGCCACCAGCTTATCAGGTGTCAGAATATCATGAGCAAAGGCACAGCACAGGAATGAGTTTGCCATTTGTGGAAAATAACAAGGAGACTAGCATGACCTGGCTGTAGAACTTGTGATAGGGAGTCATGGGAGATAAGCTTGGGTATTTCAGGCTGTGACCTGAGTGTGGAGACCTGGAAGTCAGGCTAAAATCTGGGTCTTGATGAATCAGGCAACAAAGAACAAGTTCCTATGATACACTGGACAAGGAGTTAATATCTAAAATATATAAAGAACTCATAAAATTCAATAATAAGAAAACAAACAATCCAATTTAAAAATGAGCAGAAGAAATGAATAGATATTTCTCCAAAGAGGAAATACAGATGGCCAAAGACATATGAAAAGATGCTCAAGGTAACTAATCATCAGAGAAATGCAAATTAAAACCACAATAAGATATCACCTCACACCTGTCAGAATGGCTATCATCAATAAGTCGGAGAACAAGGGTTGGCAGGAAGTGGAGAAAAGGGAACCCTCATATACTGTTGGTGAGATTGCAGATTGGTACAGCCACGATGGAAAACAGTCTGGAGGTTCCTCAAAAAATTAAAAATGGATATACCTTTTGACCCAGCAATTACACTCTTGGTATTTATCTAAAGAAAACCAAAATGATAATTCATAAAAATCTATGCATCCTTATGTTCACAGCAGCACTATTTACAATAGCTAAGATATGGAAGCAACCTAAATGTCCATTAACAGATGATTGGATAAAGAAGTTATGGTTCATATATACAGTGGAATATTCCTCAGTCATAAAAAAATGAAATCCTATTATTTGCAATGACATGGATGGACCTAGAGGTTATTATGTTGAGCGAAATAAATCAGAGTAAGATAAATACCATATTTCACTTATATGTAGAATCTAAGGAACAAAAAGAACAAACTAATCAAAAACAGACCCACAAATATAGAGGACAATTGGGTGATGGCCAGAGGAGAGGGTAGGGAGGGGGCTAGGAGAAAGGGGTGAAGGTTTAAAGAAGTACAAATTAGTAGTTGATAGAGGGTCATGGGGTGGGGAGCATGGCATAGAGAATGCAGAGAACAGTAAGGTAATGGCTATTTGTAGAGCCAGAGGAGAGAAAGAGTAATCAGGAGGATTGTTTAATAAATTGTATAAATGTCTAATCAATGTACTATATACTTGAAATTAATTTAAAAAAAAAAAAAAAACCAAGTTCCTGAGATGAGGTGTGACAAGCATCTACCAGCAGCAAGAGTTCTCTTTCCTTTCATTTCAGGACTAGATGAGACTCGAATCCAAGCCAGATTCCAGCCATGAGCCCACTAGAGGGGCACATCACTCAACTCCTCTAAGAAAATGGAATTTGTATTGGTGAAAATGTTTGGTTGCAATTAATAGAAAAACTTTAGCCAACTTAAGTAGAAAATGATTATACTAGAAAGAACTGGAATCACAGAATCAAAGAAAATACTGAAGTGGCTGTTCCAGAAAGATGAGGAACCAAGACAATGAAATCAAGGGAGCTAGGGCTAAGGAATAATCTCTTCATGGTACTGCCTTGGGGATAAATGAATTCCATTTTCATGTCATTCCATTCAAGATTAGAGGGAGAGAAACAATCTGCTCAGCTTAGCTTGGGTCACATGCCAACTCCTCAGCCAAGGAATGGAGAGTATCTTCATTCACAGTCCACTAAGATTGTCATTGTTGAAGCAGTGCCCTTCCAAATCCCCAAAGCAGGTGCCAGGGGAAATGGATACTGGACAGGCCAAAACAGTAGTCTTCTATTATAAGATGTGTATACTGGAAAAACCTTGGGCCCAGTTGGTCATGGAGGCTAGGGAGAGAGGAAGGATGGAGCCATACCAGAACAGGGAGGTGGTATATGTGATGCTTATTTTTATGGGTCAACTTGACCGGGACATGGGATGCCCAGATATCTGGTTAAACATTATTTTGGGGTATGTCTGTGGAGGTGTTCCTGGAGGACATGAATTGGTAGACTGAGGGAAACAGATTGTCCTCCCCAGTGTGTATGGGTAAGAATGTTTAACCAGATATCTAGGCAACCTGTGTCCCAGTCAAGTTGACACAGAAAATTAACCAACCTGTCGAAGGCTCAAATAGAACAAAAAGATGGAGAAAGGTTGAATATTCTCTCTTCCTTACTGCATGAGCTGGGAAATAAGTCTTCTCCTGCCCTCAGCACTCCTGGTTCTCACGCCTTCAAATCCAGACTGGAATCTAAACCATCAGCTCTCAGGCTCTCTGGCTTTCAAAGTACCCGTCAACTTCCCTGGGTCTTCAGCTTGCAGATGGCAGATCATGGGACTTCTGAGCCTCCCTAATTGTATGAGCCAATTCCCTAGAATAAGTCTCATTTCCCATTTGTGTGTGTGTGTGTGTGTGTGTGTGTGTGTGTGTGTGTGTGTTTATATCTAGCATTTTATTGGTTCTGTGTTTCTCTGGAGAGAGCCTCTGAAACTGAATAATCATATACATTTATGACTGGACCCCTAGGCTTCAGAGCTTAAAAGCACACCTCAAGTTCTTCCCTTAGGGACTGTCAGGGTGACCCAGGGGTGAGAAATGAGCTGGTGTGGAAGAAGGGACCATTACATTTCAAGGTGGAAACCTAGACAGTGTTGAGAAGTGAATCTATGAGACTTAATAATTTAATAGTTCCAAGGGGGAGGAAGGAGAGACTTGGCATTTCTAGGAAAAGTCAAGCAGAGTGTCAGGGTGCTCTCCAGCTTTCCCAGCTTCGACAAATCAAAACAGAATTTCAGAGGAAAGGAACAGAAGCCAAGAGCCCATGCAGGGAGAAGCAGGGAAAAAACCTCTTTGTCTTCATATAGCTGAAAGAGAGTCAAATGGGAGCAAGGGTTTGTTAGGAAAGTAGAGATTACCCAACCTGCCCGTTCCAAACCCAAGAGCAAGGAAAACAGGCCCATCTGGGAACCCTGATGCTGAACAGACACCCTAGATGCGTACTCAGGACAAAGGAAATCCTGCTCATAGGGTTGGGGTCTCCCCTGAGCTTGACCGAGACCTGGCCTTAGAGATGGTACGAGTTCTGAGCACAAGTGGCACAGGGATTTGTAAGCTTTTTAGGAACCAGGTAGGGGCTAGGAAGGCCTAGGGGTAGGTGACATCAGGAGGAGGAGATAACAAGGTTCTAGATTCATTCTCCATTCTCCTCTGTTCTGCTCGGTGCCCATGGGAAGCTGACCTCTATGGACAATGTATCGCCCTGGTTCTGCGGCCTCAGCTCCCTGTTGGGCTTGGCCAATAGGAGGCCCTGGCAGGAGACAAGCTCTACTGCTGGACCTTGGTATTGGCAGTAGCTACAGTCCTTTACAGAAGGCCACAGCTCCTGTAGGACAATGGCTCTCCCACATACAGTTCTCACCAGATTCTGGCAACGCCAATCCCCCTTTACCCCTTTCCCTTCCAGCCAAGAACTGGTTAAGTCCTTCTCCTGTGGCTAGGCCCTGGGTGCCTCTGTGTCTTCTGTCGTTTCGGATAACCCCGCCCAGGAAATATTCCCTTCATTGGCTTCTCTTCAACTTACACTCTGAGTGCGCCATCTCTTTTCTGCAGGGCCCCTTACTATGGCACAGCAGTGTGGAACCATTCTGTCACCTTAGCCCTTTGGTGGGTGTCCTTGCCCAGGGCTGCTTCAGATCGACCAACAACAATCAAGGGATTGCAATCAAGTGTTCTCTGGTATGTGGCCGGGCTCTTAAGAAGTTATTCTGTAACCTCCCTATGGAGAATAGTAACAGGGCAGAGACTGGCCAGCCCAGGAAAGGCCATCAGCTAGACAAAGGCCCTCTGGCCTCAGTTTCCCACCAGAATGGGATCTCTCCCCTTCAGCCCTCCATCGGTTACTCCTGCTGCTATCTCATTCTGTTCCTTGTCCCCTCCATGGACTCTTTCCAGCAGGGAAGCCAGGTTCCCTCTATAATCTACCCCTAAACTTCAGCTGTCTTCCACTTACTTCCTCCTTTACCCAGAGATAATCCTTTTTCCCCCAACCCCTTCAGAGCATAAAGAGGAGCAGGAGAGAAGATTGGGACCCTTCTCTGAGCCTTACACAACCACCCCAGACCTTGGTTTCCCCAGGAAGCAGCAGATAGGAGGAGGCCTGTCTCAGACCGAAGATAAGCCAGCTGCTCATTAAGGAAGCTGAGAACCAAGGGAGGTGACTAATGGTGTCAGAAGCAGGTCCCAGAACAAGCAGAGAAGTGAGCAACGGCATCAGAATTAACTGTGGGAGAAAAGAGGAGAGGAGAGTCAGTGCCCAGAGCAGGCAGAGCTCTCATTCCCAAAGGAGTCTCTAAGGATAAAACAAAACCAGCCTGACCCTCTCCTCTAGGACCTGTCATCTTAGAAAACAGAACTACTCTGTCACCTTGTATGGAGCAAGAAGTGGTTGGGACATGGTGTGAATGAAAAAGGGATTCTATAGAAAGTAACCTCACAGGATGATCTTATCATAAATTCCTAACTGGGCAGGTCATGGTGGGTAGTCAGGCCCCAGTCATATAACCTTTTTTAGTAAAAGGTTGATTTTTGTCTTAAGCAAGCCCTGTCCATTGTTTTTGTGCATTTAGGTTGACAAACCTTTGAAATAAGCATCACCACCCTTAAGAAAGCACATAATCATGTTAATGATCCTATCATCCAGCACCCACCTTGCTTTCTCCCACCTCCATATAATCGTTTTTACCTTCTCTCCTTAACTTCAAATGCACAAAAGAAACTGGGAAATTGTCGTTCTTGGGAGCATTTGAGATCTTGCTTCCCAGTAATTGTCATCAGTTTGGCTCAATAAATGCATAAAAATTCTCTACAGGTTTGGACATTTCTTATATCCACATGGATACAGGCAAGGATGTTTATTCATTTATTTCGCAAACATTTATTGAGTGCCTACTACTTACTGGGGGCCAGAGGTCAACATAATCCCTGCCCTCCTAGAGCTTGCTTCCTGATGCATTTAAAATATCACCTCCCTACTGTGGGCTACAAAATTGCACTTGTTTTGATTCCTGTCCTCCTCTCCAACTGAGCTTTGTGGCCCTCTTCCCTCTCACTCTGCTCCAGCCACAAAGCCTTCTTGCTGCATCCTGAGCTTGCCAAGTTCATTCCCATTTCAGGGCTCTTGCATTAGCTGTTCCCTCTGCCTGGACCACTCTTCTCCCAGACCTTCCTTCTCATCGCTGCCTCTTTCTAGTCATTCAGATCTCAGTAAGTTTTCCTTAGCAGAAAGAAAAGCACTCCGGGTGGTGGGAAAATCCTGAGGTGGGAAAAAAGTTGAAAAACTGCAATCAGTGTGGCTGGGGCAGAGACAGCAAAGAGAAAAGGGAAGTGATTTAGCCTGAGTTCTCCTGAAAGCCAACCATGGAACAAAGGCTGTGATCCAGGCAGCAGGGGCGAGGGTTAGAGACAGAAGCTCATGTGAGAGTGTATGACTGTGTTACTGAGTTGGCTACAGCTTTAAGCAACCAGGGAGCATTCTGAAAAGATTTATGAAAGGTCCCAGAACAAGTAAGAAGCCTCTGTTTATTCAGTGGTTCCCACTCCATTGTAAAGAGTTATCCCCAGGGCATTAACTACCCTGCACTTTAGGCTGCACTTCAGGCTGCAAAGCCAGCAGTTCCCTAATCACAAAGAAGCCCTGGAGCAGAAAGCCAGAGGGTAAGGTCAGAGGCCTGAGGAGAAGGCGCTATCGGGTTGGCCCCATGAACTGGTTGAAGCCAGACTGAAACTGTTTGTCACAGCAGCGGGGGAATAAGAGGTAACGCTGGGACAATTTGAAGTGGGGCTCAAGAGTAAGAGGGACACTATGTGACATGGAAAGGGAGGCTAGAGATATGAGGGATAGCTGTATATGTCAACAGTCGGGGGTGGAAGCTGGTCTGGGCAGGCATGTGTTCCTGACACAGGTGAAAGAGGAAACTGTAGTGATCTGAACCCAAGGATACCTCTTCTTTGCAGGGTACCCAACCAGACCAGTGCTCACCCCTTCATGTGCCAAGGAGGCCATTTCTCACTTTTTGGGGAATTTAATAAGTATCCCACAGCATAGCCCCACAGGAAAGATGAGGAGGCAGGGCATTCATTAACTTGCTCTTCAAGGTACGCGCATGTGACTTGTGCTGGATGAAAGGCTGGGAAGGATTCTCAGTGTTTATCAAGAGACTCTGGCTTGGTGTCTAAGTATGCACATTCATTCAGGAATCCGCATCTATTTACTGAGCATCTACTATGTGCCAGACACTGTGCCAGGCACTGTCCCAGGCACTGGGGACTCGGGCAGTTGTCAAGAGCCCCATGGCCCCTGCCCTCACCAAGTCCACATCTCAGCAGGTGACATGCAGACTTGGTATATGTTTCAAACATGTTTCCATGGGCACATGGCACAGGTGTGTATTACCTGGTAGAGGACTAAGATGCTGTTTTGCTTCCTCTATAATCTACCCTTGTTCCCACTCCCACTCCCCCAGGACCTCCAGCCCCACACTGACAGCTCCAGCAAGCAAACAATCCCAACCCTCTTGAGCTGGAGGCCAGCTCATTCTCATTTCTCAGGAAGTTTAATTTGCCAACAGCCAGAGGCAATGACAGCAGCTCTGGAACTCTGGCTGCTGGTACTCTGGCCTGGGATAGGCAGCCCAGAAATAATTGCCTCTTTGAGTATTTTATTGAGCTTCCTGCTTGTGGGGGCCATACCCTCACAGGGCTGCTTCTTAATGTGAGGAATGAGTTAGGCCTGTGAGGCTGGTGGAGCTGCTTCAAGGAGACGGTGGAGGGTCCGCCTCAGGACGTACCTGTCCATCCTCCTTCCTCCAAAGCCACATTATTCAAGCAGGAGTTTGGAGAGCATCTGCAATCTATCTGTCACATGCACCAAAGCCTCTCTACCCTGTGGTCGGTCATACACTTTCCCCCAAGGTCTGTCTCAAACCCTGGAAGTTCCTCCCTGTGCTGGCTGAGGTGGGTGGCCCTGAGCCTCAAGCTGAGCTCCTAAGGCTGCTTTGCTCTAAGGAATCTCCCCTTTGCTACTACCTTAGTGCAGGATGTCTCCTCCTCTTCTCTAGGGAAAAAGAATGTTAATGATGATGAGTCCAGGTTTTCCTGAGTGCAAGGCCAGCCAAATGGATCCCAATGCCACATCCTAGCTCAGTCCACCAGCACTGTGACTACACCAAAATGGTCACCTCCTCTGCAGCTATTGTCAGATGTGAAGGGAGTGAACAGGAAAGAGAAAGAATGGAGGGAAGATGACTGTAACAAAGGAAGAGGTTTCATTTATCTGCCCCAAATCTAGTGGGGGTTCTTAAGGCATTGAGACTATTTCCCTGGCTCCATCCCAATCGGTGCCTCCCAGCCTCCCTGGGGGTCCCACCTCACACCCTTGACTTGGTGGGCCCCTGGCTAGGTCAACAAGTATGGGGAGAGGGGCTCCATTTCCATGCAGTTATTTTAGCTCCGTGCCTTAGCTGAAATCCTCTGGGATCACAAGCCTATTGGCTATATTCTCCCTAAAATAACCACACTTCATGTAGGTTATGACATGGTCTGAAGGAACAGACATAAGGGAATGGCGGTCAGGGAGGACACAGAGAACCACAGCTCAGTTACTGTTCTCTGATGCGGGACCCAAAGACCTCCAGGACTAGGGAATTCCTGCTGCTGCCACTGCTCCGCTGCTCACAGCTTCAGTACTCCAGTAGGTCCACAGGAGTGCTGTGCCATTTCGTTCCTTCCCCATCTTAGCCCTAGAAAACTCCTACTCCTTCTTCAAAATCCTGATTAAACATCACCTCTTCTCGGAAGCCTTCCCTGATCCCTTTTCAGACAGAGCAGATCACTCTCCTTCAAGTTAGTACTTCACTCTGTAAATGGCCTGTTCTTGAGCAAATTACTAATTATTATGAACTCTCTGTAAAATGCAGGTGGGATAGCCCTCACAGGGTTAGGGAAGAATTAGAGATAATGTATCTTTAAAACCCTTAAAAACACATGGTGAGGGCTCAGAAAATGACAGGTCTTGGAGTGATGATGACAGTGATCAAACTTTTTCAGTGGTCTATTTACACATCTGTCATCTCTAAGAAATTATGGACTCCTTAAGGACAAGGACCACGGTTGAGTCATTGCTGTATCCATAACACCCTGGCTGGCTCAGAGTGAGCACCCAAGAAAAGGTAATGCCATTAGGATACTTCAGATAATACTAACTGGCCTTTAGTGAACATTTACCGTGTGCCAGGCTCTGTTCCAATTTACCAGGATTATCTCATTTGATCTTCACAACAGTCCTATAAGGTGTTATCATTTCCATTTTACAGATGAATAAACTGAAGGTTAGACAATTTGCCTTAAGTCACACTGTAAGGAGTGAGGGATGGAGGCAGTTTCAGAACCGGGTCAGTCTGACTCCAGAGTTTTTGAACAACTCCATACTTGACTGTTGAGCATGCTCTATATTGTATCACAATCCTCAGTTCACCTGTCTTTTCTACCTGACAGCAGGTACTGGATTTGGTTTACTTATGCAGCCTCTGACCCAGCACAGATTCTGGCACATACACTCCCCACACCTCAGTCCATATTTCTTAGACAAGTAGATGAGAAAAACAGAGGGGAAAAGGAGAGGGTCAAGAGCAGATGGTAGGGCTGGGATGGGGCATGACATCTTTTGTTTTGAAGATCAATGAATGAGGCCAGAAGAGGCCCAGGGAGAAGGCTGTGTCCTGGTCTTTAGGTTGACATGTATTTTCAGGGGCACCGTGACATTCCCACCATCCCAATTTCCAACAGTGTCTGAAAGGGTGTTTCCTTGGGAACAGATGGAAGCTCAGAAGAATGTGAGCTGAGGGCTCAGGTGCTCCCTCCCTCCTAGGCATCCCCTCCCCATCCCCAGGACTACTAGTCTGAGTTGTAGGAGACAGAGAGATGTTTGTGATACATGAGTGAACCAAAATTTGAGCGAAGAGGAGAAAAAAGTAGGCCACAGCATCTCTATGCCTCAGAAAATTAGACTGCAGGAGACAAGGGCATCACCCAACGCCTCCTGAATTCAATTTTGGGGGCCCGACCTCACTCAGCAGGGTCATGGCAGCCTGAGTGAAGGCAACCTTGCTGGAGGTAAATTTCTCCTGTGAGTGGGTGGAAGGTCTCTGTTACTTGTTGTTCTGTCAGCATCCTGGAGTGGGGCGGGGTTTTGCCTGCCTATCTGACCTCAAGGCCAGGATTGTAGGGTCCTTGATCAGCTGTGTCCTCGCCCCACCTGCTTCTTCAAGCCCAGTTGGTGCTGGGGAGAGAGAAGGAAATTTAATTTACATTTCTCCCCTCAATTTAGAGTCTGGACAGCTATTTTGACGGCTTCACTGGAATATTCTTTAATTTCGAGTTTCTTTTTCTCATTACAGCTCGAAAATTAAAATCTCTCTGCCTTGGGCAAGTGCAGGCTGAGTGAGGGACTGACTGCTGCTAGCGCACATCTCTTACTTAAGTCGATTTGGACACACCAACTGCTTTCTCTCAGGGTAGACGACCGAGGGAAGACAAGCCAGACTTTAGCCTCCCTCCTTCCCAGAGCGTCGGCATTAATCCTCCCATTATTCTGGCAGCCCTCAATGACCTGGCCTAATCACAAACTTAATAACACTCTGAGCCTGTAAAGCTCTTCTCTGTGTATTCTTTCCAACTGATTCCCACAACAGCCCTGCAAGGAAGGAAAGCAGATATTCTTGTCTTTGTTTTTCACTAATGAGGGAACTAAGGGCCCAGAGCATTTTACAGATGAGAGACAAAGCCCTTGAAGTTCCTGGGTGGGGTAGTCGAAGTTGTGACTCCTCCTTTTCCGTCTCCTTGCTTCTGAGAAGACAGTTGGGGGCAGGGCCGCCTCTCCTCATTGCCCCCAGACCCCTAACTGGGAGACTCACTCAGAAGTGGTATGATCAAGGGCAGCTCCTGTCCCCCTCTGAGCTTCGACTCCTTATGTTGAAAAGAAGGGTGCCCTAAATTATGTCTAGAGCCACCTAGAGCCACATGCGCCCCGACCCCAGGGGAAAGGAGAACCATGCTATCTCTCTGTTGCATTGCTCCATCTCTGTGTTTCTGGCTCTCTATTCTTGGGTGACATGGCAACTCTCCTCCCTGTGTGAGAACGCCCAGCTGTCTTAGCCCTGCTCTCCTTTTCCCTATGCAGCTCTCGCCCTAATTTGCTCACAGACTCTGAGAGGGATGTTTAGTCCACATGTGGTCTCCCAGTAAAGCTCCAGAACATCCCCTCCATGAGGGGCCTGGAGAAGGCAGTCTAGTAGAAGGTTCTGGGATTGCTTCAAACCCTAGCAGCACACTGTTTTCACTGAACATATCAGGAGGTGCCTGTGGCCTTCCAAGGTCTGAAACAGGTTCATTTCACTGGGGGACACAGAATCTAGGAATGCAGGATGGGCTGCATCTCAAGCCACATTAGAAGATGTGACTGCCCTGTAGCAAACAGTAGCACCAGCCTTCTAAGGGCACAAGCTTTGATGGGAAAAGAAATTTTGTTCCATCTTTGCCCTCATCCCCAGCTCCCTTGAGGATCTGGTAGTTTTCCATGTTCTTCTTCTCCCTTTTGTGGGGCTCAGAGAGACAGGAGCCCAAGGTAGCATGTGATCCTAAACCTATCCAAAAACCTCATGATTTTGTTCCTGGTGTGAAATGACAGCCACTCTCATTCACCTCTCCCTCTCCCTGGGGAGTGGGAGCTGAAGCCAGACTGCTCTGAACCCCAAGGGCCACACAAAAACTCCAAACCTAACCTGAACCAGCAGGAAGGACAGTTAAGGCAGCCTGGAGCTTCCTGAGGCTGGTGTAGAGGAGAGAGCTAAGGGGGGGAATGAGTACTTCCTGAGATAAAGGCTTTGGCTTGCAACTCAACAGGAAAGGGGGCCTGCAATGTTGAAGCAGGAAAACTCAGACAGATCTGGGATCAAATTTCAGCTCTACCTCAAGCTATGGACGCCAACCTCTGGAAACCTCAGTGTACGCCTTCATTTTCCCCAGGAGTGATTGTCCCATGGTGTTTTTACAGGACCGAATGAGATAATGTACATAAGAAGACAGTTACCAAATTCTCTGACATATATTAGGCACTCAGTAAATGGTTGCTATTAGTATTATTATTGGTTCAATGTTGTTGTTATCATTGTCGATTGAGAAATCTGGGATTGAAGACAGACTTTCTTGTTTGTAAATACATTCAGCCACAGCACATGAAGGGAAGAAATCCCCAGATGGTGGATATCCACCTGAAACTCTCTGCAATCTCATGAAAGCTCAGTCTTACCTCTCTGGTGTCATCTTGTTGACTCAGATATAAACCCAAAGGCTAGTTTCCCTACACCAGCTCACTTTACACCAGGAACAAACAGTATCTTGGGAAATTAGGGTCACAGAGACTAGGCAGTCAAGTCCAACTCAAATAAAGGAGCCCCTGTTCTGATTCCTGTCAGTGGCAAGGGATGATGCTCAGGCTGCCACTGAGCATGAGGGCCAGGCCAGAAGAAACAATAGTTGGGCAGGTGCCAAGTCCTTAGAAAAAAACTGAGGTCCCAAGAGAGAAACCAGAGCTGCCCCAATGGGCACTGCTTTCCTTTCTGTGCCTCTCATCCTTTGTTCCTCCTCTGCCTCGTTCCAGCTCCTCCACCCCCATCTCTAACAAGGAGGGTGGGACTCTTGTGAAACCTCATATGGCAGATACTGGGGCTCCTCCCCCTGGGAGGTAGTGTGGAATGTTAGGCCTCCCCTACCATCACTAGGTGTGGGGATCCAAATATGAATGGAGAGCCATGGAAATGGGGTAGCAATCCTAAGATCCTGAGAAATAAGAATTCACAGCTGTCAGCTTCACCTCGCCTCATCTCTCTTCTTCGTCCTAGTTCCATTTCTTCTTTCTCTTCTGACTGTCTGCTTTCCATTCTCTTTTCCTGCCTCTTCTTTCTCCTCAGTCCTTATTCACAAGCTGGCTCTGAAAGTTTTCAGCTTCTCTGTGAGGGCCCCCTACATACAGCAAGAGTGTCTTTTTGTTTCTCTTGTTCCCTCTCTTCTCTCTGAATGCCTCACCCAGAAGCAGGAATTCCTGCCTTCTTTGATAGAGGCTTAAAAAAGAACTAAGCCCCAGGGTTTAGGCTCAGGCTCCTCAGGGATACATGGGGGCAGGGACTGGGGTGTGTGGAAGAGGAAAGTATGAATTGGCTCATGAGAGCATGAAGATGGCACAGACAAATGGAATGCAGTATTGATTGGGCTCTGGGTGACTCACCACTTCAGAGAAGGGATCTGGGAGAGTGATGTCACTGCTGGAGCCCTCGGTGACACTGGCAGCTGTGCTTCATCCCTACCCTGAGACCTTTTCTTGCCTTGCTAGCTTCTTTTTTGCCTCCCCATTACAGAGCAGATTTGAGGAAGGAGATTTCACCTTTGATGGTATTTAGAACCACAATGCGGTTTTCTTAGATTGAGACCTTCCTTCCCACATCCTCTCCTCCACTTCCTCCACCTGCCTGTCTTAGTAAATGTACTAATGTGCATGTGGGCATTCACCATCTCACAAATGTGTGCACACTTTTTATATGTGTGTACAGCTTATATGCATATGCGCATGCACACACACATACACTCACTCATACATACTCCCACCTGCCATCTGTCTCTGTCAGTAAGGGGGAAAATCTGGACTTCTAAACAAAGCTAGGGGCTGCTAGGGGGCTAATTCTCCCTGGGAGTGATGTGAGGAAGAACTTCTGTGTGCCCTTGTCTGCTGACATCTTGATGTTTTGTGCCTCTTGACTATAGGGGCCACACATGTGAGCCACAGTAAGCCCGGCATTTGGATAGGCATATGTGTTCTTGACTGTATGTGCACTTCCAACTTCATAATCATGGGGAAATCGGGAAGGGATGAGGTTGGCAGGAGACAGGAATATATGGAGGACAATTTGAGTAGGGCTAGAGACTTCAGAAACTGACTGCAAGACAAATGTCATCATCATCCCACCCACCCCCATATTGACTGTATTTTCCCCTCTACATCCTGGAAGAAAGTTCAGTCTTATTTGTTAACTAAGTCCCAGGAATCTAGCTTAAACTGGGACAGAGGAAGGGTTCCAAATATGAGTGTGAATATTAAAGATATGTAAATCACATGCAAATGAATTGAAAGCAAAAATAAATTGCCTGTGAGTCTTGAAAAAGAACAATTTAGCCTGAGGTGAAGGAAGTGGAGGAACCACAACCCACATAATGGGGTGACTACCAGAATCTGGGTGGAGAATGAGCCCACCCTAGTGCTCTGGGGGTCCTGACCTATAACACAGTGAAAGTGGTTTGTTTTGGCCATTAGCAATCAACTGACAAGTATTTATCAAATACCCACCTGACATGGTGGCAGAAGTGGATTTTCTGAAGCTAATGGAACTTAAGCTTCAGGGCTCCTCATTAGCACAGTTCCTTTGCAAAGCCTGTACTTAATTTTATATTTACAATTTTTCTTAAAGAGGGCTTCCCCGAATTGTATTAGTTTTGGGTCCCACAAAACCTGGGTCCACCTCTGCAATGAAGAGAGTAAACTCTGTCCTTAATTTAATTAACAGCCTCCTTTGAAACCATTTCTCTCTTTACCAGAGTTGCCCATCTGTCAGAATGGCCTGCGCCATGCAGTCCTCTAGATGGGAAAGGACCGGATGACCTCCAAGGCTGCCCCTAGCTCCAGAACGCCACGACTTTCTGCTTTGAGGCTAGTATTGGAGGAGGACGAAGGTAACTGCTTCAGTGTTAAGGGAAGGTGACCCTTTTGCCCAAACTCTGAGAACTTCAGGGAGCAAGCACCTGATGATAAATAATAATACCTAACATTTGTAGAACCTCTGAGAGTTTCTAAAGGCAACGTGTCATCTGATTTTCACAACAACCTTGAGGCAGGGAGATGTATTGTGGAGATTTGTTACCGACAAGGAAACAGGCTCTGAGAGGTGAAATTACAATAATAATAGCTCAGATTCCAGGGAAGATTATAAATATTATTACATACTGTGCTTCTTTAATCTGCACAGTGACCCTATGAGGTAGGTACCATTATTATCCTTATTTTAGAAATGGGGAAACTGCACAGACAGGTTAAGTAACCACCCTAGATAGACTAAAGAGTAGCAGACCAAGATTCAAACTCAAGCAATCGGGTTGCAGAGTTCTTGCTTTTAATCAGTTCACTCCTCAAATAATTCATGCACTGTCTGGGCCAGAATTCAAACCCAGATCTGTCTGACCCCAGAGCCCTTTCTCATCACCATTAAACACTACCACCTCCCTAATGAACCAGGAAGTGCCAAGCACTTGCAGCCAGGGCCCTGGGGGCAGGGATAAGGCAATTGGTGGAAATTCCAAGTGATTGATCTAAGGACCAGGGTCCAGCCAGAGAAGGAAGAATGAGTACCCATCCTGAGCTGATAGCTCAGGGCGAGCAGTGAGCCAGCAATCACAGACCTGGACCTGCAGAGAGCCTGGGGAGACTTCTTCCTTCCTGAGTCCTCAAGAACCCAGTCTTTGACCATTTCTTTCCATACCTGCAATTCCCTGACAAATAAGATCAAGACTATGGTCAGTGGTATATTTAGGGAGATCACCATGGCAACGAAGTAAAGGATGATGGTTAAGGGGTGAGGGTGAGACAGTTTCAAAAATTTAGGAGAAAAGTAATGAGGTCCCAAACAAACCAAGGTAGTGACTGGTGTGGAAAAGAGAGATACTGCAAGAGTGAATGAATGAAGGGTGGACAAGGATGTTGTCTTCAAATGATACAGCTCACATTTAGGCCCCAGTGGAAGAAGGAGGAGAGTGTGGGAGGAGTGGGGAGCCACAACAATGAGGCCGGTAGGATGAGCAGCCCCTGGAAGCTGCCAAAGATGATAACATCTCATCTTTCTGCTTTCTGGGTCCTCAGTCGAGCTGGTCCCCACTTGTGTGTGTGTGTGTGTGTGTGTGTGTGTGTGTGTGTGTGTGTGTGTAGAAGTGTCAGCCATGGGCTCTGGGGCCAAATCACAGGGAGGGGAGCATCAGGAAAGGGTGATTTAGAGTCTCATTCTCACTGCCCTTCACTGTGCTGCAAGGACAGTTCAATGTAATATATAATTACCACCGCCCAACAAGGCTGCACTGTACACAGAGCTCCCCACCTTCTTCCCACTCCCTCCTGCCTGCCTGCAGACTATAAATCAGTTTTCAATCCTGAGTGCTACCTGTAAATGTTCAAGCTCAGGATACTCGCCTCATATTCCTGCATCCCTTGGGGGTGGTTCAGGCTCTGAGCCACCCCTCCTTCCCTGAGTCCTGATTCTGACATGCTTCTTATCCCTGATTGATGGTGGGAGGGTGGCTGAAAGCTGGAATTGGCTCTAAGGTCTCTGGAGCCCTAGTTTGGAGAGTGGGGGTGAGTGGCTGTGTTCACCTGACTCAACCAGGTCTGAGCTGGACAGTGCCCAATATGTAGCACTATGAACATGCTCTGGATCAAGTGGGCAAGACGGCATTGAGACTGACCCCTCCTCCCAGACTGGCAACCTCCTCCTAGACCTGCAGGATGTGCCCAGAGGTAGATCGGAGCCTTCCCTGAAGAGTCTCCAAAAGACAGTACCCTGACCGTGGGTGATGAGGAAATGAGGAGTCCAGCCATGGTTTTCCCCAGAGCTGGGGTGGGAAATCTCGTGGTGTACCTTTGTGGCAGTAAAGAACAAATCAAGAGAGAAATTTCTGATTTCTATGGAGCAGGTACCTTGAGGACTTTGATTCTCCCTTTAAAAATAAAAAGTTGGTTGCTTTCCTTCTCCCTTTCCTGTCTCTCTTTGCTGAGATAACTGTAATAGTCTCCCCACTGGTCTACCCGCATCATCCTACTAAATGGAGGTCAGATCACAACTGTTGCTTCCCTGATTAAACCTCTTTGAGAACTTCCCTCCTCCCTAAAGATAATAGAACATTCCTTGCCATAGCTCCCAAGACCTGACCCGGCCTGTTTTAACCATGTCAACCTCACCGGGTACTCCTCTTCCTATTATTGCCTTATTCCAGACACATCACTCTCTGCTTTTCCAACACTCCTGCCACAGGGCCTTTGCACTGGCAATTCCTGCCAGCTGAAATGCTCTTCTCCTTACTCCTTAGACTCTTCTAGGTCTGTTCCTATGTCACCACCCTCCCTTGATTACTTCATCTGATGTAGGCCCCCCATTCTATCTCGGCACCCTGTTTGTTCACTTTACAGTCTTATTATATATTATATAATTTGTAATTCTGTACTCATCAGCTGGTTTCCTCATTTTTTGTGGGTTTTCCCCATTAGACTGAGGGCAGGGGTCACACTGTCTTATTCACCACTGTATTTTACATGCTTAGCATAAACCCTGGCACAGAGTAGATATTAATTATTCTTTGAAAGAACTGAATGCATGGGAGGTGGCTGACAGAAAGCCTTAGAAGTTGAAGTTGACTTACCTATCCACCATTGCAACCCTACTTACAAACAGCAAATGGTCAGAATCATACTTCCCTAGATCAGGCTTGCAGCCGTCTGGGGGAACTGGGAGGGTTCCCCCTCTGGTTGGTCTTCCTTCCTCTCTTTGGAAAACTCTTTCAGCTGTGGCCCCTTCGGCTGTCCCTGGAGCTGCCCCTCCACGGATTGCTGGTCAGTGTCCAGTGTTCACCACCTCCACACTCCCATCAAGATCCCTGGGTGGTTGCAAAGCACGGCCTAGCCAAGCTGGTACTTGTACCCACCAATGGGGGCAGAGGAAAGGAGTGTGGGAGAATGGGATACTGAAGGGAGGCTGAGGAGGCAACTTTTCCATACATTATAATGTCCTTGAAGTACATGCAAATTAACAGAAAGCACCTTTTGAATAAGTAGCTTTTATTGAGGGAGCTGCTCTAATCCCCAAATGGCTTTAGGACCACAAGGAGCTTCCTGGTGGAGGAGGGGCTAGGAAATGTGAACTCACTGTCTGGAACCACTCTGCAGCGCCCTTGTCTCTGTGATTTTAAATTCCAGACATGCTTCTTATGGCTAATGGACTTGCAGATCTCTAACCTCTGCTTCCACACTCCACTACCCTCCCCCACCCCAAGTCTGGGGAGCCTGGCCTCTGGGTTTGCAGGAGGCTGAGGCTGCTTGCTGGATGCTGTATCGCAAGTCTAGATGTTGCATGAATCTCCGGGACTGTGAGCAACTGAGTGTGGCTACAGTGAACACAGCTCTGTGGGCTCTCTGGTATAACTATACCTAGGCATGCAATAAATCCCTTGCTTGTGTGTAAAGGTATGTGTGCTGTACGCACCGGGGGAGGGGGGGTTGTGTCCATTTACACACACCCATGAGACCAAGCACCACTGTGTTTGTGCCTCTGAGTTGTGTGTGTGTACACCGCCCATCCCCCTCCCGCCCCATCTCCATCCATTTGTACTCGTCCTCAGATTGCTCCGGAGCTGCCTCAGCTGGGGAGTCAGGCTTTTTCAAAGACTAAGGACTTTTTATCAAAATGATAATGAACTGATGACACATGGAGGCCCCTGGGCTCTAGAGAGGAACCGGAAACAACTGGGGACAGAGTAAAGACTGGTGATGCTTTAGGGCGAAAGGACCTTGCCACTCAGAAAGCCCATTCCAGCCCAGTTCAGATCTTATTGGGTAAATGGATATGGACAAAAGAGGCCCAAGGGACGTTGGAAATGTTATCAATAATCCCAGCCTGGCCTGCCTCCCTCTTCTGGAACACTCCATTCCCTGCTTTGCTGACTCTCTCACCCTCTCAAAGCACTCACCTTGACTATGGAGCTATGAGGGATAAGACTGACTATTCCACTCTCCCCACCACTGTTTCTCTGGCCCTCACCCAAAGCCCAGTCCTGCCCAGAGATAAAGAGAGGGGATTGCTCCTCTTTACTGGATAACAGAATTCTGAGAGGGACAGGGACATACAAGCAGACCTTGGAGCTCCAAAAACTAGAAAGTTGCCCCTTGGACATGGAGCCTGTCAGGGCTAATTGACTTCAAAGATCCTTCATAATGGATTTAGGGCCAGGTGAGTTGTCACTGTGAAAAAGAGTCCAGAAGCTTGTAGAATACCCGTGCTAAAGGGACTTGGATTACAAGCAGAAACTCCTCTCATTGGTCAGGGCAGAATAAGTGCTACCCATCTTCTAAAGGTTTTAGAGAGAATTCATGCAGTTCTTGGCTTGGAGCACACAGGGGCTCACCTCACTGGAAGGCTCCTCCACCCTGCTACCCCTGAGAAGCAGCCACTCCGCCGCAAGCTGGAGAGCTCCAGCCCCCTTAGTACAGCCTAGCACATAGTAAGTGTTCAGTAAATATTAGTTGTTGTGAATATTAGCATAATCTCCTGGTGGAAAGTCTCTGAGGATGGTCCCTGCAGAGATGGCTGAGCCTCTAGAACCCTGGGAGTCAGGAGGGTGTAGGTAGTGTGAAGCAGGGATGGTGCCAAGATACTGGACCTACAAGGAGGCAGGGATCCTGGCTTGCACTGTGGCCTCTCCTTCCCCTGCCCCAGTGTTGTCCTCTCTCTAGGCCCTGCAGGGAGTCTTCCCTCTGTCCCAGGCAGGCCCGGTGACCTTTCACTAAAGTCTGCAAATATATTCTTGGCGAGTCTTGGAAATGAAATTGTGCTCAACATTTGTATAGGGCTTTTCTGACGCCCAGCCCTTTACAGACATTAGCTAATTAAATGGAGGAGGAGGAGAAGGAGGAGGAGGGCCTGCTTCTGTAGCCAGGGACTCCAGGGCCTCCTGACCTGAGTGGCTCCAGTCTCATTCCTCCCTTCTTCTTTCTCTGTAAGGTTGGATGTACTCTAAGGAGGAAGTGACTCCTGGGGAGTTGGCCAGTGAGTCAGAATGCAAAGGGAGGAGGGAGTTTGACATATGTTGAGTAGGTAAGTGTCTTCCTGAGGTCATTTTGTACCACTCCCAGCCATATCCAGCAACGGCTCAGTCTGTAGGTGCTGTTCTGTGTCTGCCATGAATGGGTGGCCATCTTCTCCCCTTGGGAGGAGGACATGAGATCAGACAGACAGTAACTCGAGCCAGAGCAGATTGTCAAAGATCCTTCCCAGAGGGCTAGGGGAGCAGGCACACAGCCGTTTGGCCTAGTCAGGGAAAGGCCAATCTCTCAGCCCATCTAGGAGACACAGATCTGGACAGCAGCTTCTAGACTAAGAGAAGCACTAAACCTGTGCTCTGCATGCTCTTCCTGGGCATGAGGGCTGGAGAGAAGCCATCCCAGCACAAGTGGAATTTCTTGCACTGTACCACCCCCTCTTCCAGCATCTACTCCCCACCATCATAAGACCCTGCCTGTGCCAGCAGTGAGTCAGTGAATGGAGATGCCCTATGACTGGCAGCAAGTCAGTTTGTATCTGAAGGTAGGGAAAGAAAGGGGGTGGGAGGGAAGAAGAAAGAAAAAGAAAGAAAGGAGGAGGGGGAGAGGAATGGATGGATGGATGGATGGATGGATGGATGGATGGATGGATGGATAGGTAGATAGATTCAGGCCTAGAATTGAGAGAAAAATCAAGAGAGAAATAGGAACCAGTTATAGAGACTGACCTAAGGAAGAAATAAGCTGTATTTCAGACTGAGACTGTGGGAGAAAGGAAAAAAAGAAGACTAGAGAAGAGGGAAGAAGAAACAGCTCCACAGGAAACAATGGTGTCAAGATTAAGGATTTCTTGGCACAGCCAGGGTCAGCTCCAGGTAGGAATCCCCCCAGGAGGCCTCAGAGAGTTGCCATAGGCCCCTGGAAGGAGAGCCATGTCTCCTCCACCCCCACAAAGGACAGCATCTGCAGGTGCCCACCTCGGATGTGCAGGCATCTTTAAGAGGCTGGTGGTGCACATTCCCCTTCTTGATCCCATCACAAGGACTAAGAGCCTGGATACTGGGTCCCTCCTCCCCTCCTACTGTGAGTGTATTCCCCTTCCCCAACTGGCCTGCCCCAGACCACTCTGATCTCATTAATCTGCCTGGTGCTGACTGGGGAATCAGCAATTCTGGAGGCCCCACCAAGTCCAGCAGAGGAGGGCCTGACCTCCTCTCACCGTAATTATCTGTCTCATAAAAAATAGGCATTGAACTTCATAAAACCAATTAAGACTTCAGAGCCAGGGCACAGGAGCAGCAAGCAGGAGTCCAGGAAACTCTGATGACAATGGGAGCCAACTCCAAGGGCAGAGCAGTACCTGACAGCTCCCCCCTCTCAGCCCCAACCCCAGATGCTGCAAAGCTACTGCAGATGCAACAGAAGAGAATGAGGTCAGACCCAAGGAAGGACTGGCTGGCTTGCAGGCAGGAGCAGTGAGCACTGGTTCCTTCCCTTTTGTGACAGGCAGCCTAACAGAGCCTGGTTTCTCCCTCCATAACCCTCTCTGGTTCCAGAAAAACTCAAGAGTTTCCCATCAAGTTACCAAGGCAACCGCAGCCCAGCAGGATTCACAGTGATGACTAAGAGAGAGCAGGCTGATAGCAGCCCCAGGACAGGCTGTCAGGGTGAGGGCACACATCTCAGGGTGAGCAGGAAGGCAGTGGTTTCCGGCTAGAGCAAGCATCCCCTGCCTCCCTGTCCAGTGTATTCCAGGATCTGTTTTCCTGCAGTTTGTGGGTTTACATAGCCCAGTCCCAGGTGGGTAAGAAGACAGCATCAAAGCTTCCTTCATTGTCAGGTGTAAATAGCGAGGTGCTCTTCCACAGCTTCCCAGAATGGCAGACATTGTGGTTCCTGGCCCAGCCCAAAGGCCCTCTGATTTTAAAGGCCAGTAGAACTCTCTTCCATAACCATCTGCTCTCTCTATAATGGCCCCTTGGGAGGCAGTACTGCTAAGGGATCGTGAGCACAGACTGCTTTGGAATCAGACAGAAGTGGGTTTCATTCTTGCTTTGTTACTAAGACTACGTGAACTTGGGGATGTTACTTTTCTCTCAGTCTCAGTTTCCTTAGCTGAAAAATGGGGATAATATGATGAATTCCAAGGACTTAATAATATCATTCATATAACATGCTTGTGCAGGACTTGGCACTGGGTCTTTCTGAAAAAAAATTAAAGCTATTAAAATTTTATCATTATTGTTACAATTTTAATTATTATTGTTATTACATATGTACCTCAGTTTACTCATTTGCAAAATAGGAATAATGATTTAATGGGTTGTTTAAAGCTTATACAAGACAAATCCCATGAAATGCTTAGACCAACACTTTACTCATAGAAAGTGCTCAGTGAATAGGAGCTGTTATCATTGTGATTTCTACATCCCCCTTCTCACCACAATGCCTTCAAGATTATATGCCAGGGAGCCATCACTGAGCAGGCCCAAACTCTTAGTTCCCTAAACAGTGAGGGCCATGAAAACAAGCCTCTGGAACTGTAGTGGGTGGGTGAGTGGGGAGTAGACATTCCTAAGGGCCATGCTAGTGAACTTCCAATTCACTTCTGGACCAGGAATAAGCCTTTCACTTCTGCACTCGCTCATTTCCATCTCAGGAGCCCGAGTTTCCCTAAGCAGGATGATATCCTGTTAATGCCCAGCAGACTGGAGAAAGGGGTTAACGGTCACTTAGAATGCAAAAAGGTGTTGCCCCTACACAGAGGGTCAGATGCCAGCCTGGGGTAGGAGACACCTTAAAAGAATGAATGAGGGGTCCATGTAGGTGGGGTTACAAGGTCTCTTAAAGGTTCCGGTCTTTTTTTGGCCCATCTGAGGCCTCATTTCCATAAGGAGACCTCAGATATGGCTGAACAACTGCAGACTGCTCTCAAACCCTCACCGTCTTCCTCCGTGAAAACGTCAACACTCCTCCCGCGCCCAGTCACACTTTCAACCTTTGCGACTCATGACTAGGCTGATGGGATGCAGTCTTTCTCATTCTCAGCTCTTGCCACATGTGTGCCTCACCGGTCCAACGCACATGAATTGCACAGGTGTGTGTCCCAGAGGTCTCCAGGGTGTGCCACAAGCTAAAGGGTGGGCTAACGCTGACGCTGTAAGAAATGAGGTGAAACCGCAGGGAAAATATCCTGGTTAAAGAGCTGGGAGACACAGGGAAAGAGCTAAAAGCAAGCTACAGGATCCACTTCTCTGCAGATTTTCCATCAGAAAAGTCCCCGTCCCTAACCTCTACTGCTCTGAAGACCTCGAAAGGTAATGCCTCAGCAGGGGTGAGCTAGAGCTGTTGGGACCCCTAAAACACTGAGGAAAGTGAGGCAGCTCTCATGCCAGACCTGGCCTAGGCCTAGCACTGGCCATCTTTCCCTTCCCTACCCTGTAGCCCAAGGCCTACTACTGCCTTAATGTTCCCAGCAGCCTGAGGCCCTACAGAACTAGATTTTAGGGAGAACCAGTGACTCTGGGTTCTGAAGTCAGAAACCAAATCTGAAGATGACTTGGACATGTCTTCCCCCAGAATAAATTCACAAACTCGAGCCCGTGCCCTCAATTCTGCTGGCAACAAAGCCTTTGTCTCTAGTCCAGAGATCCTGTCCTCCACACCAGGCACCATGCCCTGGACTCTCCCCATTCTTTGGACAGAGAACTTAGAGGTGCTGGAGCTTTTGTTTTGGGGTTATGTAACCTGATACAGGCATCTTACTCTCCCTGTGTCGTTAAATCTGAGCCCACACAGACCCTGTTATTTGAAAAGGAGGAATGTGTCTGAGTGTCAGTGGCTTTAGAGAACTGGGTGGGGAATGAGGAAGTCTGAGCGAGACAACTAGAAAGAAAGCAGGAGCTGCTGCCCAGAAAGCCCTGGCTGTGTCAGCTACAGGTCAGGACTGGGACACACCCCACCTTGCTGCATTCCCATCTGACTCTCAGACAGGTCCAGGAACAGGAACAGATGACTGTGTTAGATCTGGGAGAAAGAGAAAAAGTTTTGTTTTGTTTTGTTTTGTTTTGTTTTTTATCTTATTCCCCATTATAAAGAACCTAGTGGGCAGGGCATGGGCAATAGCAACATAGGTTGATTTGAAAGTCATTTTGAAAGAAATTCGGCCCCAAAGATAACCAAAGCAGGGTCAGCCATTGGGAGCTGGTAAGGCACCAGGAGTTACACTGTCCCCAGTGGGACCAACCTGGCACTGGCCATGGCCCAGGAACAGAGACCTGCCCTGCCAGCTGATCTCCGGAAGGCAGAAATCAGGTTCCTTCCAGCCCAAGGAATCTCAGGAACAAGTAAGAAAAGCCAGTTTTCTCTCAAGTCTCTGTCTCTATCTGCTAGAAAAAGATTGCTTCTAGCGCTCAAAGGGTCTGCCCTGCTCACCCTTAGATTGACAGGTGGACAGACAAATGTTCCAGTGTTCTCAGAATCCAGGCTGAAAACCGCAGCCCAGAATCCTCTCCTGGGATGACCCGGGAGCTCCCCCTGCTGTCTGGTTTGGCTGAGCCAGTTGTGGGGTGAAGAAAAGGAGTAAGTAGATTCTAGTTGCCCCAGCAGAAGAGGACACGCTTGAGGCTGCCTCCTCTATGCACTGCCAGAGCCTGAATCAGAGCTGGACTTCCCCTGGGTCACTGAGGAAGAGACTGTTCAGAGAGCAGTCGATCTGGGAGGAGGACAACATGCTGGCACCCTGCAGCCTGGCCTCTGGGCTTATGCCCAAAGCTCTGATGAGGCTATCCAATCTGCAGATGTCCCTGGCTTCAGGAGAAAAGCCATGTTCTGCGTACCAAAATCAGCTACCTTCTCTGCGCCTCAGAGAAAAGAGGCTGTTCCACTCAGTCAATCATCTCAGTGAGTGTATGGCGAGGGTTCTGCCAGCCTTAGGAGCACAAAAGGACCCCACCTCTCCCCAGCAACTCCTCCAGGTACCAATGGGACACATTCAAATTTACTATTGATAATACAGATTATAGCAGACAATAATAGGTGTTTCCCCAAGACCTCTGGCTCCATATCTGTGGACTCTTCAGGTCTCTTTAGCGCCAACATTCTATGACTCCATAGAATTCCATAGCCCACCTCCTGACCTCCACAACTCCCCACTCCTAGTCCTTTGTTTTACCTGATTTAAATTCATCTTGTTGCATCCTAAATAGTGGCAGCTAGAAGAAGGGTCCCTGTCCAACACTTTCCACTTTTGTGATATGAGAGAGAGAATGAGAGAGAGAGAGAGAGAGAGAGAGAGAGAGAGAGAGAGAGAGAGAGAGAGAAGGGAAAGACAGAGCACTGAGAAACCAAGGGAAAAGGAAGAAATAGCAAGACTGAGTGGAGAGATGACCAAATAAGACCCAAATAAATATCTGAGAAAAACCATCTGATGGGCCGGAGACATGGGGAACAGCCTCAGAATAGTCTCTAGTCATTCTCCCTGTAAACATTTATTTCATAGCCATGTCTCTGCGCTCACACTAAATGAAATGAGTGTTCATGAGTACTTGTACACACACACGCGCGTGCACACATGTGCACATACATACACTTAGACTGTGAGAAAGGCCTGGCTGTGTGTGGTGTTAGAGAGGGCAGCAGTGCTCTCGTTGCCCAGAGATTTCCGCCCCCACTACATAATTTTCTTCCCTCTTCACATCCCCCCACTCACCCACCTCCTAGCCTCCAAGCCTTACAGCACTAGGTGTTCCTGCTTTCGAAAACAATTCCCTCCCTGAGTGCCACCTTCAGGAAGTGCTGAGCTGCTTGAATGAGAGAATGGAAGGGAGGAGAGCTAGTCCTCTCCAGAGCACCACCCCCACCAAACAGACCCCTTTACTTCCCTTTCCCTTCCCCCACCTCTTTCATCCCTGTCAACAGCGGCTGCAAAAACAGCCCTCCTCACCCTGAGCAGTGGGCTGCAGGGGATATGCCTTCTTCCTAGGGCAAGAGACAGCTGGGGAAGGGGAGGAAGGGAAGGGGAGCTGGAGCGGGGGCCTCAGGCAGCAACATCCCCAGCAATGCCAATACCATACCCTCTGCCTCCCTGCCTTCTATAATTAAAGAACAGAAAAGACCTCCCAGTCAATCCCTACAGTCACTTCGCAGTCACCCCAGCTTCCCGGCTTCCCAAAATCCCTACCAAGGCTACCCCCAAACCTGCCCTCCCAAGGTAGCCTATATTTCTCAGACCTTGGAAAGTCACTCCAGGATATCTTACCCTGAAAGACAGATCTGCTCTTGCAATGCAAGGAGACAGTGATGAATTCGCCCACATACTAGCAACCTACTTCCATTAACTCCTGTGTCCAAATAATTTCTTTAAATCACAGAGGTTGAAGTTGGGGGAAGGAAAGGCAAGTCTTTGACATCAATCTTCAGTGGGGATTCCTCCTTCAAACATGGCCAGGGCTGGGCAGGAGAAAAACCCTGCTCCAACATACTCTGGGGCTTCTAGGACAAAGCGATGAAAATGAGACCTTGCCTCCTCACCTCTTCCCCACATCTCCACAGTGCCTCCTCTGACCTAAGTTATTTCCCACCCACCCTTCTCCCTTGAGTCCTTGGAAAAACAAGAGATGTGGGCTCACACGCCCTTTCCTGGAGGTCTCAGGGCTCTGGCTGCTCATGGGCAGGGTGGGGCTGCCTCCTGGGAGAATCCTACCTCCTCAGGTAGACAAGAGTCTCTCCAGTGTGACTAGCATCCATGGGGACCCAAAGGGACAGGGCATGAGAAGGATAACTAAGATCTTACTGCAGTTCTAGGTTTACTCATTCCTTCTCAAATCACCCTACTTAATGCCCTAATTTTACAGATGAGGAAGTGGAAACTCAGAGGTCAACTTGGACAGGATTTGCCCAAAGCTACCAGGTAGAAAAGGGAAAGATCTACGTCAAGCACAGGTCTTCCACCTCTAAAGCCAACTTCAGTGAGATCATGTCCCGGTAGGGAAGGGAGCCAGGAAGCAGGTGACATTTCAGTTGCTAAGTGTGCCCACCTACCCTTGACTTTAAAACACAGGATCATGAGCTCAAGCCTATATTTCTAGCCCCTACCCTGCTTATACTGCCTGCCTCCAAGCCAGCTTCCAGCTAGAAAGTTTATACATCTTAGGGATAGGCCAGGGGGCGCTGAAAAGGCAGAAGGGACAGAGAAGGGAAATGCTGGCATTTCCCCAGGGCCCAGGAGCAGGAGAGGGGATGAGAGCTGAGCAGATGGGCCTGAACAGGCCCTGTGGGAAGGCTGGGCTACGGGGAAAGTGTAGGCACAAGGTGGCCTGGCTGAAACATGGCTTTGCCCATTTGGCAACCTAGCATGTCTCCCTTTTTTCATTTTCCCCATCTCACTCTAAATTGCCTGCTTCAAATGTGATTCTTTCCAAATGGGCCCCTCACCCCGCATGAAGGGACTGGCATGAGGAGGGATGCCGCAGACTGATTCCTCACGGCGTAGTCCTCTGCCACAGCAGCAGGCTGGGAGCCAGTGGCCCAGAGCACAGCAGGAGCAGCTTGTGATGTTCTGTTCCAGCAGATTGGAGAGGGTTCTCCATGGCTCAGACCTGAGGTTGAGGAGCCAGGATGGACAAAGCAGGAAAGAGGAGGACCCTGAATTCTTGGCCAACCAGCAGCTTATTGGTAGCCTGGAATACAGGTGTCCATATGGGCTCTCCCTGCCTGGAAGGAGAAAAATCAGCATTGTCCAGCCCTGTGACTCTGATGGCTGTTGAGGTCCAGCATTGGGATCCCCATTAGAGGTACTCAACCTGCCTCAGGCCCTGGAGTCCCCAGAAATAAGGGGAGGGTGAGCATGAACCAGTCACTGGCACTTGCTGGCTCCTTCCATGCCTCCTCTCTCAGGTGTTTCATTGGGCGGGGGAGGGGAGGGTAATATTTACCAGGATCTTGTGGAACTGCCAATAGTTTGAGTTATCTAGTAGGACCAAAAGCACCATGAGATGTCAAGAGGAACAACAGACCAAACTTCGAGATTGGATTCAAGGCATAGCCTCCTCTCTGCAGCCAACACAGAACCTCACAGTCTTAGAGCTAAATGGTCCTCAGAGATTCCCTAGATTCCAGGCCAAAGGCCCTCACCACCTATTTGGTGACAAAACAAACTGTGGATTTTGGATTTTGGAAGGGGGAAGCAGGTGATGTGAGAGAGAATTTCATGCATAGAGGTGCTCAATAAATGCTGGGTAAGGGTCACTGGTACAGGAATATGCTTCCAAAGGAGCCCATTGCCCTCTAATGTGAGGAGAGAGCAGGCTAGAGTAGGAGTAGGGGTTTTGTTTTCTCACCTAAGGTGACCAGGGGGCCTACTCAGACACCTCTACCAAAACAGAGGTAGGAGGACAGCCTACTATTAGATAGGCCTCCTACACTGGCATGAATCATTCTCAGGATACTTCTGAGACTATCTGGGCCCTGATCTTTATCTAGATGCTTCCTCTCCAGCTGAGGCTGGGAAGCTGGTGCAGACACTCACTACCTCACTCTTTACAGTGCTGCCATTAAGAAACCTGATTAGCAGAACCCCATGCTAGGCTGCTAATGGGTTGGGGACATTAAGCCTAAATGGTTTCCCAGACATCAGCATGAGCAAAGCACAGGAAGAAACAAATATTTTAATTTCAAAGAAATAAAAGTACAAGAGGGGAGGGGGTTCCCTCTGCTTATTCTGAATCTATTGTTCTCCCATCCCCTACCTGCAACAGTTTCTACAGTTCTCAGGTCCAGGGATTCCCTGCCCTAGATAGGGCTATCCAGGTGGAGGAGGCACAGCAGACAATAGATCTTCACTAACCTAGACATATGGGCATGGAGGAGATTCCCAAAGACTTACAGGGAGGGGGATTCCTGGGTCTGACTTGGCCAACAACCCTGAGGGTAAGGAAATCTTTGACATCTAATTTGAATTAATCTTGTGATAACTCAAGGCTCACTTCCCTGTGGTTTGCAGAGTGGAAGGAAAGGACTGGAGTGGAAGATCAGGGGTGGGACAACTATTGACTCAAATTAGTTGCTCCAGGCCGGTGGTTCTCCCAATATGGCTGGGAACGCAGCAGCTGCAGCATCTGAGAACTTGCTGTAAATGTAAATGCTCAGGCCTCACCCCAGATGTACTGAATTAGTGTGACAATGGGCAATCTTATTTTAATAAGCCCTCCATGTGGTTTCAATGCAGTTAAATTTGAGAACCACTGCTCCTGGCTTTACCTCTCAGATGGAAGGGAAATGTCGAAAGAGAATTAGGAGGGGATACAACAAGCAGTCTTGTCCAAAAGGAAAAAAAATGGAACTTTCCCACAGTGGAAATTCAAAACCAGGCCTCAAAGGAGGCCTCTGATCTTCTCAGGCTGTAAATGTCAAAGCAGTGTCTAAGTGGCCCTGAGCGGAGGAGTCTGGGGAGAATAACCAACCCCGACCTTTTGCTTTTTGCCCAGAGCAGGAAAGGATAATAGGACAATAGTTTCAGGTAAAGCATTTCCTGCATTTCTGAGCTACCTGTCCTCTAGCTGAGCCCCGCTGAGACTCCCATTCTTCCCCTCCATCTCCCTAGCTCTCTGGCTACCCTACTCATCTTCATCCATTGAATGAGAACTGGTTCGAACTGTTTCTTAAGCTGATCAGAAATAAGTGAAGCCCTACTCCCTAGGGAGGAAGAGAAAGAAGACCACCATAACCTAGAACTATAAACTATGATGGGGCAGCTTGCCTTCATATCCTCCTCTCTTCCCCCACCTAGACCACACCAGTTCATGGTGCTGCAATAAAGAAAGAAAGGAGCCACTGGTCTTTTATGTGGTACTTTAACAGTCATGCTTGCACACACACACAAAAAGGACAAGTTTTAGGCTCCTAACCAACCTATATGTTTTCTGAGGGCCAGTACTGGTCTAAAGCTTATTCTCCTTTTATAGTCACTGTACTAAATACCTAACACACTAGATGACTATTGAATATTTAATAAAAATTGAACTGAAGGGAGCACCCAGAAGCAAGAAACCAAGATATCTCTACTTCCAAACTGTGACCACAACAGAGATCAAGAAATGGGTCGTCCCTGAACTAATTAGGAAAAAAGCTCCTTCCCGCCACCTTAGAGTCCAGGCACTGCCATCTTCATCCTTTCACTCATTCGATAAGCACGCATAGCAAGCCTGCTATGTTTGAACCCTAGATCTCATGTCATAGTGGGGAGAAACAGATTGAAAATAGGGGTCAAGGAAAGCTGCTCTGAGGAGGAAGTATTTGGGCAGATAACTAAAGGAAGTGAAGCAGCTGGATTTGCAGCTATCTGGGCAGAGAACGTTCCAGGCCGAGGGAATGGCAACTGCAAAAGAACTGGGCACAAGGCTGCTCAGAAAAAGGACTACATTTCCCAACACCCTGGCAGCTAAGTGTGGCCATGTGACAAAATGCTGTCTGATGGGATGTTAGCAGAGGGATGTCTGCAACTTTAGGTCTTGTTTTAAAAGGATGGGCCTATCCTTTTAAGGTAGGAGGTAGGAGCATCTTGTAAGGAGTCTATCATGGCTTGCTGGAGTGGAGTGAACAAGAGGGAAAGAGAATGGAGGTGAGATCAGAGGGCCTTATGGGGCACAGTAAGGATTTTAGATTTCATTCTGAGTTGGAGAGAAGTCATTAGAAAGTCCACAGAGGAATGACATGTTCTGGTTTTATAGTGCTATTCTGGTTGCTATGTTGAGAACAACCTGTAGTGGGTAGAGCAGAAGCAGGGAAACCACTTGGTAGCCTACTCATTAACCACCACCGCTACCCGCTTCCCCCAAATTCATTTTCTCCTTCCACTTTTTATCTGGGCACAAGGCTGCTCAGAAAAAGAACTACATTTCCCAACCCCACCCACCCACCCCGGCAGCTAAGCGTGGCCATGAGACAAAATGTTGTCTGGTGGGGTGTTAGCAGAGGGATGTCTGCAACTTTCAGGTCATGTTCTTAAAAGGATAGGCCTATCCTCCACTTCTTTCTTCTTCCCTTTCCACAGGCTAATATTTCATGGGAATGATAGCAGCTGCTGAAGCAGCTATCTTAGGCCACAAGATGGAGGTTACATGTTGAAGATTACAGAGCGGCAAGCCATGAGAAGCTGGGATCCCTGACAATGTAGAGTGACTATATCAACACCGGACTACTTATGAACAGGTTCGTACTTGAAAAGGAAGTAATTTTCTATCTTGTATAAAACATTGTATTTTGCAGACTCTGATATAGCGGCCTCATCTGTATTGGAACTAATTCAGAGGTGATTGCAATTGCCTAAACAAGTAATGAATGGTGGCTCTGACGATGGTGGGAGTGATATAATGAGATAAATAATCAGATTCTGGCAATAATTTAAAAGGCAGAACTGACAGCATTTTCTGAGGAATGGGATAAGGGAGCATTAAAAAAAAGAGAGAGAGAGAGAGAAAAGCCAGGAATTACTCCAAAGTGTGGGGCCTGGTAGAATAGAATTGTATTTATTCCATTGGAGAAACCTGGGGGACCAGTGAGTTTAAGGGGACTATGAGAGACATTCACATAGAGATGTCAAGTAGCAGCTGGATATGAGTCTAAATTCAGGGGAGATGTAGGAGCTGAAGATATCCACTTGAAATTTATCAACATGCAGCTGGCTTTAATGTCTTGAGATAGATGAAATTATTTAGGGAGTGAGAGTAGATAAAGAAGAATAGAGGTTTGATAACAGTCCTGGGGCATCCCGGAGATGAGGGAGATGAGAAGGAGCCAGGACTGGAAACTATTGTGGTAGGAGAACAGAGAGAGAAGTGTCTTAGAAGCCAAATGAAGAGAGTGTTTTAAGACAGAATGAGTGATCATCCATGTCAAATGCTGTCACTAGGATGAGATGAGGATGAAGGAATGAACTCTGGCAACAGGGAAGACACTGGTGACATTGACATGAGAATTTTCAGTGGAGTGTGGAGGACAAGAGAGAATGAGAAGATAGGAAATGGAGACAACTCTGAATTCTGGACAGGTAGAAATCATTCCAGCAATCTAACCTCCACCCTTTCTATCACAGTACCAAGCATTCTGAAGGACATGAGGGCACCCAGCAACTAAACTTTACTCAGCTCCTCTTCCCCAAGTGTTTGAATGACCCTGTGGCTTCTTCTCTCTGAAGTCCCCAGGCTTCAGAGTCCAGGCCTCCCTGCAGCAGTGCCTCTGCCCTGCTGGCTCCCAAGGCCACTCTCAGAACAACTTGGGCGGACTAGGCAGCCAGGCCTGACTCTCCTGGATTATAATTAGTGCTGCTGCTAACGATGTTTGGCCCCTATGGAATAACAATCTGGGAAATTCTGATACTTCCAATTTTCCCCCTCAGTGCTTTCTCGGATGCAATTTCCCAGCCAGCCCCTGTGCTCTAGCCCTGGGCCCTAGCTGCCACCTCACCAGAGAGAATAAAGGCAGTGCCTCCAATGCCATTCAAAAGGGTCCAATCAGTTAGCTGAAGCCATCTCCTGGCCATTATCGCGGCATTATCACATTAACATGGGCACTTCTTTGGAGAAGGCAGGGAGGCTGCTGTGAGGAAGGGGTAGGGGCACCAGGCTAGTGCCACACAGTGCACAGTAAGCATTACTAGTGGCATAATCAGAAAACTGATGGCTAGAGAGAAAGCAGCCCTCCCAGAACAACTCTGGAGTTTCCAGCAGAGATGCAGCTCAACCATTCACTCTTCCCTGATGAGGAGCCCCCCGGCACTCCTCTCTCCAGGAGAGAGAACCTCAGCAGTCAGATCCCCAGACGCTGCTTTGGCATCCTGAGGCAGAGTTTGGTAAAATCTCAGACTCAGCTCTCTTCTGTCCCAGCAACCTCAACAATCCAGGCCTCTTGCCCTGGAAAGTGCTCATCTCACAGCAGTCCTGCTCTCTCAGGTCTGTGGATTTTATTTCATTGCCCCAGTGGGCCTCCAGCTCTCTAGAGTAGGGGCTGTGGTGGGCCCCATGCCTCAGGGTCTTGAAGGAAAGACCAGAGGATTATTTTGGGTTAAGGGCACTGGGATTGACTGGACCTTGACTTCTGCAACAAGGGATGAAGACAGAAACCAGCATTTATAAGGCACCTGCTACATAGGAGATCAATGTAAAATCTTTTTTTTTTAATGTACAATATCCATGACAGAATTTACCATTTTTAAGTGTATAATTCTGTGGCATTAAGTGCATTCACATTGTTGTGCAACCATCACTACCCATCCTTCTCCAGAACTTTTTCATCTTACCCAACTAAAAATCTATACCCATTAAACACTAACTTACATATTTATCTCTTACAATCCTTATTGTGAGATAGAAATCTCCATTCGACAACGAAGACACTGAGGAACAGATTGGGAAAGTGGTGCTGCCTTTCCAGAGAACAGGCAGGCAGGCAGGAAGAGGATTTGAATCCCAGCCTGCCCAATTCCAAAGCCTGTGCTCTCTGCAGTTCTCCACCCTAAGCTGCCCAAGGTCTAGGGCCATTACAGGAATGGCACTGCTGAGTAATGCCACTGACAACTAATAACTTAACACACTATGTCGCACACTGAACTGTGGCTGGCAGTGAAAGGGCTTCATAGTCAGCATGGTTTATACTTCTCAGGAAAGATTCTCAAAGCAAAATCAGGCACTATTGATCAGTGTTTTGACTACTTCATAGAATCCAGCAAGAGAGGGTCCCTCACACATCCTCCTTTAAATGGGCACTTCTCTCCAAAGGTGACTGCGTTCATCCCCAAGGAGTTGGGCTCCTGACTGCTCAGACTCATCCCTCTACAGTGTGGAATAATGAAATGAGCATGGGCTGGGGGGTCAGATGGGCTTGGGTTTATATTCTAACTCTCGCTCTATACCCATTTGGGTCCAACTCTTATGGGCAAGTTAGCTCAGACGTAGAAGGTTAGTGTTATAATACATGAGAAGCCACGTGGGGTCTCTCACAGGACAGGTGCTGAAGCTGGGAAGGAATCTAGATTCAAGACTCCTTAGCAGCTGGAAGCCATGGCTCTTCCTTGTCAGGTTCCAACTTCCCTTCATGGGATTCAAACATACTGGGCAAGTCTGCTTCTTTTCCAGGCTCTGGTTGCTGCCAGGGAACTCTTTGCTTTAGGTTGAAGTTTCTAAGATAAAGAATCTGATTGGCCCAGTTGTCTTTTTCCCGCTAGGCCTTAAATTAGAGATGACTAACCAGCCTAGGTACTTACTGACTGACCTTGGTCAGACCCTTCCTGTGGTCTAATCACCTAGGGCAGAGAAGGGTAGAAGTGGTTAAGTGATGGTTTAAGAAAGTGGGGAGGGTGTGTGTAATGTGGCATATATTGTGGCCTGAAGCCAAGTTTTGGCCAGTACAGAATCTCTTAAATGGGGCTATGGAGTGGATGGGTAAATAGGTTTAACATTCTATACAAGTTGCTTAATCTCTCTGGGCCTCAGTGGTTTTCTTATCTATATAAATGGGACAATAATTCCAACCTCATAGGGTTGTTGTAGAGGCTGAATGCAAAAACAAAACTCAAAATAGTTGGTAGATGCTTAATAAATGTTGGTTTCTTTTCCCTTCTGTAGGAAAGGCCACTTCCAGTGCTATATGGTTCTCAGCTAAAACAAAAAACAAAACAAAACCCCAAAAAACATGCACACACGCAACACACACACACACACACCACACTACCACCACCACCACCACCACCACCAAGGTGGGGTTCTGTCTTCTGCAGCAGATTAAAGTCTCCCCAAAGACAAACATCATGACTCATTCTCCTTTTGTTTCCCTCTTGGTAACTCCATTTGATATATTTTATTTTCTCTTGCTAAAATATGCCTCCTAACCAAACACCTAGTAGGAGAGAGATGAGGTGTCCTTTATATACCTGAAGGGCCAGGATTGCTATCTAACCTTTTCCAAGGGCCATTGGCAGCATGAATGATGGGGAGCAAAGAGGGCTCCTATGTCAAAAGGAAGATAAATGTGCCCCTGTGCTTAGGAAGACACTTTGATGGAAAGCCTAGGACAAGGCAGCATTTTTTGAAATCCTAAGAGACAACAGAAATAAAAATAGGTCTTCCCCCAACTCAGGGGCCTGGGACAAAAGACTTATTTTTCAGTGGTTAATCTACATCCAGAGGAGTTTTCCTAGGCCTCATTTGCTCATTAACTCAACAATTAAATATTTATAAAATGTCTGCTCTCATGAAACTTATAATTTCATCAGGGAGAGACAATAATCAAACAATCCTACTCATAAATATATAAGTACAAACCATAATAAACATTATGAAGAGCAGGAACATGTTCTAGGAGAGCATATACCAAAGAACCTGACCTAGACTGGGGAGTCAGACCACATTAAAGATTTTGACCTTCATCATGAGAGCAATGGGAGGTCATTGAAGGGTTTGAGCAGGGTTTTGGCATGGTCAGATTTGTGCTTTGAAAACATCACTCAGTTACAATCAGGAGAACAAATTATAGGGAGACTGTTATGGAATTCTAGAAAGAGAGAATGGAGTCTTTGGCTTTGGTGGTAGTAGTGGTGATGATGGCGATAAAGATATGGTCTACGGCCATGCTACCCTGAACAAGCCTGATCCTGTCTGATTTCGGAAGCTAAGCAGGGTCAGGACTGGTTAGTACCTAGGAAGACTAGGTGCTGAGGCGTAAAAAATAAATTTAAAAAATTATAAGAGATTATAAGCTGACAAGGTCCTTGCAATCTATGAAGTCAACCAAAGGTTACCTCACCTAAAAAAAGAAGAGCGAGAGAAGAGAAGAGAGAGAGAAGAGGAGAGAGAGAGAGAGAAGTTACAGACTCCAAGTATATTTAGGAGGTAAAATTCAGACCTGGTGATTGACTGGATAAGAGGGGAGGGCTAATATGATGAGGACAAGGATTCCGGTTTATATAACTGGATAGAAGAGAAAATAAAAGTGAAGTCTTAGGAGCCCTTGAGACATCCATGTGCCAAAATTGAATTGGCAGCTGGATATATGGGTCTGGAGCTCCAGGTAGAGGTCAGGGCTCGAGATAACAAGTATATGGGTCATTTGCTCAGAGGTAATTCAAAGCAGTAGATGAGTTCACCCAAGAAGAGAGTAGAGAATGAGAAGAAAAGAGGACCTAGGGTCAAACCCTGAGAAACTTGGACATATCATGTAGGGCAGTGGTTCTCAAGGTATGACTCATGGACCCTTGAGAGGTTCCCAAGACCCTATGGGTCCATAAGGTCAAAACAATTTTCCTAACTCTATTAAGATATTATTTGCTTTCTTTTTTTTTTTTTTTTTTTTTTTACTGTATTGACATTTGCACTAATGGTGCAAAAGCAACAGTAGGTGAAATAGCTTACACCTTGACACAAATCAAAGCAGTGGCACTAAACTGTACTAGCAGTCCTTGTACTCTTCACTGCAACACATATGCAGTAAAAAAATTTATTTTTACTTAGGAATATTTTTAATAAAATAGTAAAAACTATTAATTTTTACCAAATCTCCACAATTGAGTATGTTTAATAATCTGTCCGACAAAATAGAAAGTACACAGAAAGTGCTTCTGCTGTGTTCCAACTTAATGATTGTCTCCAAGAAAAGCACATCTGCACTTGTTTGAGTTTCAAGCTGAACTAACCTCTTTTTTCATGGAACATTATTTTTCTTCGAAGAATGACTGAAAAACAAACTAAGATTATTTAGATTTGAGTGTTTGGCAGATCGTTTCCCAAAAATGAACAAAGCAAGCCTGTCACTTCAAAGAAAACAACTCAAAGCCTTTGTTGCCAATGATAAAATTTGAGCTTTCAAGAGAAAATTAGAATTTTGGAACACTTGTATCTGCCACCATGAACTTGACAGCTTCCCAAAGCTTAAAGACGTCTCCACAGAGATTGATGGTGAGACAATGAATGTGACTTTTAAAATCTCATAATGAAATGTATCAACATTAGGAAGATCTGTATGACTCAGAGAATCTATACTATTTAAATGACCAATACATGATCTTATAAAATCTATTCAAAGTGCAAGATAAATCAATAAATTTTAATGTAATACAGTAGGATCTGATTGATACGGTTTCAGATTCCACATTGCAACTAACCTTTAAGAAATGACCATGTGTCGAGTTTTGGTGTAGTATCAAAAAATATATATCTACAATTATTTGAAAGATAAAAATATTCCTCCCTTTCCTAACTCCTTGAGGCCAAATTTTCTTTACCTATTTCAACCAA
The DNA here is from genome assembly GCA_003508835.1 of Eonycteris spelaea. Lineage (NCBI taxonomy): Eukaryota > Metazoa > Chordata > Mammalia > Chiroptera > Pteropodidae > Eonycteris > Eonycteris spelaea. The sequence continues at coordinate 8,908,944 of PUFA01000039.1, forward strand.
AACAACATATTGAAACTGATTGAATGCAGAAGTAGAAATGTGTATCCCTTTGGATATTAAAGAGATTTGCAGAAATGTAAAACATTCCAATCTTATCAATTTTTCACCAAAATGTGTTATTTATGCTAATATATAATGGTTTATTATTGTTTTTAAATGGATAAGTAAATACTTGTAATTTCTGTTTTAATTTTAATACAGTAAATATTGATAGATAACACATAAATGAAAGCTCTGAGAGGACCTCAATAATTTTTAAGAGTGTAAAGGAATACTGAGACCAAAAAAAATGAGAATTACTGATTTACAAACTGCAGTCCCCTCATTATAAGAAGCCATTCTATCTTCATGAACAAACAACTTAGAATAAAGTATCCTCTCTCCTAATCCATAAGTATCTCTAGGAAAGAGAAACATTATGACTCACATATACTTACAGTATTTTGGAGCTGCAGAAATGGCCCCATCAGTTTCCAAAAGTGTCCAGGAAGAGCCCCCACCATCAGAAAGCTTCCGTCCTGTCCTCTCTTCCCTCTGCAAAAGTAATGGTTCAAACGAGTCAGTCAAACCCAACACCTCACTCCATCACAGCTATCTTACCTCTTCCCATCGGCATATCCTACTCTTGATTTTTCTTTCAATCTGAGGCTGGTCGAGGCAGTGCTAGAGGAAGGAACATGAAGGGGCAGATAGGGTCAGATGTGTTTCTAAAATGCCAACACGTTCAATTTGGTGGGTATTTTGTGTGAATTTCCTCTTGCGTTCACAGGCTCCTAACTCAGCAGAATTAAAATGGAATGAAGTAATTAGAGCAGCAGGCTGTGAGGATGTTCTGGTTCTGCAATACACGGGAAATGTGGGGCAGGAGGAAAGGAAGGAGAGAAAGAGCCTTAAAGCAAAGGGCTAGGCAAGAAATCCTTCCCAAGATGCTGGGAAAGCCTCCCCCAACATCCCTAGTTCCTGGGCCAGTGGCAATTCTGCTTCCTAAGAATTTACTCCTGGTCTGGCCCCTCATAATCAGGCCCGATCTTCCTTTCTATTCCCCTTTTCATACACTCCCACCAGAAACACCTTTCCTCTGCTTATACTAAAGCTATCATTCTTTCATACTGTGGTTCTTTGTGCCTTTGTACCTGTATTTATTACATTGTGCTGAAATCATTGCTTTCACGTTTAACTCTCCCATGAGAGCAGTGGCTCCCCAACCTCTATATTTCAAGCATGCATTGCATCCTACTCACTAAGCAAATTGCCACCTAATGAACAAGACTTTCTCCATTTGGTCCCCTGATTCCTGAATTAGTTTAAATCTACAAACCCTAAGTTATAATGATGCAGCCTTATTATAGCACTGTAGTTTGAGTTTAGGTGCTGTCTAAGTGGTGTTGACTAAGCAAAGATTGCTGAGTGGGTTACTGGTGGCTGGGCCATGGAAACCCTGAATGCTTGGCTAATTTTGATGAAAGCTGGTGACCACATTCCTTATCCTACAAAAGATAGGGCCAGAGGCTCCTCATTCTAGGGCCTCCCATTCCTGTTGCACCAGCTTTTCCTGTTGTACTTGCTAGATCTCTCTGTAGAATTGCATCCTTCATCCAACCAAATAAGATAAACTCAAACTTCCTGGGGCCATGGGCTCCTAAAACATCAGCCATCACTTCTATGTTGTGGGAGGAGCATCCACTCTCTAGAGAGGAAATTGCTGAATCCTGACTCTCTTGGGACCAGAGACACTCCCCTTCCCTCATATCCAAGTCTAGGAAAGGTGGGAAGTAGCAAGAGAGCTTGCCTTTGTCTCAGTCCTGTCTGGTATAAATCCACGTCCTGGTATAGGTCCACTCCTGTGGGTGAAAAGGCCGTTGCTTAGCCCACCATTGGAATGAAGAAATTAACCTTTAACAGTAAATCTCCCTCACACACACAATATTTGAGATATGACAAAAGGTTGCTGACTTTTCATATTGCCAAGTAAGTAAGCTGCAAACAAAACAAACAAGCAAAAAAAACTACCATTTACTATCATCTTTTCAGGAAAGTATGGACATATGGATATAACCTCACATTGAAGAGGGAAGATTTCATGTTGAATATAGTTAGCTTCATTTAAAGACTCACTACATTGTCCTTGTTTTTTTCTCATTTCATCATGGTAGTGAAATGGATTGGTGAATATTCTAATACGGAGTTTGAGAAGAACTAAACCAAACTGTGAGCTTCTTTGAGCAGGGAGTGCTTTGTATTCATTTGTGTTTTCTTTTCCTAGGACCTAACTCAGGGCCTGGTTTATGATAAGTGCTCATAACATTTTTATGAAAGAAGAGAAGAATGCAAGAAGGAAATAATTCCCTGGATTAGGACCATGATAGGACATAGATGTCAAGCCCTACTGTATATGGGACCCTGGAACAAATTGTCTCCACCCCAGCTATAGTCTGTGACCTCTTTATAAAGTAAAGAGCTGACCATCTTACTCCCTTGTTTAACAGCCTTCGGTAGTTCCCCTGCTTTGTGATGAAGTCCAAACTTCTTAGCAGAGTACACCAGTCCCTCCACCATTGGCCCACAATTTTCCTTTGCAGATACTCTCACAGGATGTCTCTAAACTCTACTCATACTAAACTTACCATTCTCCCCATTCGCCATGCTCATTTGTGCCTTTGCAATTCCTATCCCCTCTGCCTGGATTCTGCTTTCTCCCTCCTTTCAGGTTGGCCAACTCCTAACTCATTCTTAAGAAGACTCAGCTTAATTGCCTCTTTCTTTCATGTTAGCTGTTTCCTCCTCTGAGATCACATGTTACCTGTACAACAGCAATCACCAACCTGGACTTTGATTATTTCTATGCCTGTGTCCCCACAAGATTGTGCCTCTTGGAGGACAGGGACCATGACTTTTTCCATTCTCACATCTCCAGTGTCTGGCACCATTTGTGAATATGAAATGAATGTGGGTTGGGAGGAGGGAGGAGGAAAGAAAGAAAGAAGAAAGAAAGAAAGAAAGAAAGAAAGAAAAGAAAGAAAGAAAGAAAGAGAGAGAAGAGAGAGAGAGAGAGAGGAGGGAGGAGGGAGGGAGGGAGGAAGGGAGGAAGGAAGGAAGGAAGGAAAGAAGGAAAGAAGGAAGGAAGGAAGGAAGGAAGGAAGGAAGGAAGGAAGGAAGGAAGGAAAGAAGAAGGGGGAGAGAGAGAGGGAGAAAGAAAGAAGGAAAGAAAAGAAAAGGAAGAAAGAAGGAAGGAAGGAAGAAGGAAGGAAGGAAGAAGGAAGGAAGGAAGGAAAAGAAAAAAGAAAGAAAGAAAGAAAGAAAAAAAGAAAGAAAGAAGAAAGAAAGAAAGAAAGAAAGAAGAAAGAAAGAAAGAAAAGAAAGAAAAAAGAAGAAAGAAAGGAGAGAGAAGAGAGAGAGGAGGAGGGAGAGGGAAGGGAGGAAGGAAGGAAGGAAAGAAGGAAGGAAGGAAGGAAGGAAAGAAAGAAGGGGGAGAGAGAGGAGAAAGAAAGAAGGAAAGAAAGAAAAAAGAAGAAAGGAAGGAAGGAAGGAAGGAAGGAAGGAAGGAAAGGAAGGAAGGAAGGAGAAAGAAAGAGAAAGAAAGAAAAAAGAAAGAAAGAAAGAAAGAAAGAAAGAAAGAAAGAAAGAAAGAAAGAAAAAGAGAAAGAAAAGAAAGAAAAGAAAAAAGAAAGAAAAGAAAAGAACAAACCAACCAGCTATTCCACCTTTTCTTTCTGGGCAGTCCAGAGTTAGAAGCAACTGTGGATTAGCAGAGTAAATTCAGGTTCCTTCTCCCATAGGATATGAAAAGTCATCTGAGACAATCCCACTCCCTAACTTAAAACCTTAATGCATTCTTCACTACCTTTATTGCGGAGGGTGAGCAAGAAAAATTCAGGTGTCGTTTCCCCACAAACTCACACAAACCTATTGAAGTTACCAGTGCAGAGAGCACCAACAGGAGCCTTAGTGCTCAGTAAAGGAAAAGAGAGTCTGGGTTGAGGCTTCACATTTAGATCTTTGTTGAAATTGAAGTTATAACTGAAGAGTGAGTAGAATCTGGGTGTGTTGATCACTCCTACACACTCAACAAATATAAAATCTGAGAAAACATAACATCTCACCCACGAAATTATCTTTTCCTATGGCCTTTCCCTGCTCGTTCCTAATTATTATTATTTTACTGAGTCACCCCTCATCAATTTCACATTGACTTGTCCCATGTCTTTTAGCCATTACACTTAAAAAGTAGGGACAGGATGCTCTTTCTGACTCATATCTTTAATATAGTTAGAACATAGCTAAGACTCCTCTGACCCAGGCCCCAATGCCTCTGACAGACTAGTTACTAAATTCTGGGAACTCAGGGATACCGGTGCCTGTCCACTACCAGATAGATACACTTGCACAGCCACAGAATTTTAACTTCCCCTGGGTCCTACAGCAATCTGGAATCAAAGGTTCAGCCAGCTTATCATCACCTCAGGGCAGATTGGGAGTTGGGAAGATCAAGTGACAAAGTACACAGAGGTTAGGGAATATCTAATAGGAGAGAGAGAACAAAGATATTTAGAGAGAAAATAACCAAAGGGAGAAAGAAAGGGCCAGAAAACAAAGATGACAAGAAAAGAGAAGAGTTTAGAGGTAAATGATCACATAGGTGAAAACAATGAAGAAGGAACGAGGGCAGAAGAAGGGGCCAATCCCATCAGAAGACACATTAATTCCTTTGAGAGTAGGAGCAATCTCACACTTTTAAAATGTATCTCCCATAAACCCCCAAAAGTGTTCAACAAGTACAGTTTTTGAACAAGGCTTTCAACAAAATTTGTCTTTCCATTCTAGGCTCTCAATCTTGTCTGTTTAAGGCAGGACTTTGGGCCGTGTAGACTTTGAGTCAACAGGGTTTATCCCTGGGGCAAAACTGCTCTTGTTCTGGTCCTGTACATCCCAAGGGGGCTGCAGACCTTGGCTAACCTATCAAGCTGTGATATTTGTCCACTTCTCCCAAATGTTAATAAATAGCTCCCTTTGGCTGGATGCAGTGATGAGTCAAATAAAGAATTCTGGATGAGGGTGCCTGGTCTCTGGCTGGTGCACACTCAGCCTGTGTCCCCTTGAAGGAAGTAAGTCTTCACAGAGAACTTCTCAATAATTTCAGCACAGGGGCTGCTTTCCCAGCCTAGGTCCCTGAGCCAGGCTCCCTCTCTATCCCCTGCTCCCGGCCTGGTTTCTTCTAAGAGAAGGCGTGAAGACAGGATTGCTTCATGTATTTTCTGCTCTGCTGGGCTTCTCAACGGCTTGGTGAAGTTCTTTTCAACTCCTTCTGTGCTAGATCCTCCAACCAATTTATCCCTGGAGTCATCTTGGTAGAGATTGCAGCATCTTATAATCTTCTTTTTAAAAATAACTTCTTACTTGATCTCCCTTCAGTTTTGCAGTTAAATCTGGTGGTAATAGTGAAATAGCTCATGTGAAAAAAAAAAAAATCCTCCAGGGACTAGTTGACTCGTCTTCAACTTCCAGCCCTCTTTTCTCATAACCAAAATATCCTCGAGCCTTTGAATTTTCAGTACAAGCCCCACTGGGGCTTTGAGTTCCAACGTTTATCTCTAGAAAAACACTGAATAGAGCAAAAGGCTGAGGGCATGCTGACATCTGCTCGTCAGCAGGCCACAAATGATGGCTTCAATTTCCTTCCTCATTTCATTTATTCCCAGGTTGCTCCCTCTCCACCTTTATAAGCCAGTTCTTATTTCAAAAAGTCAAAGTAATAAAGCCATTCTCCATTATTCATTGGGTTGTATACTTCCTTCCTGTCACACATATCCCTCATACCCTCTCCTCCACCTTTTCCCATCACCTTCCTTTTCTGCCTTTGCTTCTTCTTCCTCACCCTTCCCAGAGGGAATTCAGGGTCATCACCTTACCTCAAAGTCCTGCACTGTTCTAGAACTTTCTGAAAGTGTTCTTAGCTAGGTTGATGATCACAGGGCTAAAGACATATATTGTGATACACTTTGTCTTTGTTGATTTCCTCATGTCAGTTTCCCAGGCTATACATCTATCAGAGATGACCCTACAAAAACTTGCTGTTCCAAGAGAGAATTGAAAAATCCCAAGGGAATTCATTGGCCATAACCAAGCTGGGTTAATCCTCTCCCACCCCAGCAACAGGAATTATCCTCTCCAAGATAGGCTGATCCCAAATACCAAGGCACTGTCTCTGCACACTGCATCTGAAACAGGAGCCAAGATTTCTGTGGGACAGCCCTTCTGTAGGCACCGCACAGTGTTCCTCCTGCTGGCATGCTTCGACATTCTTGGGCAGTAAATATAAAGTACATAATAGAGCATGTGGGGTAAGGCTTGGGACTTCAGTCAAAACCCGAATTTAAGTTCTGTCCTGACACTTACTACCTACATGAACTTGGTTAAGCTACTGAACTTCTTTATGCCTTAGTTATAAAGTAACAGTACCTCCTTGATTGGAGGGACCAAAAGAGAACATATATGTAAAGCATCTAACGCAGTGCCTAGTCCATGAGAAGCATTCAATAAATGTTAGAAGTTATTATGATCATATATGAATAGACATCAATAAGTCAGATAAACTGTTCAATCCCCTTATAGGCTTTTAAATAAAGAAATACAGCCTTACTATTTTTTTAAATATTGCCTCTAGGAGTTGTTTTAATGAATTGCTAGAAAGGAGTGATTTATAAGTACTATATTGTTGGAATGCAAATAGATACTTCAAAGAGGTGAAAGTGACTTGTTTTCTTGAGTGGAATAAACATTTCCCATTGGGATCTTATGTGTTTACAGACTCAAATATTTCATAAGCAAATAGTTCTAAAATGAACTCCAGCCCTTTATTAGGTGAATTGACCACAAAACTGTATTCCTGAGCTTTGAGTAAATGTGGTTTTACCCTATCTAAAAGGAGCCATTACTTAAATGAAATGCCCTAATTTCTAAAGCATGAAGGAAAACATCTATCTTGAGGTTTTTCCTTTTATACATCTTTATTTTCATTTTGCAAAATATTTGGTAATGGCCAACCTATTGCACAAATACTGTCCATTTTCAATTATTCGTGGGTGGGCTATCCAAGGCAGATACATAATCAACCCCTATGCTTGCTGATTTCTGTTCTACCTGCCCTTTATCTTTAAAGCAAACCCCTGCAAAACACACACACATATTCACTCACACTCATATACTAACAACACACTCACAGATATACACACTCACATATACTAACTGTTACACACACACACACACACACACACACACACACACACACACACACACACACACACATCCCACTTTGCCCAAAGCAAGTAGAGGCTAAGGCTGTCTCTTCTGGTGGTTACAGAAAATGTTGGTTCCTAGGAAAATCATCTTTGTCGCTTTTCTCCCCTCACTGCAGTACTCCCTTTCCTGAATATCACACTGTGAGGGAAGGGAAGCGAGGAGGAAGGAAGGAAAGAAAATTGTGGTGTATGTCCCCCAGCCCAGCAGTGCAGGCTGTGAGAAACAGAAGGCTCCTGCTCCCTGTGTGCTGGCATCTCTCTTATCATTTTACTGAAACTTTGGGGTATTTTTCTCTTTGCAGCACCCACGCGCCCTCCTTTTCTGCCAAAGATCCTTGTTGTGACAAAACGAGAGGCTGGTGGGTCGGTGGGAGGGAGGGGGGAGCAGCTAGGTAGCCTGAGGGCAGAGTTACAGCTCCCCCTCCAGGAATAAGAAGGTTGTGGGGGAGGGAGAAAAAGCTACACACAAATACTAGAAGCCCCCTTAGAGCTGAACTTCATACATTCCCAGAGCATCTGCACACACGCAGAGCTGTGCAATGCCCCCCCACCAGCCATATAGACACACACACACACACACACACACACACACACACACACACGAACTGCCATACATTCAGTAACACTCAGGTAGGAGATCTCATGTCACACTGGCACAGATCCATCCAAAGCAACAAATGACACAGGTCTCCCCTCATTTGATCCCTCTCCTTTCTAATGCGCCAGAGAATGTTGCTGGGTGCTGGGTATACCTGTGGTATAAGAGAATGGCAAGTCTTGAGTCTAGTCTATTGGCACTTGGCACTTCAAACAGAAGGAACACCAGTGACAGGGCCAGCAGACTACTCAACATTCTCCTCAGTAGTCTCCACTCAGAGCACCTACCCTTCTGTCACAGGGCTCCAGAAGCATGCCCTGGAAAACACACTCAAGTCCTGGTTAGAGGACAGAGGAAGTATGGGCTACAGTCCAGAGGCTGTGGCTTCTAGCACTCTCTCAGGCTCAGTCGATGTCCCGGCCTTGTTTGAGGGAGAGGTCCTCTACGTGAAGGGAGAACGGATTCAATGACCACTCAAAGCTCTCTTCAAAGCTCCAGAAGAACCAGCCAAAGAAAGCCAGTTTATCCATATGAATACAATGCTGCAATATAGAGGACCCAACCAACCTTGCCAAGCTAGACCTTCATCAAGGAAGTCAAAAAGTTCTCAACTGTGTGAAATGAGGCTTTATGAGCTCAGCTGCAGATAGCCAGTCTAAGATAGACTCAGCGCTTCTTCTTTCTAGCCTCTGCTGGGTAGGTACATTGCCTTCTCATCTCCCTAAATCCTTCTCTTTATTAAGCATCTACACTATTCCTTGTATTTTATGCACATATTTTCTTTTAATTTAAATTACTCCACACATGTTATAGAGAGAAAGTTGAGAAAACTTGAGGTTGAGAGATTTGATGTGAGTTGATCAAGATTACACAGCCAGCAAGGGAAAAAGCCAGTATTCACACCTACCCCTGGGTGGCTCCAAAACCATTGACCTTTCCACTGCTTCTCCAGAGAACTCCATTGGGAACCCTCCCATTTGCCTTTGAGTAAGTGTGAGACCATGGCTGGCAGTGAAGATAGAGTTGGAGGAGTTAGAAGAGGAGAAACCTGTCTGCTGACCTTCCAAGGGAGAAAAAAAGTATGCAGTCTGGGTCTCCGACCCTCTGTTCAACCTCTAAGCATTGCTTGTTGGGTCCAGCTCCCCTGGAACAGGGCCCTGCCCTGAGTAGGCAGTGCCTAGTGGCATGGGCAGTTCATTTAAAGCTGTTTCTCCTTCAGGACCCCATACTTTCTTGGCCAGTGTGCTATTTGGCGGCAAAAAGCTGAACCCTGACATGCAGAGAATGTGCTGATTCAGAAATTTTTAAAAAATTAATCAGCACATGGTGAAGCAAGCTGTTTATTCAAGGCAATGTGTTGCCTAAATTATAATGTGCCAAACTCCCTTCTTCCCCATTCCCCAGCTCCTCCCCCTCCACAGGTTTTGGCAGTGAGAGTTGCTCCCTTATTCCTTCAAGGGCGACTATTTGCAAAGCTCAACTTGCCAATTAAGTAGCTTTCCTGGGTGTGTGTGTGTGTGTGTGTGTGTGTGTGTGTGTGTGTGTGTGTGTGTGTGTGTTCTTCTTCCAAACTAAAAGTGGTGACTCTGTTGGTTTCTCTACTTTCTGGAACATGTCCTAGGAGGACAAGTACTTGGTTTCAATTTCGAATCTGCTTTCAAGAAACAGGCATCAGAAGCTACTTGAGGCAAGAACTATGGGTTGGGCTTCCTTGAGAATGACTACACTACAGATTACTGTTGTCCCCTTACCAAGGGATATGTTCCAAGACCCCCAGTGAATGCCTAAAACCCTGATAGAATATATAACCCTATATATAGTATGTTTTTTCTATATGTAGATACTTATGATAAAGTTTAATTTATAAATTATGCACAGTAAGAAGTTAATGATAAAAATAATAAATAGAACAATTATAAAATATGCTGTAATAAAAGTTATGTGAATGTGTTCTCTCTCTCTATAACCAAACTGATAACCTAAATGGCCACTAAGAGACTGAGGGACAGGCAGGGTAGCATATACAGCATGGATGTGCTGGACAAAGGGACGATTCCCATCTCTGCTGGGACAGAGCTGGGCGGCGTGAGATTTCACGGCACACAGTTTAAAACTTATGCATTATTTCTGAAACCGCAGTTGACTGTATGTAACTAAACCTGTGGAAAGGAAAACTGTGGGTAAGGGGTCTACTGTATTCCTCCTGGACGGGCTGCCATCAAAAGTTTATTTCATCTTATCTCCTTCCAAATAGGGTTGCTCTTCCCTTCAGTCCAGACAAACATGATTCTCTCAACTACTCAGTCATTCAACAAGTATTTATTGGCCACCTACCATAACCAGAAACTGTTCTAGGTGAAGGGATATGATGGTAACAAGCAGAAAAGCACCTCGCTTTCATGAAGCCTGCATTCTAGTGGGGATAAGATAAGAAACGAGTAAATCCCAGAATGAATATCAAATAAGATGATATGATAGAGCAAGGATCAGCAAACTACAGCCCATGGGGCAAATTTGCCCACTACCAGTTTTGCAAATAAAATTGATAAATTAATAAAGAATGTTCAACAGGGGCTTCTTTCTTTTTTTCTCTTATTTGGGTTTTTAATTAATTTTTTGAATAGATAATATAGTCAATGATTCTAAATTTAAAAGAGAAAATAGAAAAGGACATATGGAGAGCCCCTCTCCCAGTTGTTTCCTAGCTATCCAGTTTCCCTGCCTATAAGCAACAAATGTTAATTTCTTGTGCATCCGTCCAGAGAAATGTATTCATATAAAAAGCAGATACATGTGTATAGTCTATATTTTCCCTGCAAGGAAGCTATTTTAAATTGAGAGATCAAGAAAGACTTGTAATTTAAGACGATTTGAATCATATGAAGGTGCCAGCCAGGCAAAGATCTCTGAGCAGCAGCTTCCAGGTTGCGAGAATAGCTAGTATAAAGGCCCTAAAGCTAGACTGGATATGGCAGGTCCTAAAATGAGAAAGGAGGCTCATTTGCTGGTGGTACATTGGGCCAGAAGGCAGTGATTTGAGATATGCTAGAGGGAAATTAGGAAGGAGAAAGAGTCTCCTCTTAAAGGCTCCCTAGTTGTCCACATACCCCTGCTCCTGAATCTCTGTCCTAGAGAGAGAAGTCATTCCTAACACCTAACTCTAGCCTCTTCTTTACTTATCCTCTTGACCTTGAAGAGGAGTCACTGTCTTTTAATAATAGGATTAATCTGTATGTGCTGTATATATTTGTATGAGCATGGAGAAGGGTATGGAGCAGGACAAGGGCATGAAAGGGGAGTGGAGAAGGGGAACATGATTAGCATTTCCAGAAGCATGTCTTGCAATCAGAATTCTCTATCTAAGGAGCTTAGTAAAGGCTTTGAGAAGATGGTGACTATAACCTAATTGGAGCAGATGGGTCCTTTCCTGGTGGCAAAGTCAGAGAGTAATAACTCTACACCCAGGGCTTTGCTTTGTAAAAGGTAGGGAATTCTAAACTTATGCAATAGCTGTGTGGCCAGAAATTTTCAATCTCAAATTTTCTAGAGCACCTACTATGCGTTCAGTATCTTAAGGAAGGCAAGTGAAGTAGAGAACCTAGTCCCTACCCTGAAGAAGGGTATAATTCAACTGGGGAGAGAGAACTTGAGCTTGTGAAATAATGGTGGGTTTACCTAGATGATGCAAACTAGTTAGAGAAGCTGGGAACCAACATGAGTAAGAGCTGTCAAAGACATTCTCATGGGAAAGCAAATTGTGAACTGAGTCTTAAAGGACAGAGAGGATCTGAATAAAAATAATGTCTTGATTAAAAATAGATAATGTGACTAAAGAGGACAGCAATTGCACAGTGAGCACTCAATAAGCAGCTTCTTTATTCCTCCTCCTACCCCCCTCCTCCTCCTCCTCCTTCTTACTACTACTTAGAGTTTACAAAACACCATCTCATACATTTTTTCACTTGATATTTTCAATAACCCTATGATTGGGTAGAGCAAGTGTTACTGTTTCCACTTTACAGGTGGAGAAACTAAGGCTTAGGATGATTGAATACAGTGCTCAAATCATAGAGTAGAAACTGAAACCCAGGTGCTTTAAATCTACATAGTGCAGGCTTCCTTCATTGTGAGGAGAGCAGCAGGTAATTCAAGGAGGCGGAACATCAGGAACCAGAGAAAGAAGCAGGGAGACTTGGTAAACCAAATTACATGTCAGTTGCACAAGGATCTCCCTCCCTCCCTCCCTCCCTCCCTCCCTCTCTTTCTCTCTCCCCCTACAAGTTCTGCTTTCTCCCCAAGACAGACCCCCATATTCCCAGATCACACATCCTGCCTGACTCAGACAAAGGAAAAACTTATGGGTGGACAACCTCGACAGAGTTGGAAAACTGACCAAGAGAAATTCACCACTTCTACAATCTCATTAGGCCTACAGACCTACATTCACACAGCATCAGACCTGCAGGTTGTCAGTGGTAACTTACTAAGCCTGAGGCCTGAAGTAAATTAGGCTGTGTCTCAGAAAAACAAGGTTATGTTGTTCATATTAAGTATTCGAGTGGGTTAAAATACCATCTGTTTTTCAAGTCCTTTCTTTTCTCAGGATCCTGCTGAGTGGCTGGAAGAGCTATCTTCCACACCCTTCACTCAGAGGCACCTGAGCACATTGACCACTCCTGTCACTTTCCAGATGGGACTGACCGAGATCTGCCTGATGCCTATCAGAGCCTGGGGCAAAGGGCCTCAGTGATTGCCTTTAGAATGAGGATGCCTTTCTGGGTTGCCCCTGGCAACCAAGCTGCTCCAGTGGCATCTCTTACATGAAACTTGAAAGCTGGGGGGCGGGGGATGGGGGAGGGCAGGTTGCTGAACCATAGGAAGCAGAGAGCATGTCATTCATTGTCCTTTCTTCTTCCTGGCCCCAGACTATCCTGGTGAGTATAAGTGCTTTCCCCTCACCTATCTTCCCCAGGTCAACAGGATCGGCCTGAGATTCTTCCTGAGGATTCTTTCTGAGGAATCTCCCTGAGGTTAGTGAGAACCTGTCCAGTTTGCCCTCCACCAAAGATCTGGGTACCCAACATGTCCTTGGCCATTTCCAGGCACACCACATGCCTTCAAATGACTAATACCTTTTGACCCTTTAAGCGTCAACATCCCTTTCTCCAAGAAGCCTACCCTGACTTGCCTCCTGTGCCCCAGGCAGGGATAGGTGCTGTGCCTTTGAAACCCTGCATATCACTATATCATAGCACACATCACCCTGCATGTATTCATCTGTTTTTCTTAGCTCCTTGAGTTTAAGGGCTGTGTCTTATTTTAGCACAAGACCTAGCATACTGGAGGCACAAAATAAATGTTTGCTGAATGAATAGAATACAAGATTCTGACAGGAAACAGGAGAGGTGGGAGGGAGCTTTTCAAGCACTGGGTAGAGAAAGTAGCCCACACAGAGCACAGAGGGGTTCCAGAATGATTTAACTTCATCTAGAAAGTAGGATACAAGGAGGGAGCAGAGAAGGTAGGCCAAGGTCAACCAGGACAGTCTTGAATGCTGAATTAATACATTTGGGACAGGAGAGTGACAAGCTCAAAGCAGCATTTTAGGAAGACCGATCTGGCCAGGTGTGCAGAATGGACTGGAGCAGAGAGCCAGCTGGCAGGGAGACTAGTCAGGAGGCTGTTTTGACAGTCCCAACTCGACATGTAAAGGGTCTAGACAAGAGCAGTGACAAGGGGAAATGAAAACAAGAAATAAACCACCCAACTCTGTTGGATGGCTTCTTCATGCAGCTTAGGAACGTCAGCTACTACCTGACCTCGGTTAATTAGCATCTTCTTGTTGCCGTCTGGTCTGACACTGAGTACTTTTTGCTCTCTGCAGAAATCTTAGCTGCCATCCTAAGTGCAGCTATTACTTCAAGGGGACTGCATGGTGGTGGGGTGGACAGTAAGTATAAGAAAGCATTTCCCAAACCAGTCATCCTGGACTAGTGGTCTATTGTATATTAGTAGGTATCTTGCAGAGAAAAGAATGAGTTCTCTGCTCAGATAATTTTGGGAAACTCTGGATTCAACAAAGAGCAAAGCCATTTCTTTACTGTAATATCTCAGATGGGCCATATACTCTCTGGTGTTTCTTAACCTTAAATGGCAATGAAGCCTTTTTCATACCACACCCATTCACAGCTCCTAAAGGAGCACTCACAAAACAGCTGGAAGACTCTGATATCAAATTTGTTTGTTTTGCCTCCTGCAGGGCAAATCTGGACTCCATATGTCAAGCATGCTGTCTGCACGCCCACTACCCTTGCTTATAGGAGTAGCCCTACCTCAGAAGCTGTATAGAGTGCTTACAAACTATGGCTTCTGAAGTCAGTCTACCTGGATACAAATCCTAGTTCTACCACTGAATAGTTATCTAGCCCCTCTGTGCTTCAGTTATCTTATCTACACAATGCGGAAATATTAAAACCAACTTTGTTGGGGTTATTTAGAGGATTATATTCAGGAGATAATCTGTGAAGAGCATTGAGCACTGTGCCTGATGCATAGTAATCCCTCATAAATGTGAGCTACTCTTTTTATTATACACAGACACGTATTCTATGATGGGATTCCAAGCACTCCAACCACAGCCCTGAAGTGAAATAACCTGGTGGGGCCTGGTATGAAAAGGTGAGAGGGTCAGATGATCTTTTTGAGGAATTAGGAGTGGAACATGGGGCTAAATGATTAACAATGGGAGTAAAAGCAGAAAAGATAATAGACAGGGGAGACAGGATATATGGTGGAGACAATGAAAAGCCGCCCAGCAACAACTTGGTTCAGAATCTGCCCCTTACTCTCCATGCCCGGATTCTCATTTTCCCTTGTCCCTGTTTACCCTTACTTTATCAGAGACGCATCAAGCCCTAAGGCATTTCAAGCCAGTGGCTTCCTCGCTGGAGTACTACTACTAAGATCTGTTTCTCCCCACAGAACACTTCTGATACCAATATGTGGGATTTTATCTTACATAAACAACCAATTCTCCAACTTTCTGGATATCAGGTGTCCTACGATTTAATTCAATTCTGACACTAACTACCTGGAGTTAGCATCAGAACTCAGAGGTCAAGGGCTCGGCCCCACAAGACTGCCTCCCACTTCCGATGCCAATCACAAGTCCCTGGCCTCCTGTACTTCTATCTAATAGGTCTATAAATTAGGGATTCCCATGACCCTCCCTCAGGTGTAATAATTTGCTAGAACAGCTCAAATAACTAAGGAAACACTTTACTTACATTTACCGGTTTATTATAAAGGATATTATAAAAGATACAAATTAACAGCCAAATAAAGAGGTACATAGGGGAAGGTCTAGAAGGGGCCCAAGTGGAGAAACTTTTCACCCTATTAATTTAGGGTACACTGCACTCCTGATGTGTGGATGCATTCACCAAACTAGAAATTCTCTGAACATTGTTATTTTGGGGCTTTTATGGAGATTGCATCACATAGACATGATAGACTATTTACTCAATCTCCAGCCCCTCTCCTCTCCTCAGAGGGTTGAGGGAGGCTGAAAGTTCTAGGCTTCTAATCAAGGCTTAGTCTTTCTAGTGACCAGCTCCCATCCTGATGCTATGTAGAGTTGCCTCATTAGAACAAAAGAGGCTTCTATCACCCTGGAAATTCCAATGGATTTAGGAACTCTGTGTCAGAAAAAAAAGATTCTGTTATTACCCCTGTCACTCAGAAACTTACAAGGGTTTGAGGAGCTCTTTGTCAAAAACTGAGAATAACCAAATATTTCTTTCCTATTATATCACAGGTACCACCTTAACAGGTGTTTAGAGACTCTTAGTGCATGAGTAAGAAACTCATGTCACATCCTCCGTTATAGTGGGTAGCACTTCACCAAATCGTTTATTCTCCCTTCATCTCTACTTGCCCTCGCAACACATACACATTTTTGGATGCCTACCTTGAACTCAACAGTTGTCACACATTCCAAGGAGAGGCCTTTGGATTTATCATACAAAATGAAGGAAGGGGGGAATAATTCCCTCCACCAATACAGCATTTTATAAAGTTATTTTGGACATATTACCTGATTTTGATAAAAGCCATCTGAGAAAGGTATTACTATCCCCATTTTAGAGATGAAAAGCTAAAGTTTAAAGAACTCGAGTAATAGCTCAAAGTCCCACAGCTATGTGGGGAAGAATCAAGACATGAACCCAGCACTTTTGACCCCTAAACCAGAGGCTTATCCACTGTACCCTCCAATCTGGCCTCCACCCCAACCCAGGACTCAGAGTCAGGTCTGTACACTCAAGAATCATAACTCTGATCTGATGAAGAACTTGTTTCAATAAACGGTGCTTGGAAAACTGGAAAGCTACCTGCAAAAGAATGAAACTAGACTGTTGTCTATCACCATACACCAAAATTAACTCAAAATGAATTAGGGACCTGAATATAAGACCTGAAACAATAAATTGCATAGAAGAAAACATAGGAACTAAACTTATAGACCTTGGACTTAAAGAAGATTTTATGAATTTGCCCTCAAAGGCAAGGGAAGTAAAAGCTAAAATAAGTGAATGGGACTACATCTAACTAAAAAGCTTTTGCACAGCAAAAGAAGCCGTCAACAAGGTAAAGAGAAAACCATCCAAATGGGAAAATAATATTTGCAAGCAACACCTCCAATAAGGGCCTAATATCCAAAATATACAAAGAACTCATACACTCAATAACAATAACAAAAAAAAAAATCCAATGAAAAAAATGGGCAGAAAACCTTAACAGATACTTCTCCCAAGAAGATATACAAATGGCCAACAAACACATGAAAAGATGCTCAACATGGCCAGCTATTAGGGAAATGCAAATCAAAATCACAATGGTGCCATCTCACACCTGTTAGAATAGTTGTTATGAACAAGACAAGTAATAACAAATGCTGGAGAGGATGTGGAGAAAAAGGAACCCTCATACACTGCTAGTAGGACTGCACATTGGTACAGCCACTATGGAAAACAGTATGGAGGGTCCTCAAAAAACTAAGAATTGATCTACCATATAATCTAGCAATCCCTCTAATGCATATTTACCCAAAGACTTGAAAACTCATATCCAAAAGGATATTTGCCCACCAATGTTCATAGCAGCATTATTCACAGTCGCCGGGACATAGAAGCAACCGAAGTGTCCTACAACAAACAATTGAACAAAGAAGCTGTGGCACATATATACAATGGAATATTACTCAGACATAAGAAGAGATGAAATACTGCCATTTGCGACAACATGGATGGACCTTGAGATAATTATACTAAGCAAAATAAGTCAGACAGAAAGAATTGAAAACCGCATGATGTCCCTTATATATAATGATATAAACCTAAAAGCAACAAATGAACAGGACAAACAGAGACTCATGGACGTGGACAATATACTAGTGGTTACCAGAGGGTAAAAGGAAAGGGAGGGGAAGTGAATGGGGTAAAAGGGGTCAAATATGCGGTGACAGAAAGAAATCTAACTATGAGTGGTGAACATGCAATGCAATACACACACACACACACACACACACACATATACACACATATATATGTATATATATGCCTTACTATTAAATTATACACTTGAAACTTAATAGATTTTGTTAACCAATGTCACCATAATATAAACAAACAAACAAATAAAAATTAAGGAAAAAAAGAACTTGCATCTGGACTGGTCATACTCAGTTCTGTGTATTTGTGAGTAGGCAGCACCCTAAATGCCTAGCTTTGCCTCTGGAAGTGACTTTTGAGAAGAGATGAGCTGGCAAGGGCATTTAGAGAGGCCAGAAGCAAAGTCTTGGATCAGAGCTGCTCAGTCCATTCTTGTTGCACACTGTCCTCTGGGGAATTCCCTAGCAGCTGTGATATAGTTGGGTTCAATATCCTGCCCTGATATAGTCTGACAGCAGCTAAAAGGCTAGAGTGGGAAGATACTAAGACTGAAAAATCCCTCAGTGGAAAAAAAGGTAATTTACTATCCTTTGTGTTCTCCATGCACTAAGGACTCAGGAAATCTCAAGTGCCATGATTACCTGATAGGTTTTTGAGTCTCATTCTTTAGCCATGGTAAAGTGACATCTCGTCCTCTAGCCTTCAAAGAGGGCCTGAACCTAAGGACCTTTAGGCAGAAGATGGGTATCCGCTTCCTTTGTTTTTCTCTTTAGACATGTCCCTCTTCTCCTCCTGCAGTGGAACCAATTTCTTCTCACTCATGAAACAATTTCTGAATCCTGGGATTCACTCTACTTCTCCATTCCCCTCTCTTGTCTTCATTCACCAGCATTATCATAGAATCTCTCAGAGGGCACCCCAAACCCCCCATGTTTGTATTTTCTGAATTCCAGAACCTACAATTTCTTCATTACATGGGAAAAAAAGATATATCCCTTTTCATCCTCCCTATCCTGTGGGGATCTGAAGGCAGGTAGTTCGAGCCCTTGTTCTACCCTATGAAACTGCTATGCTTTCCAGCTCCACCTAAGCTGTCAAAACCTGGGATGTCATACAAACTAAGAGAACCACATAAAGTTTCCTCCAGGGGGCATGGAGGAAAGCTCCAAGCTTTTTAGTGTTTCCCAGCATATACTCACTCACCTCTCTCTCCCTCTCCTCTCTCCCCTCTCCTCCCCTCCCTTCTCTCTCAATCTCTCTCTCTCTCTTTCTCCTCTCTCTATCCCTCCTTCCAAGGAGATGTCAATAAAGTCATCCATTAAATGCAGCAGCAGTCAGAGTGTTAGGCTGACTGGGCAGAGGGCCTGAACCCATTTATTCCAAACTTCAGCCCTCATCACATATCTGAGGTTTTTATCTTTTCATTTCCACATCATGCCTCAGCTAGGTCGCTAAATGCCAACTCCTGCTCCGAGAGCTCACATGCTTCCCTGGAGCATACACTGCTGCCTGCCTGTCCATTAGCCACAGAAGCAGTGCATGGAGACATGGGAGGGAGGATGGCGGGAAGGGTAAAACAGTACTTATGCCCAAGAAAACGCTTAAAAAGCTTCAATTGTGGACTCTTTCTCTGACATTTGTCTATAGTTACTACGATGTCACAAAGTCTAAAAGCTGCTCTCAAGAGGAACACTGCCTGTTTCTGAAGACTCTGGAGCTGAAACCAGCATTCACCTATCACTGTTATTTGGTACCTGCCTTGTCCTCCATTGTAAGTTATTAAAAAGTCACATACTTATAGCAGCAAAGCAATACCTTGAATTATAATTTGGGAAAATCCTAGAGTATCAGCTGTGTACCATCTGGCAAATTGTGGGAACACAGCTCAGTCAAAGGGTGAAATTCTGGTATAGTGCAGGAGTCTGCCTGGAGCTCTTGGTTCTCCCTGCTTTTCCCAGCTTTCTCTTTGACCTATAATTCTCAGAGAAGCTATTCCATAGATATTAGCTGAGTGTCACTATGTGCCAGGCTTCTCCTCCTGGCACAGCCCTTGGGTTCATGGCAAGACTGACTCTTCCTTACGGTTCTCCAACATTCCTTGCTGGTTTCCTGGATATTATAACTAGAGGCTCCTCAAACCAGATGGACTGATTTGATCCTTTCTTGAGCTGAGCTTGCCTTTCTTCACACCTGAGTTTAGAAAGCACCATTCATAACTGACTGCTGAATCCATAATTTGTGTTTTGTAAGCACTCTTCATGTGAATAAGCTAGATGTACTCTACGGGAGGTCCCTAACCCCTGGGCTGTGGACTGGCACCAGTCTGTGACCTGTTAGGAGCCGGGCCACAAAGCAGGAGGTGAATGGTGGAACAAGTGAGCGAAGCTTCATCGGTATTTGTAAGCTGCTGCCTCAGCTCTACGTCAGATCATCAGGCATTAGATTCTCACTGGGCCCTGGTGCCAGAAAGGTTGGGGACCGCGGCTCTACAGTCAAAGAGGAGAATGGATAATGGTCAAGGGGTAAGGACATGACCCAGGCCTAGCCCACCAAATTAATCCACACCCTGCGGCACATCAGAGAGGGACATATGACTCAAACCACACCAATCATATTCTCCTCTGGGCTTTTGTAGAAGCTATGAGAAAAGACACATGCTCTCTCCCTCTGGAATGGTGAATTCTAAGGGTAGCACTGGTCTGAGGCTACTGGTGGCCATCTGGTTGCCAACTGTGGAGAGCCTAAGAATGAAACAATACAGCAGCAAGCAAAGCCAAGTGATAGAAATAAACTAGTTCTTTGATGCACCATGCAAGTTTACTCTTCACTGCAGATATTTGGGAAGAAAGCAGATAGCTGTCTTTCAGTTGCCTATAAGATCCTTACACTACCTTTATTTTAGTCCCTGACATAAAATATATGGAGAGAAAAGTTATGAAAATGGGTAAGCATTATCCAAAATTCCTTTTTTCACTTTAAGATCTGAATGCAAGACCCATTATCTCTTGAGAACAAGAATCAGGAACCACTCTCATTTTGAAAACTAGCAAGTAAACTAAGTAAATTGGTAAAGAGGTTATAAATACTTGAGGCATATCCCTAAATCTTTAGAAGCATTTATTTTGCTCTCTCCCACACTTCTCCTGAGGCCACTATCAAAAGAGATGGGCCAAAGTATGTCAGTGTCATGATAGGACCTAGAGTATGTCAGGAGAGAGTTCTCTACCCCTTTGCCTACTCCATTCCTTCCTATCCTCAGTGTTAGTGGAAAGGAAGTTAAATTCTAAGAGGTTACCAAAAGCAGTAGGAATTGTCTTGTGAAGACATTCTTGAAAGAATCTGCCTTCATCCTCCCAAGATAGAACCAGTTCCAAATCTTACAGGCTCTAATGATGAGGCCTGAACTGAGAGGTTCAGGAAGCAGGAGGTAGAAAAGAAAGATGGAAGGAAACCAAAGGGAATTATTACAAAAAAAGTGAAAAAGAATCTCCCAAGAACCAATTAGCATCTTGAGGAAACCTAGGTTTTGCTGAGCAAAACCTAGCAGAGGGGTGGTAAGACCTGAAGATCTGAAGCTGCCCTATCAGAGCAGGCAGTTCTCTAGGCAGGTACTGGGATTTTCCTTTCAGAGAACTCTGGACCCTGCTCTGGAAAGTGTGGAAGCTGGCTGGCTCCCAAATCAGAGCACAGACCTGCCTGATTGACTCTGCTGTCTAGTCATGGCTCAAGGGTTCTTGCAGTCAAGATGCTTCCATAATTGGTTAAGCCCATGGAACCTCAGCCTATGGCTCTATGCTAACAAGGCTATTTACACCCTTGCTATCAAAGAAAGTACAGCTGTTTTCCAGATGCCTGTTGAAGAAGCTGTCTATTGCTAGAACACATCCTCATCTTCTCAGCAGAACTTTATTCCTCTACACTTTTTGGACACAGGGGCTGTTATTCGTAATGTTAATTATCACCAGGCATTAATCGTCATCACTATACTCACAAAATACTATACAGTCATTTGGGTTGCTCTCTATTCTACTACTTGGAGAGGTGCTGTCTTAAGTTGGGTTCCCTGAAAGCAGAGCTTGAGACAATATTCAAGTCACATGATTTATGGAGGTGTACTCTCAGGAGAAGAGAATAAAGAAAGCAAGAAATGGTAGAAAAGAAAGATGTGGTCACAGTCTTGTGTCTGCTTCAGCCTGATTCAGCAGGGAACTTGGGAGCATGAATAGCACCAAAGAATTGATCCTTCCTTGAGGTAAAAGTGCTCATCTTTGTCCCCCTTGGCTAAAAGTTGTAGGGAGATACAGAAGGATTTTCCATCCACCGAAAGCAATTTTCTGGAGAAGGGAGGGCATCTGTGAGCCACTGGGAGCTAATACAGCAGCTGGGGCGTAAATGAGATTTGGGCTAGTACCAACAGCATCTTCTAAGAGGTACTGTATTAGTCAGCTCTGGTCGCCATAACTACCACAGACTAGGTGGCATAAATTTTATTTTCTTACAGTTCTAGACGCAAGAAGTCTGAGTTCAAGGTGCCAATATAGTTGAGTTCTTGAATGGGATTTCTTCCTGGCTTGCAGAAGAAGGCTGCTTTCTTGCTATGTGCTCACGTAGGGTGGGTGAGGTAGTAGAGGGTAGATAGCAAGCCTCTGGTGTGTCCTCTTACATGAGCACTAATTCCATCATGACAGTCAAGTCCCACTCTCATAACCTGATCTAAATCTAATCACCCCCAGAGGCCCTTCTCCAAATACCATCACATTGGGGGTTAGGGCTTTAACATATGAATTTAAGGGGACACAATTCAGTCCACAACAGCTACCATTTTGTAAACAGGAAAAAGAAACAACTATTACCCAGATTCGTTCAATAAGAACCATTTCCCTTGTAACTACGCTCTTCCAGAATTCCATTTATTGATGCAGAAGAGATAAATTAAACCCTGACAAGCTGAGCCAGGCCTAGGATCTTCCAACAGTTTCTCTTTTCCCAGTCTCAGCAGGTGCTGCTTCTTGCCCTGGGAAAGTCAGGCTGTGATTGTTTGCAAGCCTCTGTCCTCAGTAAGCATTCTGTAGGTGACAGCAGAGGCATGTGTGTGTGATCCTACCAGCTCAGGCTTGAAGCTCAAAAGCAGAACCATTAACATTCTCTTCAGTAGCAGACATTTCTCTTCATCCTTTGTTAGTCTCATTTTCTTCCCTCCTGACTTTTTCATCAAGAGCAGCAGCTTCCTTATTCTTAGAACCTTTTCTTCTCTTCAAAGAGCTCTGGGCTCCTGGGAGTCCTGTGGCCATGAGACTTGCCAGACACCTCTGGATTCCCAATGAAGAACAGACTGTGCTGCCTGCACTATAGCTAAGAACCCAAGCATTCCCAACTCCCCTCACTTCAGGATTGAGCAAAGGACCAGCCAGGAAACCGCCTTCTCTCTGTCTTCTTGGGCAGTCTACAGTGGTTAGGCCTTGGCTCAGGAGGCTATTTGGCTGAGTACCAAATCCACCCCTACTTCTGGATTTGGGTTATTTAGATAGAGAAAGTAAGCTTGGAGAGTCACAGGCCCTGCCCTCAGAGAATAGAAATTCATCCATTGCCCATCCTCCATTCTACAGCCCTTTCCATTCTCTTAGAAGGAGGTGGGGGAGGGGCGGGGGGAGGATTCTCCATTTCACAGAAAGGATCCCGTAGGCCTGAGAGAGCAGAAGAAAGTTCTCAATGACAGCGCCATTCATACCTTCATTATTTATTAAGAGCTGCCACATACCCAGCTGTGTAGTGAGTTCTTAGAAAATAGGAAGAAGTAATCTCAGGGAAGCTTAAATTCTACTACTGGCCCCAAAGTAAATTTCTTAAGCAAGCTACAGATTTTAGTAGGAGGGACTCCAGTGCCTGCAATTCAGATAGACAAGAGTGAGTCAGGCAGATGGTAATTCAGCTTCATTGTCTAAACTTTCCTCTTAAGGCTGTCCTTTCCCACTAAGAGCCATTGGTTGTATTCCTGTGTCCTCTCTGAAGGTTTTTCAAGAGTGAGAGGATCATGCCATATTCTCCCACAGCCCAGGACTTGATTCTGTCATCTCTATTATCTATCTTCCCTTCTCTTATGCCTTACAGTTATTTCAGGCATATAAGAATTCACTCCATACAATTGCTTCTGCAGTAATTCCAGAGAGGCACATGAAAACAACTTTCCCAGGATCATATTTTACCAAACTCCTCTGAGGCCAGGACAATAGTTAGGGCAATAGGGTGCAATCATTTGTATTCATTTCCCTGTCTCCTTAGGCCACAGGCTGGGCCCGTACCACCCAGTATACCAGCCCAGGTGGGCACAGAGGCACACAGAGAAGGACTGCTACTCCATCTGCTGGCTTGACAGCAGCTCTAGAGCCTTTCAGTTCCTTACAAGGCAGGCTCTGGCTCTAAGCCGGGCGACCAAGATGTCTTTCACCATGATAGAGAAAAATATTAAGCCATTTTGTCAAAAGTGATGACATCCACCCCTCGTACCTTAAACCCACAGACACAGAACAAAGACAGCTGGAAAACACAGAGCCAAGGAGTATTGATCTCACAGGAGCTGGCTCTGATCTGGGCAAGCATTGCATTAGTGCTATAACAGGGAACTAACTGCATATAACAAGAAAACAGCTCTAAACCAAGGCGAGGATGGGAGGGGTTAGGAAGAGGTTTAGAAAAATGCTAATGAAATTAGGCATTTTCTTTTCTTCTTTCTATTAAGCCCTTCATTTCTACTTCCTTTCTTTATGAAAAATGATTCCTTTGCAGATTATTTAACTATTCCCCAGAGCCCATAATCCATTCAGAATCATCTTTATGCTCACAGTTTCTTATTTATCTATCCTTACTAAGGCCAGGAAAGGATGGGCATTCATTTTATAAGTGAGAACAATTAAGCTTCCCCAACAGAAGAGAAGGATAAAATGATAATACCTACCTTTACTCAGAAATTAATTATTTGGTTCCTAAAATCCCTGTTAACTACAGTAACTGTATGGTTTTATTTGGAAGTTTCAACAGGCTCCACTATTTAGTATCCATATCATACCAAAATGAGGTGCCAGTACATATGTAAGCTTTCAAAGAAAGCAGTTGAAAAAGTAAAAAAAAACCTCCACTCACATCAAGGGGGAAAATAAGCTGTTAGATACTAAGAAAAGTTTTTGAAAAAGATTTATTTCATGAGAAGTGTTGGTATGCTGTGGGTACCTCCTTCCAAAGAAAAGAGAGGTACCTGCATCTTACCATAAATAAGCCCAATGAGAAGGGCAGTGTGGACCAATTTCTGGCTCTAGCTCAAGAAATATAGGGGCCACTATATAGCTAAGCAGCTGCTTTGCAATGTTGGAATCTGCCCATAGTCTCAGAGCATGTGTGAGCAAAGAACCTGTCTCATGGAGAAACTGAAAACAGACTGTTGAATTATCAGGGCAATAGGGAAGAAGGCAGCTGACAGAGGAGAGTTTACTCATACAAGTCAGTGTGTGTGTGTGTGTGTGTGTGTGTGTGTGTGTACACACACACGTACACATACTGGGGAGTATAGATCTCTGAAGAATCGAAAAAAGTGCCCCAGGAGAAAGTCAGATTTAAACACTGACCTTTCCTGTAAACACAGAGCCAACTTCAGCAATGTGAGACAAGGAAAATATCTCCTGCCACCTCTTCCTTGCTCTAATCCTGGGAGGGTCAGAAACTTCAGAGAAGAAAGAAGGACCACACCCTCTCTTTTCACTTGCCAGCAAGACCTAGATGAAAGGGACAAATAGCTTAATCTTGAAAAACTTTGGAAATATTGGCATTACCTGGACTGAACATGTTAAGTACCTAATCAAGATCATGTTTTACTAAGTAAAGTGACTGTAGGGCTTCCTAATACCTGTAAGAAAAGCATATTTCCAGGAGCAGAAACCATCACTACTGAGCAGGTTTTAAAGGAATAGTGGAAGCCAAAAACAAAGTTTCTGTTGTGATTATACTCCATGAGTCCTGCTTGTCAGTTATGATGGTAAAAGTTGTTCCTTAACTTTTGTTTCAAAAAGTAATAAAAACATCACCAAAGGCATCATAATAAGAGGAACGACTGTTAATTGGCTGTCAATTGTTGGAGCTAATGGTTCTCCTTCGCTTAACAACACTCTAATGTCCTTGTGGAAAATGAGGCCTTATGGAAAATGAGGTGTGGGGGAGACATCCACATACATTCACATGCAAAGTACTATACGAAGAAAATTATAATATATGGATTCTCTGCCCTCCAGTAAACTATAACTTAAGGCAGCTAACATTAAACAGACAAGTATGAATGTATAAATAACAGAAAAGCAGCAGTAAACCACTACATGAATGAACAGCAAGGGAAATGCATGCTTGAGATGAAAAGCAGAGTCTGTCAGTCAATGGACGTTTACAGTCAATGGACGTCTACTGAACAGCTTACAAGGTGTCAGACATTGGGCTAGGTTCTGGCAATAAAATTTTAAACAGAATAGACACAGTCCCTGCACACATGAAGCTTTCAAAATACTGAAGATAAATACTAAACAAATGTTTACTAAATAATAGTTTAACGAATATAAGTGCATAATGCGCTATGGAAGATAGTATGCAGAACTGGTCTGGCATTAGGAATCTAATCCAGTCTGGGGTTAAAGACTTCCTTAACACAAGTGACATTTAAATTAGGACTCGAAATAAGTTAGACAAATAGCTGGTGGGGAGTAGAGTGATCTAGGGAGAAGAAAGGACATATGTGAAGGCAGAAGTAATACATTCAAGGAACTGAAAGAAGGCCTGTGTGGCTGGAGTGAATCTATCAAGCGAGAAAGGGGCCAAGTTGAGGAGGCTGAAGGATCAGCAAGAAGCTAGAGAATTTTAAATGTTGATTGGAAACAAAGCAAGTGAAAACTAAAGGATCAAAGATTTGAAGGATTGAAGGAACTTAAAGGTACCTAGTCCAACTCCCAGATGATGCTGGAATCCTCTCTGCCTGGTTCCTGTCACTGGATCAACATAAATGAAGGCCAGATAGGGCTTGGCATGGAATCACAGGAGGCTGATATACAGAACAAGTTAAGTACCCATGAAGCCCAAGGGCTGAGGCAGGAGGGCTCTTGGTTCCATTTCTCCATCCCCAGTGTATGAGTTGGAGCTTCCCACGTGATCAGCCTGGTTATTTGTGTGAAGACACCTTTATGGGATTGGTCAAGGAGATGCAGATAGCAACCATTCGTGTTTATTCACTATAGCTTGGAGGGAGGAGAATTATTCCAAGCAGGTGTCAAGGAGGTTAGTTTGTTCAAGAGGGCTTGACCAGTTTGCATTCATGATAGAGAAACCTATTGTAGAGGTCCAGGCAAGGCAAGGCAACCTGTGGAGAAGCCAAAGGACAGCAAGGCCAGAATGCCCACCACCCATTTACTGACTGTAAGGCCAGTGCTCCAGGAAAAGGCCCCAAGGCTTGCCCAGGGGCAGGTCCCCGTCCCAGCTCCCCGCTTGCTAGCCACATGAGGCCCATGGACCAATCCGCGGGTGCCAGGACTACACTCATGGTGCCATACCGCTGCACCAAGGAAAGAGCCCCATGCTATGCTTTTGCCTTTTTTTGAATCTTCCCCTTCCTGGACTGGACCCTTAAAACCCTGCCCTGACCCCGCCGGGGTACGACTTCTCTGGCCCCTTTCCTCAGGGCCAGAGAACCTCGCCTGGGGCTGCTTGCCTTTCATTAAATGGGTGCCTGTTATTCCTGAGTCAGACTCTGTCTGTTGAACAGCCGAACCTTACACTGACCCATTTACTCTAACAGTGGAATTTGTTCATCACTGTTAGGGCAAATGCTTCTTCTGCTGGAGGCAGGACAAGGACACTACTCCTTGGCAGTACAAATCAATAAAATACTTAGATTTTTATGTCAGTGATGAAACCTGACCCCTTTTCCCTTTCATTTTCCTGCTTCTCACTTATGACAGGGCTGGGTGTGCTCAGGAATGGTCCCAGGTCCATCTTATCACTATTATTAAGCAGCATTTAGTAAACAACCCACACTATGAAGAATCCTATTAGTGCCTCAGGATGTAAGAAAGTGAAGATCTCTGCACTTGGGAGGCTCACAAATTTAGAAAAGGAAGGTAGAAACATGCACCAGAAGATAAACTGTAACCTCAGATACCAAATGGATGTACAGAAAATAGCCAGGCTTTATGAAGGACTAGATCACTGTGGAATGAGCTAACATCTAAGCTTTCTGAAGAAGCCGGTACTTGATCTGGGAGTCGCATTGGAGTTAGGTATGGTAGGAGGTAGGAAAGCATGTGGGTGGATAGAAGTGAAGGAATAGGGTAAAGCCAGGCGCTTCTGACAAAGGAGTAATGGGAAATCGGATTTGAAAGAAAGAAAATCATGAAAGCCATAATGGTAGACTAAGGCTCTTGGAGCTTTGATTATTATGAAGACAGTAAAAAGCCACTGAAGGTTTCTGGACAGGAGTTTTAGAATACCTATGTTGGTTGGAATGTGCAAAATAATTTAAATGGAGGAGAGAGAGGGGGGAAGGAGAGAGAGAGAGAAGGCAAGGAAGTCAATGAGCAGATCAGCATATGGAAGGATTTAATAACTTTTAAATTTTATCTTTTTTTTTTCTGAAAAAACTGGATTACAGCTATTTCCCTTAACCCCTCATGGAAATTTAAGGAAAAGGAAATCAAAGTTTTGGTTGTAATGATAGAGGTTTAAAAAACATTAAGATTCCTGTAAAAGAGTACAATAGAAGCTAGAGCTTGAGGAAACCATCCTCAGAGCAGGGAAGTACTCTGAGCAAACTAGAAAGAGATTCCGCTGGGTTGCTGATGAAGATGAGTTTGTGCGACCTGGAAATGGCCTTGCTCCCTGGCAGCACCTGAAGAGGGAACATAATGGAGAAGACTGGCTGTATGATGCAACTAGGAGACAGGACCCTAGACTGCAGGGTTCATTGCCTTGCAAAAGATTCCTGTGAGTCAAGGAGAAGAGGCAATCAAAACCTGGACTGCAAGGGGTGGTGCAAATGATGAAATAGCAGGTGTCTGAGCAATAAGCAGCAACTCAGAGCCCTCTCTAATCTCCTGGCAAAATATAAGATCCTGGAACCACAATTCAAGCCTGAAAATGAGAAATAAGTGAAGTTACATTTCCCACAAGTCAACTGGGATAGGAGCTTATATTACAATATACCTTTATTTAAGATTATAAATAAATGTAATACTTCCTCTACACATGAATTTATAAACTGAGAGTCATACTTGATATAATTGCTACAGTTTAAGTGTGAAAAGATGACACCTAGATCAGAATGATTGCAATGAGAAGACAAAGACATAAAAGTCTTAGAGATATAATGCAGGAATAAAAAACAGAACTTGATCTGCCCAGAATCTACAGAAAATCCCAGGACACATTGAGAATACAGGAAGTTTCTACTTGTCTCTCTCACTCTACCCGTAGGCATCCCTGTAGGGGACTTAAGTAAGTGCTTTATGCATTAGTCTTAGCATTTATAAATTATGATGAAATGCAACTTTAAAATCTTGGTTCTCTCTCAAGGCTTTATGTTAGTGCTCAGGTATACAGGGTAATTTAAAAAAAAGGATGAGATTTAGTCATTTTCTACTTTGTGTCAGATATGGTGGATACTAGCAATATCTAAATTAATAAAACTTCTTGTCCTTGAGATGCTGATAAATAATTAAACTCCCTTGTGTATATCAAAACAGAACTGTGGATAAATGCTCTAGAAGCACAGAGGATAAAGTGACAATCTCTCCCTCAAGAAGCCAGAGAAAGCTTTACAGAGGTGAGATCTAAATGGGTTTTACATGATGAGTAGGAGCTCAACATTTGGATTAAAAAGAGAAGAGCATTCCAGGTAGTGGGAAATGTATACACAAGGCATGGAGACATAAAGAAATAGTGAGTTTGCTGCAGTAGAGGAGGGGGAGAAGGGATAAAAAAAAGTTGGAAGAATGAGCTTCCTAGTAGTTTCACAAGATTAATTAATTTACAAAGGTCGTATATGTGATTTTGCAAATTCACTAGCAGGTTATGACCTATTTCTAAGTCTCAGAGTTGGGATTCATAGAGTTAAGTAGGATTATCTTGTCAAAGAAGAAAGCCTGATGGTACTCAGTGGAAAAGGTCTTCTACCTGAAATTGGCCCCTACAATCTTGAACCAAGGGCACACTACCCACATGAGGAGCACAGAAGGGTAGCTGTTCACATATGCATACCAAAATTTTTTGTGATTCTCCAAAGAGAAGTCACATGCCATCTGAAGTATGGGGCCTGTGCTAGAGACTATGCAAAAGGATACAGACATTTAACTACTTTTAGAGTACCTAACAGCCTCGGGCAAAATTTCATTTTTCTATTTTTATGTTTAAAGACATCTCCAAAAGCATTTGCATGTTTTCCTTCTTTAATAATAGCCACCCTCATAGCTTTTTCATCTATCAAATGAGCAACTTTCAGACAATACATTTCAGTTTAATATCCATATTCCAGGAGTCTGGATAAAAGCCTAGGAACTTAAAGGGGCACATCACACTGCACAGCCTTAAGTTTCTGCAATGGGAATCACTTTGCTTCAGATCCTACTCCTTCCCTTTTTTTGGCCTGAAGACACAGGCAATGTGGAAGTAGGCTATGCTTGCCTCATATCCATGGTAACTCCATGTAAAATATGGCCCAAGAAGAAAATACCCCAAAAAACTTCAAAAAGTTTTTCCTAATAATTGCCTCAAGATTTACTGAAACATCTGAATCTTATTTTTAGCATATTAAAGATCTGGATTGCAAATGTAGAGGTATTATGTATTTTTGTGGTAAATTTCTGGCAGAATTCAGGGATCAGGAAAGAAAAAATATATTACTGATAGATTCTTAGAGGGTGAAGAGATCCTAGAAAAGTGATTTCAACTAAAAAGAGAAAGATAATTTGGTTTTACTCTTCAAATAAAAAATGCATTTGATTTTGAAAAACAATCATTGATACTTACATTTTTGTGTTTAACAGCTACCTTAAAATTGGTCTGCCTAAGAGGACAGCATGCTTCTGGGCTACTTTAGCATAAATGATTTATTACATTCGTGAACTTGGCAACTACATCAGTTTTTCTAAACCTGGCACTCAACACCACCTGCATGTTAAGCGAAGATTTATGATTTATAAAACTCAACTCATTATGCAGAGGTACATGAATTGTCTTATATGTGCAGTCTATAACTCCCAAGACAGATAAGGAGGCAGCTATGTCACAGAATTTATGGCTCCTTCCTGCTAAAGCTGATGGTTTGGAGAAAAACTAAAGAAATAACTGACCTTTGGAAAAAATAGCTTTAGCTAATCATTATACCCCCAAATGATGAACGGGCTATAGCCCACCACTATATCTTATAGGAACAAAGAAGCTAACAGTGAAAGTCACTTTAATCACAGAACTGAACTATGTCTACATTTTGAACGCAGCAGTAATAGACAGAATCTAAGTGACTCTTTGGAAATATCAAGTACTCTGTCAGTTTAATTTTTCCCCCAGTTTGGTATCTGAGACCTCTTGCTGAGATTCCTCATCAAGTAACCCAGCCAGACCCACAGACATGAACTTCAGAGAAGAGAATTCAATACCTTGCTGTGCCCAATGGCTTCCTGCTTGCACCCTCAAAGTGAAGAAAAGTAAATTTTGGTTAAGGTTCTGAAATGCAGCTTGTTTTCAGAGATATTTTAAAAATGCAGCAAATCTCTCCCTATACCTTACAAAAAAAGTAGAAGCTCACAGGATTCAGTGGAATTAACTTATGAATTCCAAGAAAGAATGAGATTATATAGACAGCCATTTAAAATGATAAGTATATAGGCCCAGGTTGACAAGCAGATTTTTAGACAAGATAATGCTAAGCATTAAAAGCAGAACATTGGGGTGGTTCCATAGCTTAGTGGTTAGCACGTCTGCTTTATACGCAGAAGGTCCTGGGCACGCCTTCAGAGGTCCAGTTCTTAAGGGAGACAGTAACATCCCTATGTCAGGGGTGGAAGTGAACAGGGGGAGCGAAATTAAAGAGGGGAAAAAACATAAAGGCTGAACACAAAAATGGTAAGCACATATGCCAATTAGAAAAAGGTAAAATGACAGAAAAAACGTTTCCAGCCTAGAGATTTTCAGTAGTGTGAGTAAAACCAAGTGAAAAACAATGAAATTCTAGGTACCTTATTTTCAAATATCTCTATTCATCAGGAAATAGACACATACACATGGCTGCTAACTGCCCTGAGTGCAAGAAGTACCCTATTCCTCTCTCCTCTGCAGAGCTCTCTAACATCATTCCACCCTCCCTGGCCTTTGAGAGTATAGAACACCAGCACTCAAATACCTGAGGGCAACAGAGGAAAGCTGAAAATGTAAAACATCTTCAAGTAAGGGTAGGAAAATTACTTGGAAAAAAAGGAATGTGAAGAGCTCACTTCAAATTTTAATAACTAATTATTAAGTCCTGACTTAGGGCTCTAATAACACCTTAAGATATTTGCTTGTCCCAATGTGGTTTCTCAAACTCATGGAAATGATGCTCTACTCACAAAATGGTACCACTGGGCAAGAGAGAAATATCAAGAAACCACAAATTATGCATCAGGAAAAGTAAAGCCTCTTTGACCCCTGAAAGTATATGCAGGAGCAAAGTAGATGCATAGGGAATAACTACATTTGAGTTCAGGAACTCATTTACTATTTCTCATTAAGCTACTTGTGGACACACTCACTCAAACACAGGTGCTGTTCTCCAAGGCTCTAGGTACCAGCGTTCTGCTGGCTGCCTTTAATCCTGAAAGCACCTCCCAGCTTAGACCAGGGAATCATGCTATAAATGGAATGAGAGAGAAGTGGGCAAGCACCATACACACATACACAGCAGCCTGGGCAGAGCACATTTCCTTCTGGGAAGCTGCACAAAGCTGCAAAGAGAATACACAGGGTGGCCTCATCTACAGCCCCTGTGGAGTCACCGTTATACTTTGTCATGCTTTGAAACAGTTCATCATTCTATGGTGGAAGACAGGTGTTCATCAGACCCATGGCAGCTATCATGCTCACAGACTCCCCCTTTTCTTCTGAAGGGGTTCACAGGGCTCCTAGGTAAGTTGCTTGCTTCACACCAGTGACCCTTGAGACAACTTGGTACTTTTCTGTGCCTTTACTCTGCCCAATAGTGCCCATAGGGATAGTGTAGTTCAAGCCACACAGAAAGGTAGGAAGGGTGATGAAAGCAGCCCCGGGATACACTGGGGTACAGGAAGGAAATCGTCAAATGTATTTATAATTATTTTTATCTTTTCCATTTTTTTTGTTTTTATATATGTTTAATAATAGTACTATATACATATACACTTGACTCTTAGACAACACAGATTCAAACTGTATGGGTTCACTTATGTGAGGATTTTTTAAAATAAATACTCTAAAAAAAAGAAGGTGAAATATTTTAGAGGAATTGAGAAAGTTAAAAATAAAATAAAATAAATACTGTAAATGTATTTTCTCTTCCTTATGATTTTCTTAACATTTTCTTTTCTCTAGCTTACTAAATTGTAAGAATACTGGATATAATACATATAACAGACTAAATACATGTTAACTGTTTATGTTGTGGATAAGGATTTCAATCAATAGTAGGCTATTCGTAGTTAAGTTTTGGGAGAGTCAAGTTATACTCAGATTATTGACCACACAGGGGGATGGTCGTGCCTCAAGCCCCCAAATGTTCAAGGGTCAATAGTATATAAAGACATAAATATACACATAATGGAGGTATGTGCTCAAATATTTTTCTAATAAGAATGTGTAATGAAAAAGTTTGGCGATGAGAAGACACCATGGTGTTTGGGGTGTTTCTAAGTGAGGTGTGGTCCTAATCCCCATGCGACTACCATTAGAATATCCTGTGGGACCTGTTAAACATGCAGATTCCTAGACTCACCTCAGATCTACAGGATCTGAATCTCTAGGAGTGGAACGCTTAAAGAGCTCCCCAGTCTGATGCCTACTGGAGTGTGGGAACTACTGCAATAGAAGGATTAGAGATACAGATATAAGGAAGATGAGCTATAGAAAGGGCAGGGTTAGTGCAGACAAGAATATCAGAAGTCAGCTTCTGAGGGGAAGACTGTAGCTGGTGCTACATACAGGTTGTCCTGGGACCTGACCAAGGAGGAGGAGCCATCCTCCTTGTTCTTCCAGAACTCTGGCTCTATGAGTATTTCAACAATGCCTGTACTTCCTCTACTAGCCTTCAATTAAATCTTCATTACCTAAGGAAACCTGGCACTTCCTTTCCTGATGATTGGGGAGCAGGGGTGGGGAACTTTAAAAACCAATGGCCCTTCACATAGAGAGAACATGTAATCCAGGTGAACTGAAAAGATAGCCAGCATAATTTCACTAATCACATATCTTAAAGAGCAAAGATGAGGTAAAAGAGAGCATATGGGCCAGAGTTGTCTGTAAGCATTTTTAAAAGGTTCTATACTGATTGAATGCTTAATCTGAAATCATGTGGGTGATTTCTAAAAAGCACACCAAGTAAAAAA
This sequence comes from Eonycteris spelaea, assembly GCA_003508835.1. Classification (NCBI taxonomy): domain Eukaryota; kingdom Metazoa; phylum Chordata; class Mammalia; order Chiroptera; family Pteropodidae; genus Eonycteris; species Eonycteris spelaea. The sequence goes on from PUFA01000039.1 coordinate 8,942,914, forward strand.
AGAAGGCTGTAGAGCAGAAGCTAACAATGTGTGACCTTGGGCAAATCACTTATTCTCTATGGTCCTCATCTATTAAATAAAAGGGTAGACTTTAAATGATCTAAGGTCCTTCCCATGTTTCTAGAACTTAAATTTGGACTCAACTCCTAGCTCAGGGTTCCTTTTACTATATACCATGCTGCTCAAGGATAAATTTAAATTCTGGCCCTTTAAACTAAAAATTTCAGAAAGACTCCCACATCATTAGGAATTAACTATTAAATGGATCTCCATGAGAGCAAATCTCTGTTTTTGTCAGCCTTACCGCTCCTCTCCAAATAGAGACTTCATACATTGCCCTTGACCTGATCCAATAGCCAACTGTTTTTAAATCCTGAATGAAAATCCAAAGTGAGGTTAATTGACTGATTTTTACCCTGTGCAATGAGACTATTATCACTGGTATATAAATGTTCTATCTAATGAAAGTGACATTTTATTTTGATTTAATTTGCCACACTTCTTTCAGGGTCACCTCTAATTCTTTTTTCCTCCTATCAGAGGAGGAAAGGTTGTAGGATTACGGGTAATGAAACCTGCTAATTGTCACCACTCCTGGGGACAGAGACATCACCTAAAAAAAAAGAAGACACCACCTGACATACTTCTTCCTACGCTTCACTGGAGCAAGCTCTGTTGAATCAGGCTTGCATGGAGTGACACTGTGTAATGTACTCCAATACAGTGTAGCTAATGCCAAAATGGAAAAGTGGGAACTGTTTCCTGAATTCTGCTACAGGTACATGAAAAATTCTGAAAACAAAAGTGACAAATCCCTGCAATATGCCTCATTTTTATTTTATAAAGATGGAAGGGGCCACAGCATGATATTCATCTTTGGTAAGACTGAATAAAAAATCACCTGAGTCATCAGGTTAAAGAGACTTTGCTTTAAAAATATAAACTTGATCCTATGAGTTATATTACAGATTGAACTTTCTTTACAGTGGTCTGGGCACCTAAACTACTTAAAATATAAACAAACAAACAAACAAATAAATAAGTAGTTTTATTCCATTGCCTAAAATAACTGTTATTAATAATGGATTAGGTCAGTATTATAAAACTCATCTTCCATATATGTGGAGGTAGAAGATCAGACCCAGTTTGGTTATGAGGCAGCAGAGCCTAGTAGTTAGCAATACTGGTTCTGGAGTCATACTGTCTGGCTTCAAATTCTAGCTTTATCATTTAATAATGTGGCCTACATAAACTTAACTTCTCTAAGCCTGTTTCTATATTTGCAAAATGGGAATACCAATAGTATTTGAGACCATTGTTGTGAGCATTCCATTTGATAATGTATTTAGGACAGTATGTGGCCTTAAGTAAAGACATATTAGTGATTACTATTTAATGACAATTCTTATTAATGGCTGGGAGTTAAATTTTAAAAACTAAAACTAGTTTCCTGTCTTCAAATATGCTAAAATAGCAATCATGCCAGTTAGAATGTAATTTAAAATATAGTATTAACAGGTACTGAACAGCTAACTGTTCCATCTGGCAAAGTATGTGCCATATACTTTCATTTTCCAGTGTGACATTGAGATTACAACAGATAAATGAAATACAGTACTGTGCTGTATGGTGAAGAATTATGCCACCTACCTGTGGATCTAATCCTCCTTTCTTATTCATTTACATCCTATTTTCTTTTTAGACTCAGACTCATTTCTTCAATTCTTTAGGCTGTAGGCCATGTTAATCTGCAAAGCGGTCTAGGAGCCTGTCCTTCACCCTGGCAAATACTATACAGCCCCATTCTCAGGTTCCTGCTTTCAACATCTAGAGTCACGACATCCCCCTTGCGGTCATGGCGAGAATTTGCCAGGCTCTCAGGGAAACCATCAGGAACCTCTATAATCTATGTACCCACAGAATCGTGGTCTCAGACACCCTTTAGCTAACAGCATTTGACTCCACGATGTGGCTTTTAAAACGTATGCAACAAGAATTGAAAAAGAAAGAAAGAAAGAAAGAAAAGCAAACTCTTAAGAGAACCATTTGAGAAGAAAGGGAAGCGATGAGAATGCAATTACTCCAGTTGTTCCACTTGCCCTCCTCCTTCCGTCTTACAACGTAAGGATGTAGTTTTCAATTTCTAGTTTGCTTCAGTGTTCAATGTTATTTGTCATTCCTCTCTATGTTGTTTGAATCAGTAGGGGTCATTAGGCTGTAACTTTGATGGTCTCAGTAAAGTACCTCCGAGGAAATCAAATAGTAGACTAGGGAAGACAGTATAGGAAGAGCTAACACAAAGCGTTGGGGAGCGGGGCGCTTTTTATTTTTTTGGAATCTGTATAATCTATAATTGACGTTATGTTTGACTTGTTTCTTACTCCCACTTTCATCCCCCTCACAATGTAAACTCTTCAGTTATCTTCTTTCTCTCCAAACTTCCCCGGATATTCCCTTCCGATTCCTCACACAGTGGTAGAGCATGTGAATGAAAAACTGCTATAGTAGAGATCTCTGTGATAAAACACAGCATGAATTTGTCTAAGATCTGCATATCCAGCTGGTTATTAAAGTTACTGAAATAGTAAAACACGGTGGAAAAACGAGTAGAGGATGGGGCCGAGCAACAAAGGTTCTAAGCTTGAGGTTTACACTGAACAAAGACCTCGGACAAGATGGCGCTAACCGCACGCAGCAGGAGCAAGGAAAACGGCCGCGCGCGAGGAGCGAGTACGCACCCGGGCTCGCCCCCGGCTCTGCCGGCCCAAACTCCTGCACTGAGGCATCCAATGAGTGCTGTAGTTAGACTCCACCCCTTTTCCTGCACTTCCGGAGCACATGCGCTCCAGGATCTTAGCAGAATGCCAGCTGCGCAGATGCAAGATGCCCCTCCTCTCACGCAACTGACGCAAGGAGGCTGTAATCGTTTCGTAATTTATCCCGTGTGACCTTGAGTAGTTGCGGCCTCCGAGGACCGGGGCTGTCCATATGTTGCCTGTATATCTTTTTTAGATTCTTCGCCTCTTACTGAGCCCAGACGTGCCACAGCCAGAGAGAAATGAGACGTTTTTCCCAACCATCATGCTTCGGAGCATATTAGCCGTACACCCTGACTCCGGGAGCGGCGGTCACGTAGTTTCTGGTCAGGCAGCTCAAACAGCGGCTCAGTGGAAGAGCGGACCTCCAGATCTCAGCGACCATCCCCGCCCCCACCCACGTGGTTGGAGGTTTCCAGAAGCGTTTCCAGTACGGCGCAGCGCAGCCTCTGGTCGTCCGGGCGCCTGTTTGCTGCCTTGTACTCCCACCACCTAGTCGCCATGATAAGCGCCAGCCGAGCTGCGGCAGTCCGTCTCATCGGAGCTACAGCCTCCCGGAGTCCCACAGTAACCGCCACCAGGTATGGAACAGCCGGGCCTTTCCCGAGGGGCTCACGGCCTTGGGCTTCGGTGCAGCAGGCCGCGCCCTTCAGGGTCAGAATCCTTTGGTGGAGATCCGGAGGAAAAAAAGATAACGGGTCTTCAATAATGAACGCTGTATATTCAAAGCCTAATACAGGGTTTTGCCTCCATGTTTCGGGCCTTGCTGAGTCACACCCTCGCGAACGTACTCATTCCATGAAGTAGCGGATAGTGGTTCTGATAGTCCGTTCTGTGGCAATTGGACACATTTGGCCTTGGTGGCGTGGGACGCAATTCTAGTTGGGAGGGAACTGCAGTTCTAGTTTTTATTTTCACCTACGAGTCGGAGGTATGACTGTCTTTCCCTTTTGTAAAATACAATGTGTGCAGGGCCCCTGTTGCTATGATGAAATGAAGAAAGTACCTGAACGGTAAATCGAAAATCAAGTTTGTTAGTTGTTTTTTTTTTTAGTACTATTTGCCTAGCTAGTTACCAGAATCTTTGGTGTAAGATTGTTCTTTTCTGTTATTTCAGAAAAAATAAGCAGATTAGGAAATGCCATGGAGCAGTCGCTCATTATCTTGTAAGGCCAAAAACGTACATCATTGGATAACCGGAATGGTCTCTCTGCACTCGCATAGGGTTAAAGGAAGGCTTAGAAGCATCCTGAGGATAGGTTCTAACAAAGGCCTTTGATCCTTGCCAGAGAAGACACTCCTGAAAAATATTTGTTACATTCCACTAGATTTCTAATACTGGTTCCTGTAAAGCAGTTGCTTGGCGGGATCAGGGGAAATTTAACTAAAATCTATATCAGCAATGCATGTATAAGGCTTAGGTGTACACTGTTGCTGACATTGAAATTGAGAAGTTTCTAAATAGCACTTGTAACGCAGTGATTCACAATCAGGCAGTTTTGCCTCCCCAGGGGACATTTGGTAATTTCTGGAGATAATTTTGGTTGTTAAAAACTTGGGGAGCCATGCTACTCGGCTTCTAGTCGTAGAGGTCCAGGATGCTGCTAAACATTCTAGAATACACAGAACAGACACCCCACAATAAATATTTAGTTCAAAATCAATAGTGCCAAAGTTGAAAACCCTGTTGTGATATAACTCGACAGTTTTATATCAAATTTCTGTGATTTATTTGAAAACTCATACATTATTTTGTTTCAGCACAATGCCTCATACGTGAAATACTTTATTATCTTAGTATACTTTGTATGTGATAGCCACTCTAACAGAATGAAAGTCTTAGACTTTCATGTGTCCTTCAGAAGAATACTTGGAACAAGCTCAAGTTTTCATATGTAGTTGATGGCTAATACTCTTTTTTTCCATTTTAGGATGGCTGGAATGGCCTTAGTCATGAGGCTTTTAGAATTGTTTCAAGACGGGACTATGCGTAAGTAACTTCATTGTTTTTTTTTTTTTTTTGAGAGATTAGATAAATATTAAACCCCAAAGCAGTAATCTCTAAATTTGTGATTAATGATTACACTCAGAAAAAAGGATACACCTATTTTATAGATTATGTGATGTGCCGTTATTCCCACATTATCAAATATCTTATGTATTCCTGCAACCCATTTTGGAGACCATTATTAGGATGATAACCGTAGCATTGTTTTAAATGTTTTACAGATCAGAAGCAATCAAGGGAGCAGTTGTTGGTATTGATTTGGGTACTACCAATTCCTGTGTGGCAGTTATGGAAGGTAAACAAGCAAAGGTGAGCATGATTGGGAGCTCTGAATCATGTAATGGTAGCTAGTACCCAATCTGGAATTCTGTGTCCTTTGACTTAGATAAGGGATATTTTAAAAACTGCTTTTAAGCACTTAAGACTCTTGTGAGGTAAACCTTTGTGTTTAGTTCCATGGTGCTGATAATTGAATGGATTTGACTTCCCAGGGTTTGTGTTCTGGTATAGAAGTAAGACAAGTTACCATTAGGGTCTGTTGGGATGGCTCGCACTGTTGATTATGTCTACAATAAGAGTCCTGCGTTTTTGTTAGTTGAACCAAGGCTGGATGGATATACTGACTAGTCTAAAAACAAGTGGAGCTCCACATAACACAGGGGCTGCATCCTAAGTAAAGCATGTTCTTAGGAGCTTCCTGCTGTAGTAGAGGCAGCTATTCTAGAAGCCTCCCTACTCTTCATGAAATCATTTTTCCCCACTGTGTTCTTCTCAAGATTTAGAGCACCTGGGAATATTGAATTACTTCTTGGCAATATTTTTATATACCTGAAACTTTTAGCCGTTACAAAAAACGAAGAAGTAGATTTAATTCTCCACATGGGAGAAAAGATTACTTTGACCCTACATTAACTGTGAAAGATGTGATTTATATTTATCCTGTTTTTTTCCTGTTTTTAATTATATGTTGTTTCAAAGTAAAGAACTAAACATTTTAAACATCTACTGGAAGGAACTTACTATATCAGTATTCACAGAGACACTGGTGGTGACTGGAACCTCATTCTCCATCTTGCTTTGGGAATTTTAGGTGCTGGAGAATGCTGAAGGTGCTAGAACCACCCCTTCAGTTGTGGCCTTTACAGCAGATGGTGAGCGACTTGTTGGCATGCCAGCCAAGCGACAGGCTGTCACCAACCCAAACAACACATTCTATGCCACCAAGCGTCTCATTGGCCGGCGATATGATGACCCTGAAGTCCAGAAAGACATGTAAGTAATAGCAAAAGTTTATTTGCAAAGAATCTTTTCAGCAAGATTGCTGGAGCACCTTAGCTTAGTAATTTTACATGTCCTTGGGGGCAAGCCCTGCTGCTGCCAAAAGGATATCTCCAAAAAAATTGACTTCTATCTCTATAGATTAAGTATAGAAATGGTATGTGAAGATTTGGCTACCTATTTCCAAATCAGGTAAATTGGTGTTAAACTCCTAAGGCAGATAATAGTACAGGTTCCATCATGTTCTGATCAGATGTTTCAAGGTTGTCCATGTTATAGCATGTATCAGCACATAGTTCTTTTTTATTGCCAGATAATATTTTATTGTTTGGATATGTACTATATGTTGGTTATCTATTTGTCAATTAATAGGCATTTGGTTATTTCCAGTTTGGGGCTATTATGAATAGTGTTGCTATAAACACTTAACATATAGGTTTGTGTGTGGACATGTTTTTATTTCTCTTGGCTGGACACTTAACAATGGAATTGCTGGGTCGTATGGTAACTAATCATTTTCCAAAGCAGCTGCATAAACCTTGGTGGGAAGTGAAGAATGTTCAGGTTTCATCAGAATGTTTTTACATGTTAATGGTTATTTTATAATATGGTTTTCATTCAATGAATTTCTGAAGTTGTCATTGGCCATGGATCTCTTGGAATAGAGAGTAGACATTCATGGTATATGGTAACTTTGTCATGATAGGTTGCACTGGCATGTTTTCTCACATACAATTTTTGTGTTTTGCAGTAAAAATGTTCCCTTTAAAATTGTCCGTGCCTCCAATGGCGATGCCTGGGTAGAAGCTCATGGAAAACTCTATTCTCCAAGTCAGATTGGAGCATTTGTGTTGATGAAGATGAAAGAGACTGCAGGTGAGAAAGTTCATTTCATGTCTGGGAAAGTTCCAAGAATTGAGTGATTTCTCTGAGATTACTAGCTTTCATGCCCCAAAGTTCCTTGGATGAGTCTCTCATGGCTTTTCTACAGAAAACCTAGGAATGATAAAACTTTGTTACTTTTTATACTTTCCCTACAGATTGAATTGATCTTCCATGTTTTCCTAACGGTGGCTTTCTTGTTTGTTTCTTTCAGTAGGAGAGTAGTGTATTAAAAGCCAAAAGACTGCACATTAAGTTTTTTTCTGTCAGGTAAATTTTAGAACTTCCCATTAGAAGAAAATAGTTTTACATCATTGTAGCTGGTGAATCTTCACTAAAATGTGAGAGATTGGTTTTTTTAACCAGTGTCTTTAATTGGAGTGTTTGTCTATAAGGTCTCTACATGTTAGGTCACATGCTGAAAAACTGATGAGTGCTCTTTGTGGATCCAAGAGGATGACACATGTTGTTAGGTTCCATTAGCAATTCTATTACCTATACTTCATCTGACAGAGAATTTCACGATTGTATTAATTCTTTGATTCTTTTCCAGAAAATTATTTGGGGCATACAGCAAAAAATAGTGTGATCACAGTCCCAGCTTATTTTAATGACTCTCAGAGACAGGTGAATTCATTTAGCCTTTTTTTTTTCTTTTTTTTAAATTAATGGTGCTTGGAACACAAAGGTGGAAAATGCTTTTTTTTTTTTTTTTTATTCAGGCCACTAAGGATGCTGGCCAGATAGCTGGACTCAATGTGCTTCGGGTGATTAATGAACCCACAGCTGCTGCTCTGGCCTATGGTGACAAATCGGAAGACAAAGTGTAAGTCTGCAGTAAATGCCACTTAAATTTGTGAGACTAACTTCAAGGAACCATGAGATTTACCCTAAGTCATCTTGATTTCCTAGTGATTGAGCCTTATACTTAGACTAAAAATGCACTGCTTTGACTTTTTTCAAGGCTGTATGGTCTGTGTTTATCATTCATTTCAAGACCATTTCTTTATTTTTCCTAAGTACTGGTCTATGGTCATTCTCCCCCCGCCCCTTCGGTATGCATGTTGTCAAGTATTTGTTCAGAAGAGTGGTTGAATACTTTCAATTTTGCTTTTAAATGAACTTACTTCATTTCAACTGTATGTATATTTACATGTAGTTGTTAGGGCTATATGTTAACATAAATGTTACTTAGTTAACCAAGTTTAATAATAATTCTACCTTGGGGAAAATAGCCAAGTTTGTTATGGTTATTGAAGTAAGTTTTGTTCCTTAATGCCTTCTTTTTTTCTTTTAAGCATTGCTGTATATGATTTAGGTGGTGGAACTTTTGATATTTCTATCCTGGAAATTCAGAAAGGGGTATTTGAGGTGAAGTCCACCAATGGAGACACTTTCTTAGGTGGGGAAGACTTTGACCAGGCCTTGCTACAACACATTGTGAAGGAGTTCAAAAGAGAGGTTAGTTAGTAGTGTGGTTAATATGTAGACATCGGGATAATGAGAATTTCTTTTTTTAGGTTGTTGTTTGTTTATAATTTTTTGCCCTGAATAGAGCACTGAAATATTTGCATTTCACTTTCATGGGTGGACTGAACTATCCTGGCTATTGTAGCTTCAGATTGGGATTAAACAGATTAAAAGAATATGGCATTCTGTGTACAATGTTGGAAAAGTAATTCTGAGAATTCCTTTTTTGAGCTAGAATCCTACAGCTGAAAGAACTGAGATCAGTTCAGCCCTATGACTCCAGGTACAGATAGTTTTTTTAGAATAGGTTTTCTTTTTCCTACAGATTTTTAAGGGTAATATGTAATTCATGCCTCTTTATAAAGGTCTGGCTCTATTTTGTGTTGCTACAGTTTATTACTGCAATTTAAATAGTATTTGTCGTCTCAATACTAGTATTGTATGTCTTATAGACAGGTGTTGATTTGACCAAAGACAACATGGCACTTCAGAGGGTTCGGGAAGCTGCTGAGAAGGCTAAATGTGAACTCTCCTCATCTGTGCAGGTGAGACATAGACAAATCCAAGCAGTTTTGATGAATCCTTTCAGGCTGAGTTTACTTGAATAGCATATTCTAATTGCCTTAATGTTAGACTAATTTTTTTACAGTTTTCTGGTTGGTGGTAAAAACTTTACATGAACAAAGGGGGAGTACTTTTTCCATAAGTTTTTATGGATGAGCTGAAATTTCTTACCAACAAATCAGAGATTATGTGTACTAGAGCTAGAATCTAGCAGTGTGCAAAATTATAATTGCTACCCTGTAAATACTAGGAGACTCTCAGAACTGCTATTGTCTTCACTTATATTGAGACACCTCCACTTGTGTATTATTTAATTATTTGTATCACCAGTCAAGAAAGTAAATATGAAACTTGGCTGAAGGCTGGAGTTTATACACCTCTGCAAGTTTTTTCTTCTGTGGGCATCACATTTGCTCAGCTTCCATTTAAGGTGTCAGCCTATGCTGTTCCACTTCTGAGAGGTGAAGCTTTGCTTTTCCTTAAGCACTAAACAAAGTGTAGAAAGCATGTTAGGTCTGGGTCAGAGATGCAACAAGATAGAAGGCAGGAGATATATTCTGGGTTCTCCATGACAGCAGGGAAGCAGGGCTAGTTTAGTTGTTAGAGTACCCACTGAGAAAGGAAGAAGTATAACCTTCAGTCAGACTCGAATTTTTAAGTAATTATGAGGTGACAAAGTTGTACAAAGTCAGCCATGATGTTGATGATGTTGCTTTGTTCCTAGTATCATAAAGAGTGGTAGAACTTTGAAACATGGTGGGTAGGCCTAGGGTTGAAATACCATGGCATTGCCAGAGAACAGCTTATAATTCTTCCCTGGGGTCTGACACTTTTTGGAAGGAGGCCTGGTTTTAGTGTGACTGAACAGTAAGTCTTCACTTAATGTCATCAGATTGTTCTGCAACTGAAATGATGTATAAGGACACCAATTTTACCATAGGCTAATTGATAAAAATAAGTTCCTGTGTCATATCATCAATATTAAAACTTTACTCAAAGATCTGCTGTATCCTATTGATAGTATTTAAATTGTTTTCCAGCATTTTGTTATAATGTATATTGAGCATCTTTGTACATTAATGTTTATGTGTTGATTGTAAATCTGTTGGATAAATTCCTAGAACATTACCCTCATGGAGATCACAGTGTGATTTGGGGAGATTGATAGGACATTATTTAGAACATTAATTGTCAAACCAGAAGTAATGAATGTAGAGGCTCTGTAGGCACACTGCTGGGATTCAGGTCCTCTTTCATCACTTGTTAGCTGTGTGACCTCGGATAAATTACCTAGCATTTCTAATCTTCTATAAAATGAGGATGCTAATGATAATTTCCCCCTTCAAGTTGCAAGGATTACTAATTCATTTATGTAATATGTTTAGGAGAACATGTTGTGAATATAAGTACTCTAAATTAAGCTATGATTAATGTGGTAAAAAGGCAAAGTTTTATAATTATAGTAGAGGAACCTGACAGCTAAGAGGTGTTTGACATACCAAGGAATGCTAAAAGATGAGTTCATCAAGAAAAGATAAAGGGTCAGTTACTCTGGGGCAAAGACCTGAGAAAGGGCCAGTGTGGCCAAATTTGCAGAACAGGCAAGGGGAGCATGGAGCATGAAGCTGGAGGCTTTTTAGATTTATGATGAGGTATCTATCCTAAGTAGAAACCACTGAAAACTTAACGTCAGCGGCAATAACATGGTCATATTTGAGTTTATGAAAAGTACTCTAGCTAGATGGACTGGGGATTTGGTTTCGATGGGGACAGGTTCTGTGGCAGAGAGCAGCCTGAGTGGATGTGGGAAATCATGGAAGCTATTACAGTATACCAGTTGGCGAGAGAAAGGACTTGGGCTAGAGTGTGATAGTGAGATATACTTGGCTGATTTGGGAAACACGAGGGACAAAACTTATGAGAACTGCTTAGTGATGAGTTATGTTAGTCTCAGTATTTTTAATCTATGCCTTATTAGGATTTGGGTTTATTACATGGTGTGACGGTGGCATGTTAGCTGCTCTTTGTGGATTTGATGGCAGTAAAGTCAGTCCTTATAGTTCTCTTTAGCATTTCTGTTGCAGCTTTCTAACTATCTTTCTGAAACTTAAAAAGTTCTGGCTTGGTGGCAGGTTATTTAGAGCATACCTTCAATTTTTTTATGTACATGAAATTTTTTAAAACTTGGGGAAAAAATAGTGTGGTTTTTAATGTATATTTAGTGGCAGAACACTTCTCATTTCTTCATCTCCTAAATGGGAATTTTCCAGCTTCACCCTGTTCTCATTGTTTAATAACAGATTTCATAGTGTTTACCTTTGGAAGATAAGAGATTGCACTTTCGAGTCACTGTCTGGTGGCTGTTTTAAAGTAGGTCTGACCCTTCCTGTGGTTTTCAAAGTCTTCCTCTTGTCTTATTTTAATTGAATTAATAAAGAATCTTCACAACTGGTTTCCCTGCTTCCTTTGCAGACCGACATAAACTTGCCATATCTTACAATGGATGCTTCTGGACCCAAGCATTTGAATATGAAGCTGACCCGGGCTCAGTTTGAGGGGATTGTTGTTGAGCTGATCAAGAGGACTATCGCCCCATGCCAGAAAGCCATGCAAGATGCAGAAGTCAGCAAGAGTGATATAGGAGAAGTGATTCTTGTCGGTGGCATGACTAGAATGCCCAAGGTATGGACCCATGGAATTCTGGCATGGAGAGCAGAGAGGGCCAGCACATAATAGAACAAGAAGCTTATATTGTGTAGAGACATAATTAGGTGGCCTTTCTTCCATGTTAACTCTGAAAGGAGGATGAAGCTATTCCCTAAAGAGTTTTTTCAGTCTCTTAAATTCAAGAGTATAAGAAAAAGGATCAGGAAGGGCAAAATGTCTTGGGGGTGGTAGCAGGGAGGATGTTGAACTCCAGTCTTGTAGAATTCTTTGGGATGAAAGTTTAAAGTCTGATAACTTAAAACCTTGGTACCAACTAACCTCTAGGGGCAATTTTGGACATGAGTCTTTGCAGCACAGTTTGGGGTTTCTAATTACATGTCTTCAACAAAGATTTGTGCAGTGATGCATTTTATCAACACATCATTCTGAAAAGACAGGTGTGTGGAAAACTAATTACTGAGCACAGAACCTGTTGAAGATGCAGTTCTCTATAGCATTCACAGAATTGTCTTAGGTCTTTTAATTTTCTTAATTTTTCTTTGGCGTCCGTGGGGCTTAGGAAAACATGCACAGAATAAATATGGAGGGGAAAAGAGGTTTTGGACCAGGATATCTTTATGTTGACGAATTGTCCCTGGCGATATTCAGATAGCACTTAAGAAAGAAAGAACATGCTCCACATTACCACGTGTTAAATTACTGAATAACCACCACTTCTTTTAAGTTGGTTTTTAGTTAATTGTACAAAAGGACTTGGACTATACAATTTGTAAGTCCCCTTGCCTGCACCCTCTATTTCTAGTTTAACGTGTTGTGTGGGGAACCAGGTAAAAAACAGGCAAATTTCTCCCAAATCTGAAAGAGCTATGAATGAGATACTTGTATGAGCAAAGTATGAGTGTTACCTGCATGATATACTTAGATTGTTAACAAGATTCAACTATGAAATAATAGTAATTTGAGGGAACATTTTTGGATCTGAAACGTGTCCTGTGATTTGCTGGGGATTGGGACACACATGTGCTCTCTCCCCTTCTTGGGCAGTTGCTCTGGGTAGTGGGTGAAAGTTTCTTTTTTTCTTGACGCTCAGGTTCAGCAGACTGTGCAGGATCTCTTTGGCCGAGCCCCAAGTAAAGCTGTCAATCCTGACGAGGCTGTGGCCATTGGAGCTGCCATTCAGGGAGGTGTGTTGGCTGGTGATGTCACAGATGTGTTGCTCCTGGATGTCACTCCCCTTTCACTGGGTATTGAGACTCTGGGAGGTGTGTTTACCAAACTTATTAACAGGAACACCACTATTCCAACCAAAAAAAGCCAGGTAAGAGCCTCCCTCTCCCTACCTTGTTACAAGAGATACTAGGGATTGATTGTAGCCACTTGGGGAGGTTTTCCTAGGAAACTTCACTTTTTGTTTTGCAGTCCATACTAGTTGAATGTAGATGTCTTTTGTTCTCTTCTTTGTTCCTGGAAAAGTTCTTACCTATCAGCCAGAGGTGATGATTGCAGGGAAGGTATTAATAGTCTGTCCTTTGCAGGACTGAAATAACTTGTCAAAAGGAGCTTCATCATTAGGGACTAAATTCCCTGTACTCTTCTATTCTCAAAGGCAATAAAAAGAATGGCCTGGCCAAGACTGGGGAATGTGCTTGTCTTATGAGTGAATGAATGAGGGGTATCCTGAGATACTAAGCAGGGCTATTTAGACAATGGCTTAGTCTTGGATTAAGAATTATTTCCTGACTTTCCCAATTTTGATATTTTTCTGAAAAACTGGCTATTGCTATATTTGTGCAGTGATGTATTGCCAACACATCATTCTGAAGAAAAGTGTGGTAACTTCCTGTGACAGTCCAAAATACATATCCTGTCTTGGACTTATTTACCCAGATAAGAATATTTCAACATAATGTTTCTTAGCTCCTTCTTGTGGGGCCTTCTGTGCCCAAATGCTGCATCTTTGTAAAATGCATTTGCTTAGCAGAAAGAATAACTTTTGCATGCCCTTCTGCTCTGCTAATCCCACTCCTTTTCCCTGCAAAGACATAAGCCTTTGTTCTGAAAAGAGTGAAAATAGTGTACATTAGGACTCTTCCAGTGTTGGGATATGAATTTCTTTCTTTGGCTTATACTTTGTGTAATCATAATGCTAACCCAAAAAGTTTTTCTCCTTAGGTGTTTTCTACAGCTGCTGATGGTCAGACTCAAGTAGAGATTAAAGTATGTCAGGGTGAGAGAAGATGGCTGGAGACAATAAACTTCTTGGACAGTTTACTCTGGTAGGTGCTAAGAATCCTAAATATGCTCTTTATACTTTTACTGTAAAATTAGACTATATTCTAACCCCAAATATAACACAAACTGCTGAAACACAGTCTCTCTTAACATAGTGCACAAATTCTGCAACTGGATACCCATGGCTTCAGTTTTTCCCTGAAAGCCTTGCTTGTCCTTGTGCCTTAGGAATTTCAAAACTGTTCATAAGCAATGCTAATTAGGAGAAACTCCTAGTTACTAATTTAAGAGACATATTATAAGCTGCTAATTAGCACTGCTATTGGTCCTTGGTGAGATGAACAATGATGGAGAGGTTTGTTCTTATTCACTATATCCCCAGGTACATACAGCTATTAATAATTATTTGCTATAACCAACAATAACTGGTATGAGCCCTATTTATTTCAGGTAACAAACTACTACCTGTATTTGTGTTTTTGTGCAAGCTATCGTTTTTCTTCTCTGGAGCCAAGCGACTTGTTCCCCAGAAGACCATATAAGTTTGGAAGTAGAGCATTGGATCTCTTTGTGAGAGCTTATTCTAGATTTATTTATTTTATTTATTTTAGATTGGAATTCCCCCAGCCCCTCGTGGAGTCCCTCAGATTGAAGTAACATTTGACATTGATGCCAATGGAATTGTACATGTTTCTGCCAAAGATAAGGGTACAGGACGTGAGCAGCAGAGTAAGTATTTTTACTTATCACACTGTGAGAATGAGGTGAGGGACCTTAGAGTTCCTTTCTGTTGGGAACAGGACCCTCTTGGTCATATAGGTCTTTTCTCTCAATCTCAGGGTTGCCCCTTTTTTCCTTAGTTATGAGATTCACATTAATAGATCTGGTGTTTATTTGCCCAAACAGGCATGAGCCTCTGGATTGCTCAGCTAAAGTTTTAGTAGGTAGGCAGGATAGTTGTTCTTTGTACACAACAGGGTATTCCTTGTCATAATTCATATCAAGATTGCCTATTCTGTGCAGAAGTATTTTCTTAATACAATAGAGGAAGAGATAAAATTTTAACCTGGGAGATAACAAAATGCTTTCTTTTCACTAGTTGTGATCCAGTCTTCTGGTGGGCTAAGCAAAGATGATATTGAAAATATGGTTAAAAATGCAGAGAAGTATGCTGAGGAAGACAGGCGAAAGAAGGTGAGTACTTCCTGCTTTTTCAGTTGAGAGGTGAAAATGGGAGTTCAGACATGTGTCCCTGATCTTATATCTTTTATCCTCAATCTATCCCTTCTCCTCCTTTGCTCATAACATATGTGTGGAATGCTTTTCTTATTCTCAGTATTTCCATATTCTCATGTTATCAATCCAGCCAAAATCTCTTCCAGATATCCCAGACTACCTTAGACCAAGGCGATTTCTCCCCTTACTGTTTCTATTCTGTAACTATGCAGCAATCAGCATGTTGCCTTGCTTAGTGAGGACCTTCAGCCATCTGGTTGACTGGGAAGTCTTCATTTATACTAAATTCTAATTTCTCTTAGGAACGAGTTGAAGCGGTTAATATGGCTGAAGGAATCATTCATGACACAGAAAGCAAAATGGAAGAATTCAAGGACCAATTGCCTGCTGATGAGGTGAGCCCTCTTTTATAATAGTTCAGTTTGTTTTTCTGTGTGGGTCTTGATATAGGTATTTAGTTTTAAAAAAATGTTTTCGAATATTATTGCTACATGTAACAAGATAAGAAACCCAGAAAAAGTGGAGGTTTGGTTTTGTTTTTAAGTGCAACAAGCTAAAAGAAGAGATTTCCAAAATGAGGGAGCTCCTGGCTCGAAAAGATAGTGAAACTGGAGAAAACATAAGGCAAGCAGCATCTTCCCTTCAGCAAGCGTCATTGAAGCTCTTCGAAATGGCATACAAAAAGGTACAAGGACTGAAGGGTGTTTTGCTCCTAATTTAATATTATAACTGCTCTTGATTACTCACTGATGGCTCCCTACATAGCCATTTGTAGAACTGGGAGTATTGGAAATACCCTTCCTGCCTTCTTGACTACTTTGGGAGTCAGGGCAAGGTCAAAGGGAAGGAGTCAAAAACTACCAGTAGTGTACAAGGAGGGAGGGAGAGTGAAATAGGCAGGGTATGACTCCTTCGTTTTTTAGTTCATCCAAAAGCCAACTGTCGACTTAACTTTAAGTGAATGGCTCTCAAATGTTTTAACAGATGGCATCTGAGCGAGAAGGCTCTGGAAGTTCTGGCACTGGGGAACAAAAGGAAGATCAAAAGGAGGAGAAACAGTAATAGCAGTAATCTTTGGAGCCAAAAGGACAAGGTTATGATGCTTGGGAGTGAATAGACTTCCTGAGCAGAAATGGGCAAACTTCAGTCTTCTACTGTGTTTTTGCAGTATTCTATATATAATTTCCTTAATGTGTAAATTTAGTGCTTGTTAGCTAATGATCACTTAATGAGTGATAATTCCAACAGTGCAAAAGTTCACAATGTTATGTCCCTAGTCTATCATTTTTCAGCTACACATAAGGGGGGGGGAGATGATTTCTTGATCATTAGACAACATCTTTTGTGCTGAAGTAGCCATACTTTCAGTGGGTGAAACCATCTCACACACAATGAAGGTAGTCCGAGACCTGGAATGAGACTATATGAAGATGAGCTACTTCAAGTTAGCTGGGTACTGATTACCAACCTGTGTGTAAATGGGATTCTTCAACTGAGGCCTTGCAAGGCAAGCCAGCTGTGCCACATTCAGAGGTAGAGCAGGGTAAGCTAGATCAGTGGAAAACTAAGCTAGTTATTTATATTAGGTACAGCTTATAAAACAAGGTAATGTCTCCTGATTTTCATAAGGCATACTTTTCTAGCTACCTTCTGGTCTTTGGCACCTGTATCCTTGATTGTTCTTTTTGATCCATTCTGGATTTTTTTAAAAAAATAAATATGAAAAGCATCTCAATCTCTTGTTTGTGAGGGGTAAGACTGAGACTTAGAGAATATAACATACATCATATTCCCCAATTCCCTGCCTAAGTACTTCAGGTGAAATAAAGGATTTCTAACTCATTAAAAATACAAATTCAAGTTTTGGAGGGCTGGTATAATGCAGTAATAAGCACTGTCACCAAGGACAAATCTGGTTTAGAGGTTTTCTCCCCTCTTGTAGCCCTGTATCTGTTTGGAATGTTAAAACAGTCTCTAGATCTCTAGCATGACAACCAAGGCTACTATTTACAAATTGCTTTCAGCTCTAAGTAGCTTATATATGTCTAGTAGTAAGTCCTAAGGTATGAGGTTAGTGGCTCAATATCAAGAACTCACTCTTTTCTATACTTCTCTTTCATCCTCAGTGAGTCCCCCTGTCCCAAATTCTGATGTAATTTTAGTTATTACATGCTAACAACTTCAGAAGTAGACAGGTGACTGCATCTTAGATCTCATTTAAGTGTTAATTCCCAAATGTTTTCCAACAGACTTCTGCCTAAAGGAATCTGTTAATAAGAACATAGGCTTAGCCACTATTAGACATAATGCCTCCTTTATTATATTTTGTGATGATACCTAGAATTGACATTCATATATACTAAAAAATCAATACATCGCTGTAATGTGAAAATGTTGACACAATAATTACATTCCTGGAAAATTGTTCATTAACACCCATGTAAATACTTAAGATTCATGTAAAAAATAAATTCTAGGCTCAGTTTTCAGCCACATGAACATTTGGTGGGAACTTATAGAATGTATGGTAATTCTTTATGAAGGATTGCTTTGTGGTATGTGGTATCTCTGCTTGGCCTTCCCCACTAAAAACATCCAGTGTCTATCCTAATATTGTCATAACAGCCCTTCAATGATTTCCAAAACATCCCCATTAAGTACTAGCTTACATAATTCAAGACACATCCTTGGGATCAGGAAGAAAGAGCCAAGCATTCCTTGAACAAAATGGTTTTGTTAGGGAGAAGAGCTGCTTGGATAAATACCCACAACTACTGTCTCAAACTGCCCCAAGTGTAGAAAACAGCAGTATTCCGGTTACCAGCCAATAAAACACTGGTGCAGTTAGCCTTGAAAGGGAAAAAGATACTTTCTTCAAATGCGGTTTCTCTTTTGTGCTGACAAGTGCTTGACGGGTCCCAAAGGAACTTTGGATTTCCCTAAGTGGTCTTTCCAGTTAAAGTAAATGTGCTGCTTATGATTGCCCAAACCAAAACAAACCTGGAGTGAACAAATCTCCGCAAACTTCAAAGTACATCCAGAAACACAATCCTACTCCTACCACTTTGTATAAATTACTTATTTGATTATTCCAGGTAGTCTTCCCCACTTAAAATTATACACCTTACTACTATGGTGTTTTCCCATAGCAGTTAGCAGACAGAAGCCTACCTACAGGCTTCATGTAATTGGGCCTCTCACCACCTCTTTTTCCCTACCCTCCAACTACTAATTCACTTTGTGATCTCCCCCCAGATTTTACTTGGCTCACACTCACTTTAAGGTTTTGAAACTTCATAAAATAGCAGCCCCCTCCCCAAGTCCCTATTATTTCCTATCCCTACCCTACTCTCTCCATGGCAATGTGTGTTCCACTTATTTTGTCTTTGTCCTCCCAGTTATGGTCTGAATGTTCCCGAACCCCACCAATCCATGTTTGGAATCCTAACCTCTAAGATGATACTAGGAGGTGGGGGCTTTGGAAGGTGATAAGTCATGAGGGTGGAAACCTCATGAATTGGTGCCCTTACAAAAGAGGTTCCAGAGATCCCTCATGCCCTTCCATCAAGTGAGGATACAATGAGAAGTCTACAACCTAGAAGAGGGCCCTCACCTAACCGTGCTGGCACCCTGATCTCAGATTTCAGCCTCCAGAACTGAGAAATTTGTTTATAAGCTATGCAGTCTGTTAATTTGTTCCAGTAGCTAAAAGGACTGACAGCCATTCATAAACTCCATAAGGCTAGAATTTTTTTTTTTATTATTTTTTGCTCACTGCTATTTCCCAGCACCTAGAATAATGCCTCATAAGTACGCGAATCTTTTTGTTAGATTAGTGACTCTCTCCCACTGTCCCAAAACTCTGGGTAGATTAAGGTCCCCTTGTTTTTTTTAAATTTGTCTAAACTAGACTCAACTATGAAGAGTACTAGCAGTAACTTGCCAAAAGCCAGAAACTAGAACTTTAATAGTAAAGATTAAAAAATTCCTAAACTAGAAAAAAGAAGCCAAGGTGAAATTGATAGTTATATTTAGAGGCCTAAAAATGTAGCCCAAGGTTTTCCTGGCCACAGGAGGGTATGAATGACCAGAAAAAATTTGCAACTCTCTTTTTTATACTTTCTAGCTAAAGAGTCCATTCTGTTGCTACTCAATCTATGTGATCTTGGAACAAATATATATTGCTATTTACCCAGGTAGAATTAACTTTCCTCAGCTTTTTATTTTGAAAATTTCAAACCTATTCTTAGAGAAAAGCTATAAGAATAGTATAATGTATATACACACACACACACCTTTCATATAGATTCAATTTACATTTTGCCACATTTGGATTTACATTTGCTCCTGTGCACACTTTCTCTATATATTTGTTTTCTGAACATGATACTCCAACCTAAGTATCGCAGTACACATCTTGTAAGAACACTTTTCCCAAAACTATTAAAATCAGACAACTTAATACTGATATAGTAATACTATAATACGTACCCCATTAAAAATTTTTCCTAGTTGTCTCTATAATATCCTTCATTTTTCATCTAGGGTCAAATCAAAGATCATACATGGCATTTACTTATATCTCCTTTTATCTAAGAATAGTTCCTTTGTCTTTTTTTCTTTTCATGATACTGATATTTTTGAAGGGTATAGGCCATTCATTTTGTAGAATGGCCTTTTGGATTCACTCCATTTTCTTATGTTCAGAGTCACATACACATTATTGGTAGGAAAACTACATAAGTGTTGTGTCTTTATCAATGCATCAATTACCAGGGAGAATAAGATGTCAGTTCTATGCTTTGCTCCATACTTCTTCATTATAAAGAACCTTCAATAAGTAATCTGTGGAGGTGGCTTAATTTTTGAGTAACATTTATACTAGAAATTCTATCTATAACAGCAAGTAACAAAAATAAAATTTACAGATGGTACGTGAATAGATTGGGAATGAAGAAACAACCCACATTTTGGAAATAAACTACTTCAAGCAGAGACCCTTCACTATTTCAGATACCACTGTGACTCCATTTTCCAGTCCTAAGGATGCTTTTTAAGGGCTGCCTCCTTTCCTGTTCTCCAATATCAGAGGAACAATGCAATTAGTGAAAGCTCTAGACAAAGGTGCTATAGGGTGACCTACATTACTGAATCTGTGAACTGCATGAAGGATGTTATTCAGCAATTACAGAAAACCTTTGAAACAGCCATTTCAGTAGGCCAAAAACAACTGAATATCAGCAATTCCACATGGTTAAACCTAATACAATGCATCATCATCAAAGCCATTTGCAGTAGGTCAGGAAACAAATATCTTTACACTAACAAGAACGCTGCAACTAAAGTAGCCTTTAATAATTACAAGCTTCTACTTGCATGAGATCAGAAAAGAGAAAATGTTCCACCTAAATCACAGGCTCTTCAACAGGTTCTTGTAGCCCCTGACCCAGAGTGTGAGGATTTAAGGCAATGGTGATGGGGGATGCAGCATCCATGTGAGTGACTTCACAAGGTCCATAAGCCACTGATTATAAAATGTAAGATTCAACTTTTCTAGGGAAACGGTCCACTGCTTTTACTGATCTCTTGAAGGGACCTGTGACCAAAAAATGTGTTATGAAGCATAGATTTCCTAAATGTGAAATCAATCTACCTTACTGTCTAACTGGCTTAAATTCAAGTCATACCCTCCTAGTTCCTGTCCCGCTTTGCCATCTCCATCTTGCCTTTGCATTTCTTAAGCATTGTTGGTCCATGAAGCCTTCCTCACTCAGCCCACACTAGCTGTTTCAAATTCTTACACTTATTTTTCAACTTTTTAATGTTCAATTCAGCAGCTTCTTATAGCTTTATTATATTCCCCCACTGTCTTTTGGATCATTTTAAAGCAAATTCCAGAAATCAAAATTTTTCTCTAACATTTATGTACCTCTAAAATATTATTCTACAATACATCATGATCACATCTAAAAAAGTTATTATTAAGCAAACACTGGAATGTTCAAATTTTCCTAATTGTTTCATGACTTTTCCAACTGCTAAAGAGTCAGGAACCAAATAAAGGCCATCCCTATACTAGTTGATATTTGCCCTAAGTCTCTTTCAAACTATAGGTTTCCCTGCCTCTCTCTCTTTTTATAATTATAAGAGTTTGAACCAAACTGACGACATATGCCAGGCGGGAATATCTCAAATGCTCCCTAGGTTTCTCTGCCTCTTTTCCCCCTGCTTTGCAATTTATTTGTTGAGGAAACTGGGCCGCTGGTCCTGTAATCTCCTACATTTTACATTATACGGATTGCACTCCTATGTCATTTAACATGTTCTTCCTGCCCTGCTTGATCTGAGTTAAGTTCAGTTTTTGACAAGAATAGACGGTATGTACTTCCATCAGTGGATACATAACGCTGGTTGACTCTACTGTGATGTTAGCCACTGATGATCATTACCTAGATCATTAATTTCATTAAAGGTATACTATATCTTTTCTTCATTTTTCAGCTAGAATACCTCTATAATGAGAAACTTTCCCTAGGTACCTAGTTACCCTGAGGTACAGGTCATATAGGAAAGATTTCTTTACATACTTGTTTTTAGAATGAGTTGGTTCTGTAGTATTAATTAAAATGGAGACCAATGCAGTTTCTTGGATGTTATTATGAACTCATGGCTTTAACTTATTTTATGTGTTTCAATTCATTGTAGTTCTTAATGATGCTCAAATTGTTCTGACTTTGCCCTCTTGGAGCTTCTTTCTATTGGCTCTTAAGTTCTTTTGACAAGACCCCAGTAGTGAAAGACAGTCTCCTCAATGAATAATGTTGGGAAAACTAGACCACTATCTTACACCATACTCAAAAATTAACTCAAAATGGATTAAATACTATAAGACCTGAAACCATAAAACTTCTAGAAGGAAACATAGGTAATAAGCTCCTTGACATATGTCTTGGCAATGATTGTTTTGGATTTGACACTAAAAGGTAATAAAAGGAAAAATAAGCAAATGGGACTATATTAAACTAAAATGCTTCTGCACAAAAAAGGAAAACCAACAACAAAATGCAAAGGCAACCTATGAAATGGGAGAAGATATTTACAAATCATATATCCAATAAGGGGTTAATACCCAAAATATATAAAGAACTCATCAACTGTAAAAAAAAAATCCAGTCAAAAATGAGCAGAGGATCTGAACAGGCATTCTTCCAACAAGACATATAGGTAGTCAACAGGTACATGAAAAGATACTCAACATGACCTTCAGAGAAATGCAGCTCAAAACCACAATGGGATATCACCTCACAACTGTTAGAATGATTTTATTTAAAAAAAAAAAAAAGTGTTAGAAAAGATGTGGAGAAAAGGGAACCCTTTGTACTGTTGGTGGAAATGTAAATTGGTACAGCCACTGTGAAAAACAGTATGACTATTCATCAAAAAATTAAAAATAGAACTACCACATGATCCAGAATTCTACTTCTGGGTATTTATCCAAATAAAAACAAAAACACAAAATTCAAAATGATATATACACCCCCATGTTCACTGCAGCATTATTTACAAGAGTCAAGATACAAAAACAAACCAAAGTGCCCACTGATGGATGAATGGATAAAGATCTCTCTCTCTCTCTCTCTCTCTCTCTCTCTCTCTCTCTCTCTCTCTCTCACACACACACACACACACATGAATACTATTCAACCATAAAAAAGAATGAAATTTTGTCATTTGTGATAACATGGATGAAACTTTGAGGGCATTACACTAAGTGAAATAAGTCAGGCAAAGCCAAATACTTTATCTCAAATTACATGTGGAATCTTAAAAAAAAAAAAAAAAGATCATAGATGCAGAGAATTGGTGGTTGCCAAAGGCAGTTGGGCAGGCGTGTTGCTTCTGTGTGTGTGTGTGAGAGAGAGAGAGAGAGGGAGAGCGTGAGCGAGAGAGAGAGAGAGAGAGAGAGAGAGAGAGAGAGAGAGAGAGAAAGGGGTGAAGGGGGTCAAAAAGTACAAACTTTCAGCTATAACTCTTGGGGATATAATGTACAGCATGGTGACTATAGTTAATAATACTGTATTGTATATCTGAAAGTTGCTAGAAGAGCACATCTAAAAAGTTCTCATCAAAAGAAAAAAAATTTGTAATTATGTATGTTGACTGATGTTAACTAGACTTATTGTGATCATTTCACAATATAGACAAATAGCAAATCATTATGGCGCACATCTGAAATTAATGTTATATGTCAATTATACCTCAATAAAAAATAAAAATAGTCTATCAGGATATTAAAAGTACTGACATTAAAAAAAAAAGACACCAGCAATATGTTCATTTCTCTTCTTACTGATATAACAAGGTGTTTCAGACTCATCTTGTTCATTTCTACTTCAGTCCTATAAACAGCTACTTCTATTATCCTGTCATTTATTTGTTTAACTTTCCTATGTCCTTTTTCCCCTCTAAAAAAGACTACATCTAATTTTTTTCAGCATTTGCATTCCAGTGCTAAACAGAACAATGGTACACAATAAATATTCATGGAATTGAACTAAAAGATTAGCATCTATCTAGCTATTCTACAAGTATCCTATTGAGTCAAAAAAGGCACCACTGAAAACATTAAGAACTTACCTTTACCCCAGGTGGTCCAAGGGCATGGCTCAATCTTGCCCTGCTAATTATTCTTTCATGTTATAGGAAGACCTACTCCAATTAGTGAGGGCTCCCTAGAACAAGGATTCTAAAAACAAAACAAAACAAAACAAAAAACATTTTTTTCTATAATGAAAAGAATGAGGAAAAAAAAGAATTCTCTATGTGCATTATTTTCTAAAAGTTGAAAACCGTTATAGGGTAGCATTTAATAGTCAACATCTAGGGGATCAAATATACGGTAGCTGAAGGAAATGACTCAGGGTGGTCATCACACAATATAACATATAGATGCCAAATTATAACACACACCCAAAAATTATATAATTGTATTAACCAATGTTACCCTCAATAAACTTAAAAAAAAAATAAAACTCTTAGGAAGTGGAAAGAAGTAATCTGGTAAATAACATCTACAATGATACTTAAAAAAAAATAGTCAACATCTTAATTTAACAAGTCTACAAATTTGTGTAAAGATGTTTGGTCATCTAGCGAGGAAACTGCTGTCATTCCTTAGCTGTAGTCCCCTCTCCCTCCCACTGACGGGTTCCATTTCACCACCTAGTGACCATAGGAGTAACTGACACCTTAAGCTTGCCCATTTCAAGTCACTTTCACACATACTGCACTCGATACTTAAGCAACTGTGTCCTATGTCAATTTACACAAATCTTAAGTCTTTTCGAGTTTTACATTGTACCACTACAGCTTAGGTCTTCTTCACTGGCTTTTACTTACTGTGAGATTTTTTTATTTAAGGATGGAATAGAGAAAAGCATTCCTCAAATTCATTATGCTTACGTACAGCCAGGAATTTAAGGGCAGTCTAGACATTCCTTAATTGATCTCCATCTACTTCATGAAGGTGCAAGCACTTTGACATAGTCTAATTCAGAGACCTTTCAAATTATTTTTTACTCTTCTAGGCACAGAAATATTTTTTCTTTTAAACGAAAATTTATGTGGAACCCTGGCTGATGAATCAGGGGCAAGGAAAACATACATATAACTATCAAGATACCTAAGAAAAAGTCATTCATACTATTAATATAGTTAGGGTATATAAATATCCAATATTTTAAACTCCAACTCTGAAAAATTCCAAATTTATAACAATTATTAACACACAAGCCATTGAAGCAGGAGAAAAGATCCCACAGACCTACTTTACTAGCTTCCTCTTTCTACCAGAAAAAAAAAAAAAAATCCCTAGGAATTGTACTTCAGATCTGTTCTACCTTTTAGTCTCCCAACATTATTTTCTGTGGGAGCATAATGAAGTGAGTAGTGTCATAGGTCCTCAAGAAAGTAGTGGAAGAGGACAGCACAAAATAGGAGAAACTAAAAAGAGAATGACATTTGCTTGCTGTAAATAAAACTAGGCACTTTACATAAGTTAGTTGATCTAACAGTCCCACAAAATAGGCAGCATCCCCACTTTACAGATAAGGAAACTGAGATTCTGTGAGATTTAAGAAGTGACTTGCCCAAGGTAAGGAGCAGAGTCAGGGTTCAACCCTTCAACTGCCTAGCTCCAGCGGTGTTTCCTTTAACAACCTCATCAAATTCCAGAAGAGTCAAAGGGTACAGCCCTGTAAACCTTTCCACAACCACCCCTTCCCTGTCTTCTTCATCTTGACTACTTTTGAACTAGCCTCCACATTACCAACCAATTATTTCATTCTGTACCTAACAACACTGTATTCTCAAGTTGTTGGTATTTTTAACATCAAAACAATCCATCCCTTTTCTCCCCCACTCACACTAGGAATGTCATCTATACCCCATACAGTATTTAACTTTATTACCTAACATTAGAGTTAAGGAAGAAGTTCTGAGGTCATCAAATATAAGTCCTTCATTTTTCAGAGAAGGACAACTTGCCATAGACAATTTTGAAAAAAATCATAGGAGGTTCCTCCAGGACAGATTGGTCATGGTCCCGTTTTTAAAAGGCTTGTCTTTGCTGAAGGAAATAGCATCCATGTCTCTGTTCTTCCCCAATCTCTTCTGCTAGAGATCCATGCCAGCCTTTGCTTCTAATGCACTGATTTCCAATACTAAATGCGGAGATGATGAATTTGCAGCAACTAGGCAAGTAAGCTTTTGGGACTACAGTTAAACTGTCCTAGACCATGCTAAGAAACAAGCTGCATATCTTGGAAATCACCAGACTTCAAAGATTTAAAGGTTAACAGCAATTCTATCTGGGATATCACCATGTTTGCTTTTGCATTAATCATACAGAAAAGCCTCCCTGTGAGGTGGTCTAGAAAGCCTGAGAGACCATCAATCCCAGACCTGACGCAACACTGTAACCATAAAAATGATCAGGAAAGGTGAATCAAGGCAACCTCGTGTAGAAAGTAGGAATTGGGGCAGGGAAATGAAGTAGGGAAAAGCTCGGGACATGATAGACACCTAGTCAGTAAGCAGTATTTATGACTATTTACTTTAAGAAAGCCTATTACTATGCACAGTGAATGGCACACAGCAGAAGTCCAATAAATATATCAGTAATGAGTGAACATATGCAGAAAATTACAAAATGAAACCCAAAGAAGAGATTCCATCCTGAGAATTCATTTGCTGGGGGAGAGACTTGTCCTATGTCTTCACCATATGGAAATACAAGTAATGAGATTCCCACATGATAAAATGCACTGGACACTGATCATGGAGTCCATAAGTAAACTTCCTGTGTGACTCAGAGCAAGTCTCTCTCACCTTTCTTTGCCTCGATTTCTCAACCTATGAGATGGGGGTAATACTCCATCTCCAAGGTATGGACAGTTACAATAACATGCAAAAAGGATTCAGAGCCCGCATAAATGCAATTGCCTGACTGACATCACTATCTGCATGTCTCATAAGCAATATCGAACTTCCCAAAGTAAAACTTTCTATCATCTCCCAAAACCTGCTCATCTTTCCCATCTCTGTAAATATAACCATTTCAGTACCCTGGCAGTTATTCTTGTTCTTCCTCCACATCCAACCCATTATCCAGTCCTATCTATGCTAACCACCACTTATCATTCACTTCTATCTGCACTGTCATCACCCTAATCTAAGCTACAATTATCTCTCATGCGAATTACTGCAGCAGCCAAAATGCTCACCAGGCTTCCACTTTTGCCCTCTCCAATTCAAGCAGACCTATCTCCTTCAAAAACATAATTATACCTTCATGTCATCTCCCTACCTCTATTCTAAACCCTTTAAGGTGTGCATTGTTTTTAAAAGAGGCCAAACTCCTAAACCTGGCTTTTAAGGCCCTACATGGTCTGTACCCTGCTTCCTTCTCAATCTACTTCCCCCATTCTTGACCATGCTCAAGCGCACTAGATTTTCTGTAGTTCTTCATCCCTTGGGTCTCATTCCAGAGTTGGGCCTTCCTTCATTACACTCTTCAGAGGGCAGTCTGAAATACTTATGCATTTGTGCAATTATTTTATTACATAAAAGTATAGAATCACAAACGGTTATAAACCCAACTAAGTTGAAAGATTCACGAAGGAAGGCACTGTTATCTATTTCGTTCATCTGACTATCCTCAGGAAAACCGGGTCTAGCACACAGTTTGAGTACAAAGATTTGAATGAACCCAACTGAGGTTAAGAGAGACAAAGTAGCCAACGAAAAATCCTAAATCAAAAAGACAAAAGTTCTAACTTATACAGTTTCCCATTTTGCTTCAACACTCTCCCCACCTCTACTCTCAACAGCTCAGACCAAACCATTCAAGGAATCAAATACCTCAGGTCTCCATCCTCAGGCAGCCCTGTTTTCTCCCCGCCACCAAGTCATGGGGCCAAAGTGAACACATCTTAGCACTTGGGAGAAAGAACGTGCCTCTTTTGCGCCTGCAGGTGGCGGGGTCTCGGACCACCCGGGGGAAGTATTCTAATCCGGCCACACCATCAGGGAGCCTGAACACTATAGTCCAGGCATCTGTGACATACGCAGGCCGAAGCATTTCGTCAACTATGAAGGCGCGAGGCGCTTCTTCATGGCTTCTCAGACGCAATTCAAACCGCGAGTCCGGGCCGGAGGGCCTAGCCGCGCGCCGCACACCCTCAAAAATCCATTCCATTCAAGGAGAAGGGACAGGACAGACGACCCACCCACCTCGCCCTTTAAGAAACACTCCCATTTGAGCCTGGAGGAGCTCGAGTGAATCCTCGCGAGAGCCACCGGCTTCCGCCCTCTTCATCCTCTCCGCTTGCCGGGCCGGAAAAAAGAGCGTACTTCCCCGCCCCTGGATTTACCTCACAAGGCAGCGCGGCCCCAGCTGTGGCCAATCGGCGGGCTCATTGTAGACCGCGGCTCAGAGACCAATGGAAAGTCGCGGCGCGCGCAGAACTTACCCTCTTCCGCATTGGCCCCCCCTCCCTTCCGCCCGCCGACATCCACTCAGCCCCTGGCGGAGGAAGTGATGTCACAGGCCCCATGTGAGCGGATTGCAACACATGCAGCTGCCTGGAGAGAGGGAACCGGTGTCCTACGTCAGAGCCGCCGCCGCGGAGCCGCCGCCGGGGAGGAGCAGCCACTGCCGCCCAGGACTGGGCCCTTAGGTAAGGCAGAGGTAGGGAAAGGCCAGCGACCACCGCGGCGGGTCGCGCGGGGCGGGAAGAGGAGGGCCCTCTCGGGGGTGGCAAGGAAGGGGGCCGCTCTGCCCCAGCGGCGGCGCTAACTCTGTGGTCTTGGTGTCTCCGGGCCCCGCCGGGCCGCTCTAGGGAGGAGGAGGCGAGAAGATGGCGGACGACCCCAGTGCTGCCGATAGGAACGTGGAGATCTGGAAGATCAAGAAGCTCATTAAGAGCTTGGAGGCGGCCCGCGGGTGAGCGCTGCGTCCGGCCCCCCCGTGCCCTCTTGGTACCCGGACCTCTCAGGATGGCCGCCCCCGCGCCGCATGGCCGGATGAGGGGAGCCAAGCACTAGCCAACTCCCGCCTTCTGGACCTCTGGGTAGTTGCCCCCTACCCAGGGGCGAGGGTCAACGCGGTTGGCCGGAGACGGGGTCCTTCATCCGAAGGGGTCCACTCCCGGGGCTCGGACCACTCGACCCCCTCGTGGCAGGCCACTGTTACTTCTGTACCCCTTCTAAGCCCTTGAATCCAACTCGTCCCTCGTCGAGTTCCAGGTACTACCACCCAACTCGGGTGCTGTTGGGAGGGATGGCACGGCCTTCCTTTCCAAACGCCCTTTCCTGATTTCCTCATATCCCCTCTTTTCACGTTCCTTAGCCAGGCCTCATTAAAATGACATCTTTCTCCAAGGTGGGTTAGGTTTGGATGGGGCAGGAAAGAGAGGTGGTCAGGGACAACCTCTTTCTGACTTCCCTTGATTTCTCTGGGTCTTGCAACTCACCCAAGATGACTTCCTCCAAGTCCTCCAATCACTCTGGAGCTTCCTGCTTTTAGCTATTTCAGGATCAACCTGTAAACTGAAAATGCCAGCGTGTGCGGGGTGGGGGTGTAGGAGAGGTTTTGGTTGACGAATCTATGTCTGTATATCTAGGAAAAATCCAGAGTATGGAGCCGTTGATATGAATTGTAACAAGGAAGCGCCCCTTTTGGCCTCTCAGGAACTTCTGGGGATAGAGGTGCCTGATGCTTATTGAAATTCAGAACTGAATTAGGTGGGCTTTGAGTCTCCTTTTGTAAATTTTGGTAAGAAACTCTAGGCGAAACCACTGTGTGACAGGTAGGTAGATTACGTCTGATTTATATGCTTTTTAAATTAAAAAAAAACTCGTTTGAGGAAGGTGTATCAGAAGTATTCTTGATTTCTCACTTATTTTGTTTCTTTCCCATTCATGGAAACTTTTTACTTGTAGGAAGTGGCAAAAAAGTATTTGGAACATTACATATTTGTCTGAGCATTCTTAGAATAGAGCGACCTGCCTCCAGCCTTTATGAAAGTTGTTTTCAGCCCAGGAATTGAACATTTTGGGTTCTAACCCAGGTTTGTTCATAATTGTTAGATATGCAATAATAGGATTAATTAAGCCTAAATTATTACTGTTTTATGAAAGATTTGCTTAGTTCCATGGAAGGCCCAAAGTTAAGAGGCTGGTTTTGTGATTGTCTTTTGTTCTTAATAAATTAGTGACAGTTCTGCTTGGAATGAAACTTCTGAAAGTTTGGCCCTCTTTGGTGACTTGGGCTCTTTTTCTCTAACATGAACTGAAGGTAGCAACTTATTTTTTATTCTTTAAGTTTGTTTTTCTATTTAATAGACTATTTAGACTTAAAAATCTTACAGGAACTTGAACACAGGTAGTCATGTGCCACCTGATAGAATGAATAATTATTCCCCAAGTTTGAGACTACTGTACAAGAAAGGTAATATAGGTAATGACCCATTATGATGCACTACCAGGAATTAACTGGGTTCTTTTGTTTCACTAGGATCTTCTGTTGTTACTTGAATCCCTCAATTTAGTATGGCTTTTTTAATAAATTGCTGTTTTTGCAGTTTTGTTTAAAGTTGAAAGTGAACTGTAGATTTGTCCTCTTAATTTGGAGGTAGGTTCACACATTACAATTTGCATACATTTTATTCACTAAAGAAGTCTAGATTATGAAATCACAACTGTACTTGCCTGCTATGAAGTAACCTTGAAGAAATATCACTACTTAATAAGTAACAGCATTCCTTTCAAATGCTTGATGAAGCTCATTTTTAAATTTGTTCCTAGCCATGTTACCTAGCCACTTGAAACTTTTAAGCTTGAAGTTTTTACACCTTTGATTAGCAAAGTTCAGTAAAGTTTAAAAGAAGTTCTTAACAAATAGCTTTTCTTCCAAGTGATGGAGTTAGTTGGACATTTTAGACAGGATTAAGCTGTTTAAAATAGCTGGGAATAGTCTTCCTCTAAACAATGTGGTTGGTAATCATGTTCTACTTTACTTTTATTTAGGATTTGGTTGCATCTTGAGCTCATGACAATTTAAAATCTTGGCCATCTCTGGGTATCAATAAGTCACAGGTTTATTCTGTTTAGCTCAGAAGCTTTCCAATACATACCAGTTTATTTTGGGGAACAGCAAAATGTATTTACATGGCTGAGTTGTATTACAGTCAGACTCTTCAGATTTTCATAGTGTACAATAAGAAATTTTTTTCCTTCTTTACCTAATTAAAATATTTTAGTGAGAAATGTAATGGACTTTAAAGACAAACTGCATGGCAAAATGAATCTGTGTGCTGGTGTTTTGGGCACAGTCTGAGTTTCAGGAGAAAACTGAGGTTGTAGAATGGTTATTAACATTAGATATTGAAACTTAGTGATAGAATTGCTTGATTTGAAAGGGGTATAACATGTATAACTTAAGTTGGGTGGAACATACCTATTTAGTTTCATATAAGCCTGGTTGAATGTTGGCATGAGCTAATAAAATAACTACCCAATTTTGCTATGTATAAGTGCCACTTAAAGTTAGTGGTTGTTTCGTTGTTTCTTCTCAGTTTATGATTGCTCCTGGTATATTCTCCACTGTTAACTTAAGGACAAATGTGTACATGAGCCAAAATAGGAACTAGGGCCATGTGAATAGAATGGTAATTGCAGGTATTCTGAATAAAGAACTAAAGCAGGTGAGTTGTAGGTGGGAAATTTTAGGGTTTTTTCTAATTTTTTTTTGAACCAGCAAGAAATAGTCCCAGAAATCGTGTTGGAACCTTTATAGTTTTCAGGTTATAAAATCATAACCAGAGCCTGTCCTAGCCAAGGACAGTGGTGAGTGTGACAAAGGAACAGCCAAGGTTAATTTGGGCTAAGTTGTGTCTGTGAGTGTTGGAATATTTTTTTTCACTTATCTTTAGCAGGGAACCTTGTATGTTTCAGATATAACGAGGCCTCAGATAACCCAAGTTTGAAGATCAGTTAAATGATTTGGGTCTTCTACAGTGGTCTTTAGGTTTTTAAAAAGCCTTCTGCTCAGTTAAAAATAACGTGTAAATACCTTGACTTTGAAAGAATTATAAAGTACTTGGCTATACGTGACTCTTTTCTGCCTCCAAATATAACTCGGGGCGGAGGGGGACTATTCTTTACTCTCAATAGTTCTGATACTAGATTTATGGGGGTTTTTTTCCCCTACACCAAGCAATTCTCCAGTTCATAGGGGACACCAGCTGAGTGTCCTACAATTCAATTCTGACACTATGGAATTAGCATCAGATCTCACAAGGGAGAGGGCTCAGTCCCATAGACTGCCCTACTTGCAACGTCTGGGTCTCCCCTACTGACTAACAGGCTGTAAATTGAGGCTTCAGTAATTTGCTATGATGACTCACAGAACTCAGGGAAACACTTAGGTTTACTTGTTTATTACAAAGGATACAGATGAACAGCCAGATGGAAAGGTACATAGGGCAAGGTCCAGAGGGTTCAAGTACAAGCACTCTGCCTTGCACCCCCTGGGTTTACCAACCCAGAAGCTCAATAAATCTCGTGTAGGGGTTTTTTTAGAGTTTAATCTGCAGCTTGCAACACCCCTTTCCCTGAGGTCCTTGGATGCAGCCGAAAGTTCCTACCTGGGTTAACACAGTCTTCCTGGTCACTAACTCATTCTGAGGCTATCCAGTAGCCCCACCCTCACTTCATTAGCATAAATTCAGATATGCTCCTAAGGGACTCCTTATGATAACAAAAACTCCCATGGGAATTCCAAGGGTTTTAGGAGCTTTGTCAAAAGCAGAGGACAAAGACCAAATATATTTCTTACTGTACCATATAATTATTTTAATTTCTTCAGAATTCGTTACATTGTGTTAAAAGTTAGTAATTTTGCGAGGTCGATGAATAGGTTTTTTTAAATATAGGCAAATATGGACAGGTATGTAATATGGACCGATTAATATGATTTTAAT
This sequence comes from Eonycteris spelaea, assembly GCA_003508835.1. Lineage (NCBI taxonomy): Eukaryota > Metazoa > Chordata > Mammalia > Chiroptera > Pteropodidae > Eonycteris > Eonycteris spelaea. The sequence goes on from PUFA01000039.1 coordinate 8,975,610, forward strand.
TAAAGTATGTTAAATGCGTTTGAACATCTTCCCCAAATGAAATATGTTGCTGTTTAGAACATTCACTTAAATGATACTTGGAATGTTCTCAACACGATGAATCTCAGGTACTTTTTTTACTTTAGTTCTCTATATCCTTAAATGAAGATGGTATATTGTAGTCTTTCATACTGATACCAGAATGGTAGAGGAATTTTTTCATCTTCTCTCTGTCCCCCTCCCCCCATGCGGTAGTAAAGGGAAGCTGGGGAAGAGAAAAGTATATTTGATAGGGTGTGGTGATGTTCCTAGGTCCACTCCAAGTGTCAAAGGCTGCCTGTCTCAACTCAGAACTAGTCCTAACAGCCCTTATATTCTGGCATGGTGTTCTCTGCACTGTGAATCTAATGAACAATTACTTTCTTTGAATTTCAACTCTTGACAGACTTCTCATTGTAATAGCAGATATACTTATCCTTCCAGGAAAGGAAGGCTTGCTCTGGACACTCTTAGGTAAGCAAGAGTGCCTAATCAGAATACCATTTAAGGCCCAATGCAATGTGGTTTATAGGTTCCCATCCCTCACACTACTCCCCATACACATTGGTTTTTCTTTGTGCTTGGGGATGAGGGTGTGCTCAGTGTAGCCCCTTATGCTGGGAAGGTGTTTGATTATGAGAAAACTTAAAATGTCAGTTTTGCAGCAGGGCTAAATGGTCTTTGATCCTATTTGAAGTCAGGAGAAATTTTCCTCCTTAGATCCACTGCTGGAACTGTCCAACTGAGAACTGGGGCAACAGAAATTTCTTCTGAGCCCAGCCTATTCTCCAAGGATCTCAGAATAGAACCTTCTTGGATATATTCTGTAGGTGTCTCTTAATTCTTCAGCAGTCTGCTGTCTTGGGAGAAGGGATTAGGAAAGTTCAAGGTTCTTCTATCAATCAGGTTGGAAATTATTATGAGGTTTCTTTCCTTATTTTTGTCACTTTCTCTGAATAGGTATCTTTTTCTTTCAATCTAGGTGAATGAAAGTCAAGAAAAAAAATGATTTTGCTTTTATTCTCACCCTCAAACGTAATTGAATTAAGAGCCATAATTTCCTCATTCTCATAGATACAAAGATGAAAACAGACTTGATTCTTTTACATCGGTAGATGTTAAACTTTGCTGTAATCCAGTCCTCATCTATTTAATTTGTATGTAATAGATGCCTTATGACTGTTAATGTGTTTGTTATTTTTTAATTCTCTAAGTTGTTTTATATATTAACACCAATTTTTAGACATGTAGCTTTCATCCATTGTATACTTTGTCTTTACTCTTGTCACCATCCTTCCTGTCCACTTCAAGGACTTGACATTTTTATATGCCTAACATTGCGCTCTTGTCATGCAGATAACTTGGGGATATTGGTCCAGTGACTCTTCTGTTTTCACATTTTCATTTGCTCCTCTAAGGTCTCCTTAAGAAAAATGATTCTAGTCAAAACAAAAGTTGTCTTTCTCTGCCAAATATCTGTGGCCTTCTAAATTAGATTTTCCCCCAGACTCACATCTAGGTATATGAAAAATGAACCCACAAATTTATTTTTTACTATTACCTAGTCAGCTTACAAGCTTCATCAAACATCTGTGAGTTGAACACTAGACATTTTGAAAAAAATGTGTAATGCAATGAGAATGTGATCTAACACAAAACCCTGGAGTGATGAAATGAACCATTTCTAGCCCCATATTAGTAAGTACAGAATAATAGTACATGTTGAATGGGTTGTAGTGTAAGCAGATAATTCAGGTCTTAAATAAGGTGCTGGGCATTGTCAAAAACAAAGATTTTGTAACTACTCATGGCAGATTTCCTAGCAAGGCAAGTGTTGTCAAAGAATGTTACAATGTCAAAGAATAACATTGGTGTTATTTGGCTGATAACAGTTTTTTGATACAGTGGTGGAGTGGAGCTGTAACTGATCTGCAACTTTGAATTGTAATGGAAATTCATTCTTGATTAAAAGCCAGTTAGCCTGAAATTAGAGCAAAAGCTTTGTGTAGGTTGATGGTTGGTGAGCTGTCAGGATATTGAAGTAGTGCAGAGTATTTGCACACACGTTCCTTCTTGGTAAAGTTGGCAAGACAGAGCTTAATATAGTCCCAACATAGTTTGCCTTTCTGCCTAAATAAACTAGGTTGCAAGTAATGAAAATGTACTAATTCTCAAATATGAGTTCTGTATCACCTCCAGCATTAGCTTTTTACTGAAAAAAAGAAAAAGTTTACTTTCTGGCTATCCCATTTCTGTCATCTTAGGTTTTACTACTCCACTTAAGGAAGGATCCTCAGGAAAGACCAGGTTAGAGGTTCATGGCAGAGATGTGTTTTAATCAAGTAATGAAACTAGTTTTCAAAAGATGTGTTGAATAACATACATTTTTGACTCTTCAACAGCTTTGTGAGGAAAGCTGTTATTGCCATTTTATTATGAGGAAATTGAAGTACAGAGAGATTAATATCACAGCCTAGCAAGGGGTAGTGCTAGATTCTGTTTGTACTTTTCTGATTTCAAAGCCTGTGATCCTGTTATACCACACTGCCTCACTCATTGATTAGTATTTCTTCTGCTGAATAGAAACATTTTCCATTCCCTTCTGAAAGGAAGACTCTTGTCCAAAGAGGTTTGCGATTTCCTAGAAGGAGCAGGTGTGCTGAGATCCAGGAGTAAAGATAAAAGAAAAATAGACATGCTATTTGCAAAGCTATCCTAGGAAGAATTTGAGTGTGAACATGTTTATTCTTAATGAGCATCCATGGTGAAGGAAATAGTTGCTTTTAAATCCCTCCCCAGAAGCTCATTTGTGTATTTGAAAGATGATTAACAGGAAAGCTGGCTTTTGTTTTATTTGAGAAGTACTTGCATATTGATCAAGAAAGATAGGAGGTGGACTTTGATTTATAGGGTCGCATGTAGAACACTGGTAGTGAGTCCCTGGAATGCTGGTTGTGATTGATAACTCCTGGCTTTGCACTGATGTGAGAATACTAGAGAAATTTTCCAGCTTCTGCTTCTCCCTGGTGGAATATTCCACTAGGTTAATTCTGCAAAGTTGTTAGGAAAGTTTCTTTTCAAAGAAAAAATAAGTCCTGTTTGTAGAAAAGTAATACTCCACATTTTTGTTTTGGATAACAGTAATTCTAGTGCTTTTGAGTATAAAATACTAAAATGAACCTTTCTAAACCCTGCTGAAAAGTTTTGGGACAAATTATTCTGTCCTCTAGGGTAGAAGATGTTTTAATGTTTTGGTATGTTCAGATCTTGGTCGTTCTCTCTTCTGGTGATGGCATCTAACCCTAAGGCCATTTGTACAAACCAGTTTCAGGTAATTTTGTCTAGCTTCTTTAAACAGTAACAATCCTTTCTCCTGGTTTGATATTCTATAAGGTCTTTATAAAAAGCAGTCACATCCATCTACCTACATCAGAGATGATATTGGGCCATGGAGGTGGGCAGGGGAGGATCAAGTTGGAGAAGAACAAAATTGAGGGTGGCTAAAGAAGACAGTCTGGAAGTGTTGATTCTGTTATGGTTTGAACTTTAGTGAAGCTAAAGCTGGGACATTTAGTTATTTCCAGGCATGAATTAGTTCCACTCCAAAGATTGGCAAATTTTTAATAGGTATTTTATTTGTTAGTTCAGAATAAATCTCCGGTGTCTGTTTTTAGAAGAGTGTATATAGCAAAAACTATTTCTGTTGTTAGGAAGTAACCATTTATTCATCACATGTTTGATTATCCACTGTGTGCTAACATGATTTTTGCCCTCCGGAAGCCTATATAGACCTCTAGTATAACCAGTGTGTTTCACTGTTTGATACTTGGTGGAAGAGAAAACGGGTCAGAGATTTGAGGTGACTGATTCTGGATATGTAAAAAATACTGAACCCATGCCACAGCTTTAGGATAAAGCCATTTAAGCTTTATATAGCTATTTAAAGTTTTAGAAGGGGATGAATTTCTGTTTCTCCCTTATGATAAATTACAAAACAATTTCTAGTGTTTTGGCCATAGTGTTTTGAACTGCATTTTTGGTTTGGTTCTGTCAGAAGATTTGGCAAGTCCTGTAATCCAATAAAGGTGATCACCATTCCCACAAGGTCAACTCTTACCTCTCTCTTTGGACTTACTCAGATTCAAATAAAACTTCAACAACATCTAAGAGTATTTTTTACCCCCTTCTAGTTGTGCTGTGATATTAATTTTTTCTCACTTAACTGTTAAAGGACAGGGAGTTAGGGCCCAAGGAGCTCTATAGAGTTCCATCTGGTTATCATTTAGTGAGCACTATCTGCTTTCCCTGGGAGGCACTTGACATATCTTACAGAATCCTCATGACCTTGTGAAGTAAGTAGAAACTGAGGCCCAAAGGGATATATGTCATTTGCCCTAGGTCACACAGATAGGACAGGACATGAACTCAGATCTATTTCTAAAACCTGTGTTTGCTCATAACTACCCTTGTATGCTGTGCACATATTAAACCCATATCAAAAAGATTGATTTAGTCTCTAAGGTTAAACTTAGTTTTATATATTGTTAAAAGCTGGTGAACGTATAATGCGGCTAGCTTAGCAACTCCAAGAAATTTGAGGTTTAATTAAGTTCAGTTTTGTGAGCTTGAAAAGGGTATGTCCTTTTGCACAACTGTGTCATCAGATCCAGATGAAAGCTTAGGCAGCATATACAGGAAATCCAACTAGAGAGTATAGTAGGCAGTCTCTAAAATGTTCCTGGTCCTAACCTGGAAGTAATTCTCTTATGTCAAGGTGATGAAATAGATGACAGAGCATTTAATATGGAGAACGCTCTGGCTGGAAAAAGTTGGACATATCTGAGCCCTCACAATTCACTGTGGTTGTTATTGATAGGGTAAAATGACAGCAGCAGCTCACCTGCAGCAGCAAGTGAGCTCTGTGGGTTTCAGGGGGTGAGGTCATGGAATCTCTCTGATTCATCTGGCCAAGAGTATCTTGCTTAAAGGCATAAAAAACAAGTCAGACACATTGATTCTCAATTCTAATTATGTCTTAGAATTTATCTGATTCTATTTGAATCAATCTCTTTGAAAATTGAGACTCCCTCTTATTCAAAATTTCTACCACCCTCACTTTCCCTGTTCAATACCTATTGAATTAGAATAGAGGAAGGAGAGATTTTTTTTTTTTTTTGTATTTGAGTTTGTTTTGGGGGGAGTTTGTTGGTTGCTTTTGGAAAGATCTCCAAGGATTTGGGGTTCTCCTGCAGATGGGCAGTGGATGAGCTTGTGGAGCCACATTTTTTTCTTCCTACATTTCTGAAGTGTTCCTGAGCATTGTTTATGGTAACAGACTTTCATAATGCATTTGCAGTTCAAAGCGTGACTAGATTTTTTTGTTTGTGTGCCATTCTTTTGAGTGACCAGAAGCCTCCTTGTATCCAAAGATTGGAACTCTGAAAGCCCTAAAGTTACACACACAGAGATATACCATAGCCCAGGCTTTCCTGTGATTACCTTGAGTTTTTTCCTTAGAGACCTTTCAGCCCTGGCAATTCAAGTGACCAGATGTTTTTCTGTCCATTGTGTTCAGGGGCCGTGAAACCTTGGATAGGGTGGGTGGTGTTACCACCCCAACCTCCTCCCATCCTAGGGAGAGAAACTTCCTTTATAGTGTCTTTGAGAAAGAGGAAAAGAAAAGCTGTCAGCTATTTCTTTAAATTCTTTTCCTTCCTGAGTTTGGCTGGTTTTATTTACTGTTCGTATTTAGTCTATTTACAACTACTTCTTCCTGTCTCCCAGCTGTTGTATTTCTCAGAAGTTAGTCTTCTGGGTGGAAGCACTGATGAGCCCTTCTTTAATAAGGGAAAGTGTCCCTAAAATGATGAGAACAAGAAAGAATGTGAGAGCAGAGATCCCCGAAAGTATTACATAGCACATTGTTATATGTTGTGTCTTGCTTTGTCCGGTTTTTACAACCTGCATGTGAATCATTGTTGTACCTCGTAATTCACTGGCTTTACAATGAGTGTCTTTGATTTTGGAAAAGGAATATAGTGAGAAAGCAAGAGTGTATGAAAATTTAAAAGGTGTAGTTTGCATGTGTAGTGAGCACCTCCTTAGCTTTATTTTTCTTCTCTGAGAGTTGTTCACTCTTACTTTAAAATGTAATATTCAGCTTCCTTGATTTTGTTTTGGTGTTTACACAAACTGGTCAGACAACTTTGATTGGCTTTGCCTGGGGGATAAATGAGTGTTTATTTTGTTTGGAAACTTTCCTGGAAAAACTTTAATCTGCTTGTGTTAAACCCAAGATAAAAAAAAAAATCAGAGATTATAAAGTAGCCTTTAAATTTCTAAAGTAGAAGCCTTACGTTTTATTTAATACTCATTTCCTCTTCACCAGTCAGGTGTCTTACAATAAAAATGAATTCAGAAACTTGAGGTCCCCCCCGGCTGGGGTAAAGAGAGTCACAAAAGGAAGCTAGTGAAAGGTAATTTTTTGGACATTAGTCAAAATTCAAAAGGAGCGAGAGGCTAAGACTAACTTTGAAGGTAGTGTAAGTGGAGTCCTCTAACAAGATTGTTCTTAGGTATGTATCTTCACTACTTTGTCCCTTCTAGAAGTTACTTGGATGTGAGTGTAAGGTTGTCCAACTGGTGGCTGTACAGTAAAGTTGCTTAATGAATGCTTATCTTCTTAACCTATCTGAACTAGGAATTAAATAGCTGCTTATCTTAAGGTCCTTGTTTTGTCCTCCACTTGATTATCTTGCTTAAGGATTTCCTTCAGGCATTTTGAGTTCACTGGGTTAATTTGCCCAACATCCTCTTTAGCCTCAAATTTTCCATCCTTTGGAGTTTGGTGCCCGCTCAGTCCCTGAGATCTGAGCCTTTGATTTTGCTATCCTTGGAGCCCCTCCTCATTCCACTCCCTACTTATTGCCTGTTTGCTAGTTCATCTCCTAGGAAACTACTCCGTAAATCAGAGCAGTCAGCTTTTAAAAACTGAGTCCTACTTTTGAAAAATAACTTCATTGGTCCCTAAAGATTGCAGGAGCCCCTAGGGTGGAAAAATACGCTCTCTTGAGAATTGTTCATCTGTAAGGAAGTATAAGCCAGTAAAGTCCTCTATTCAAACTAATCCATCCTCTTTCCCCATCTTGTGTATTTTCATATTATATATTTGTTTAAGTTGACAACCCCTGTGTCAGACTTATCTGTCCTCTTTTTCCCCCTCATCTTGTATATTTTCATATTATGCATGTGTATAGTTGATGATCCCTGTGTAGAGACAGATAGGTGGCACCTATGATCTAGACTATGTTTGAAGTTAAATTTACTTGCCCAATGTTTCCAGCCCCTCCCAAAGCAAAGTTGTTTAAGGAATTATTTTCTTCTTTGACCTACTCCAGAAAGAATTATCAGAAAGGCTTTTTTGGAAATTCCTCTTTAAAAGCCTAGCAAGAAAAGCAATTTATTACATTTGATTGCTTAAAAATAGGATCTCAAGAGGGTTTTGTTTGTTTTTTGTTATTGTTTGTGGTGATAGAAGATAACTAGTTTGTTTCATTTGGTAATTCTTTTTCTATCTAGCTTAGAAACTGCACTGTGGCCACAGGCAGAATTGTATGTGTGTCTGATCATTTGATTTCTGAGCACCTTGTCCTGGCTTTCCAAGTTCCTTTTATGTAGTTGTGCTATGAAAATTAAGATAAAAAAACATGTTAGAGAGATTTAATATAAGTGTGTGCACACACACAAGCAAGAGATTGATTGTTCTGAATCATCAGTACTATATTCGAAGTTTTAGCTGATTTGAATATTGGGAATTACGTTTATGTAGATGAAGAAATAACTCTGGTCATGTATAGTATTTTGGAGCTTTATTTTCTATGAAGTGTATCTTGGAAGCAGCTTTGTTTTATGATCATTTTGCTTGTGTGTGTGATGACAACTGAAGCTGCTTATCATAAATCTGCTTGATTCTTTGGTTTTTCTAGAATACTTGCTCCCCTATCCGTGGGGTGGCAGCAGAGCACACACCATGCTTTACCTCACACTGTAATTAATCAACTTGTGTTCATTGGGGAAAGTGTCACAAAGGTCATGACTAGCTCTCTAGGTTTTGAGTAGAAACCTCAACAGAAGCAGTGCTGATGGTTTGGGAGCTGTAATAACATCAACTGGCAATCCGAGAGTAACTATTTTGATAATGGAAAGGCTAGATAGCCAGCTTCAAAAAAAAAAAAAAAAACTTGTCTGGCAAAAGGATCTGTGGAATTTACTGCTAGGAGAAAACTTTCAGAAGGCACGTCTTGTATAAATAAGGTCCCTTTCCAATGGTAATACTAAAGAGAAATTCAGTGGTGCACATTTGTCAAATTAATTTTGTTATATGAGGATGTTTCCAGACATTTTCAGTTTTCAGACACCTTTAGTTACAAAGCTAATATAGGGGTTTTCTGTAATTTTTGTTCCCCTGACTGACTCTTTGCTTCTGTCTTATTAGTTATCCGGCACAAAAGCCCATTTGATTTGAGGTTGTATCCATCTTTCTGATTTCTTTTTCTTGCCTGCTTCCACTGGACATTGGATATTTGCAGTTCTGTTAAAATCAGCGTGTTCAACTACTGTGAAATTACGCAAGCTCAGTAATTAGTGGAAAGTTTAGGCATGGCATTCAGGGCAGTTTTCCCAGTTTACCTAAAGAAAGCACTCATTTGTTTCCCTGTGACACTAATATTTACAATGATTAAACTTGTCATAGCCTCTAAGGACATGATCTGTAAGAATCTCAGGAAGTGGCTTTCTTAACAGGCTCATTAAGTATCAAGTAAAACATTTTTTTAATTATATCAGATTTTTAATGTGCTTTGGCTTATATCAGATCAACTTTTACCTTCAAAATATTAGTTGACTCCATTTATACTGTCCATCTTGTAAGAAAGCCAGCCGTTAGAGCTGGTCAGGGCAAATTTAGGGCTTTTAATTTCCTATGTATATATGCGATATAAATTTGATTCTTTTCATATTGCCACTTGTTCTTGTAAAATTTATCATTTATATTTTTAAACAAATTTAATTTAGTAAACGTAAATTAACATTTCTTAAGAAAAATCATTCTTTGGCTTTTCCAGTAAGCTGTTAGGTTAAGAGACCAGGAGCCCTTAAAAGAAGTATCCTATTATGTACTGAGTCTTTTCCATAGATATTTTAGTAGCAGCTTCATTGAGATATAATTTACATACTATAAAACTTACCCCCCTTTTAAAGTGTACAATTCACTGTTCTTGTTGATTTTCAGAATTGTGCAACAATACCACTGTATATAATTTTAAAACATTTTCATCATCCCAAAAAGAAACCCACTCCCCGCACCATCTCATCTGATCTCAGAAGCTAAGCAGGATCGGGCCTGGTTAGTACTTGGATGGGAGACCACCTAGAAATATCAGGTGCTGTAGGCCTTAAAAAAAAAAAGGAAGGGAGGAAGGAAGGAATGGAAGGAAGGAGAGAGGGAGGGTAGGAGGGAGGGAGGAAGGAACAAAGGAAGAAGGAAGGAAGGAAGGAAAAGGAATGCCCCCCCCCCCAATACATACCAGTTACCAGTCATCCCCCATTCCACCTTAGCAATTAACTCTTCTTTCTCTGGGTCTCAGGTGCCTGTCCTGAACATTTCACATAAATGGAACCATAAAATATGTGGTCTTTTGTGAATACTTTTTTCCTTTTATTGCTGAATAATATTTGATTGTATGAATATACCATGTAGTTTATCCATTCATTAGTCAAACATAGATTTTTTTTTCCCTTAACTTTTTGTCTGTTACAAATAATGCCTCAGTGAACCCAAGTGCTTGTGTGTACAAGTTTTTAGAAGTGGAATGGCTGGGTCTAGATATGTCCCTTTTCAGACATATGACTTGCAAATATTTTCTCATGTTCTGTGAGTTGTCTTTTCAATGTCTTGATGTCCTTTAAAGCACAAAAGTTTTTAGTTTTGATGAAGTCCACTTAATCTAGATAATCTTTTAAATAATAATTTTTAGTGCTGTTTGGGTGTTAATGAGAGTTTATTACATTTGCATTGTCTAAACTAAGAGTCAGAGATGATAAAAGTACCTTAAGGAATGCGAGTTAACAGGAACCTTTTTTGAAAAGGAAACAACCTAGAATAACTCCTTAGGTGATTTTAATGTGCTGCCAAAGTTGAGAACTGTTTTAAAGGAAGTGTGTTTCAAATGTTTTTAAACATATAAATGGGCTAAATAGTTTATTTTAAAAAAAAAAAACTTTCATATGTGTCAAAATATACACAACATAAAATTTACCATCTTAATCATTTTAAGTATACAGTTTAATAGTGTTCAGCACATTTACGCTGTTGTGCAACCAGTACCCAGAACTCTCTTCATCTTGTAAAATTGAAATTGTATACTTGTTGACAAACGCCCTATTTCCCCTTCTGCCCAGCCACTGCAACCACCATTCTTTCTTTCTCTATGAAATTGACTACTCTGGATACCTCATATAAGTGGAATCACAATATTTTTCTCTTTATAACTGGCTTATTTATTTTACCATAATTTGTTCAAGGCTCATATTTGTAGCACGTGTCAGAATTTCCTTTAATGTTGAATAATACTCCACTGTGCCACATTATTTTTCATCAATGGACATTTGAGTTGTTTCCACCTTTTTAATTATTGTGAGTGTTGTTGCCATGAACATTAGCAAGTTATCTGCTTGTTTCCTGGCTTTTACTCTTTTGGGTATATAACAAGAAGTGGAATTGCTAGATCATAAATTAATTCTGTGTTGAATTAGTTGAGGAACTGCTGTGCTGTTATTCATAATGGCTATACCGTTTAACATCACTACTAGCGATGCATAAGGATTCAAATATCTCCACACCCTTGCAAACACTTGTTATTTTTTTTATAGTGGACATCTTACTAGGTGTGAGATGGTTGTGTTTTGATTTGTATGGCCCTAATGATTAGTGATTAGTTGATGTGTTTTGATAATGTTTTATATTTGCTTTAAGTAGAACTAGGAATAATTAAAATGAGGTATTTCTTAACTGATGATGCTAAGAAATATTTCGAGGATGTGTAAGTTAAAAAGATATGTTACTGGCATCAGTGTTGAAGTTAGGTTGGTGGCTGCTCAAAAGAGACTATCCGTGTGGCAGGGCCTTGGTGGTGTCCTCAATAGTTCAAAGTTTAGTCCTGGCTTTTTTTTTTTTTTTTTCCTTTTCCTCTTTAATTCCCTCCACTTCCACCACTGACCTATGGATGTTGCCCTTTCCCCTTAAGAACCAAATCTCTGAAGGCGGGGCATCTCCTCCCACAAGCTCATGCATGGTGTACACCCTGGGCATGGCACCCCCCCTCCCCCCCCCCCCCCGTGCACTTAGGGGGCCTGGAGCACCTGGGGTATGGTCTGTGGCTCCACCTAGGGCACAACCTAGGACCTTCGCATATAAAGCAGACATGCTAACCACTATGGAGCCACCCCCTGATCCTGGCTTTTAACTCAAGAAACTTGAATTTGTTTGGACACCCAGAGTTCACCAGACTCTCAGTGAATTGCTCTTTTTATTCAAACTCAAAAGCGATTAATATACAAAATACATGTAGAGATAAATAAATGCATTTTTGGGTTGTTTGTTGGGAGTGGGGAGAGAGCGTATGTGGGATTTTTCCTACCTGGAATATTTATGTGAATTCCAAGTCTCTCTTGTCCCATTATCAGGATATTTGGGTTGCTAAATTAGTGATTATGAGTTTTCAGGTGAGCCTGGAATTTAAAGAAAAGGGGGAACAGGATGATATTAAGTTGGTATTTCATCTAGACTTTGGAAAGACTTGTTGCAATCATCCTATAATGGCATCTCCCACTGGAAGAAGAGCCACCAGATTCCAAGCCTCTGCCATGGACTGTCAAATTCTAGCCTGTTGTCACCCCTTTATCATAGCTGCTCTGTGTCCTTGGGGAATGAGGTGTTTACCAAGTATCCCTTAAAATGCCTTACTTCTTTACGTATTTATTCAAATAATCGAACACCTACTATATTCTGAACACTATTCTAGCTCTGGAAATACTTTGATTACACTGGTATAGTCTTTACCTTCCTAATCACTTTGAGAGTGATCTGTTTCTACTATTTTAGGGGCATCTCACTCTAGCTCTCTTTACTAATAATTTGCATGATTTTGAACTCTTATGTGGTACGTGAACCTCTAATGTTATTCTTTCTTCCACAGAGTGGCACAAGCATGATATCATTGATCATTCCTCCCAAAGACCAGATTTCACGAGTGGCAAAAATGTTAGCAGACGAGTTTGGAACTGCATCTAACATTAAGTCACGAGTAAACCGCCTTTCAGTCCTGGGAGCCATTACATCTGTACAACAAAGACTCAAACTTTATAACAAAGGTAATCTGGAGCCTGATCATTTTCCTCCTCTACTTTGTTTATCTTGGTTATTTTCCACTTTGAGCCTGCCGTGGTGATTTTGGTCACTGGTATCCCTCTTTAGCCAGCCCTCAGCAGTGTCTCTTTGGTCTTGTGAATTTAACCTTTTGTTGTTGCTTTGAAAGTTAAGTAGCATTTTACTGTACTTCAAGGAATAAATCTTTTTTAGAACATCTCAAGAGTAATCTTCAAAATTAAGGAAAGAATTCTGCCTGAGAGATTAAGTTAAAGGGTCTGGTACAATAGACTGTAGGAGCATTTCCTATCAATTGGGGAAAATTAGCTGTGGATTTAAGTATAGAAATTGTTCATGTTTTTTGCAGTACCTCCAAATGGCCTGGTTGTTTACTGTGGTACAATTGTAACAGAAGAAGGAAAGGAAAAGAAAGTCAACATTGACTTTGAACCTTTCAAACCAATTAATACATCATTGTATTTGTGTGACAACAAATTCCATACAGAGGTAAGGAGTTCAAGCACAGAATATTTTCATCACCCCAGAAAGAAACCCCGTACCCATTAACAATCACTCCCATTCCCATTCCAAGATCCCTCAGCTCTAGACTTTCCCTAATCTATTTTCTGTCTGTAGATTTGCTTATGCTAGGCATTTCATATAAATGGACTCATTCAATTTGTGGGCTTTTGTGACTGCCTTCTTTCACTTAGCATTATGTTTTTAAGGTTCATCTATGTTATGGTGTGTATCAGTACTTCATCCCTTTTTATTACCAAATAATATTTGCCACATTTTATTTTATCTAATCATGGATATGCCACATTTTATTTACCAGTGAATCAGTTCGTGGACATTTGTGTTGTTTCCACTACTTGGATGTTATGAATAACGCTGCTTTGAACATACATGTACAAGTTTTTGTTTGACCATATGTTTTCATTGGGGGTATATATACCTAGGAGTGGAATTTCTGGATTCTATGGTTAACTACATGTTTAACCTATTGAGGAATTTCCAGAATGACATTCTGAATGACAGTCATTCAGCATGTTTAAGGAAAGTGCTAAGCTGGGTTCGAAGAACTAGTAAACTGGGTTTGAAGAAATAATTGGCTAACTGCTCCCTATTCCTTCCTGTGTACCCATGGTACTTGCCTGTAATCTTTGAACCCTTGTTTTCATGCTCACAACTTATAAAATCTTCAGTAGCAGGACTATAAGAGCGTTTTTTTCCCCATGAAACTTTTGAGTGACAGAGCTGCCATAGGATGAACTTTAAGGGTGGAAAGGAAACCTCATTAGAGTGACCTAAATCAGTCAACAGTAGAACAATCAGGAATTCATGGCTGGCTTCTGGTTCAGTCTCTTGCCTTTCATGCGGACCTAGGGAAAAATTCTACAGTGGAATTAGAACTGACATTTGTCGACACAGTTTACAATGGATGGTTTTTGCTAACATGACAAGAAGTCCAATTCCAGTTGGGTCCTGGTCAGTTGCAAAGATGGTCGAGACTGTTCTTCTCTTGGCTGTCACGGCCTTCTTCTGGCAAAGGCTTCATTGGGGAGGCTCTTAGCCACACCCTATCCCCCCTTACCTGTATCTGATTTGATGAAAGCATGTTTTGAATCTTGTTAATTTAAATAGTACCTGGTACTCTCTAGCTTTAGCTTACTTATTAAGTTAGCCTCATTGGTTTTTCTAAACATTAACTCCCCTTCCAAGGTACCATTTATTGTTGCCTTTGTTTACTTTCGCTTCACTTGATATGTCAATAACTAGATATGAATGTAGCATACTGCACAACACAATCTGTGTCCCTTTTAATAAGTATAATTATACATTCCCATGAGGGATATGTCTGTTTCCTGATGAGCGGAGTAGTCTTGTTGAAAAACTAAATCAAGCTACCTAACAGATTATTTCAGTAAAGCAAAATTTTTAACATGTGCAATATTTCTTAATGCTGTTTATCAAGCATGGTTTGGCTAAAGATTGATTCTTAGTAATTAATCTGCTTTCTAGTCAATTCCGAAGGACCTTTTTTTTTCCTTAGTTAAAATGGAATGGATAATTCTAAACAAGCTACTACCTAGCAAGTTAGTCATCTACCAAGCCTGTAGTTTTCAAGCACCATCATGAAAACTCTTGCCCATCTCTATGAATTCCAGGACTAAATATTTGCTTTCAGGAGACAGAAATATAGGGATGTAGTGTTAACCCAGAAGGAGGGTTTTCCCCTATAAAAACTCAGAATCATTAGTCGTATTACCCTTAAAATAAAATTGATTTTTATATCTTGATGTCATTAATAATGTTTAAGACATAGGAGTTAAATGAAACATTTCAACACTAGAAGATCTTTTTATAGACTTTCTGGGTATTGTACTTATTTACTCCTACTCTAGAGTTGATTTACACGACATTGTTTTCTATAGTGAATATTGCCTATTAATGCCAGGTTATTAATAATAACAAAGTCGACTTTTAGAGGTTAAACTTAATTTGATTTCTGTGTTCCATAGACTACCCTCAGTCTAAATCAGATCAAACACTAGGAAGAATTTGAGCCCTAAAATTCTGTGTGGGCTTCACAATCATGTCCCCAGGTCAGATTTGTTGAAAGGCTTAACATCCATATCATTGGTTTTCTCCTGCATCAGGAATTTAAATTTGTGTGGGTTACATATTTATAGCTGAAGTCTATCAATTACTCCATAAAATGGTTTTTTCTGTAGTATTCATACCATTCTGAATGGGGCGAAAGGGCTTGTATACGTCCTTTCAGATTTTGTCTTGACCCTATCAAAGCTTTGGGATTTATTGTATGGTACTTGCGTTTGCTTTTCAGGCTCTTACAGCACTACTTTCGGATGATAGCAAGTTTGGCTTCATTGTAATAGATGGTAGTGGTGCACTTTTTGGCACACTCCAAGGAAACACAAGAGAAGTCCTGCACAAATTCACTGTGGATCTCCCAAAGAAACATGGTAATATAGGAAGAGAACATGAGCCCATTTGCTTTGTGCTAGCAGTAAGGAAACAAATAGTAAATCCAGGTGATGGGAGAAGCATCATGAAATGACTTATGACTTAGTGGTGCTTATGGCTCTTCTTTCATCAAGAGAATTAGTAGTCACTCTCTGAGAACAAGTAAAGGTATATGCTAAACATTTAGTTAAGGGAATAGTGATTTTTCTCTTTGTCCTTTTCTTGGGTGATAGCATGATTATTTAGTTACTCAGCAGGGCATCTTGTACTTCTTAATAATTGACGTTTTCTTCTTGCTACTTTTTTTTGTCAAAGGTAGAGGAGGTCAGTCAGCGTTGCGTTTTGCCCGTTTAAGAATGGAAAAGCGACATAACTATGTTCGGAAAGTAGCTGAGACTGCTGTGCAGCTGTTTATTTCTGGGGACAAAGTGAATGTGGCTGGTCTCGTTTTAGCTGGATCAGCTGACTTTAAAACTGAACTAAGTCAATCTGATATGTTTGATCAGGTAAGTGAGAAGTAGAGGCTCTATTATGTAATTTTCTTACGGGGAATAGAGAGTCCTCTGAGCACTAGGATATGCACATCTATTTTCACTTTTACAGTGATGTATTCCAGGTTAAAAACCCAGCTCTGAATTGGCATTTAATGCAGAAAGATCTTTTTGTTGGACATGGGCTTGGCCATAAAAGCTATTTTGTACTCTACCACCTTATATGGCAAGAAGCAGCAGTTCTCCCTTTTTTCCACAAGAAACTTATTTTATTTGTGTTTAATGTGTCAGCCTCTTATATACTCTAATAGAAAATGTACAGTGATTGGCTGGGGACGTTTACCCTCGCAGTATTGCATACTGAGACTTGCTAATGAATAAATTGAGCCCTTTCCCCATATTCTTCTTTTTTAGACGTCATCGATCACGTTGCTGAGTTTTGCATGCCATTAAGAGGTAGTGGGTTTTGGTAATGGTGTTTTGAAGTACTGATTATGTTTTTTTTTTAATTGTGTCAGAGGTTGCAATCAAAAGTTTTAAAATTAGTTGATATATCTTATGGTGGTGAAAATGGATTCAACCAAGCTATTGAGTTATCTACTGAAGTCCTCTCCAACGTGAAATTCATTCAAGAGAAGAAATTAATAGGTATCAGTGAAATATAACTTATTATGTGAAATGTTTTTGTATGTATGCATGTATGTACATCATTGTATGTATCAAATAAGACACTGAAAAGGTAAAAGAAAGGATTAACATTTATATTAAGATCTTCGGTGGAATCATTTTCAATCTTTCTTAGTCATTAGGTCTAATAAACATGTTTGTCTTTCCACCATTTTTACCCTTTGGCAATAGGAACCAAACTTTAGTTTTATTTCCACATTAATTATCCTTTTAACAGAGTGATGAATTAAAGAGAGAAAGCCAGAATTAAAGACTAGTGTGGGCCATTTGGGTTTGTTTCAGATTTAACTGAGCACACACACGTTTACAAATGGTTCTATGTTTGGCTCAGCTGTTACCTCTTGAGAGTCAATTTCTACAGCTTCAACTAATGGTATTTCTCACTGACTTTTGGCACTTATTTTAAGTTGATTTTTTCCCTCCCCCTCTCTCTGACTTTGAGTGTAAGAGGGTCTGTGTCTACAAAGGAACTTTAATATATGTCCTTATTGACCTGTCCCTAATCACAGGACGATACTTTGATGAAATCAGCCAGGACACGGGCAAGTACTGTTTTGGAGTTGAAGATACACTAAAGGCTTTAGAAATGGGAGCTGTAGAGATTCTAATAGTCTATGAAAATCTGGATATAATGAGATATGTTCTTCATTGCCAAGGCACAGAAGGTATGAGAATTAGAAAATAAGATTGCTATTTGCTATTGACCTATGTATTCAGGAATCCTGGGGTGGAACTTTTGGAAAGGAGCAGTTAAAAGCAGATCTGCACCTTGTTCTTATCTCTTTATTCTGTAGCATATTCCTGCATCGATTTTTCTGCTTGAACTGATAAATGTTTACTTAAGATTGCTGTTTTCTGAGAACAAGGACTATCTTAAATGTCTTTGGTGTTTCCTTACGATAGGAGCAATGTACCCAGAGGTGCTAGTGCATGCAGATAAATAATCTTATGAAAAGGTTGATAGAATTAGTTCAGGAGCCCTTTCATCTAACCTAACTCATCTCATGGGACTTAGACCTGTTAGTATATGAGAAGCAGGTTAACACATTTTTTTCCCCCAATACTACAGAGGAGAAAATTCTCTATCTAACTCCAGAACAAGAGAAGGATAAATCTCATTTCACAGACAAAGAGGTATGTGATCGTTTTCTTGGCTTGGTGTATATGCAAGGAAAGATAAATCCATATGTTAGAGCGCTGGCAACATAGAGTATCTGCCTTGGGAAACCAAACCTCATACTTGTCAATCAGGGACAACAGAGGTGCCTAGCTCCTATCTGCCACATACCAGCCTGATTCCAAGGAAGGAAGCCAAATCATGGTTACTATGGTTCCTTATTTTTAAAGTAGTTAAACATTCTCATCCTCGAAATAGTAGAGAGGAAGATTTAACTGAATAGTGCATCATCTGCACTGTGAAACCTGTGCTTTCTTCACTTTCTGTATCAGCTCTTTTGCAGGTTTGGTGTAAATGCATCACCACAGCTTAAGGTGCTACGTGCCCAGCACAGATCCCTTTAAGTAGTAGCTTCCTCAAATTCTGAGATGAAGGACTTGATTTTTCATGAGCCTGCTCCAAGAAGCAGTTCTGGCATGTCTCTTCTGGGCTGTTGAATGAGTGCTGCCTAGAGACAGTTCACAGCAGCCTGACTTCTTGAGACAACAGCAGGAACCATAAGTTGAGAAACTGCTAAGTGTGTGTTGACATTTCATTACTGAGGCTTGAGCCTGCGGAGGAATGTTGTTTGAAATAATCAGAATTTCTGTGCTATCACAATTATGTCACCAGAAACCAGAATTCACTTAGAGAGTTTTATACACATACACATCATGAGAGGGAGAATGGTGGTGGGCGGTGGGACAAGGGTCACTAAGTCTTGATATATCCTCATCCCATTGTTTCTGTATCTCATGGTCGCCCCTGAAGACAGGACAAGAACATGAATTAATTGAGAGCATGCCCCTGCTGGAATGGTTTGCTAACAACTATAAAAAATTTGGAGCTACATTGGAAATTGTCACAGATAAGTCACAAGAAGGATCCCAGTTTGTGAAAGGATTTGGTGGAATTGGAGGTGAGTAGCCAATTAGAAAACTAAACTTAAAGCCAGGATCTCAGACCAAGGCCTTTCCTGTACATTACAAAATAGTTAACTTCAGGTTAGATGTGCTCATCTCATCCACGGAGGCTCAGGTTCCTTGTTAGAACCATTTTTAATCATTACCTCTTTGCTTTCTATAATTCTGCAAGGGAATTGGGCTTTTCTTATTAGAGTGAACCCTCCCCATCCTTTGAACTCAGATGATTTACTCTTTGGTTTGTCCCCAGGTATCTTGCGGTACCGAGTAGATTTCCAGGGAATGGAATACCAAGGAGGAGACGATGAATTTTTTGACCTTGATGACTACTAGGTAGTCGACATGGGTCCGGCAAAATGTGCCTCACCCTCCAGCATCCAACCCAAGGAGCATACCCGTGGTGGAATCCAAACAGATCCCTGCCTTACAATTGGAACATTTCCAGAACTTAATCCATGAGCATTGGATATTGAAAAGAAAACCGAAACAAAACCAGACCAACCCTACACTTTGGTTTGTCATGGTGTCAGCGCAGCAGCCTACAACTAAGTTCCTAAATGCCACTTTGGACTAATTTAAACAAGAATCCCAGTTTTTACTTTTACTCGATGGTGAAATTGGTTGCTCTTGTATTTTATGAAAAAAATGATTTTTTTAACCTTCATACATAGAAGCAAAAATACTTTAACTGCTGTAAACCTTCAAAAGTTAATAGAAATGAGATCATACTGGTTTGTTTCTTATTTTGATTGGAGAAAAATTAAATTGCTGCATTTCGCAGTGACCCATTTACATGGCATTCTCAGCTTAGACTGCATAAGAAGAAATACACGTGGTGAAATGTTGGAACCATTTCTCTCGGTCTCTTGTTTAATGTTGAAAGGGTGAACTAATAGGCAATTTCAACTTCACTCCCTCACACTACCCGTGCCCCTACAGACTGTCAGTTTCAAGGATGCAAATTGCATTGCAGCGTCAAACTGACAACATGAAGCATTTGGGCCAGTGCACCGTTTCCTTCCACCTGTTTTGCAGGCGCATTTGTGCCCAGGTTTTGGGAGCCCTTAGCATCAATTGCTTTGACAAGGGTTCTCACAGTCTTAGCCTACTAAAAACCAGTTTGGGATGGATATGGGGCTTCTGTGCTATTGCTGGGATTGGGAGAAATAAAACATGCAATATAAGTGGAAGCAAAGAAATTTAAAGAATATTTTATTTTGCTTGGGTCTATCCTTGGTCAAAGGGAGGTGGTCGTGTTTTCCTTGTGTTGGATGGCATGAGATTATGTGAATGTTTTGATTTATTAAAAAAATGAACTGCAAGGTTTTTCACAGGAACGACAGAAAAGACACGTATGACTGTGCATGTAATTATAAGCCCCTGACCTCCTGGTGGGGTTGGAGCATCTTTTTCAAATACGGGACTTGCAAGCACCTCTCATAGGAGAAAGTATGGGAGGCGGGTGGGAAGGGCAGGGGTGGGAAGGGATGGGACACAGCTTCTGGCACCAAGGACTTAACCATGTTGGATCCAAAAGTGGGCCTGAAAACCTGAAGCTCATACTTCACAGCTGAGCTGTGAGTCGGACTTGACCCCAGCTAACATGCAAAGTCATGGCGTGCCCGAGGTGGTGACAGTAAACAAAGTGTGTAGGATGTGCCCAGTGGTAGCAATGGAAAAAACGTATACCAATGGACTTTGAAGGACTAAAGGTTTTAAAAGTCAATTGGTATCACCCCCCACACTGATAGGGTAGTGGGGTGCATTTGATTTTCAAATTGGGTACTTCAACACTTTAGTGCCTGACTGCTGTTCTTCACTGACTTGACTCAGTCACTCGTAGCTTTATTGGTCTGAACCAGCTCCTTGTTCCCAGGTTGCAGACCTGCCTATCGTTCCAATAATCCTGTTTCACTTGAATGAAGGGAGTATGTCTTAAATGTAAAGTTTCTGGTTCTCACACTGTATTCTGAGGTCCAAATGACTGTGGATGTGTAACCTGATGTCTCAACCCCCAATGAGAAGAGTCAGTTCTTTGGTATTCACCAGCGCGGGAGGCTTCACTGGAACAGGCTTTTGCTTTGGGCTCTGCTGTTTGTTTGCAGAACACCCAAGAGCGAGCAAAAACATGCTCTCTTCGCAGCAGTACCTTAGGGTTTTGCCATTGTAAATGGGTCTAATGTGATATGACAAGACCAGAGAAATTGGATGTAAATTTACATTTTTGAATATGTTTGTTTCACATGATACATTTAGGGTATGCAGCTCCTTTTGTAGTTTTATTTTTACTATTTAAGTTTGGAAATGATGCCAAATTTTTGTATTTCTTTAATCAATGTGTTCTCTTCGGTGATATATATTGCATTATATATTGATGTGTGTATCAATATATACTGATATGTATTACACTTACACATACAAACACATAAATAAGAGGGGGTGAAAACCGTAGCCTTTGCATTCTCTATAGCCTCTACAGAGAGATCCTAAGCAGCGAAATCTTGGTGTTGTGATATACAGAAATGGAGAAGAGTATTAAACCATATTTAAGAATATACTTTGTGTGCTTGAGATTCTTTAGGAATGCTCCTAGAAAAGTCTGAATGTGGAGACTGAGTGAGCTCTCTAAGGCCCATGTCAGTTTAGTAGTGGGTAATCACTTTCCAGCCTTAGATTTTAGTTGTCTTCACCACATTTGCCTATGGAAAGGTACATGCAAAGGATGTCTGAGGTCATAATCCCAAGAGTTAACACCAAAGGGAGGAGGTTCAAGTTGTTGGACCCAAACTAATTTGTGTCTTCCCCAATCCCATGTCCACACTAAGGGGAAACCTGCCCCCTTTTTTTAGGCATTTTAAGTATGTAACCCAACATTGCATGGAGGTGGAGGGCATATCCCTTTTTCACAGGTGATGAAGTAGGCCAGAAGAGATTAAGCGGTAGCCGTTCAGGAGCAAAGCCAAATTTTATCCCTGGCCTAATTTTAATTTCAAAATTGATTCTATATCTGGTTGCTTTTGAGTCAGTAGAGTGGGCTCAGTGGAAAAGCAGACACTAAGCCTCCCACTCTCCTTGATCTTGCATTCCTGGCACTGGGTAGGAGAGGAAATAACCATCCAAGAGTAAATCGGAGGCTGGCCCAGTTGGAGCACTGCTTTTAGGCCAGGTCAAGAACAGAAGAGAATTTAACTTTTCTCCAAAGGTTAAGGTGCTTGGAGCTCCTATGTGGTAGCTTAGGAAGCCTAGTTGGAGAACCAGGATGGTGCACGATTTGCTTTCTCCAGATTTAAGAAAACAATGTTTTTAATAAAATTGACCCATAATGGCACTTTTTCTGTCACTGCTTTTTCAGCATATATTTGCCCATATTCTCATCTGGTGTAGTTGTTAGCCTTGATGAAACCCAGTCACCCTCTGGGCGGGACAGACCTGCCTGTACATGCCTTTCCTCCTAACGCATCCCTAGGTGCTGTTTGAAGTCAAAAGTTGGAAAGTAGCACAGCGGTGCCGGATATGTGGGCTGTTGTGCTGGCCTGTCTGGACCTGCTCCACTTGCCATCCTTTCTTCTCTGGCTCCAGTTCCATACCATGACGCTCCCAGACAGGCACAGTGCATTCAGGGCTGACCGCCAAGGTGGAATTTTAAATCTTGTGCCAGCTTCTCCTTTGTTGCCAATTTGAGTGAGTGCCTGCTGGGACTCATACCTGCCAAGTCCCACCCTGATGAGACACTGCCTCCAGGGACATAGGAACTGACCAGCCAAGGAGTGTGAAAACATTGGATGCCAAAGTTACTGAAGAGATGGCTGAACCAACAGGAACTAGAGGTACATGTGAAAACAATTTACCTCCAGGGTTCTCTGATAATCAACTCTAAACCCTGTCTGGGAACTCGGGTATAGTCTGAAATTGCTTGGCAGGGTCATCCTGAGGCTAAGAGCCCAGGGCAGAGTCAGCTCTGTGGACAAACAGCTCTGCTGCTAGCTCTGCCATTAGCTGGGCTTGTGACTTCAGGTAAGTCTCTATCTCTCAGTTTCTTTATTAGTGTAAGGAAGGCTGTGAATCTGAAGAGACTTTCCAGGTGTAAAGCTGTCAGGGTAGCAGCATCATGGTGAGCAAGACACCTGACATCTGACTGGATCTGCCAGTGAGATGTGGCAAATTATTTAATGTCTCAGAGCAGCGATTTTTCTACCTGTAACAATATCTGCTCCGTTATGATTATGGGAAGGGTTAAATGCAATAAGGCACGTGAAGTGCATAGTATGCCTGACACTTGGCAAGCCCTCCAAGATGGGAACTGCTGGGATGATGTTCCACCACTGTCAACTTTGTCCTCCGGGCTTGCCAGGGTGACCTTGCGCTGGCTAAACACCAGGTGGTGCTAGAGTTAAAGATGCTGTGGAAGAAATTTGTTGCTTGTGATGGGGAGAGTTCTGACGAGCATTAATATGTGCCTGGTACAGCTTGCTTACCCTTAAAATTTGGAGAAATGGAGAGGGCAAACTACCAAAGGAAGTAGGAATGAGTGAACAGAAAGGAAATTCCAGGACTCTTGTTCTGGGTTTTGAGCTACCCAGCTGTAAAATAACAACAATCACTAATATTTGTAGAACAGTTACCATGCACCAGGCAGTGTGTTGTGTCATGTGTATCATTTCATTTAATCCTTATAAAAACGAGGTTCATACTTTTTTATATCTGCCACTCCAAGTTCACAAACCACTAAGTGGGAAAATGTGGGACTCAAAGCAAGTCTGTTTGGTTTCAAAGTTGATGTAAATGCTATTACCTTGCTCAAGAAGGGAGACAGCAGTTGCTGATACTGATGAGAAGACAGGTGGACTCACCTCACCAACCCTTGTGCTTTCAGAGGCAACCAATGGCTCAGAGTGCATCTGGAAAGCACTCATCTATCAGTTCTGACCTTCCCCAACACACACACTTTGACTGGTCAGCCGAGCTTATCCACAGCCACAGTTGAAGATGGAGAAAAGGAGCTCCTTCGAACTCTGTAAAGGACCCCTACAACTTACTCAGCATCTTCAGAGAAAGATGTACGCACGTAATGGAATTTCTCAGACTAGTGTGTCTGCCCCTGCTCTTAAATATGTTGTCAGTGAGACAATTAATGAAACTGAAATGTGGACTATAAAGTATTGTATCAATGTTAAATCTGAATTTGATAACGTTTACTGTGATTATGTTAAGAGAATTACTCTTTGTCTTAGGAAATATACATTGAAGTATCAAGAGGTTTAAAATAAGGCATTTATTAAGGCAATTTTGGAATTTTAGAAATGCAGAAGACACAAGAGAATCATTTAATTATATTTAATAGTTTAGGGTTATAAACATCCATTATAGAAGTGTGATAATGAGTGTTTAGGTTTAAACTGGTTCACAAGGTATTTAAAACAACTTTGGTTTGATTCTTTGTTCAAGTTTGGTTTTTACTCAGAATTTGGGTTTGACTAAGAGGTCAGTATTTAGAAGAATTAGTTCCGCTGCAGGGTTTGCAGTTCATGAGAAATTCCTATTCTGAATCAGCCAGTGGAGTTGCAGGACTGAGATTGGGAGTTAGGCTAAGCCTGGAAGGAAGAGGAGCAGAGGCATGGCGGGAGGAGGAGCTGCTATCACATGCCTCAGGATGAAATCACTTTGGGGTTGGACTGGTGCTAGGTAAAATGAGGCAGTATCAAAAGCAAGGGCTTTGGCAGAGGGCCCTTCACCCACAGCTCAGAGAGCAACCGGGGGATGATGGGAAGAAGGCAGAGCTGTATCTGGAAGCCTAGGGCCCATTCTCAGGACAAGAGTGTCATTAGACAGTACTTTGTCTACAGCCACATACTTCTTAAAGAATCATCATTTTAGCACCTGAAGGGGACCTTACATTCCAATCCCCTCATTAAAGAGATAAAGCTGAAGCCCAGGGAGCAACATAATGACCTGTCATGCTTGAGCAGCAAATTAGCAGAGTCAACATGAGCATCTGATGTTACAACTCCAAATTCAGTGCTCTTAACACATGGATAATTTTCATTATTCTTCATCTAAGCCTTTTTCTCCCCCTATTAGGGATGAGAAAAGGGAGGATCAGAGAGAGTGAGTGAGTGGCCTAAGCCAAAGACAAAACTGGGAGGGGAAAGGTGGCCAATGTCCAGGTGGGATTACGAAAGCTGTTTTGAAGTCACTTCCCTGTGAGTCAGGGCTGGTTTGAGTGTGTAGATTAACTTGCTTCTCCAGCCCCCAGGGTTCCAAATTAGCCTCATCTAGGTTTCCTTGACTGTCAGACTTCTGGCTTTCCCATTCTGCTGAGGCCCCTCTGTTCTCCATTTTCAACCAAACGAAACCTAGAGGGTAAACCCATTTCCAGGGAAGCCTGAAGACCAGGAAAAGAGGATGAAAACTTCAGAGGCACTGACACACTTGTACAGTTGAAAATCTGTGTATAACTACAGTCTTCCCTCTGCATCAGCGGATCAAAAATAGTTTACCCTCAACGCTGGTTTGAACTGGGCTGATCCGTGTACACATGGGTTTTAAACCCGTGACATTCAAGGGTCAACTGTATATGATCTTTGTACCCAGTTCCTGACACACAGCTCCTAAAACCTCAGAATCTCCAGAGTGATAAATCTTTTGTATGCTAATGAGATACTGGTGGCTGGGGGCTCCTAGATAGCTTTAGGGTGGGGGCTGGTTGCCAGAAAATCAGGATTATAGTTGGAACTTCCAATCCTACCCCTGCCCCAGAGGCTAAAGATTAAGTTAATCACCAAGGGCCAATTGTTTAATCAATGCCTAAGTAATGGCACTTCCATTAAAAACCCTTAAATGGGGTGCAGAGAGCTTCCAGGTTGGTTGGTTAACACACTGAGATACTAGGAGAGCTCCTTACAACTCCATATGAACTTGAGAATCAACTTTTCCATTTCTGCAAAAAAACGCCATTGGAATTTTAATAAAGATTGTATTGAATCAAGACTGCTTGGGTAGTATTGCCATCTTAACAATATTAAGTCTTCCAATTCACACACATGAATTTATTTAGGTCTTCAACTATGTTTTGTAACTTTCTGCATACAGGTCTTTTACTTTCTTGGTTAAACTTAATTGTTAGGTATTTTATTCTTTTGGAGTCTATTGTAAATGGAATTATATTCTTAATTTCCTTTTTGGATTGTTCATTGCTGGTGTCATTCTGGTTTTGATTTGCATTTTCCTGATGACTAATGATGCTGAGCATCCTTTTATGTGCTTATTATATTCGTATATCTCTTTCAGTAAATGTAATCTTTCGTTCTTAATGGCCAACACTGCATTTCCATGAGTGGAGACGAGGGTTGAGGGGGTCCCTTTGTTTCTCATGATATCTTTCTTCTTCCTGTCTTTCTTTTTCTCTTTATTCTCAAAAAGCACTTAACAGGTAGAGGGGTAGCTCAGTGCACGGAGTTAATAAAGGACACTGGAGCCACATGTCCAGATCACATTCTACCACTTATTAGCTGCATGAGCTCTTACACTTACTTCAAGTTTAAAACAGTGTGTTTTGTTAAGTAAACTAAGTTTTTATTTCATCTGTTACGTAAAAATAAGTGCGTACTCTAGCCAAGCACTGTGCTAGCCCCTAGACGGACAGTCATGCGTAAAAGAGATACAGTTGCTGTCCCAGTGGGCTTCCAGGCTAGTGGATCACTCCAATGAATGTGAAATCCCTATTACCATTAACACGTGAGAGAAGGCCACACTTGGGAGTCTGCTGCAGAGGAATTTGACCTGGCCAGTGAGCCCAGGGAAAGCTTTCCTAATGAGCGCAGGTATTAACTAGGCAAACAGAAGGAAGAGCATCCCAGGTATGAGAACAACATGTGGGGGGTGGGGTGAGTACAGCTGAGGAGGTAGGTGGAGAGCCCTGTGAGTAAAGCTCAGAGAATGAAGGGGAGTATGGAGAAGATGAAGCTAGAAGAGAGGCCAGCAGGCACAGGAGGAGCTGAGCCTCAGAGTCTTGCTAAGAACTTGACATTTTATTCTGAACCAGAGGTACCTACACGGTGCCAACATGAAGGCAGCCTAAGTGCTACTCTAAATTCAGACACCAGTTCCTACCACTGCTCTACCTCTTACCAAGACCTTGGTGAAAGATATTTAAATAGCTGACGTTATTTTCCAATCTGATTAAATGTGATATATATCAAATTATTCTACAAACAGTATTAGCTATGGTAGGTTCATATTCATTCAACAATTGTTTATCATGCCAGACAATGAGGCTATAGTAGTCAACAAGGCAGACACCATGTCAACAAGGTTTGCCCAATCTAATGGGGGACCCAGTCAAGCAAAGATTTGATGCTTTGATGGGAAAGGCACAGAGCACTGGGCAGAGGATTGGGGAACAAAAGTCACACCCAACCCAGTCTTGGCAGAGAGGGCTGGTTTTCCTTTTGGCGAGATTACTTGTTATAGCATGAAGATGGGGTTGGTCCCATTGGCGAGAGAAGGTTTGGTTCCTGTCCTTAAAGAGAATATAATTTGGTTGAGAAGGCATGCACAAGAAATGAGAAGAAAAATGCATAGAAATATCAGGCGACTGTCACACTGGGTGTCACACTGGCTTCCCCGCTCCCTTTGCAAAAAGTCTCAGCTTATCAATTCTTAGGTTCTAAATATCCCCACTGTGTAAAGGCCCATAAGCTGGGCTTCAGGGCCACTGGAGTATCAGACTCTCTCCAAGCAGGGAGCCTCCCAGAATCCCTAGTACCTCATAGGCTTTTCTGAGGCTCAAAGCCCTCTCACCCAGAAGAGAACACAAAGCCTACCCAGCAGAGGTCTGCAGATTCTATAGCTGGAGAGGAGACTGCTAGAGATACCGCTTTTCTCAGGACTTCCCCTTCTGCTAGGCTGAGCTATAAATAGCTCACTGGTTTCCAGCTGGGGATCTCCCAGCCCTGCAAGGAGCAAGCACCGCCTTCTCACCCTGTGCTGCCCTCAGCCTGAAGCTGAAGGGGGTGGTGGCTGGCAGGAGGAGGGGGAGGAGGGGAGAGGGACCAGGAGGGTGGAGGGAAAAGGGGGAGAAGGAATGAGGAGGGGAAGGGGGGAAAGGGCGGAACCAGCACCACAGAGAAGCTGGCCTCTGGACTATACCATACCGGCAATCCTAGAGGGAAATTGGAAAGAGGAGGTAGCTGGGGGTGTGCAGCCTTTGGTGGGATAACAAGGCCGGCGGCATTCTAGGCCTTGGATGTGCCGCCAGGACCTGAGCCCCAGTTTTTTTTTTTTTTCAAAATCAACCCCCTAAACCTTCAGCTCTAGACCTTAGACATCATCTCCTCTCCATGTACTCAATTCACAGGCGCTCAGCCAACCTGAGGCCAAGGAGACCAAAGTTCTTTACCTTTTGGCCTTACCCTGCTGTGTGTCTGTGTGTACAAGCCCGGCCAAAGACTGGAAGCCTCAGTGATTTTATTCTGGATCAAGCCCAGAGGCTACTTGGCACTAGACACCCCTTCTTCCTTGGCATATTCCCTGACTCTGTCCCAAGCTCTGAGCTTTTCTTTCCTCGCCTTGCCAGAGGCAATTGGATCAAGGGCTCACCAGTTGGTCCAGCAGAAAGCCCATACTCTAATGACATGGACACACTTCTGGAAAAGCTGGGGGGTGGGGGTAGAGGTTTGGGAACTCTGCTGAGGTTTGGGATCAGCAGGGATCTCTCTGACCTTTGCTCATCTCCTGACAGATTATGGTAGTCACATGGCTGGGCCAGGTTTAAGTCCCCGGCGGTTCTGTAGGGAGGGCCTGTAGGGGCTTACTGGTTTGTGTAGTGGATAAACCGGAGCTGTCAGGCTGAGGAAAGGAGGCCCTTCTGCCTGGTGGGGACACCCAGTGTGTACCGCTCCAGACCTCAGCCCCACTGTGGGTGTACCCCTGCCCCAGCTCTTGGCTCCTCCCACCCACCCCTTCAGCCTTCCCACAAACTATTCATGTAGAGTTCTGAGGCCACAGGGTTCCTAACAGGTGGAGATGTTAGGGGCCATACCTGAAGTCAGGGACCCCTGTCCAACGTGAAAAGGCACTGTGGCTGGCCTGAAAACAGGGTCTTCCTCCTCTTTTCCCTTGCTCATATATAATAACTGTTCTCACATACTGAGCTAGGCACCAGGAATGAAAAGATGAGGAAGATCAAGGGCAGTCTCAATAAATAAACGATGTATAAGTGCATCACAAGCCTGTGGGGTGGCGGCGAGATTTCCGGATGGCCAGATGTCTGATCCAAGTAAAGGATGAAGCAGTTCTACCAGAATGGTGTGGGAAGGGCATTCCAGGCAGAGGAACAGCTTGAGTAAAAGCAGGGAGGAGCAAGCAACGGGAGAGAGGAAGGCAGAAACACCGAAAACCTAAATGCGAGGGGAGGAGAAGGGGAGGAGCTGTAGACCCTAACGCCACGCTGAGGAATTTGGACGTTAGGCCCTGGGCTGGGAGCCACGCAAGGAACTCCAGTAAGATGTGCTGTGTTCAGGAATGGGAGAGACTAATAGAAGGGCAGAATATGAAGTCAGGGCGGGGACTCTGGGACCTCAGACCTTCTGGGGATGGAAGAAGGCACCGTGCCGACCTGGGACGCCCAAGCCCGCCTGCCTCGCGTTTACCTCGGCGGGCCGCGCGTTCTCAGCCGCGCCGGCCGCCCCCTCCTTGGCAGCGGGTCCCCTGGCCGCTGGCTCGCGGGCGCGGGCGGACCCAGAGGGCAGGGCTCCCGCCCCCAGCCGCCCGCGGGCCGCCAGCCAGCAGCGCCTGGAAGGAAGCGCCTTGTATGGGCCTCGGGCCGGTAGGAAGTGCCTTGTAGGGCCCGGGGAGGAAGCACCATACATGGCGAGGGGCGGGCGGGGGCTGGCCGGGGGCGGGGAGCTCGCCAGGGATGGAGGCCGTTTCCGCCGCCGCGGGCCAAAGCCGCAGCGCGCCGCCCCCACCCGCGCCCGGGCCTGCTGGCCCCCTCCCAGGCGGCGGCCTGCAACCCCCGACCCGAGCGCCGCGTCCGTTCTGTGCCGGACCTGCAGGAATGGAGGGTACCGCCCGGCTTGGACGTCTTACCAAGCCGAGTTGGTTCCCAGCTCTGTGACCTTGGGTAGAAAGCCGTCGTCTCTGAGCCTCAGATTCTCCTCCGAGGGTTATGGGGATAGAACGAGAGGATGCCCATTAACCACCTTCGGGAGCGGGCATGGCGCACAGTGACAGCTCCGTCATTTTAACAACCCTAGGGTGGGGGCGGCTTTTCCATTCACCTGCTCTCTCTGTGTCCTTTTAGCCTCTTCCCAAGCCTAATAAAGGACTGGGGAGAGCCCGAAGAAAGAACTTACGTGGGAGCCGATGGAGACAGGAGAGATCTTTCCAGAAGAAAATAGGGCAACCTTAAAGTCTAGAGTTTTCCCTTCCAGCATGTGGGGTTTAGACAAAGGGAGTTCCAATCCCAGCTTCTCCCCTTATCAACTGGTCGATGCTGAGAAAGGTACTTAACCTTCTCTGAATCTCACTTTCTGATCAGTAAAATGAGGAGGATTATTCCTGATTTGTAGGGTTGCTGTGATAACCAAATGAAGTCCGTGTGTGTGTGTGTGTGTGTGTGTCTGTGTGTGTGTGTGTGTGTGTGTGTGTGCGCGCGCGTCTGTGTGTCTGTGTGTCTGTGTGTCTGTGTGTCTGTGTATAAAGTGCCTGGTGTGCAGTAGGTGCTTAATTCCTCAGTTCTCTGTGCACTTTCCCAAGTGGATGTGAGGCAAGGGAAAAGAAAGGCTTGAGTACTTGGCCATTCTTCCTGGAAGCTTGTCTCCTTGGGGAAGACTGTCCCTTCTTTGACGTCCCTGGGGCCTTATTGCCAAGATTTGTTGCCTTTACCAGAGGTGTGTGAGTGTGGCCGTGATGCTCCCCTTTCTCAGTTCTGCCACCATCTCAGTAACATGCCCTCCCTGCCTGCTGCTCTTCTCTACCTACCCCAGAGCAGAGGTGACCTGGAACACCTGGCAGGGGCAAAAAAGAACCTGGAGGAAGTTGAAGTTCCCATCACAGCCAGAACTTGGTATCTAGGACACCATACCCACCCACGCTTACTGCAGTACCACACCCACACTTTTCAATAAGAGATGGGTATCAATCTCAGGAAAACATTTCCCGATCCTCCCTTGTTGGCCCTGCCCTGCCCCATCAGTTCTGCCTGTCCTGGAGTCCCACTCAAACCTAACCTGAATCTTCCTGCCTCTCAGCTGCAGCCCCATCCTGCTGAGCTGCAGTTAGCAGCCCCTAAGAGGTTCCAGGCAAATGTGTGGACACGCACAATAGATGTGTGTCACCCACGGCCTTGTTTCCTTTCATCCTTGTTGGACAAGGAAGCTGTTGTTGGCATGTAACCTTCCCTGTATAAGTTGCAGCCTTCAAGGATGTTTTTCAGTTCCAGCAGGGACATAGCTCCTTCCCCCCACAGTAGATCACAGGGTGACATGTAGCTGTGTCATTCTGGCCTCCCCGGAATGGGGATGCAGTGCTGGAGGCACAAAAGGACTAGTTCATGGAGGGCAGCAAAGAGCTTAAAGGAGATGTTGATTGGATCTCTGAGAAACAGGTTCCTTCTTCCCTAAGTGTTGATTCTCGGCCACCCAGAGAAACCAGTTCCGAGGCCCAGGATATTCAGGGAGCCTCTCAGGATTTCATGGTGAATGATAAACACACATCTTCACTAAAACCAGGCACACAACAAATGGCAACAACACCGGCGCTTAATTCTGCAGAACCTGATAAACCATAAAGCCACCAGAATCCAGTGATTTCCTTTTTCCTCAGTTCCTCTGTGGAGTAAATAAATATATATTAACCATCTCCCATATTTCAGTTTCCCACACATTATTTCAACTAATTCCTCCCACGGTCCTATGAGAGCGGTAATAGAACACTCATTTTACAAATAAGAAGACTAAACTTTGGGCAAAAATCTTAAGCAACTTGACCCAAATTCTCATGGAGTGGTGGCACTGGGACTGAAACCCAAATTTTCAGATTCCCTATCACATTCCTTTTACTAGGTCCTGTGTTCCTTTGCATTTGCTACTGAGAAGGAAATCTTGCTCCCAGGTCCCAAGGTATTGCCTTTGTAGGAGCTCCTCAGGAACCAAATGGGCATCAGCATCAGTCTTCATGGCCGTGGGGTCCTATGGGGTCTTCTGTGGGGTCTGTGTGGCCCCATGTGGCACTATAGCAGCAGCAGCTGCAGCAGCAGCACCAGCCTCAAACCTGAGGCTTCCCCCTGCCAGCTGCCTAGTCTCCGTCATGGAGTTTCCCCGGCAGAGGGCAAGCTGAGGGAAAGTGGTTCCCAGCTGCCAGCTTCATCTAGGCAAAATTGCATTAGAGCCAGCCCCGGCTTCCCTCAGTCCCTCCAGAGTGAGCACATTCGGCTCCTCCGCAAAAGGGAGGGGGAGAGAAACACGGAGGAAAAAAGAGAAACTTCCATTTCTTTCCTTGGCTGGGAAGCACTTGGCTTCAAGCTGCCACTCATCTTGTAAGTGGGGAAGATTAATACTGGTCCTCTGGAAATTACACAAGTCACTAAAATGAACCCTTGGGCCAGAGCTTTGTGTGGGAGAGACACTGGTTAGGAAGACCCTGGGAATGAGTACAGTGGAAGGGAGAACCCCTGGATCTCCTCCTCACCTCATGTGCTCTTTTCTGGGTGTCATCTTCTTTCCTGAGGGTCTTCTGTCAAAAAAGACAAGAAGAGTCATGTCCTGTCAACTGGAACCAGGTGAAGAAGAAAGCAGTGGGAGACGGGAACTACCTGGTCGTGACCTCAAGCAAAACAGGAGAGGTGTTAATAGTATGAACAGTTAATATTTATTTATATGTCAACCACACTTCATTTATCATCCATTTTAATCCCCTCCCTAAGGAGGATCTTACTGTTATCCCTGCTTTAGAGATAAGGAAGATGAGGTTTATGGGCTCCTCAATAAACATTAGCTCCAAATTAATGCAAGTGGGCCCAGTACTCAATGGTCTTTATCTCATTTAGCCCTCACCACAAACCGCTGAGTTGGTACCATTATGCCCATTTTCTACAGGTGAAAACTGAGGCTCAGAGAAGTAGGAAACTTGCCTGTGATCATTAAGTAATGTAAGTGGCAGAGGGATTAGAATTCGGGTGTACAACGCTAGAGCACATGTGCTTGATTACTTTGCTGCTGCCACCAAGGATTCTCCACTCCTTCTGGGGCTCCTACTCAGATAGACTGAGATCACAAAAATCTGCTCACACCTACATTTCCCTAGTGTTCATCGCACAGGTGACAACCTGGTTGAGAGTGTTCACTTGGTTTGGTTCAGACTTGCCACCAGAGTATTTCTAGCGCCTGGACAGATGGGCCTAGGTAGCATGGGGAACTTCATAACACCAGTAATACTTGAACCCACCAATTAATCTTAACATCGCAAAAAGAGAGACTACTCAAGAGAATTGAAAACATACGTTCGCATAGAAACATGTACATAATGTTCATAGCAGTAGCATTATTCACAGCAGCCCAAAGTGGAAAAAATCCAAGTGTCTATCAACTGATGAATGGGTACACAAAATTTGGTTCGACCACACACTGGAATATTATTCAGCCAAAAAAAGGAAATGAAGTACTGATGCATGCTACGGTATATAGGAACCTTAAAAACATGCTTAAGTGAACAAAGCCAGATATGAAAGGTTACATATCTTATGATTCTTTATATGAAATGTCCAGAATAGGCAAATCCACAGAAGCAGAAAGTTGATTAGTAGTTGCCTGGTGTTAGGGGTCGGGGTTGGGGATGGAATGGGGTGTGACTGCTAACAGGTATGGGGTTTCTCTGAGGATTGATGGTAATGTTCTGGAATTAGATAATGTCAATAGTTGTACGACATTGCAACTGTGTTAAAAACTATTGAATTGTACACTTTAAAATGGAGGATTTTATGTTATATGAATTATATTTCAATTAAAAACAATCTTATCTAGGAAATTAGAGAGAAAGAACCAAAATATTATGTGCCTCTTGATATACTGCAATAGTAACATATAATGCTCTCTACACAGCACCACTTAAAAAATGAATCTGATCTGATCAAGCCTCTAGGTGTAACAGCCAGTTTATGGTAAATCCATGGTGCAGGAGAGCATATAAACAACATCATAGGGGGAAAAAATAATACAAACTGTTAAATTCCAAAAGTGGGGACTTCTTTAGTATAAATAACCTAGTTTCTTTAATAAATAAATAGCAAGGGAAATTATCATAGATGAAAAGAAACTTAAAAGACTTAACCAAATGCAAAACGTGGTCTTTTTTAGGTCCTGATTCAATCAAAGGAACTGAAGTTTTTATGGATGAAATTGTATAATGTGTGGAATTTGCTTCAAAACAATCCTGTATCAATGGTAGGGAGGGAAAAGGGTCGTGTAGAAGAAACAAAATCACTTGTGAATTGACAGTTGTCAAACTACTTGATAGATACACAGAAGTTCATTATACTATTCCCTCCTATTTTTGTGAATGTTTGAAAATTTACACAACAACAACAAAAAAACAAGGCTTGATTTATCCATGAAATTTTAGCATGTTTAGATATTATATCTTATTTGACAGAAAATGGGCTAAGAGAGAATAATTGTTTGAGGTGACTCATAACTTTATTAAAAGCTAAAATTAAATGCATGAAACCTGAAGTGACCAGCCACGGATGAACCTGAGGCCCATTACTGTTGTTATTGCAATAACTAAATTGGAAGTGGAGTGAGGGCACCAGGACCCTCCCAAGGAGGTAGCAAGCAGCACAGTCTTTCAAACGCCCAGAAACACTGCCAAACTAAGTTGTTGGCCTTCTTTTAAACATCACATGAGTTCCCTCTAAGAAAAGTACAACCTTCCAATTCTGGCCCCAACCTGCCTTTCCAGCAGCATTTCCTGCCCCTCCTCTCCTTACTTCCTGTCCACACCACCATTCAGTCACTGGATCCTGAACACACAGACCACCTTGCCTTTGCACTTGCTGTTCCCTCTGCCTGTAAATCCTCCTGTGAACTCCCAATCTTCCTTCTACAACCAGTTCCTTAGTCTCCTCCTCCTTGACAGAATTAGTCACTCTCTGTTCCATACACACCTCTAATATATCACACCGTAAGGTAATTATTTCTAAATCTCCCCCCACCCAATTCTGTGCTGCTCCAGACTTTTATCTCTATGTGCTCAGGTCCTGACATTAAGTTGGTATTTGATACATGTTTTCTGGATAACAAACTGACTGAGTGACTGAAGGAGCAATGTAGACTTTGAATGGAATGGCCCCATGCTGACTGTGGTCTCCAGAAAGTTATCCAGACTTGGGCTCTTCCTTCATAGGTGTGCCCACTCAATTAGGGCACAACAAAGCAAACAGTCTGATCCAAGAATAACTGACAAGACCACCTGGTTAACACAATTCAGTCATAAGCAGAAGAAATAAATTTAAGAGAAAGGCTTTGAGCCTAGTAGTATGCATAAGTTGTATATTGGAAATGGGTGTAGAGACAATGAGGGGGCACGACCTCAAGAGTTCTCTAAGAAATAGTTGAGGGAGCTTGTTGAGCTAATAAAATGGCTATCCTTTCTAACTTAAAAAAAAAATCCCACAGCCCCCAAATTTAGAAGCCAGCAATAGCTCATGGGTCCTTCTATTCTGCCAGCCACAGCAGACCATCCACCTATGGGGAATATTAAACAACCAACTTGTGTCCAGTAGCAAAGAATCTAGAGCTCTGAGTCCCTAGAAAATCTTTCCTCTCCTTGTTTTTCAGCACTCACCTTACAACTGAAGGGCAGTATCTACAGCGAAGAGGACCTTCATAAAGATCTGTCTATCATGCCAGTCTAGAAAATAATTGTTTGCTTACCTAGTCAATTTTTTCTTTCAAAAATAGAATGATTTTCTTCCAGTGATTAAAAAAAAATGCATGCCTGCTCATTTGGAAAATACAGAAAAATATAAACTATGAAATAAAAATTTCCTAAAATCCACCAGAAGTAACAACCATTAAAATTAGATGTTAAATCTACCACCATGTTACCTTGAACAAGCCAATTCCATCTAATCTTGAAAGCTAAGCAGGCTCGGGCCTGGTTAGAACTTGGATGGGAAAGACCAGGTGCTGCAGGCGTAAAAAAATAAAAAAAATAAGGGATTATAAACTGGCAAGGCCCTTGCAATCTGTGAGGTTGCCTAAAAACGCCTAAAACACCAAGGGTTGCATGTCTAAAAAAAAAAAAAAAAACCCACAACATTTGATGTATGTGTGTACACGTGCTTGTATTTTATAAAATTGAAATATGGCATATAAAGTTTTATATTTAATTTATCACTTAAGTATTATATTGCAGGAATTTTTTAGGTCAATAATTATTTCAAAACATGGTTTATAGTAATGACTGCCTAGTACTCCCTTATATAACAATTTATTTAAGTCATCACCCATGGGATGTTTATGTTATTGCTAGTTTTACTCCATTATGAATATACTGTAAATAACAGCCATTCCTGGAAGAATTGCTAGGTCAGAGGGCATAAATTCTTACAAGGCTCTCTAGGTGCATGCTCTTGAATCGCCCTCAGGAAAGTGAGTACTGGTTTATTCTCCCTCTATCGGTGTAAGTGAGTTTCATATGTCAAAGTGCTTTCCCTCCTATCATCATGTGTGAAAAAGGCAAGGTGTTTCTATATTACTCACCATGAATATGTATTTTGTATTCAGAAAAAAATTAAGTTCTTATTTTTAAGAAGAAGAAAATAAGCATTATTTTCCCCATAAAACAGAGGGGGAACTTGTAGGCCCATGGATGAATAACTTAAAGACTTGCTTTATGAAGCCTAATAGACCTGAGGAGATTGAAGAAGTCTTTCTGGATAGAGTTACAATACTTCTGAGCAGAAAATTCTAAGGACTTTAGTAGTTTCCTTAGCCAAAAATGAAATCTGGTTCTGAAGAGAATGAGAGATGATCCTGAGAAGGCAATTCGGCGGAGCCATCATAAATCCAAAGAGAGAAATCAGTTTCTGAGGCTGCTGTAATGAGACTGGAAGTAGTCACCACTCCAGAGTTCCTGTTTTATAGGGACTTGGGGGCAATCAAAGTTGTGTTTGTGTCATTCATAAAAGACTGAGAATGCTCCCCAAGGTACTACTTAGCTTCATCACTGATCTGAGAAGGCTTACCCAGGGCCAAGTCAGGTGGACCTGCAGTGTTAAATAGGTGGTTCTGAGAGGACAGTTTGAGAGGGAACGTTGATGTTGAGGTGACGAAAATTGGTTCTGATAAGGCAGCTGGAGAAGATTCAATGTTCCTGAGAAGACAGTTTAAGAGAAGTCAAAGTTTACATACCCAGGCAGGCAGCAAGGACCAGTTAATCAGAGTTGGAAATACAGACAAGAACATTCCTCTGGCCTCAGCTGCCCTTTTCACTTGGGGGGCTCCACAGTCCCAGGCTCCCAGGAGAGAGAGAAGTTGTGGTTACAACATTATTTCAGAACCAAGAGGCGGGATGTGGTAAGATAGTTTGTGACAACTAGTGGGTGAATAGGGCATGGCTGCAGAACACCTTTCTGGAGAAAGAGTCCCCAGGAGATAGTAATACAAGGCAAAGTGTACAGATAAACTCTTAGAACTAGTCCCCAGGGGTAACTTCCATAGCATCTGATCTTAGCCCCTTCCTCCTTTGAGGTAGGAGTGCCTCATCAACATGTAGCCCACCCTCGATCAGGTACCTTTCTCCTTAGAAAAGTATTACCAAAGACTTACGTACCTTTGCCAAGCTGAATAAATAATGACAGTATATCCTGCTTAGTCCCAGACAGCGCATTACCAGGAAGGTACAAACGAATGGGAAATAGAGCAATAAAAATGATAAAAGGGCTGGCTCTGCATATAGGAGGAAAGCTTAAATGAAGCAAACCTCTTAGGAAGCTGGGTTCTGACTCTTAAGTTTGGGGAAGATGGGTGGTTATCGCTTTGAGTAAGAGGAAGCTGAGTAAATGGAAACATGGTAGGAAGAGCCAAACGTGGGGCTTTGGAGAATGGGGACGTGTTCAGACAAAGACTTTTACTCAAATGTTCACAGAAGCTTTATTTATAGTAGCCTCAAAGGAAACCCGTCCAAATGTCCACCCACAGGTAAAAGGGTGAACAAATTGTGCTGCAGCCATACAATGGAATACTACTTAGCAATAAAAATGATGAACTATTTATATATACAAACATGAATGAATCTCAAAATGATACTAAATCAAAGAAACCCAGATCAAAATGAGTACCCACTGAATTATTTGATTTATATGAAACTCCAGAAAATGCAAACTGATCTATATGCAACAGAAAGCAGATTGGTGGTTGCCTGAGGACAGGGGTGGACGAAGGAAAGATTGCCAATGGGAATGAGGAAAGTTTCGGGGATAATGGATAGGTTTGTTATCTGAATTGCGGTGATGGTTTCACCTTTATACACATATGTTAAGACTCATCAAATTGTACATTTTGTATGTACAGTTTACTGTACATCAATTGTACCTCAATAAAGTTGCAATAATAATTATAATAATAATAATAATAATAATAATAATAATAATAATAAATCTAAGTACTGAGGAGAATGGGCTTGTTGGAGAGAGCTCCCTGAAAAAGCAGATGAGACAGTTTGACTTGGATCTGAGAAGCTGAGCCACCAACTGGACCTAAGAGAACTCTCAAGTTGGCTTGCCTCACAAAGCTCTCCTGGTTTCTAAGAATGGGAAAAGGAAGATGGAAAGGAAAACCACTGAAGTGGAGGGCTAGATTTGCTGTTTGGATGCAAAAATCTTATTAGCACCCCAAGGTTTATGGATAATGTTGAAATCCAATCCGCTCAACACCGGATTCTTTAGACCTGGCCTCATTTTCTTTAGAACACTGGATCTCACTCTGCCAGTCTTTCCCTCTCAGACTGCCCTAAGTGGCTGAACCAGGGGAAACAGCAGGAATGGGGACATTGCAAGGGATCTCTCTGAGCCTACAGTATCCATTCCTGACTTCATTTCTTGGTGGGGTTGTGGTATGGGGTTCGGGTTCTGAGTGAGGAAAGGTTGAAGAAAGCCCACTTCAAACCTAGCCTGACAAGCATGCTAAGCTCCGCCATCCTGAATGCTTAGAGCATTTCCAAATGGTTGAGGCTGAACAGTCCTGAAATTCAAGAAGAAGGGTCAAGTGTCCTTAGGACCTGGTTCTTTCTTTTACTTCAGAATCTAAATCTGTCCTTCGCCGGAGGAGCCCTCCACCCCTGCCCCTCTACCACCCCACTCCTCTCTGTCCTTCTCCACATTGCTGAAGCCCTAGACAATATCCCCAGGTGGCACTCAATTATTCAACGTTATCTGGGTCCCTTCCCAAACCTCAGCCTTTATGATGATAACTTTCATCAGCACTGCCCCGTGCCCTCGGTTTCAGATTTCTCTCACAGGGGCAGGAGTTAAAATGAACAGTTTCCTTTTATTTTATACTATAAGACTGTAAAATGGGGCAATTTTTGAGCCTTGCCCTACTTTAACCATGCCAAGAAACTTGAGTTTGAACTGTCAGAACCTAAAGACACCCTACTGACAGCACTTAAAAAAATTAGCTAGCAGGCTTGGCAGAATTTTTCCCCAAGTCATCTGCATCAGAATTGCCTGGGGTGCTTATTATCAGGGGTGCTTATTATCAAGGCCAGTTCCAGGATGCCATCCCAGCCTCAGAATCAGACAATCTGGGATCTGATTCTGATGCACTATAAATAACATAAAGAGACCCTCTGCTTTGAAAGCAACAGATTCTCTTTGCTCCTTTCAATATTTTAGTCTTGCCATGTTTTGTTTCTTGGGAGTATGTGGGAGAAATTCTCAAGAATGTGTAACAGGCATAGACTTGTGTTTCTGGGCATAGAGTGAGATGGGGAGGGGTAGGTGGAGCTAGAAAAAGGCGTGCCAACTCAAATATTGTCCCATTAGGACCTGGAAATTTTGCTAGGAGGCTCACAAGGATATGTCC
This sequence comes from Eonycteris spelaea, assembly GCA_003508835.1. Taxonomy (NCBI): domain Eukaryota; kingdom Metazoa; phylum Chordata; class Mammalia; order Chiroptera; family Pteropodidae; genus Eonycteris; species Eonycteris spelaea. The sequence continues at coordinate 9,015,386 of PUFA01000039.1, forward strand.
TGTACTACAGAACATGTTTCAGTTACCCCTGCTCCAGGCTGAGGATCCTGGTCTTATGGGATAGGGCAGAGATTAGCAATGTTGGTGCAGAGGCTAGATAAGACAGAATTGGGCCAATTCCAGGGGATGGCTGGAATTCCCCTGGCTCCAGAAGATGTCTGTAGGTAACCTGGGAAAACCTCAGGGAAGGAAGAAAAGGGGAGGGAGGTGAGACCTTGACTTCAATCAGGGCCTAATAACTATAGTAGGTAGGGAGGGGGATTCTTTATTGTCCATGATTGGGGAGGGGTCAGAAGTTGGGAGGGAAGCCAAGGCTTGGGAATTCCGGGATTTCAAATCTATTGCACCCACCTGATCAATGGATGGTGATGTCTGCAAGTCACAGAAGAGTTGTCAAGCTGGAGGTAGTGCTTCCATTCAATAATCTATCCATCCACTCTCCTGGGCAAAGGCTCAGCCAACACCCTTCCTGCTTCACAAACAAAGCAAGTCAATCAGGTTGACTCCTACTTACCTTTTCCAACTTGTTTTTTCCACCTTTCCTAAGGCCCTGGGTGGATTGGTGTCCTCCTCTATGCTCCCATAGAGCACCATGCTTGCTCATATTATATAACATTGTGTTGTAACTTTTGGCTTACATCTCTTTCTCCCTGACAATCTGCATTGTTGTGCCAGCTCAAGGCTTCTCACAGAGCAGACAGATGTTCACGAGGCCACAAGGACTGCTCCAGTTGAGCATGGACCCTCAAGGGGCTGCGGCCAAAGGAACCTAGCACCTCAGGCCTCCTACACAACAGGTACAGACTTGGTCTGGATGGGAACCTTAGATACCAGGCAGGCCTCTTGCCCATTCTGTCCTAGGTTCTGGAAGCTGCCAAGGATGGCAGCTCCAGCTGGCAAGTAGTGAGATTTCTTACTGGAAGGATTCTTGGCTTGAGAACTGGCCCTCGCCTCTTCTAGGCTTTTTTACCACTCTCAGGTTTCTGGGGACATGGAGGATGGGAGGGAGAGGCTGAGTCAGCTCCAGCTTTTACTGTTTCCCAAAGGCCTCGTGCCCACCCCTTATCTCCCTCAAGAGCATATATGGCAGGAATCCCAAAACATAAGATTTTCCCAACTCTTGGTAGAGTTGGGGCACAGGGCTAGCTGAACATTTTGGAGCCAGGAGAATGCCTCTATCATACATGTTCTACCCCTACCTCTGGCTTTCTGTAGCTTTAACAAACCAAGAGAAGGCTGCTGCTCACCAGATTGAGGAGGAATAGGCCCAGAATCAAGAAGAGGAGACCCACACCCAGTCCTCATAAAGGATTCACTCCAGTGACACACAGCGGGCATGACTCTGATCAGAATATCCTTGTCTCTGTAAAAGCCCCTCAAATTCCCCAACAGGGACACGCCAGCAGATCTCTCCCCCTAGCTCAGGAAAGAAATGGGCAACCACAAGTATTTTATTTTCCTTTTAATTTTTCTGCAGGATATACATCACATATCCCATGGGCAATAAAGCGCATTCAATGTGTTTATAAGCCAAACAGTCACTTTGTTTAAGCAAACACAAATACAAAGTAAAATAAAACCACAAAATAATGAACTGCATGTTCATAACATACAAAAATTGCCGCCTACTCAGTAGGTAACTACAACATTCCAACTCCTGAATATATTTATAAATTTACATTTTCAGTTAAAAAAATAGACTTTTGAGAGTTCAGATTTTTAGATTTTGTTTTCTTACATTCCAAAGAACTGAGGCTCAGCCCAGTCCTCTTCCTTATTTTGCTCCCAAAGCCTCCCCCGAATCATCACTCCTGCCCCCCTTAAGGCTAGAGGTGAGCACATTCCTCACCTGGCACATGTCAAGCCATCAGCAAGGCGCATCACACAAAAGGCACCAAGACGTGGAACTTTTTAAACCAAAAGGACGAAAACAAAAACCACTTCCAAAAAAAAGAAAAACCAAACCATATTTTGCCACATGTGAGAGTACGGTCGGGCAATATTTACAAAAAGGTTAACGGAACATCACTCTGACACATGCTGATTAATACCGAAGGCTGCTGTTTCAAAAAAAGCTTCAAACTTAATCATCACAGCATCACCACAAAATAAAGGATCACCATTGGTTTGCTTGGCTTTTCTTTTTTTTTCCCACCCCCCCAAAGTGAGGACTTAACTCCAAATAATACAATAGAATATTCAAATTATCTTCACATCAAGAGTACCCCAAGAAAAATGAAATCCATGGCACAGACACTGTACAAGGGTACAGGGCTGGGCTCTGAGAGGCCCAAACCCCATTTTGCCAACTCGATTTTCTAGCATTGAAGGGAGCAAGGGATCAGGCGTACGGTGGAGATGATACTGAAATGATATATCCAAAATCCATGCAAATCAAGTTCTTTGGATAGAAGTGAAGAACTTGCACATGGCTGTTTCAGGCAGCTGAAGTCAAAGGGAGTAGGGGAGGAAGGGAAAGTGGGCAGAAAGGATTGTTGGCCAACGGACCTTCCACACTGACCCTGGGGTCAATTAGAAGGGAGGATTGGCTCTGAGAACCTCCATCTGGCCTAAGAGGAAACCCTCATAAGGCCATTTCCTCCTCCTGTCCTTTAAAGTCTCTTGTGTTTCTTTTTCTCCTTTTTCCCTTTCTCCTACTTTCCCTTTAGCAAATTTCAATTGTCCTGGGAGAAAATGTTGTTGTCATGTCCGAAAGCCCTGTGGAGGCGCTGAAGGAGTTGGTGACAGCTGAAGAAGGGAAGCTGCTGACTTGGGCTGGGAAAGCAGGGGGGACAGAGGAGTATGTGGTGGCCACTGAGGGAGAGGGGAAACCACTGTGCACAGGGGATGGGTAGGTCGAAGAGCCAGGAGAGGAGTAGGAGGTGGGCACAGGTGATGGGTATGAGGTGGTGGCTGAGGACGGGTAAGAGGTAGTGACCGGGGAGGTATAGGAGGTAGCCACTGGCGAGGAGTAGGAAGAGAGGGAGGGGGTGGCAGAAGAGGCCACAACACCTTTGTCTGCTTTTTTGTCCTTCTGCCGCAAGTGGATCTTGGTATGCCTCTTGCGTTCATCGCTCCTGGCAAATTTCCTCCCACAGATGTCACAAGCGAAGGGCTTCTCTCCGGTGTGGGTGCGGATGTGAGTTGTGAGGTGGTCACTGCGGCTGAAGTTGCGCATGCAAATGCGACACTGGAAGGGCTTCTGGCCAGTGTGGATGCGAATGTGGCGGGTGAGCTCATCTGAACGAGAGAAGCGGCGGTCACAGGACTCTACCGGGCAGGCGTAGGGGCGTTCGTGGGGTGGCGTCTTGCTGGGCCGGTTAGGGTACTTGCGCATGCGGCTGGGTTTGATGAGCTGGGACTGGTAAGTCGTGTTGAGGGCCTTCAGGTCTTGGGAGCCGGACTGTGTGGCAAAGGCCTTGATGGTTGAGAGTGGAGTGAGTGAAGGCTGCTGGGTGCGGCTCTCCAGGCCCTGGAAGGGCTTCTGGTCTGGGGTGCCCAGGCCCAGGTCCCCCTGCTGTTGTGGAAACAGATAGTCAGGAATCATAGGGACCTGGAAACTACCCTTGGCAGCAGGATAGGCAGGAGGTGGGTACTGGAGCGCAGTACCTGCCGAGCCAGGATAGGCCTGGCTCTGCGGCTCAGGGAAGATGTCAGTGTTAGGCGTAGGAAAGGTGGGTGCCGCTGAGTAAATGGGGCTGCTGTCACTGGACTGCACTGCGCAGCTCAGGGGTGGACTCTGGGATGCCGAGGATGAAGAGGAGGCCGCTGGAGATGGTGCTGAGGATGAGGTGGCGGGTGGGTTGGTCATGCTCACGAGGCCGCTGACCAGGCTGAAGAGGGGCTCAGGCCACAAAGTGTTGCCACTGTTGGGAGCAGGCTCCAGAGAGAAGCGGCCGGTGTAGGTGATGGGGGGCAGCCGGGTGGTTTGGCTGGGGTAACTTGTCTCCACCAGAACCTTCTCGTTATTCAGAGAGATGTCAGGAAAAGACTCTGGCAAGAGAGAGAGGGAGGAGATTTGGTTACTGGAGAGCACTCACTGGAGGACGAGGAGGACCCAACCTGCCAGGCAAGAGGTCGAGCTGGCTACCATTGACTGCCGAGCTGGTTAATAATTGATAGCAGCAGATTGCAATGTTCCTGGACCCGCTCCAACGGCAGAGCCCATTTCAACAACAGCTGACGCAAATACGGAGAATCCCCCTCCACTGCAGCTCCTAGCGCTGCGCAGCGGCGGCTGAGCAGCGGAGAGATTCCCGCCAGCACCCCCTTGGCTACCGCTAGTGCACGTCCCCTACTCAGCCAGGGCTGCCGGGACATCCCTGGCCAAGGATCAGGGTCCATCCTTGCGGCCAGGAGGCAGGCAAGGTAAGCCTTTGGGTGGGGGTAGGGCTGCGCGGCCCTGCTCATCAAAACAAGCCCTCCCCCCATCTCCACCCACCCACGCAGCCCCGGAGCTCTCCATCCAAAACAAAAGCTCGCTCCTCTACGCACCGCTAGGGACCAGGAGGGTAGCGGTGGAGGTGGATGTCCCCAGGCATCCCTCTAACACATGACCCTGGGGAAGCAAGGAATTGAAGGGAAACCCCACCCGCATCCCTGAGGTCCAGGAGCACCGCTGCGGTGAAGGGAGAGCGGCACAGGCCAGGGAGGGAGGACTGAAAGCTAGGATTGTGGCGAAGGGGCTAATTCTCGGCGTAGGCCACCGCTTACCTGAGGTCAGGTGCTCGTAGGGCTGCTCGCCCGCCTCCCCTTGAGGGTTGAAGGCGCTGCTGCTGCTGCTGCTGCTGCTGCCCCCTCCACCTCCACCGCCCCCGCTGCTGCCACCGCTGCTCCCCTCGGGGGCCCCGGCGGCACTGAGGAACTGGGGAGCCCCGTTGCTCAGCAGCATCATCTCCTCCAGTTTAGGGTAGTTGTCCATGGTGGGCGAGTGAGGAAAGGAGCCGAACGGGTCAGAAATCTGCAGTGGGGACATCAGCTGCATCTCGGCCTTGGCTGCGGCCATCCTGGACGGGCGGGCTGGAGAGCTGGTGTTGGAACGGTGGGTGCAGCCCCGGGCTGGAGCTGCGGGGAATACACTCGCGGGGGCCTGGCCGGGTCACATGCGGGGCGCGGGGCACACTGTAGAGAATGCAGGTGGGGACCCCAGGCTTGCCCTCGCCGCCGGCCGGTGTGGACGCGGCGCTGCTACCGAGGCCGAGGTAGGGCCGGTGCTGGGCGGCGGAAGCTGGCGGCGGTAGCTGACGGCGGCGGCAACTCCCCAAGTTCTGCGCGCTGGGATCTCTCGCGACTCCCCGGATCCGCCTCTATTTGAAGGGTCTGGAACAGCGCGGGCCCGCCTCCGTCATGACGTACATGGCCATATTTGGGAAGCAGGAAGCCCTAATATGGCAAGACCGGCCGGGAGGACCCGGAGTGACGTGAAGCACCCTATCCCAGAACGGTGGGCACCACTATCCCGCACCCCGGGCCTTGCGCCCGCTCCCGCACCCCGGACACCCAGGCCTCCAGAAAGCCTGAGGCTCAAGCAGCAGCTGGGGACTCCCGGGCTCTAGCTGCCCGAGTTCCCGACTTTGCCCCCGCCCCTTCCCTCCGCCTCCTTCCCTCCTCCCGGAGCCGGAAGCGGCCAGGCCATATCGGGCCGCTCCAAATTAGGCGCTGCCCAAATAAGGGTTGTTCCGGCGGGGATCCTTCCTGCTCCTTATATGGCGTTTTCGGGTCGCTGCCTGCTGCTCTCTGGCGCTCTCACTATTCCCTGGTTCCAAGCCGGGAGCCCGAACGCACGCCAAAGCGGGGGACGACCAGGCAGGGAGGGCTCAGGCGCGCAGCACTAGGCGCACCGTGCGTGGCTCAGGCGGCTCCCCGGCGGGGACTGGACTGGGGAAACCCGGCCCTGGGCGGGGGCGAGGGCGAGTCGGGCTGGGGTTCTGCCGCCGTCATCCAGTGCCCGCCCGCCCACCTCTGGGACCGTGGGAGCGGAGAGGGAGCGAAGGGGAGGAGTGGCTGGGTTGGCCGGGGCAGAGGCCGCCCAGGAGAGGCGGGGCCTTGACCTGGTGCCTCGACTAACGGCACTGTGCCTTTCCAGGTGTCACTGGGGAAACAGAGGCTAGGAAATAATAGCCAGATGGTTCCTGTGCGTTGCAGTGATCTCTTGCTTCTCTGCCATCTGCCAATAGGATGTAGGAGCCTGGGGATCCCTCTGTACCACGCAGAACCGAAAGGCTGTTCCCTGGTCTCCTCTGGGGAAGAGCCCACCTTTGGGCGACAGATGAGGGAACCTGATTGCCCTAGCAGAGACCTGAGTCCTTTTCTCACTAGAAGCTGGTGGTCCTTGTGGTGGTGGGAGACGTCCCCATCTTTATCCAGAACAGATGATGGAGTGGAGTGGGCAGTGCGTGAATCTGAAAGGGGGGCTTCCTTATGGGCAGTCTGGGGACCCCAGGCTAGCACGAAGAGACGACCTGCTTAGCGGCTTGGTGCTGCCCCCTGGAGGCCCCTCTCCAGCTCGGTTCTCCGATCCCCGCCCCGCCAAGCGGGCTCTTCCGCAGCCTTCTTGCTCCCCCTCCCGGCTCTTGTGCTGGGCGCCAGAGCCAGGCCGGGGGAGCCTTAGACGCAGTGAGCGCGAACTGAGCAGGCGCTGCAGCCTGGGCTCTCCCTGCAGTCCCTGGGGATCCGCCACCGCAGAGGCGACTAGACTCGGGGCGGGACAACACTCCTCTCCCGGAGTTGGGGGTGAGGGTGTAGGCGGGAATGATTCCTGCAGGTCTCCCGGGAGCCGGACGCGAACACGGAAGCCCTCGCCGTCCTTTCTACCCCGTAGTCAAGTGCGCGCCCCAAAGAGAACAGGGATTCCGGGAGCGGAAGGCTCCAGCACTAGCTCTGAATCCAGAGGAGGTTTTGTTTTTCTGAATTTGAAAAGGAAGCATAAAGTGTGCGTGTGGGAGGGTGCTGACGATACCTAAAGGGAAGGAGGCAGGTCAAGGTCTCCATGAACCCAAGCCTCTTAAGGTCGGAGTCAGGGGGTTTGAATGAGGGTTGAGAATGGGTTTGTAAGTCTCTTGGACGTCATCCCTCTGTTTCACACCCCACCCCACCCCAGGACATTTTATTATAAAAATCTACTTAAGGAATCCAGCAAGAAACTGGATTTCCTTGTCTCTCTGCTCTACGTCTCAGCTCCCCATTGCAAGTGTCTAGGGCAGGGTAGGAGGCCTACTCTCACCGCCTACCTATCAAGTTGTTCGTCAGGGACAGGAGTGATGTACCCCTGTGAGGCCTTCTGCAGGGCAGAGAGCCAGGCTAGGCAGGGTCAGATGGTCTTGTGTCTGAATGCCCAGTTTGCCACTCCCTGGTGGGATACCTCAGCCAGGCTTTTTGTAGCTCCCTTTCTTCAACTGTAAAATAGGGCTAATGTTAATGATACTCACATGGAAGGATTGTTGTGAAGACAAACTTACATGGATTGCCTTGCATCTGTGGAGTCTCACAGCGCAGTGCCTGCCTTGCAGTTGGCATTCAACAAACAGTAGCTATTGTTATTTTCAGGGGCTTTTGACCCACAGGGTCACCCGCAGTTCACCCACCCATCCTCAGCCTCCAAGCAAACCCCTGAAAAGTTATACAGAGAGGGGAAACATTCCGATTTTAACACAGAGGACATTGTCTAAAGAGCTCATTCGAATCCGTCTTGCTACAGCAGAGCATCATTTCTTAGGACAGAAATTTTCAACCTTGACTGTGCAGCAGAATCACTCATGAAGCTCTGACAAAGAAAGGTTTTACCATAGACCAACTGAGTCATAATCGTCCTGAGCTTGTGAACACCAGAACTGAGCAGGCACCTCATCCTAGAATTCCTTTTCTGCCCTTGGAGAGCTGCCCAGACACCAAGAGCACATCCTTCTTTCCCACCAGGGCAAGCTGGTTCCCATTCATTCTCATGTGCAAGCTGACCTAAGGTATTTTAAGATCTTCACTGAAGCTGGGCTCTGGAAATCCTTATAGTCTACATTTTCATTTTGTGTGCCCAATATCAATTCCCCTTTATTTTTATAACTACTCCCCAGTCAGCGATTTCCTTTGGGGAACCATTCCAATCCATGTGGTTGGGGAGGATAACCCCATCCTACATCTCAGTGTGGGTTTGTCTAGGAAACTCCAGTCTAAGAGCATTCCATCTCCCTAGGCATGGCGATTGAGTAAAGACAGGCACATGACTCAAACCAGGCCAATGTGAATCATTTCTGGGACTTTTTCTGAAACCCTTGAAAAAGAGAAATTCTTTCCCTGGTGGTACTCAGTCGTTGGAATGTGAGCTTGAAGGCTATCTTGCCATCGGGACTGGAGAGCCTACCTGAGACTGAAGCCAGAGCAGAGGAAGTCAGAGAGAAGAGCTCTACCCACAGAGACTAAGTCTCTGCATACAACCTGGGCATTTCAGTTATGCAGGCCAGTGAATTCCTCTTTTATTTAATAATAGAAACAAGCTCGTTTCAATTTCTGTTACAACCCAGGAGGTTCTGATTAATACAAAAAACTTTTTCTTAGGACTAACCGTGGGCAAGACCTGGGAATAAGGCCTAAGGCATAAGCCCCCCGTCTCTAAGGAGCTTATGGTTGAGTAGAAGGAGCCTGAATACCATGTTACACAAGAATTAAGAATAGAAAGCCACCAAAAGTCAGTTACTGAAGGTTCCAGGAAACTGGGAGGAGGGCAGGGTGATGATGAGATTTTGGAGGAGAAAAACATGAGAAGGATCAAACTTCGTGGTGAGGAAGTGAGAGGTACTTTCAGGTCGGATCTGGGGTATGGTGGCCAGGAGAGTCCATGTGTGGCCTGTCTGGGAAAAATAGGCCAGAGTAGAGAGGGTTTCTATTGGGAAGTAGTAGGAGAGAAGGTTGACTAAAACATTCATTGTTAAAAAAATAAAAAGTATTTATTGGCTTCTGCTTGTATCAGACTTGGTGCTAAGCCTTGGGGTTTTCACAATGGGGAAGGCAGAAGTAGTTTGCCCTCCTGAAAACCTCCGTTCAGTGGGATAGATGGAACTAAACAGGGAACTGAAAAGGAAATTTCACACTATGATAATTGTGACGTACTAGAGAGGTGAAGGAAGGCATCTCAGAGGAGGCGACATTTCTGCAAAGATATAAAAAATGAGAGAACACCAACTCTGCATAGAGGAGTGTGGTAGGGAGAGCATTCCGGGTGAAAGGGACAGCTGTGTTCAGGCCTGAGGAGGGAAAGAGGTCTGACCATCATCAGGCTGGAGCTTCAGGCTCAGGTGTGGGCAGTGAGAATATTTAGGGCTCAGCTGAATACGTGCATTCTCATCTCCCTTGTTCTGGCCTCCACAGCGCATACAGAGGAGGAGTTGGCCTTCTCAACCCTGCCCAGCCTCCATGATGTATGCCCCTGGAAGGCAGCCTCTGCCCAGGAACAGTAAGAGGAACTGGCTCAAAGCCCCTATATGCTGCCCAGACCTAAGCCCTCTCTGTGATGGGGCAGTCAGTGAGAGGGAAGGCCTGAAAGCCTCCGTCCTGGTTAGGGTTATGCTGCTGACCTGCTTTCTCAGCAGCAGGGGACACCTGAGTTTTCCCCCACTCTCCTCTGGTCTGTCTTGGCAGTGGCACACTTCTGTTTGCTATGACTTGGGGGGACAGGAAGGGGAAGAGACATGCTAAAGAGAATTGTCCCCTTCCAAGGAGCCACATCTCAGCTTGGGCTTGTGAGCACCCAACTTATGACCAACAACTAGGATAAGACAACTGACCTGGGGCCTAAAGGAAACCAGTTTGGGGCAAAGTCAGGCTCTGAGCCACTCCTGCACCTACGTGCCCATGGGGCCTCAGGCTATGTTTAGGGATGAGTCTGGGACTCTCAGACATTGCCCGCCTAGTGACTGGTGCCAGAAGCCCAGGGAAAGAAAAGAGACCCTTGGAGGATCTGCAGGTCTGACTGCTGTCTGTGCTCAGATTTTCCTTGCAAACAGGGGTGGAGGAGGAGGCAGAAGTGAGAAAAGAACCAAGCTTGTCCATGGCAGCCCAGGCTCCAGGGGAAAGCCAGCAGGAACCATCATGTCTCAGACACTTGACCCAGGGCTGAGCAGCCTGCAGCTCTCAGGAGAAAACAAGCCCCTTTTTCCATTGCCGCTTCCTTCTCCCCAGCCCCAGGCTACGTCAGCACCCACATGTGCTGCTCAGATCGTGGTTTGCCACTGCTGTGGCCAGCCCTGGGGCACAGGAAGTGACTCTTTTTTTGGTTCTGTCTGGGGCCTGTCACACTTTCCGATGGCTGATGGGCTCTGCTGGAAACATGGAGTGCCTAGCTGTTGATGGGTCTGGGGGCAGCTCTGCTCCCACCTCAGGGAGGGTCTTGAGAAGAAATCTGAAGAGGCCAGGTGTAGGGTGGGACAGAAGGTGCACTGGGGGGGGGGGCGGAGAAAGAGACACATAGAAAGACAGGGGAAATGAGAGAATCATCTAGAGTGTTGGAGTATGCAGCCATCTTATATATTCCAATTACACGAGAGGGACTGGGTGCCAGAGGTAAACTGAGTCCTAGGATAAGTGAAGGCAAGTTCTAAGAAGGGCTCATGCAGAGGGGGGCTCCCCTGGACTTTGAAGAGGGTGCCTGGCATACTCTAGATGGACCCCAGGGGCTGTTGGGAAGAGATCATGGAGGACTTGGCCCAGGGTTAGAGGTCTGCCTGAGAGAGTTGGGGTCTAGGCTGTTGTCCTCAGAGTCTCCCTGAGGAAATATATGCCAGACAGAGTTAGGTTAGGCCTCAAGTGGAAGACAGTGGGACATAAAAACTTGAGGAGGTGACACAGAGGGCCTATTAAGGGCAGAGGGAGTGGGTGGAGGTAGGTGAACACTTAGATAGGGCTCTGTAGGTTCTCTCTGCCCCAGAGCGCCCTGCAGATGCAGAAAGCAACTGCTGTTGTCCTTGACATCAGTCTCTACGTGCCCTACGCTGGGTGGCTTCTTTCCCAGGCTAGGGCTGGCAGGACCCTGGGCTTAGAGGACAATCCAGCCTGCGGTGAATTCTTTGCTTCCCCAACTCCCAACTGAATGTGCAGCAAAGCAGGCTGCAGAAATCTCTGGAAGCTCGTTAGGCAGGCAGAGGGAGGGGAGTGTTACATAAGAACCCACTGATGTGCAGGAAGTCTAGAGCAGCCTTTAGATTAGAAAGGCAGCGTTCCCATCCAGCCCAGAAAGGCAGGAATAGCAACGGAGGTTATTTCTGGCCCCTAACCACCGCCCAGAGCCGGGGCTGCTCAGCTGGTGGCGGGTGAGCTTGAACTCTATAGACTTGGTGTGAGGGGGAGAAAGGGGTGGGGCAGGCAGCCCTGGGGTTACCACAGTCTGACACTGGCCTCACCCCTCACCTCTACCTCCAAACACCAGGATGGAGCAATCCATGGTGGTGCGTGCTTCCTCTAATTTTTCTTAATCTCTAGATGCGTTCTCTCACTCCCCCTGCCCAAGACATATTTACGATGTGACAGGCTCTGTGCTGAACACTCGACAGACATTTGACCTCACAATGTCTCACAATGCATTCTCACCCCTATTTCATTGATGAGGAAACAGACTCAGAAAGGACCAGCGATTTGTTCAAGGTCAGAGAGCTGGGCAATGGTGGAGCCAGGATTCCAGTCCAAACACAGACTTCAGGTCCCTCTAGCTGAAGCCCAGCTCATTCCAAGAACTGTTCTCTGGGGTCCCAGAATGAGTCAGACAAAGCTTTCACCCTATAAGGATTCTTGAGTCAAGTGGAATAGGGGAGATAGACATGTGAACAGATCATTTCAATTCATTCATTCAACAATTATTTATAAAACACCTACTCTTCTCTAAGCATTAAAGATTCAAAGAGAGGTAAGAAGGACACTCCTTTTGCAGTTTACAGCGTAGTAGGGGACACAGACTAGTAAACAAGCCAGTACAACAGTGTGATCCACACTCTGATGGGGGAAGCACAGTGACAATGGGAGCCCCTAATCCAGTCCCCACCCACTGAAGTGGTTCCCAGGAGGTCAGAAAGCCAACTCGCCATTTTAAAATAATGGCAGGAGGCTGGGTGGGGAAGGGGCTAGTGGTGAGACCAGCCAGGAAACCATGCAACAGTCCAGGAGAGAGAGCGAGGGCTGGATGCATCAGCACCAGCTGTCACAGACTCCTTCCAGGGGCCTCCCGGTTAGATGCAGAGAGCAAGAAAAAACTGACACCCAAATTTGCTGATGGGCAGGTTGGCCCAAAGGGCATTCATTCCCGGTGGTACAGTGGCAGTAGTGTGGTTGGAGAGGTTGGCATGAAGGGCCCTCTCTTTTTTTCTCTCCAGTCATCCCCCTACTCCACCCATAGGGGAACCCTGTTTTAGGGCAACATCAAAATGAGTGACTGAAGAGGAAGCTGGCACTTGTGACCAGGAGGAAGAGCTTTCGTCCAGATTATCACACTAACAAGTGGTGATAAGAAGGATAGAGAGTTAGTTCCTCTCCCTAGGAATATTCATCTGCAGAGGGACCTTGGCTTTGCTCTGGGCAGAGGCAGCACTTCTGCTCCCACCAACAGGCGAAGAGAGGGGATCTTTGCAACTCTTAGGACCCGTTTTCACTTTGGTTCAGCTGCAGAGAGAGCCATCATGGCAGGATGACTGTGTCTTGAAGCTGACATTGGACTCAGTGTCTTTTAAAAATTTGTATTGTGGTAAAATACACATAACATTTGAACCATTTTTAAGGGTACAAATTATCCAGTGGTATCAAATACATTCACGGTGTTATGCAACCATCACCACCATCCACTTTCAGAACTTTTATCATCATCCCCAAACAGAAACTCTGTACCCAGGAAACAGTAATTCACCATCCTGCTCCCTCCCTCAGTCCCCGGTAACCTTTGTTATAGTTCCTGTCTCTACGAATTTGCCCATTCTAGGTACCTCACGTAAGTGAAATCATATTCGTCCTTTTGCAACTGGTTTATTTTACTTAACATAATGTTCTCAAGGTTCACGCATGTTGTAGCATGTGGCAGAATCTCATTCCTTTCTAAGGCTGAATACTATTACATTGCATGGATATACCACATTGTGTTTATCTGCTCATCTTTTGATGGACATTTGGGTTGTTTCCATCTTTGACTATAATGAGTAATGCTGTTATGAGTATTAGTGGGCCAGGATCTATTTGTGGACTCTTTTTATTCATCATCTATCTCAGCTATCACAAAGAGGGATTAAAATTAGATTTAAGAAGGACTTCCTGGTTTCCTACTACCGGTGACCAGCCCCAGCATCTCTCTCTTTATATAGTTTTGATAATCAGAGTCTCTTCTGCTGCCCCTAATCCTACCCCTAGACTGGGATAATGCCTAGAATGGCTGCACTGGGATAGGAATGAGGCTTTCTAGAGGTCACTCTGGGGTCATGGCTCTGGATGATTTATTTGTAGAAGCTGGTGGTGGGAGTTTCATTGTCTTCTCTTGGGCTCTGGGTATGTTTGCCACCACTCCCCACCCCAGGCCCAACTTTCTCCTTTCCCTGGCAACATCCAGGCTGTCTCCCTTTTTCTCTCCCAGGCTAAATTAGGAGTGTGAAGCTGCTCTTCTTCCCAATTTAGCTTTTGAATTAAAGTGAGAACTGAATGTGGCTGGAAAGCTGACTCCCATCTGTGTGTGAGAGAAAAGGAGAGCAAGTGAGCCTGAGCACATGCTGGGGCAATCGGCGGAGGGAGGGGACTGATGTGCGCAGCTGCTGTTAACACCAACACCCATCCTCAGGTTCAGGCAAACAGCTCAGCAGAGGGATGCTGAGGTTTGAAGGTTGGTGTTTTTCCAGGAGTGCTGCGGGGACATCATTCGTACGTTCCACAAAAACATGCCGAGTGCTTACTACATGTGTGCCAGGCACCAAACTAGACGCTGAGGAAATAGTGGTGAACAAGATAGACCCATTGCCTATGCCCTAGCTTTCAGTGTGGTGGGGAAATAGGCAATGCCCAAACAGAATGCTATGTGCCTCAGGGAGGAAGAGCAGGATGCCACAGGGGCCTGGAGGGAGTGGAGTAGGGGAGTCACATCTAAGCTGAGACTTGAAGCACATGCAGGAGCTGACCACGTGAAACAGGAGAATGAGATGGTTGGGCAGAAAGCACTGCGCATGTGGAGATTCGAGTGGTCAGGCTGCTACAGACAGTGCTAGAACCAGGTGCGCTGCACCCAAGGGCTCAAGACCGTCCAGCTCCTCCTCCAGCTCCTCTCTCCTCTCCTTTTTCCAGGGAGAATGAAACTAGATGAAGTAACCTAGGCCAGAGAAGTACATAAGTCTCTCAATAGTTGAAGGGGGGGTGGGCAGGGAAGTTGCAGGCCTCTTTCTGAGTCATCACTCAAAAATCTGGACCTAGCATGTCCAAGGTGGACATGGAACCGAGGAAAAGGGATCTCAATTGCATCATAGGAGACATAGGTATCAAGAAGGGTCTCTGCTTGGTTTAGCTTATCCCATCCTTCCCAGGGGACTGGATGAGTCAGTCTCTAGGGGACCTTTCCTATTCTTACTTGATAGGAGTGAATCATGATTCTGGCTGAGATGAGAACAGGTTGAAATCTTGGCAAAGTGAGACCTTCAGTTGGCAGAGACAGGGAAGAACTGTCTGGGGGCCATGCATTTCTCTGTCAGTTCTCAAGTTCCCCAGTGACAGGCACAGCTAAGGGATCCTGGTGTAAAACTTGCTATCAATATTTCAGACATCATTATTTATTAATCACTCATCTGGATGGGACAAAGGAAGAGGGTAATTCATTAGGGATACAGGGCTGGTGGGGTCAGTTTGGGAAAGAGGTTGGAGAAAGGTAGATCACTGAAGACCCTAAGCCTGAGCTCCTGCAAAAATACTTTTGAATTCCAGGGTTTAGGGATTAGGATATCTTTTTTTAGCCCCACAGTACCTCAGCTGAAAATAAGGGAAGGGGCAGGGGACAGGAAAAACTGGGGCAGGCCTGAGACTGCCACTGTGGCCATCAGGGAGATCACGTCCAGGGAATCTTGCAGCCAGGTGAGCATCCTTTCTTCTGGGATTAACCAGCCCCTCCCAAGTTCTCTACCCCTTGCTGCCTCTTGAGTCTCTCTCCCCAACTGATCATCAGCTCCAGAAGCCTCTCTAGATGCCATTTCACAAGCCTAGGTTGGGTACCTTGGGCTGTAGGGCCCTCCTTGAGTCAGCCTGGAAATTTTCCTGCTCCCAGGTGCGTCCGATCCTTACCTAATGGAAGTAACTGCCCTATGGGTCTGACCTCCGGGGTATGCGCAGGGAGTGTGCACACAAATTGGTCTTGGTGATTGTTCGAGAATCCATAGCTGTCCTATCTACTTGCAAAAATGCTTTCCTTATGAACCTCCAACTCCAGGGAATGGGGCATGGGGCATCCTGTTCACCAGAATTTAAGTGGACTGGCTGCAGGAAATATTGTACCCTGCTGGGGCCAGGGAATCCCACACTGGGAGGGAGCTGCGCCACCTAGTGGAATTTTTCCTCCTTGCAGGCTGCTTTTCATCGCTGCCTCCACACTAAATATGACACAAGCTCTCGGGCAGAACCAAAATGACTCTAAGACTTGAGGGGCCTTTCTCCTCCAGGAAGGCCCGACCCAGCTCAGAGAGAGAAAAACTGGGGGGGTTTTGGAGGGAGATGATCATATACTGGCTGAAATTTGAGGTAGTTGGGGAGCTAGCCCTGGATTTTGGCCTGGAAACAGTCTCTCTCTGTTATCCGGGGACCATGGCCCAGAGCCCCCAGTGCTCCTGCCTCCTATGCCTAACCCCCTTCCTCTAGGCAGAGCAAGGCCGGGCTCAGTTCTGCTGATCAAGGAAAAGCTGGCACAGGCTGGAGCTTCTAGCTTTCCTCTGACGTCATGGCCTGGAAATCCCATTTTAAGCAGGTTCTCTGGGTGTGGGGCACACAGATAAAAGGGAGGGGAAGCCAGCTGAACCCGCTCCAGGCCTGAGGCCATTCTAACCAGAAACCTCA
The DNA here is from genome assembly GCA_003508835.1 of Eonycteris spelaea. Taxonomy (NCBI): domain Eukaryota; kingdom Metazoa; phylum Chordata; class Mammalia; order Chiroptera; family Pteropodidae; genus Eonycteris; species Eonycteris spelaea. The sequence goes on from PUFA01000039.1 coordinate 9,031,421, forward strand.
GATCTGGAGGGCTGTCTGGTGTCCCCAGTGTGGTCTAGGTGTGAGACACAGCCCCTACTCCAAAGCTAATTCTCTCTCCATGCCCACTGGGGACCCAGGCAGTGATCAATCACCCTTCACATAGCTCCAGCCATACATCTCTGTTCTGATCTCTCTTCCCCACTCCCCTTGCTATAGGGATCTACTGAGGCAGAGGGGAGAGGGCAGATGGTCCCAGGGAATGAAATAGCGAGGGGTCACCTAGACCCAGATGTGTCCCACCAGCGTCCTCCTAGGAGCCTTTCCACCCATTATTTTTGTCACCTTCCATCTCTCGTCTCCTCCCCTGCACCACAGGGGCCAGGCACTGTGCTGAGTTCTAAGAAATAGAATGTTTCCATGGCAACGGACGAATGAGCTAGGAAAGCTGAGCATGTTCCTGTTGACACAGGGAAACTCAGATGTTCACGGAGAGCCTGGCGATGTGGAATGTGGCAGTGACCTCCTTAGCTACTGGTCACTGTGGATGAAGTGTGTATCTGAGTGTGTGTGTGTGTGAGTGCATGGTGCGTGTATGTGTTATACTGCAGTGGGATTTAGGTTAGAGAGGGCCTAACCTGGTTTCCTGACCATACGGTAGCTGCTAGCATGAGACTGCAGCATATTACTCTCTGGAGATCTTCCTAGAACGAGAGTCTCTCCCCTGACACCTCCTCTCCTTTCCGACAGAGGAGGGCCCATTTGCTCAGATGCCAGTGGTGAAAAGAATGGCCTTGAGAAGACTGATGACTGGAGGATTCCAGGGAAGATGGAAGGGTGTCTCACACCCCACCTCTCCTGCACCCTCAGTTCTGGACGTTCTTGGCCAGCCTGGCTCAAGTGTGGCAGGAGGACATACCCTGTGATGCCAGGAAAGGGAGCGGAAAGCCTGAGGTACGGGCATTTTGCCAACCTTGGGCCAGAGCCTCTGAGAAGGTGCCCCACCCCCACCCCCACCCCAGCCCATGCTAGGCTTCCTCCATTTCCTTCCACAAGGCTGAGCTGTTCTTTCTCTGTCCCATTCTCCCTCCCTCCCCTTCCCTCTCCACTCTTTCCTTTATCTTCTGATGCTGCTTCTACTCCCCCAGCATATTTTCCCTTCTTCTGAGTTCTGCCTTCCAAGGTCTCATCCTAGCTAGTTGTGCCCCTTTGCCCCTGGTGGCCTTGGCTCTACCTCCCAAGGCTCAGAGCCTATGTCCTGCAACCTCCTTCTTTTATCCAACCTAGCCCAGCAGCTCAGGGTTCAGTCCCTCCCTTCTGGGGCCACATGAACAACCTATTTGGCACTAGTCCTTGGATATCTGTCCTCCTTGTCTGTTCCCAGGGTCAGACATAAACCATGGGACTGGTTCCCCATCTCCACCTGTTCCCTCAACCCACTTGCCTCCTCCTTTCAGAGTCTCTGGCTTACAAGCCCCCTCTCACATTTTTTTAGCCTTGCTAGGCACTGTGGCCATCCAGTCCTCCAGCTCTGCCCAGCAGCCTATCCTCTCTCCCCTGGAGGCCTCATCGGGGTCTTTATCCTTAGAGCTTACACCTGGCACTTTCCATGTGTACCAGAAAGTCCATTCAGAGAGAGGGGCTCAGGGCAGGATTATGAAGGACAAGAAACCCTTGGAGTAGCCCTTCATAAGTCCTGGCCCATTCTAGTCCCCTGGCTCTGTCTGAACCCCCAAACCATTCTCCCAGACTGAACCGGCTCAAGCCTATCTCTTGCCTTGGAAATCAGAACTCCTTGGGTTCGCAGTCTGACTTCATACCCCTCCCTCCCACAGCTTGGTCCTGCTTCATGCTTCAGGTCCTTCCCACCTGTAGAATAGGTGGGGCACAAACAAAGCACAGACGCTAGAATAAATGAGGTGCCAGAATTCGGTTTATTGGCTCATCCAGGGCCAAAGGTCCAATGAACATCTACTTTCCACAGAATCAGGAGTCCCTTGGCTCCTAAATTTTTCTTCTTTACACATTCCTCCTGGCCCTGACGGAAGTCACGGGCAGAAGCTGGGGCAGCAAGTGGGCTCTGATGGGTCTGTTCACAGGGGGCCTAGTCTGCTTGGCACAGGAAGAGGATCATGGGGGAAAGGAGGGTGGGCCCCCAGGGGACAAGGAAAGGAACCACCTCAGCAGGGGCCCCGACAGTGGGCCTTGCCCCAGTCCAGGGGCAGGGCAGGAATGAGAGGAGGCGAAAAAGAATTGAGGACAGGGAACATGAGGGTCCCCCTTGGAACCCTATTCTCTCATGGGCTGGGGTCCTCTGAGGCTCAGAGACTAGAAAGGAGGGCTGGGGGGGGGAAGGGACAGCCGGCTGTGGGGCTGAGGGGGGGGATGGTCACTGCTGGAGAAAAAGTCTTTTACACTCAACACCCCCACCCCCAGCCCTAGACCCAGAAAGATACAAACACATCTCACACACACAGTCCTGGAACCCCCTCTTTTTATGGGCACATGTAGCACACAGCCCTACCCAATACCCCCAATTGGCCTGGCCATCCTGGTCATTTAAGCACACACTAAGTCTCTGTCCTCCATTCACAGCTGTGGCCTGGAGCCCCTGCCCAGGTTCCCAGAGGCCTTCCCCACTCCCTCCCCTTCCCAGGTGCCTTCAGGCCCATCTCTAGTCCATCTGGGTTGTGACTGCACCCCCACCCCCACCCCCAGCCCTGGAGAGCAGTAGGTGCATGTTAGGACCTCAGAGAAGTGGATGGCCATGGTTTTCAGCAAGGCACTGGGTGGGCGGGCAGGGCTGGAGCAGGGAGAATGGTGGTTCAGGCTCTGAAGAGCCCTCACCTCCTTGGGTGGCTTAGTCCTCAGCTCCTGCTCAAGCCTCTATCCTCAACGTCCCTGCAGCAGGCCCTCCCTCCTCTTTTCCAGGTTCTTCCAGAGGAGTGGCCACTGGCCAGGCACCAGAAACAGCCATCTGAAAGGCCCTAGGGCCGGAGACACGTGGGCTACGGGCACAGTGTGGAGCAGGGGCTCTGCAGCCGGTGTGGGGCACCGACCTCAAGCTGAGTCGCCCCCACCCGAGGCCTTCTTCTTGGGCCGGGTCTTCAGCGTCTTAGAAGCCAGCGGCTGTGGGAAGGAGGGAGCAAAACAGAGTGCTCAGCCTGGAGCCACTGCCCCTTCCCCATCTCCCCAAGCTCTGGCCTGGGCTCTCACCTCAGCTTTGGGCACTTTTTTGATGGATTTGACCCTCTTAGGGGCCTTGTCTCCCACATCATCCTCAGAAGTCTCTGTCCGGGTATCTGTCTGGTTCGTGCTAGACCTTAAACTCAGGGCAGGGTCATCTCCTGGTTGTGGGGAGAAAAGAACAGGGGGGTCCGGGTGTCTCTCTCACCTGGCCACCTCCTTGCCCTTGTGCCCCTATGCCCACCCCTGGCCCTTGCCTGTACCTAAGTCCTCTATGGTGTCCAGGAGGCTGCTGGGGCTGGGTCGGAGGCGGCCGTCAGGGCCCTGCAGGGGCAGTGTATCCTCGTCCCGGATCAAGGTCAGGTCCTGCATGCTGAAGCTTCGGAGCTTCTCTGATAGCACCCCTGGCCCTAGGGTCACCACCACGCACCGCACCGGGAGAACCAAAGGAAGGGGCGGGGTGGAGACAGAGGTCACCATGGGGACTGGGCAGCCACTAGGCTCAGTGCCTTTCCCATACTGTCCTCATCCAGTCCTATGGCAGCACTGATAGGCTGGGGCCATACTTTCCCTTTGGAAAGATAAGGAAACTGTGGCTCAAAGAATGAAAGTCACTTAGCTTGGGTGTGGTAGAGCCAGGAGTGGAACCCTGAGCTGTACCAGTGCCAAACCTTCACAGCACTCAGAACAGGGTGGATGCAAAAGGACCTGCCCAGGGGGATGCAATGTACAAGGGGGGACCCCAGAAGCTTGGGTCTGCGCCCATCTCACCTTGGCAGCAGCAGTGACCGCGGCATTGGCGGCCAGGTTCAGGCCCCTTTGCCCACTCTCATCATGGTCTCATAGCTCTTGTCTCGGGCCTGTGTGATGTACTCGTCGATCTCCTGAGGGGTTAGAGGGGAAGGAGGAAGAGGTGAGGGGTGGGCCCTGTGGCCAGGCCCTGCCCTGCCCTTGTTCACACCTGGACAAAGGCACTGCCTGTTGCAGGAGGCCAGGGTCCTACCAGGTCACTTCAGGCTCTGGGCACCCACAGGGAGGGCCAGGAATGTATGTGGCTGCAGGCACTGGGGTGCCTTGACCTGGGGGGCTGGCTGGGAAGCAGAGCAGGGGCAAACCTTCTCCTTGTTGGACAGTGTTGGGTGCACGAACTTGCGGTAGAGTACACTGGAGCCCTTGGTATAAGGGGATAGCAGCCATATCACAAAGGCGATCTTGAGCTCAAAGTAGAAGGGGAACCTGTTGAGGGGACAAAGGTAAGAGGCAGAGCCTGGGACAGGGAGTCAGGAGGTGCAATGATCCCCTGTATGACCTTGGCTGGCCCCCACCCCTTAGTGCATTGGAGTCACCACGTGATCATTTCTAATCTCAAGGGAACTGGGGGGTATGACTGTGACCCTAAGCAGGAAGGTGAGAAGGAGCCCAGCAGGAATATCCCTCAGCAGTGGCTCCCTGGCCCTTTTCTGAGTCTCAGCCTTCTCCACCTGACAGAAGACCACCCACTCTTCTGCCCTGGGGTCAATCTTACAGGTCTACTCTTGCATCCTTATCCCTTTTTCCTCCTTCCCTCCCTCCCACAAAGATGGGCTCCTCTAGCTGTGCTCTGGACCCCATCCATCGCTGCCATGACATGCCCCTTGCTTTTAAGGATTGTTCTCCATTACCCACAGTTCCCTCTCTGGCCACATAGTCCTTCATGCAGGTCCTACATTCTCACAAAGCCCTCATCAAAGCTCTCTCCTTTGCTTGTGTTAGTTAAGAGGCAACTACACTCACTGCCCTCAATTTTAACCTACTTTCTTTTCTCTGCTAAAATTATTTTTCTCAAAGACTTTAGACCCTTGTACTGCAGGTCCCTGAATATCCACTCAACATCCTTTTTTTTACTATGCTCATGAGATGAGGTAAGAACTAACTCTTATCTGTATCAATTAGCCTATGGTGAAATTGGTTTGGTTATATATTACCGCATTACTGCTCAAAGTTGCAGAACCTATTGATGACTTAGTGAGGATTTACTGTAATCTACAAATGCAATGATCTTTTGTTTTCTACCTCTCTGTAAAACTCTCTTCTTTTGACTTCCACTGTACTGTGCTATGTTGGTCCTCCCTTCCAGCAAGCATTTGCCCATCAATAAACATTTTTGAATGCCTGCTGTGAACATACAGATGATGAAGACATTCTGTGTCCTCTAAGTGTTCATACATAGTCTAGTAGAGTTTAGAAAATGTTTTTGAAATACAAGCATCCAAGGTGTTTAGGACTTACTCATTTACAAATAGAGAGCTGTCACCTGCCCAAGGTCTGGGAGAAACAGCTTTTCCTGAACTGTGGTGCTTTGGCTGCCACCAGAAAGAAGTGTGGGGGGTATGTTTGTTCTTATTCTGTGGATCAAGCCGGGCCTGGATGGGGCGGGGGACATCCAGACCCCATGAAACTGTGGTCTCCACCCTGGGTCTCAAGCTGTTTGCCTGGCTGTTTAGAGAAAGTCAGAAGCCCTGGACCCCAAGATGAAGGGAGGGGATGCTGGACCTCACCAGGAGAGTACGATATCTGTAAGTGTCTCAGCCGTGGTGAAGAAAGCAAAGACGATCCAGTACATCATCCATTTCACCTGAGGGTAGAGAGGGCAGCGTTGGCTGGGGCCTGGGGAGGCCTTTGGAGGTTCTGTGGGGAAGGAACACTCAGGACCTAGACTTTGCCTAAGGGTCACACCAGGGCATGGGAAAAGAAATACACAGCAATCTCCTTTGAACCAGGGTCTCATCAGTGCCAACGGCACTGATACAAAGTCACCCCATCTGTAATGTGACCCACAGTCCTCCCCTATCTCTGCATGTGGGCTGGATGGGAGATGAAGGGTCATACACACTCACATATTCCTTCACGTTTTTTGTCTTCACGGCCTTGTAGGAAGAATAGGCTGGGTACAGGGTGCCAAAGATGAGCCTAGGGAGGCAGGCATGGTTACTGGGCACCTCGGCCAAGAGGAGTGGCCTCTCCCTCCCAGCTCTGCATCAGTCCCTGGGTAGGTAAGGGGAGAAGGGACAGAACTCCAGAGTGCCACAGCAACTGTTTCAATAAACTCAGGTCAGGGGTTAAAGTCAAAACAGTCAAGACTCAGGTGATACCTAAGCATGGAAGTGCCAGCCAACTAGGGTGATGCCCTTTTCCCCTTATTTTTCTCCAGCCCTTGAGACACAGAAAGACCCAGAGGGTCCATTGTGGTCCCTTCAGCCATGATCCTTGGTTATGCACAAACATATATGGGAGTGTGGGGGGGTGGGTCTAGTCACTGCCCTGGGGCTGTCTTCTCTAGACACCATGTCCACACATACCCATCTGCCCTCATCCTCTATCTACCATCTCAGAGCCAGGCTGGATAAGGCCAGGTCCACCAGAGAACCTGAAACTGCCTAACAGGGCACTCTACCTGGCAGTCAGAGGCATCGCTGTGGCCCTGGAGACCTGGGGAGCAGAGGACATAGGGGCAGGAGGCCCTGGGAAGGGCAAAGAGGTTTATTCCCCCTTGCAGACATTCTTGGGACCAGGCTCAGGGTATGGTCCTGGGCTTGAGGCTCTGGCTGGGGTGGACTTGTGGTGACCCCTTAGAGACCACATACAGGTCACAGGTGAGGGTATGAGAGGACCATGCCTCGGACCCCTGTAGACAAGGGATGCAGCCACTTCTGGATGGCCACTGGAATGTGACTGCTGGATTCCCTCTGGGGTGGCATTGGGGAGAGGAAGGAAGGAGACTCCGGTGGGTCTAGAGGAAGCCAGAACACAAGCATATGGCAGTACTGAATGGGAAGAAGGCAGCAAGGAGGGGATTCTGGGGTGTCAGTCCCCCATGGTGGAGGCTGAAGGGCAGAGTCCTGAGCTGGGGCTGAGGTTGGCTGAGCTCCGGGTGGAGCCCTTCAGGCCCAGTCCTTGAATATGTGGGGAACTGCCTGTTCCCACATGGATCCGTCTCATAGGGGCAGGATAATTCCAAACTAGCCTATGGAGATGGGGTCGGGGTAGAATCCTCAAGACAAAGTCTGGGGTTGTGAGATCAGGGTTCCCTCCTGGAGCACAGGGGAGGTGAGAGGGACATAGCTCAGAGATGTGGCTGACCGCCTGGAATGAAGGCCACCAAATGCCCTCTTCTCTGCGGCTTTCACAATCCCAGGCCGAGCACACATATTCTCTCCCCATTACCTCCCACACTTTGTCCTCCAAGCATCTTTGCTTCCTGATACTCAGATGTTGCCCATAGGGGTCCTTCAGAACATGTGCCTTCATCCCCAACTCCTGACAGTCAGTGGAAGGGGAAGGAAGGACCCAGCCCTTTGGGGAGGCCAAAGCTGGGCCCTAAGCTATGGAAATGACAAGGCCCTGCCTTGCTCCCACTCTTCCATTAGCGCTCTCCCCCTAGGGAGATAAGAGCCCAGGTCTAAGCAGCTCCTCCAGCCCAGATCTGGTACGTGTGGGAAGAGACGTGCCCACCTTCCCTCATAAATCAAGCCGTGGTGCTAAACCCCTAGGATGAGGGAAGGCGAAGGGGCAGGGAAATTAAAAATAAAAAGGGTGAGAAGCAAGGCCTGCCATGCTCCTCAATATTCTCCTTTTCCAGTCCAGGGTCTCGCACTTCCATGTCTCTGGGGAACCCAAATAGGGATGACGTGCCTTTTGGTGACTGCCCTATGAAACCATGGAGTGGTCCATCCCAGGCTTCAATACCCCTAACACCCATCCCCCAACCCCCTCCCACTCGGCCGCGCCCGCTGCCGCACTCACACCACCAGGCGAGAGATGATCCAGGACACCATGGCGAGACGCGAGGCGGGGACCCAGTCCGGGCCGAGGATGCAGCTGCCGGAGGTTGAGCGGCAGCGGCAGCAAGAGCCGCAGTAGCAGCAGCAGCCGCCACGGGGGCCGCGGAGCGCCGTGCCGCCGCCGTTAAAGGGGAGGTCCCTGCCGCAGCAGCGGGCCGTGGGCGGTGGCGGTTCTTAAAGGGGAGGCCGCAGCGGCTGCGGCGGCGCGCCCCCCGCACCTGCTGCTGTCGGGCATGCGCCTTTGACCCTCAGTGCTTGGCCTTCTTCTAATCGCTCGTTAACCTTTCTTGAATTCAAAGCCCTTGGGCTGAGGTCCTCAGAGGCCTTCAGGGTTCCATCAGGATATCCCAGCCCTTCCCCTGTCCTGCCCACAAAGGGCTGACTTAAACATCCCACGAGGAATAATAGCTATAGCGCCGTGTGCCAGGCCTTGTGCTAAGAGCGTCACATGCATTGTTTCAGTGAATCCTCAGGACCGTCCTCTAAGGCAGAGGTTATAATTATCCTCATTTTGAAGATAAAGTAACAGAAAGATTACGGATGTTCAGTAATTTGCCAAGTGTCACAAAACGACTAAGTCATGCTGCTAAGATATGAACCCAAGCAGCTTATTTTGAACAGGCTATTTTCTTCCACCTGCTGACTAGAAAACCCCGCTACAGGTCCTGTGAAGACACCCACTCAAGGACTCCTGAAGTCAAAGGTATAAGTACATCTATCCACCCCACCTCTTCTTGACCATCACCAATCACCCCAGTTGGGAGAAAATCCTCTAATCTGATCTGGTTCCCCCTCCCCCCCAAGTTGTCAGTTCCTAAGCTTTGCAAGGGAGCTCTAAGCTATCAAGGTGGATACCCTGGGGCAGGGGAGTCAGACCTTCTTCAAAGGCCTGGAGTCTAGGCTGGAGATGGATCCAGGGGCTCCAGTTCCACCCCCATCAAGCAAGCACTGGCAGCCGTGAATGCCCTAATTCTTAAGACATTTATATCCAGAATGTAGGCTAGCCCTAGCCAGCCTCCTGATTTTTACCAAAGCAACAAAGCTCCAACCTTTACAACCCGCCTTCCCCTCATTGCTTTCCTTTCCTGTCCCATTTCAAAGCTTCTGCATTCATTTGCCCTTTATGCAGAGGTGTAATCCTTCTGGAGATCACAGGACCAGCCTGTGCCCACCTAGGCTGAAAGGACACGCTCAGAGCTCTGTATTTCATTTAAGGACTTATTCAAACTCAGTATCTTTGAAACACACAATGATCTATTTCCACACTTGTGATTGTATTTTCAGGCTCACTTTGGAAGATGTTTTCCAACAGGCTCCAGAGAGGCAGCCTCTAATGATCTCTTCCTGCTATTCTTTACAACTTCCTCTTCAAAAGGCCTTTTCTAGTTGGAATACACTCTGTCCTAAACCCTCAAGCCACTTTAATTGCTGCTTGATAAACAAAAATAAATCTCATTTGGGTCTTCTTCCACCAACTTTGAGGTGGATCTAGAACCATGTTTCATATGCAGATAGCCAGGCCTCCTGCTTTGAGGAATCCCACCACTGATTGCCCCAAACCTTGCTCTGGCCATCCCCCTGCCAGGACTCTTTCTCCCTAGACTGCACCAGGAAGGTAGGATTCCACCTTTCCACCCCATTCACTCACTGAGCATAAACCATGGGAAACCACCTCTCCTCCCACCTCTAACTGGTATGGCCACTTCTCACCCCAAGCCCTCAAACCACGATGACTTGGCACTTTCTTCTCCCAACTGGGAACAAATTCAGTAGCAAAGAATAATAATCAGATGCAGCAATGTAATGACCATCGGGAAATGAACCGTCTTCTACCGCCAACCCCAATCTTCACCTGGTCTTGATTTTTAGAATGGCTGGCACAGAAAGAACTTCGTCCGCTCCAAACAGATTTGTTAGATTTTTAATAAGAACATGGAAATCCCAATCAGCCCTTCAACAAAATTAAAATACAGAAAGTGAAATTAAAAGTATTCTACAGTAAATGACTTTTATTAAAAAAAAAAAAAGTAACTGTGAACATATAAACAAGCCTGCAGGGCACTACAGTACAGCGGAAAGAAGATAGATACATTTTCCAATGTACCCATGGGCCAATGAATCCATTATTTTCAAATAAATTCTTAATAAAACTCCACTGAGTTGGAAAATTTTGCTGAAAATATTTCTGGACAAAAAACCCAAAAAACAAAAAGCCTCGTGTAGGAAAATCTAACTTTCCTTTGAATTTGGAACTGTAAGAGGAGTCCCAAGGGAACGCTGGTAATAGGTGGAAATGGTTCCTGGAGTCACCAGTGTGTGTGCATGTGTGGAACACACCACAGCTCAGACATGACAAGGTTCTTTCTCAGATGGCTGTTCCCTCAAGATAGGACTGAGATGGGGAGATGGGGGTGGTGGTGGAACTAAAAGAATCCTAAAAAGCCAATTCTCTTAAATTCTGCTTTGGCTGATTTTGTGCTATAATGGGCAGTTGATTTCTAAAAATCATATTTCTTCAAAGAGTTTTATTGAAAGGAAGACTAAATGTAATGTGCCTTTCCTCATAAACCAGGAAAACAACTGTGGTATTTCAAAAATTCTAAAAATATCTACTTTCATGAAATAGTAACTATTTCACTACAAACCTATTTTTCACTAAATACACACGTTTCCTAATCCTGGAGCCTCCTGGGAAGAGCAGTGGGTTCCCCTGGGTCCTGCAAGACTCCAGTACTCACGGGAGAGATTGTGGGGAATGGCTTCACCTCGTCACCTGGGATGGGTGGTTTCAGAGGTCACGTGCAGAGACACAGTCAGGCTTTTCCCCCAGGCATGGTTAAGCAATTAACCCCTACTTGTACCAGTTATGTGATTCCCCCTACCTCCAAACCATTCCCACTTAAGTAGGCACAAGAGAAAAGAAAAGGTGTGCCCACATTCCTGGTTTCCACAAATCTTAAATCACAAGAATGTGCAGGAAAGCCTGGCGATGTTCAGGCAATTCAGAGTCCCAAAAGGCCACAGGATGGGAATGTGGCACCCTCGGCTTGGAGTCTGAAACTGTGTGTGTGAACAGTGCGACTTTCCTGTGTCAACCTTCAGTGTTGAGGCAGCGTAGAAGAGAGTGGCTGGAGAGTTTGTAATACTGACCACACTGGCTCCGAGTGAAGGGTCTCTGCTCCAGCAGAGAACCCTGCCGTTCCCTGTATGTGTGTGAGTGAAAGAACCTGCTTCACAAGGGAGTTTCGAATTCCTCCATGCCTAAGACCTTGCCAGTTTGGATTCATGAGCCTTGAGGGTGCCAACAGCATCTTTCACTGCGTGATAAATGATGTTCTTCACCTGGAGAGAGCAAACAGCACGGTTAGTTCATGGCAGGCCTACGCTGTCCTCTACAAATGAAAATATATGTTCTACACTGCCTATATATAAGCCTACTGGTTAGTGAAGAAACCTCTCAACCAGCACTGCATGCTTCTCAAATCAATCCCAAAGGTAATTTACAAGTCACACAGAATATAGGTCTCTATGCAAAAAAGAATGATGAAATAATTTGAAAGGCTATATAATCACCATTACGTATGTGCTTACTATGTGCTGGGCACCATTGCTAGGCTCTATATGTGGACTTTCATTTAATCCTTACCATAATCTAATCTTATGAGGGAATCTTTATTATCCACATTTTATAGATGAGAAACTGAGGAAACCAAGGTTCCATGGTGAAGAACCTTGCCTAAGGTCTTGTACCTAATAATGCACTAATAAATAAATGAATGGGACTACAACAAACTAAAAAGCTTCTGTTCAGCAAAAGAAACCATCAACAAGGTAGAGACAACCATCCAAATGGGAAAATACATTTGCAAGCAATGCCTCCAGTAAGGGCCTAATATCCAAAATATACAAAGAACTCATACGACTCAATAATGAAAAGCCAACAATCCAATCAAAAAATGAGCAGAGGACCTGAATAGACACTTCTCCCTAGAGGATATACAAATGGCCAAGAAATATTTGAAAAGATGTTCAACTTTGCTAGCTAGTAGGGAAATGCAAATCAAAACCACAATGAGATACCATCTCACACCTGTTAGAAATAGCTATAATCAACAGGACAAGTAATAAATAACAAATACTGGAGAGGATGTGGAGAAATAGGAACCCTCATACACTGCTGGTGGGACTGAAAATTGGTACAGCCAATATGGAAAACAGTATGGAGTTTCCTCAAAAAACTAAGAATTGATCTACCGTATGATCCAGCAATCCTTCTACTGGGTATTTATCCCAAAGACATGAAAATCCATATCTGAAAAGATATTTGCACACCGATGTTCATAGCAGCATTATTTGCAGAGGCCAGGACACGGAAGCAACAGAAGAATCCTATGACAGATGATGGGATAAAGAAGCTGTGGTACATACATACAGTGGAATATTACTCAGCCACAAGAAGAGATGAAATACTACCATTAGTGACAACAGTGGATGGACCTTGAGATAATCATGCTAGGTGAAATAAGCCAGACAGAAAAAGATGAAAATCACATGTTATCACTCATATGTGGGATATAAATCTAAAAACAACAAATAAGCAGGACAAACAGAGACTCATGGACATGGATAACAGACTAGTGGTTATCAGAAGGTAGAAGGGAGGGGGGAGGTAGACAGGGTAAAGGGGGTCAAATATGTGGTGACAGAAATTTAACTATGGGAGGTGAACACACAGTGTAAATACATATATGCTGTTAAAATGTACAGGTGAAACATTAGATTCCGTTAACCAATGTCACCATAAATAAATTAATTAATTAAAAAGGAATAAACATTTAAAAAATTTAAAAAAGAATGCACTAAAATAGGTAAGATTATTGTCTAAAAGGAAAACATGTTATGTATGGAGTAGGAAAATACATTAAAAGTTATTTAAATAAACTAGCCTAAAGAGAGTTTAAAACGAACAGGCTAAAGATAGTTTTAAACCAAGACGGTGATTATTTTGGGGGGAGGGAAAGTGGGGAGATGGAGTGGGAAGAGTACATAAAAACTTCAGCAATGTAGTTGTTATATATGTTTATGTTGTATATGTGTACATCTGTGTATGACACTTTATTTCTTAAGCTGAGTCATGGGCACATGAGCCCCCTGTACTATTCTCCATTAAATTTTTTGTATTAATTCAACAAATATTTATTGAGTACCTACTGTGTGTCCAATATTTTGCTAGGAAAAGCAGTGAATGAAACAGTAAAATCTCTGCCTTCATGGAACTTAAATAGCTTACATTCTGGTAGGGATAAAAACAGATAAAATACAAAGTATGTTAGATGGTAAAAAATACTACAGAAAAAAATAAAGCAGAGACAGAAGACTGGGAGTGCTGGAGATGACCTGTTAGAAGTAGAGATCTATTGGAGGTGGGGTCTGAAATAAGTATACCTGAATATTTGCATTATATCTATAATATCAATGCTATCTATTTATCAATGTGATAAACTGTGTATAAGAACTTTATGATTGAAATGTTCCATAATTTTGAAAAAAGAACAGCAAAACACATCAGACTCAAGGTTGAAGGCAATTTAATCTACCAGGAACCAGGAAAATTCTTCAACCTCATCAGTCACTGACCAAAGAAAGCACCTGAGCCACAGGCATGATGAAGGAAAACTCTCCCATAGACCGAGAGAGCAGATGGCTGAAGTTTGACGTAGGGAATCTTGCTTCCTTACTGTTTCTTCTTTTTATGGTACTAAAGCACCCAAGTGTATTAATAATAAAATTCTTCCCTGAAAATTCCAATCTATTTGAGGAACAGAAGAAAGAGAAGAATAATCTGATTGTCCAGCTTAGATCTGCAAGGGGCAAACAATCTTCACCCCTGTGAATACAATTCTTAGGGACATGGAACGCAGTCCTAAAAACAGCTCTACATAATTGAGTCTGCACAAAAACCTGCTATAAAAAGCAGCTTCAGAAAAACAGACCTTCTCCAAAACGTCCTGAGAACAAACTGCCACAGACAGTGCTTTTCTCACCTGCTTGGGGAAATCAGTCTAGTTAGTCATAGTTACTAACTCTGAAACACTGTATCTCCCATGGGCACACTGGAAATGATTAAGTTAAAAGATGAGTACTCCTAAAGCCAAATCTGAAGAGGAGTGATTAAATACTTCCTAGAGGGAGGACTCCATACCCCCAAATATGGTTCCTTTAATCATCTGTCCACAGTCCTCAGTAAGCAGAATGTGTCTCTTGTGTGTGTAACCGAGTAGGAGATGAGAAGACAGGGTGGGGGTGAAGGAGGAGCCATTTACCTGTAGTTTATCCTCATGGTTCGTATGAGTGTTAGAGAGATGCCTAAATTCCTGTGTTAGGCGAAAACAGTGCTTTACATGTTCTGGAGACACAAAGTCTTCTGCTACTTTTATGCAACTGTATAGATTGTGCACCTGGGAGGGAAAAAGCAGAGGGAAAATATAAGGCATTGGAGATCGTAACACATAAAAAAATATCCATGATATAGTTTAAAAAAACCTTAGAAATACTTATAATAATATTTCATTTTTATAAAAATAACACATGCAGAAAACGTCTAAGTATAAATTTATAAATAGAAACAGTAATTGCTCAGAAAAGGATCTGGAAAAATAGACACCAAACTGTTAATAGTAAGCTACCTCTGAGGAAGGTAGGATGGGGACACTGAAAAGGGGTATGGTACAGGGTGCTGAGCTGGGACTTCCAATTTTTCAACAGTTTCCATTTAAAAACTTTTAAATGAGCATTTAAAATTACATAGAAAAAAATTAAAAAGCAAAAAATAAGTAGTAGTTTAAGAGCAATCTATCTACTCCAGATATTTATATCTATTGCCAGATTAACAAGAAAATCAAAAATAAGGAAGCCCACAGAACTGTGGAGCCCAGTCCCCAAGATGGAACCCACCTGGTGTGGGGCTCCAGCAGGTATGAAGACAGCATCTCCCAGGAACTGAACGATGGCCCAGCCTTGTACACCATACTCTTCATAGAGTCGCTTACGGAGGGTCTGGTCCAAGTACCAACTTTGGTCATGAATTGGGTCATGATCAGGGGGATTCTCTTGGCCTTGCTCTTCTCCGACCTGAAGCCATGACCAAAAGACAAAGACAGAAAAATCAATAGATACATAAAAATTATTAACAGAATAAATCCAACTTGCTGCAGCAATGTCCCTGATGGGCCACAGTTCTGCTGTATTCAATAAACATCCTCTAGGTGTAGGTTCAGCCCTTTGGAGCATTTTGACAAGAGGTACAGGTCTTTAATGGTAAGTGACTCCACATGGGAAACCCAAAGCAGACTGTCTCAGCATCCCCAGACCCTTCATCTGTGAGCTGTGAGCCCACCCAGGAGCATACCTTTCGGAGTAGCTCCCGGATTTTCTCCGCATCCTTGGCTGCATAGATGTGCCACAAAGCACCGGGCTTCTC
Organism: Eonycteris spelaea; assembly: GCA_003508835.1. Taxonomy (NCBI): domain Eukaryota; kingdom Metazoa; phylum Chordata; class Mammalia; order Chiroptera; family Pteropodidae; genus Eonycteris; species Eonycteris spelaea. The sequence goes on from PUFA01000039.1 coordinate 9,046,865, forward strand.
CTTTCCATCGTGGATCCTCTGCTTTGTTACCTCATCAGCATCTCCCTCGTCAATTGTCTTGAGTACCTCTGAAAAGAGCAAAAATGCCACTTACCAATGTCACCAGTACCTCTGAGTAAAGCAAAACGTCTAATTCAAACAAGTTTAATCTCCAATATTCTTGTCCTTCTGGAGTAATATAAGGTAGACTCAAAACTCATATTGATCTAAGCTTCCTATACACAGGAGAAGGGACCCAAATCTTTCTTACTTCATAGAGACTCAGCAGTTTTTGGAGGTTCAAACTGTGTAGCCATATCTGATGTCCAAATTGCAGATTATTTCCTGCTACAAGTAGATGGACTCTATATACTTTATCAAGACCTCTTCAAACTCTATGGAGTCTACGGATTTAAGGCCACAAAGTGTAAAACTTCTCTGGCAAGTTAAGAAGGCCAGCTTCTGATGCTTATCTGATATAATCCCTTAAGGGTAACACAACAGAAGGATCTGCAGGTGTACAGCATCAAAAGCAAATGTGTGGCAGGAAATATACCAAAGTAATGATGTGGATTATTGCTGAAACTTGAAATTTTTAGTTACTTATTTTCTTCTTTAAAACTGTCTCTGTTTTCCATAACTTCCAGTAACTACATGTTAATCTTATAGAGATAGGAAGTACAAATGCAGCAAAATATCACTTTTATGCTTCCTGTCTGTGAAAGTGTCCTGTCACTCCAGTTGATCTGGCTGATGGACCAAGTAGGCTGGTTTGCCCTTTCTTTTTCATTCCTTTTTGTGATGCTAAACACTCAGTGGAAAAGGACTGGTCAGAGATACACAAGTAGCACTCTTGTGTTAGAACCTCCCTTTTGTCTAGCAACATCCATGGGGCACCTACTATGCATCAGGTCTGGCAGAAATTTAATAAAAAGCTTTTGGCCCAACTGAGGAGGAAGAAACCCAATTCCACTCCTGAGGCCAATCCTCATCATTCCAAAGCAGTGGGTTCTAAAATCTGTACCTTCATCATGAGCACCTTCCCCGATGGGGATCCCAACATACACCATCACGTTCACTGCATCAGACACATCCAAGTGAAGGTTTGTTGTGCCAACTCTTCTATCTTCTGCTGTTATCAAGCCTGAATGTAAAAGGAAGATATGCAAGGTGAAAGGAATATTCTAAAGAATCCATACAGACCCCGTAAGTGAAAACATACTCTAAGATGTTCTTAAATGAGTGATGTTGGAAGAATGCAATTTATCTGTTTATCAAGAAACCCTCTCATTTCTTTTCTAGCTTGGCTGACACTGTCACTAGCTTTGGCCACTGCACCAGTTCCACCCCCACCCCCCAAATGATCTCTTCTTCAAAAGCAAAATAGAGCTGGGTATTAGTGATAGTCAAATGAAGCTTGGCTTTCACAGTGATTTAGGACATTACTGGGGCTTCACAAAGAGCTGGTTGGGTAGGATGACACTCAGACTTCTTCACTGTTATTTAATCAAGTCTCTTAAAAACTAAGAATCATGTCTCCTTGGATAGAATTTTTGAGAGTTAACTTTCTAACTACTGGAGACATACAAACGAGCTTATGGATTGGGTCCATACGAATATTATGCAAATCAATATGGCAAAAGCAAACATACTGAAAACCCGCCTGGATACTATTATTAGTAACTTCTCAGAACCTGACACTTGCTCTCTATCATCTCTACACTCCCTATAGGTGAGATGGGAACAACAGTGTCCAAAACAGCAATATGGCGTCGCTCTCATACCATAGGCATTGTACATCTTGGGACCCAGATCGGGCCTGACAAAGTAGCTGGGTAGCCTAGAGGCCAGATTGAGCCTGCCATCTCGTTTGGTATATTCTGGCAGAGGAAGGTTCTCCATCAGATCTTCAAATCTACAAAAAAGCAGGAAGATAACTTTGATTGTCACTGGGAAAAAAAGCAAAGTTCATTTCCCTGTCATTTTGTGATGGCTTCAGCAAGGCAAAAAAGTCTCTCGAGATGACCCACTGCAGTTCACTAACCTTGTTGGCATCATGTCCCGAAAATCTTCCCCAGGAGGCCAGTCCTTGAGTTTAAGCACCATTGGCTGTCCATCTTCTGACCTTAATCGTTCTGGAAGACAGAAAGCACTCCTACAAACATGTGCTGGATTGGCCTGGTTTTCCAGTGACTATAAGTTTTAGGAGATTAAGCTCTAATTTTCAGACTTGTAAGCTCCCATAATGGACTAGATGGGCTTTGTTTTCTTCACCCACTGCTTTAATACATGCTATATTTATCCCCTTCCCGTAGAGTGAAAGTGCTCCACACACCTTATGGAATCACATGCTTAAGCTCAGGTGTGCTCTGGGAGACATGTGACTGCCATGTGAGCTACCTGTTTGGTGCCAGGAAAGAATGTTTCTACCCACAAGAGGATATAATTTGTTATTCCAAGGGCAAGTTTGGGCATATAGATGCTTAATTTCCAGTCTTCCATTACTGAACTAGATGTCAAAGCTACTTACTGCATATAATCTCAAAGCCATCCCAGAAGTCCCGGACTTTCACATCAGAAATTATAGCACAGTTCCTGCAGTTCACCAAGTCCACATCCTGGTCTCCAAATTCCTGGCTAAAAGCTTCTGGCTTCCAGAGTTCAGACTTGAGCTTTTTATGTACCCCTGAAACCAACACTGGCTGTGGAAACAAAAGTACCCCATTTAGCAAACACTTTTAGCTCAGGACTAAGAAACAGAATAGAAGGATTTCTTGGGGACCACCTCTTCTTCTCCATGATGATTTGTTGTTCCTTCTAAGTTTCGGAATCTATGGATTTCAACATGTCAGCTAAGGCCAGTTAAAACTACTCCTGCTCCATTATTATACTTGATTCTTACTCTGGGAGCATGCCATAGAAATCACTTCTGTTGCCCTGGTACCTACCACTGTTTTGAGGTCAGAGGACAAAAGCTGACAAATGTACTTTTGAGAATACTTCTTCACAATGAGAATAATAATAAAAAAAAAAACTAGAGAATTCCATAACCTCCTTGTTCCTCAAACACCTGCTAAAGTATAAAAATCAGGAAGTGTTATCACACTATCACACAAACTTGTGTGGCCTTGAAACATTTATCTAGAAAAAAACCACCCTCTTCCACCCACCTTCACCTTCCCCACATCACACTTAAGGATTTTCCTCTAAAGGTATCATTAATACCAGATCACCACCTCACAGGAATTTCAACTGCCCTATTAAGAACACAGAGTTACACAGCTTACAAATAAATGTATCTACAGTGTGTTTTTAGGAATCTTCTGATTTTGAAAAATCCAAGAAAACTCAAAGTAGCAAGGCTGTATACAATGAAATTACTTATGTCTAAATCTCCCTGGCTAAAGATCTCCTAGAGAGAACTGCCAACTCTCCTGGTAGCTGTGGCAGGGAGGCAGACAGACAGCCCAGGGAACTTCTTATTCTTACTTACCTGGCCTTGCTTCCAACACTCCCGAAAGATCTTCCAATTGTTTTTGTTGCTGGGGTCATGGAGACACAGAAGTCTCCCATCACAGAGCCAGGAGTGAGAGGTATGCGGGTCCAGCACATTTAACCCCATCACCATCTCCTTCACCTCCTTCTGGGCATCAGTCAAGTTACAGGCCCGCTTTGCAGCATCTGAGGTTTTCTTATTTTCTACCACTGAGGCAATGATGTGGTCAAGGAAGTTGGGTAGGCTGGCCTTGTTCTTCACCCCCTGCCAAACACAAATCCACCAGGTAAGTCTGATTGAAGCAGCATGAAAAAAGCATTCAAAAAATTGTCTGACAGTTATATTCATGAGGAGTCCTGATCTATTTGATTAGATTTCATAAAAGTTATTGAAATGTGTTTTATAATTGGAAGGGGAAGCCTATTAAGTCAGTATCTTAAAATTCCCTATCCTTTACATTTGCTTTACATTTATGAAAAAAAAGTACAGAAAGATCCCCTTTGCCATAAGAGATTTGACATCTAAGAAATATCTTTGCATTTAGCTCTGCATATGCATATACATGTAGACTGGAGGACCACAGAATGCCGTAACTGAGTGAAAAAGATAATTTACTTTGAAGGTTATCAATTTTTTTCTGGCCAGCATACCCAAGGGATACAATACTTAGGCTTTTGTAAACTTGATAATTCCTATGCCTAAAGTGTCACTAATCATTATTTCTATAGAATATATGTAATCATCCTGGAAAATTCTTTTTCAAAAATGAAAACTGGGGCTCAGAGCAAGTGTGTGTGTGTGTGTGTGTGTGTGTGTGTGTGTGTGTGTGTGTGTGTGTGTGTGTAGAAAAAAAAAGAAGAAACAGAAAAGAAAAAGCCAAGGTAATTTTCTAAAGTCACTTATCCAAAAGAGAGACAACCCACTGTACAGGGCTCAACCACTCACAGCTCATTAAATCTTGGCCATTAATCATAAAACAGAAAGCGAAACATTTATGTACTTATTGAAATGATCTCTAAAATATAAACTGAAAACAAAAACACTATGTAGAACATTTGTGTAAAAAGAAGGGGAAAAAGCCATACACACATGACAATATCACTGAAAGGAGACTCATGAAACAATAGTGACCTCGAGAAAGGGAAATAGGTGGCTAGAAGACAACGGTGGAAAGGAGACTTTTCACTGTATCTTGAAAATTGTGTGTCTCTCATGAATTCATTTGTTCGGTAAATGCTTACTAAACACCTACTACGTATCAAACACTATGGCACTAGTATACAGTGGTGACTGAAACAGTCAAAAATGCCTTTAGAGAGAGACAATAAATAAAACATACAGTAAGTCATATGGTAGAAAGTGCTCTGGAAAAAATTCTAAGTGCAGAGAAAACATATATGAGAAGAGGATGGGAGTAGAGTGGACTTTTAAAAAGGGTGATCTAAGAAGAGGGCTTTCTGAGAGATAACCTTTCAGGAGCGAGGAGAAGCAGCCATTGATGAAGCCAGCCATATGGTTACATGGGGAAAAAAGGTCTAGGTGGAGGAACGGACAAGTGCAAAGGCTCTGAAGAGAGTACATACTGGGCCGTGTTCAAGGAACAGCAAGAAGGTGGGTGTGGCTGGAGCAGAGTGAACAAGAGGAAGAGTGGTAGTTGAAGTCAAAGAGGTGAAGAGAAGATGCAGAGATAGAGCTGGAGCCTTACAGTTCACTGAAAGGACTCTGTTTATAAGTGAAACAGAAAGCCCTTGAAGGATTTTAGGCAGAGGTGACATGTTTTGACTTACATTTTATTTTAAAAGGATCACCTAGCTGCTGTGCTGAAAACGGACTGTAGAGTAGAAAGAGAATAAAGAGGACCTGTATAAGGAGTTTACTGCAAAAATTCATACAGAGAGGATATTGCCTCAGACAAGAGAGGAAGCAGTGGAGCTGATGAGAAATGGGTAGACTCTGAACACATTCTGAAGACGGAAAGGGTGTGCTGACACATTAGTTATGACATATGAGAGAGAAGGGTCCCAAATAACCTTAAGATTTGTGGCTGAGCAATTGGAAGAATGGAGAAGCCACTGACCAAGAGAAGAAAACTAGAGGAGGAGCAAGCTTACAGGCAGATCAGGAATGTGGTCTTGGATAAATTAGGTTTGAGTCGTCTCTTAGATATCCAAGAGAGTGCAATATGAATGTACTGTCTAGGTTAAAAAAAAAAAATGTCTGTCAAGAAAATAATGTGATTTCTACTGATGACTGAAAATTCCAAAGTCTCAATTTCTACTGACTTCCTAACATAGCATGAAAGATTCACTACTTAAAAGGATCGCAAACATGCCCAAAAATTAATGTGAAGAAAGATCTTTCTTGGCTGGACAGACAATGAAGAGAACACAAGTCACCCACACACCCTCTAACCCAGTTATCAGCTCTCTGATGGTTCTTTCATGGGAAAGCAGCAAAGGCTAGAGTTGTAGAGGGGACACTTACTGCTGAGGATGTAGAGAAGACCGGGGGGAAGGGTATGCCTGTGTCCAAGGGGGTTTGAGGAAGTTTTCCGGGCCCGGAGTGAAGGAGGTCTCGAAGGCTAGAGCCTTCGGTTTTGTTGTTGGAGGCAGTGGGACCCAGTAACAGACTGTTAAAAAGCTTTGGAGTCAACGGAGAGACCTTTGCAGTGGAGTTGAACGAGTCCAGCCCAAAGGGTGAATGAGACTCTTTATTGAGCACCGACCTCAGGGACCCTGCTTCTGTAAGAACATAACCGGGAATAGCATTAGGCACGACAAGGAACACCCAGTAGGCAATTGATTCCTAAAAATCAGCCAAGTGGGAAGAGGAAAGATTCTCCCCTCCCCTCCCCGCCAAACTACGTACGGTTTGTCTGGGCCAAGCCTGATGAGCTATTACTATGGTAGGTCTCATGGCCAAGGAGCTCTCCTACTTCTTCCTTTCTTTTCCAGATCTGGATTTCAAACTTCCTTCTGTTCCCATCCATTCATCTCCCTCACTTTCTAAGACAGCGTTTCTTCAAGTGGGTCTCCAGAACACTTGTATTGGAATCACATGGAGTACTTATTAAAAATGGAGATTCTTGGTCTTACTCTAAGAAGTCCTCATTTAATAGTTCTGTTGGGGCACAGAAATCTGCATTTTTAACAACTCTCCCCATGATTCTTGTGCCCATTAAAAAACTATGTCTCAACCCTGGTTGCATAACAGAGCCATCTGGGAAGCTTATTAAAAACCTTGCATCAATTCTGACTAAAGAGATCTGGGGTAGAGCCCAGGCATGTGCCTTTAAAAAAGCTCTACTTTTAGAAAGAAATTGAAAAGGATTCCCTCATTTTATGTGATCGGCCAGAGAAAGCAAGTGGCATGTTTCATACATGTGGATGGTAAATGTGTGAGTTCGAAGAATCCCAGAAAAACTCAAGTGTTCCACCCACAGGCAGAAGAAGGTTTGTTTTCATCTCACCTTTTGTTTCTTCTTTAGCCTTTTGAGTAGCTAAATCCGCCAACCAGTGCAGGGCAGAGGAGGGTGGGGCTGTGTCAGGGCAAGGGGGCCTGATGGCTTTTAGCTCACTATTGCTATTTGATGCCAAACTGTCCGCTTTTGGAGGCTCATCAACTCTGATGTCAGTGCTGTCGGCTTTGGGATCGGGCTCTGGAGCTGTTACCGATGCAGTTCCTCCTCCGCCTGAGAAGGTGGTTTCATTTCCAGAAGAGGCACTAGGGTTTATGCTAGGAAGCTAAAGGACAGGAGGCCAACATGGTTAGAGGGCTGTCTTTGTGTAGAAAATGTAAAATACAAACAGTATTGGCTGTTGACACTAAGTAGGTCTGAGAAAACAATCTGAAATTGTCCCATAAACTGCTATTTCATTCACCCATTCATTCATTCATTCAATATAAATTTATTGAGTCCTATGATGTGACAGAAACTATGTTAGGTTATGTGGAAAGAGCAGCAAACAAGACTTGAAAATAAAATAGGGTTTTGTTTAGTATGTCTGAGGCTCAAATTCTGCAATGGCAAATTGGTGATTAGAACCTGACCTTATAGAGCTGTTCTGAGAATTAAATGAGATAGTACATGCAAAGAGCTTAGCATAGTTTCTGGCACGCATAAACTCAATAAATGTTTATTATTCTATTACTAAATTTTCCACACGATTTGCTCTAATATGGCAACCCCACTAAAAATGTATCTCAAGATCCTTAAGCATTAATCCCTATGCATCCTTTGACCATGTGTTAGTAGTTGTATTCCTGGGCCTGCAATGTAAACGGTGTGTGTGTGTGTGTGCGTGCACACATTTAAAAAACAGCCCCTTGTTCAAAATAGTCACCATCAAAAAGTAATGACTTTCACCTCTGACAGAGCAATGACAAAATCAACAGCCTCTCTGCAAGTCTGGAAGCCTAGGATTGCTTTCTGGGTAGAATGATCCCAGTTCAGAAGGCCAATATTCAAATTTCTGTTCTCTGTACCTAACATGACTAGGACAAGAACCGTGCACACAGATGGGTTGGTATTCCTAGTAACCTTTTCTATACTCTTCACCTGCAGAGGACCCTGAAGTATAAATCTTGACAAAATGAACAGAATCTCTTTGTGCTATTTATCCACTAAGTCTGAATTGGTTCTAAAGATGAAACTTTTGCCAGTCAGGAGGAATTAAAACCCGTTGAGTAACTCTTCTCAGGCTCTTTATAGAAAGGCTTTCCCATTCCCTAATTTCTCAGGAATCCTAGGAAAGGCGGGGACAAGAGGTAAAAATGAAACATTGCCTGGTACTAAGAACTTAAGTTTCACTCAGTTATACCCAAAAACACCACTTTACCTGTGACATCCCATTGGTGACAGCAGGTCTCAACACAGATTTGTTTTGCCGACTAATACAAGGGCAGTTGGCTTTAATTCCCCACTTGCCACGGGCAGCATGTACCATGTCTCCAATATTATACAGAGCTGGAAAAAAGACAATAATAACACTTAACATCAGAATGCTTGTATGTGCCAAGTATTGTGTTAAAGACCTTATTTACATTACCTCCCTCAATTCTTACATTTCCATGAGGTAGCAGCTTTCCTTCTCAATTTTTGATGATGAAACCGAGACTGAGAAATTAGGTTGTTTACTCGAGTACATATAGTTGGTCAATAGAAGTACTAAGACTTTAAACCAGGTATACCTAGCCCTAAAGTCTGTGTACTCTTAACTATTAATCTACACTTTCTCCCTCCTCCACAAAACCTAACACGGTGCCCTCCAAGGGAAACTTTTAAGGGTAGATTCCTTAATGTGAAAGAGTATGTAAATATTTTGAAGTGTATACTTAAGATTTATGTACTTTACTCTCTAAGTTATACATAAAAAGAAAAAGAAAGGATCAATGTAAACTTTACACAAATCTTTAACCAATGCTTGCACCAGCAGTGCACAGGCACCCTACCACTGCACTCTGGGAGCCCTTCTGCTGCTGAGAAGCAATAGGGTATAAAGGATCCAGGAATGCACCCTTCCCCCACCCTGCTTTCTTTAGTAGAGAAAATATAGGTAGCAGTTCTGCAGATTCGCCATCTTCAATGCATGTATGTTAGTGGAAGATACAAGCTGGAAACAGACTTTCTGTAGGAATCACTGAAGTACACTGGGACTGTGACACAAACATGACCATTTATTCCTACTGTTAAGCCACCTTCTTCATTAACTGAAGACGTTTGATTAGCTTCAGCTAGATTTTTAACAAGCCTAAAACCAAAGATCTTTCTGGCTTTTTCTATTCTGGTCCTGCCAACCGTAGGAATGTAAAACGCTATCTAGAAAAGTAGTTAGCAGATATCATTTGCTCTCCACCAGAAAGGTGAAGCAAAATGTGTGCAGTGGCTGCATACAATCTAATACATATATAAAGATTCAACTTCTCAGAGAAATCTGGTGAGGCTTCAAAAGAGAAAAATCAGGCTGAGACAAATCATTTCGACAAACTTTATAAACATGTGAGTTGTATCTCAATTAAAAATATCTTCTTCCTACCAAATCTAAAATAGGAATTTTCTTACCTGTACCAGGGATAATCTGTGTGGGCATGAGATTCTCTGGTTCATGAGACTGCCCCTTTGCACACTTCAACCAGGAGAAAACCTCTTCATCACCCATCTCTTCTGTCTCTAAAACAGAAGTGAAAGACCTTCATAAGATGTATCCCTCTCAATGAGCTAGAGTTCAGAACCTAAAAGGTCCATGCTTTTCTCATGGACCAAAGAAGGTAATGGCTAACTTTTTAAAAATCTGCTTCAACGGGATATAATTTACACACAATAAATTCAACGATTTAAAGTGTGCACTTCAGTGAGTTCTAACAAATATACAGTTATATAAACACTACCACAATCATGATATAGAACATTTTCATCTTCCTTCCTAAAGTTCCCTTGAGTCCTTTGTAGCCAATACCCCTGGCTACCATTGATCAACTTTCTAATACTAAAGTTTTACTATTTCTAGAATTTCATGTAACTGGAAGCATACGGTATATAGTCATTTGTGCTGGTTTTTTCATTTAGCAGCATGATTTGAGACTCACCATATTGTTGCATCTATTCAGTAATTCACTCCATTTTATGGCTGAGTGGTATTCTATGGCAGGGTCCCCACCCTGAGCTGTGGACCAGTACATGTCTGAGGCCTGTTAGGAACTGGGCCGCACAGCAGGAGGTTGAGCGGCAGGTGAGTGAGCAAAGCTTCATCTGTAGTTGCAACCGCTCCCCAGTTCTACCATAACCGCCTCGGCTCCACCTCAGATCATTAGGCATTAGATTCTCATAGGAGCATTGGTCCCTGGTGCCAAAAAGGTTGGGGACCACTGTTCTATGGTATGAATATAATACTTTTTGTTTACCCATTCATCAGCTGGTGGACATTTAGATTGTTTCTAATTTCTGGCTATTGTGACTAAGCTGCTATAAAGTACAAGTCTTTGTATGGACATGATTTCATTACTTTTATAAATACCTAGAAGTGAGATGTGGGTCTTATATTAAGTTTATGTTTAAATTAAAAAAAAAATGGTCATACTGTTTTCCAAAGTGATGGTATCAACTTGCATTCCTACCAGCAGTGTTTAACATTTCTTGTTCTTCCACATCTTTCACAACACTTGGTACTGTAAGTTTTCAAAATTTTAGCCATTCTACGGACATAGTAGTTTCTAATTAAAGTTTTGATTTGCATTCTGCTAATGAGTAATGATATTTTTTTTCATGTGCTTATCTTCCACTGATTTATCTTCTTTAGCTGTTCCAATCTTTTGCCTGTTTAAAAACTGGGTTCTTTGACTTCTTGTTAATGAGCTGTAAGAAGTCTTTATTGTCATAGAAGTCCTTTAGAAAATATGTGATTGGCAAATCTCTCTCAGTTGGTCGCTTGACTTTTCATTTACTTAACTGTCTTTTGACAGCAAGTTTTCTAATTCGATTAAAGTTTTCTTTTGCTTTTTATGTTATATCTAAGAAATATTTATCTAAACAAGGACACAAAGATTTTCTTCTATTTTTCTCCCCTAGAGGTTTTAGCTTTCATGTTTAGGTCTATGATTTACTTAAGAGTTAATTTTTCTGTATATGGTGTGAGTAAAAACAAAAGTTCATTTTATTTCTTTGAATATAAGTATATAATTACTCCACAACAATTTGTTGAAAGGACTATCTTTTCCCTATTAAATTATCTTGGAACCTTTGTCAACCATCAGCTGACTGTACATGTGTGTGTTTACTTATAGACTCTGTTCGGTAGTACCACCAGTGTCTTAATTACTGTAGCTTTACTTCTTGTAACAAAGTAGTATAAATCCTCCAACTTTATTCTTCTTTTTTCAAAATTGTTTTGGTTATTCTAGGTCTTTGCATGTCATATAAATTTTAGAATCAGCTTGGCAATTTCTCCAAAAAGACCTACTGGGATTTTGATTGGAACTGCATTTAATTGACATATTAATATTTAATTTTCTACCCATAAATATATCTCCCCATTTAGACTTCTTTCTCTCAGCAATGTTGTATTCTTAAGTATCTTTTACATATTTGCTAAATTTATCCCTTAACACATCAAGTTTTTTTATTCTACCATAAATAACATTAATTTTAAAATTCAATTTCTAATTGTTCATTGACATCATACAGAAATATAATTGACTTTTGTTATGCTGACTTTGTATTCTGCAATCTTGTTAAACTCATTTATTTTTGTAGCTTTTTCTGTACTTTCTTGAGATTTTTCTATATAGATGATTGTATCATCTGAGAATAAAAACCATATTACTTCTTTCCAATCTACATGCCTCTCATTCTTTTGATTATGCTTTTGTCTTTTATATCTTCATGATGACTAAACCCAGCACAATGTTGAATGGAAGTTGTGAAAAGTAGACATCCTTGCTTTGTTCCTGTTCTTAAGGGAGAAAACTCAGTTTTTCACACTATGTAAGATGTTCTTGTCTATAACTAGTTCAGTGTTTTTCCAACTTTATTTCTTTATTACCTCCCTCTGTCCATCACATAAAGAACCTTTTTAGACATTTTGTGTGTATGTGTAATTGTGCATCCTGCCCCATGAAACTTGAATACAAAATATACTGTATATGTTTATGTACTATGGCCATCTGGAAGGGCACAAACCATTGTAATATCTTACAATACCCCTGGCTCCAGCCAAGAACCAATTTTCACCCCTATAGAGAATGCATGATCTAGCTTTCTGACAATTTTGACAATGAATTTCCTATGTGTCTTGAGATAATTATATAGTTCCATTAATATAGTTAATTGCATTGACTAATTTCCGAATGTTAAACCAACCTTCCGTTAATGGAATAAACCCCATTTATATATCTGTAGATTTAAATTTGCTTAAATATTACAAAAGGTTTTTACATCTACGTTCATGAGAAACATTAGGTCTGTAGTTTTGCTTGCTTTCTTCATCTAGTTTTGATAACAGTGTAATGCTGGCTCCATAAAATGAGTTGGTTAAGTGTTCCCTCCTATTTTCTGAAAGAGTTTGTATAGAATTGGTATTATTTTCTCCTTAAATGTTTGGTATAACTTACTAGTAAAGGCATCTGGGCCTAAAGTTTTCTTTGTTAGAAGATATTCTAAACTACAAATTCAATTTTTTAATGTAAGGTTATTAAGGTTACCTAATTCTTCATGAAGGAACTTTGATTTTTTGTGTCTTTCATGGAATTTCTCCATTATATCTTTTTGTCAAATATTTCAGTATAATGTTGTTCATAATTTTATTGAATCCTTTTAATGTCTGAATGATCTATAGTGATGTCCCCTCATTCCTAATATTGGCAAATTGTAACTTCCCAGGATTTTTTTACTAGTTTTTTCAGAAATAAGTTTAGCTGTTTTAAGGATTTTTTCTTTTCTAATAGAGGTGTTTACAATTATAAATTCTCCTCTAAGCACTGCTTTAGGTGCACAACACAAATAATATGCTGTGTTTTAACCTTATTTCACAGTATTTTCACATTTCTCTTGTGATTTTTCCCTTTGATCCATGGGATATTTAGAAGTGTATTGTTTAATTTTGAAATATCTGGATCTTTCTAGCGATCTTTTTAATTTATTATTTTATGATCAGAGAAAATACTCTATATGATTTCAACAGCCTTAAATTTATTAAGACTTCTTTTATAACCCTAAATAAAATGTTTATAGTCTTTTTTGGTAAAAGTTCCATGTGAACGCAAAAAGAATATGTATGCTGCAATTGGATGACCTGTTCTGTCATTTGGGTTAAGTTGATTGATGGTGTGTTGTTTAAGTCTTTGATAGTCTTACTGATTTTTCTGTATACTTGTTCTTTCCATTGTTGAGAGGTGTTTGAAACTTCCTAGTTGTAGATACCTCCATTTCTCCTTTCAGTTTCATCAGTGTTTGCTTTATATGCTTTAAAGCTGATAATAAGTGAATAACTTTTAAGATTGTTATATCCCATTGATGAATCAAGCCCTTTATTAATATTAGATAATGTACCTATTCATATTAATATTCTTTGCTCTGAAATTTACCTGGTCTGACATTAATACAATTACTCCAAACTTCTTTTGAATAGTCTGAGTCATAATGTATCATTTTTCAACTTTTTACATTTTTTTAAATTAAAATTTACTGGGGGGGGTGATAGTAACAAAATCAAATAAGTTTCAAATGTATCATTCAACAGTAAGTTGTATATATATTGCATTGTGTATTCACCACCCAGTTAGATTTCCTAACATCTTTTTACTTTTAACCTACCTGTGTCTTCATTTAAAGTTTCTTGCAGATAGCATTTTAATTGCAAAAAACAATTTGACAATATCTTCTTTTTAATAAGTGTTTAGTCTATTCATATTTAATGTAATTATTTACATTGCTGGGTTTAAATTTACTATCTTGCTATTTGTTTTCTATTAGTCCCATTTTTAAATTTTGTTTTTCTTTGTTATTTTGAATTAACTAGTTTTTTATGATTTGATTTTTGTCTCCACCTTTGGCTTATTAGCAATACCTCTTTATTTTCCAGTGGTTACTCTGGGTTTGTAGTATCTAACTTATCACATTCTATCCTCAAATATTCTACCACTTTACATATAATAAATCTCTTAGAAAACTATGCTTCCACTTTTCCCTCCTTTCTTTTGTGCTGTTATTATATATTTCAATTTTATATACACTGTAAACCCTGTTACACATTGTTACTACTTTTAAACAATTATCTTTAAAGAGATTAAAAATAACAACAACAAAAAGTCTTTTATGTGTATCCACATTTACCATGTAGGTTATTCTCCATTTCTTTGTGTAAATCCAAATTTCCATGTCATTTTCTTCTGCTCAAATGACTACCTTTAACTTTGTAGTGTGAATCTGTTGCTTCTTTTCTCTTTATAACTGTTTTTCAGTAAGTTGATTATGATGAGCTTTGGTATAGTTTTCTTAACCTTTCTTCTGTTTGAGGTGTATTGTTGGATTTGTGGTTTTATTAACTGTCATCAAATTTGGAATTTTTTGGCTAATAAAGCCAAATTTTACAAATGCACAAATATTTTTGTCTCCGCCCTCCTATCCTTTCTCTTTCTGGAATCCCAATTATATGTTCAGTAGATTGTCTGATACTTTCTGTAGTTCAGCAAGACACTCTTCAAATAAATTTAAATCTTTCTTTTCCACATGCTTAGTTTTGGATAGTTTCTATGGCTATGTCTTCAAGCTCACTGTTTTGGTTCTTTTGCAGTGTTCAATTTGCTATTAATCCTAGTAGTGTTAATTTTTTTGAGATATTTTTCATCTCTAGAAGTTTCATTTGGGTGTTTTATGTATTTTCTATTTCTCTCCTCATCATTTTCATGTTTTCCTATGTCCTCTAGCATATTTATAAAATTTGTAATAGCTGCTTTAAGGTCCTTTTGCACTAATTCCATCACTACTGTCATTTCTGGGTTTGTTGCCATTGACTGATCCCACCCCCCCACCCCAGATTACTGGTCATAGTATTTTGCTTTTTTTGCATACCTGATAATTCTTGATTGAACACAGAGCTTTGTGACATTCACGTTTCTGAATATTAGATTTGTTGTAATCCTTTAGAGAAAGTTTGGTTTTAGTCTGGCATATAGTTAAGTAACTTGCAGATCAGTATGATCCTTCCAAGGCTTGCTTTACACTTTATTACAGTAGCTCCAGAGAAGCCTCTATTCTGGGACTAAATTAGACCCACAACTAAGGTGTTACCCTTTTGGACTCTACTCAGTGTCTCCTTTCTCTGGCTGATGGGTATACAAACTGCGAGTTCCATAAATTATTCAGTCGATTGCTTTCTAAAAGTTCTTTTTTGGGGCCCTGAGGAGTTTCATCTCATGCATATGAAGACCACTATACAGCCAAAAACTGAGGTGATCTCTGCAGATCTCAGTGTTTTCTCTCTATACAGCTCTGACCTCTTCAGTACTCTGCCTCGCTGTTTTCAGATTGATCTCTTTCTCAACTTAGTCAGATTGCCAAACTCTGTTTTAGTTGTCTTTCCTTGTGCTACAGCATGGAAACTGCCTCCAGGCAGTAAACTGGGACAATTGTAGTGTTCACTTTGTTTCTTCTCTTCTCATAGGAATCAGACTTATACTGCCTGTTGTCCAATGTCTGAAACTGTGGTTTCCTATTTTTTGCCTGGTTTTCTTGTCGTGTATGGCAGGAGGGCAATTCCTGTAGCAATTTATCATTCATAGATAGAAGTGGAATATCTAATAGCTACTTACCATGTAGTGCCTAGTGGGTGTCAGGCCCTGTGCTAACCATTTTCCATACACTATTTCATTTAAACCTTGCAACAGAGCTGTGAGAGAAGTACCCACATTATCTTTGCTTTATAGATAAGAAAACTGAGGCTCTGAGGGGTTAAGTAACTAGCCCAAGATACCATAGTTGGTGTAATAAGATGTGGAAGTAGGCTTCAAATCCCAGTAGCCTAGGCTCTAAACCACTGTTATGACAGTTAAACTTATCTCTGAGGGGGGAAAAAGTGAAGAGATCAAGAAGCAAGGAAGATTCTTGGTACATAAGATAAAGCAAGAACAAAGGTAAGCAAAGGATTTGAATAGACATTCCTCCAAAGATAAACATAGGGCCAAAAAGCACATGAAAAGATGATTAACAGCATTAGTCATCAAAGAAATGCAAATCAAAACCACATAACAAGATACTACTTTACAGCCACTATGATGGCTGTAATAAAAAAGACAGATAACAAGTGTTGGTAAGGATGTGGAAAAATTGAAACCCACATATATTGCTGGTAGGATTAAAAAATTGTGCAACTACTTTGGAATACAGTTTAGCAGTTCCTGAAAGGGTTAAAATAGCACTGTCATATGACCCAACAATTCCACTCCCAGGTATATAATCAAAAGAATTGAAAACATGTTCACAAAATAGCCAGTGTACAGAAGTTCACAGTGGCACTTTTCATAATAGCCCAAAGTGGAAATAATCCATTGATTGATGAACGGATAAAAAAATGTAATATACTCATACAATGGAATATTATTTGACAATACAAATGAATGAATTACTGATATGTGCTATAACACAATGAAACTTTAAAACAATATGCTAAGTGAAAGAGGCCAGTCATAGAAGGCCAAATATTGTATGATTCCATTCATGACATGTATAGAAAAGGCAAATCTATAGAGACAGTAAGTAGATTATGGTTATCAAGGGCTGAGGGAAGGGAGGAATAGGGAGTGATTGCTAATAGGTTTGAGGTTTTCTTTTTGGAGGGATGAAAATGGAATTAGATAGTGGTGACAGCTGTACAACCTTGAGGATATACTGAAAAACTAAATTGTATACTTTACAATGGTGAGTTTTATGGCATGTGAATTCTATCTCAATAAAGATGTTATTTTAAAAAAAAGGATGATGCACAATCACTCTTTCTTTGATTGTTTTAGCCTTCCAAATTTGGCTGAAGTACTGGCAATTGTAAAAAATGAAGCTAAGCAGCTAAAGACAGGGCAAAAACCCATTCTACTTCAATTTCCAAGTGCCATACTTCCATTGCCAGGTTACATAAGAACTGCAAAGTACAGTACTTGCTTACCACTACGTGGACGGCTTTTCCTGAGCCTATAACAGTCAAGGCAGACCCCAAAGCCACATTTGCGACAAACCCAGTGGATGTTGAAGAGAGTTGTTTCACATACATCACACATCTCCCGTACGCCACGTACTGCTCGCTTCCATGCCACTTTCTCTGGTGGAAAGAGGAAGAGAAATACTGTTGGCATTGACCATCCTCAACAACAGCAAAAGACCCCAAATCCACTGATTCCTACTCGTCATTTTGTCCAGCAATAATATTGAAGAGTTTGTGAACTGTGTGTCTCTACACTTGTAAGAGAAAGAAAATACGTGAATTTCTAATATTTCTGAACAAGTGTCAATAGTGAATGAATGTCTCATATGCTGCCACTTCTAATACCGTAAAACTTTCAATTTAGGCAAGTTTGAAATAACAGGATTCTTCTTTTGAAATGTGGAACATACTTTCATTGTACAATTCTGCTTAGCTAGAAATAGGATCTAGCATCTCACAGACATAGAAATATCATAAATGTCTGAATGTGGGTTCTAGGTGTCAAACATTATACCCAGTAGCACTTCATCTATGCATAAATCACAGAGTATAGCTTACTAATATAAACTGGTTCAAAGCAAGCTGAAATTATTCAGAGTGAACTAAACCCAAACAGGGATCAACATGCATATTATGGCAGCTGTGATATAATTTCACAAAAATGAAAGGCAAGCAAGGAAGGAGTTTTTGGTTAAGTGCCAAAAAACGGAAAAGAGGTCTGATGGATAGAGTTAGGGCCTCCTATACAGTTTGCTAGAAAAAGAAGTCTTATCATTCACTAATTCATTTATAGAAAATGCCATTTGCCACTACTTCCACTCCTCCCTTTAAGCAAAAGTAAACGTAAGTTTCAACTAGGAGTGCCTGGAAGACGAGCCAGAGGATGCCTTACGGTGTGGCTCCACCATCATCATGGCCTCCTTCTCGGACATCACAAGCTGGCAGAACTGGTCCCCAACGTTGGCCAGGATGTATTTTGAGGTTTCTAGGTCTATTCCTTCTGCTAGAGAAGAAGAGGGAATCCACAGGTTCATGGCATCAGGGTCACTTTGCTGGGGACTCAGAAATCCCTCCACACGGAGTACCCCCTTTCGAGTGAAGATCAACCTGAGACAAGAAGTTAGTCGAACAAATGGTAAGCATAGCAGCCATGCAAACTAAGACACACCCATATCCTAGGACCTAAAAGAAATCAAATGAGACTGTACAGGAATCAGGCTGAATTAAGAATTTTCACCACACTGACCAACAAAGTAGATTCTTTATACTAAGGTTTGTTAATACTTAGTAGGTCTGGGTTCTTTAAAAAGCTGTCCCAAGAAATGGCTACCACTTTATCCATCCACTGAGTATATATACATCTACGCCCATATTACTAGATGTGACCAGAGAAAAACACACAGAGCCATGCTCACTGTCACACTTTAAGTTCATGCCCTTAATATTGCTTGGTAGTCACAGTACAGTTTCCTGGTGCACTCCCTCTCCTAGATGCCTGTTTCCTATCCCATCCTTTCTTTTTAAACCTCCAATATTATTTCCCCATGAAGACCTTGCTAAGTATTCCACTGAAAAAATACAAGTAGCCAGAAGAGAACTCCCATAAACTCTCACTGCCATACTATCACACCTTCCTGTAACTGGGCCCATGTACTCCATCTGATCTTCTGCTACAATGAATGACCTAGGTCCCAGCAAAGCCGTCTCCCCACGTCTGCTCTATATCCTATCCTCTCACAGACATCCCTCTACTAATTCTCTTCTATATCATCTTTTTTCCTCTCTGCTGATTTACTTCTGTTGGTATTTGAACTTGCTATCATAAAAATCCTCTCAAAATTTCTATCTCAAAAATCCTCAACCCCACACCCTCTTCCACTTATTTGCTTGTTAGAGAAGTTTCTTGAAAAAGTTGTCTATATTGATTGTCCCAGTTTTTACTTTTTCTTAATCCACTCTTGTTATGCTTTCCCCCACCAACCTACAAGGTCATTCCCTTGTTAAATCTAATGGTCACTTTCAGTCCTTATTTTTACCTGACCCTATCAGCAGCATTTGCCATAGTTCATTGCTCCTTCCTGGAAATACTTTCTTCAGGTGTCTTCCAGGATATCACATTGGCTGTCTTTCTCTGCCTCTTTACTAGTTCCTCTTCACCTTTCCTATCTTTAAATGTTGGAAAGCTCCAGAACTCAGCCCTTGGATTGCTTCTCTTCTCTGTCTACACTGATTCCTCACATGATCTTCATTAGACTCACTTAGTGACATCCAAATTTTTACCTCCAGTATAGACCTCTTCTCTCAGTTCTAGAGTTGTATATCTAGCTGCCCTTTCAACATCTCCATCTGGAAATCTAATGAACAACTCATACTTAACATGCCCAAATTAAAATCCCCCATTTTCCTCTCCAACCCCGCTTTTCCCTGAGAAATCTCCTTATCAGTAAATGGAAATTCCATTCTAGTTTTCAGGCCAAAAGCCGTAGATTCATCCTTGACTCCTTTCTTTCATATTTCGCAGAAAATCATATGGGCTCTATCTTCAAAATATATCCTTAATCCAACAACTTCCCATCACCTCTATCACTACCTCCCTGCCCCCTAAGCCACTATCATTTCTCACCTGGATAATTCCAACAGCTTCTTCTCTCTGCCTTCACCTCAACGTAATCTATTCTCAAGAAGACTGTCACAGTGCTCCTTTAAAACATTCATCAGTGTCACTCATCAGCTCAAAACCTCCAATGACTTCTTATTCAGCATAAAGTCAAAGCCCTTAGGGGAGCCCTTAAAATCTGTACACATCATTAACTCTTTGACCTCAACTCCCTTCCTTCTTACTTAATCTATTTTAGTCACCCTAGCTCCATAAACATAATAGGTATATTCCAGCCTCAGGACAGTTGCTCTTGTTGTACCCTCTATCTGGAATACATGTCTCCCAGAAAAATGTGTGGCTTACTCCCTCACCTTCTTCAGGTCTTTTACTCAAATCTCTTCTCAAATAACCCTATTTAAAACTACAGACTTTCTAGCCTTCTCTTTCTATTTTTTTCTCATAGTTAATATTAGGTGATATACCATATATTTAATTTTCTTCCCCACTTATTGTCTGCCTCCCAAACTAAAATGTAAACCTCTCAAGGGCTGGAATTTGATGGTTTTGTGCACTGCTAATCTCAGTGTCCAGAACGATGACTAGCATACATTATGTGCTCAATAAACATTTGCTGAATAAGTGAATTCACACCATGTGGATAAACCATTTGGATTTATTTTCAAAATTAAAGACCCTTAAAAGATCATTTATAAGAAATTCCTCTCCTAAGTTCATCGAGCATAAGAAAAGTGGCTAAATAGCTATTGTATGGTAAAGGCAGGGAATATTCCTAGGATTTATCAGTTATCTAATTCAAAGATGATTCACGTATCTCCTAATCTTATATCCCCTTCTTCTAGGGATTCAAGTTACTGATTTCAAATGGAATCCAAGTTAGGATTAAATCAACATAGCTGAGGAGCTGGCAGCTGAGACGGTTCAAATTCAATTCTTCAAGGACAAAGCCACATGTCATTTCCCAATTCAAACAACTAACTAGCTACTACGGTCTAGCCACAGCACAGACTCTGAGAGCAAAGGGGTAAGAAAAACAAAGAGAAAGATAGTGTGATGTTTACTGATTCAGGGTAACAATGGGAGTTACATATCACTAATGGAAACTAAAAAGGACACAAAAAAAGTCTGGGTACCTCCGGAAGTGAAAGAAGCGGCAGGCAACAGTGGAATCATCTTGCTCCTGTTCCTTAAATTTCCGATACCGCTCCAGGCGGCACTCACGACACTTGTGCAGGTGAGGGGCTACATTGATGCATGACCCATCCTGCAGGAAGGGCTCTCCGGATTGCTTTAGTTTCTTCACTTTGCTTACATCTTTCAGGACTGACTGGCCAACTGTGGCAAGGGAGGGAGGAGAAATGGTTGGTCGTGACAGGTATAAATGAGACTCAATGAACATGATCCTTTTGAGGACAGTTGTCCTGACCTGGGCCACTCTTTGCACTGCTTGGGCATGTGCCCATCAGGTCCATCCGTGACAAAAAGGGAGCAGAGAGAGCAAAGAGGCTTCATTTGGGAGCTAAGGACCACAGAAAATTTGTGGGAGGTGCCCCACTACAGTGAAACAACTCTGGGCATGGGTGAGGAAAACCCAAGGAGAAAAATGGTAGCCATCGGCTATCTAGCTATCTCTAGCCCCTCAGGATATAACTGTTCAACTAATCATGGGATAACAGCTCCTAATGACAACAGCTACTTTTATCACCAGACTATTTTTTTTTTTACCATCAGCTCTTACACACTTCTGGACCATAACCTCACACCATAGGACTTAATGGCTTTGGAAGGCATTGCAACCTTTTACATGTGCCAGAGAGAAGCAATGTGAGGGGTGATTCTTTTTGCTTTAAGTCAGTGAAAGGCTGCTACATGAAAATGGAGACCAATACTCAGTAACTTCCCTGAAGTAAATTAAAGAGGATAGGCTAAAGAGTAGAAAAGGATGAGAAAAACCCCAAGGAAAGTTCCTGACCAAACAAACTACCAAGAAGATCAAGGATCTTCCTTTGTGGGATTACCATTCACCAGGACAGAAACTGTTTACAGTGCTGATGTAGACACAATTCTGCCCTGAATCAGGTCTGATGAGGGGGTCTTTGTTAGGCCCTTTTGGCTATTAATTCTAAGAGATTATAGAACTTTCCATCACAGGGAGGGTCTCTGCCGCCCAACGGCATGACAGGCATTTGAAGCTAGTGCCAGAGCCAATCCCATGTACAGCCCCAGCAGGATCACCTTTCAGGGGTGCGGTCCGAGGCCGGCCCTTGGGGGCCTGCTTCCCTTTGCTTTTGCCCAGCAACAGCTCAGCACTGCGCTCCCCATTGGGGCCCAGCTTCCCCATCAGGTGCTCTGGAATCCCCTTCAGGCCAGTCTTGGCCTGCAGCTGCTCCTCAGAGTCGCTCAAATCTGACAGGTCACTGTTGGTGCTGGAGTCCGAGTCCTGTCTGCAAGCCAAGCTTCGTTCATCCAGTGAGAACCTTTTCACAGCTTCAAAAGGAGCTTTGTTCTCCTGTGAAAAATCTGCTGGGGAGGACAGAAAGCTGCCTGAGTGCCTGCCAAAGACGTTACTAAAGGTTTTGAGGAGGGGATTGTCCTGCTGCCCGGGCCCCACAGTTGGCCTCTCCTCTGTGGGGCTGGAGGAGAGAGTAGGCATCTCAATGGGCTGGATGAGGCTGCTGGTGGGTGAACTAGAACGGCCATTCCCCATGGCAGAGAGGCTCGAACCCCCGGTGGTAAGAGCTGAGCCCAGAACACCAGACACCAGTTTGGAGGAGTCAGTTGTGATGAAGAGGGTTTTCTTCTTTGCTAAAGATGCCGAATCTGAAGAGGAGTGAGACTCGGACCAGCTGGGTGCTGCCTTGGAGGTGACAGTGGTAGCAGAAGAGCTACTTGATGCCTGAGATGCAAAGCTGCTGAAAGGATTATGTTCAACTTTCTCCACAAATGCCAAGAATGGGTTAGAGGGCTCTTCTCGGGATAGTTTAGGGGGCTGTAAAAATAGATTTTCATGACTCTCTGGGGTACGGGCATTAAGGAGGCTCCGTGGGAAGGCTGGTGTGAGGGTGGGCATGGACTCTGCAGGCACTTTCCGGTCCACAGAGCTGCCAGCCTTAGAGCCTGATTTAGTGTCTGCTCCAAGAGTGGATCTGCCTTTACACAGGCTCTCAAGGCTTTGTTTGAATGAATCTCGACTGGAGGAATCATCAGTCAAGCTCTCTGAAACGGTAGTGAAGTAGTTACTGGTGGGTAAAGTTTGGGACATGCATTGAAAAAACAAGTTTTTGGAGAGATCAGAGTCTTTCTGAGACTCTGGTGCAGAGCTACTGCCAAAAGAGAAGCCCAAAGGTTTGTTTTCTGTAGCTAGAACCCCATTGGACTGGCTCCTTCCACTTCCAAAAGTCAAAGGTTGTGATAAACTTGGGAGAGACGCTCCAAATCCAGAAGAGGCCAGAACAGAATTTCTTGAATTCTGAAAAGAAGATAGCTTGAGTTAGTGATGCTGGTTTCTCTTGATAACCTTATGATCTCTTTCTTGGACTTAGGCAAACATTTCCTATGGGTCAATCAACTTTTCTCTCCTGCAATCCTATAAAAACTGTTCTTGTAACCAGATTTCACCAGCATTAGGGAAGAAACCTGCCACAGACTACACAGAGAGCATCTTTAGTAAGGTGAGCTAGAGACAGCAGGATGTCATTCATCCTGCCACTCCCTTGGTTGTTAGCCAACTGGATGTCACAGCACTAGGAAGCCGTGGAGGCTTCTTAGTATCTATGTAGAAATAATGACTCCACCAGGCAATTGGTGAAAAGAATTCCTGATCAGACATCAGCTTTTACTTTGAAATATACCAAATGACCATGTAATATTAATCTATCTCAATGACCTTAGGGGCTACTGTTAAAGTTTTGATTTATATAAGCTATTGCAAATTTCTGACCTTACAAAAGTGACTCCAGCCCCATGACAAGCCCATTGTACATTAAGAAAAACATCCTTTTATTAGTCTAAAACTCCTGAAAATAGAGCTTTTTGGAATTAGCCATTTATTTATGGGTCCAAGTCAATCTACAAGTTGAATATCTATTTCAATTAAAGTTAGACCTAAAGATGCTAAATTAAAGAAAGCACAATGGTTTCTTTAATGGTTGTGTTATCATTAGGATATAACAAGTCCCCAAACAGGAAAAGTGTGGTTATGATATACCCACCTAACAAAAGCATTCAGCATAACAAACTGGATAATGAAAAAACACTTTCCTTTTTCTACCTCAAAAATGTTAACCTCTGCAAATGAATAAAGAAGAGTGTGTGCATAAAGAAGGGTATATATTATATACCCCTATACAAACACAAGAACATCCAAAGGTAGGTATGAGCACTTAGGCAATACGTGTTAATTTAATAAAACGCAGATCCTAGCACTTGACTAATGATCCATTGATTACTAAAACCAAATTAACCTTCAGGTAGTAGAGATCCCTAAACATTAACTTTAAAACACTGGAAATAAAAATGATTCCATGACTGCTTAATGGATAGTGTTTCCTTTTGGGGTGATAAAAATTTCTGTATGTAGACAGTGGTGATGGTTGCACAACATATGGATGTACTAAATGCCATGGTACTGTACTCTTTAAGTGGTTAAATGGTAAATTTTATATGTCACTTTACCACAACTATAAAAAAAGTTCCAGATAAACAAAACGGCTATGTTAAAAAAAGGGGGCAGTGTTAATTTACTTAAGGTAGTCTTTAAATATGTAAGAGGCATCTACATTAAAACTTTCCTTGAGGGAGGCATAGAGGTACAAGAACAAGGGAGGCCACCAGTTGACAGCTGCTAGAGAGACAGTTCCAGGGCATTTTAGAGTTCATTATGTTTTCTTTTCCCTCTCACTAAGGGACAACCACTGACTTAAATCCCTTCCCAACAACAAAAAAAGAGAGAATAGACAGACACAGCCCTAGGCTTTGCAGTTGTTCCACTAGCAGGATTTGGCCAGGAGCCTTGACACCTGCATGACTGCAAAGGACCAGCATGGTAGCTCAGGTTTCACTACTAAAGTTACCCTTTAAAAATAAATACACACATGAATAAAGAACAATTTGGATGGTCTTTCATTTTCCTTCAAATGATTAAATTACAAATCCTTTTCTTATAAGAAAGTGATGACAAGCTGATTTCAACTAAATTTTTAGGGCAAGAAATTTTCTGGGGGCTGTGTCCCTATTTTAGATTTGATATCATAATGGAAACATCCATTTCTACATTTTAAAATCCTATCTCAAGGAGAATACACAGGTTGACACATTAGCAAAATTACCGAAAGTAATCTTTCTCCAATCTGTTTGGAAAATGTCCTTTGAATCCACATTTCATCAATTCAGCTTTGCTACTCTCAAGAACAGCAGTGTTTAGTGGAACTCTTCTTATAGCATGTAAAATTTGGTCTATTTTGTAATCCCCAATTATATCCATACTGCCTTAACATGGAGATAATTTTAATTAATTTGAGCACTATGATGACACACACACTGGAAATCCACATAAGATTTTCACCTAGTTCTCTTGAGAATGCTGGTCAACTAACAGAGGACAAATCATGAACAGTGTGAAATTTGCATTCCTAGGCCTTCTTCTCTTCTGCCCTACTCCCGCTGCACACTAGGGATTAACAAATTGCATTTTCTAGGGAGGGGAAAAAATCAGATGAAATGTATATGCCATGTTTTATCTGGCATTTCTATACCTAAAATGATTCCATTATAGGACGTGAGCTCCTTCGAATAGGTATTTCAATTCTTTGTTTGTAATATACAGTACTTAGCACACAGTAGTTTCCTATACATAATTCAAAAAATCATTTAGTCTATCTTTGTATTTTATATTCCAGCTTGGAAAAAATATGACTAGCATTATAAATATTCTGGTGACCAAATTAAGAGTCATAACTAATTCTGATATTGTTTCAAATTTGATTATGGAACTAACTTAATGTTAATTTGTAATTAACAAAAGTTTCAGCAACGATATACATGCATATTAGGATAAATAGTAAGCTGGATACTACTGTGAGTTAATTCCATCAAATTTTCCAGATAAGGCTTAAAAAGATTAAGTTAGGAAAAAAAATTTATGGCCATATGCAATCATAAAAAAGCCCAATCTCAAGGGAAAATATCATAGAAAATTATGAACTAAAACATGGCTTGGTATAGAAGCTTTCACACAGCCTTATTATAGTGTTGACTACCAACACTGTAATCCATTAATCTTGCCTCTCATAGGGCTGGTGGAGGCTCAACAACCACCAGAACTAAACAGATAACTGAATTAAAAAGATTTCCATCAGATCTATTTTAACATCTCATTAAATTGGGCTGTATCATCAGTTTTGATTAGCCTACCTGTTTAGGTGACTTAAGATCTGATAAAGTTATTAAAATATACACATTTGCCCAATGACAGTAAAGTATACTTCACAGAGTTCGACTTAAGCACATCTCAGAAATACTCCTTTCCTGTGGCATTTCAGATGCCTTTTAATGTGTTCCCAACAAAGTAGGGTGAAAGAGTGAACCCAAATCTTGCAAATCTGCCCCTGAAACAACTCACCTCTCCTGGGGCCTGCGACCGGCTGTCTTTCTGTTTTCTGGCCCAGTCCCTGATGCAAGGCCAGTGTCTGAGATCCTCACCGTGGTTGGGGTAGAGCTGGCAGTAGTGACCACAGCTGCTGAAGCCACCATGCCCTGGCCAACTTGTTCCAGTGTTTTTCCTGCCTCTTTGCTTTCGGCTCCACCCACCTCTGGGGTTAAAGGTGTCTGACCTGTGGTTGCAGAATATGGAGTAAAAGGTACAGGTGTGTCCCCACCTACAGGCTCATCCTGCACCACCAGAGTCCTGCCGTTTTCTTTGGTGTAAGTGGCAAAGCGAATGTTGCGGTTAATCTGGGGGACAAATGTAGTCGGTGGTTGCTTGGCTCTCTGATCCAGCCCTGGCTCTCCACTGGCATTCCCTCCTTTCCAGGGACCTCGGCTTGCCTCACCTCCATCGTTCCCATTACTGTCTACTTCACCCCTGTCTCCTTTTAATTTCTTTGATGCAGGGTCACACCCAGAGTCCGAAGCACTTTTTCTCCTCCGGCCATCTTTCCCCTCTATGCTCTCTCTTTTCTTCTTTCCTTTGGAAGATTTTACTGCTTTTAACGTACCCCCCTACAAAACAAAATTCGAAAAAGATTTATTACAAGGGACTTTCCATTTGCGAAAACCATAAACCATTAGCTCTTTCCCATCTCTAGTAGCAGAAAATCACAGCAGGCACAGATTGCCAAATTCCAAAGCTGGCTCTAAGACATCCCCTTTGTCAAAAAGCTCAAATCTTCCAGTGACTCAATTTATACACACATATTCAACATAATGGTTACTAGAGATGAACTCACTTGGCAAACCTTCTCTTAAATAAAGTGCACTACTTCCTTAAATGGACTTTTTTGAAGGTTTTAAAAATTTGTGGAATTTCTTTTACAGAATAGAACACAAAGCTAGGCTGGGAGTTCATTTGCTCCTTGATATTTATCTCCTTGTTTGACAGAAACAGACATTTCAAATACTGCAATATAAAATCTCCTCCTCCAGAAGTCACTAAAAACTGGTGACAACAATAAGAAAACCAACATTTGTGAGTCTGTGACCAAAGGAAAAGTGAGCCCAACAAAGACAGGTTCGGATTGCTCTTAAAGACACTATAAAGACACACAAAAAATCTCCAGATCTTATTTCAAAGCAAACAGCAAAAAAGTCAGGCTATTATAGCCCAGTCAAACCTCAGCTTATCCAATAATTTCAGCCTATCTAATGATATCTTACTTGTGCCTTATTTGAGAGGCCAGATAACCTTAAAAGATAAAGGGCAATTCCTATCTTATTCTCTAAGGACAAAGGGCGGGAGGGCTTAGGACACAGCTAACATTCCTTCAAGCAACCTTTATGCTGAAAGAACTTGTATCTGAAACATATTCAGACTGGTATCCCATCTTGAAGCAAGTATTCTTTTTAGCTTTATTCAGATAACTTTCAGATAGTTTAATCTGATGATAATGTGTTGACGTGGCAATAAGCTAGTGACACACAGTTATTTAGCCATTAATATTTACTAATTTAATAAATCAACCCTTACTGCCCTTAAATATTTATAGTCTTTGTGCACTTCTGTACCTCTGTTGTAATTATTATTATAGCTATTATAACAAACTTTTTCAAATTTTATTTCTTTTGCCAGTTTTAGTTCTTATATTTTTTTATTCTTTGTTGCTTTCATTTTCATCTTTTCTCCTTTAATTTCCTTCCATAACTTTTAATCAAAGCTCAAGATTTCTTTGTTTCCCCATACTTTTGGTAATATTAATCTAAGTTTCTAAATCTTTCATTCAAGAACTATTTCTGTTTGCTAAGAATTGTTTTAAAACTTTTTTTTTTATCTCTTCTTCAACCTCTATCACCACCCAGTTGTAAACTACAGAAATATGATCAGTGAAATCTCTCCTTTCTTGCTCACTCATTCAAGACGAGGTGACCATGGATCTCTAAGAAGGGTTACTGTAAAACCTGGCAGGACTGTCAATAATAATTATGCTTTTCTATCTACCTAAAAAGATAGTCGCATCATGGCAAAATTAAAAAGGGAAGAATCAACATCTGCTGCTGAAAAACGCAAATCTCACCTGTAACTCATCTGGCCAACCTGACTCAAAGCAACCTCCCTGAGCAACAACTCTCATATATGTTTTACTTATGGTGAGCTACTCACATGTGAGTGGACAGCCTAGGACAC
The DNA here is from genome assembly GCA_003508835.1 of Eonycteris spelaea. NCBI lineage: Eukaryota > Metazoa > Chordata > Mammalia > Chiroptera > Pteropodidae > Eonycteris > Eonycteris spelaea. The sequence continues at coordinate 9,075,478 of PUFA01000039.1, forward strand.
TGAGACCAGTTATATCTAGCCAGGCGAATAGTACCTGGCACAAAACAGTTGATTACTAAATAAATGAAATAAGAAAGGGAAGGAAAAAAATGGGGCCCAATACACCATCATCAAAGTAACAGGTGTTTTCAGCTATGTAAACATAATCAAGAGATTTATCTTATTTGTAGCCAAGATAGCAATATTACAGAGGTGCTAAGAGACTATGGAAATATGCGCACAGCCAGTCAATGCCCTACTGAAGGAAAACCACACTGGATTCCTTGATTGGTTTAGGCACTGATTTATAATGTACCTTTTTGGGGGGCTATAATTTTGAATGAACCAAGAGTTGGCCTGGGTCACAGTTATAGAGTAATCCACTGTGTGCTGAGCACTGACTAGGCACCTGTCTGATTTGATCTTCTTGGGATACAGAATTTCAGACTCCCTTGGAGCTCACTACCATCCAATGGAAAGAAAAAGAGGATGTAGCTTCTCCTTTATTTCTTATTACTGAGTAGGTCATGAATATTATTACTGCTTTTTATAGCTTTAACTGTCTACTGTATCTTTAAAATATACCTATCCTAAAATAATGTAAGAAGAAATAGGCTGTGGATTTTAAAACGGCTAAGCAACACAGCCATGATTAAAAGGGTTTACTCGGACTAGGTCTCTTTCTTAAGACTATCCTCCCTTAATTAGATAAGACTGTGGAAAAAGCAAGAAATGTACAGTAAGTAGCCAGACCTCAAATCCAAAGGGCATCCCATAGATAACACACACATCAAGAATCAACATGATAACATAATGCAAGCTCATGAGTCTGCTCAGAGACTCAGTCCATTACTGTACCTCGCTCTGCGGTGTCGAATTATCCATCAGCATCACATGAATCAGTCTGGGATCTACAGACTTGATCTCACCACTCTACAGTAGGAGCAGAATAACATAATATGAAAAGGGGAGAGGAGAGATTTAAAACCTCGTGAACAAAGGACATAATTACGTATTTTTCTAATCTATGTAATTATCTCTTTATTTGTTTCTACTCCTCTATTAGAATAAAGCCTCCACCAGAGCAGGATCTCTATTATCTTACTCACTTCTAGTGTAACAATATTTGAAACAAGGTCTGGACAATGGTAAATATTCAAATATTTGTTAAATGCCCAAGGGCTATTTTTGGGATATTAATTTCAAATTTTGCATCTCTAAAACTTTCCTATGCTATACATTACAGAAAACAAAAACCTTCAGAACCAATAATTATTAAAAGCACCACTTTATCATTGAAGAATAAAAGCTTTCGGGAGAGGCCAATTTTACATTGTCAGATTTAATGTACATATCCTTTGACCTCGCATTTCCACACCTAGAAATTTATTCCAATAAATAATGTGAAACAATGTACAATAATATATGTTCAAGAATTTCACTGGGACATTATTTGAATTGGCGCAAATGATGGCAATGATTTAAATGTCCATCAGTGGGGAGGTAGGCAGGGTAAAAAAAAATTAATTTAAATCATTTCTTCAATTAAAAAAAATAAATTAAAAAAAATAAAGTAAATGTCCATCAATTTTAGACTAAATTAGTCATGATATATCCATTCAGTGGAATATTATGCCTCTATTTTAAAAGGACAAGGCAAATTTCTATACATATTTACAAATAAAGATGTTATTTAAAAAGTAAATTATAGAACTATAGATATATGATCCTATCTGCTAATAAAGTATATATTTATATAATTATCATACAAATAGATAACATATAAATATTACACACATGTGGTCTTTGGAAGAATATATACCAAACTGTTAATGGTGATTACCACTGGGGGTAGTGATATTTGCCTAGGAGAAGGGATAGCTTTCAATATCTACTTTATATATGTGTACTGTCTAAAATTTTTAAATGAAAATTTAATAATTATTTAAAAACGCATGAATAAAATCACTTATGTGTATATTACAAGTGACTGCTAACATCAAGTCTGAAACCAATTCAAAGGTATATAAACATATATTTATTTGCCTCAAAACACTCCTCTATTGTTTTTCCTACACAATTCTTCAGGTAGCTCTAGATGCTATGTTTTTTCTGTTTACTTCATTAAAAACAATTAACTTTTTCAGTATCTAAAGGAGAGTGGCATATTACAAAAGCAAATATTGACTAGACTTTTAACTACTACTAACCTTTATGAAAATAATAAAATGATAATACCACTTCACATTTGTATATCATTTTACAGATTTCAAAGCACTTTCAAATACAATATTTTACTTCCCAAAACAGTGCTGGGAGGTGTGTGGGGGGTGGGGAGGTACCTAATTACCTCTAATTTCCGTATAAGAACAGTGAGGTTATTTAAGAAAGTTGACCAGCCTTGCTCGAGGTCATATAATCATTAAGTGATAGAGACAGAGATGGAACCAGAGTCTTCTTACACAGGTGAAGTGCTCCCTTTCTCTACACCACCCACTCACTGTAAGGGGATGGATGGATCTTAGACGAAATAACACAGGGCCTCACCTCAGTGACAGATACCTCCATAAGACGGGTGATGGAATCTTGATGGCTTACAACACCGTAGAGCCAGCTCTCTTCCCCCTCTGGCTGGTACACTTTGACCCTGTGACCCTGAACACTATAGGGACCTAAAAGAAAGAATGGCCAGTACTGAATATTTCTGGCTAAGCTATAGTTTTTCATAATTGTTTCTAAAAGCAGAAGGAAAACTATGGCGTAAATATCTGGTACTTTTAAGTCCTCTTGCATGGAGTTGAATAAAAGAGCATTTTCAGATTTAACACACTAAGCAATTTAAAAACAAACAAAAACAGTTTTTCCCAGTGACCTTTGTAAATTCAGTTTATTTAGAGATTTCTTAGAACCTCCCAGGCCTCTGGTTCCACTTTATTTCAATCTTACAATTCTGGAAGTTATACAGGGAAGAGAAAGGAAACCTACAAATCAAAAACTATTGGTGGTATAAAAATATACTTGGATCTGACATATACACAAAAAAAGTGGGGGTCCAGTCAGTTGAATGTACTATTTAGTTAAGCGACCATAGGAATATCTATAACTATTTATACTCTGCGATCTGACTTTCAACAACAGTAGGTGCAGAGTTCAATTTAGGCAGTTTCAGGTCTCTGCACTAATAATAGTCTGAACAAATATAGCACCTGTCTTCCTAGGAACACAGAGTTTCAAAGATATTACTTTATCAGCTGGTAACGTTACCCTGCAATTTCAGCTAGCCTTCCAAGGACAGTTTCTCTCTCTTTCATATCTTATACATTTGAGTCTATATAGCTAAATCATTACTTATTTTAAATGATCTCTCAGAGCTCTAATTAAGTTTCCTTAATTTTCTATCCATTTTCATATACATCTCCACCTCTTATTCCATCTACTTGATTTTCTTCTCTCTGCTATCAAATTTTCCTCACATTCTTTCTTCCCCACATCTTGATTATTAAGTATCATTTTATCCTGATACTCTCATTCCCTAAATAGATCAGTGTTCCTACCTTTACCTGCTTAGATTTAGTTTGACAAGAGAACCAAGGACCCTATCTCACTGAAAATCATGATCATGATGAGGTTCAGAAAGGAAGAGGAGTGGATGTACAACATGAAGGGAAGGGTAAATGAAGCAACAGTCTACTTTCTGTGTAGTTTTGGGCAAAATCTATATCTGAACTAGAAAAAGCTAATAATTTTTGTTTTCATTCTTAAAAGATAACATGCTATTAATGTAAATGAGTCTGTAGACACCTTCCTTTAAGAATATACCTTACACTTTAGTTGTTATTTGTTGGTATTAACAGTCTTTAGGATGGGAGACCACCTAGGAAGACCAGGTGCTGTAAGCATAAAAAAAAAATAAAAAAATAAGGGATTGTAAGCTGACAAGGCCCTTGCCATCTGTGAGGTCAACCAAGGGTTGCCTCGTCTTAAAAAAACAAAACAAAACCAAAACCCAGTCTTTAGTCCATAAGACGCTTATGGACAGTAAGCTCAACAAGGGCAGAGGTTTTTCTAGCTAGGTTATTCTAGCTCATATTCATTAAGGTTACGCCTTAATAAATATTTAAGAAATGAAAAAAAAAAAGCAACAAAACCCACAACAAAACTATGCATATGAAATGTAATATAAAGAGGAAACAGTGGTCTGAGTGAGATCCTATTTTTCCAGTATATTCTAGAGATCCAGCTAACTGGAGATACTCTTGACTCTACTCACAAAAAGACGACGAATGTTCAGAGCTGCATTGTGTCCTCTCCCTTCTAGTACTTTCAACACTGACCATACACCTGATTCTGAATTCATGGACAGAAGACTACCTGTTCTTACCTCGGCTGAATATCTCTTGCAGCTTTTGGTCACTGATCAAAGCATTAACTGTTTCTCTCAGTGCAGCGTGCTCCAAAAGAATCTGGTTTTGGCTATCTGTTCCCATCTGGTAAAGATAAAAGAAAACAAATGAATATTAAAACAAATAGCAATCATATCTAACCAGCAATAAAATCATACCTCGGAGAAGCTCTATATTAGCATTTATCAAAGAATGTTCTGTAGAACCCTGGTCTCATGAGATGCTCTGCAAAAACTGATCCTACAATCTGTTAAGTTTAGGAAATATTATATACCATATCTTTTTACAATAGCATATAAAAGCTCTGAGAATGTAGGAAAAAATTCTGTTCAGGTCAGTGTTTCTCATACTTATTTGATCACAAAACATTTTATTCCTTGTAAATCTTTTTGCTTACTTGATATTTATCCAACATTTACCAAGTGCCTACTCATATAAACACTAGGATTACAAAGATGAATAAAGCAAGGTTGCTGAAATAGAGTGATGTCGAAAACATATCGACAACGAAATCATCATTAATATTTCACAGAACACAATTTAGGAAATAGTTCTCTTAGCTGCCTCAATAAGACAGCAAAACTCTTAAAAAGTCTCCTAATTTTAAACCTTCGGACAATAACCCTTACTAATGAGAAAAAATATTACCATCCATAAATTCTGAAATTCTAACTCAGATATCAGTTTGTTCAAACTACTAACTTATCCTTTTTCTCTGTAACTAAAGATATGCCCAAGCTCTTCAATATTTAATGCTGTTTCAGAACCAGCCCAAACTCCCAGCCTCCCTGCCACTGACAGAAGTAAAAGCTCCCTCAGACTCAAACTGTAGAAGCAGTCACCCCTGGGAAGCGACCTCTTCTGAGGAGACCCATAGAATTGTGGTCTTAAGTGTTAAGTGGCATGGGGGTGGAGAGGTGGGGGGTTGTAAAAGAGGAAAGAAGCCTCAGCTTTTCAAGGAGGCAGAGAAACTGCAAAAGACACAGGAAATTATTGGAAGTAATTTGTTTCAGTGCTAAAAAAAAGAGGGGGGACACTATATTTATAATCAACAAAGAAATTAGCAAGAAGAGAAATTAACTTAGAACTAAAGCAAATGTTAAGTACCTGGAACAAATGCAACCCGTTGGCATCTGACAGAAAACGAAGCTCTCGATCCAGAAGGTATTCAACTGGAACCACAGAACCCAAACCGAGTTTATCTACTAGGGGAGTGAAAGTCTGTAAAGTATAAGAAACTGATTAGAACTTGGAAAAGAAAATAATAATTCAACCGAACCTCTAACTTCTGAGAAAATATCCATTATTAATATATCTTTCACTCCAGTAAATACAGATAAGCTAAAGCATTAAGTCCTTGGAAACATTCCCAGCCCAGCATCTGCCCTCAAATAATCATAGAAAGCCAACTAGAGCAAAAAGTTAGCTCGATATTCTTACTTACAGGTAAAAAGGACGAGAAGAATAAGAAATTCCTCAGTTTTTTGCTAAGGATCTGACATCTCGTCTGGCTTAAAGAGGGTATTTAAATTACAGTAAAGTCCCAAAATAAAAGAGTTATACCATTATTGCTACAACTACTGAAATCATTGTGAAAGTTCTAAAATAATCATTGGTATAAATTCATGCATATTACTGTTTCATAAATAAATAGCCTATAAAGTCATCCATGGGCCCATATCAATTTGAGCTTCTTCTAAAATTTCAATTGGAAAGTGGCCTTAAAACAAATGAAAAAGACAGTATATAGTAGGTGATGATATGTATAATGAAAAGGCAAAATATATTTGTTTTAAGTATTATTCATTTAACTTAGCTATAAAAGAATGAGATTTTTAAAAAATGTAACCATTTCTACTAATACTTTGCTAACAAAGAAAGATACAAACATTCTCAGAATTAAGTTTTTATAGCGCTGTTTTTTATGACTTCAGAAAACAAAACTCAATAATTAAAAAAAAATTTAAGCACAAACAACAAAAAAAAGTGAACAAGTGGAACTATGTAAAACCAAAAAGGCTTCTGCATAGCAAAAGAAATGATCAACAAAATTTTAAAATGGAAGAAAATACTTGTAATCATATATCTAAGAAGTTAATATTCAAAATATATAAGGAACTCAAACAATTCAGTGGCAAAACACCCCCAAACATTAAAAAATGAACAAATAACCCAAATAGGCATTTTTCCAAAGAAGATATACAAATGGCCAACAGGTACATGAAAAGTGGCTCATCGGGAAATGCAAATCAAAGCCACAATTAGATACCACTTCTCACGTGTCAGAATGGCTATCATCAAAGACAAAAGGTAAGAGCTGGAAAGGATGCAGAGAAAAGGGAGCCCAGTGAACTGCTGGTGGGAATGTAAAATGGTGCAGCCACTATGAGAAATAGTATGTGGGTTCCTCAAAAGATTAAAAATAGAACTACCATATGAACCAGCAATCCCATTTCTGGGGGCGGGGGGCATATATCTGAAGGAAATTAAATCATTATCTCAAAGAGATATTGCACCCCATTTTCATTGCAGCATTACTTACAATAGTCAAGACAGGGAAACAACCTAAGTACCCAGCGATGTATGAATGGATAAAATGTGATGTGTGTGTGTGTGTGTGTGTGTGTGTGTGTCCACATGAATATTATTCAGCCATAAAAAAGGAGGAAATCTTGCCACTTGCAAGAGCGTGAATAAACCTTGAGGGCATTATGCTAAGTGAAATAAAGCAGAGAAATATAAGTATTACATGATCTCACTTACATGTGAAATCTAAAAAAACTGAACTCATAGATACAGAGAGTTGGTGGTTGCCAGGGGTGGGGGGAGTGGGAAATGGATGAAGATAGTCAAAGGGTACAAACTTCAGTCATAAAATGAGTTAGTTCTGGGAATCTAATGTACAGCATAGTTACTACAGTTTACAATACTGTATTGTATACTTAAAGTTGCGAAGAAAGTAAATCTTATAAGTTCTTACCACACACACACAAAGGTAACAATATGAGTCAATGGACCATGTTTTAACTAACCTTATTGTGGTAATCATTTCACAATACATATGTATATATTAAATCATCACATTGTATATCTTAAACTTACACAGTGTTATATATCAATTATATCTCAACAAAGCTGGAAAAAAATAGGTTCTATAAAAAAAAGAATTTAAGGATTACAAACATTGTTTCATAACCTTACTATGAGAAAAGAGATAAGGGTAGAAAAATTATTCAGAAACAAAAATTATCAAATATTCTCTAATATAAAGTTTTAGAAGATACAGGAGTAAAGGTCTAATTTTTGCTTTAGTAACTTCAGAATAAAAGTGTGTTAAGAACAAAGCATGGAGTTTTGGGAATTCTAAAGAGTTTAGTTATTGAATAAATACCATAATTATAGTATAGGAGTAAAGCCCAATATGTTCTTAGCCAATATGTCACTCACCAGGGCTGGCCACTGTGCAATTGAGACTCGAGTGCCATGGACAAGGACTGGGTCCTTCCGGGGTGCCCAAACTAGAGAGCCTTCCAGCAGAAGCACAATAACTTCTTCAGCATGAACTTTAACCCAGGAGTGTTGCTTCCAGTTACAGCCATCAAATTCTACAAAGATCTGCAAAAAGAGGTAAAAAAAAGCAGCTTGGAGGTCACGTTGGAAAAATCCTACATTATTATATATAAACAAACATAAACCCTGTTTTGAACAACTGACTAGGAAAAATTCTACTAACTTGTTTTTAAGTTCTTTTAATGGATTTCAATAAAACCCAATCTTACTTGAGAGCTAGGAAGCCAGTCTCTGCCTCACTCTGAAAAGGCAGGACAGAATTAAGGAGGCATGAGTTATCCACAGTCAGTAATTTTAGGTGTGATCCCACTGGAATTTGTAACTCTTAGTTTCCAATTCACATGTAGGCACACTAGCTAGAGGCTTACTATATATAAGGCACCGTGTCAGGTTCAGGAACAAAGAGAAATCTAGCACATTTCCTGGTCTCAAGGAGCTCATAGTCTAACAGGTATGAAGATAAATTCTTACCCTTTAACTGAAAATAACCGTGAACTTCTTTTTACTGTTTAAATAGGTGATATGTGTACATTGTACAAAATTCAAAAGCATAAACACTGGAGGGAAAAAAGTTGCCCTCCTAGTCCTGCCTGTGAATTTTTTAAGTACCACTGCCAGCAATGATCTCATATCTGCTAGCAGAGGCATGCTGTCATCACGATAATGCTGTGCTTCCTCCCAGAAAAGACACTCCACTTTTTGAGATACACTTAAGTAGACATTATAAGAATTTTTTTTTAAACCATACTTTTCTAATAAATAGTATGTTTAGGTTTGGATGGTCCATATAAATCCTGACTTCTGAGCAAGTTCAACACAGTATAGAGAATGGGACACATGCATATAAATATTAATATTTAGAATAGACACATCCAGTGTCTAAAATATAACTGGTCACAAAAGAGCTAGATTATTTATTTATATTCCACTTCATTTTCAAAGAATTTCAGTTGGTTTCTGGGAAATATATACAATAAAGTGATAAAATATAAATTAAAAAATCAGGGACAAGCAACTATGACGTTAAGTCAGTACCAAAATATAAAAAGTGAAAACTTAAGCAGGCATTAAGGATTTATACAGCTATATAACTGAGTAAATATATTTGGCTCTGAGCTTCCCTCTAAAGGTCAATGTGAAAATGGAGAGGTCAGTTGCATAGTTCTCACTGTCTAAAAGGAAAACATAAAGCAATTACTCAGCGAGGCAACCCTTTTCCAACCACTTGGTTCTCTAACAAATTTTCTTCAGGCAACAGTGAGTGATGTAGGACAATGTCAGAATCCTCACAGCAGTGACTCCCAACTGGGAACAATAAGTTATCACAAAGACCTCTAGGTACTTGGGGCTCCAAGCATTTCCTGTAGACTAAATACTAGAGCTCTTGTACATGTATGTACTATTATTTTTTAAATATGATTATACAACAAATAAAATCCAAATCATTAAAATTGTCACTGAATTCATAAGTTTTTGCTAGTATACATGTTCTCATCCAGTCAATATAAAAATTATAGTTACAACAATATGAAAATTCAGGATACTTATAAAGTATGAGTTATTGCTCAGTAGCCTCACAAGTCTTAACCTCTTTACAGGTAATAAATACTTGTGAACTGAAGTGCATTGCTGAAGAAGTTATCCCAGAAATCAAATTCATTATATAAAGCTCTAGTTTTATTATTTATAATAAGCCAAGAAAGCTTCACTGCTGTTAAAACAAACAAACAAACAAACATGATGGGGAAACAAGACCCAGAGGGGGAAGGGGTAGTTTTACAGAAAAAGAGAACACTAAACTGTACTATAGTTAATATATGAATGGGCTCACTCATATATGCATATGTGTTCTAGGGGAATAAAACACAACTTCAAGTAACTTACAGGCGACTGGAAAGAGATGTATTTAAATTTACATTTAAGTGCACACTCAGGCACCAAAAAGGGTACTAGCAGCTTAAGAAGAAAGTTTGGTCCTTAGGTTACAGGAGGCTTGGATTTGAATCTTAATTCCATTTTCTATTTCTTGCAAAAACCTGGGCAAGTCACTCTTCCCTCCTCAGGTCTTGTTTTCCTCTCTTGTGATAAAACACACCTGTCTTACAAGGCTAGTTGTGAAATGTAAATAAAGTAATGGATTCAAAAGCATTTTGATCAACTGAGAAGCACTACTTGGACAATGAGAAGTCATAAGACAAGCAGAAGTAAAATAAAGTGTGGGGGACGTTCAGAGGCCAAAAAGCCAAAGTAAGGCAGAAGCTACAGCACACTGAGGGGAAGGAGAGGAAGATGAACTAAAAAGAACGAGTTCAGTGTGAAAGATCTTGAGTACTGAGATTCAAAAAATGGGCGTTATCCAGCTGACACTGGGAGTTGTATGTATATGTACACGAGTGTATATATGCAATTGCCATTAAGAGGTTTCTACTGAGGTCAAGATATGAATAGAGCAGTTGGTTTTAGGAAAACTCAGCTAGCCAGCAGTTGGTAGAGATGGATTAGAGGGAAGGGGGAAATACGGGGTGCTTTTACATGACCTAGAATGGGAATAGTGCGGCTAGGATGGAAGTGACTCGTGCTCATGAGAATCCATAAGTCCAATGACTGGCTGGATATAAGGGTAAGGGGAATTTTTTTAAATGATTTGGATTTTGAACCAGAGACTGACTTAGGAGAACAGTGGCCATTACATAACTAATGTCAGGGGGTGGCAATGGCTGGAGGACAGACGGGTCCTTGAAAGCTATGAAAAGGAGCGTATGGAGGGTTCAAAGCCCGGGCTGAATCTGACCCTGAGTGACAATACTCTACTGGGCATCAATCAGAAAACCCCAGGTTGCGACTCCATGGTGACTGACAGCTAGAAGCCGTGCTGCAGTTCTAATCTGCCAACCATTTAAAAAATCGACATGAGTCACAAAATTCTAAGTCATACCAACAGACAAATATAAGAACAACACTAAGTCATTGTACTAAAGCTGTAATGATTTTTATTCTTTGTACATTAAGAACTTAAACATTTAAAAAATTAATATTCAGGAATCGTATCATCACATATCTGAAACCATTAAGGAAAAGCTGAAATATTTGAAAGCCAGATTTCATCTAATTTAAGGGCAATTATCTCTTAACCTGCCTGGGCAAAGAATATAGAATAAAGTGCTTAACCTGACAACAACCACAGTGCTGTTTGTTCTGGGATCAAACAACAGCTCCAGGCTAACAATATGAATTTAAGAGCAATATGGAATGTGGATGTATGTAAACATGTTCTCCCAACAGTGCTTATTTCTAGCCCTAGCACTGTGCCTCAACACCATCTAGATAGAGTACCAGAAGGAGTTAGAACATGTAAGGAAAAGAATCATTTCAGATCAAAGTATATAGAACACAAACTGTTAAAATGGCAGTGGCTAAGCCACAGGACAGAAGAAAGGATATAAACTAACAAAAACCAATGGTAGTGGTTGGACTGAGTCAGATGGCCAAAGCAGGCTGATAATCTGAACAGAAGATTGAAACAGTTTGGGTTGATTTTTTCAGTCTTTAAAATATTTCTACTATTAGAGTGAAAGTTGCAAATAGTACTACATGCTATACTAGAATCCAAAGTCTACATGTAAAATATTTCATTAGTTAAGGAGAGTTAGTGGTAAAACTCTTGCTTTCATTACAAAATTCCTTTTATGGCCTATACATGATTTATATTCATTTTAGTGACATTAAACTCAAATAAATTATTTAAAAATAAGTTACCCTAAGTGATAAAATCGATAGCAGTAATGAGTTATATATGAGGCCTTCATATTTATTATGCAATCATGTTAGCATCAGTTTGATTATAGTTTTCCCTAAGGCCATTCTTACTATAATAAAAAAATTAATATTCACACACTTGACAAAAAGAATGCCTTGTGTGTGCGTGTAGTACCAAGAATATCAAAGTGAATAAGGCAGCACTTGGCAGGAGGGACTAACACCCTAGATGAGCCAACAAAGAGGTATAGAAATTATTAAGAGGGACAGAGATATGTAACAAGGGCAATAATAAAGATCTGAACATGCTATGTTAGGTTAGAAAAGGTATCTGCCTTGGGAAAAGAGAACAGTTTCACAGAGGAGGTAGTAGTATACAAGCCGGGTCCTAAAGGACAAGCTGCATTGTTCTGGCAGAGAAGGTAAAGAAAGATTTTCCAGCAGGTGCAAAGGCAGAGAGAAACATAAAAAGCAGAGTGTTCCAAGAGGAGGAAGAGAGTAAGCTATAAAGGACTCTGACTGGCACGTTAATGGATAATAAATTGAAACCTGGTGGCAAAGGTATCTTGTTCCATTGGTGGAGTGTTTTGTGTTGCTTTGTTTTTAATGGGCATTTGAACAACCTTAGGTGGCATTTGTATTTTCCATTTGCCAACCCCTGCTACACCCTTTGGTCTGTCACCTAGCTGTTTCTCATAAGCCTGGTCCCTGGACACAAGTGAGTTTATGCTGTAGGCTACAGGCCTTGAGGGAGCCCCTGATAGTTTAAGAGAGGGAAGGGGAAGACATAGTAGAGTATGTTTTAGAAAGATATTGCCACCAGGGGGGAAAATTTCTCAAAATTCAGTTTAAATAGGAAATCAAAATAGAAATCACAAAGTGTTTTATAATTAGGTGAATGGCTAAACAGACTTTAGTCATACTATGGAATAGCATAAAGAAGTTTTAAAAAATGAGATATATCTAAATGGACTAACATGAAACGACCACCAACATGTAAACAGCAAGTTACAGATTTTTTGGGGGGTGGGGGAGGGTACAGGAGGAAGACTGGGATAGGAGAGTTTATAAAGCTATTTTAGCCTTATCAGTCAATGTCCCTTTTTTTTTTCCTTTAAATATGTATTCACATATTTTATAATCAACTTTTTTAAAAAAGGAAAGAATTAACTTAGGGATCAGGTTAGAAAATAAATTACAGAGGGAAGAACCTGGAGGCAGGGAGAACAATTACAAAGCAATGATAGCCAAGGAAAGAGATGAAAAAGGCCTCAATCAGTAAGAATGTATGAATGGAAAGCAAAGTGTATTTGAGAAATCAGAGATAAAAATAACTGGTTAATGATGATTGTGAGTAAGGGAAATGGAAGACTAACTCCCAAGGTTCCTAAATTTTCTTTTCCAATTGTCCTACCCTCATTTTAAACAAAATATAATCTCTGTTACAAATGATTTTACAAAGCTGGGATATCTTGATAACCAAGATGGGGAATGATGCTTATCTAGACTACTGTTTTCAAACAAAAAATAATTTTCTCTCCATAGTTTCTTTAATCAAGAGATTGCTTTCTGAGAGCACATCTTCATTACAGTACAGTTTGGGTGGGTGGGGAAGACAGCTTTCTAACAATTATCCCCATTTTTTCCCTACTAACATCCTCAATAAATTAAATGACTAGCACAGGGATAACCTAAACCAAAACTCAAGTACATGTAGTGCTTTTAGGGGCTTTGGAATAGCAAAGCTCTAGATTTCCATCTCAATTTCCCCATTTCTTAGTGTGTAGCCAGGAGCAAGTTACTTTAGCCTCTTTGAGCCTCACTTCCTTTCCTATAAATAGGGACAGTTTAAGTACCTTAAGGGATTGTCATAGGATTAAATTAAAGCACAAAATGCCTAGCTGACTGTGGGCTCCTGATAAACATGCATTTCTTAAACAAAACTCAACCACTGGTCCGGTTATAAATTGGTATGACTTAAAAAAAAGAAAAAGAAAAAAATTGTTAATCTATTATCTCTTAAGAATCTTAAATATGTGTATACTCTGTGTCTCCCAATACCACTTTTGACAATAATCCTAGGAAATAACTCTAAACACAGAAAAGAATTTATTCACAAAAATGTTCACCACAGAATTATCAATGAAGCCTAAAAATCTGAAACAATTTCATATGCAATGAAAGGAGAATAAATTATCCAGCCAATAAAAATTGTTAGATGTTCTTACAGAGCATTTATTTTCCTTTCAGTTACGAAAGCAATACATGTTACCTGTAGAAAATACAGAAAATCACCAAGAAAAATTAAAATCAACCACAAAGTTTTTAGTAATAATTGCCACATTAAGTAAAAAAGCAAAACTCAAAATGAAATACAATATTCACCTTTAACAATTCTAAAAAAGTTTAGAATATATATCAAAACAGAAACAGCAGTTTCTAATGGGTTGCGACACTACAGGAACTATTTTTCTTATTAAAATAATTTCTACATTTGGTATAATAGGCATGCATTACTTGAGATCAGAAAAACCTTAAAGATCAATCATAAATACCTTATAACAGAGGGCCATAGTGCAGAAATTCCATTATAAATCAGATATGAAAGTTAATGATACCGGCTTCTAAAATATTTTTACTTTTTTAAGATAGGGTGGTCAAAGAAGGCCTTTAAAAAAATAATAGAAAAATGCATGTGTTCTCTTTCTTGATGAACTACAATCTAGTAGGGGAGATAAGCTACATATCTGTAACAAGAAAAACTGATAAGTATTCCAAAAGAAGGTATCCACAAAGTGTTAAAGGAATAAAGAAGAAGAAAAAAAAGTGGGGGATCCAGAAAGGCTTTATAAAAGTGGTAGAACCTAGAATGTAGACAGGCTTTCTTTTTTCTTTACAGGATTTCAAAGGATGACAAAATTTAAAGCAAAGGGTAAAGGGATAACAATACAATGAAAACCAGAAAGTACTAGGAACGCGGAGGTTCACGAAATCAGGGCTGCTTGCTGTAAATAACTATTTATTTGGCAACACCCAATTTTCCTTGTCAGATTTCTTTGCACACCAAGGATTCTTAACTGTAATTTGGTCTCTTGAGTAGACCAGAAGGGGGCTCTGTGCAGATCTCTGGATAGGTGTATTTCCCACTGTAAATTCATAACCTTACATGTGGATTTACAAATCAGTCTCCAGAGCGTTTGGTCAGGGAGACTTAGTCCCCCTGAGCCTGATTACCCCTAAAGACACAAAAAAATCTAGTTTCTGCCCTTGCAAAACAGAGAGAAGTCACACATGCGAGTCCCTATTAAACAACTAGGCAGGTTTTACCCATCTACAGAACAAGGGTAAAAGACACTCTGGCAGTAGGGATACTGCAGTGGGAAGGGCTTAAAAACCAACCTCTCAAAGGCAGTAGAAAGCTGAGAGGCAGCAACAGGTGTCGTGTCCCCCAGGCCTTATGGAAGCTCGCCTACAGGAACCCACCCCAGCTGTTGTTGAGAAAATTGCTAACAGAAAATGTCAAGTTACTTACCCACCATTTAGGGGAGTAGAGGGAAAACTAAATTGGCCAGAACAAGTTGGGGATGAGAACTAGGCAAGTGAGCACTAAAGGAGGGAATAATAAGTCCCTTGGCAGGTGGGGAGTTAGTGAAGTAACTCTTAGAAACAAATGGGTAATTAAGAAGAAAAGATCTGATTCTGTAGTAAAGAGAGAGGATGCTGGACAAAATGACCAGTGTATAACATGCACAGCCAGAAATAAATAGAATGCAAAAATAAATTAAGATAAAGCTATTAAAAATTGTACATATAAGACACACTTTTTAAAAAATGAGCTATGCAAAGCATCTGAGTACCTGAAAAAAAACATTAGCTCAGTATTTCAAGAACAGCCTGCTGTAAGAGAGTTAAAATAAAAAGTGTGATTAGAGGGGTTCACACTTTAATGTTATTCTTTTGTAAAATTTCATTTTTATTTGAAGTTCTCTAAATCGTACTGATCCACAAAAATATATTCTATTTGCTTTAATAAAGAGCATGATATCATGGTATCACTCAGGTATTTATTTAAACTTTTGGAATTATAGGCAAGAAAAGGACACTTAAGGATAATCATTAAAAGCCATAAACTCCCATTTCAATTACGGTTGAAGTTCTATGTTTGAACACAGGTTGAGAATAAATACTAATGGATTGTACACTGGAAAAAGGGTATTATCCTGGACCTGACTATAGTTATTAGACAACTAGAAAAAAGTAAAGAGGTATTTTAAAGGCCACCTACCCTGAGACAAAGAGGAAAGGATGGAGAATGAGGTAAAATAAAGTCTATATACTCTTTCACTCCTCTTGGAAGACTCCCAGATAGAAGAAACATGGTATTAGATCACATCACCTCAAATCAAAGGAAAGGAGTATTTTAGAGTCCACCTTTCCCCTAGATAAAGATGAAAAATTGAAAGATAAAAAAAAAAGGCAGATATGCTTTCACTCTTTTCTTGCAAGTTCTGGATAGCTGAAATGGTTAAGCTACATCTTCAAAACAAATCAAAGCTACTAAAAGCATCATTCAATTCTACCATACAGCAAGGAGGGTTTCTTTAATAAAATTGGTGCTGCCACAATTGGTTACTCAATAGGAAAAAAGTTTGACCCTCCCCCCACCCCACACACACCTTCCATGCTATTTACAAAAATATTTCAGATGAACCAAAAATCTAAAGGTAAAAATACATGAAAATATTGGAAAATTTTTTGAAGAACATTTATATAGGCTCAAGAAAGGGAGTTCTTCCCAAGCAAGTAAACCCAGAAGCCATTAAGAAAGTCTAAGAGATCTGAGCATATAAAAATTTTATTTTTCTGTGTGGCAAAGCAATCTATAAACAAAGTCAAAAGACAAATGAAAGAAAATAACTGCAACACACTTAACAGGTAAAGGGGGTTAACATCACTATTATGCACAGACCTTGTAGAGAGTGATAAGACCATTCTCACTTTTTCAAATGGGCAAAAGATAGACATAAATAACTCATAAAAGAAATGTAAAAAGGTCAGTAAACATAGAAAAATACTAGTGGCTGTGAAAATACTAGATACAATTTTTCACCCATCATATTGCCAAAAATGACAAAGATGGATGACACTAGTGATGTTAAAGATGAGGGGAAATAAGCACTGCATGCATACTCAGCTGTGGGAATATGAAATGTTACAATCTTATTAGAAAATAACCTGGTATTACCTAATAAAAATAAAAAACACATATATTCCTTAACCCAACAATCCCACTCCTGGATGGCTGAACTACAGAAACAAAACCATAAAGATATATGTAGAAGTATCACTGTTTTGTAGTGCCAAAAATTTTTAAATAATGTGAATGTCAATCATAAGAGGGGAACAATGAAATAAATTACAGTACAACTATTTTATGGAATATCTGCAGTTATCTAAAAGGATGAGTAAGATCTACATGTACTAATGACCAGGGTATAATGTTAAATGGCGGGGGTGGGGGGGGGGGTGGAAGCAGGCTGCAGATATTGTGCAGTATGATGCAATTTGCTTAAAAAAGCAAATCTTTATAAATGAATGAATTTTTAAAATTTTTTGTACCAGCATTACAAAAGATGAACAAAGCCTTTTTTGGTAAGTGGGAGCTGGTTAAGGATGGATATTGTTGGCTTTTCCTGTGTACACTTTTGGGTGTTTGACATTTTACAAAATGTAAGTTTTGCTTTTATAATAAAAAGAAAATCCACCTCTTTTTTGGTCTGTGTATGTTTTTAATGTATCACACCAACATTTGTGAAGGGCTCAAGGTCTCTCCAACTTACATGGACCAATAATGATTCAGGAATACAAAGAGGGCACAGAGTTAGAAAAGAATTAGAGATAAATGCATAAAAATCCATTAAACTAATTTTGCAACAAGACTTTAAAAACATAGCAGGCGTATAGTGAAATACAAAAGCTATTCTTCCAGGGGGAAGGAGGGTTTTTTTCTACTTAATGTAAAACTCTTACTAGTTGTCAGCATAGCTTTGACGAAGATGCAGATGTTCATCTATCAACAAAACTCCCAACAACAGGATCCCGACTTTCCTTTTTTCATATTTCATCTTAAGGTAGCGCTTGGCTTTAGTATTGTTTTCCAAAAAAAGGTTCATTAAATGGATCGGGACTATGTTTTGAAAGGTTTCTGAATCAAAAAGTATTAATAAAGAAGGTACTAATGGAGCCTAAAACTGAAAAGTGTTTTCAATCACTTCAAAAACTCATTCATTCAACCCTCAATTACTCATCCTTAACAGGGGGCGCCCTGCTATGCATTACTCAAAACCAAGCATGCCTGAAAACATCTTAAACATAACTGAATGAAAACCTGCCCAATCACAGGCCAGCAGCTTGCAAACTCCACCCTTGAGTACAGGAAGAACACTTTTGATTGGAAGATGGTTGTGTTTACTACGGTGTGTGGTACAAATTGGAAAGGCCCACATGTCTAGGGTCCAAAGGAAATCTCTTCAATGAAAAGGGAAAATAAACGGCCAGTTCTGAATCTATACTAGTCATTGTCATTAACAGAACCTCATCACAGCAACAGCAATTCTTGAGCAATTTTACAAGCTGGTGAAATTTCTAAAGGCTCTAAGTTTTGTTGTGGCTGTTTTTCTCATCTATGTCCCTTGATATACATACAAGACAAGCACAGTGTATTCTCAAAACCTCAATGTACCTTTGCTTCTATATACATACAGCTCTATGCAAGACATCAACACAGTTGTACACTTTGCTTTAATTTCCAAGAACCACTGCAATTTTTTACTTGGCTTGAGAAACCAATTCCTTGGGCCCAGTAGTAAAATTATTCAGCATTTAGCTTAGAAGGTGTCCAGCATTTCAGAAAGCTTCAAAACCCTCTGCCCTTAGGGAGCCCAACTGAACAACAAAGTGAATGGGTAGCCATTTCAGGTGCAGAGCTCATTAGCAATTCATCTAATGGAGGATACAACTAGAATATAATATTCAGAATGAAAAGCTAGGGGAGACTAGGCCTTTGGTCAAAGTCTGCATACAATGGTTGATCTTAAGTATGTTCTGCATTCAAGGGGGTAAATTTCTGGATCAGAGAGGGACACTTCTTCCCTATCTCAATCTGGAAATCAATCTTCTAAAGAAAACACAAAGGAATTAAAATGCAAATCTTCTCAATCATCATCCTCACACCCATATATTCCTGGTATCCTTTTACAAATTTGCCCCATTGAAAGCCTCATAAATGTCCAAGCAGCCTTTTCTTATGGACATGGAGAAAGATCAAAGCAAGTGAACTCAAGCAGCAGAAGCAAAGCCTAAGCCAGCCAGCCACAAGTCAAACAACCCATAAAGCTTGCATATGGGGGGAGGGGGAGCCTAACACCGCTAATCAATAGGCAGAAAAATAAGAGAAACCTACGATATTACTATTTAATCTCACAAAATGCGTTCCTATTTATAGCGAATAAAAAAATACCTGCAGAAAAAAAGTTCATCAAGAAAATCACCATCTGCCTGATCTATGACATTCCAAATGAATCCCCCTATTTTACATAGCCTTATCTCAACAGAGAAGCTAGGGCCGCTATCAGAATGAGGAACTAAAGCAGCTTGCCAAAACCCAAAAACAATATTTCGCCGTCACATTAACACACATCATGGTCCTGAACGCTAGTTAAGTCCTATTACTGAACAACTTTAACCACAAAATACACGGGGGTAAGCATTCAAAAGCGGCCAGCCCAATACAAAGTTTCAAAACAAAATCTCTCCCAAGGTTGGGGAAGTAACCGAGCTGAGAGGAAAAAAGCACCACCACCCCAGCAGCCCCATTCGACTGCTAAGACGGATCTCAAACTTATCAAAAACAGCCACAACTGCAGCTCCTGTCACCCAGAAACGCAGAGAGGGAGTGAGCCCGACCGAGTCCCGAGAGCTGGCCTTTCTGGAGACCGCCAGGCCGAGCCCGGCTCAGACAAGGAGGAAGTAACTGCCAGATAAAAAAGCCCCGAGGAGCTCTAACTGCAGCTTCTGTGTTTCCTACAACTGCTCACGTTCCCGCCCCATTCGGGGCTCCGAGAGGAAGGGAACAGGGCGCAGGTCTCCTGGGAGAGGCTGGGGGCGACAGGTCCGCGTCTTCTAGGGGGCAGCAGCAGCACCGGCCGAACTCTTAAGGGCTCTGGAGCCCAGGGTTCGGGAGCCTGCTCCGAAGGAGTGTTTGGTAGGGGGGAGGGTGTATCTGAAAAAGGGTCGCTCAGGAGGCGGTGCCTGCCGGGTGGAGGCAGCAGCTTCTGGCACCCTGACCGCCCCCCGGGGGAAACCAGGACGCGCACCCCGACGCGGAAGCCATGCCTGCCAGAGCTCGGGGTGCTCAGGGGCCAGTGGGGGGCGCTGAGGAGATCTGGGGGCGCGGAACTGGGTCACCCCCACCTCACCGCCCCCTCACAAAGGCCCCCGGGGAGGCCGCCCGCAGGCCCCGCAGCCCCGGCCTCGAGTGCCCGCCTGGGCCGCCACTCACCGCTAAGTCCTGGGGCACCGCCCCGCTCATGGCCCGCACCGTGCCGGCCCGCCAGGCCCGAGTGCGCAGCGCAGGCCCCGGATCTCCGCCCGCCGCCGCCGCCGCCGCGGGGACCGAGGCCGAGGCCGAGGCCGCGGTGTCCGCGAACAGAAGCAGCAGCCGCTTGCCCACTGGGGAGGCCGCTGCGTCCGCCATCGCCAGGGCCGGCCGGACCCGCGCTCCCGCCCGCCGCCTCCCACCACCTTCGCCGCCGAGCGCCCGATCCGCCCGCAAGGCCTCCCTCCGCACCACCCGCGGCCGCGGCTCCCCCCACCCCCCCCAACAGCCACCACCAACCACCGGCGCCGCGCAGCGCCCCCGGTGGCCGGGAGCGGAGCCGCAGCCCTGGCCCCGCGCAGCGCCCCCGCGCTCCGGAGCGGGGCAGCAGCTCCGGGCCCCTCGCAGCGCTCCGCCCCCAACCTCCCCGAGGCCTGCAGTGCCCCCTGCGTCAGGGAGGGGAATTGCAGTTTCGGCCGGGGTGGGGAACTGGGCGGGTACTTCATCCCACTAGGGCACCATCCAGGTCCCAACTTTCCTTCAGGGGGTGACATATCTAGAAGACTTTAGCTTACGCTCCTGGAACACCAAAGACTTTTACTGGGGTGGGGGGCTGAGGGGCAAGGTACCTAGAGTGTGGATGTTTTGAGCTAAGTTAGCGCCGCAATGCCCTATTGGTTTCCTATCCTGAAAATAACGCACTACCCTTTCTGTCATTGTTATTTAAGAAACTTGCTCCCCCTTGGTCCATGAGACACAATATCTTTCTTCTCACTGGCTCATAACATGATACAATCCCCTTTTGTACTACCAGTACTTCATAGGTTCCTTTCCAATTGACCAAGGTGTTACATCCATGGGATGTGATGCCACTCTTTCCATTGGCTAAAGGCCAGTGTACTTTCAATATCTTGGTATTTTGACTTAAGCTCATAGAGCTTCTTCCCCTTCCAAATCTGCCAGTTATTTGGTCCAGGTGTTTCTCAACTCAACTTTTAGGGAAATTGGAACAAGACCAACAGTAAAGAGACTCTTTTCTCTGATTCAATAGCACCTCATCTTACCATGAAAGTAATGAGGCTGGAGACAAGGAAAACTCCACGTCTACCTGAATTCATTAATTACAGGTGTGAGAGGTTAATAGCTCCTGTTAGAAAAGGAGTTGTACAGGAGACTGAATTTTTCTGCCTAGATTGTTTTCACACCAGACAATAGGAAACCTCAATCATTAATGTTGGTAAAGTCAGAGACTAGCAAAGTTTCCATGGTTGGTAGATGCAGAGACTGAGTATACAAACTGGAAAGATAAGGGTCTAGTAATAATCCATGATTGTTACCCTAAAAGTGGCTATTTCTTTCATATGCCCTACAGCCATGAAAGAGCAGTAGGCTGGTTTTTCCTCCAAGTCTTAACATGCCTACCCAGTAATGTCCATAACCCTTTTTTCACCCTTGACCTATTTTTCTTGTAGCAAAGGTTGGGGGGCAAAGGTGGGTGGTAGGTAACAACTATAAAATATCTAGGGAAGTCATTCCAGAACTAATTCTGTGGAGCATCAAGGAAACATTCCCTTGGACTCTCTCATTCCTTGGAACTTACATTTCTCATTGCTAACTTGAGGCCTGACTTGGAATGTTTTCCTGGGCCAAGAGACAGCTCTTAAATCACATGGGCCACAAGTTGTAGTTGGTAGGAGGGGAAACAAGGATGAATCCATACAGGACCTAGCTAGCTGGCTTGCAGCTTTTTCTATCAAAATTCACCACTGGGATTTTCTCCCATATGGAGCTCTAATTACTGCCCTAGTGTCCAAAGCTGGCTTCTCACAGTACCAGAGACAAAAATGTGCCTAAGCTCAGGGATAGGAAGGCAAAGATGAGAAATTCATTCAACAAATATGGCAAGCATTTTTTAATGTGCCAGTAACTTTCAAAGCGTTGGGGACACAAAACTGAATAAAACAAAACCCTTGCCCTCAGGGAGTTTACCTTCTGTCCTATTGTAGTAGGACTTCAGGAAAGGTAAAGGAACTCATGCTTGGCCTCACAGACAATAAACAGAAAAACCTAACTTAGAAAATTGAAAAGAAAGGAAAGGAGGAGGAAAGGTATTTTAGATATTTAAATTTAACCCCTGTGCAAACAACAAGTGAGATGAAACAGCAGTTCTGAAGAAAAACCCTATAATGCTGACATTCTTTAACTACAAGCTATTGCCCCACCTGCTCTAAGCCCATCCCTTTGTTTCCAATGCAGGTGACAACTCCCACTCATTTTGGAGTGTATTTTTATCCTTTCAAAGGCTGCTGCTCCAGGTAGCCAAGCCAATCCTGTCCTCTTGCACACTTCACTGGTATTCAATGATGAGTGCCATCAATCTGAAGCAGGCAACTGGGATGGAGGCTAAGCAACTTGACTCTTCCTGCTGTCTGGCAAGTCAGCACCAAACTGGTTAAGAAAGACTATGCCTTAGGGACAGAGGCTCCTGCCTGGATCTCTAAGCAACTACACATCACCCACACACATTGGAAGAATGCTAACAACATAGGGAGAAGAAAGGGTGGAATAGAAAGGTCTAAAGAGAGTGAGCCACACAGTTTCTTTCAGCAAATGAACATTTTGAATTGAAGCATTAGAGAAAATACCACCTTCTAGGGCAAAAGAGCTCTGCTGGTAGGATAATTTTACAAAAGCAGTATTTTTAGGATGGAGAAATCGCCTAGATCTTTGGAATATGAATTCTGATGACTAATTCTCCATCTCCACAGGACATTACATGTGAAAACTTTTTCAAAAGAAAGATTCCTGGTTAAGTCTCCCTTCCTGCCTTTTCCCCACGTCCCAAAGCCTACAAACCAATCTAGACAAGTCCTTGCCTGCACCAATAAGCATTCTGAGGGAGCTAGAATGTATTAATACTTGACTTCAACCTGCTGGAAGTGAGAGTGACAGTAGGGAAGAGGAGACTGGTATAAGAACCAAGGAAACACAGACCAAATCAGACTGCCAGAAATAATCAAGTTTTTAGCAGAAACCTGGGCCATAGGATATGACTGCTGTGGCCACAAAAGTCCTAGGGTCCAGATACTGCCCTAGAAGATAAAAGGCCCAGCCATGCCCTACAGGGGCTGGAAGAGTTAGGTGGCCTACTCCTTGTTTACTCCTTGCCTTTCTTTGTAGAGAAGGGAAGACACTGTAGTACACAAGGTTGCTTGGGAAAATGGATTATTCTAATAAAACTTTATTTTTTCAAACACAGCCACAGAGGCAGGACCTCATGTTTAACACACACACAGACTTATGGATTTTTTTTTTTAATATAAAACAAAGTTTACGAAAAATTTTTTTCCACTTTTTGTATTTGTAATCCCATTAGCACAGGGACTTTGGCAGCAGGTGGGAGTGAAGGGCAGCTGGAGCTGCCACTGGGCAGTCACCGGGCACAAGAGGAGAGCACCAGCCTGGGAGTGGCTTCACTCACACACGCAGGAATACTCACCTACTGGTCAGCCACACCACACACACAACACAGATGCAGATGTCTACCCAGCGTCAACCACAGCCCTGTAGAGGTGCACTCCACTCTGGGTAAGCCCAATATGTGAAAATCCAAATAGTCAAACAGCTAAAGTAGAGGGAGGTTGCTTGCTTTACAAAAGAAGCAATCACAGGCTGCTTTTAAATGGTCAGCAGTCCAAATGCATTGAAAAGTAGCATTTGGTTTACACAAAACTGTTGGAACAGATCTATTGTGTAAAGCAAAATGAACTGCTTCTTGAAAAGGCTTGTCCCAGGGCCACGGGTGCTTAGATTGAGAAGCAAGATGATAGTTCCAGCTAGTTTAATTTTCCAGATCTTAAAAGTAATGGAATTCAAATATGGTATCTTTAGACCTTCTCCCCTAAGGATGGTGCCCTAGGGCTTTGGGGAAGCCAGGGTGGAAGCGGAACTACTGCCCTCACTTCTTCAGCTTAGGGCCTGTAGAGACCCCACTGGTATTCCCAGTGGCCTATCGGAAGCTGGCACAGTCCATCTGAAACAAAGTGCCCAGGGATGAGAATGCCCCAGGAGGAAAAGAAGCTGGCACCAGGGAACTTATGGCCTAAAGAGGGAGAAGAGCCAGGGGAGGGATGAAATCAAGAATGGGCACCTCCTGGGCTCACAGTTTCCCTGAGAGCCTCTGTCAGGCCTCTACAGACCTGGTAGCTCACTGGTAATACATGGTAACTAGCAGAAGGAGAGGAGCCCTGAAAGGGTAGAACCTCTGAGGGCCAGAGGCTTGAGAAGAAATGGCCACCTCCTCTGGCCTGGAGGCAAGGAGGCTGGAACCTGGTTGATCCTTCTATCCGACATGTGGGAGACCCCAGAAACTGATAGGTTCAATTCCACAAGGAAGAAAACATAGACTTGGTCTCCTCTAACATGAGAAATTGGGTCCCAATATACCCTGAAATTAAAGAAAAAATGCCCTTCTTCCAATAAATAGGAAGGGCAGGCCCAATCTGTTTATGCAGAGTCTAACCAAAGCTGGCAAAGCCTCACAAGCTATTGTGGCAGCTTCAGTATGCATCTCCACTGGTGCCAGCCCTACCAAGGCTCCCGCAGTCCTTAAACCTATCACTGTGGCCACTGGGACCTGCTGCCCTGACTCAAGTTGTGGGTAAGAAATAAAAAAGGAAATTCAATCCAACAACAACAAACTCCCAGCTGCTTCTCACAGCCTTTGCTTTACACATTCTCAGCCGATCCCTCAGTGAGCCCCGACCTCCCTGAGGTCTCTGAGGGCCAATTAGAGGCAAATAAACATTTCCTGGCAGGAGTGGAAGACAAGCAAACTAGTAAATGCTGACATCCCCTTCTTTTCTCAAGCAGGTCAGAAAAGAGACTGGGCCCAGATCTTATAATGACAGGTTTCTCTACAGTCCGCTTCCAAAGAGCAGTGCTGGGGTGAGCTCACCATGCCTGCTGGGTACTAAATGTCACTGCTCCTGCTGCCTCAATAGATGCTGGGGACCAATAAGGGGCCTTCCTTCCTTGTTATTGACCCTCGAAGGTCAGAGTGTGAGGGGGAAAAGGTCCCATCAGTAAAGAGGGAAAGAGATGGAGCTCTTCAACCCTGCCTCAGTTACCCACCTGTGTTTGCATCTATTTAGAAAGGCAGGTTGTATACAGCCTAGGCAATCTAACAAGAAAAAAGGCCAGCTCAGAATCAATGTGGAGAGCCGTCTCCAGCCTCAATACTAAGTCTATCTAGTGGAGGGGGGGTGGGCCTGAGGAAAAGACCATTAGCTGAGGTCACAGCACTTAAAAGACCTGCAGGACCCCCAAACGGAATCCTTTGCAGAGCCAGTGGTGCTTATGGATTACAAGCCTGGTTCCAGAGCTACTTAGAAAAAAGGAAAACTTGGTACCTTCCTTCTGACTCCTTGAACAAGCCCACCGTCTTGTGAAAACTTAAGATCCTAGGGGTATCATGATGCTCCGCTATTAAGGAGCAACTGCTTTCCTTCCCTAAGGCTTCACAAACATATCTTTCCTCGAGTATACTCCCATGCACACACACACTCTCACACAATTTCTCTGAGGAGGCTGAATGAACCCCCCACCCTGGCCAAATTCTAAGACACAAGTGCCCTTTGAAGCAAAGGGGCTAGAGAAATTCCCCGAGCTGGGGTCAGCAGACCCCTTCCTTCCCTGCCCATTGTTTTCTCGGTGGCAGGGATACTCACACTCAGGGCCGCCATGGGAAGGGTCTGCTCTGGGGATGTCCCTCCCGCCACCAGCTCCGTTTATCTTGTCCCGGCCAGTCTCTCGGCATGGTCGAGCTTCCTGGAGCGAGAAGATTTCCGGCTGCCCTGAGTCGGAGCCCTCCACTCAACCCCATTCCCAGGTTGGGCCCCTGGTCTTGGGGCCTCAACACTTGTTAGTAGCCATAAGAGAGTCAGTCTGTGTGGCCCCAGGAAGTAGCCTCTCAGCTTTAGTTCTCCTCAATCAGATTCAAGTCCAGGTCCCCAAAGTCCTGCTGGCACAGTGTCCGCTTGCTCAGTGCCTGCCGCCCCCACCGTACGGCCCCCTCCTCCTCCTCTTCACTTTCACTCAGCACCTGGGAGGAACCCCCAATGGGGCTGCAGGAAGCAGAGAGGGGTGGAGGGCTACAGGCCATGAACCACGGTGGAGAGATGCTGCTGCCTTCCCGGGCTGTTTCTTGGAGACAGACACCTCCTGAGTATGGTTTCTGTCAAACAAACAACAAAGTTAAGAAGGCAAAGGAAGATATTAAATCCCAGAGCACCCTGGCCCAAGCTGTATTTCAGTATCCTTCTTAGTTAACCTCGAAGGCTTTAGGGTGAGGTTTTGTGAACTCCCTGAGAAATTTTGGAAATTTTAGTGTACATTTCCTTGAGGAAAGAGCTCATAGTTTCTACCAGAATCAAGATTAGCAGCTCGTTTTTAAGCTTCATATATGGGCAGGAATATTATCTGCCTGTTTCACTACTGTACAAGAGCCTAGTCAGAGCCTGGTACGCAGGTACTCAATAAATTTTGGCTGACTGGTTTGATGAATGACTCTACGAATAAGTTCTCAAAGAGGTTTATGAACCAGTGGTTTAGAAGGAAGAATATAAAAAAGTGGGCAAGTGCACATGACAACTACACTCACACTAGGAAGTCAAAAAGTGTTTGCTGAACAGATGAATATTGCAGAAGCCTGTTTCAAGCTCTCACAGACGCACTTAAAGCAGTGAAGGGCAAGCGGCAAAACCAATCTTGAGCCAACAGGGGGACGGGGCACTGATGATGGCCCTTTTGTGGCTTATGCACTCTCACAGAGGAGGGAAAATATCTCTAGTAGGACAATCTGGGATCTTTGTTGGAAGGTTTAACAAGTTTCACCCCAGTTTCTCTGGAACCCCTAGAGAACTGAAGAGTTTCATAGGACACAACACTTTCAGTGCTAAAACTGGGCCAGTCCTGGGCAAACTGGGATGGCAGATCACCCTAGTGAAAGCTCAGGCAGAAAGGAACTCCAGGGGAGACCCTGCTAAGAAGGCATGGAACTAGGACTGCTCAAAAGTGAAAGGTGGAATGGAGACCCTCTACTCCCACCCAAGCTTCCCTAGTCCGGCTGATCCCACCTGATTCATCTTGTCAAAGTCCAAAGAAGGCCGCAGCCGCCGGGGGTCCTCCTCGTGGCGCCGCTTGACCCCAGCTTTGCGGGCATCCAGATCGCAAGGCTGTGAGCGGCTTCGGGGAAGGTTGCGGAGGCCTCGAGGTCGCCAGGGCAGCTCAGGGGAAGATGCCGGGGAGCTCCGGGCAGAGGGCAAGAAGCGGCTTGCCTGTGGGCCCAGGCTGGGTGACAGGGAAAAGCGGCGCTGGGGTGGACAAGGTGACAGGGACTCAGCATCACTCTCCCAGGAGCCACTTTGGGGGGAGGCAGCGCAGGGTCGAGGGGAATCTTGGGCCAGGGCCAGGCTGAAGAAAGGGGGGCTGTAGGGTCTGTGGGCTGGGGCACATTGAGAAGAGGCACTGGGAGCTTGGAGGAACCTGAGGCTGGAGACCCGCTTCGGGGGGCTCTGGTGAGGCACCTGCGGCCCACCCCCTCCACCACTGCCCCGGTGCTTGATGGGAGTCCACAGCTTGGAGGGGGCGGGCCGCCACACCGGCTGCCAGCGAGACAGGTCCACGGGCACTGAAAGTGAGCGGCAGTGCCTCTTGGATGGAGGGGCAGGGAGCACAGGAAGCTTCTCTGGGTCTGGGGGCTCAGGGCTTAGGATTTGGGAGAGGGGCTGCTCTGGTGGGGAACTTCCCCGGCTGGGTGGTCTGAGGTGCAGGCTCAAGCCTGAGGGATGGTAGCTGAGGTTGAGGCTGTCCTGGAACTCGGCACAGGAACAGCGGGGCAGGCCCTCCAGGAAGCACCTTCTGGAAGGCATTCATAATAAACAATATTAATAATAGCTAATATATTTTTAAGAGCTTACTATGTACCCCACAATGTAATAAGCATTTTATGTGAGGTTTCCCCCAAACCTTACAAGGTAGGTACTGTTATTTTCCCATTTCACAGATGAGAAAAGTCTAGTAACTTGCCCAAAATCATGTAGCAATCACACGACCAAAGCAGGATTCAAACCCAGGCCCGTCTGATGCTAAGACTCAGTATTTTAACTACTATGCTATTTTGCATCCATTATGAGGAACTGCGTGAAATCAAAAATATAAACTCATATACTGCCTGCCACTCCCTCTCGAAGGTAAAATGAGAGAAACAAACCAGGTGTGTGTGTGCGCCTTGCTCATCCTGTACTCCACTGAAGCTAACCCTACTTTACTTCCAACTTCCCCATCCCTGGGTTGTGAAAAGCAAGCCTATGCTCTCCTTCCTTAGCCTTTCCCTCTCCCATGGGTCAGTAACACCAAAACAAGAGTTAAGGGCTGCCAAGGAGTTAAGGATAATCACAGCAGGTAAGAGATTACTTTTATTCCTAAGAGGGCAAACAGAGTGTGGAAGGCCTTTTGACAGTGGAACCATGCCTGGGAAACCTTAAGACTTTATGTCACCCATGTTCCTGTGTCTGGCCACCCATGTTCATTGATTCCATTTCCATAGGCCTGCATCTCAAACAGACTGGAGGGACTGATAATTGGAAGGGAAAATGAACTAAAAAGAACGGTCCTCACTGCATTCTAACCAAAACTCTGACCTTTTGATGGCAGCTCGTTAAGGAACAAAGAGCCTACTCCAAGCTTCTCTGGTTAGCTGGCTAGAATTCTGCTGGAGCTAGACATTTGGAGCAACCAGTAAGTATATGAAGTCAGACTTGATGAAGGAGAAAACCACACCTGACATTTTTGGTCAACAGTTCTTCCCCAGTGAGGACAGGGACCATGTGTCCCATTCTGTACTTAAAGCACAATACCTGGCTTTTGACAAGTATTTAATAAATCAGAGGAAGAGACTGAATGGAGATGCTTTTTGCCAACACATTTCTCTTGCCAGGTATCTCAGAAAAGAAAATGAGCTGCACAGCAGCCTAGCAGCATGGGTTAGAGTTCTGGCTGTACACTAGTGCAGCCTCCATCCAAATGCCCCCCACGATCACATACTCTTTGATTAAGTAACTCATAATCTAGGAATTTATACCTCAGATATATTTTTACACGTGCGAAATGACAATAGTACAAGGTTATTCATCATAGTTTTGTTTGTCATAACAAAAGATTGGAAATAACCTAAAGCACATCAACAGGAAATTGGTTAAATAAAACTATGGTACATCCCTACAGTATAACAACATGCAGCTACATAAAACAAGGAATTGCTCAACATAACATTCTGATACGTAAAGTGAAGACAAGTGCTCATCTCAGAAGGTGACCCTGGCAAAAAAAGTTGTGGAGGTAGGCTACCTACCTAGTCCTGGACACTGGAAACCAATGAAAGAAATATGTGGATGGAGTATGAGCATACACACAATATGCACAAACATACACACACTATACCTTACCAGGCACAAGCAAGAAAGGGTTCCCACAGTTGGAGATGTCTGCATGATCAGGCAAAGGCTAGGAAAGAGAGAATATCCATCATGATTCAGGCTTGGGACACAGATTTCCAGGAAGCCCTGTTCAGTTCACCCCTGCAATTCCTGGGCTATTGGGACGTTAGGGACTTTTTTAAAGTGTTCTCTTCTTGACTTTCCAAAGTTAGTAAAATAATCCACATCTTCCAACATCTCAAACCCTTCTCCACCCAAGTTCTGGTGTCCCTTCTCTATCAGTGGAAAAATCCCTGCCCCCTTCCTTTTGGGCTGGGATTTGAGCTTTTGGTGGGCTCTTCTAGTACAAGTACCATGACTCACATAGCACATGACAAGGGTGAAGTAGTAGCAACAAACAGCCTCAGAAAAAAGGGAGAGGGGGTCGTGGAGAAGCAGGAAGACTGGTCTTTTACCAGACTGATGCTGAAGCGTGTGCATTTCAGCTCATCCAGAGTCTGCTTCTGTAGCTGCTCAGTGATCAAGGTTATCATGATTCTCCCCAGGATTTGACTTGCACACTTTGGAGCAAATGATGGATGTCTTCCCTGTCGTTCTTCCAGACCTCACTCGTGAGCCGTCTTCTGCCACTGTAGCACCATTCTAGCACCATTGGGACTTCCCTCTCCAGTCATGCCTGCTGAGTCTGCCAATTACAGAGGGACCAGCCCCAAGTGATATTAGAGATGTACCTGGTCCTGAGGTGGAAAATGTATGGCACACATACCACAACATCCCTATGCCAGGCCTCTGGCAGACATCATTAATTGATCACAGCTCTTTCCTACTAAGCTAAACATAGCCTCAGACACATTCTAAACCTGGCACTTCAGATATCCAGTAAAATGAACTGGAGTTGGCAAACAAATTGAAATCTATTTGCCACTCCTAACCTGGTTCATGCTCTGCTGTCTATCCAGAATACCAACACCACTTAGAAAGGGATGCCCAAATGGTTACTTCCATCCTGATTAGCCCAATATTTTTATTTTCCAGTCAGAAGCAATTCTAACTACAGAAACAGGGAGGAGCAGTGGCTGTAGGAATGACTTTCTGCTTCACACCAATCAGAGTAAACAAGGTTTTAAGTTCTTCCTTAGCCTGACCAGATGATATATTAGTTTTCCAACAGATATATTCTCTTATAAAAGGAGAAGAGGATAAGGAAATGGTACCGGGGTAACTCCAATTACATTTCAACTTCACAGATGTTAAATATAACAACTCTATGACTTCATTCAACTAAGTTTTTAGCCTGATCTGACTCAAAGACCATCAATACAATTAATCAAGATTCTTTCTCAGGTTGATTTTGGTAGAAGCAAATAATTCTATCAGAGAACAGGCTTCAAGCCCACACAATTGCCTGAGGGGCCTTGCTCAAGGGAGGAGAGGATGTTAACCTAATGTAGCCATCCTATTCTGCCTATTCCCAGAAATGACCAGCAGGCAGACAGCTCACTAAAGGGTATGTATAGTATTCAGTAGTTAGAATATCAAGAAATCTAAAGCTTGGTCCAATCTGCTATGACAGTTTTGGCAAATCATTCAACATTTCTTGGTCTCAGTTTGTCCATTTGTAAAACAGGCAGAATAATCTTAATTTGTCAAAGGAACAATATAACACAAAATATCAAAATATGAAAAGCATACTATTTGGTCTGTACAAACCAGGAGTCCATATAGGCTGCTGTTTCTCACCCCTCCCATTTGTTGCTCTACAATGCCTCAGACGGCCACAAGTGATATCATTAAGACAAAGAAGGCGATCGAGTTTATCTATCTGGTTGTATGCCAACCTCAGTCACCTGCATACCAAGAGAAGCCCAAAAGGGCCCTACTGTGACTTTGGGGGCAGATCACTTTCAACTTTTGCAAAAAAACAGGGAATCATCTCTACCCCATCCTACCTTAGACGGAGGCAGGACATAGGAAAAAGCCAAGAAATACATAAGGATGTACTTTGGGGAAGAAACATGTGGAAAGTCGATCATCATTATAATTAACTATCATTTTCATGCATAATTATTACAACCCTGAACCAAGTTCCAGCTTCCCGAGAGCTTCCTTTAGCTGCTTCCCCTATGTTCTTGTGGGAGAAGCTAAAGCTTATAACACTTCTGCTCTTGGTTTCTTAACTCTGTCCTCAAAGATCAACCAGAGAAGGAACCTAACTGCAGGCTTTTACCCCAGAGACCCCAGGCCTCAGGCTGAACAGCCATGAAGAGCAGAGAGTGAAGCAAAACTTGTTCAAGCTTTTCATGAGGCATTTGGCTAAACAGCAAACTCCCAGCCCTCTCTGGGATCAAATGAAGAGAGTGATTTCGTGTTTTTCTGCATTTTAATTGTTAAGATGTGGCCACACACGGCGGTAATTGGAACAATGCAACTACCACCACGCAACTGATACTCTCAGCCTGAGTTTTGTAAAACAGGCCAGGCTGAGAGGGGGAACAGAACGGAAGCCATAAGGAATCAAACCAGGACACAAAAGAAGGCAAACCAGCTCCGCGAGGGGCCTCCTCTTTCTCAGGCAGGCATAGAAAAAAGTGTAAGAAGCCCTCTCTTGCAGCCTTCTTTCCCCTTCCATTTTGTATATCTGAGGGACTGAGACGGCCCTGAATGTTCACTAAACAAGTTAAAACTTCTTAGCTTAACAACTGGCAAGGGGGAACTCAGCCCTTTACAGAGCAGCAGGCCGTTAGGCCCTCCCCACAACCCCACCAGGCCCAACTCTCAATCCAGGCTTTCCCTCCACTATCGGCCCCCTAAAATAAAGGTTGGACCCTCACCCCATCTCCTATTGGATGGTAGTAACCCCTGACACTCGGGTTTCAGGGATGCTGAGGTTGTGCTGAAACCTGGAGAACCTAGGATCATATCAGGCCAAGGGGGAGGAGAGTCACGAATCCCCTGGGGACCTGCCCCCAGGTCCCAGCCCCACACCTCTGGAGGAAACTGAAGGAAACAGTAAGGAAGAGGGAGGTATATGAACAGGTAAGTGGGGACCTGACTGCTCTTCCCCATATGGCTTTGGTCGAGATGGGGATAATAAGTGGGAGGCACCCCTCCCCCCACCCTGATGAAAAAGCAAAAGGCTAGGCCCCCCCTCCAGTCTTCAACCTCTCTCCCTCGGTTGTCCTGCCTGTCCCCGCGGGGTGGGGCATGGGCGTCCTCTGGCCCCTCGGAGGGGGCACCAGGGCTCACTCAAGGGGGTGTCGCTTGCCTGTTCCCAATCAGCTTCCATCATCTGGCCACGAGAAGCGAACTCAGGACATGGGGGATGGAGAGGATCTGGGACTTAGCACTCCGCCACCCCCTCCCCCACCGGGTCCCGTGCTATCCCCGCGGAGGCGGCCAGCGAGGCCGTGCGGTGAGGGAGGCCAGGTTGGGGGAGGGGAAAGAGGGAAGAAGGGACGAACGGTCGAGGTGCCCGCCCCGAGGCCCCAGCGCCACCTGTCCTCCGCCACCTACCGCGGCTCCTCTAGCTTCCAGGGCCGCGGCCGGAGCAGCTCTGAGCGCTCCGTTCGCCCCACGGAGCCCTTAAAAGGCGCCGGCGCGAACCAACGGGCCTCTGAGGAGAGTGGGGGATCGCTCCGGTTCACAGAGTACCCCTGAACAACCCACGCAGGCTCGAGACCTGCGTCATTTCGTTTTCAAAGTCTTTCTTGGATAGCGCTGTCAGGAACGAGCCCAGCTCGTTGATTTAGGGATGAGGGCGGTTTCTTCACTATCTAGTTACCCCCTCCAAAATATTACAGAAGGTGGACGGGCCCAGTTGGAGGCATATCTCGAAACCCGCGGGGGAGGCCGTGTCAGACAAAGGTAAACAAAGCCAGCGCTCCCACTTTCCATTCCTTCATGGACCCAAGTAGAGCCCCCTAATCGGTTCCGGTCGCGTAACAGAATTAACCAAAGTTCCTCTCACCTGCTCTCCGGTCCCATCTTCTACCGCTCCTCTCTGAAGGAATCCCCCTTCCCCCAGCAGAGGACCCGTCCTCGACGTGAAGGCTTTTGGGAAGTGTAGTCCGAGCGCCTATTAAGGCCTGCTCCGAGTCGCAAGAGCCCCTGTTCCAGCGGCTGGATCGGCTCGAACCTTATAAATTCAGGACTTAAAAGAGTTGCGGGGCCGTTCCTACTTGGTTTTCTAACTAGCCGTCACCCAAAACACTTTGTAAAGCTGAGTAGGGCCCAGAGCTGTTCACTCCTTCTCCTCCCTCTACGCACCCCCCCCCAAGAGGATGAGGTAATGGGATTGTGATTATGACATCATAGGCGGTTCAGTAGCTCGCGGGGGTGGTGGGGGAGTACGGTGGTTACAGCTGGACCACTTTCCTTAAGATAGGGAGGAAACAGGCAGATGAAGAAGAGATTTTGTTGGTGCTATATTTCCTCTTCAGGAAGAGGAGGCCACCTTTTATTAAATCTCCACCATTGCCACCACCTCCTACCTCAGCCAAAGTTTAAGTCCTTTTTGAAAAGACTGAAAGTAGATGTTAGTAGGTGAAGAGGTTGGGGAACAGCTAGTTGTTTTCTGGGCCTATATAAATTTGAGTCTCAGTATCAAAGAAGGTTAAGAGAGGCAAAAAGATGAAAAAGGAGTTTTTAAACAATACCTTTGTAGGGCAGCATTTTAGATTTCTTTTTCGATTGAAAAGTAGAAGTGAATGATGCAAGTAAATCCTCACTATTACATTTAACAACGAGTCCCCTGAAAGACATCCATTTACCTAAATATTTTGTGCCCCACTCAAGGTTGGGACAGATAAGTAAATTATGATCAGCTAGAAAGTGGAACCAGTGGTGGGGATCTTCTTCACAGCCAGGGAAGGGAGGAGGAAGGAGCTACCGAGTCTCAAACTGAAAAAGAAAAATAGAGGGAAAGTGAGGTACTTAACAAGAAAATATGGGTGAAGGGAAGATGTGCTTCACATTTCTTTGCCCTGCACATTTCCCCTTGACAAAAGGAGCAGGGGGAGGGCCATGACATTACAGGAGATGTGTTTTCCAATAAATGCTGTTGTAGAGCACTCATGTGCCAGGCACTGTGCTACATACATTAAATATATATTCTCATTTTTGCTTACAATCATCAGGTGAGACAAAATCTTAGATAAAACGCTGAAGAGGTTAAATGACTGCCTATGTGGTGGACAAAAAAAGCAGTCTGTGGCTCTAAAACCTTATTTTTCACCATTAGGTGATCCCCCTTTTTATTATTAACCATGCTTAACTAAAATTCAATGACCGAATATAAGAACTTAAGTTAGCATTGGCTTATTTGCAAAACATTGAAAGAAATTGGGACAGTTAGAAAATAACAGACCCTGCGAGTCAGGTTTCAGGCCTCACTTCAAGATTACACCCATTTCATCAAATATAAAATAACCCCCAGTGCAGCCCAACTCCCCCCATTACAAACTATAATTAAATCTCCTTATGTCAGTTTTAGTTCTCAAGTTTTTTTTTATTCGTGTCATGCCATTTTTTCTTACAGCCCCATTTTCCTTCTTTCCTTAGACTACTACCTTCAACCCCATATTGATTGTGA
Source organism: Eonycteris spelaea (assembly GCA_003508835.1). Classification (NCBI taxonomy): domain Eukaryota; kingdom Metazoa; phylum Chordata; class Mammalia; order Chiroptera; family Pteropodidae; genus Eonycteris; species Eonycteris spelaea. The sequence goes on from PUFA01000039.1 coordinate 9,110,869, forward strand.
CCTCATGGACCAGACTTCCTCTCTGATCCTGCTCCAATGGGTTTTAGCAGAGGTTGTTGCCTGGGTTCCCTCTGGTCTCCATCCAAGTTCTCTGAGAGTTCCAGGGGCTGGAGCCAGTCATCCAGGAGGTCATCCAAAGAGGTGGAATCCATTGACTCTAAGAGATTCTCCATCCCTTGCCTGGGAAGGCAGCAGAGTCAGAGGAACATGTACCTCATTCAGACTCTCCCTTTTCAGCCAGTGAAAGCTAAATTTGTGCAAAGTGGGGGAGAGACAGAGCTCAGTCCACCATTCAAGAAAGGAACCAAGAATAGTGCACACACCCCTTAGGCCCCATGCCCTGCAGAGTCTGGCTGGGTGGGTCCCAAGAATGTAGAGCTCTTCTCCACTGCCTGATCTGGGCATCCCAGGAGCGGCGGCTGTACCTCCTGTTTTTGTTTGGTGTTTGAGGGTGAAGTCCTGGCTGCCGTTGTGCCCTGGCAACGAATGACAAATATGTGTCAAACTGAGGTCAAGGTGAAGAGCATAGCTTACTGCTTATCAGGAGACTCATTAGGGATTCTCTGAGAATAAGGTATGATTGATACCCTTGATCCAACAGGAAAGATAACTCTTTAAATAAGATTAAACATCAAACTTTCTAAAACTTCCTAATCTTTTTTCTGGGATGAGTAAATTAGATATTTCAATTTTCTCAAAAGTCAAGATAGATATCAAAGACAGTATTTGACATCCCTTTCAAATACATTCTAGCTTTACATACATTTAGTATATATGCATGTACATTTATATGTAATGGGGCAAGTATATTGTAATTAGCCAAATCTGCTCGAGGCGGAGGTAAAAATGGTTAAAAAGATGAAAATTTCATTAGCAATCATGGAGTTTTTAAAAAAAAATCGACAAGAGAAAAATCTTATGGCCAATTAGTATTTGTTTCATTTAAAAAAAATGGAAATAGTTTTGGGGCTAGATTGCAGGGGAATTCATTTTAGTAATGCTGCAACTTTATGAGAGCACTCAGATTCAAATATCTTTCCATCACCTGACATTGAATCAAAGACACTTGATTGACATTCTTGTTGTGACTGTGCACAAGGGCACTCACTTGGGGACCTGCTGCAGAAAGCACTGGTAACCAGGTGTGCGCTTGCCATAATCTATTTGCTTTTGCCGCCGCTGTAGGACAGTTTCATCTGTCTCTACCTCCCACCTGTAGGGAAGTATATAGTGACCCTATGAAGTATGATTATAGTTATCGAAGCAGGAACCAACTCATCCCACACTCCCTTAATTCCCAGCCTGCTTTTCAAACTTACCTGGCATGGAAGGGCTCTGTGTTGACTCCCACACTCACCATTTCTATCCTAGAGGACAAAAACTCTTCACAGACCTCCTTTCTGGGGAAGCAGAATCTACAGATAAAAAGGATATTAGGACAAAATCCAGCTGGCTATGTCGCACCTCTCAGCCACTGCCACCACCAAAATCCTGACACCAGATAAAGACTGCATTTCTGATTTGTTTCTCAAAGTGTGGTCCGCAAGCCATCTGCACGGATAGCACCTGGGGATCTTGATAATTCCTGGGCCTACTCTAGACCTATTGAATCGTCATTTGGGGCGGGGACTGTATTTTAAAGAGCTTCCAAGCTTATTTTAAACAGTATTTTTTTAATGGAAAATTTCAAATATACAGAGAAGAGAATAGCATAATACTTTGCTACTCATAGTATGGTCCTTGTACCAGCTGCATCGGGTCGGCTGAGAGCTAGTTAAAGAGTCTTGGGCCCCACTCCAGATCTACTGAATCAGAATCTGCATTTTAACAAGATCTCCAGGTGATTAGTATGCAAACTAAACCTTGAGAGCTCTGATCCCTGGTTACTCATCACACAATAATCACCCTTGTTTCATCCATACTCACCACCAGTCCCACATAATTATTTAAAAGCAAATCCCACAATTTAAGAGTAAATTCTTAATATCATCTAGTCAATGTTCAGATTTTTACAAACAACCAAAGTTTGGACTGTGACAAGGATTATGCTAAGAGATGATTCAACTCCCCTGCTTTCCATAAATGTATTTTCCTTTACTCACATAATCTAGCATCTCAAAGATGGCGCGCTAAAGGGACACCGAACAAGAAAAGCTCTAGTAAGGAGCCAATGTCGCTTAGCATAAACACACACACCTGTTTCGCCACATCTGCAATCCCGGCGGCAAATGCTCCATCTCCAGTGGAAGACTAGCAAACTATGAGGGAAGGTCCATGTAACAGCACGAGAAAGAAACAAGGAAAAAGAAGTTTAAAACATTCTCATATCGAAACTAATCTCTCCAGGTATATTAACCTAACGAGTAGACGTCGTAGCGAAGTGCAATTTAAATCTCCGGGTCGAAGGCTGAGCGCAGGGAGCGCTCAAGATGGGTGTGGCAATTGGCCAGATGGAGAGCCAATGGAGCTTTAGGCCTCTTGTGGGGGCGGGGCCTACCAAATCCCTTGCCGAGCAATGGCGGGCCAATCGGCATCCTGCTCTGGCTGCGAGGCGGGGCAAATTGCTTTCCTGCCGCACAAGCTCACGCCTCACGATTGGTCGAGGGAGTTCTGGGCGGGCGCGCGAAGATTGGCTCACGCAGTTTGGAGGCAGCGTGATAGGTTATTGGGAGGGCGGAAGGTTTGAACGATCAAGGCCTGTGGCTGTTGATATTCTTCCTTCGAGGCTGGAACTTCGACCCGTTGAGGAGAGAAGTGGTAAAGCTTGACCCGGTCCTATCCAGTCGAGAAGCAGAATTGCGACCGACCCTCCCACCTACCCACTTCCCTTTCTCCTGAAGGTAACTTTCAGACTCAAACCTGAGGTAAGGACAGAGCCGTCTCCGCCGGAATACTGAGACCCCATTGTTCCCTCAGAGTCCAGCCGGGGGCCTACAAACGGCAGTTTAGGGGACCTAGTTGACATTGTCGCGAGTTAGAAGATTTGAATTCTTTCCGTTTAGGAGTCACTAACTGTGTAGCCTCAAACAAGTCAAGCCCTCTTTTAACTTCCTCCTTAAAGTCCCGGGGTTACCTCTCTGTAAATTCAGGTTCCACTGAAAAGGCCAAGGCGCTTCGGGCCAGTTAACCTTCAAGCCAAGTTGTGATTCGTCGTGTGCGGGATGCCCCTCCTCCAATGCTGATCTGCTTGGCCGCTGCTGGGAAGGGTGGAGGAGGTTGTGAAAGCTGTATGATCTGTGATGTATTTGTATAGGTGACATTCTTTCTTAGCTAGATTTTTTTTTTTTCCTTAGTGAGTACTAGGAGGCCATGTCTGCAGAACTCTTTTCATCAAGAGAGGAGGGAAATCCTGGATTAGGACCCAGTTTTAGGTCCCATCAGAGAAAGATATTAAATCTGCTTCTGGAGAGAGAATCTTCCTTTACTATCTGCCCAGATCTTCCTAGAACTCCAGTGGACAAACTCTTTGGTGATTCAGCAAACCAAAGCATTTTATTTGGGTAAGTCCACTTTTCTTTTCACACTTTATATTCTTTGCTTTTCTGAACAGTTTTTGAGTTTAAAACTTTATCCTGGCTCAGAGATCAGGGTTTACGTGTTAGCTTTGCCCTTGACTAACCATGTGATTCTTATGACTCAGTCTTCTTTTCTGTGACATAGAAATAATAATTTCTTCCTATTTTACTAGGATCTTGTGAGAATTGAATGATGTGATGTCTGGGAAAAGTATTTGAAGACTGTTTTGAATTATACGAGTTGGTCATTTTATTAGGATTAATATTAGTGTTATTGTTATTGTACTTTAAATTCTGATCATGCCATGCCCTGATCCTCAGCTAGCAAACAGAATTGGAGTTATAGACCTGGGAAGTATCTGAGTCTCTCCAAGGAGAAATCAAATCTGTATGATTATGGCGCACAGGGCAGAAAATATGAGGTCAAGACCCACCTTAGTCAATAAGCTTTGGTCCTCAATTTAAAGAAATTACTCTGTCTCAATATGTCGGTGAGGAGAAAATCTGGTACATATTGCTGGAGTCGAGAAAAGGTGGGAGATATTTCTCATGTCTGAAATATTTCCAAAAGTAATTAGAATTATTTGGACACTGTTTAGATTATATTATAGTCATTGAGGCGTGTTTCAAATGAAGAGGATGAAGTGATCTTTGCCTTATTAAGGATATTACATCCTAATGGGAATCTTGATGTATTATTATGTCTCTACAGAGAAACCCCCAAACGTTGCCTTGATCTTTCGAATCTTAGCAGTGGGGAGTTGTCTGCCACCTGCCTTACCACTCCTGAAGACCTTGATGAAACTGGTAGGGAGAAGGGATGTAAAGGCTTCAAGGGAAAAAAAAATAACTTTTAGGGGAGAGAATAGGGTAGTTGAATAGAGGTGGAAGGTGGTTAAAGAGCCTTGAAGTTGGAATTCTGTGGGGACCTGTAGGATTTTTGAGGAGAATGATCAAGCCCAATAGTCAGAGAAAGATAACATTAATAGGAGTCACTTTGCATTTGAAAATTTTAAATAGGAAGGAGTATTTTGTTGACCGATTGATGGTATGAATTGAAATTCATTGATTGATGGGAATCAAAGTAGAAGTTTTATGCCTAGTCTAATCTCAAGAGAAGCAAAGAAACCAACAAAAATATTTTAGCTAATTTATGTGTTTTTATAGGGTCTGAGCCCTAAAGGATTATTTTACTAGTCAGCCATTTTAGTGTTTGTTCTAATTTCGGATATCATGAGTGGTAAGCATTCTTTTCTATTCTTTAAAAAAAAAGTCCCTAGGTTAGTGCATTTTCCCAACATTTTTTCTTTCAGTGACAACATGTAAATTCTTAAGATTCTATTAACATATCTTTTACCATGAAATTGGTACCTATCAAGAGCCTCTGTGTTCACAAGGTCAGCTTTTGAAATTAATATTCCTTACTAGTAAGAAAATCAGAAGACAGGATCCATGGACCAGAATAACTTCTTGTCTGATTGCAGGTCACTTGGATTCTTCAGGACCTCAGGAAATACAGTTAGTGCAAATGTAAGTGCTTTTGCTCAGTGAACCTCATGCTAAAGCCTTCTCAGCATTGGCATGTGAATTTCATCCCATGAAAACTCTGCAGAGTATAGAGCATTTCACTTTGGGAATAATGGGCTTGGAGGCCTAGATCTTTCCCTTGAAAGGTTTTTAAGTTTCCCAGAGCTAAGTAGTATTGTGAAAATTAATGCTACTCATTTTAACTATCACACACAATCAGTATTATCTTTAAAATGGAGGAAATGGCATACTGCCCTTAGCATAGATAGGCTCTTACCTGCATATGAATAGTGCTGTATGTACCTTAGTGGGTAAAAGTACTGAGTGAAGGCTCTGGAATTAGTGTCTGGATTCCAGTGGCTTACTACTTCACCAACTGTGACTCTGACAAGTTCTTAACTTCACTGCACCTCAATTTCTTTATTTATAATAAAGAAACAATAATAATGGAGATAATAATAGCACTTCTTATAAATAGCTATTGTAAGGATTAAATGAAAATTTAATCCTTAGCACCTGCCAAGCATTTTATAATGTTTATTATTACTCATGAGGATTCTTTGTTGGAGATCTTAAAATGTTCAATCAGGGAATGCTCAAGGACTGAAAGGTAATTTTAATTCAACATCTTGAACTTATTGTAATTCTTCTATTTGACTGTTTAGATTTTTTTCGAACTTTGTCCTTCAATGTTTAGGTGAATTATGTACCACTTTAGTGCACTAGGGAAGGCTTTCCTTGGTTATTTTTATCAGTACATGTGAAAATTTCACATTGTATTGCTTGCATTTTCTTTAAATTGCTTAAATGTCCTAACCTATGTAGACTAGGGAAACTCATGGAAGGGACGATAGAAATTCATTACAAAATGAATATTAATTCCCAATAGTCATTGCTGGAAGATAAATAAATTATAAATTGTGTCTATATAAGACATAGGACAAACTCATCATCTTTGATGTATATCTATATATATATGATTATACAAGTGAAATGAGAGCCTTATCCCCAGGATGTCACTCAATGTCTTAATATTTATCACAGAAAGCACCTTAAATAATATTATTGGAACAGATATATCAACTAGGTATAGGGCTCCTAGAATGGAGAAAAGGAAAAGTTGGGATGTCCCAAGCCACTGACCAATAACCAAACAGTATTTGGGGCTGAATTGACTGGCAGTTTTGTTTTGCTTTGTTTTATTTCATTTTGTTTTTTGATCTGTAGAAATCATCACCAGCACCTTGTAAAATGCAGCCCAGTGAGTAGCTCTTCTTTCTTGGGTTTGGGTTTTTTACTCAAGTGGGAAGCAGAGGGTTTCCAGCTCATCTGTGGCTGAAGGATGCTGGATGTTCTCAAAAACAATCTCTTGTAGGCACAGCTGCTTTGTAGCACTCCGAATGCTTTGGACCATGGCAATAGGAAGAAAGATGCAATATGTAGCTCATCTACAAATACAGAAAATGTAAGTGTTTAATGGAAACCTAGGTACATTACCAGTTTTCTTCCTTTGAGTGGAGCAACTCATCAGTATCATGAGTCCTAGAGCTGTTTATGCCTCTGTATACTACTAGATAAGCGAACAACATCAGTATAGGAAAAAATTCTTTATGGTTTGTTTTGTTTTGTTTTTCTTTAAGGTTTGATCCTAGAATAGAAACCGAACTCCAAGTCTTCCACTGTAGGTCATCATTATACTCATGTTCATTTGATTGGTTTAAGGACAAAAACCTCTGTTAATATAGTCTAAGAAATCTAGGACTTAAAAAAAAAACTAGAAAGGAATAATGTACATAACTTGTTCACAGACTGCATGGCTCCACATACAAGTCTAGAGTTCTTAATTTCTTATTTTTCCCTTAATCTAGCTTTTTAGCCCCTATTTTAAAAAAGCTGTGGTTCTTGTTTATCGGAGCGTCAGGCTATCTTTCAGTTCCACATTTAAACTGACTTCTCCCTAGCCACCTAATCACTAAGATAATTCTCTAACAAATCTCTTCAACTAATTTCTTTTTCTAGCCATCTTTTTCTTTTCCTGGCCTCCTAACCTTTCCTCTAGGTCAGTATGCATAAGATAGTTGCTGTTATTTTCTCACATTAGCTAAGTTATGGTAGTGTTTTTGGCTGTTCTAATCAGCTTTTTCTTAATTTAATATTGTCATGCTAATCTCCCTTTACTCACTTTTTAAAAGTCTCACCAGCCTCTCCCCAGTCAGGCTCCCTTTTTCCTCCCTTCCTTTGGCTTGTGATCATAAAATTAGTATCCTCCAAAGTAAATGTACACATTGTAGATGAAATCCAAATCATAATTTGTATCTTCAGGATATATGGTCAACAGTGATGACTTTATTTTTTATTTATGGTGACATTGATTAATGAAATCCAATGTTTCAGCTGTACACTTTAATAGTAAGGCATATATATATGTACTCTGTGTGTTCACCTCTTATAGTTAGATTTCTTTCTGTCACCACATATTTGACTTCTTTAACCCCATCTACCTTCCCCCTTCCCATCCCCTCTACCCTCTGGTAACCACTAGTCTATGGCCCATGTCCATGAATCTCTGTTTGTCCTGTTCATTTATTGCTTGTAGGTGTATATCCCACATATAAGTGATATCATGTGATTTTCAACTTTTTCTGTCTGGCTTAATCACTTAGCATGATTATCTCGAGGTCCATCCATGTTGTCGCTAATGGCAATATTTCATCACTTCTTGTGGCTGAGTAATATTCCATTGTATCTACATACTACAACTTCTTTATCCAGTCATCTATCATAGGACACTTCAGTTGCTTCCATGTCCTGGCCACCATAAATACTGCTGCTATAAACATCAGTGTGAAAATATCTTTTGGATATGGGTTTTGAAGTCTTAGGGTAAATACCCAGTAAAGAGATGCTGGATCGTATGGCAAATCAATTCTTAGTTTTTTGAGGAACCTCCATACTGTTTTCCATAGGATCATATGGTAGATCAATTTTTTAGTTTTTTGAGGAAGCTCCATACTGTTTTCCATAGTGGCTGTACCAATTTTCAGTCCACAGCTGTGTATGAGGGTTCCTATTTCTCCACATCTTCTCCAGCATTTGTTATTACTTGTCCTGTTGATTATAGCTATTCTAACAGGTGTGAGATGGTATCTCATTGTGGTTTTGATTTGCATTTTCCTACTAGCTAGCTATGTTTAGAATCTTTTCAACTATTCGTTGGCCATTTATATGTCCTCTAGAGAGAAGTGTCTATTCAGGTCCTCTGCCCATTTTTTGATTGAATCATTTGTGTTTTTTTGTTGTTATTGAGTTGTATGAGTTCTTTGTATGTTTTTGGATATTAGGCCCTTATCAGAGTGTTGCTTGCAAATATACCTACTTGGATGGTTGCCTCTTTACCTTGTTGACGATTTCTTTTGCTGAGCAGAAGCCTTTTAGTATGATCAGTTCCATTCATTTATTTTGGCTTTTACTTCCCTTGCCTTTGAGGTTAAATTCATAAAATCCTCTTTAAGTCCAAGGTCCTTGAGTTTCGTTCCTATGTTTTCTCCCATGCGTTTTATTGTTTCAGGTCTTATATTCAGGTCCTTAATCCATTTTGAGTTAATTTTGGTGTGTGGTGATAGACAACAGTCTAGTTTCATTCTTTTTGTAGATGGCTTTCAGTTTTCCCAGCACCATTTATTGAAGAGGCTTTCCTTTCTCCACTGTATGTTTTTGGCTTTTTGTCAAAAATTATTTGCCCATATAAATATGGGTTTCTTCTGGACTTTCTCTTGATTCTGTTCTGCTGGTCCGTGTGTCTGTTTTCTGCAATACATGCCAATTTGAATTACTGTCACTTTGTAGTATAATTTGAAGTCGGGCAGAGTGATCCCTCCAATCTTGTTCTTTTTTCTCAGGATGGGTTTAGCAATCTGGGTCTTTTGTGCTTCCATACAAATCAGATGATTTTTTTTTGTTCTATTTCTCTAAACAAGCTTATGGGATTTTGATGGGGTTTGCATTAAATCTGTATAATGCTTTAGGTAATATGATCATTTTAACTATGTTGATTCTTCCAATTCCAAGAACATGGAATACATTTTCATTTCTTTGTATCTTCAATTTCTTTTACTAGGGTCTTATAGTTTTCATTATATAGGTCCTTCACATGTTTCGTTAGATTTATTCCTAGATATTTATTCTTTCTGTTGCAGTTGCTAAGGAATTATTTTTTCCACTTCTTTTTCTGTATTCTTTATTAGAATATAGGAATGCTATGGATTTTTTAACGTTGATTTTGTATCCAAAAACTTTACTGTATTTGCTTATTCTTTCTAGGAGTATTCTTGTGGAGACTTTAGGGTTTTCTATATAGAGAATCATGTCATTCACAAATAGTGACAGTTTGACTTCTTCGTTTGCTATTTGGATGCCTTTTATATCTTTCTCTTGTCTGATTCCACTTGCTAGACCTCCATTGTTATATTGAATCACAGTGGTGATAGTGGACAACCTTGTCTTGTTCCTGATCTTAGAGGGAAGGTTTTCAGTTTTTTACCATTAAGTATAATGTCGGCTGAGGGTTTGTCATAGATGACCTTAAATTATGTTAAGGTACTTTCCTTCTATACCAATTTTGTTAAGTGTTTTGATCATAAATGGATGCTGTATCTTGTCGAATGCTTTTTTGCATCTAATGATATGATCATATGATTCTTATTTTTTAATTTGTTTATGTGATATATCACTTTAATTGGTTATTTTTAATGTGTTCCATGAGGATTATTCATGGCTTCATGAGAAGATATATTTTTGGTAGGGCCTACTGACATTCCTCTTCCTCTAAATGTAGTTTTTTTATGTAGGAAAACAACACTTCCAAGCCTTTGGAATCATGGACCCAGGAACCTCAACTTTCAAAAGAGACCAGGGGGGCCTTACGTGTCTCCCCTTTCTCTACTGGTGAGGCACTAGACATTTGTCATCAAGGATCAGCTCAGTTGTTATGGGGTATAAGATGGCAGATCTAGATTTTTGACCCTTTGAATTTTTCTAAGTTGGCTTGAGTGAAAAAGGGGTTAAAAAAGTAATGTTTGAGCAGAGAAAGGGAAGAGATGTATGTCCTCTGATCTTTTTTATTTGTTTAAATTTAAGGAGTAGAAAATATTAGGCCTTTAAAAAGTGTTCTACTGTATTTCTTTGTTTTCCCCCTGATTTTAAGAATACTATGTGCCATTGTGAAATGCTTTAAAAATATAGAAAAGTATGAAAAAGAAAATCACTATCTCTTAGAGAAAAACCACTATTAATATTTTACCTCAATTCTTTTCAATCTTTTAACTATATGTACAGTTTTACAAAATTGAGGTCATGTCATATTTATAACTTTATATTTTATTTTTTTAAGTTAAAACTCTTAGTAAACATTTTTTTAATTAAACTTATTGGGGTAATGTTGGTTAATAACATTACATAAATTTCAGGTGTACAACTTTATAATACATCTGTTTTACTCACTAGCCGAAGTCTAGCTTCCTTTTGTCACCATGTATTTGACTCCCTTTATCCTCTTTGTCCTTCCTCCACCCTCTTTTTCCTCTGGTAACCATTCTATTGTCTATAACTATGAATTTGTTGTGTTGGTTTGTTTGTTGCTTTTGCTTATATCCCACATATGCATGTATTCATACCCTTCTTATCCTTTTCTGTTTGACTTGTTTCACTTAGCAGAATACTCTCAAGATCCATTCATGTTATTGCAAATGGCAGTATTTCACTTTTTATGGCTGAGTAGTATTCCACTGTATGTATGTACCATATCTTCTTTATCTAACTGTAAATCAAAGGACTTTTAGATTGTTTCCATGTCTTGGATATTGGGGATAAAAAACATTTCTTAATGGATTTTAATTCTTAAATGGACTGTAATTTATGTAAATGCTTCCCTATTGTTAGACATTTAGTGGTATTTACATTTTGCTTTTAAAATAATGCTGTCATGTAAGTTCTTGAGCATAAATCTTTGCATACATTTCAGTTTTTTTTTCTTTAGGATTAGTACCAAGAATGATAATTACTGGGTTAAAAAGTGTAATATTTTAAAGATTTTTGATACATAATGCCAAATTTTCAAAAAAGTTAATAAGAATTTACATTTTTATGAGTAATTTATAGCCATTTAGATAAAAAAATTTTTAAATTGCTAATTAGGTAAATATTTTAAGTTAAAACTAGTGATTTCATGTGAATATTAGCCATGTATATTTCCTTAGCAAATGATTGTGTCCTTTGTCCATTTAGCTACTGGTGTCTTTAGTTACCCAGAGACTCACTTGCTTTTAGTAGACCATGAACTCAAGATACTCCAGAGATCACATTCTAATCTTAACCCTATGGGAAAGCCATTTTAACATAGTCCATCCTAGATAGATAAAGTTGATCATTTGTTAAATTTTTGTTTCATGGAGGAAGGAAAAACTTGGAGCATGATAAATTAGCGGATAGTCTTTTTTGTATGTGTTATGATTTTTTTAAGTGGTAAAATATACATAACATGAAATTTACCATTTTAAACATTTTTAAGTATACATTCCAGTGGCATTAAGTACATTCACAATGTTTTACAACTATCATCACTATCCATTTCCAGATTTTTTTCATCATTCAAAACAGAAGCTCTTTACCCATTAAATAATAACTCCCTATTTCTCTCCTCTCAGCCTCTGATAACCTCTAGTCTGCTTTCTGTCTGTGTGAATTTGACTACTCAAGGTATTTTTTGTAAATGGAATCACATATCATTTGTCCTTTGTGTCTGGCTTATTTCACTTAGCATAATATCTTCAATGTTTATTCATGTTGTAGCATGTATCCAAATTTCAGTCCTTTTTATGGCTGAATAATATTTCTATTTATCCATTAATCTGTTGATGGACAATTGGGTTGTTTCTGTCTTTTGGCTGTTTGTGACTAATGCTGCTATGAACATTCGAATACAAATCTCTGTTCTAATTTCTGCTTTTAATTTTAGGGGGTGTATACCTACAAATGAAATGGCTGGATCATATCAGTGTTTAATTTTGGGGGGGAAATGCCTTACTGTTATCCATAGCAGCTGCACCATTTGACATTTCACACAGCATTACACAAGGGTTCCTATTTCTCCATATCATTACCAACATTTGTTATCGGCTGGGTTTGTTTGTTTTGTTTTTTATAATAGCTATCTTAATGGATATGAAGTGGTAGTTCAATGTTGTTTTGATTTGCATTTCCCTAATCACTAGTTGTGTTGTGCATCTTTTCATGTGTTAATAGGCCTTTTGTATATCTTTTTTGGAGAAATCCTTATTCAGATCCTGTTTGTTTCTATTGTTGAGTTGTCGGAGTTTTTAAAAACATATTTTGGATATTAATCCCTTGTCAGATACATGATTTGCAGATATTTTTCTCCCATTTTGTGGGTTGCTTTTTTACTTTCTCGATAGTATTTTTTGATGCATGAAAGTTTTTAAGTTTGATGGAGTTCATTTTTGAAAAGAAGTTCATTATCTATCTTTTGTTGCCTGTGCTTTTTGTGTCATATTCAAGAAATCATTGCCAAATTTAATGTCATGAAGTTTCCCCTGTTTTCTTATAGTTTTAGCTCTTATATTTAGGTCTTTGATTCATTCTGAGTTAATTTTTGTATATTGTGTAAGGTAAGGGTCCTAGAGAGTTTTTAACATTGTCAATATACTTGGCAGGACAATGGAAACTTGGTGAAAAGTGAAATGAAATATCTAGGCAGTCCTATCACTACAGTTCGAAATTAGATATAAGCCCAGAACAAGGAGAAGACCAAGCAGAGGAGATTTTAGGTGAATCGATGGAGTTTTCTCTGAAAGATCAAGAAGAAGCCAAGGTAAAGTGCTCTCTGATGGTATCTTTGCATTTTTCACATTCCTTCATTTTAAATGAACAGAGTTGTATATCTAATATGTTGCAGTCACTGTGAAGTGGTAGGTCTGCAGAGATCAAGAAGGTATGGTCCTTTTACCCTATGCTACCTGACTGATAGGGTATCAGGTTACTTTGGACTCTTCTTATGCTGGGTGAGAGGGTTGTAGTTAATAATTTGAGTAGGTCACCATCAATGTAGTCTGGTGTAAGTGATACCTCCAGAATAATGGCAAAGGACAGAATATACCTAGCATGATTTTTCAGCTATTTTACAATATATCCTTTTGTCTTCTTGTTTCCTCCCCATATCACAGGAAGGAGTATCTGAAGCCTGTGGCTTATTAACAAGGTATTAATACATTAAAGATAGTTTCTGAGGCATTAAGCATTTCTGAATCAACTTTATTTTTTGGGACAAATATGTGTGGGGGTATTCTTTTAAAATTCATTCATTATACAAGGCAAATATGATTTAGTGGAGTTAGAGTGCTTAGATTCTAGCCCTCATGCTCTTATTTAGTGTTATGAGCATGAACAAGACACTTAAGCAGTCTAGGCCTCAGTTTCTCATTTACGAAATGGAGAACATATTAATAAAAAATATCTCCCTAAGGGATTGTTGTGACTGTGATAAAGTATTAAAAACAGTTTATAATACTCCACATACTTTATTATTTTTAAATAAACTCATGTAAGCTATAATAATAAAATATATTATTATGAAACTAACATGCATCAGGTGCTATCTTAGAACTGAGGACAGAGTCATGATTAAGACATATAAAATTCCTAATTTTCCTGGAAATTTTTATTTTTCTTAGTTAAGAAAATAGACAATGTAAGAAAGTAAACCAATAAGCAAGATGACAGATCATCTAAAGTGCTATAAATAACAGTGACATAAAAAAAGGACCCATGAGTTTGGAGGATACATTTTTTTTTAACTTTAACCTGAGTAACTGGAGAAATGGTGACACTATAATGAATTACAAAGAAGAGTGAATTCAAAGAGAATAAGAGGTGTTTTGGACATTTGAGTTAGAGGTGATAAACAGGAAATTTAAATGGATATAGTAAATGAGGAGTTGGAGCCATCAGAATTGGATATGTACATTTCAGGACCATCTGCATAGAAGAGAAAGTGAAGGCTAATGACTCCCAAACTTAAAGGTAGAGAGAAAGAGCTTGTGAAGAAGGAGTGATAGCCACTCAGGAGACTGATAATGAAGTAGATACATACAGGAATATATCATTCAAGAATCAGAGAAGAGAGCATTTTTCTCTTTACCAGATGGGATGCTGCTTGATTCATAAATCATTGAATAAAGCCAATTAAATCTTTTTAAAAAATCAGAAAAGACCTAGGACACTAATAGGGGTCAATTTTATATACTTATTCATTTTATACATTTCTTATTTTTCAGGTCTTTAAAAAAATATTAAGTCCCTTTATAGGCTAATTTTCTTGGACTGTGACTCTTAAAAAGGTCATTTTCATTTAAGAGACAACTGATTAAGACTGTGCATAACAGTACATTTTGGCATCTAATTAGATTAGAAAAGAGTAGGGATTTTTTTTGTTATTGGTTTACCCCTTTTGATGCTAAGTGGAAATAGATACCTTATAAGGCATGAACTCCTTGGAGACTGGTGTAACATCATAGTGATTTCTGACTCATTCATTTAAAAAATATGTATTGAATACCTGTCAAGTGTCAGGCACTGTGCTGGACACTGGTGCTGCAATGGCGAACTACACAGGCTAGGCTGATGCCCTCCTAGAGTTTGTAGTCTTATCAAGGAGACATCAATAAACAAGAAAAATATTTTTCAAGTTAATAGATGTTCTAGTTAGAGTTCTTGATTGAAAATAACGGAAATAGATTCTAGTTATCTCAAGCAGAAAAGGGATTTTTTGGAAGGGTATTGAGGAACTCAGAGTTATCAAGAAGGCTGGAAAAAAGGTAAGACCTGGCCAGAGTGCTACTATGAGAACATTGTGCTCGGATTCCACCACTTGTTTGTTGGCTGTACCCTTAATGCCACCATCACTGGCCCCCTGCTATAGAACGTAATCCGACCTGCTGTTGGACTCTGCTGCTCAGGGACATTTGCTGCCACCCACTATATTCTTCACAGTGATGCAGCAACCATAAAAGTCTCAACTGACCCTGTGCTTTTGTGTTACTCTTCAAGGTTCAAAATCCAGGCAGGAATGTCTAGTGGCTATAAGAGAGTAAAAAAGGAAATATATCTGTTCCCCTTTAGCCTCCTTATCAGGAGTCGGGCTGCCTCCCATCTAATTTGAGATTTTACTAAAATAGTATGCTTGATAGCCAAATTGCAAATGACAGCCATAAAGTCCAAAGTAATTTAACTATTGCAAATTGTTCAAGTGTAATGAAGGAAACAAAATGGGGACTGAGATAGAGACTAATAGGGCTTCCTCGAGCAGGAGATATTTAGTTGAGAAGAACTTGATGAGCTGTCCCGGTTTGCCTGTGACTGAGGAGGTTCCTAAGACTTGGGACTTGCAGTGCTAAAACTGGGAATTGGGATGAGTTGTTCACTCTAGTTGTGAAGGAACCATACATGATAACAGTAGAGGCAAGAGCATTCCATGAAGAGGGAATATTTTAAGTGCAAAGATCCCAAGGTTGAAAAGATCTTTGTGTTCAAAGAACTGAGAAGCCAGTATGAATGGCAGGAGAGTTACCTGAGGTGAGAAAGAAGAGGTAAGCAGGAGACAGATCATTCAGGACCTTGAGGCTATGGTGACTATTGGATTTTATTCTAAGAGCAGTGGGAAGCTATTGGAGAGTTTTAATCAGGGGAATTATATGACCTGATTTGTTTTATGAAGACTACTCCTATTGCTGGATGAGGAATGGGTTAGAGAGATTTAAGAGTTGGAAGGAGTGGGGCAAAAAGGATTTGGAAACAGGTAAGAGTAGGAAGCTATTGCACTAGTCCCTGTGAGAGTTGGTGGTAGCCTGGACTAAGGCAGTGGCTATAGAGACAGAAATAAATGAATTCAAAATGTATTTTGGATATAGGAGCAATAGGATTTGATGGGTTGGGTATAGACTGAAGGAAGGATGGGATCAAGGATCACTTTAGACCTATTAAGTTTAAAGGGTTTTTTCAAAGAGAAAACAGAAGTAATCAGATGAAAGCTACCTTTGCTCACCAAATAGATAGCAGGCTATCTCCTCTAATACCTATATCATCTACCTTCCCTCTTATTATACTGCATGGAGTGGCCCTGCACTTATCTAAAGCCCTCAGCCCTTTTTCACACTGCACCCTATTAATGTTCCCTTAATAATGCTGGAGATGGAGTAGCAAACATAACACAAGAAGGTTCCTGTCTCATGGAGCTTCTATTTAGGCAGGAGGAAACAGACTAATAAACCAATATGTTTTAATATGGTAGATGGTAAAAATACTATGGTAAAAAAAACAGGGTAAGGAGAACAGGGAGTACGTTGGGTTGAGTGGCGTAAGAATAGTTGATCTTTTTCATAGGTTGCACAGATTAAAGAAGACCCCTCTGCGAGTGATGTTTGAGGCAGCCATCTGAAGCAGTGGGGAGCCAAAACAGTTATCAGGAGGACTGAGTTATTCCAAGCAGAAAGAAAAGCAAGTACAATGTCCCTGAGTTGGACATGTGCTTGGCATGTCCATGGAACAGGAAGAAGACCAGTGTGGCTGGAGCAAAGTGAGCAAGTGCAGAGTGGGAAATGAGGGCAGAGAGTAGGTAGCAGGAGGACAGATCACGTAGGGCCTCATAGACCATTGTAAACATTTTGCAAAACTGAGTCGATGGAAGCATCTCCTCTTCTCTACTCTGTAGTATTTCTTCTCTTTCTTTCTCTTTCCATGTTTATCAATTTTCTCCTCCAACATAAGTGGCTCTTAAATTTTTTGGTATCAGGACTCCTGTACAGTCTTGAAGTTATTGAGAACCCCTTGCCTTGTACCTGATCTTATAGGAAAAGCATCCAGTTTTTCTTCATTGAGTATGATGTTAGCTCTAGGCTTCTTGAGATGCTCCTTTTCAGGTTGAGAAAGTTCCCTTCTATTTCCAGTTTGCTGAGTGAATTTAGACTTTGTCACATACTATCTTTGTATCTCTTAAGATGATCATATGAGTTTTCTTTTTTTAACATGTTAATATGGTAAATTACATTGATTTTTCAGATGTTAAAAATAACTGCATTCTGTGATAACCTTACTTCGTCATGATACATTATCCTTTTTATATATAGTTGGATCTGATTTGCTAAAATTTCGTTGAGAATTTTGTATCTAAGTTCATGAGAGATACTGATCTTTAGTGTTTTGTTTTCCTGGTAATGTCTTTGGTATTGGTATCAGTGTAATGATACCATTATTTGTAAATAATTCTCTCGTTTTCAGTTTTCTGGAAGAGTTTATGTAGAATTGGTTTTTATTTATTTTTTAAATGTTAGGCATAATTACCTGTGAAGCATCTGGTCCTGGGCCTTTATTTGTGGGAAGTTCTTAAATTATTTATTCAATCTCTACTTTTCGTAGGTCTAGTCAGATTTCCTGTTTTTTTTTTCTTGAGTCAGCTTTAGTAGTTTTTGTCTTTTTAGGAGGAATTTGCCCATTTAATCTAAGTTTTCTCATTCATTGTCATATAGTTGTTCATAGTAATCCCTTATGATCTTTTCTTTTATTTCTGTAAAGTTGATGGTAATGTCCTCTCTTTCATTCCTGATTTTAGCAATTTGAGTCTTCTTTTTCTTCTTCAGTAGCTAAAGGTTTATCAATTTTGCTGATCTTTTTAAAGGACCAGGTTTTGTTGTTTTTCTCTATCATTTTTCTAGTCTCCATTTCATTAAAATTTTGCTCTAATCTTATTTTATTCCTTCTGCTGCTTAGGATTTAGTTTCTTCTTTGATGAAAGCTTAGGTCATTGACCAGATCTTTTTTATTATAGGTATTTACAGCTATAAATTTTCATCTAAACACTGCTTTAGCTGCATACCATAAGTTTTGGTATGCTATGTCTTCATTTTCACTCATCTCAAAGTATTTTCTAATTTCCATTGTCATCTTTGTGGACCCACTGATTTTTTTTTTCAGTTTTGCCCCAGATTTAATATTAACCCCTTCTCACTTTCAAATGCCAAAGGAAAAATTACGATACAGATATTAATTCTTTTTGTAGGACCAAAGGAATTGAAGTCCAAAATAAATGTTCTTGCCATTGTAAATTAAAAGACCAAAGATGTGCTCCTGCCTCCTGCTTCTTCCCTGCATCCAAGCCAAGGTCTCAGTGGCACAGTGGTCAGATCAGTTACATGAAGGGAGGCTTGAGCAGATAAATCGTCAGTGCATTGAGCATAATGGGAGTCTGTTTTCTTACTGCCAGAGGAGGGTTATACCATGGAAAGGAGACAGACTATAGTAAACGCTGTGGTGAGGTCGATTTTAAGGAATTGGCTCACGTGATTGCAGGGGCTGGCAAGTCTGAAATCTGCAAGGTAGGCCAGCGGCTGGAGACCCAGGACACAGTCGATATTACAGAATTCCCTCTTCTGGGATCTCGGTCATTTCTCTCTGGACCCACTGATTATTTAGGAATGTATTGTTTAATTTCCACATATTTGTGAATTTTCCAGATTTTTTTCTGTTATTAATTTTTAATTGTTTCATGTTCAGAGAACATACTTTGTATGATTTGAATACTCTAAACTTATTGAGGCTTGTTTTATGACCTAGTATATGGTCTATCCTGGAGAAGAATTTATATTAGAGAAGAATGTATTTCTATTGTTGGATACAGCGTTCTGTCTATGTCTGTTATGTTTATAGTGTTGCTTCAATTAGTTTTTGAGCTTTCTAAAAATGATACCATACTAAATGTGGCCATCATTGGTTTTGCTGTTTTCACCAGGGCCTTTGCATTTGTTGTTCCTTTGGCCTGGAACACTCTTCTCATAGGCAACACGTGATTTTTCATTCGTTTAGTCCCATTTCTCCACATATGTCACCTTATCAGAAAGGCCTTTCCTGACAAGCTTTCCAACTCCAATATTTTTTCTGTCTTTTTTCTTTCTTTATTTTTTACTCAAAACATTTAGCACTACATATAAAGTATATTTATTGACTGTCTTTTCTGCTCTCTTACTGCTATGTCACCTAGTAGGTACTCAAAAATTGTTAAGCAGGTATGTCGATATGAAAGTCTGGAAGAGCAGAGGTCTTGTTTATAGTTAGGAATTTGAAAGTCATCAGCATAGAGGAGAAATTTAAATTTATGGGCGGAAAAATAATATCACCTATGGTAAGAGTGAAGAGATTTAAAAAATGACCAGGACCTACCTTTGATGAAGAATTCAACATCTATTAGAGGTTTGATAGGTGAAAAGACCCGACTAGGAAGACCCAAAGGAGCAACAGAGAGGCGGAAGCATCACAGTTCTTTTAATATAAGGGTTGCCTATGTTAGAACTAAACTGAAAACTAGGAGGTGCCATTGAAACCAAGAAAGAAGGGATTAACCAACTCAATGGAAGCCACTGTGAGGTTGAGAAAGGTATAAGCTAAAGAAATGACTGTTAGCTGTGGCAATATGAAGATTATTGACAACTTTGACAAGAGCAGTAGAGTGGTCTGGACAGTAGTTGGCCTAAGTGTGTGGAGAAGTGTATAGGCCATGAGGAAATGGTGATGCCTTCTCAGTTTACAAAATACCCTTCCTTAAAAAAAAAAAAAAAACAACTAAATATATTTGGCTATTTTATAAAATCAGTATATGATAGTATAGAAAATGCAAATAAGCAAAAGTAAGCTATTACAAATGCCCGTAACCCCACAGGCCAGAGATAATTACTGTTAGCACTTCATTTAAAAAACAACCACACACACACACAACACAAAAATGTATGTTTTCTATGCAATTTTTAAAATTTTATTTAAGTGATATTACAAAGTATTTTTTAACCTGCCTAATAATATCATGAACTTATTTTCATGTCAATGAAATTAATCTACAACATACTTTTGCATAATAGTAATCTATAACATCTAATACATGGTTTGTTTAATGACAACCCTGTTATTAAACATTTAGGTGATTGGTAATTTTTCTCTATTATAAATTTCTGGACATCTATCTTTATAGCCAAATCTTTATGTATATCTTTATTTCATTAGGAAAAACAAGTGGAATTATTTTTTAAAAGGGTATGCATATTTTAATGATTCTCCACTCCTTCTACCCTCTGGTTTTTAAACCCTTAACATGAGAATTGGGGTTTGGGGAATCTTGTCATTTTCAGGGTTTATGTCTAAAGAAGACAGTCTCTCTCTGTGACATTAATGGCATTCAGATGCTAGAGGAAGATTCTGATCAAGGGTACCTGACTGGTGATTTCTCCAAGGTGAGTGTGGTTGCACCCATCCTATATTTCAGTGAGTCATTTTTGGTCTAAATCATCTTTGCTTGCAGAAAATACTAAGTGTAATTATGCGTTCTCACCAAGTACTCTCTGATAACCTGAAGATGCTGTAGTGGCAGTTCTAAGCCTCACTGTCCGGTGAGAAAGTGTTCCTATTTATTCTGTGAACATCCAGAACAGTGGAGAAGTTATGAGACTTTTTACCTTTTTTTTTTTTAAAAATATATTTTAAAATTATATAAATAATACTCGGTAATATGGAAAAGGTAGAAAATAAAATCCACACCAAATCTTGTCAGCCAGAGTATAATTGCCTTTAACATCTTGGTGTATATCCCTCCAGATGTTTTTCTGTTTTCACAAATACACATATGCACACAAATATATTTTTCGTTTCTACAAAACAGTTTTTACTGTTCTGTGATCTGTTAGGGTTCTTCTTTCTCATTTACTATATCCAGAACATGTCAGTAAATAATTCTGCTTCATCATTTTATCATTTTTAATAACACAGTATTTCATTTTTTGGGGGCTGCCCATAATTTCTTGATAAATCCAGTGTAGAATATTTACTTTTATAATTTGAGGGTACTAAGATGGACATAGTTGTAGCTATATCTATAAGTGTACACATACTTAATTAGTTCCTTAGGATCAGTTCTTAGGAATGCTGCAGTTTTTAAAAATGGAATACACATTATAGAAACCATTGATTTTGAAGACGTCTGGGGTTTTATAGGTCATTTGCAAAGAAGGACAATATACAGGTGTTTGATCTCAAATTTGGGTATAAAAAACTTGCTATTATTTCAGTTCTTGGGTATTTCTAGGTATGTGCGCTGCCAACTGTGTCAGGGAGACACCAAGATCTGAAGTACATCAACCCAGAAACAGTAAGCAGATTTCTGGAGATGGTAACTGGTTACATAAGCAACCATCTGGTCTGTTCTGTCCCTAAAATCCCCCTTCCATTTGTATTTCTTTCACTATGTTCACTAACATAGGCTCCTTATTCAACTGATGCTGTATTAAAGGACTCCCTTTTATCCCATTCTTCTGTCACCTTCATTTTTAATTAAACAAATGATATATAATTGTTAGGAAAAAAAGAAAAGGGAAAAAAGAAAAGGAAGGAAGGAAAGAAGGAAGGAAAGAAAAATAAAGGAAAAAAGGTAAAAAACCCAAAAGGGAAGAAAGTAAAAATCTCTCAACTTGGTGATTTACATCCTGGTTTATATGTTATAATTTCATTTATGCCTATCAGTGCAGGGTAGTTATTAGTGTTCTCTTTCACACTGAAAATTGCCCCAGTTTGTACAATAATCATTTGGTCACCCTACTGATAATCTCGCCACCAGAGATAACCACTAATAATATTTTCTCATGGCCTTCCTGATTTTTTCCGGCATGTATTTATAAAAATAGGATCACGATGAACATGTACTGTTATAATTAGCTTAGTTAAGACATGTAAACATCTTTCTATATCAATAAAAAGATATCATCTTTGTAATGGTTATATAATATTCTATTGCCATGTGTAATTTATTTAACCAAACCCCTATTATTGAATATTTAAGTTACTCGTAGTATTTTGATAACCTAAAACAATGTTGAGATGAATATTATTGTGCCATATTCGTGTGTACTTTTCTGTTTATTTAAGAGGTTAAAAAAGAAATTGCTGTCTACAACCATGCCTTCTTGAACAAGCCTGATCCCATCTGATCTTGGAAGCTAAGCAGGGTCGGGCCTGGTTAGTACTTGGATGGAGACCACCTAGGAAGACCAGGCACTGTAGGCGTAAAAAATAAAAAAATAAGGGATTGTATGTAAGATGACAATGTCCTGTAATCTATGAGATCAACCAAGGGTTGCCTTACCTAAAAAAAAAGAAAGAAAAATTGCTGAGTCAAATGTAATTACATTTATCTTTATATGTATTTACAAAGTTTCCTCCAGAAAGGTTGAACTAGTTTATACTCCTACAAGTAGCTTAAGTTTCCTCCTCTGAATCAAACAACTTCTTCCATATTCTTTTCTAAGAGACTTGCTTTCTCCTTCACATTGGAGGGTGGGGAACGATTTCCCATCTCTTCTTGCAAAATTGGGATCTCTAGCTACTACTTTTGCCACTGCAGGAGTCCTTGCATGTCTTCTGAGAGATTGATTTCAGCTGTGTCTGCCTCCAGATGAGTAGCTTCACTATGGTTCTTCATGATATTCTGGCAATACCAGCTATTTTGGTTCTCCGAAAAGGCTACTTTCTATTTCATCCTCTTATGTGAGGTGGGGCTGAACCACTGTCACATTTCAATATGGGGACCTTTGGAGGCTAGGCATACAATGAAATCCTAGGTGACTAAATGGAGTGCAGTTAGGAAGCTGTGTGACTGGCTCTTTTCTCCCTCAGAGTGACAGTGAGCAGGGTATTCAATCATAGTTTCTGTGCAGGTGGCTGCCTTACTGTTGGGGAAATTCCAGGGTCTGATTGAGAAGTTTTTATATCATCGATTGCCGCTATCCATATGAGTACCTGGGAGGACATATTCAGGTGAGGTTACACTGGGGACATTAGCAAGAGAGGGCTGGAGACAGCTCTTTATTGAAAAGAGTGGACAAAGGGTCCTATGAACTCTAGAACCAGGGCAGATGTTATGCATTCGGAGCACATCAAAGCTGTAGTCTGTATTCTTGTTTTAATTCTGTATACCTGAGCAATTTACTTCCCCTTTCCTCCTAGATCAATCTCCCTCTTTTCTATAGGAGCCATGGGCTCTTACATGGAAATAAAAACATTAACTCAAAAACTGAGAAGCACTTTGCAAACATTTACTGCTGATAGGCATTCCTCACAGGGATCCTTACACTTTAGGCAGTTTGTTCAACAAGCATTTAGTGAGCAACTACTACCTACCAAGCTCTATGTCAGGCCCTGGAGGTAGATACAAAGATATAATTAGGTCTCTCCCCTGAAACTGCTTGTAGTCTAGTCTTCCTGGCCCAACTATCCAAAGATGGTATTCCAATTATTTCTAAGTGTTGGCACTGTTCATAGGCCCTTGAGGAAATACTTATTAAAATTCTTCTACAGGAGCCTTAAACTTGTACAGGGAAGAACTGTATAACTTCTTTCTGAAGATGCCTATTGTCCCTTTGGATGCCCAGAAAAGAATAATCATCGTGTTCCACTGTGAATTCTCTCAGAGAGGAGTCCCGAATGTGAGTGTCTACATGGGTAGGGGGTGATGGAAATCGATCTTGAGTTGGGATTTGCAACCAGGAACCTTCCCAAATCAGTTCAGACAGAGACTGACTGAATGAATGCTCTCCATCAGTTTGAAGCAAAAGGTGGGAGAAAGGAGTTCTACAAATCAAAAGTTTGGAGCAGTAAAGGGAAAAGGATTGGGAATTAGGCACCAATGGAGGAAAGGAAAGAGTGGTGCTACTTAGACCTTGTTTTGCAAAATAATAATGAGCTCTGGAGGCCCTTATTGGGGTTAGCAATAGTCTGTTTTCCTCCCTCCCCATTGAATGGGCCCAGGGAACCCTGACCTTGCTTCTTTCTACCTCACCCATCTCTGGGTTTTCTCTAAAGGTGCCGCTCTCTGAGAGAAGAGACAGGGCCCTGAACCAGTATCCTGCATATACTATCCTGAGCTGTATATCCTCAAAGGGGCTATAGAGACTTCTTTCCAGAATATAAGGTAAAGGATGAAGCGTGTGGGGCAATGGGCGGGGGAGGGGCGCAACTTTAGCACACAACTCCCAGGCCTGCAGAGCCCTCTGAGAAGAAATCTCTACTCCTTAGTCACCACCAGTAGCCTCTCTATTATACTTAGTAGGCAGAGATCAGGAGCCTAGAGGATCCCTTACTCTGTCCCTGACCTTTCAGGAGCTGTGCGAACCACAGGCTACTGTCCTATGCATCACCAAGACCACAAGGCTGAGCTGCTGAGTGTCGAAGCCAGAGCAAAGCATGGGAAGGGGAACGGCAGCTGCAGGAGCAGATTTGCCTTGCTAGTGAAGGATGTGAACCATGATAATAGATCAGCTGCTGCTGCTTAGGAGTCACCAAGACATTGTAGAAACTTGGGCAGAAAGAGGTCATCTTCCATGTGGCTAAACCCAAGATTGTTAAAAGATGTCTGCAAACCAACAGTCTGCCAAACTGATGAAATCCTAGGCCTGAGATTGATTAGGTTTCAGTAGAGCTGCTGACTGGTGGTGAAGTCCTGGAACTGGCTCCACAAAGCTGTAGCCTTGGGTTGCACTGAGAGGGAGCATTTGCCTTGTCTTCTAGCTCTTATGTCTTTGCACAGCCAGCCAGCTTTTCTCTCTCTGGGCTCTGGCTATAAAAGAGAGTTGCCCAGCTTTTTTGTTGTGTGTTGCCCTTCTCTGTTTCCCTCTCTCTTTTTCAAAGGGAAAATAAAATATAAAAAGAAATGCAGAATAACAGCCTAGTTGGCTCCTAGAAGTTTTATAAGGAAGTGATCACAAATTGGACATCTTCAGATATAAAGGTATAACCATCACTAATTCAGAGCTGAGACCAAGGTAATTTTCTGAAGGTTCTCAAAGTTTAGACCCTGAACCATCAGTATCACCTAAACTTATTTGAAATGCAAAATTTCAGAAACCCACCCAAGACTTTCAAAATCAGAACCTCTGAGGCTAGATCCAGAAATCTAGGTTTTTTTTATTTTATTTTATTTATTTTTATTATGATGACATTGGTTAACAAAATCCAGTAAATTAGGTTTTAAAAATCTTCCTCATAGGTAATTCTGATGCATGCCAAGGCTTGAGATCCGCTACTCTGGAATTAAAACCTTTTATAGTGCATTCTTCAATAGTCCAGGCTTTCCTTCCTAGACCATTCCATGCTCTGAGTTATGTGAAAGTGTGCCCCAGACTCAGAACTCTGGTATTTGGGCTCAGAAAACCAGATGAGTGACATTCCCTAAGGCAGATGATAGGCCTGAGTTTGGTTTAAAAGGTTCCTTACCGACAGCCTCAATGGAGTTTTGACTTTTACCATTTTCCAAACTTTTCTCCACTCCATTTTACATTTCACAAAGACAAGTTGATGTTTTAGGGTGGTTGAAAGTAGAAATTTGTGTTATGTGAAGATAGGAATAAAAGAAAAAAAAAGTACCAAGCAAGACAGTCAGAATTAAGGAAAACTTTTAGAACTATTCTTCAGCAGTATCCCAGGCTTTCCTTTCTTTGCAATCTTGGAGTCAGAGGCTTTTGTCTGCTTAATGAGAAACAGTCCTATTTGGCCTGGGGTGGCAGTGAATTGACTATAAACATTGTCACTCTCCAGCATTAACCTACTAGTAGTGATAGCCAAGGACTGGAAAAGAAAAAAGGGCTCTGAAACCTAGGGTGAGATGGAAAGAGGCAAAAGCGATCTTTTCCCTGGTTCTGGAGCAAGGAGATTTTAAAAGTCAGTGGGTGGGAAGGAGGGCAATAGCTGGACGAATTTTTGCAAGGTTCCCAAGTGCTCTTTTCCTAGAGTGCCACGTGCATGCCTCACAGCAGAGGGCACTGCTGTATTCTCTAAGTCAGCCACTGGCGCCTGCAGCCTCCATTCCTGGCTAGCGTGTACCTATCCAGAGGGAAGAAGGCTAGAAGGAAGATACCTCTGGCCTTCTCCCTGAGCCCCTGAGTTCAGGGCTCACAAGGGCTGGAGGAACAGAGAGAAAAGTTGCTGTTACTTTAGGCGGGGATGGCTGAGAGAAAGATGCTGCTCATCTGTCCCATCCCTGCCAACCAGGAACTCCTAGTAGCTTGAGAAGGAAACTGCTTGAAGCACCTTCACTTCCAAGTGTAAGGAGGGATCGCTGATTCACTGCTTATCCTAGTGGGTCATTTCCTGATAATTCTCCCCAGAAAAGTAGAACCAAGCCCCCACCTAAGAGGAGACTGGTACATGTGTTCACATTTCAGTAATCTTAATAAGTGAAAATTCTGACTTGCAAAACAAAAAACTAGGGCTTAATTAGTTATCTACTTTGTGAAAAATTATATTTGCCTCAAAAGCAATATTTTCCCATGATTTCTTGCAGTATCCTCCCACTGTATATATATCACGTGATTTGATTCATGTTATTTTCAGGAATAATAATAATAGTAAGTAACACTCTTCAGTTATTTATTGCATGCAAGACTTTTTATGAACGTGTATATTATAAACATTTAATTTTCACAACAGTCCTGTGAGTGTGTATTTATAAACTCATTTAATTTTCACAACAGTCCTGTGAGGCAGATTATTATGCACCTTTTACAGATATAGATATTAATTTATTTTAAGATCACATAGCTAGTGAATGGTGGAGTTGGGATTTGTACTCAGACTCAGTATGGCTCCAGAGGCTGTACCCTTAACAGATTTTGCTATTACCAATTCTTATCAAAGGACAGTGTCCCTTCCTAGAGTTTGTATTATATTGGGTGTTAAATATGTAAGCCTCAATTGTAGATTTTTGAGAAATTAGAGCCATAGGGTTGCTTTACCTTGAGAGATGAGGCTAAGAGCAACATTAAGACCCCAGCCCATAGACCTTAGCACAAGGTTATTTAGGGAGTTAGCTCTGCAATGGTGTTCTTACATGGCTAGTATTCATCATCATGAAGTCGT
Organism: Eonycteris spelaea; assembly: GCA_003508835.1. Classification (NCBI taxonomy): domain Eukaryota; kingdom Metazoa; phylum Chordata; class Mammalia; order Chiroptera; family Pteropodidae; genus Eonycteris; species Eonycteris spelaea. The sequence goes on from PUFA01000039.1 coordinate 9,137,919, forward strand.
AATAAAGCATGGAAACTTTTTTACCTAAAAACTGCTTCTGGTTGTAAATCTCAGCCTAGGACCTGGCTGACCGCTGCCATAAAGGGGGGGGGCACATTCCCTTTTTTCTCAGGAGTATGAAGAGGGAGGTTTGAAGGGTTCTCTTTCCCCATTCAGTCCAGGCAAGTGTTAAGGAAACACCAATTTATATATATATCCAGGGTTGTCAATTCTAAGTACCACTGATATTCTAATATGACACAGTCCTTGCCCTCAAAAATTGACAAGGTGGAAAATGATTCTTTGTTCCCATCCCTGGCCCACTAATATGTTCAGCACAAAGAAGGTGAACTGTAGCCTCCAGCTCCAAAGAAGCAAGTTGGGTAGTGGGGCCGGCCAAGTTCACCGAATAATTAACTCCTGCATACACTTGAGATGATATCACTCTATTCAGTGCTTGTTATGTGTCAGGCACTATGCAAAACCCTTTACCCAATACATGTTTAATCCACATGACTAATATATGTAGTAGATACTATTATCATTAACTTTAGTTAAAAATACTGAATCACAGAAAAATCCAGTGATGTGCCCAAGGTTACCCAGCCTGTGTTGGAAATGGCATTTGAATCCAGGCAGTCCAAAAAGCTTGTGCTCTTAAGTATTATTATTCACTATATTGCTAATGTCCTGGGTTAGGATAGCAGCAAGAGGTAAAAAGCTTAACTGTGAGAGGACTGGATGGAAAGCAGAAAGCCAAGATTACAAGTGAAAGTGGAGTAAGATACAGGGTCTTTGGACCTTGGAGCCCCAATCAGTGAATTGCAATGGCTCCCAGGGCAGAGTTGTATCTTAATCGTTTTTGCACCTGGCACAAAGCTGGACCCATAATCAGTCTCAAAAGACATTATTGAATTGAATGATGGCTGAGAAATATCATCTTTGTAGAAAAGATTGGCTCATTCATCATTATCTACAAGGTTCCCAGTGGCAGTGCTGCTTATCTAGCAGGTGTTGGCAGTCATAGAGACATGGTTGGTGGGGAGAGGGTGTGCTGGAAGACCTGTCAATATTACTCTTAGAGTCATTTATTTGCAGAGGCTTCCTTAACCCTTCCCTACCTACCAATCCTCATTACAGGCCCAGTGATGTCAGGCTCTTCACCCCAGTGCCCAAAAATATGCTCCAGGCATTTCATTTCATTCTCACAGAAAGATTGGCCTCTTAGAGTAGAATTGGACATTGCTCTCAGCCCATCAGTTTGACCTTGTTCCTGCCTTCCTGGGCCCTTCCATGGCTATAGCATTGAGCAGACTTTGAGTAGGCACCCTGAACAAATGCCTTGTCCTAACTTACCCTCCTACCCCCAACTTGATTTGGCTTTGTTGCTGAAGGAGAGGAGAACAAAGGTAATAGTCCTTGACAGTACCACCTCTTTGTTGATTTGTAAGTCTCAGCCCTTTTCCCACGTTTTGTTTTGAAACTGTTGCCAGAGTGGGAAAGTGAGGTTATCAGCTCTTAGCTACAGGTTTTCTAACCTTACTAGGAGGGAGGGCTTGGGAAAGGTACATTAAAGGTAGGGTGGAACTGGGGGAAAACAAGTCCGGTACAAAAGCTGAGTAGCCAGATGTTCACTTTCACAGTTCTATAAGACTGACAGGGCAGATATAGATTAAAATGAAGCACAAACTCCATTTAAAGTGCATTACAGCTCAGGAACCAGCTCCCCCTGGGCAGGAGAAGGAAGGAAAGGGCACAAGAGGCCACATCAGTCTCCTTCCTTATCTAGGGCCACATGTCTCTCTCCTAGCTTTGTGAAGGGTGATTTACACCCCTGGCTTGAATGATTCTCTTTCTGGGCTGATTACATCGGCAAATGCCCCCCAGAGGCCATAGCAGGATGGCCATATTCAGAAGCAGCAGCCAATAAATCTCAGAGGTTTATAGTGAATAGTCTCAATACCCTCCCTCCTGGCCCTCTGCCAGGTTAGCTGTGGAAGTAAGGAGTAGAGCTTGGCTTGGAGGATTAGGGAATGAACCCTCTACCTCCTTTCCTCACCCTCTTTTTCTTTCTAATCACTGCTTAGTTCTCATTCTTCAAGCCCTTCTACCTTTGTCTTTTTACCCTGAGAGCAGTAAAGAGAACCAGCCCTCAGCCCAATAAATAACCTTGCCCTATGGATAGAAATACTGGGCTCTGGGCACAGCAGGTTTCTACCTAGCTAATTAAAATGATGGGGCTCCTAAATGGTCTCTCCGCCACCTTTCTTAGTGATCTTGTCTTCCAGGGAAATCTCTGCTATTTAGTCTGAGGGGGTGTTAATCCTTCCATCCTCCCTCATGACCCTGAAAGGGCTGAATTTGTTGGCCCTGGATCTGGTTCCAGGTCAGCTCCCAGGAAAGACATTTCACCTATCTGGGACCCATCTTTGCAGAATCTTGGGGTTAAAGACAATGACCGAATCTTACCGTCGAGATACTATGAGGAGAAAATGAAATCATGGATATGCAAATTCTAAGAAAAAAATATGCTAGAAATGCCCTTGTGCTGGTTTTTTCAAGCTTTGTTAAAAGTTTTTGTATGTGGTGGCCGTTCCTTGGTGGTAGTGGGGTGGAGGAGAGTGAGAAAGAGTGCAGAGATACTGAGACGGACACACACTCACTCCAGGTGGCGAGTCTCCAGGGGCAGCTCCCCAGTGTCTGGGACAGAATACCTCCTCTTAGTGGACCCAGAAGCAGATGGCAGGTGGCGGACTCGGATATAGCACAGTCTTCCGTCTGCTCCTGGGCACTTGCCCTCCTCGCCCCTTTCCACTGCTTTCTTCGTCCAGAAGAAGCGGCGTGGTGTCCGTCTGCTTCGGAATTGGAGGGCGGCGCCCGCGACCCTGGTGTGTGGGGGAGGTGTGTGAGCGCTGCACGCAGAGCGGTGGGAGGCGCCAGGCGAGGGCCCCACACTCTGAGTTCCAGCGCGTGAGAGAGGGAGCGCAGCACTTGGCACAGCAGAGCCAAGCGCCCGTGGGTGGACACCGGCAGGCACCCCACGCCACCACCACTATGGCGTGCCCTCGTACCTACGACCACCACAGCCCGTGTTCCTGCTGCTGCTGCCGCCGCTGCTACTGTCAGTGCTCGGAGCCGGTGAGTGTCGTCCGTGCGGATACGGGATAGGGAGCCGGATCCCGAAGAAGTGTTATGGGAGAAGAGGGAAGTGCGTAGGCGGGGCCCTGGACACCGCTACCAGAGGGGTGAGACGCTGCACTGCCACCTAGTCCCGGGCTTCTGTCTCTCTGAGCCTGGGAACTGGACGAGGAGCCCAGGGTGCCAGGAAGAGTAGGTTCCATGCCTAATAGAGTGAACTGCCGTAGATGGAGTGTCAGCAGTGGCCAGTGCATCAAAGCATCTCCTTGCTCCGGGTTCCCCTCTTCCCTCTTTTGAGGTGCGTCTACACCAGCACAGAACAACCCGGAGCCAGGCCACTTCCACGACAGCATCTCTAAGAGGCAGGGAAATCAGAAGCAGGACCGTTTGCTCCATGTGGGCTGCTTCTCTTCAACCGCCTGTAAGGATTGAGAAGTGGACTCTAGGTACAGGTGAAGAAAAACGTTTTTGTTAGAACTGACGTCACAAATTAGGGTTGTAAACTGCTGCTGGAACATGCTAACATTATTATTTGGTTGTATTGCTGAGAATATTGCTCACCACCTACCTACCCCCTTCAGGATATACTTTTCGTTACTGTTTTAGAGGAGAAAACTCGCTATTGCGCAAGATGGCTTTTTCCTGAAAGCTGCCCAGTACAGTGCCTTACCATATTATAGATAAACAATAGGTGTTTTGTGGAATATGTAGTTCAAGGTTTGGTTTTAGAACCATGTTATTTCCTCATGGCTCCCAGGGAATGTGCCCATGGCCTTTGGGAGTGCTGAATCTTATGGTGGGGCTCCTGCCCAGAGCCTGAGTGGAGGGAATCTTGAGGCAGAGACCACACATGGATTGGTGACCTCAGTCCACAAGGTACGTATTGGAGAAATGCAGTTTTGACTGCATAGCAGATATGGAAGGAAGGAGAGGAAGAACTATTTGTCTAGACTGCCTCCATTAGTAAATCAGGGCAATAAGACATCACCAATCTGATTTGACTGCCCAGGAAGTTTCAGTAACCCCAACGTATGGCTGCATGACAGGATCAGGAGTAAATGTTAACCACTCATCATTAACCAATTAAGTGGAACAAGTACTTCCCATTATGATGAAATTTAACATGGCTCCCACCTTCTTTTGAGCTGCAATGTCCCTAAATCTACCGCTGCTCAGATATGATAAACTATCAGCTAAGAAATTAGGTTTACTTTTGAAAATAGTTATAACTCAATATTTAGAAAAAATATGCTAGAAAATGTGTAAGGTCCAAGTTTCATTGCTTTAACTGCAATGCACTTGTTGGGTACCTACCAGAAGTAACATCTTAAACATTTAGTATTTCTCAAACTGTTTCAATTCATGTCCCCTTTTTGATAAAGATAAAAATCTCACGCTTTCCTTAAGTATTTTTTGAAACTTCACAAGCTGCTTTTTCATCTACCACATATAGAATTATCAAATATGCTTTTTTGAACCACACATTCCCTTTGAAAATTCTGGTATACCCCTAAAAGGGGCCCAACCTCTCTTTTCTCCATCCCCTCAATTGAGAAACTCTGGTTTAATCCAGTACTCTCATCTTATATTTGGGAAACTAAGGTCCAGAAAGTGAAGTAATTGTCCTAGGCAGAGCTGGGACTAAGGTGAGGTGAGTGAAGGGGGTGCCAAGAAACTCAGTAGTCAAGATAAAGAATATTTTAATGCGATATTTTTAAAAATAAAAACTAATGCCAAAAAATCCATGATGAACAAAATACTGGAATTTTAAGTAAAAAGAACAACAGTGTCCTGCTGAGGCATATTGGAGCTTGAAGAAAAAGGAAAAATCAGTACTACTGATTCTGTCTCTGTTTATGCATTGGATATGGCACCAATTCTCAAACTATAGGGTGCATATCACTCTCCAGTGAACTTGCTAAAATTCGGATTCCTAGACTTTATCGCCAGAGATTCTGATTGGGAATTCTGGGATGGGACTCAGCAACCTGCATTTTACCAAGTAATCTAATTGATTATCATGTGATTGGAAGAGGAGGTTGGACTAACTAAACTCTGAGATCCCTCCTAATTTTGGGACTCTGATTGTAATACAGGGAAGGAGCCTGGAGAAATTATAAAGGTGGCTCACAGAATGTCTCTGTTATCTGGCTCTTAAATAGTAGGAGCTCACAAAGAACAAGCACTGTTCTAGGCTTGCTGCCAGAGTAGTGATAAGATAGACATGGAAGTTTAAAGGGAGATATAATCAGAAAAAATTTTTAAAAATCAAGTGGTTATAAGGGCTCTGCAGACAATTAGAGTAAGAATGTATTAGAATAGCTAGAGAGTTATTTTACATTGGTTGGTTGGGGATGGCCTTTCTGAGATGACATTTAAGCAGTGAATGAATTACAAGAAGGGTACATCCAGGTGAGGATCAAGGGGAAGAGCATTCCAAGCACAAAGAAAGGATGGCCAAATGTTTTGGGAGAATGAATTTAGAGGATGGAACCAGGGAGAGCAATAAGAAGTCTTGGCAGTAGTTCAGACAAGAGATAATGGTGGCTAGAGGTAGTAATAGATGTGGAGTGAAGTGGGCAGATTCCAGCTATGTTGTGGAGTTGATAGGATTTGTTGGATTGAACATGGGATGTGAAGGAAAGAGAATTAAGGATGACTCTTGGATGTTTTACCTTGAAAAACTGGTGGGGGGAGAGGGCAGGGTGATGGTGTTCTGTTACTCCTTGATAGTGACCCTAAGTCCCTTCCTCCAGTGCTGAGCTATAACCAACCTTGGTATTCCCAAGTGAGTGACAGAATCAGCAAGAGCTCCCCACCCCCACCCCAACCAGTTCCCACTATAAGATATTTTAAGTAACTCAGAATTGTCTCTCTTTTAGCATGCCCATGCACACCTTCAATTCTCTGCTTATGGTGCTAGCCCTGCCCAGGCATAGAGCTGCCCAGGGCCCTCCTCCCTGTGCCTAGCAGGGTCATCAGGCTCTGCTTCAAACAACTGTCCCCCTTCCCCTCTCTGGAGGCTGAGCAGCCGCTCTCAAACCCCTACCTCTTCTTGGGCTTGATCTTTTCTGTCCAGGTTGTGACAGCTACAGACTCTCCACTTCTGCTGGGCTTCTTTCTCCCCATACTTATTCCTAAAGGCCTTTTGTGCCACCCTAAGGCTTTCCTACCCAAGGCTTCACCGGGACTCCCCCTACCTTATCTTAGGACTTGGTCCTTTTAGGCAGCTACTCTGACCTTATGTGAGCTTCACCTAGTCTCCTTCCCTCCACAGGGGACCCCCTCCTTACAGAGAGCCGACTCATGAACAGCTGTATCCAAGCCAGGAGGAAGTGCCAGGCTGATCCCATTTGCAATGCTGCCTACCACCACCTGAATTCCTGCACCTCTAGTATAAGCACCCCATCACCTGCAGAGGAGCCATCAGTTTCTACGGATTGCTTGGAGGCAGCACAACACCTCAGGAACAGCTCCCTGATGAGCTGTACATGCCACCGGCGCATGAAGAACCAAACTGCTTGCCTGGACATCTACTGGACCATTCATCCTGCCCGCAGCCTTGGTGAGACCTCTGTCCTAGAGTGGACTAAGCTAGGGAAGCTGGCTCTTGGGGATTGTTTAATCCTTCAGCATATGAGCCACATGATATATTCCGATAGGGATAATAATGAAGCTCTGCATGTGACATCAGAAAGAAGTGGAGGGAAGAACTGGCAGTATCCTTTGGGCTCTCCAACATTGCCCTCTCTTTTCCCTACTTCTCCCATTCTTACCTAACAACACATAGCCTCTGAACCAGGCTGAGGCCCAACTTGGGGAGCTCCTGGAACAGAAGGGTATGGAGATGAGGGAGAAGAAAATAGTCTTAACTCATAAACAGCTTCAAATACAATATAATCCGTAAATTCAGAGAGACTGGGAGGCAGTGTCCTGATCTCCTTTAACAGAAGGATACTCATTAGCCAGGCAGAAGATGGTAGAAGAAGGCAGGCACTGAGAGAGCCAAAGAGAAGAGCTTTCTCTGACTCTTTCCATAGACCCCTCTCTGAATTAATTAGCTTTTACTGGACAATGCTGTAGTAACAGGTTTACTTGAAAAGAGGTAACTTGCAAAACAAAGGTTTAGTTCTTGCTCATGTTCTGTGTTGGCTGTTTCATGTGTCCCCTTCATTCTGGGATCCAGGCTGAAGGTGCAGCGTCTATCTGAGATGTTCTTTCTCATGGCAGAGGAAAATGAGCAATGGCAAAACCATGTTATTGCTTTAAAAGCTTCTGTTCTGATGTTACATAAAATACTTCTGTTTGCATTCCATTGACGAAGCAAATCACAGGGCGCACAAGCCTGACATCACAGGGTGACATGAAACTTACATGGCAATAAGAGGAATATAAGCCTACAGGGAGAGCAAAAAAAAACAATACTATAATGTCCATAGTCCACTTGGTCAAAATATTCTTTTTCCTCCCTTCCACAAGCAAAATATACCTACACACTTTCCAAGGATGATGTGCTGAGTTCTATCCAAACATGACATCAGGCTCCAAGTCTAGGATCTTGTGATACTTTCTATATCAGGTGTGTCTCCTCTTGATCTAGAAACTTATAGGCAAGTCATCTACCTCTCATACATACTCAATGTACAATAATGGAGCAGGGACAGGAGAACCACAACACTCTCAGAAAGTGGAGGAATGGGAGGCATATAGCGGACATTGATTCATAGCAACTCTGAAGTCCTGCTAGATAAATGTCACAAGGGCTGTCTTCTCTGGGAGCAGGGGTTCTTTAGTAAGGTCCTCTTTTTGCTCCATGGGAGAGTCACTCTAGCCACTGTTCTCCAGGGATCTTGGCCAAGCTCTCTGGAAGATCCTTCCTTTTCCATTACAGTAAGTCCTCACTTAACATCATCAATAGGTTCTTAGAAACTGACTTTAAGCAAAATGACATATAACAAAATCAATTTTACCATACGCTAATTGATATAAATAAGAGTTAAGATCTTACATCACCAAACTTCTAAATAATATTAAACATTGAAATAAACATGAGCTCTACATACATTTAAGAAAGATTAACATTAACAAGTAAGGTAATTATTTTCCAACCTGTTTTTTCTAGTCCAGGTTGTAGATGGCCAGGACCTATGCTGGCAGCTCAGGGTGCAAGGCAGGTAGTACTAGCCCTGGATAGGATGCCTATCTGTAGCGGAGTGCACACACACGCCCACACTCACTCATGCTGGGACAATTTAGACACACCAGTTCACCTAACATGCACATATTTGGGATGTGGAAGAAAACTGGGGGAAAAAACCCTGCAGATATGGGGAGAATGTACAAACTCTACACAGACAGTGGCCCTACTGGGAATCAGTCTTTTCCCCCCTCAACGCTGTGATGAAACGACATTGAACCAAGTGACATTATCCAAGGACCTGCTGTATTTTCTTTGGCCACATCCGAAGAGAGCCCTGGAGACTCTGACCTTGTTGGGGAGTAGGCAGCCTTCTGTCCAAGGAATGTTGCAGCGTTTTAAATCTCAAAGTCACAGTCTTTTGATCCAAACTGGTGGCTCTTAGCAGTACAACTCTCTCAAAACATCATTGCTTTTTATACTTTGATTTCTGTCACCTCTTATGCGGTAGTAGCCTTTCCTAGAGTTCTTTTCAAGACATGCATCTCTTTCTAGACTGAATTAGAAGTATCTTGCCCTTATCAGCCTTCTGTGAGAGAGCCACTACCTCAGTCTTTTTTCCCTGAGCACATTTGTTTGACTGGCAAGATTTATTGGATACTATCTTAATCTGTGGGAGATCTCCACAAAGGGCATGATAGCCACAAACTTGATTTGGTCTTTGCTCCGATGCTGAGTTGTAATAGACCTTATTACTCAAAGTATTTTTCAGTTTTATCTTTTACTATTTGAACATGAGAAGCAGTTGTTTCTCTTAATACTTCAAGTACTAGAATTTCTGGGTTCTCCCTTTTCTGTTTCCTCTCTATTTGCAAACTGGGAAGTTCTTCTCTGAGCATATTTCTTGTAGTACCTTGCCAAATGCAGCCAGTAGCAATCAAGACAAACTAGTAACTTGCTTCTCAGCTTCTTCCCCTTAAAGCATGAGCTTATTCAGTACATCATCCTTCTTCCAAGTTTACCACCCACTACTCAGTCCCAAAGCCAAACTATATATTTAAATTTTTTTTTGTTATAGCAGTGCTCCACTTCTAGATACTAATTTCATTTTTAGTAAGAATTTCCTAGGTTATGCTGTAGTAGCAAACAACTAAACCCCAAATCTCTAGCTTTCAACAACAAAAATGTACTTCTTGCTCATGTTACACATCTGCTGCAGGCTTCCATGAGTTGGCTTTGTCTTTGTTCTACCTGTCTTTTCATCTGGGGATCCAGGCTGTTGGAGGAGAGCAACAGCAGAACCATGTGATGGTTCTTAAAGCTTTTCCTCAGATGTATTTTATGTTACCTGAGCACACCATCCACTGGCCAAAGCAAGTCACATGGCCAAGTCTTACAGTGGAAAGGGGAAGCATACTTCTCTCATAGGGGGTCCAAAAGTCACATGGCAGCAGGTGGGGATGTATAATCTTCCCACCAGGTGGGTAGCAAATAATTGGAAACAGTAATACAATTTACTTCATTCCTTCCCTGCCTTCCATTCTTCATCCTAATCGTTTCTGTTTCAGAGCTTCCCCCGAGACTTCTTGGATCCTCTAGCTCCCTGCTTCTCCCTTAGGAATGTCAGGTCTTCCCAAGTATCCAAACCATCCTCTCCTATTTGTCTGGCATCATCCATGTCTCTTCTCTCCCAAAGATGCATTCACAAAGGTATATTAGATGACAAACCTGCAAACTCACTTCTCTCTCTTCCAACAAAATTTATTAACCAACATTTATTGAGCACCTACCATGTATTTGAGCTATGCAGTGATTTTATAAGACCAAGCAAGCCCCCTTAAGGTGCCCACAGCCCCTTGGAGGTGACTAAGAGAGATGTGTTTCCTTTGAGATCACTGTATCTTCTTTCTCTGCTTTTCTCAGTCAGGTTCAGGGGCCTGGCCGCACTTCCATTTCCTCAGCATGCTATGCATCTGCATAACCAAGTGGTCAGGCCTGGAACAGAGTCCACCAATGCCCCTTCCCCAATAGCAAGAGAAAACAAGACAGGGGACAGAGTCCCATTGCCTGCTTATGGACTCACAGGCACTATACCTAGTAGTTAGGAGCAGAGATTCTGCAGTCAGATAGTCTAGGTTTCAAATCCCAGCTCCACTTCATAGCTCACATCAGCCTGAGCAAGTAACTTAACCTCTTTCATCCTCAGTTTCTTCTTACCTACCCAAAGCCTTCTTAGGAGGATTAAATGAGAGTGAATATATAAGGATAGATAGAATCTGTGTGTGTGTGTGTGCGTGTGTATCTTTTCACTTACACCAGAGTGGCCAGCACACAGTGTGCTTGACATGATAGCTTTACTATTCTTATCATTAAACTGTTTATTCGTTGAGCCCAGCCTATGCCTTTATGGCTCTATTTTTTCTTACCTCTGCACAGCTTGCAGCTAGTTAGGTAGAGATGGTGCCTTTCCCTTTTTCCACATGGCTTAGAGGTCTGACTCAGCAACCTCAGCCCCTCCTGCTTCTACCCCCAGCCTGGTCCTCAGGACTCTGGTGCTTCCCACCTTATCTCTAGGTGACTATGAGCTGGATGTCTCCCCGTACGAGGACACAGTGACTAGAAAACCCTGGAAAATGAATCTCAGCAAATTGAACATGCTCAAACCAGGTATGGAGAGAAACAGAGGCCGAGCGAGGTGTGGGAGCTGGGCCTAGACCCTGAGGGAAGGGTGGCTGATGGGGAACACAAATTGGGGGGCTTGTAGGAGAAGAGTCCTCACCGTGCCAGGTAACTAAAGAAGCATTGTGCAGGGTGAGAGTCTGAGCTGTGGGTCATGGTCTGGTTTTACAAGAATCATTAAAGAGCATTGGTTATTAGGGAGACATTTAAAGAGAGCCTATTAGGACACCCTGGTTTCAAAAGGTGTGTCTCTACAAAGGGTTTGGTGGGAGTGGCATCAGTCCTAGAAAAAATGTGCTTTAATGGAGTATTTACCCTCATTGGAGGCAGCCACGGTCCCTGAAGACTAGGAAATTGCTTGTTTTCAACCATTCTAAAGGGATGGGCGAGGTGTTGGGCAGGGAAAATAGTTAGAGGGAGTGTGACTCCTCTGGGGTGACTCAGGGTGGGGAGCCATCTGTCTGGCAAGGGAAAATGATGCATGTTTTTCATGAAAGGGAAGCTCTTGTATTTTCATGGAAGGGAATGCACACATATATACTCTTTTTGAGGAAGATGTGAGTTTTGTTACACAGTCATATATATTAGAATTTTGAGAGAAAAGCGTAGAGATTTATACATAATAAATCCTAGTTTCGAGGAATCCAGAAATTACCTTACTCCATTGTTCTGACTGCTGGAATATTCTGTTAATAGAAATATTCCCATAATTTCCCAAGACTCAAGAGTATGGGAACCTTTTGTGCATGCATTGGTCAATAAAAGACAGGCAAGTGATATTAATACTGAGCGGAATGGACAAATGTAAAACAAAACAAAAATCCTAAATAGAATTTGGCTGCGTCTGTTTTGCACAGTTCAGAAAATGTTTTAGATTATTGTAGGGCCTCTAGGCTATGATTTCCACCATGAGATCTCACTCAACGCATAGAACTGAGGAAAGGGTTTTGGTTATTTGAGCTTTCTGGCTGCTTGAATTCTAGATAGTTGTTGTTTTTTAACCTAGTCAATTTGAAGAGTAGGATGGTGATGGATGGTGAATAACAGATTTGTTTGTGTGTAGAGGGAAAGCCCTGGATTAGAAGTGGCTTACTCAGGGCAGTCCTCCCTTTCTTCCCACCCTCTGCTACTGTGCTTGTTGAATCAGAGGGTCGAGGGGGTTCCTAGGGAAGCCGAGTTTGCAGAGAGTACTAGTGACTTAGTTCCACCACTCTCCCCACAGACTCAGACCTCTGCCTCAAGTTCGCCATGCTGTGCACTCTTAATGACAAGTGTGACCGGCTGCGCAAGGCCTATGGAGAAGCATGCTCAGGGCCTCGTTGCCAGCACCACACCTGCCTCCGGCAGCTCCGAGCCTTCTTTGAGAAGGCATCGGAGCCCCACGCGCAAGGCCTGCTACTGTGCCCATGCGAGCCTGGCAACCTGGGCTGCGGGAAGCGCCGACGCAACACCATCGCCCCCAGCTGCTCACTGCCATCTGGGACCTCCAACTGCCTGGAGCTGAGGCGACTCTGCCTCTCCAACCCATTGTGCAGGTGCAGTGGGCAGGGCGCGCACCATTCCTCCCAGGCTGCCTTCTCATACTGGCCCAGGGTCTGGCCCCTCAGGGACCATGGACTGACTTCACCCAACTGCCTTTGATATTTTCTGAAACTCTTTTCTCAAAAAGTGTATATAGTTTTTTATTTATGTGAAAACTTCAGAAAATATAAAAACGTATAAAGTATCACTCAACATCTATCACCTGAAGATAATCTACCATACTTCGGGAGCATTTCCTTCCAGTCTTTTTCATACACAGATAACAAAATTAGACATTCTGGGAATATATTTGCATCTTCTATCTTTTTTCACTTATGGTACCTATCTCATGAGCATTTTTCCATATTGCTGGGGCAATATGGAATAGTAGTGAAGACAGGCTCTGATGTCAGACAGATGTGAATTTAAATCCTGGGTCTGTGTGACCTTGAGCCCATCACTTTACATAAAATTCCATCACTTAACATAGAGTTTTACTTAGTCCTCTGTGGAAACTGGGATAATAATGCAGACCTCATAGGATGTTTGTGAGAGTTAAATTATATAATTTATGTTGAGTGCTTAACTTACTTGTGCAGAGTAAGTATTCAATAAATAGTGGTGCTTATTTTGTCATTTACTGTCCTTTGACAACTTGATTTTTAAGTGCTTACATCTTATTCATATTATGGATGCCCCATACTTTGTTTAATCATTCCTTTATTGTTGGATATTTTAATTGCTTTATTGCTATAAATAATGCAATAGATGTTACTCTTATTCTTTAATCTGTGTGCATAAATCTAAGTATTAGGATTTATTGCTACAAGTGCTATTACCAAATCAAAGGACATGAAGGTAGTTGCTCCATATTCTCTAGCCAAAATCTGATCTGGCTTTCCTCTGCCTCTTCAGGACAAACCACCCACTAAATTGAAGTTATCATACATTCAAGTGACATTCGTTGACACTGGGAGTTATACCAACCTTATTTTGCAACCTGGTTCTACCATTTACTTCTCTGTAATCTTGGGCAAATTACTTAATCTCTTAGTTCCACTTTTCTCTTCTGGGAAATATACATAGTCAGAGCTTTCAATAATCATACTAATACTAGTACTTACTATGGGCTAGGTACTGTTTTAAGTATGTATCATTTAAACCTCACAAGAACCCAGTAGATAGATACTGTTTTCATTTTATTTTTTAAATCATCCTTAGTTTACAGATGAAGAAACCACATTAAAGAAAGGTTAAATAATTTACTCAAGTTCACCCAGGTAGTAGGTCAGGTTTGTTAATGAGGTTTGGAATCAAGAAAGTCTGGCTTAGAGCCTGTGCTCCTTATCTCTCTGCCAAACTGCCTATTATTGTGCTGGTAGCTATTACTATTAGGTAATACATGCTGGACTGGATGATTAAGATATTGTTACTTTATTAAAGGAGTTTGCATATGAGTAGAGGTGACAGAGAAGTAAAACACCAATCTAACAATCAAAATATAAGGGAAACTGCAGAAATTTTTACAGAAAAACATACTCATAATTCCCATCATCCAAAGATAATGAGTTTTACCTATTGTAGGATGAATGTTAATAATAACAATATTTAACATTTATTTTTTAGACACTTAAATACCAGGCACTATGCTAAATGGTGTACATATATTCTCTTATTTCATTCTCACAAAAATCCATGATCTCTATTTATAGTCAAGGAAACTAAGGTTAAAGAACCTGCTTAAGCGCTCGTTCCTAGGGTTTGTAGAGCCCAAATTCAGAGTGATAGGCTGTGGGAACTGGGACAGTGCTGCATTTAATTGTGACAGGAGCAGGCTTCCCTGAGAAGGAAGACCTGGGCTAGGTTCTGAAGGCAAAGGAGGATTTGGCTAGAAGATGGGCATGTCAACTAAAGGGGCAGCAAGGGTGAAGGCTGCAGGCCAGACCCTCAGTGGAGACTCTTGAAATGTCCCTTCTTCCAGATCACGCCTGGCAGATTTTCAGACCCACTGCCATCCCATGGACATCCTAGGAACCTGTACTACAGAGAAGTCCAGATGTCTGCGAGCATACATGGGGCTGATTGGTGAGCTGGGGCTATTTGTAGGGAGCCCACAGATTGTCCAGCACTGGGGATGAGAATACTCTGGCTGCTGAACCCAGATGGAGTGCTTCTGAGAGAGGTGGGAGAGGATGGGAACTGAAGTTGAAGTTGACCTAGGCCCTGACAATCCCCTCTTCACCCCACAGGGACCACCATGACCCCCAACTTTGTCAGCGACATCAATACGAGTGTTGCCTTAAGCTGCACCTGCAGAGGCAGTGGCAACCTGCAAGAGGAGTGTGAACGGTTGGAAGAGTCCTTCTCCCACAACCCCTGCCTCAGTGAGTATGCTCCACCTTCTCCCTCCTCTGTGGCTAGGTCAGCTGGATCCAGGGAGAGGGAAAGGGCCAACTTCGTGGTCCACACTGGCTCTATCTGTCTCAAGCAGACAGGGCAACCCCCTCCTCAGCATAGGTTTACATCTCCCCAGCCTGGTGCTTTCTTCCTTTTCCCACTCTCTGAATGACCCCCAAGCTGCCTATTCAACCTGTCTGGGCCCCAAGGATACTCTTCAGTTCAAGGAATAAATAAGCAGAATAAGACAATATCCATTCACACCTGCCACCCATCTATCCCCTTATATCCCGGGGTCCCTGAGACCTTCCCTGTCCTTCTTTGGGAGCCTGAGAAATCTGCAGCATATATCCACTTCCAACCTACCTTCTCTCTTCTCCTTAGCGGAGGCCATTGCAAGTAAGATGCTTCTGCACAGCCAACTTTTCTCCCAGGACTGGACAGACTCTACCTTAGCCATGATGGAACACCAGGTAGGGCCTCCTCTGTTATACATCTCATACTTTTACCTAATCATCTGAGGGCAATCCAGACAAGGCAGACAAGGGGATGAAGGGGGGTGACCTTGTTGTTATGAATATTGTAGACCTCTAATGGATACCATGACTGAGGCTGAGGTGGTGAAAGGAGTGGAGCTGACTCTTGCATTTCTTCCACAGAACAAAAACCCTGCTCTGAGGCCACAGCCCTGGGTGCCCTCCCTTTTCTCCTGCACACTTGCCTTGATTCTGCTCCCAAGTTTCTGGTAGCTGGACTCCTTGGAGGCCCTTTTCCCCCTCTACTACACCCAGCCTGACCTGCTGCCTACGAGAGGTGAGGAAAGGAGGTGCAGTACACAACGTGACAACCCTGACCGCCTCACCCCTGTACATCCAGTTTCCTCCAGATGAGGCCACAATAGAAACTGACTGGCTAAGTTCTCACTCCTTCCACTTCTGACTCAGGCCGTCCCTCCTTAGGAATTGGTCACCACAGTTTAGCCCTATCTTCTGGTGATGAGCAGCTCTACTTAGCTCTCTCCTGATCCCTTCATCCCGCCCGTCAGGATCACCAGGCTCTGACAAATCTGTCATTCTCTGTTGCATTCTCCAGGTAGGCAGGGCTGGGTATTCTGAGGCAGCCTAGAAAGATATTCCCTATTGTTAGGAAGGCTGGAGCAGGACTCTTGCCCCTTGTCTCCGCTGGATGGGGGACAAGCTGCCTGCCTGCTCTTCCCTGCCCTGCCTTGTGATCCTACAGAGCACTTGAGCATCAGGAGCCAGAGCATTCAGGCCTTGCTTTCTTCCTGCTACTCTCCCAAAGTACCCCTGGCCTCTTGGATCTCGATTAAACACTTTGACTTAAAACTTTGCTCTTTTTCCATTTTCTCACATTGTGAATTTATACAAAACTAGAGATTTTACAGACAGAAGAGCATAGGCCAGGTGATCAGGAGACACAGCAACTCTACCACCAACTGCTGTATGACCTCAGGCAAGTCTCTCAGCCTCTCTTAGTATTTGACATAGAGTTGGGGAAAAAAATAGCTTATGTGAGACCTGAATCTGGTATCTGTCCTAGCTTCAGCCATTTCTGGGATACTGCCTGGGATCTGCCAGAGCAGCTGAGAATGGAGGGTCTTTAGTCAACCACAAAATTTCTTGAGCACCTCCTTGCGTTACTGTTCTGCTCCATAGTATAATGGGGGCCAGAGGAAAGGGGAAGTTGGTCCTTGATCTCATTTGCAATCCTATTGGGATAAAGAAACAGCCACCCATACAAAGTAGTTAGAAGACTATATTTCCAGAGCTGGGGACATTTGTCTATTAACTCATTCACTCACTCTTTCCATAAGCACTCTATGAGTGCTGGCTCTGCATGGCACTTTGCTAAGTGCAGGAGATTCCAAGGTAATAATATTCAGGTTCTGTTTTCAAGCCTTTCACACACCAGAGCAGGGGAATAGATGTGACAGTCAATTAAAAGAATGCATTGTGATAAGTGCTGTACAATAATCATAGTGATAACCTTCAGTTATTGAGCTCCTATTGTATGCCAAGTGTTACTTTGCCCCTACTGTGTGCAAGTACTTGTGTTAATTCTTTTAATCCTCCAACAATACTTTGTCAGTCAGTAGCTATATGATCTTGGGTTTAATCTCTCTGGGTCTTATTATCCACATCTGTAACATGGAAAAAGCATAGAACCCACCTCATAAGAAATGAGATAATTCGTGTAAAAGCATTATGACTGACACAGTAAAACTCAAAAAAGTAATTATAAGGTTTTTGTAAAGAATTTGGACAATATAGATAATTGTCAAGAAGAATGTAAAAATCGTTAAAATCTCACTCTTAAACTTCTAAACTTGCTTCCTGCACACCTGCGCACATGAGAATCTTGGGTATGTATAATTTTTATATAAGTGGAGGCAGACACTGCATAACAAAGTGTTAAGTCATGGACAGCTTTCAACTTGCATGAGTAGAGTATGAGCTACATCATCCTTTTTATCAGCTGCCTAAGATGGACTTGCATGAATGCATATTTCTACATATATAGTTTATTTAACCAGTTCTGTATTGATAAATACTTGGTTGTCTTTCCATTTTTTTCCTAGCCAGGTTTTAAGGCAATTAGGAAGTGAAGGGCATAAGATGTGCAGAGGAGCTGCCAGAGTGGTGGGTGTAATAGGGAAGCCTCTCCCTATACATTCTTGTGTCCCCATAGCCCACCCTGCCCCAGGACGTGCCCAGACAACCTGCCTCCCTGCAGACTCCAGTGGGGTACTGGCAGGACCTTCCTCTTCTTCCCCTCCCAGGAAGATCTCTGAGCCATCAAGACCTCTCCATTTGCTTTGGCTACATTAGCCTAAGGCTGGGGTGTGAATGGAACAGTCTTTCCTTGCTAAGTGCTTGAATTAGACTAATAGGTCATCTGTGCTGTTCTCTGAAGAAGGTCCAAATTCCTGGTAAACAACCAGACCACTCTCCCAGTCCTGGGCCCAGAGCCAAGACCCTGGGTGGGGGCACAGTGACTGAACTGACATCCTGGCTGACAAGCTTCTGGGTAACAAGGTGGGAAGCGCTTCTGGCAGCAGTGATAAGTGAAGAGTGCTGAATTATAGGCCTCTGTATGGTCAGTATGGAGCAGACTATCTTTTAAACAACTTTCTTCAAATTTCACTCGTTCAATCATTCATTCAGACAATGGACCTTTAACAAGCACTTGCTCTGTGCCAAGCTGTATTTTTCAAGATCCGTCCCTGTCCACTCATGAACTGCCATTTCAGTGAAGGGGCAGCCCAGAACTCTGGCAGTTGGGCCCTAAGTTCTGGCAGCTGGGACTCTTCAGTTTTCCTGGTTGATTATAATGCTCAGCTGTTTGACCTTGGGAAATATTCTATACCTCTCTGAGCCACTATTTCCTCATCCACAGTGGCGATGCCAATAGGAATACCTAACTTAAAGGGTTACAATTTTGGTTTACTTTGTTTTTAATAAATGTAACATCAGCAATTTGATTTCTACTAAAAAATGAATTGGCAATATCAACTAATGTTTATATCAATTTTAATGGTTTTGGTTGCCAATCGTTTGGCTTCCTATTTCTGTGAAAGCTTATAAGTATGAGGAACTTATGCTTGTTTTGACTTCCATGTGTACTTAGGTTAGATGATAGTAAAAATATTTAAAGCCAACCAGGGTTGTTTATAGGACTGGAAATAATTATAACACACATCGTGCCTGATACAGGATAAACACTCAATAAATAGCAGCTATTACTATTATTATTTGGGGGATGGGGTCTGTGGGTACCATGTGTTCTGCTCCCTGTCCTGGAACTATTGTGAGTGATGGCGCTGGCTCTCTTTCCAATTGTGGGCAGTAGGTGGGGTTGCCCACAGAGACTTGCTAGTCAAGATCTGAACTCCAGGGTGAAGCCAGAGTTCTGGGTCTGTAGCGCAGGCCCTGAGGGACCTTGGACAAGTTATGGAGTCAAAGAAAGTCAGTGCTTTAGCCAAAGGTCTTTTGGCTGCAAGTAACAGAAACATAGAAATTACTTAGGGGAATATAATGCAACCCATTCCAGGAATTCTGCCAGTTCTTGAGGGAGCTGAAACTGGTTGAGTCGGGAACCAGGTTTGGGCCCCATCGGTTGACGGCCTAGTCATCATGGGCCATCTACTTCATTCTCTCTGCAAACCTGCTTCCTCTGTATGACCTTCCAGGTCTAGTGACTTCAACTAAATGACCTCCCATCCCAATTCTGAATTCACAGAAAACCTGAATGTCTGTGCACAGGTTCTAGATTGTCTTTTCTGGATTGAGGGTCCCACCTAAGCCTATCAGCTGTGTAAAAGAAACAAATCTACATGCTACTAAAGTAATTTCAGAATCCCAGGCCTATTAGTAGAGGTCAGTTCTCAGAGAAGGAAGTGTGGCTCAACTAGAACCCCCAAAAGCATAGTCTCTTGTTAGGGCATTGGGGTGGGTCTTAATAATCTGAGGTCCAGCTTTGTTTCTTTTATGGCTTCTTCCCTAGCCTTGGAGTGTCTTCTCCAAGCTTCCTTTTTAGATGCCCTGAAGGAATGGGAATGTAGGAACACAGGCCACGGGCTATGGCTCCTTTGGGTCTGAGAACCACCCTCGGAGCTAGATCTGAGAGGAGGTTCTTCATGGCTACAGAAGGAGACTTTGCTTCTGTGGGGTTTGCTAGATTTTTGGTCCTTGCAGTTGAAGAGTAAGGCAAAGTGAAGAGGATCAGAATATGCCACCCCAAATACTTTGGCATAAGTGTTATTTTGACTTAAAAGCAGTTGAGAATCAACGGGGACAGGAAGAGTTCTATGCCCACCCCTTATCTGCTTGAAAGCAGAGTATAACTGAAGATGAGATGTCAACTCCAAGATAAATTTGCATAAAGAGAAATTACTTAAATAGGCCTTATCTTCCATTAGTTTCTCCATATATTTCATAGTCACTTCCCCACAATTTGTCGTCCCTTGGAGCCCAAACACTCTTCCTTAGTTTAAAGAGTACATAAGGCTCTAAGTCTAACCCTGAGTCTTATTTGACTATTACCTTTCTGCAGGTAAGTTCTAAGAGGGTAGAGGAAAGGCCAAGAGTCATAGGCTCTCACCCTCATTCCTCTCTTGGGATCTCTAGTTGTCAGAAATTCCAGTCTCTTTTTTTTTAGTATTTCTGCTTTTCTCAGGAGAAAGTCTATTCACATCTGGAACCTCTGACACTTATTGCAGTAAAATTATACCTTCAGAGATTGAGCTAGTCATGGCTTTATCTGACACATTGTGGGTGGGTGTGAGGGTGGAAGTGAGATGGAGACAATAATAATAGCTTAATGTGTGCAAAGCACCATGCTAATGGCTTAATGAACATTATCTCATTTACTTTTCAGAACTATCTTAGTTTATTTTTCCCATTTTACAAGGGGGTTTACAGAGGCCAAGCAACTTGTCCAAGGTTACAGGACTAACTAGTGGCTGATCCAGAAGTCAAATCTTAATCTTCCTGACTCCCAGGTACAATCTTTGATCCATACCATATTTATCCAGTATTGGGGTGAGACCCCCACTTCCTAAATTACAACAGAGGCCATGAAGAGGGGTGTGGGGTCAGAGGCTGCAGAGATGGTTTCCTGGAGGAGAAGGTATTGGGGCTTGGCCTGGAAGAATAAGTAGGGTTTATTAGACAGAAATGGGGGAAGGGTACCCTAGAGATCAGAGTAAACAAATGCAAAGACTGAAAAGGGCAGGATGTATTGGAGGAAACAACAGATAGTCTGCTGTTACTGGAGTTCTGTGAGGGAAGGTACTCCCAGGTCTTCCTGTCACTCATCTTCCCACCCCACAGTCCTGCAGGAGGGATCTCCTCTGAGGACACGCAGAGCTGCAGAGCTGCAGCTATGAAATCCAGGCCCTTTGGAGCAGGCAGGAGTCCTGGGGAACTGATGTGCAGAATTCTGGCCTGGCATGCTCGGCATCCCTGGCCATGGGGAACTAACTCCATGGGCCCTCAACCCTCGGTGACATCCAGGGTACAGAGGTCAGTCAGTGTATATAAGTGAGAGGATGAAATGAGCCTGTGTCTGGGCTGGTAATAGCGACAAGCGGGAAGGGAGATCCCATCCCCCACAGAAGAGATACCAGATCTCTTCTCAGGTGCTGACTCTGCTACCAGTTGCTGGAGTTGAAGTCTCAGAGCATTTGTTCTGAGAGTCTGGTCTTCCCAGACTTTGGCTTTTGGGTTCCCATGGAGGCTTCAGGATTCCTGCTGAGTGCTTATGATGGGCTGAGTAGGCCAGGCAGTAGGATGGCACAGAGACGAAGACAAGTTTTGTGGTGGAGACAGACAAATAATAGTAAGAGATATCATTATTTCAGCACTTTGTACATGTCAAACACTGAACTAAGAACTTTGCATGTGTATCCTTTTTAAAGCCGAGCTGCCTCATGGCCTCATCTCCACCTGGTATCAATTTAACATCCACAATATGTTGGGGAAAAAAAGTTTAAATAATTTTCACACAGTCTCTAAAAAAAATACACAGCAAAACTTAAAATTCTCTGTCCCTATCTGCTCTCTGTATTGTATACACAAGCAGCCACCCCTACAGACTCCCTTCTCTCTCCATGCTCCTCAGAGGAGAGATTTAGGCTATGAATATACATAGATAATACTTTTTATTTCACATGCATAATTCAATTTAAACTTCTTCACTGCCCTCTGAGGACAGACACTACTATCCCCATTTTATAGATGGAGAAACAAATGTCTAGAAGTTAAATCTTGCCTAAGTTCACACAGCTAATCACTAGCAAGTGGATTTGAAGGCAGGCTCTGTGTATGCTGTGAAGGTGCATGTGATCCAGGACCTGTGAGACTCTCAACAGAGGGGCAGTTAATTAATCTTGGGGGACTTCATGGAGGAGGCAACATTTGAGTAAGCTCTCAAAAGATAAAGAGAATCTTAACAGATAGAGATGGGCAATAGAAGTGTTTCTTAGGAAGGGAGGGAAGCCTGGTAGATGAGTATATCATATAGCAGAATGTCAGAAGGGAGGCCATCTCATTCCTCCTCCATGGCGGTGGGCCTGGCATTTAGATTTGCCTCGTTTTTCCAACTGCCTCAGGCAGATTCTGCTTGTGCCCTTTTCACAGTCACAAAGCCTCCTTGTGTCTTCTAAAAGAGACCATCTTATTCATACTGGCTTTCCATCCCATCCCCCCTTCTACATATTGGAAGATCTGTGATGAAGGAGCCCACAAGTGAACCCCATCCTAGGCCAAATCAAATTCCTCTGTAATTACATGTCACATCTTAGGGAATGTAGCTCTCTGGTTCAGTGAAAGCATGTTGTAGTGAAAATAGCACAATGGAAAGTAGGTCCAGCTTAATCTGGGTTTGAATTTCAGCAAAACTACATTTAACCTTTGCCAGATGTGGAGATTGGGGTTGCAGGGTGATTAGGAGTGCTTACACCCACTGCCTTGCTATATAACTTTTGACTCCTGATAATCTTAAATTGTCCCTTGGTAACTGCTGGGAGGTTGGTTTCAGGAATGCCCCCCATACAGAAATCCGAAAGTGCTCAAGTCCTCTATATGAAATGGCATAGATCAACGCGTACAGTTGGCCATCCACATCTGCAATTCCAACAGGTATTTATTGAAATAAATTCACGTATAAGTGAACCCACACCATTCAAACCTGTGTTGTTCAAGGGTCAACTGTACTTACCAGCTGGTTGAAATCAAGCAAATTGCTTAATCTTGCCACACTTCAGTCTCTTGTTCTAGAAAATGATGGGCCCTATTGCTAAAAAGTGGTGCCTGATAGGTTTGTGAGGGAGGAAGAGGAAATGGTTGGCTGGAGGATTTATTGACCTTATATTTACGTCAGTGTTGGATGTTAGGAACTTGTCAAATCTGGGTTTCTCCTACAGGAAGTGGATATTATGAGAGCTCAGGAACTTGGGTGGGAAGGTGACTCCCAGCAAGTGGAAGAAAAGAAAGCAGGTGGTACACAAAGCATGGACAGACAGTCTGCAGTCCTGAAGTCTCGTTGCCAAGCTGGAACAATTCCATGAACCTCTCCCAGCCTCAGTTTCCTCACCTTCAAACACCAGTTCAACTTAATGAATATTGGCCAGATACTTGAAATGCTATTTCATCTGTTTTTTTTTAAGGGTATTTTTCAATATTCTACTTTATCCTAGAAGACACTTGAGGTGTCTTATAAAAATACACAATACAACGAAATGAAAATAAAGGTATGGGAACCAGGGCGAGGAGAGGATTGGAGTAAAACAGTGAATGACAGCCGGATCATTTCAGTAATCCGTAATGCATGTAAGAGGGTCCTGCCAAGGTTAATGCCATAACCACCCATGTGAGTGTGTCATGCAGGTAGTGGGGGTTAGATGTATCTTTAACAGAATTAAAGGTAACATTTCTGTTTTACAAATGAAACTGAGAATAAGTCGTGCCCCGGTTCCAGTAAGTAATGTGCATTTGCACATTTGAGAGGGAGGAGAAATCCTTTGTAAATTCCACACAGAGTACAAAGTTTGGGACCCCTATGTTTGTGTTTGGCAAGAGAGCATAGACAGACAGCTGCCTCTGCTTTGCCTCTGCTTTCTCTATTGTCCAAGGAATTACAAAACCTGACCACTTGAGTGAAATGGGCATCCAGGAGAGAGGAGGCAAAGGAGAATAAACCCAAATTTGTATTTCAATAAATTATCCTGCCATGCTAAAAATTATTGAGTGCTTATTATGTGCCAGTTAGTCTGCTCAGCACTTCACATTTAGCGTATTTCATACTTAGTATAGTCTTAAGTTACATGTTGGAGGATAGGTAGCCTAGTAGGTGAAGAGGACAAACTTGGGTAGGACTGATGAAAGTCCGTCTCCTTCAGTAGCTTGTTGCATATCCTTGGTTACTGGTATGGTCCTCCACCTGTGAGCCTCAGTTTTTCTCTCTGCCTCTGTAGTCGTGGTAATGATTCAGTAGGCTAATCATTTTTTTTTTTAAGTGCTTTGCCCAGTATTGACACACATTGAGCAACAACATAACAGACGTTTTTTGACTGGTAAGGATGGCTGGGGCGTCCAAACCCTTAAGCACAACCCCCTCACCTTCCACCCCCATAGCTGCACACTGGGTTCAGTTAGGGAGGTAACTGCATTGTCCCACGCCCTGCGACCGCGCAGGGCTCCTGGGCGCGGGCTTAACTGTGGTGGGGAAGCCGCAGGCGGCAAGCTGAGGAGGCGCGCCGCGTAATGCAGTTGTCAGTTAATTAGGGGAGAAGGTTATGTCATTAACGGCGGGATCGATGCAAAGGGAATTAAGAGGATCTGGCAGCGCCGCCACGCTTTAAAGGCGCGGGCCATGGACCGAATTCAACAAAAATTCGATACACATTAGCAGACTATCAGCAGCTGCCCGGGACACGGGGGCCTATGAGCACAGGAGCTGTGTCTGGATCCAGTGCCCAGGACGTCCCTGCCTAGGCTGCCTCAGCCCTAGCGAAGGGCGGTATCTAGGGCGTGGGATGCAAAAAGTCCTCGCAGGCAAGCATCGCGGCCTGACACCAGAGATGTTGGAGGCATGATGGCTGGGTCAGAGTTTAAATGTTTCAGAATGCTCCTTGTGCTGTTCCCCAGCACACTGTGTAGGGTGAGGAAACTGAGGCTCAAAGAAGTGAAGTGACCTGCCCAAGATCGTCCTGGTCTCCTAGCCCCCAAGCTCTTCGCTTGAGCAAACCACCTAATCTGTCTCAATCTTGGTTTTCCCATCTAGGGAAAAATTACTTACAACTGCCTCCATAGTACATACCAGGAACTATGCTAACATTGATTTAGATTTACCCTTTAATTCTCACAAAACCTTGTGAGATTGAAATATTTTATAAAGGAGGAATTTGAAACTAGCAAGCACTGAGCCCATCATTTGCCTGTTTGGCTTCAGATCCATTGCTCTTCTGATACTCTGCCACCCCCACTCCTCTACCCACATCCCACTTTCCTACAGGCTGCATTTACCAGGCTTCCTTGTCATTTGTGTTTTGGCTAGGTTTGGCCAGTGGGAGCCACTGGCACAAGATTAGAGGTCTGAGGGCAGGAGGAGCCAAGATACTCCCAGCCTAGGCAGTGTGGGGGAGGAAGAACTTTCCTCTACCCTCAAGGGTCTTTCTTTCTGTTGGTCTAATAATCAAATAGATGGGAGACAGACTACAAAGAGAAAATGAACAAATTTACATTCATATGCATATGGAACCCCACGTACACAAAAGAATCAGAGACTCCACATACATGAGAGGTTCAGAGACTGAATATGAACATGGGGGTATATGACCTTCTGAGCTGGGGATGAGATAACACACCATGGGGCTTCAACAGGTCATCGCAAGAAGAGCACATGTTCAGAAATCAGTACTTTGCCCTGCCTGCAGATAGGTCATAAAAAGTTATTCCTGGTGATAACTCTTATCATGGCCCAGGCCCCTAATTTAAATTCTTCTAGATAGTTAAGGCTTGGGTAATTTCTCTCGAGCTTGCAGGGTCTTGGTTGCCTTTAGTTTGAAACAATTTACATACCACAGAGGCACATCTTGAGGTGCCTTGTTATGAACCCCTACAATAGCTTCTGGGTTCTGTCTCCTTCCTTTGGCCTCCAGACCAGGAATGGTAGTGGTTTCCTGTTCTTGCTAATCTCTGGGTCACCTCACTTTACCCTGTTTGGCTTCTAAATTATTCCATCTTCTGATTGGCCACAGTGTTAAATTCTCTGCATTAAATTTCCTGTTTGAAATACTTAGAGTGAATCCATTTTCCTGATTACTATAAGAGCCACGATTGGAATCCAGACCTGACTGACCACAAATGTGCGCTTAAAGTTTCCTATAGAAGATGACAGTGGGGCACAGCAGAAAGAGAATGATTAAGCATTTAACCACCCTGCCCAGAGAGCTCTTACCAGGTCTCTTTTGTGAGAGAAATTAGTTTTAAAGATAATGATCCTTTCATAAAACCTGTTCATAATTTGCTATTATGTTTAAGAATATCTACTTTCCATAGTTAAAATGTTGTTTATACCTTTAAATGAAGGTATTAATAATATCTACTTACTAGAATTGTTGTAAAGATTGAATAAACTAATGTATGCCAAACAGCTGGCATGTGATAGGTATTCAACGATATCTCCTTAAAATCTCCCACTCTTAAAATCTAGAGAATTTTTAGTACCTTCAAGTTTCTCAGCTCCATAATCCTGGAGTGTAGAAGACAGTAGCTCTGTTTTTCATTCCCTAGCATCCTCCTTTTCACATTGTAGATTCACCTTACCCATTGGACCAGTGAGTGAGAAGTAGTAATCAGATGGTTGGTCTGGCAGCTGCAATACACAGAAGATGTGTGCAATGAATGTTAGAGCTGAGTGAATGCTCCTAAATCAATTGCACCACCCCAGAGACTTGGCTGGCAATGAATAAGAGTGTGAGGTGCTTTTGACACAGTCATACAGGGTCTGATTTGAACAAGATGTCTGCTCAACGGTCCCGAGGGCAATTTTCTCCTGATTGATTTGCAACTTTCAATCTTAATGGAAAAGAAGCCAAGTGTAAAGGAGGTATTTTTCTCCCTGAACCAGAAATCCTTGTTGTGCTTTATTTCTGAACTTGGTGGGAAGGGGGGATGGGTACCTGCAAAGGGGCTACAGAGGCCAAGGTTCGTCGGGAGAAGGTGCTCAAAGGTGGGGATGAGATTTGGGAAGAGGAGCTTCTTAAACTACACAATCTCCAGTGATGTGGGAGAACCAGGAGACTAGAAACTGCCCCTAATGACTGAACAACTGCAGATAGCATGTCAGGTCTTCAGAGCCTGGTGCTGCGAGTCCCACCTGTGCCCTTGGACGAGGTACTTCATTTGAGCCTGCCCTGTCTACTGCACAGGTTGCTTGGGGCTCATACAAGTCATTCATGTTAATTCAATTTGAGGAAGTTTGTAAACCTTACAAATATATTTGAGATAATGATTTTAAGCTAGATCAACAGCTGAAAACTGCTTTTAACCATACTAGCATAAGCCTCCTGCCCCTAGAAGTTAACAACACAATATTTGGAGCCAGCAGATCTGGATTCCAATCCTAGTGACTTGACTACTTCTCTCTTACCCTTTCTGAGCCCCAGGTTCTTCCTCTGTAAGACAAGAATGATAATGCCAATTAGGAAGGGTTATTTTGAAGATTAAACTAGGTACTAGGGTGAGAGCTTAAGAAATGGTAGCCATTATTGAAATTGTGCACACATTTATTTTCCAGCTAATGTTTTGGGAAAATATTTCTTAAAAAAAAAACTTGAGTGGTCTTCTTAGAATTTAGCTTATATACTCGAAACACACCCTATCTCAGTAAACTAGTTGGCACAGATCATTTATTAGCAGAGTGTCAGTCACAAACTTTTTTCCATGTATTTTTGGAAATTTTATTATTATACTGAAAGTCCCAAAATGTTTGATTTGCAAGAGCACCTGGAAGTTCTCAAAAAATTGCATTACATGATTATGTAGTTTCTAAACAGATATCGAGGACCTACATGGAATTAATGAAGAAACAGGGAAAGAGGGAGAAAGGCTGTCTGAGAGTGTATGAGTCTAAACATCTATTATCCCCATCAATAAAATGGGGATAATAGCGTACCCATTTCATATCATAGATCTGAGTATTAAATGAAATAGTGCATGTAAAATTCATTGCCCAGTGCCTATAGTGCATATAGGTTAAAATCCATAAATGTTTTATTAACAAGTATGATCATGAAGATATGACATGCTTAAAACTTAGCTTGCTGCTGGAGCCAGATTTTAAAGGAAAATGCTCTAAAATTGAATTAAAATTAAAGTAAATGCTCTGGTATCCACTCGACCTTGTAGCGTTACAAGGGGTAGGGATTGGGGCTTGGTCACTGTGGTTTTCTCAGTGCTTAATACCTATTCAATTTTTTGAATAAATATTTAGCCCTGAGTATGGTCATCACAGGACTGGAAAATAGTTTGAAAACTTTGGGAAGTAAAATGGTAATTTTAAAAAGGATTCTAATGGTGTAGAAGTATTGAAAAGAAGTAGATGAAAAGGATGGAGAGTAGGGGTCCATGGACACAGGAAGAAACACTGACGAATTCTTAAATTTACAAAAGTTTGAGATCGTGAGTTTAATCAAGAAGTGCTAACATGAATTGTGCCCCCCCCCAATTTATATGTCGATGTCATAACCCCCAGTACCTTGGAATGTGACTGTGTTTGTTAGTGGGGTCATTGTAGATATAATTAGTTAAGATGAGGTCATATTGGAATAGGGTGGATCTCTAATCCAATATATCTGGTGTCCTTAAATAAAGGGAATAATTCAATATAGAGGAGCACACAGGGAGAATGTCAT
The DNA here is from genome assembly GCA_003508835.1 of Eonycteris spelaea. Lineage (NCBI taxonomy): Eukaryota > Metazoa > Chordata > Mammalia > Chiroptera > Pteropodidae > Eonycteris > Eonycteris spelaea. The sequence goes on from PUFA01000039.1 coordinate 9,166,208, forward strand.
GTGAAGTAAAGGCAGAGATCAAGGTGGGGCTTCCACCAGCCAAGGGATGCCAAAGATTGCCAGCAAACCACTGGCTAGAGGAGAGAGGCCTGGAATAGATTTTCTCATAGCCCTCTGAAGTAACCAACCCTGCTGACACCTTGATTTTGAACTTTCGGCCTCCAGAACTGAAGACAGCTTCTGTTGTTCAAGCCACCCAGTTTGTAGTACTTTGTTACAGCAGCCCTAGAAAACTAATATATGAGGCAAACAAATCCAGAAATGCTGCACCTCTGGCTCTCTCAGTGGTAATTCATGCCCAACACTGGGTATTTAGAGCTGTACGTGCTTGCCTCCAACCATTTCTGTTGTAGCAGCACCTGCCGAGACACTTCCAAGCAGTAGGCAGAACGACGTGAAAGCCCTTGGCCTATTAGTCCTAAGAAGCATAGAAGTTATAAGTCCAATCAACTACAACCATGTAACTGAAAAAAACAAAATAATTCCTCCTTAGTTCTGAAAAGCTTAAAAAAAGTTTGACATTATTTAGCAATTTCACCTTAGTGTTATATTAATAAGTAATCATAATTTCTATATATTGATTGATTATTAGGGGCCAGGGAGTTTGCTAGACACTTTACATATATCATTTCTTTAATTCCCTCAACAAATCTAGGAGATAAGAACTGTTATTATATATTTTATAGATGAAGAAATGGAGACTCAGAATAGTTTGTCTATAAATGCACAGCTAGTCAATAATGGGGCTGACCTCAGAACCGAGTTGGCCTGAGTCCATGTTCTTTGTTCCCACACTCCTCTGTCTCCTGAGAGTGTAGAGAAAGCTTGTGAAATATGTGAGAGAGAAACTTTCCTCTACCCTCAAGGTTCTTTCCATTGGTCTAATAATCAAATAGACATGAAGCAGGTTAACGAGAAAATAACCAAATTTGATACATACGTATGTATGGGAATCTCATGTACATAAGACTCAGAGACCCACATACATGAAAAGTTCAGAGACAGAAAAAGAACATGGGTGTATAAGACATTCTGAGCTGGGGAAGAGATAATGCACCTTGGGGCTTCAGAAGGTAACTGCAGGGAGAGCAAGTATTCAGTAATTATTAGTTTGCCCTGCCATAGAGATAGGTAAAAAGTCATTTCCGGTTTTAACTCTTATCGTGGCCCAGGCTTCTAATTTAAATTCTAGATAGTTAAGCTGGGGAGTAAAAGTTTTCTCTAGAGCCTGCAGGGTCTTGATTGCCTTTAGCTCAAAATAATCTGCATACCACTGAGACACATTTTGGGGTGGCTCATTCTGAATCTTCCCTTTGTCTGACTTAGTCTTGTAATTGCCATAAAAGCTACTGCTTGTTCTGCCTGCATTTTCAAGCTCAAAATGAAAGAAAAGTGACTGGCACATAGTAAGTGATCAGTGTTAGCTGTTATGACTATCAATATTGCATTGTACATATTCCTCTGTGGCAAGGGAGGTGAATCCCTTGTCTATTGCTAAGAGTGGGTACTTAGAAGTGTTCTTGGATGAATAAAACCTGTGGGGTAGAGGCATGGAAAGCAAGTTGATCTAGAAAAAATGAGAAGTGAGGGTGTGAAGGCTGGGACTAGGGGAGTGGGTGAGGGACAGAGAAAGTGGTTGGCAGAAGGCCAGACTTCACTTTGCCTTTGGTGTGGCTGCCCCCTGGGCTTGGGAGGTGGTGGTGTGTAGCCCCTCTGCTCCTGATTGGTTGACGCACCTTGCTTTATCCTTTATTTCTTCCCTTTTGGGCTGATGGGGAGGTTGCAGCTTGTGGTTACATAAAGCTTCCTGGAATTCTTCCAGGAAGAGGGGAAGCAAATGAGGTGCTGGCAAACAAAGATTCCAGGGATGAAGTAGTGTGTGACTGAGAGTGATTATACATGGACAGTCAGCACCACGTGAAGCTGGAGGGCATTGGAACTGGGCTAATTTAGGTGTAAAACACGGCTCTCCCTCTTTAGCAACTGTGGGACCTTGAGCACACAACTTACCTGCCTGAGTCTGATTTCCTCTTCTGTAACAAGGATGGTAATAGTACCTTCTGTACAGGCATTTTGTGAGGGCTTACTGAGAATACATTTAAGTCCTTAGTACAGTGCCTAATAAATAATAGCTCTTGTTATTGTTATAATGTTAAATGTTACTAGGATTTGATGTGCTCTGTGCCTGAACATACGGATTCCCCATCTTCCTCCTCTCCCTCCTGTTCCCCAGTAATGAAAATTTGAGTCAAATACCCTTGAATGTCCTTTGTTACCTCTGCTTTCCCCTAGGCCTTCCAGTGGGACCAGGCCTTCTGGAACCCTTGGGTAGCCTCAGGACAGTGCAAAGCATCCTTCTATGACTCTGGGATGGTCCTTTTTTCCTCCCACATCTCAAGAAGGATTGATAAAAGCCTTATCAGAGTCACATTCCATTATGGGATTAAATCAGACTTGCTCTGGGGCCTTCTTGCTGCTCTCCCAGGCTAGATGCTGGCAGATCCTGGTTATTATTGCCTTTGGCCCAATCTGAGGTCATCACACTTCTTTGGGCTCAAGGGATCCTCAGAGGCAGGGGCTGAGGAGAGACTCTAGCAGCCGTTTGGGATTAGTTTCAATTAGTATGGCTAAGCATGGAGGCCAGTAGCCAGGCACATCCTAAGCACCATGAGGAGAGTAAGTAGAGAGATAGAAGACTTACCCAACCAACTCTGACCTGAGGCAACAAATGACAGTCTCCATTAGGGCAGTAGACAGGGATGTGGGAAATTAGCAGAGTTAATGAAGCAAAGGAATAATTGTGTGATTGCAGGTAAATTGTTAAATTTCTCTGAGCCATGGTTTCTTCATCTCTGAGTTTGGAACATTAGCATTTACTACAAAAGGTTAATTTAAATGGAAATGAGCTAGTCAAAACAACAAAGTTTTGGGGGAAAACATGGATTTGGATCCAGCCTTGCCACCCACTGGCTTTGTGGGATGGCTGTTAACTTCTCAGAGCCTCAGTTTCCTCTCATATGAAAAGGAGGAAATAACACTGCCCTCCCAGAGTTGTCGTGAGGTTTAGAAAACTAGCTGTAGTAATTAGCAGGTACTCTGGCAACCTCACTCCCAGGATGGCTCATTCATTTTTTCTTAGTATGGATGGGAATAGGTTTAGCCTTCTTGGTAGCCTCCCCAAGTTAAAGAGGCAGGAGAGAAGATGCACTCTTTCTCCTTGGGGTGGGTTTACATGTCTCTGTGTGTGCTCTGGCAGTGGGAGCCTGGGCTGAGCCAGATGCCACCTTAGCATGAGGTCACCAATGTGGAGATGTTTTTATTGGACTTGGGTCAACTTGGTACCAGCCTCAGCTTGGAGGGCAGAGCAAGGGAAAGGGAGAAAGGAGGATTTTGTTGGCCTCCAACAACCAGGAGCATCTCTGAGTAGGCAGGAGCAAGCTGTGAGCTGTCTGGGAGGCCTAAATGCTCAGGAGTCTTTGCTGATGCCCCAGCAGACTCAATCCTGAGTGCCAGCTCAGGACTTCCAGCTTGTACTTAAGATCTCTCTGCTCAGATCTTTCATTATCCTCACTACCTTCCTCTCCCTTACCCTTGTTTTTTTTTGCCACTACTCCTAAATATATTGTGGTTGATTTTTTTTCTGACCCAGACCCAGTTGGTAATCTCGCAAGTGTGGAAGGACACTGGCTCCTGTGCCTGTTGGAAATGCAACATTCTTTGTGTACCTACTGTATGCATAGCACAATCTCATCTCATTCTCAGAACAACCCTATGAGCAAGATTTTCTTAATATCTTCTTATTCCAGTTGAAGAAACTCATTCTAAGAGAGACACTGCTCACGGTCACCTGGCTAGGAAGTGGCCAGAACAGGACTTGCACCAAAGACTGTCTGACTCCAAAGCCCATGACTTTTCCACTCTGACTCCAGATAAAGAGTGATCTCAGGTTCTAGCTGTGCTTTCTGCACTTGTACTCATGGACCCCGGGAAAGTGTGAGGACTGTGCACTTGCGGGAGGGGGTATGCTGAGAGTGGAGATTATGCTATCTAAGTTTTAAATGGGAGCCCAGAGGTTCCTGGAGAATATAAGCAAAATAAAACAAAAATGGGGGAGGCAGTAGGTTTCTTTGAAGTGGTGCCAGTAGGTGCCCCCTGCTATGGCAGTGGGCCTTGGAGTCTCGTAGACCTGGATTTGAGTGCCATGCTGCCACCTGCTTTTTTGTGTGACCTTTCACAAGGCATGAAAATTTTCCAAGCTTCAGTTTCTTTCTCTGTAAAATGGAGATGGTAGTAGTACTTTGTTGTGAAGGTCAAATGACAGCATGGACATAAAGTACTTAGCTTGATACTTGGACCTCAACTGATGTTAAAATGGTATTATTAGTAATAAAATTGGGTTAGGAGTAAACACCTATGAGAAATGTTCTATGGTTGACTCTTGAACAACACAGGGATAAGAGGTGATGACCTACCATGAAGTAAAAAATCTACGTATAACTTAGGTCAGCTGTCTGCAAACACAGATTCCCAACTGTGGCTTGAAAATATGTATATCTTGAACTGGGTGGTGATTATATGAGCATATGCAAAATTAATAAAATCATTGAACTATACACTTAAGATCAGTGTACTTTTTACATTTTATTATATGCATCTTGTACCTTAACTATATAACAAGAACAAGAAAAACAAAAGGAGCTCTTGCAAGTCAGGCCTGGTAAAAAAGTGTTGAAATTAAAAAAAAAAAGTTAGCAGCCTAAAACATAAGGGGAAAATGTATTATTGAGGTATGTCAGGCAGTTATTTAATAAAAACATATGTTCCCCACCCCTGGATTTTGTAATACTTGTGGTATTTGCTAGTTTTCTTATGTGTGTTGTTATGACTTCTTTTATTATTTTAATATTCACTTTAGTAGTTAAAAAATATAAATGCCCCCTCTTTGGTAGAGCCTAGCCCTGCAGGAGAGAAAGCAGGAGTTCCCAGCTTGGCACCTCAGGCAGCCTGGGTGTGGGGTCCTGTGGTTATCCTGGGGGATCTGATTGGAAGCCTGCTGAGATCAGGCTCAGCCTGTTGCCCTTGCAGAGGGAATCCCTTTGGATCATCTTCCTGAGATAAAGAGGCTGAGCAACACAGTGATGTCAGCATGATCAATTCTCGTTCTTCCTAACAGTTCTCACTCAGCAGTGACCTTGGAGATGATGCATCCTTAGGGGGACCTTATTGAGTAATAGAGATAAAGGACACTGAGGAGGGGGGTCCCCAGGCTGTGAGCCCTGATGGGCAGGGATAACAGGTGGCCTCGCATTACAATCTGGGGCTATTACCTTGGGGAGATGGAATTGGACAAGCCTGCCTTTCCATTATGCAAAGAAAGGGCTTTTCAAGTAAATTTCCATTTAAGTATGAGCTTAGATCAGTGAAGATGGGGCCATAATAGCTTAGATGGTCATCACAGCTATTAAAAATACATTTTTTTCCTGTGCTCAGGCCGACTTGTCATCTTCATATTATTCATCCCCAGAAGACTGCGAGTCAACCTTTCCCAAGCTTCGGGGAGGCAGGTTAATGGCCATCTCTATTTTCAAATTTTTAGTTCTGCCCACATCCTAGCACACATAGCTCCCTAAGCTTTTTTTTTTCACTGCTTTTATAACTGTTATTGAATAATTCCTTGAATGATTATTTGTTTATTGTTTTTTTTCCTCACTTGACAAACAACAAAGTCCATAAGTGTAGGGATTGACTGTCTCATTCATCACTCTGTTCCCAGATTTTGGCACATAGTGGAAGCTAAGTAACTAGTTGTTAAATAAATGGATGGATGGATGGATGGATGGATGAATAAATAAATAAGTGAAAGATAAGGTTCTAGGAGTCCCAACATTGCAACGTAAGGCTTTGGAGATATCCCTGGGTTGGAATCCCAATTCTATTACTTCCTAGCTCTTTGACCTTAGGCAAATTGCTTAATCTTGCTGAGCCTAAATTTCTTTATTCTTTGTTCTGCTTTACAGAATAATCCTAACTCTGAGGGTTTCAACTTCACATTTGTTCTCTTCCTTTTTCTTTGTGACCCTTTTAACTTTTCTTACTCATTAGGTGAGGTCTGCTAGTTTCCTTGTTTTAAGGGCCTTTCCACTAACTCCCAAGCAATGGAAATTGGGCTTTCAGGGCAGATGGCCCTCAGGGTACATCCCCTATTCTAAACAGACCATTGCCCCAACACCATTAATGTCTGTGAACCAGTGGTTCTCAACTAGGGATGATTCTGCCCACCCCAGGGGACATTTGAAAATGCTCGAGACATTTTTGTTGTTGTTGTTGTCACAGCTAAGAAGAAGGGCTTGCTACTAGCATCTAGTGGGTATAGGCCAGGGATGCTAAACATCTTATAATGCGTAGGACAGCTCTTCCCCAACCCCAACAAAGAATTAACCAGAATGTTACTAATGCCGAAACCCTGCTGGGAATTGACTGTTCTTTCAGTCCTCACCAGGTTTATATGTAATAAATTCTTCCCGGTAGTAGTCAGCCCTCACCCACTTTGGCCTCCAGTGTCTGGTGACCGCCCCAGTCCTCCCATCCCTGGGCGGCATAGCTTTTAAGCAACAGCTTTTCTGCTTTAGCAGTTTGAAGAGTAGGGAGGGAGGGAATGGCTCCATCTATTGGCCAGAGCAGGGATCGCAGCATGCAGGAGAAGGCAATGGAATTTTTCCCAAGAAAGGCCTCAGGTGTGTCAACTGTTGCTATATCTCAGGGGCAGCTGGAGAATGTGAGGTGGGACAGCCTGTGACTGGATAAAGCTGTTGTATACAAGCTTGGGGTTAGGGCCTAGAGTTGTATTTAGCAATCTCTAATTCTTCTTGGAATGCTTTTCTTCTTGTTTTCTATTATTTTTTTAAATTGTGAAACATGATACATTATATCATATACAGTATATAATAAGCGTGCTTATACATAGCATACAGTATATAAATACATTTTAAAGAATAATATTAAAAGAAACATCTATGGCCCACTACTCAGAATAATAAATAGAACATTAGTTCTTTAGAAGCCCCCAGTGACACAGTTACACTGTTGATCTGTTTCCTTTCTCTTTTGCTTTTTTCCCTTTTTCTCCTCTCATATCCTCCTTTTTTACATTTTTCTCCTATTCTGTTCCTTTTAAAGAATTTCTTCTTTTTTCTTTCTGCACTCTGCCATTTTATTGATATGAAACCTAGAACAAGATACTTAATTCTTATGAACTTCAGTGTCCTTATCTATAAAATAAGAACAATAGTAAGAACAGTATCTACCCAGTGGCATGTTGTGAGATTTAATGAGATAATGTTTGTATAAGGGTTAACATGAGATTACCTATGAAAACTTTAGCACAAATCCTGGCATATAATAAACCTTGGAAGACAATAAATAAGACTGCTTATATTTTTATTATTTTAAAACCATTTCTTCTCTGATCGAAGAACTCTGTGGTATAATGGAAATAGGCATGAACTTTGGAATCAAAGAGACCTGGGTTCAAATTGTGGTTCCATTATTTACCAGCAGTGGCTTTATGCAAGTCACTAAAGCTCTCCTTCAATAAAACAGAGTGATGATACTGATGGTCAGTAATTGACTACACAGAGCTGTTGTGAGGATCAGAAAAAAATGATACATCAGATACCCACTAATCAGTTACAATAAGTGTTAAATCTTTTCCTCCCTCTCTTCCTCTTTCTCTGATAGTTCCCAGCAGGGGCATTAATAGCAGCTGTGGGCTTGTGCTCTTTCTCCTGTACTCTGGATTCAGTTAAGCAAGTGTTTACCAAGCATCTAGCAAGTGTTTAACAAGTACCTCCCTGGTTGGTGTGCTGTTAAACCAAGTACACTAAACCTCTTGAAGGAAATTAAGTTCTATGGTCTTCTCCCTTCTGGGTCTGGGCTGCTGGGTGGGACCACTCTGAGATTCATCCACTGAGCTTGGAGGCAGTTTGCTGGGCTAGCTTAGTCATGCAGATTTAAGAGAGAGCATCCTGACCAGTGACTAGATATAAACAAGTGACAATATAATCTATGACTGAAGGGCAGGGGGCTTGAACTCTGGTCTCTTCTCCCCTCTCCTCCCCTTTAAGGGACCTGTCTGATACTGTTTTGAGGAGAGGGGTCCTGGTTGTAAAGTAGGTGAAGTAATGAGAGACTGATGTCTCAGATTTTAGTATATGTGCTGCCGAAGCGAGCAAGACATCTCTGACTTTAGATGGAGCCTGATTTCTGGAAGGAGTTCACAGGCTTCTCCTGGGAGAAGAGCTGTGTATCCCATAACTGTGACTTCTTACTTCTTCATTACATCTTTCCCTTTTATTTAGTGTTAATAAACCAAAACCAAGGAGGCCATTTCCTCTCCTCTAACTTCCACAGAGGCATTCTGAGCTCCAATTTCCAATTAGAGATTATGGAGGCAGAAGGAATCTTGGATATCATCTTGTCCTGTTGTGTCATTTTACTAGAGGGAAACAGAGAGTCCTGGTTTTTTTTTTACCACTGAATGGCTGGGTGAACCCTAAACCATGCTGTCTATCCCCTGATAAAAATAGTAGTGTTGGCTGAGTGCACATATCTCTAATCATCATAACAACTCTATAAAATAGGTCTTATTATCATCTAAAAATGAAGATGGTGTCTTCATAGGATTCAGTAAGATAACATTTGAAAATAATAATGGTAAGACATACAAATAAGATGAATTTTTTTATCATTATTGAAAACATAGTGGAAGAATATGGATTTTAGTTAGAACTTATCTGAGGTCACCTCAGATAAATTGCCTATTTGAGTCTCTCTTTTCTATTCTGTAAGGTAGGCGTAATACCTGACTTACAGGGTTGTCACAAGGATTAGTGATCAGATATGTGAAGATCTCAGCAGCATAAGTGTTCAAGAATAGCTTTCACGATCCAGTGCTTATTATATGGTAAAAATTGTTATTAATATGTTATATGAATTATCTCATTGAGTTCTCACCCCAATTGACTACCAGGAATTATATGACCATCATTTTATCAATGAATGACCTAGTCCTAAAGGACATAGAACAAATGATATTACCACAATCAGGAGCTAATAATGGTTGAGCTAGGGTTTGAACCTTCATAGTATGGCTTAGAGCTCACATTCCCAAGCTCTGCACTGGTTATGTATATTTATAGTATATCCATATAATGGGCTATCATTGAAACCATAGGATATGATGTAGAAGAATATTTTCATGGGAAAATACTCCCAGCGAATTACCAGGTGACAAATGTGGGCAACAAGACAGTATGAAGCTATGTACACAGATGGATGAAAAGACACAGAAACCAGCGACTTCCTTTGGGTGAGTTATATAGTAATGTTGCATTTATTCATTTATTTATTTAGTAGGCTTTATCTTTTTAGCACATTTTAGGTTCACAGCAAAATTGAGCAGAAGGTACAGAGATTTCCCTATACTCCCTTTCCCCCATATGCATAGCTTTCTATTATTGACATTCCCTACCAGAGAGGTACATTCGTTATAACTAGTAAACCTACGTGTCAAAGTCTGTAGTTTACATTAGGATTCACTCTTAGTGTTGTAAATGGGTTTGGACAAATGTATAATAACATGTATCTATCATTATAATATCATACGGAGTTGTTTCACTGTCCTAAAAAATCCTCTGTGCTCTACCTGTTCATCCCACTCTTCCCTTTTACCCCTGGCAACCACTAATATTTTTACTGTTTCCATAGTTTTGCCTTTCCCGGAATGTCTGATAGTGGAATCATACAATATGTAGCCTTTTCATATTGGTCTCTTTCACTTAGTAAAATGCATTGACATTTCCTCCATATCTTTTCATGGCTTGATAGCTCTTTTTTTTTTTTTTTTTTTTGGTCCGGAATAATAGTCTATTGTCTGGATATACCAGTTTATTTATCAATTCACCTATAGAAGGACATCTTGTTTCTATGTTTTGGCAATTATGAATAAAGCTGACATCAATATATGTGTGCAGGTTTTTGTGTGGATATTAGGGTTCAACTCCCTTGGGTGAATATCAAGGAGTGCAGTTGCTGGATCATATGGTAAGAGGATGTTTAGTTTTATAAGAAACTGCCCAGCTGTTTCAAAGTGTTTGTACATTTTGCATTTTTACCAGCAATGAATGAGAGTTCTTGTTGCCTCCCATCTTTGCCAGCATTTAGTACCGTCAGTGTTCTAGATTTTGGTCATTCTAATAGGTGTGTAATGGTATACTTATTTTTCTTTATAATTACTGTATTCAGGTTTTCTGTATTGATCATACATTATTTTGTAATAAAAATGTGTTATAAAATAGGAAGCTACAAAGTCCACGTAATACGGAGTAGGGGGGAGGGATGGTGGAGGAATAAATATTATATAATGTCACATAAAGAAAAACAGAATATAATGTAATGATATCAGAACAATTATGATTTTAAAAATTGTAAAAAATTGTGACAGTTATTCCAATTTAGCTTTTCATTCCTTGGGGGGCTACACCCAAAATGCATTATTTGTAGAGTAGTGCTTGCCAAAACCATCTTGAAATAATCTGTATTTTCTTGTTATTCAAAAACAAAAAATAAAAACAATAAAATTATATACAATTATAAAAATAAACAATTTGGCAAGATGTAAGAATTCTAAACAAGCCAGAAAAGCATTATTTGACTACCTGTAATGACATTGTTAAACAAAAAATTTTAACTTCTATGGTTGAAACTCTTTAAAAGAAAGTGTTTATAAGGCCATGGCTAGCAAAAAAAGGAGACCAGTCTTGGGACATGGAGTCCAAACCACCAGCAGTATGGCTAGGTAGAAAAGACATGTCATATCAGAGTTTTACAAGTGTTTTTATTCATTAAGTAGGGGGAGAAAGATGTACGCTATTTTGAAAAGATTTACATTAGCTATGGACAGGAGATGGGAGAAAGGTGAAATGCGGCTAGTTCTGGGATTGGCGCACACAGCAGAGTCCACAGCAAAGTCCCAAAAGCTCATGGCTAAACAAGAAGTAGAGGCTCCTGGGTTAACATCGCCTGGCTATTCTCTTTTTAGATAATCTCAGAAATAGCCACCTGGAAGTTAACTTATTAATTCCAACATACACTAAGGAGTGTGAGCAGCCTTCTGTTGGTTTTGCACTGCAGTTGTTAACAAACTGATTAACCTCTTTTTGTCTTTTTTCCATCCTCTGGCCAGCCATAATTTAACTTAGGACATTTCAGAATTTTCTCCTTGTCACCATAAGCAGTTACATTTCATTTTATATGCCAGTATATATTCAATTTATATTTAATATATACATACATGAGTAGATATATGGTATAATTTCTATATTTGCTAATTATGCTTTTTTTTTAAATTATAAATTTAAAACAAATGCAAAGTGTGGATCACTTGTGAAAGAAAAAAGTAGAATTTCGCCTTAACATACTGTATCTTATGGTGCAATAAAGTTGACTTTATAGAATATAATCTTCAATAATATATTAATCTAAAACAACATGCTTTACCTCAAATCACTCTATATAACAAAATTGTTCAAAAAATTCCCAAGCGAGTTGTTGAGTTGGTAAAATCATATGTTGTGCTAGTTGAAAGATTACTGCTTGGCTATCGCCCATGGGAACATAATGCTCTAACAATAAGCTTTCTGCTTCTGTACCTCCTCTCGCACAACCAACTGGTGGATTGACAGTTAGTAAAAAAAGAAGAAAAATAGACTTGTGTGTTCAAACAGGATGAAGAACAGGGGTTTCGAGCTTAAAAACCTCGTACCTCTACATTTCGGGGCTGCTTGATTTGGGGTCTGCGTTCCCCTGGCAGACCCAGCTGTTTGAATAAAGAGTGTGTTTCCTATAACTCATTGATTTCTGGTGGTCCGTGTCTATTGGGGGCTGATGCTACAACAATATTACTACAAAAGGGTTAAAACCAAAAAAGGTTAAAAATGTTCATGTAATGTTTTAGAACGCTGGGCTTTGGAGTTAGAGCTGGGTTATAATCTACACTCTCTCTTTTGAAGAGTGATAGAACCTCTTTGAGCTTCCATTTTTTTAATCTGTAAAATTGGGATGATACGAATATAATATAGCTGTTTTAAGGGTTAAACTAGATTATACTTGTAAAAGTACAGAACTTGTCACAGGATAAACATTCAATAAATGTTAGTTATCTTTCCCACTCTGGGTTAAAAAGGGTGGATAAAGAGGAAGGATTCTCCCCCTGTGGCCAAACATCTTAATATTAATAAATAGGAAAATCCATAGGGTACACGGAATCCTTGCGAGACACATGCATCACTTGGTTATCCAGTGGCACAGGACCTGCCCACACACTATCTTTCGTCCAATCACATGACCCCTAAGATGCAAGCTCTTCCCCTTCTGCACTCCCTCTAGCCCCGACTCCCACCTCCAGCTTCTAGTCCACCTTTCTCAGTTACCTATTCCTCTCTGCCCCGCCCACAGATCGTGGCTTTTTGCCCTCCCTTTCCCATTTCTAACTTTCCCGCTCCAGTCGCTCTTGGCCAATCGGAAATGTAAGTGTCTCATCTTTCCCGACCTTTTAGTGACGTTGCGAGAAGTAAGATACTTGATTGGTTTTTCTGGAGAGAAGCCCGCCAATAACAGGCAGACGTTTTTGGTGCAGACGCACAGCTAGTATTTTCGCTGGTGATTGGCTGAAGTGGCCGAGATGCAAAAATGGCTGCGAGCTCCTGTGTGGTCCCTGTGGCTCTGACGACTCCGGTTGTACCCGTCTTGTCAGCGAGCAGCGATTTCTCAAATTTGCGGGAAATTAAAAAGCAACTGCTACTTATTGCCGGCCTTACCCGGGAGCGGGGCCTACTGCACAGTAGCAAATGGTGAGATGTCGGGGTCGGAAGGGACCGGACTTCGATCTTTTGGCCTTGGGGGGCTTGCGGAGCTGATTCAGTTTTGCTGGTGTGTTCCAGGTCCGCGGAGTTGGCCTTCTCCCTCCCGGCGTTGCCTCTAGCCGAGCTGCAGCCTCCTCCGCCTATTACAGAGGTAAGGATTTCTTCAAAGCGAGCGCTTTCCATCAACCCAAAAGGTACTGAGTGACCTGTCACTGGAGGGGAGCAGAGCAGACTGCTTAGCAGGATGTTTGTAGAGGGAATGAAAGCATTTAAAGAGCTGGGTGTGGTATTTGTTTGTTTGTTTGGAGCGTTATGCGATTGGTGTTTTATGCGATTTTATCTGTGCTTCTGTTGAGCTTTGAAAGATTTGGTGGTGCTCTTACTTCAGCTTGAGAGAATTAGTAAACGGTCCTTAAGATTTCAGCCTTTAAGGGTTTGTAGCCCAACGTAGACATTATTCTTAACGAAAAGAAGAATCGATTTTTACAACAGTGCGAAACAGGCTTTGGATTCAGAGAGTTCTGGATTCAAATCTCATCCACACTAGTGACTTTTGGCAATTAACCTGAACCATAGTTTCCTCCTCTGTGAAGTGCGGGTAATAGTATTTACTTTATGGGGCTATTGAGAGAATTAAATGAGATACAAATATACTTTATGTATGGTTTGTAGTGCATATGTTTATATAGTCTGTGCAGTGTGAATGCTTTTCATTCTAAGCCATTTTGTTTTTCCTGAAGATGCCGTTTCTCGATTCCCCCCCCCAACCCGCCCCCCCCCCCGCACTTAAAAACAATGACTGTTTCCTATTCCAAAAAGTATAATGCAAGTGAGATGGGGCAGGGGAAGGAATAAGCAAATGCTGAATGGATATGAAAAAGCCCACCAGAATCTTAAGCTGAATGGTCACATTTAAGACATGTTGATCCAAGGATGAAGAAACTGAATGTATTTTGTTTTTAGTTTTGTGCTTGTAATATTTGGGGCAAGAAGGATGGGGAGAATAAAATTATTAAAGTTTTAATCAACTTATCCCTAGAATTTTCATGAATTGCATATTTTTAACTTAAGCCTTGTTTCATTTTTTTAATGTAGAGAATTATAGCTGTTTTCTATGCTTTTCGCAATACTAACTTGTCAATTTTTTTGACGTACAAAAAGTATAAGTAATAGCACAGTATATTGCATTTATATAGGAATCTAAAAGCCTGGAGAACAAAGAGAATATCAAATATTAAAGCCAGACATTGTCCATGACTTTTTCACTTTTTCTTCATATCTTATCTATTACTAGCTCCATTTTACAGGGCAGAAGTGAATACTCATGCAAGCTAAGTTACGTTCCCTACTAGTGTCATGAAACAGGAAATCAGGGAGTTCGAATTTCAATCCAGATCTCTAACACTAAGGCTTAGGTAGCTTCACACTACATTTAAGAAACAATACAAGTTTCTGAGTGTGTTGGTTTATTTTTTAAAATTTTATTTTCCCCCCAACTTTAAAAAAATACATTTATTTAAATTAGTTTCAAATATACAGTACATTGGTTAGACATCTATAATGTTCATAAAACAATCCCCCCAATTGCTCCCTCCTTTCCCTGGCCCTCCACTTAGCCATCCTTTTAATGCTAACTGAATTCCCCCCAACTTTTTATTTTGGGGAGAAAAAAATGTTCTGTGACCTTACTTCATAAATACATACATACATACACACATACATACATACATACATATATACATAGATAAATAAATCTGTTGATCAGGTTTTTAAGAGAAAAATAATTATCTTTTCTTACATCTTGAAATTAATGAATACGTATCTTTGATTTGAACTTTGGTTGTCCTATTCCCAACCACTTTCATAAATTTGTCTCTTTTCTAGGAGGATGCCCAGGACATGGATGCTTACACCCTGGCCAAAGCCTACTTTGATGTTAAAGAGTATGATCGGGCAGCGCATTTCCTGCATGGCTGCAATAGCAAGAAAGCTTATTTCCTGTACATGTATTCTAGATATCTGGTGAGGGCCATTTACCTTCAGTGAAACATCCATATTTAGAACCAAGTGGAAAAAGTTAAATCTTTTAAATAGTTTAGCGATAGGATGTGGTTTTATAGTGTAGCCGTTAGCATGTCTTCTTCACACACAGAAGGTCCTGGGTTCGCGTCCTAGTGGAGCCACAGTCCATGGTCTGTTGCCACGCCACCCTGAACAAGCCCGATGTCTGCTCTTGGAAGCTAAGCAGGTCGGGCCTGGTTAGTACTTGGATGGGAGACCAGCTAGGAAGACCAGGTGCTGTAGGCATTAAAAAAAAAAATAGCTTAGCAATAGTCTACTTGGTGAATATGTTTTATAAGTACTTTAAAAAAATAAAGAAGATATTAGAAATAAAGTAAAAAGAATGATGGTATGAAAGAAAGGTATTAAACATATTGATAATTCATTACTGACAAAGGTGTGGGGCAGTAGGCCCCCTATTTTAGAGGTAAAAGTTCATACAGCCATTTTGAAAGTCAATTTTGGCAGATTATGTCAACTTGAAATACTATGACCAAATAATTCTACTTAAAGAAACCTGTCCCATGGAAATACTTTAATATGTACTCAAGCATATGTGTATAGGGATGTTCACTGAGGTATTTTTTGTAATAGTAAAAAAAATAACCTAAAGATTCATCAGTCAAGAAATCCATTGTTAACTCTTGCCTTAAATATTCTTTCTGTGACGTTACAAAATGATGCTTTTCTGCTTCAGCAGTCTCTCCACGTTTACTATTCACTTTGCGTTCTACTCTAAGCAAGAGCCTTCCCTTTCTTTCTCTGTTTATTTTTCTATTTATCTGGTGTCAGCATGGACTCAGAGATTCCTATATTTTTAATTGTTTGTAACTCATTATTGTACTTAATTATTTTGGTGCTCAAATTATTCCACATTTGACCAATTGGAGCCTCTAAATAGTTGTTTAAAATTAGTGACCAATAGTTGGTGCTATTTTGATTGAACTTGGCCCTTTAGGTAGAATCAGGCTGCTGGTTTTAGAACAGGTTCAGAATAATCTGCAGAAATACCTATTGGTTAATATTCTCTTACAGTCTGGAGAAAAGAAGAAGGACGAGAAACAGTTGATAGCCTAGGTATGAATTTTTTTCTCTTTTGGATTAAAGCATGGTTGCACACACAAATGTGTACAGGAGCCAGGCAGTTAATATACATGTATGAAGTGGACTGAGGAGGACTGTTGCTAATGGGAGAGCACAACTGGCTGGTTGTCACCCAGCTCCAGCTGAGGGCTACCTTATGGTCTGGTATTGTCAGAGCTTTATTTCCTTGGCCCTACCCCATTTCTTGCAACCTGAAGCTGGAAATTCATATTTTTAGTTGAGGCTTCTGATTTTTAAACATCGGTAACTAATTCAAATTTTTTAAAAAACTGCATAAGCCTAACAAAATATGATTGTAGTCCAGTTATTGGTTGTGCTTTTTTGGAATAAAGTAAACGAAGTAAGATATCATTGTTTCTTGAAAGTTTCAGGTGTAATTGGTTGATGCCAAAGGAAATATCTAGGTCTCTGAAATGAAGACCAGCAGTCTTAGATCAGAGACTTTGTTTCTTTTCTAGGACCTCTGGAAAAAGGACAAGTAAAAAATGAGGCTCTTAGAGAATTGAGAGTGGAGCTCAGCAAAAAACACCAGGCTCGGGAACTTGATGGATTTGGTCTTTATTTGTAAGTGTTAGAGTCATTTGGAACTTTCTGTAACATATTCTTCTGAGTAGAAAAGACATGTTGCAGAGCATTAACTTCTCCTCTGATTGCTCCCTTCTTTCTTAGATATGGTGTGGTGCTTCGAAAACTGGACTTGGTGAAAGAGGCCATTGATGTGTTTGTGGAGGCTACGCATGTTTTGCCTTTGCATTGGGGAGCCTGGCTAGAACTCTGTAACTTGATTACAGACAAAGAGATGGTAAATCGAGATGAGCTATGTGAAAAATCCCGTGTTCCAAGCCTTTTATAGTTCCGTAATCATGGGGTGAGGGGAGAGAGGTTTGCTAAGCTTTTTATTATAGCTAGCTCTGCTCTCTTTCCAATCTCTTCCGCTGTTGGGATTTAGGTCTTAATTTGAAAGACAGATGTCTAGCTCTTGTTGGGTAGTTGCTATTGGATTTGCATCCAGTTGTACTAGAATATCTTTTTATGTTGTTGTTTTCATATTTAAATTTTACTGTAACTTGTTATATAGACTAAATGCTGTTAGTTTCTCTCCTAATTCCAAAGATGCTATAGTAAAGGGTTCTCTGATATCAAGGATTATGTTAAAACATTTTTAAAGTCTCCTCAGCTCTCATAGGATTCTAAAGATTTGAAGATTTGTCAATTAATGAAATAATTTATAAACTGCAATCATTTCATTAGTTGTTATTAGAGAACATTGTCTATAGAGTTTGCTATTCTTCAGTAGTTAATGGTAGTGAGAACACATTTTCTTTTGTTTGCTTTAAAGAGCCAAAGGCTGATTGATTTCCCCAAATAATGATATATGCTACTAAATCTGTGTCTGAAATCTTGGTTTACTTGTATTCATCTATCTCTAATTGCCTACTGGACTTTCATTGTTTTATCTCTGAACTGAAAATACACAAAACCAAATTTCTCATCTTACCTACCAAATTCTCTTTCTTCCTCCCAACTTGATAGACTCTCACTGGAGTTACTATTTCTTAAGACACCCAGTTTTAAGGCCTCAGAGTCATATTTGTCTCTTTCTTTTCTCTTATCTCCCTTTAACAAGTCAATCTCCAGACATTGCCATGGTTTCCTTCTTACATCTCTTCTCTTGGTTTTCTTTGCCATATTGATTATCATCTCCAATTTGGATTCCTTATAAGTAATAGATACTTTCTAATTAGCTTTCCCATTTTTACACTCTCATTTCCATTCTTAAAACACTCATATCATCATGTCATTCTCTTGCAAAAAATTGCAGTGGTTTCCTATTGCATCCCATTTCCTGTTGCACACAGGACCCACTCTATCAGTTCAGCCTTATTTACTAACACAAAGGCTTCTGTTCTCACTCTCTTCACCCACACTCATCATGACCATTTTTCCTCTATGTCATTGCCTTCCCTGGAATGTTGTCTCTTTTCCCTTCCTCTCCCTTTTTTTTTCTATTCAAGTCTACCCATTTTCAAAGACTCACCTCAAATCCTGTCTTGTCTTTGAAGCCTTTCCCAACTAGGCCATTTCTCTTTATTGTATTTGTAGTCCTATTATAACTGAACTTCCCTATGTTCATTATTAGGTGCTCTAATAAAATTTTGGCGATATATCCTTTAGACCGTAAAAATAGTTCTTTGATGTTCATTTGGGAGAGAGGTCAAAGTATATTAAGTGTGTCCCTCTCTCTCCTGCTGCCAGCTGAAGTTCCTGTCTTTGCCAGACACCTGGATGAAAGAGTTTTTTCTGGCTCATATATACACAGAGTTGCAGTTGATAGAGGAGGCCCTGCAAAAGTATCAGAATCTCATTGATGTGGGCTTCTCTAAGAGCTCATATATTGTTTCCCAAATTGCAGTTGCCTATCACAATATCAGAGGTGAGTGAATAAGGACAGTATGAAATACATCAGTCCCTGTAAGTAGCACTGTGTTGCTTTCTGAACTATCTCATTTCTGCAGATATCGACAAAGCCCTCTCTATTTTTAATGAGCTAAGGAAACAAGACCCTTACAGGATTGAAAATATGGACACATTCTCCAACCTTCTTTATGTCAGGGTGAGCTGCTTTACTTGGACTTGATTAAGCTCTTTTGTGCTTTCATCTGGGTTGGATTGTCACCCAGTTGCATTAGCTACAAGAAAAATAATTTAGGGAGTTCCTTTATCATGCTTAAATTGTCTTTCTCTTTTCTTCTAGAGCATGAAATCTGAGTTGAGTTATCTGGCTCACAACCTCTGTGAGATTGATAAATATCGTGTAGAAACATGTTGTGTAATTGGTAAGAGTCATTTTTTTCCTTTTAAAATTTGTCTTTATTATAAGTAATATAAATGTAAGAATAAAAACAATATGAAAGTGTCAAAGGTAACAAAATTATATACAGTAGAATATGAAAGCTCACTGTAATTCTATCCCCAAGATTGTTTAGAGAACAATGACTTCAGAATATTTTTGTGTGTGAATACTAAATTTTGGTTCTGCTGCTAAGCAGCTGTGTGACCTTTGACTTAAGCTCTCTGTGCTGTAGTTCCTCATTTATAAAGGGAAAATAAAAATAGAACTTTCTCTTACTATAAGGATTAAATAAATTAATATATACAAAGCTCTTATAACAATGTAAGTTGCCTAGCTCATTGTGATCATTGAGTACATTTTAGCTGTTACAGCTGGTCAAAAATCTCATTTACTTGATCTGTCCAGAATGTGTTTGTTCTGACTTCCCTAGCACCTCCTTTGCCATCCTGAATTCTTTAACAGCTATGATTTATACCCTTGCTACCACTACCCCATTTCTATTCTATTACAAAAGTTAACCTTAGGACACTGCCTAGAGTGTGCTTACTCTTCTGTCTCTGAGTCTGAGTCAGTGGCAGAAACAAAGATATTCTTGTGTAAGACATAAAACTCTCCATCTTGCTTATTTCCAGATAAACATGAACTTGAATTTGAACTTAAATCATCAGGTATAGGGTGCAGACAATTGTTATAAATTATTTCTCCCAAATCAAGCTTACAATTAAATCTAGACAGATTTGAAAAAAAAAAAAACATATATGGAGATTTTGTTATTTGATTTTTACCAAAATGGAGTCATATAGTTTCTCTGTAATTTGCTTTTTCCACTTGGTGGTATATCATGATCTCTGCAAGTTAGTATATATACATCTAAACATATCTTTTTATTTAGTTTGTTTATGCACATACAGTTTATATATAAAGGAGATTGTTTTTGAAGTACAGGGTTTTTTTTTCCCTTTTTTGCTTGCTGCTTTGTTCCCTCTTTAAGAAACTTGTGTTAGCATGTTCCATGCCACATAAAAATATATATACTCATATGTGGGGTTTAATGGGCTCTTTGCTTACAAAAATAGGATTGTATTATATAAATTTTTCTGCATTCTACTTTTTTCAACAATATTTTGTAAATTTCTCTAAGTCTTGATACAGCTTTAATTCTTTTTTAAAAAATAGCTTTATGATAAAATTCACCCACTTTAAGTTTATAGTTCAATGAATTTTTAGAAATTTATACAGTTGTATAACCATACCCATAACCCAGTTTAAAACACCACATTGCCACAAAAAGTTTCCTTGGGTCTATTTGCAGTCAGTCCCATTCCCATCCTCTAGCGGCCACAGATTTGCCTTCTTTCTCTATAGTTTTGCCTTTTCTAGAAATTTCATATAAATGGAATCTTGCAGTAGTCAGGCTTATTGTCTGACTTCTTTCACTTAGTGGTTTTTGAGGTTCATCTATGTAGCATGTGTCAATAATTCTTTTCATTGCTGACTAGTATTCCATTGTTACGATATATACCACATTTTGTTTATCCATTTACCAATTGACATAAGATAGATGACTTTTATATCCTTTCTTCAAATAAAATCTTTCACAGAATCCTAAAATCTCTTACTTCCTCTTTTCAAGACAAATGATTCCTGTGGGGTACCTCCTTAGAGCCCTAGGAATGTAGTTGGAAAACTACCAATCTAAAGCTTACTCTAAAATTTTCTACCCTTTATTAAGAAAATATATGTATAAATATTACATCCAGATTAAATAAAATGAGGAAAAACTTGCAATGTTAGGAATGTGTGATAGATAGATGATATATATTTCCCAGAGGAATGATGACATTCGCCTTATGTATAATTTGGCTCTTCTGCAAGGACTTTCAGGGAATGGGTTATGGTTTCATGCCCAGTCTGGAATGCTGTCTATATTAATGCTGACTTTTATTTTCACCTTTCTAGTGTTTATATATATATATATATATATACACACACACACACACGTACACATATATATTATTTTTCAATCAGGCAATTATTATAGTTTGCGTTCTCAGCACGAGAAAGCAGCCTTATATTTCCAGAGAGCCTTGAAATTGAATCCTCGCTATCTTGGGGCCTGGACACTGATGGGACATGAGTACATGGAAATGAAGAACACATCTGCTGCTATTCAGGCTTATAGGTGAGCTTCTAGCTGGAGGGTGGGGGTTGATGAGGTGGAGTAGGTTGCTGTGAGGTTAAGAGCTTCTGTTGAGTCTATAAATTGCTAACCTTGATTCTGCCCTCTTACCAGTCTCTCTTCCATTTCTTAGACATGCCATTGAGGTCAATAAGCGAGACTACAGAGCCTGGTATGGCCTTGGGCAGACCTATGAAATCCTTAAGATGCCATTTTATTGCCTTTATTATTACAGACGGGCCCACCAACTTCGGTAAGTCTGGCCACTTGATGATGTGTTTGTTGTGGGAAGGGCTGATATTTTTATTTCTCTTTTAATGGCCACTAAGTCACTTACTGGTGGGTAATATACACAGTATGGATACACTGGGCAAAAGGATGGTTCATGTCCTGGATGAAGGAGCAGGACCGTGTGAGATTTTGTGTGCTATTCACAGTGGCATGCAATTTAAAACTTAGAAATTCTTTATTTCTGTAATTTTTCATTTAATATTTATGGACCACACTTGACTGTGGTAAGTGAAACTGTGAAAGTGAAACCATGGATAAGTGGAGACACACTGTAGCAATGGTGGTTGGTGGTGGTTCATCAGGGGATGACTTAAGTCTTTGCTCAGACTGCTTATTTCCATTCTTTTAGGCCCAATGATTCTCGTATGCTGGTTGCTTTAGGAGAATGTTATGAAAAACTCAATCAACTAGTGGAAGCCAAAAAGGTATCTGAAATTGGATCCTGGAGAATTTAAATGGAAATCTCCTTTTTGGATGAAAAATTGGGCTATCTGCGCTCTAAGTTTCCTTCATTTTGATATATCTACATAGGGAAATCTGAATATTTAGAGGTGCATAGGTGAAAAAGCAAAGTGGGGGTGATATCATGGGAAGGTCAGTATATAACCTGGACCTATCAGATTTAGTAAAACTTCCTTGCATCCTACAAATCTGAAGTTCTGGGAGGCTAATAGGACCTGAACCTTTATGCAATTAGTCATGGCACATGGGGCAATGGTCAAAGTGACTAGTTTATTTTTTTGACAGTGTTACTGGAGAGCTTACGCCGTGGGAGATGTGGAGAAAATGGCTCTGGTGAAACTGGCAAAGTGAGTGAAAGGAGTGAACTGCTATTGATATTTCTGTTGGCTTCTCTGGTATGGTGGGTTCTGCATGCACTAGAGCCTCCTATCCATCACCTAACACGAGTGTGGGATGTAGCAGGGTGTAAGAATACTGATCTGGAAATTTAACCATCTTGACTTGAGAGAATGCCACTTGTCTTTGAAGGGGGAATTGCTTTCCTTTTAGGCAAGGGGTCAGGAATGAGTTGAAAGAAATGAAATTTTCAGGTCAGAGCAGTCTGGGAAAACTACTTTAAGTACTAATCTCCTAATAAGGATCAGGAAAATAAGGAATAACTCAAATAGTAGGCAAAGAGGTTCTTAAATGCAATATCATTCATGCTAGTTTTCTGGATTCTTAGAAAAAAAATCTAAATTGCTCGGTATCTCTTTTTAATCTCACTCAGTGTATTACCAGAGAATTTTTGCAAAGATGTATTATGAAGCTTAAGTATTTACTAACACTCCCTCCATCACCAGTAACAGAGCAGTGATTCCAAGTTTTGATAAAATAACCATCATATCTGGGCACTAATACTATTTTGGTGTGCCATATATGTCAAAATTTGTATTTGTACTTTTTTGATCTTAGTCATGTGCTTTTATTTTTTATCACTAGCTGGCTTTGAGATCTGATTTGTACTTATAGCACCAATTTCTTTGTAGGCTTCATGAACAGTTGACTGAGTCAGAACAGGCTGCCCAATGTTACATCAAATATATCCAAGATATCTATTCCTGCGGGGTATGTGTCATGAGCATGAGAACTGGGTTGCCAATCTTATTCTTATCACCTCAGTCATTCCTGCTTTCCCTATCTAGGAAATAGTGGAACACTTGGAGGAAAGCACTGCTTTTCGCTATCTGGCCCAGTACTATTTTAAGTGCAAGCTATGGGATGAAGCTTCAACTTGTGCCCAAAAGTGTTGTGCATTCAATGATGTGAGTATCAATTCTTTAATAAAGGGTTTGGATTTTAGGCTCCAACATATGTTTACCATGATCTAGGGTAGAAGGTAGATAAGAAGGTAAGTGGAAAGGCTATTTTCATCTGTGGAACTTATTTATCAGTATTTTAGAACCTATTTATGACAATAGCCTTGGACATATTTTGAAACAGTTGCTTTGTTTCAGACCCGGGAAGAAGGTAAAGCCTTGCTCCGGCAAATCCTGCAGCTTCGGAACCAAGGGGAGACTCCTTCCACTGAGATGCCTGCTCCCTTTTTCCTCCCTGCTTCACTGTCTGCTAACAACACTCCCACACGCAGAGTTTCTCCACTCAACCTCTCTTCAGTCACACCCTAGTGGCTACTTTCAAGCTAGCACATTGCCAGACCCAATATTAAGCCTTACCTCCAAGTAAAAAACAGCCATGTCTGTTCTTCCAAGGACCTTAGCTCTTTGTTTGTATAGATGGAAATCAGTTCCTTGGGGAGTTTATAGAATCACCTTCAGAGCAGACTGACAGAAGAATTCTGGCAGAATATTGTCTTTTGTCAGTTAGAAGCACTTCTATCGTCCTTCTGTTCAGGGTGGCTACAGATCTTGGACTCATTCCCAGACACCCCACCCACCCCACTGCGAAACATCACTTTAATAGCACTTTAGCAAAGGCAAAGCTACAGGAACAAAGTTTTAATGCTGCTAGGAGTGGAATGAGATTTCTTTAGAGGGGCAAGGAAAGGAGAAAAGTCTGCCACTCTACCCTCTATTAGCAGTAGGGGCACTAGATAGACACGACCTTGTCATTCTTGGATTTGCTAGCGTGACTATTTTGATGTCAGAGATTGGGTTTAAAGGGAGTGGAGCTATACATTTGTTCTTACTCTAGGGAGACATTCTTCCAAAACATGGTTTTGAAGTCTCCTGGAAGCTTTCAAATTGGAAGTGAACTTACTAGAGTTGAATAATTGAAGGCAAAAGATGTCTACAGCTATCTATACCTCTACTAAAGCAAAGCAAGGAGACAGGATTATAGATAATTTCATGAATATATGGGAATGATCTTTTGTGATTGTATACTCACTTCAAGCTGATCTGTTTTAATACTTTTGATGTAATAGTTTAATTTTTTCCCTCTATCTCACACAGAATATTTTTTCAGCCTTTATCTGATTAGACAAGGGAAAGGGAATCATTCTCGGCTGTGCTCTTAGAGGTTTTCAGGCCTGTGCATGTGTATTCAGTAGGAGATATACTATAATGTCTACTGTAATGAATTTATACAGTAGATGCTATGGATTATTGAGTTCAGAGCCTAGCCTTTCTTTGTTTGTTCGTTTCCAGAAGTTTGTTACCCATTCACCTCTTAAGGAAGGTTTAGAATATCTAATGTCTTGAATTCATTTCTTACCAAGTTTTCTTAGGTTGCAGTACACTAGTTGCTCTCTACTGCCATTCCTGTGCAGGGTTCCCATGAGCCTGAATGATGTTTGATTTTCAATTTTTCTGCCCTTTTATAGTTTGTTTTAATGGTTTTGCTAAATTTGGAATTCAAATAAAACCGTGAACAATACCTTTATTTAATATAACTTTTTTGTGTGCATAGAAACCATTTAAGTAGAAAAGCATGAGATTACATAGGTGATTATATTACACAAAGGGGAGGGGGAAACACCTAGTGTCTGAATATTGCATTCTGGATAGAGTTCAGGTACATGGTAAAGCTTAAAAGAGACCTATTTCTTAAGCTGAGCAGCTGACCCACCTCGAGTCAATGAGTGCTCACTCCTTCCTCACAGCCTTAGTATTTTTTACCAAAAGGCCCAGATTTGAGCAAAGGAGAGCGCCGTGAGCGCAGGATCCGGGCATAAGGGCTGCAGTCTGTTGAGCTTTGGCAAGTGGGTGTTCGGGGAAGTAAGTTTCGAAGAAATGGTTTTTTCCCTGGGGGCTGTTGGTTTGGTTGCTGGTTTTCCTGGTTGGCGCCAAGGCGCTTTTTAGTAGAAGCCTGGCCTTGGAGTTTTAGCACGGTATGATACTGCTCTGCAATGCAGGCTGCCTTCTTCCGAAGGTCCAGTTTTACTAGCATCATGTTATTCTGCAGCTCAGCCAGGGTCTGATCCTGAGAAGATCAATAAAGTTATAGAAAACATTTATGTCTGGTATACTAGAGAAACAAAATGGCAAAGTAATACATGCCATCCACTCACTAGTAGTTACAACAGTTTTTATAAAGATTAACTCTAAGATCAGATTTTGTAATTGAATAGGGGGTATTTTTAAGACTTAAGCAAACATCATTGGATATAAGGACATTTTCTAACACAAGGTGATATGAGCTTGAATTTTACTTAATTTCCTCAGTTCCTAGATCAAAATTAAGTGCTATATTTAGTCTAAGATATTTTAAATATTTTAATATCTCTAGAATTAGGATATATTTACTGACGACAAATGTCATAACTTAATTGTTAGACTCTTGTCTTAGTGGTACATGAAATAATGGTTCCTTACAATCTAAGTATCTTGGATGAAATGTGATACTATCTACCTCCCCAGGGTTAAAAAAGAGAACATGCCTATAAATTAGCACAGCATCTTGTACTTCGTGACTGGTTATTTTTATTTTGCAAGAAAGAGAAGTTCCCCTCACTCTAAGATTAGCCTAAAAATCTTTACCTTTTCTTCCGCTCCTCATTTCCGTTCCCACATATACTCTGGCATGGGCTGATGGGAGAGGGGGGAGTATATAAGCTGCCCTAACCTGTTTGATTAAGATGTCATCGCAAGTGGTCAAGGCTTGACGAAGTTTTCCTGCCCCAGTGCTGTGGCAACAGGCTCTTTCTGCTGACTGGAGAGACTCACCAAGTTTCTGAAGCTCTGTTCGCAGCAACTTATATTCTGAAAAAGGAGTAGTAGTAACCAAATGGTGGTCAATTTCAACCAGGATAATGATCTGGAGGGGTCAGATAGCCATTTGAAGAGAGGTAAAATTAGAAAGACTAAGTAGCTAAATGAAGAAGCCACTCACCAGGACTATGCATAAAAACATCCTCACGTGAACCAGGAATATAGTTGGGAATTTGCCTTAGGTAAGAGCTTTGGTAATAAGGAAAGGTGATTACCTTCTGGCCCTCCTCTAACTTCTTGTCCACATCAGTGGTGAAGTGCTTGGCAGAGGGTGGTGGTTCTAACATTTTCTGATACTTCTGCAGCTCTATGGGAAGGAAACATGAAACTTCAATATGTAGGCTTATGTCTTTAACTGAATTAACAGTAGCTCACAGCAAATATGCAAAGTGAGGCTACTGTGCATCTAGGGTGAAAGGTCAGAGGGAATGTAGCTTAGAGTTAAGGAAATTATCTTAGAGTTGGTGCTTAGAGAAGGCCCAAGTTAAGAGAATAGTTCTCTGAGTCACTGTTATGCTTCCTGCCCTAACTTCCTTACCTTCAGTGGTGGAGTTTAGCTCTGCTCTGCACTGATCCAGCTTAGCTTTAACCTCCTGGAGCTGCTGGGTGGAGGCAGAAGTTGCCAACCTTTGTGACCTCCGCAGTAGGGATAATTCAGACCCTGATTGTTGATGGGCCACTGGCTGTTGTCTGGCTTCCTTCAAGAGAGCTTCTAGCTCTTCAATCTTCTCATCCCGTTCCTATGAGGGAAGCAGAGGGCACAATTCCACCCAGAGGCAGACAAATATGGCAGAAACAGATGACTGAATAATGAACAAAACCTTCCTTCATACTTATGCCTTGAAAGCCTGTTTGTTAACACTTATACGATTTCCTGGCCAACCAAACCCTTAATTCACCAAACATAGACTGACACAAAGCATTAAGGATACTAGAGAAAAGTAAGTTACACATTCCTATCCCTACCAGTATATAAAATCTGTTTACCTCAGGCAACAGGAATCCGAGTAGTCAGTGGGGCTGGTTCAAGGCAACTCACCTGAAGCTCTTCTTGGTAAAAATTTGTCAGTGACTCCTTGAGGATCTTTAGTTTCTCTTCATACATTTCCTCTAATAGTTCCTTTTGGGTATCCAAATGTTCACTGTCAGAAAGAAAAGAGAAATGAGTGAAGATTCTGAGGAGTGAGCTTACAGGACAGATCTTGAGGAACAACTCTGTCCTAGTCCCTACTTCCCACCCTCTAGACCAAGAGGGGTCACACAGCTGGTACCTGCACCACTGTTCGCGTTGTTGCATCTGCTCCACCATCTCATTGCAAATTTCATCACGAAGCTGCATCTCCAGCTGCAACTTTTCCTGCCGTTCTTTCAAAAGCAGTGCTTTCATGGCTTCCACTACTTGTAGGAGCTCCTAGGAGGTACACACAGGTCAGAAGTCACCAGATGGCCATATCCCAAAAAGGCACAAGCCCACCTAGAAGGCAGCATGGGAAATGTGTAGCCATCAAGCTGTTGCACCAAAGCTTTCTTGCATCCCCACCTCTTTGCCATACATGGAGATGTCAGCTTCATTTTCAATGTCGTTATCAAGTCCTAGGTCTGTCTTAGTTCCTGTCTCTAAGCTGGGAGATGCTCGTAGACTGTGTTCCTTGATGAATGAATGAAGCGATGGGAATCCCAGTTGCACAGGTGGAGCATGCACAAGCTAGCAGGGGAAAAAAATCTTAATTGAATCTATAACTAGTTCCTAATAGCATTCAAAATAAAAGTATCAGTTCAAAGTGAGTACAACCATCACATGTACACTACAGCTTCTTACCTGGCTGGCAATGGCTGAGAACTTAGCCACATGAAGAGTCTCATCATAGGTAGATGCACAGGGATTTACATTGACAATCATGCAGGAACGACCTCGGCCCGTGAAGAAGCCTTGGAACACGCGAGTCAACTTGCTGTCACGGAAAGGAACCAGATTCTGCTTTGACCTGGCAGGGAATCAGAATAGAGCTATGAGCAGAATTCCATCTTTGGGATAGCCTAGCGCCATCCTCAGTGACCAGGAAGTTTCTTAGTAAATTGCAGAACTCCAGGCTATCCCAGCCCATGGCTCACAGTCAGAAGCTCACCGGTTCTGCTGGTTTTGGCGCAGGGCAGAAATACAGCGGCCCAGGGTGTGCAGAGAAGTGTTAATGTTTCCTGCTTCCTTCAGCCGCTCACCATTCTTCTGATCTTTGCAGCGCTCTGAGCCAGCCAGATCACAGAGTGACAACCTTGAATGATGGACAGGATATGACATTTGGGCCCATGTTATGAGCCTTTCATCCCTTCATATACTTCTGGGGAGGGGAAGAGAAGGACCCACCAAGAATCTCTCTACCCAAGGAAGGAGAACAAGAATCTAATGGAAGTGATTCCTCTGAGGGTCTCCCTCACTCCCTCCCTCCACTACCATTTAAGGCCAAAAATTCCTAAATACAAAAACTTACTCGCTGATCTTGGGGACTATATCCCCTTCCCCTTGAAGGTGCAGGATCCGAATGGAGAAGATGCTGTGACTAAAGTTAATTTGAAGAGAAAAGTCATTGCACATTTTCCATGCCTAGATAGAAGATTAATATTTCCTGGAACACAGTGAAGACTTGACTCTCACAACCCACTCACCTACGACTAGAGTTCTGGTTCAGATGGGTGCTGGCAAAGCTCTGGTTTTTACGACCCACTTTCAGGAGTTTCCAGGCCTCCTCAGCATCCTGAACATGAATCCAATTGAGATCTGAGGCCAAGGAGAGAAGAACATACATAAGGTGGGAGCACCTAACTCTTTCTAGTTTCTCTCCAGGGTTCATGCCAGCCTCTCTGCTTTCCATACCTTTCACATAGGGATTGCCATTCTGGTCCTCACACAGCCGCAGAGTTTGCCTCTTGCGCTGTTGGCTAGGTGGTTCTAACAGGTCATAAAGCAATTCATTGTAGATCTCAAAGAAAGAGATCCAGATGGAGAAGCGAATGTCCACAGGGACACTTACAGGGGCAGTGTCTGGCTGTGCCCATCGGTGACTTGTTTCTGAAAAAGAAGCAAATATACAGGGTATCAACTCCAGAGAAGTCAATCTCCCCTTAGACCTTGGAAGGCAGAGCTCAGGGTGCAACCTCCAGTCTCTTGTTGTGAGCTCTGGCAGCTGTTGGGAGCAGGGAGTGGGTTCCTATTATTACTTGGCATGGAGCCCAGTCATGGAACATACCATCTAGCTGGCTACTGCTGGTGAACTGACTAGTGGAGGAGAGCCCAGCAATGCCACTGTCAAAGCTGGTGCTGGTACCCATCCGACTTTCAATGTAGACACTCCTCTTCAGGGAGGTAGACAGCTCTTCCTGAGGGATTCAGGAAGAAAATAAGTACAAAACTTTCCAGAGATTTGTCTCCCTATCCTTGCCTCTGTGGACACTAACACTTTACCTCTTGGAGGCCACCATTTAGCAGGACCAGTTTCTTCATTTCCTCCTGTCGGATCTGCTTGCTGTCAAGCCAGATTACCTCATTGGAGAGCAAGGGCTTCAGATCAGGTATTGGATGAAGTTGGCCTTGGAGACTATTGAAGATCAGAGCCAGGGACCGTGGCAGGATCCCTCCATCCTTGATGGTACCTAGAGGCATGTGAAGGATGGGACAGCTGAGGTAATGGCCTTCTCCCCTAAATGACAGCATCAAAATGCAAAGCCAATCAGCAATCCTGTGAGGCCTACTACTCACCTTGAATTGTGTGGGTTTTCCCTGAGTTGGTGACTCCATATGTATAGATAAGCCAGTTCTGCCCTTTGAGTACATCCTTTACCATCTCCTTCACAGTCAGGTTGAAGAAGGATGCTTGTCCCACTTCTGGCCCAAAAATCTAGAGACAGACCCAGTTTCTCAGAGGCCCATCCTTCATCTCCCACCTGCCTCCTGTGCAGAGCTAGCAGATGCATCTCTTCCTGGGTGATTGGCTCTGGACAATACTGAAGCAGCTTCTTCCTGCAGTTCTGCTAGATGCTCCCTAAAGACTTAACCATTCACTGCTAGTCCATCTTTCATCCAAATTAATAAATGCCTAAGGAATGCTATGTCCTACCGTCCAATGCTGGACACACAATATGGCAACATAATGGTCACAAGCATAGGCTTTGGAGATAGATGGATCTAGATTAAAATCTTAACTCTACTACTGACTAGCAATATTACCTTTAGCAATATTACCTTCACTGAGCCACAGTATCCTTGTCAGGAAAATAAGAACAATAAAAAAAATAATAATAGAGTTGTTGGAACTTAATGCACATTAATTACTTGACACACTGACTAGCTTTTAAAAAGGATCCTCCAAATTGCAGACATGCATATATAAGGAACTCACAATCAAGTAAAAATCTTTCCCTCTAAAGAGGAATAAAACCCCCTACATGTACCCCCATACCTGGGAAAAGGTGAACCTATGGGTGGCTTGGCCAATTCCCCGCTCATTGCTCTTCTGGGCAAAGGAGTCTTTGGGTGCCTGTAGAACCAGGGTCTCCATATTCTCAATATGGACACAACCCTGAGAAGGGGAAAAACACAGTTGACACAGAAAACATTCCTGGGAACCTTTCTGTATTGCATCATTCCACCTTAAATCCTCCCTCAGAAACTCACCTGATCCTCTTGCCGTTCCAACTCTGAAGGTAACAAGGGCCTGACCCTCAGGTATACTTTCACCTTCTCCGTACTATCCTCAGATGGAACCTATGGCAGAATTCCAGGCCGGAACTATGGATTAATCTCAGCAGCTACCTCTGAGCAGATGAGCAGGCACAGCAGTTTCTGGGAATCATGCTAACACTACCCTCTTTCCACCTTAAATGTCTCTCCACAGCTACTCTTTGGTTCCATAATCATTCCAACTCACATGAACCTTTTAACTTCTTTATCACCTTCCCTGTCTCTTTAGTACCCTGCAAACCTGGTTTATCACACCAGTTATCTGAATTAGAACTGGTTGACTGGTATGAAAATCAGCATGTAATCTTGTAGTAAAGCACAGTAGTTAAGTGCCTTGGAGGCAGACAATTTGAGTCCCAATTCCATCATTTGGTAATAGGAGAGAGACCTTGAACAAGTTTTTAAAATTCTTTTTTGCCTCACCTTCCTTATCTGTAGAATGGGGTTAATAATAATAGCCAACTCATTCTTTCAACAGATGTTTGGAGATCTATCTACTATGGCCCAGGAACTCTAAGAGGCTCAGGTGGTCCGTAGTAAGAGACATTATCAAGGCTTTTGCTCTTATGAGACTTTCTCTATAAAAGAGGAGACTTTGAGTGGATTTGTTCTCAGCCAGGGCCATTCCCTCCCAAGGAATATTTAGCAATGTCACAAGTGGGAAGGTGCTACTAACATTTAGTGGGTGCACAGGACAGGTCCCTATAACAATTTATCTAGTTCCATATATTAGTAATGAGAAAGGCCTGCCAAGCTAGAAGAAAGGTTCCATAAATGGAAGCTATGATTGATATTTAAAACCTGAAGGCACATCCCACCTACTTAATGACAGTGTGATTTTGTGCAAATCCTTTAATGTGTCTGGGCTTCAAGGTGAAGGAGAGATAACTAATATCTCTCCCTCATAGGATTAGCTGATAGAATGCACTTGAGGGTACTTCATTAATGAAATG
Source organism: Eonycteris spelaea (assembly GCA_003508835.1). Classification (NCBI taxonomy): domain Eukaryota; kingdom Metazoa; phylum Chordata; class Mammalia; order Chiroptera; family Pteropodidae; genus Eonycteris; species Eonycteris spelaea. The sequence continues at coordinate 9,197,975 of PUFA01000039.1, forward strand.
TAGCAATAGTTCTTATGAATACACAACTCTATATTTTTTACTTGTCATGCTTTTAATTTTGAATTGATCTCTTAGACCCTCAGAATTCCTAGTGACCTCATGCTATTCTGAATGGGCAACTAGTAGTTTGAGGATATTACTTTCTGCTCCCAAACCACTTTCTAACTCCTTTACCTGCTGCTTGTCTTCCAAGGAGGTAGAGATTACAGAGCAGTCAGATAGCAGGTTCTTGCGTACCACAGACCCCAAATCTGCAGCTGTGGATTCAAACATGGGGGAGACTACAACTTCTTCATCTGAAAGCAAGCCAGCTGGAGGAGAAAGGATCCCTCGCGACATGACAGCAGGGCAGCTTAGGTCTAAAAGGAGACAAGAGTGGGTAGGGAGGAGAACCTTAAGGGACAGAGGGGGCTGCAAATCCTAGGTAAAAAACAATTCCCTTGCCCCAGAACACCGTGGTCTTGCTGCCTGAATTCATACTCCCTCTCTCACTACCAGCAGAGGGGAAGGGGATGAGAGGAGTTAAACTTTTAATCCAGTCTGAGGCGGCATTTCCGACCACGAACAGGATACTTGGCTTCAAAAGCAGGTCACGCTCCAAGTAGGGTGACTCGTCCTCCGTGCTGTAGGTGGTGTCAGCAGCCCTAGGCTCTTTCTCCAACCTCGGCCCCAGGCCCACAATGAGGGACAGAGGTATTAGGAAAACAGGGATAGCGGCAGCTCGGCCTTCTGAAATTCTATTTCGCGAGGCAAGAGCTGGTACACCGAGCTGAGCTCCAGCACAGCTGTACACTCACCCAAAGATGTGACACTGTTTCCACCTCCGATTACCGGCCCACTCGCACCCTGCCGCCGAATCCGGACTTCTGCCGACGGAGAGCACCACTCCGCCCACGAGTTGCACCTTTGTTACCGATACAATGTTTTAAATTACGCGCTGCGTTCCTTCCGCCAATCAGATAGCAAAGCCTGCAGCTACCAATCAGAGCAAGGAAAGGGGGCGGGGAGGTGCGAGACTGGGAGACGGTTTGTTCTGGTTTGACCTTTCCACTTAATGTGGGTCCGGGTTACCAACTGTCGGGAGTTTGAGTAGGGTCGCCTTGAATTCCCGCCTAACACTTTTTCTTGAACCTTAGGCATATCTTTTCTAAGAACCCTAAGCGAAGTCCTGAGGTTTCAGCCGCCGTCCTCTGTCCTTTAGCACGTTCTTTCCCAAGAGCCCAGAAGAGAACTGGTTTGGGCGCTTGTTTGTTTTGGTGGAGGCCGGTGGAGACTACATTTCCCAGGAGGCAGCGCGAACAAATGCCCAGACTCTATTTCCCAGAGTTCTCCGGGCTTGGGCCCTGCCAGGCAGTCTTTAGAGAGTTGGAGAATTCGGGGCCAAGATGGCGACAGGAACGGCAGTAAGTAGGCGCACTCCTTATAGAGTAAGGCCTTTGTAGAGCCGAGGCTGGCACCAAATATCAGTCACATGCAGTGATTTCCATGAAAGTCCAGGTCTTCCGAGGTCTGCGTTAAAGGGCGTAGTGAAGGCCGAGGTTTAGGGGTCCAGAAGCGTAGGGTCTTGTGTCTCAGGGAGCAGGCCGTGGAGCTTTGAGAAAACAGCGTATGTTTGGGAGCTGTGTGGTTGACGGTAACGTGTTCTAGAGACTCAGGTGTACAGTCGAAGACATGTGAACATTACGGAGTGGCCGGTATCAAAGAGGCATTCATATTCTGACCAACGTTTGTGAGGCCCGTATCCTCTCTCTCAGAGAAACGGGATATTTTAACCGTTGAGTTTTTTCTGCCACTGGGGAAGTTGTGTTTCTTGCATCGTAGCCATTTTCTTCCGTTTCATGGATTGAAAAGGTCTTTTAGGTCCGACAACTAAAAAGGGGTAGTTGAGGTTTACTGAAAGAAGTAAACAAGAGTACGTTTAGAAGGAGGCGGGGCAGTGTGGGCGGTAGCCGCATAGAATCATGGGAAATAAGCCTGTGCGTTCATGCTGGAATAAAGTATGTATTCTTAAAACTGGGCTTTTCGGGAGACCTGCTTTATCTTAATTTGACATTATCAATTTTTTTTTCTTATAAAGCAGAATAGTGAAATATTTTGCCAGATGCTCGGGGTGCAATTTGCATGCAATGAATATGCACTATCCCAGTGGTGATATTTTACTAGGGAGGTGAAAAAAAATCAAGATTTGGTGATAATACTTCACTTTGTCCTTGCAAGTTGGGATGTTTTGTATTAGGTTTTTAGTCCTCCCCTTGGGGCTTAGAAGTGTCTCAGTAGTTGCCTCTAAGCCTTTTCTTCTTTCAGAGCACAAGCTGCTGAGTACTGGCCCTACAGAACCATGGTCTATCAGAGAGAAGCTGTGTTTAGCGTCTTCTGTCATGAGAGTGGAGATCAAAATTGGTAAGGTGCTTAGGATATCTGGAACTGTTAAATTTATTTTTTTACACTAGTAGATTCCTATAGTTAATCATACTAACCTATAAGCAAAATTTCTTTTTTAAACAGATTGAGATATAATTCACGTATTAATGACATTAACTCATTATATTCACAGAATTTAGTATATTCACAGAATTGTGCAGTCATCGGTCACTCTGCAATCTCCTCTTCATCTCACCCATTCACTGATCTACTTTCTGTGTCTTTAGATTTCATATACATGAAATCATAATAATTTGTGGTATTCTGTGACTGGCTTCTTTGACTTGGTGAAATACTTTCAAGATTCCTATTATAGCATGTATCAGTACTTTATTTCTTTTTATGACTAAATTGTGTGGACTATGCATGGGTATGCCACATTTTTTTAGACATCAGTTGAACATTTGGGTTTTACTTTTTTGACTTAATGTTGCTATGAACATTTGTGTATGAGGTGCTGATTTAGGTTTTCAATTCTCTTGAATTGAAAGAGTTCACTTGCTGGGTCATATGGTAAGTCTATGTTTAACTTTTTTAGGGGGCTGCAAAACTTTTTAAAAGTGGCCACACCATTTTACATTTCCACTAACAAGGAATGAAGGCCCCATTTTCTCTGTATGTTCAACCACTGTCTTTTTGATTATAGCCATACTGGCAGATGCGACATGGTATCTCATTGTAGTTTTGACTTGCATGTTCCTGATGACTAATGTGTTGTCTTTTCATGCATATTAGCCATTTGTATATGTAATTTGGAGTAATGTCTGCTCAGATGCTTTGGGTTATTTATTTTTATTACTGAATCTCAAGAATTCTTTATATGTTCTGGACACAGATCTCTTGTCAGATAATTTATAAACATTTCTGTCTTGTGTGTTGCCTTTTCACATTCTTTATTGGTACTGTTCTTAATTTTGATATATCCAATTTTTTTCTTTTTGCTTGTGTCATAATTAAGAAATCATTTATTTCTATAAATGTCGTCTTCTAAGGGCTTTATAATATTAGCTCTATACATAATCCATTTTGAGGTAATTTTGTGTATGTTCTAAGACAAGGGTCCCTTTTGCATGTAGATATCCACTATCCCAGTACCCAGTATTCATTGAAAAAAACTATTATATTCCTTCCCTATTTAATTGACTTGGCACTCCAGTATTTCTTTTTAAGTGCCAGATAGTAGGATTGTGGTTTCCAATCTTTTTTGCTGCCAGGACATACCTTTTATCATTTTTAACATTTCCCTTTTCTCTTTTACCTCAGGATCTTTTAATTATTTTAAGTCTTACAATTATTTAGTTTTTTGTATTTATATGGTATATCTCTCCTACCATTTATATGGTATATCCTACTACTTTAACCATTCAAATGAGTTTACAAAAGCGCTGTTACTGGTCACACTTAGCATTTCTGCCACTTGTGTATATTTTAAAAATAGCTTTTCATATATGAAACAAGGATATCCTAGGTGGCAACTGTTCTTGAGTCAAATGGTAAACCCCAAGAGAAAATGAAACACACTAATTCGATAAATCTCAGGTTGAACTTAAATGTAAGTCAACTCAAATATAAACTGAACAAACCACCAAGTAAACATATAATTCTCACATTTTTACTAGAAAAATAGTATAAAAATACTGAAATTTTGAATGGCATTTATTTTTCAAGGAAGTACTTAAGTCATAAGGTTCAAAATTCAAAATGCTACATTGTCTTCCCTCATCACTGTGTCTCATCTCCCAGCATTAGCAGTTTCTTACGTTTCTCCAGCATTAATTTTGTATACATGAGGAAGTATACATTCCTTTTTTCATCTTCTTTATAAACATAAATGGTTATGTACTATACACACTGTTCTTTACCCTGCTGCTGCTACTTTTCTCTAAGTTAGTACTGTTTTTTTAGATCATTGTGTATCTGTATGTGAAGTCTAGCTCATTTTTTTAACAGATGCATGATATTTTTATCAATATGCCATAATCATTTAACTGGTACGCTACTGATATACATTTGAAAATACAAATACAACTTTGCATAGTTATATATACATTATATCTAAGATAAACAAACTAGAATAATGGGGTCAAAGAATACAAGTTTATAAAATTTCAAAAATTTTTTAAATAGTCCTACCCAGAGATTATTTCAATTTATACTCCCAGTGGTAATATATCAAAGTATCTGTTTTTTTATGCCCTGGTTCATAGAATGTTAGGTGTTTTTGATCTTAGCAGTATTATAAAGGGTGAGAAATAGTTCTCATATTTCATTTACATTTACCCTATGATGAGTGAGGTTAAATATTTTCATGTGTTACAGAGCCACTTATATTTCCTTTTCTGTAAACTAATTTTCCTATTTTTCTATTTGATTATTAGTCTTTAATTTGGGGGGCTCCTTATATATTGGGGAGATTAGCCATTTGAGCTGTGAGATGCATTTTTTTTGAAACCAGTGTGCCATTTGGCTTGACTTATGGTGATATTTTTACATTAAGACTTTTAAAATGTAGTTTATTTCTTAATACTTTTCTTTCATAGCGCCTGGATTTTGTGTTATAAATAGGAAGTTCTTTCCTAGTCTGAGATTATAAGATAATTCTTCTATGATTTCTTGTAGTACTTTCATGGTTAAATTTTTTTAAACATTTAAATCTTTGATCCAGTTGGGGCTTTTTTTGGTATAGGGTGTACATTTTGGATCAATCTTTAATTTTTGCTTATAGCTATCCATATAACAATGTTCAGGTAGCCTTTTTATAAAGGAAAAGAGCTCTATGATGCTAGTATCTCAACACAAAATTTAAAAACTGTTCTTTGAGTTTTTTTCTGTTTTCTTTTTAAAGTTATGAAATATTTCAACCACATAGAGAAGTGTGGAGAATATAGATTGCCCAGGTACCCAGTACCGGATATAACAAATCTTAATATTTTATCATATTTCCTTCAGAGCTTAAAGAAACTAACAGATATAGTTGAAGCCCCCTTACACTCTTCCTTGATCCCATTTCTGTCCAACTATTTTCATTTCGGCCTGTTTCTTAGTCTTTATACCTATAACTTTTTTAAAGTTTGTGTGATTGTATTATAAAAGAAAATTGTCACCTTTTAATAGTTAATATAAATATATTCTGTATCACTACACGTATTTTATAGTTGTTTTTATGGACTGTTTAATATTCATAGAGTTGAAATGCCATAAGTTAAAAATTCTTCTATAGGCGTTTAGAAAAAAATCTAACCATTCATCAGTCTGATCAAGTCTACATGGTGCTTTCTTCTAGGTGCTTGCTTCTTTTGTTAAATTATTTCCTATATTACATTTCTAGGAGCTTTATTAGTGGATCAAAATAACTTTTTTGGGTCTGTAATTCATTACAACTTGCTTTCCAAAAAGCATGTGTTTTCAAAACACAAAATCAATATAAAAATATTTTCCTAAATGAACAGAAATCATACTTTAAGTTCTAATACCTTCACTTTACCCAGGAAATATATCATCTAGGAAAACTGTTTAGCAGTGACTTTCCCTCTAAATGACTTTCAAGCCCTTGTGTCATTTTCCATAGTCACATTTCAGTATACTTCACAATGGCAATTTTTTAATCCAAGATTTGTACTCTAAACCTTAACTTTCACCATGCTTCCCTCTCAACCCCAATTGGTATGTAATAAGGCTTTTCTTATTTTTGTAGGGTATCAGTTAGCAGAGCTATTAAACCCTTTGCAGAACCTGGCCGTCCTCCAGACTGGTTCTCTCAAAAAGTAAGTTCCAAGCAAGTGCTCTTTTAGAGCAATCTTTGAGATGGGAAGTAGGTTCCTTTCCAGGCTCTGCCCTTTAATCATAAGGCTTTTATACCATGAAGAGGGAGAAGTGTTGAGAATCCCTTTTTCTTTTTTCCGTTTGTTAATCCATTAATGTATGCTTATATTACAAACTATTCTTGTTAGTGTAGCATAACAGTTAAGTACCCAAGCTTGGGAGTTAGATTTGGGTTTAATATGACTCTACTTAATAACTTTGGAACACAATCCTCAGTCTTCTCATTTGTAAAATAGAGAAAAAAGTTGCTTTGGGGTTATTTTGAAGATTTGGTTGAAGTAGTACCTGTAAAGCATTTATCACAGTGCCTAGCATATTATAACTACTCAGTAGATGTTAGCTGTAAATATTGGCTATTAGATTTTCCCCCGAATACACAAACTCCATGCCAGAAGATTCCCCTTTCTGTGTCTTGGTATTGGTTATTTTGAACTGATTCTATTGCTAAGCAATTTGCTTTCCTAGAAAGCATTCATATCTTACATATAGCTCCTCTCTTTAAACCTTAGTCTAGCTGATATTTTGAAACTTTGAAAAGTCATTTCTTTAAAGGCTTGCTCCTCATATTTTCACTTTTTTCCCACAGCATTGTGCTTCTCAGTATTCTGAGCTTCTAGAGACCACTGAGACTCCAAAGTGAGTACAAAGCCACACATTTAAGCTAAGTCTCTTTAAGGGAGAGTGTTTACTGAGGAAGTCTGGTTTTATATCAGTTTATATTACTGAGTGATAAAAATGTAGAAGTTATCAGTGGTTATCTGATGGAGAAGGCTCAAGGAAAGCAAGTAGGAGTGGGAACAAATGTTCTCTTATTCAAGTGTGTGTGTTGTGTGTGTTTGTTGCAATTTTCCACAGACGGAAACGGGGTGAAAAGGGAGAAGTGGTGGAAACTGTTGAAGATGTTATTGTTCGGAAACTAACTGCTGAACGAGTTGAGGAACTAAAGAAAGTAATAAAAGAAACCCAGGAAAAATATAGGTACTTACCAGAGAGATGCCAAATGGTTGGGAGAGACAAAAGGGGCCAGCTTCTAGTACTAGTCGAATTTTTAAATAGCAGATTAAAAACCTGTACATGTATCTACCTCTCTTTCTTCCTGCAGACGGCTAAAAAGAGATGCAGAACTAATTCAAGCTGGGCACATGGACAGCAGACTGGATGAGCTTTGCAATGACATTGCGATGTGGGTTATATTATATTGTTTTTCCTTGTATACTCTTTTCTCTTTACCTCTTTTCTCCTCAAGTAATCTGGCTTATTTCCTCTGTCTGTCATTCCTTTAGACTTGAGAGATTCTGGAAGGGGAAAGCTACAGAGTGGCCTGGTAGCTGGGAGGGGGGAGTGAGTCCTAGAAGGTAATGTGATGGAGCATTTCAGTGTGAAAATATAACTTAGTTCTAACTTAAAAATGGCTCTAGTTTGTGTGGGTGCAGAACTGGTAGTTAGACAATAACTTGACATTTCCTGTTTTGCTGATAAGGACTCTTTTTTAGGCCTTTCCGCTAGCCTGACCAAAAAAATAAATAAATAAAATCCTCGTGAGGGCATTGAGAACTGTGGAGGAACTAGGGCTGGTTAGGATCTAACTCTTAATTCTCTCTTTAGGAAAAAGAAATTGGAAGAAGAGGAAGCTGAAGTAAAGAGGAAGGCTACGGATGCTGCATATCAAGGTAAGCTGAACCTAGTGAACCTGTTTAGCAGTTGACTGCACACTACTGCATGCTAATGATAGTTGAGAAATATTTTGTAACATAGAATTCAGTAATTCCAATTTACTTGCATACTTTTCTCTGTCATCTTCTCTTCTACCAGAATAAAAACGTCCCTCTATATCTTAAAAAATGAGCTCTGCTCAGATCCAACTAGACCTTGTGTCCTTGAAGGACACAAAGGCTTGATAATAAGACATTGAACTTAATTAAGGTGTTAGAAGTCAAAGGCCTGTAAAAAATTGAGTATAGCTCAGTCACTCTGTAAGGGGAAGAACTTAAGCATTTGTACTCTAGGAATATATGCCCTGATCCAGTGAGGTCTTTTCTTCTTGTTAAAAGCAGAATCTTAATAAGTTATTGAAGAGGCTATTGAAGGGTCATTAAACCACTTTTCTATTTCATGGACCTTTAGGACAGTTGAATAGTTAAATGAGTTTGCTCAGAGTAAGAGTTTCTCTTAAGTAACATTTCTTGTCTTCTAGAGGTATTAAAAAAACTTTCTAATCCATCTCATAAAGCTGTTCTAATACAACATCTCCATTTGTCCTTTATTATATAATAGCCAAGTAGTGTCTAGTTTCATTTATTTAATCTCGAAGACTTAGGAATTGTTCTCTTATGTGTTCTAGCTCGTCAAGCAGTAAAAACACCCCCTCGAAGGTTACCTACTGTGATGGTCCGCTCTCCTATAGATTCTGCCTCTCCAGGAAGTGATTATCCACTTGGTGACTTGACTGTAACCACTATGGAAGAAGCCACCTCTGGGGTGAGTATATTTTCATCTGCAGGAATTAATCAGCAGGGGCAATAAGCCAGCAGAGAGCTGAGTGATGAGGAAACCACTTTTGGCCTAGAGGCAACTTCTTCTCTTGGTCAGAATCTAAAGATTTAATTCACCTTTTCTGTGCTCTAAGATAAGGATGAATCTAAAGACATTGAGGTTTTTGATCTTTTGAGAGAGATGAAAAGACTATGTTTAGTCTTATGAAATTCCCACTGAAATAAGGGACAATGACCTTGTAAACACAAAATATTGGTAGTGGGTAAGGAGTTTGTAAAAGACAGGTTGGGTGGAATGGTTGGGTCTGAGTGAATGCAAGAGAAAAAATTGTGGGGAAGAAAGGCATGGCTGAGAACAGGAGAGGTAGAGGGTTTCTGGGCAGTTCCACTCAGGGCTGTTAAAGTAATAGTTAGACACACTAACCCATCCAGATTAGTAGGGAACCTTCCGGAGTTTGAGAAGTCAGATAAAGGTTCTCTGTTGTCTCTTAGGTAACCCCTGGGACTTTGCCGAATACCCCAGTCACCTCGTTTCCTGGGATTCCTGACACCCTTCCTCCAGGCTCTGCACCCTTAGAAGCCCCCATGACCCCAGTAACAGATGATTCACCCCAGAAAAAGATGCTTGGACAGAAAGCAACTCCACCCCCCTCCCCTCTGCTGTCAGAGCTCTTGAAGAAGGGCAGCCTCCTGCCTACTAGCCCCAGACTGGTATGGAGACTTCTGTGGGTGTTTGAGAGCTGTGGTGATTTAGTACTTAGGAAGGGAGTGCCTGGGACCTAAAATATGACATGGAAAAAAGTTCAAAAGAGAAATAGATTTCCTAGTTAAACGTTAATTAAGGAAAGACAAAAACCCACACAGTAAGTTGATAGAATCCTTGGGTCCTGAGGTATCTGAAACCATAATCATTTTGGTTCTCTTCTCCAGAGAACTCTTGTTAAAAAAGTTTTGAAAATTAGAGTTTCCCTTGGGTCTGAAGTTATTCTCTTTGGACATTAACTTTTAGTTTCATGAAGTTTGGTCAGCTGCTGGAACTCTTTTGGGAAGTGGTAGTAAAGGAAAGCTTGAGTATAGCCTTCACCTCTATTCTTCCCTGGTAGGTAAATGAGAGTGAAATGGCTGTGGCTTCTGGCCACCTGAACAGTACAGGTGTCCTCCTGGAGGTAGGGGTCCTTCCCATGATACATGGTGGGGAGATGCAGCAAACACCCAACACTGTTGCGGCCTCCCCTGTTGCCTCAGGTAAGTCACCACTTTTCCGTTACCTGCTTTACTTCAGAGATGTTGAATTTGGCATTGGTGGCCCTTGGTTTCTGGCCTTTGTTACTAAGCAACTGTCAATCCTAGATTTAAAGCCCAACATTGGAGCTAGTTAACCTCTTAACCTGCTAAACCACATAGTGCCCAAGATTTTAAATCCATTCCATTCCTGAGTGACCACAGATAGATATTTATGAGAGGAATTGTGAAGTTAATAGTGAAGCTGCTTCTCTGGGACTTGCAAAATCATGGAAGGGTGCTAGAGATACCTGAGATTATAGAATAGGGGGGTGAGATTTGGAACCAGAGAACTGGATTTGGGTCTTAGGCCTGCTACATACTGGATTTTTTGACCTTGGTTAGGTAACTTGACTTTTGAGTCTCACTCACTTCTCATTAATTGTAATGTGTATACTTTACAAGGCTTAGCGAGAAATGAAGTAGAAAATGTAAAGCAAAAAAAAAAAAAGGCTTTACAAAATACCAAATTAACATTAGATATTGGCATTTGAGTGGTGTTAAATTTGGGTGGTGTACAGCATGCTTAACTTCAGCAGAAGTGACAGATTTATTCATACCATATTTTTTTTGTTTAATTTTCTTCTGAGAAGAAATTTCCAACCATTTTTCATACACGTTGTGTGTTCCCTTGCTTTGGGTCATTTCCTAACTTGCAGGAAGATACTAAGGTTGGAGAAAGTAAAGATATAGAAAATGAGCTTTTTTAACAGAGGACTTGCTTTCATCCTTTGCGACTAAAAATTTTCTTGGTTGAGAAAGTGGCTATTCTTGTTCATGTGCTTCCTTCTTACCTCATTTTGTGTACTTCTTTGTTAGGTGCTCCCACTCTTTCCCGGCTTTTAGAAGCTGGTCCTACACAGTTCACCACACCTCTTGCTTCCTTCACTACTGTTGCCAGTGAACCTCCAGTTAAACTTGTGCCACCCCCTGTAGAGTCTGTGTCCCAGGCTACCATTGTCATGATGCCTGCGCTGCCAGCACCATCCTCTGCTCCAGCTGTCTCCACTCCTGAGAGTATAGCTCCAGGTGCGTCTCTTACCCACGCCCTGAGCAGCCACTAGGTTCAAAATTTCATCTTGAACTCCAGTTAGAGAAAGGTGACTAAGAGCATCAACTCCAATTCAGATGCTTCAGTTCTGTTCTGCATGGACATTTGTCATCTTTATCCTTAGAAAAACAAGGATGTGACTAGAGTGGGATGGGCATTTATGCGCTGGGGGAAAAGGCTAAGTGTACATAGCAGTGGGCTTGAGAATGCTTTCTCACCTTTCTGGATAAAACTGGAGAGAAGGAATTGAAGGCAGATATAAGATAACTCTCTGAGCTTTAGTGTACGGGTACTTGTCATCTGTTTGTAGCCTTGGTGTGATCTCCAGGTGGTCACTTGGTACTAAATAAGTTGCTGAGGTGATTTTCTCTTCCTTTTGCTCAGTGAGTCAGCCTGATACCTGTGTTCCTTTGGAGTCTGTGGGAGATCCGCATACTGTGACTGTTTCCATGGATAGCAGTGAAATCTCCATGATTATAAATTCTATCAAGGAAGAATGTTTCCGATCAGGGGTAGCAGAAGCTTCTGGAGGATCAAAGGCTCCCAGCATAGATGGGAAGGAAGATTTAGATCTGGCTGAGAAGATGGATATTGCTGTGTCTTATACAGGTGAAGAGCTGGATTTTGAGACTGTTGGAGATATCATTGCCATCATTGAGGATAAGGTAACTATTGAGCAAAGCCCAAAAGAATCTCTCATGGGTCCTACATAGCCTTCTCTCCTCAGCCTCTTCTTGCTTCTTATGGTAACCAGCATGAACAAACAACTCTCCTGCTTCTGATAACTTCCATCTCTGTAGTCCCAAATCCCTTTGGTGCTGACATACTAGTCATTTTCCTAGCCATCCCTATGTTACTGATTTGCATAGGACAGGTTCCTGTCCATTCGTTGTTTTTACTATGTGGAGAAGGTGGAGAGAAGGCTATCTGTCTTATTTTGGTACTAACAGAATTGAGGGACTTGGTCTTCATTTTTTGACTTCAACAGTATGTATTATGGGACAGGTAGATGATCATCCTGAAGTGCTAGATGTGGCAGCAGTGGAAGCGGCACTGTCATTCTGTGAAGAGAATGATGATCCCCAGTCTCTGCCCGGCCCCTGGGAACACCCTATTCAGGAACGGGACAAGCCAGTACCTCTTCCAGCACCAGAGTTGACAGTCAAGCAAGAGAGACTGGACTTTGAGGAATCAGAAAATAAAGGACTCCATGAACTGGTGGACATCAGGGAACCCAGTGTTGAGATCAAAATGGAACCTGCTGAACCAGAGCAAGGCATTTCGGGGGCTGAAATAGTAGCTGGAGTTGTTCCAGCCATAAGTATGGAGCCACCTGAACTTAGGAGTCAAGACTTGGATGAGGAACCCAGAAGTACTGTAACTGGAGAGATTGCTGAAGCAGATGTTTCCAGTGGGAAAGGCGATGAGACTCCACTTAGAACTGTGAAGACTGAGGTATTTAACATCAGGGGCTGGGGGAATGGAGGGTTATACCTTAGGTAAGAAGTGACAGTTTAGGCTTCAGTTTTTTGTTGCATTGCTGAGTTCTGACATGTTTGATGTTTGGTGTGTCTAAAGCCCATAAGTGTGATCATTGCTATGTATATACATACTTGTCCTATTTTTATATAGGCATGTATTAGAATTGTATTATGTGGGTAGGACTTAGAATATTTTCTGTAGTTTCCCTGTCATTGAAGAATAAAGTTGTGTAAGCTATAATGACTTACCAGTATTTAGGGTATTTGTTCTTTTTGGTCTTCAGGCATCCCCTGAAAGCATGTTGTCTCCATCACATGGCTCAAATCCCATTGAAGATCCTTTAGAGGCAGAGACCCAGCACAAATTTGAAATGTCAGGTAAGTAATAAGGCCAGGAAATCTGTATTCTGTAACTAACTTGAAATCATTTGCTTTGGCTTCTGAGGGATTGTGGGTTGTTTGGGCAAGTAGAGGAGGTAGAATAGGTCAGCATGGAAAGGAGAGCTGCAGGGGATATTGTCCATAGGAAGGGGAAGGCTAAGGTGGAAAAATCTTCAGGTAGTCTTTCTCTCCTCTGCAGACTCATTGAAAGAAGAATCAGGGACTATTTTTGGAAGCCAGATAAAGGTATTTCAGACTTTTCTTTATTCCTCTTGCTGTGTGACTAGATTTCCTTATAGCATGACCCTTTAAATGAATTTCAGTAAATTTGCATCTTTATTCTCTGAGATGAGACTGATTAAGGAGTTGCATGAGGAAAAGCTGCAGTGGACAGTTAGGCATATTAGAAGTATTATGTTATTGTGTGCTTCCTATCTGAAAAAATTTGTGACTATCACACAGACTTTTCTTTGCATATAATGCACAAAGAAGTTTTGATACATCCAGAGGGATTTGAAATTCATAGGGATACCAGAACCAGGGAGATCATACAAGAGATTAGATTATTAATTACACTATTTAGAGAAAATCATCCATAGTTTTCTTTTTAGAATTATTAAAGCAGTAGTAACCAACAGACTTAAAGTAATGCGATGTGACCTTGCTCCATCAGATGAGACACACAATAAAAACTATTTTTGATAACTTTGTACCCAGGGTCAGAGTTCCTCTCAAGAGCAAGGGGAAAGAAGGAACGCCTCTTAGCTTAGTCTTAAGTAAGTAGCTTTTTTTTTTCTTCCTTTTAAGAGGATCCTGGGTCTTATTCTTTGTCCAGGTTCTGAATTACTTGATTGATCAGTGTCTGTAAGTAGATGGTAGTATAAGTGATAGAGGGCTCAGTCAGGAAACAGTGTTAGGTCATTTTCTAAAACTGATCTAACCCAAAAGACAGTTCATATTTAATGATGGTTTGCTGGATAGCTTTGCTTACGTTTGTTAACTGGAGCACGCTGTGTCTAAGGATGCCCCAGGTGAGGATGAGGAGGAGGATGGAGTCAGCGAAGCGGCCAGCCTAGAGGAGCCTAAGGAAGAAGATCAAGGAGAAGGCTATTTGTCAGAAATGGATAACGAACCCCCTGTGAGCGAGAGTGATGATGGCTTTAGCATACACAATGCTACGCTGCAGTCCCACACACTGGCAGATTCCATCCCCAGCAGCCCTGCTTCCTCACAGTTGTGAGTATCAGATTCTTTGAGATCAAGGCAGTGAAGGTGAGAGGTAGGAGAGGATCTGTAATCTTGCTATTTCATCTTCCCTTCCTTGGCCTGGAACAAAGCAGGCATATCTTATAGATAACACAGGTTCAGTTGTACCACTGAAATAAACTGGGTTTTGCAATAAAGTGAATTACAACCTTTTTGCTGGTAGAGGAGCTTGCCTTCAATTTGTAAAAAAATGTAACGTGAAGTACACTAAAGTGAAGCGTAGTAAAATGAGGCATGCCTATATTTGACAAGAAACAATTAGGACTTAAAAAAAAAATTATGCCTAGTGGGACTTCTGTGTTTCTTTTATTTCAGCTCTGTCTGTAGTGAGGATCAGGAAGCTATTCAGGCACAGAAAATCTGGAAGAAAGCTATCATGCTTGTATGGAGAGCTGCAGCTAATCATAGGTGAGTGGAGGCTTTACCAGTTAGTGGAACATTTTCTACTGCTGCTACTCATTGTTGGTGGTTAGAAAAAAGTCTTGAGTAGGCTTATATGGGACTGCTAGCATTGGCTCTTACAACCTTCTGCTACTCAGGTTAAGTTCCCTCACCCGTGCTTCTGGAGGATAAGCCAGTAATTGCATCATATTTTCTTTGGACAGGTATGCCAATGTCTTCCTGCAGCCTGTTACAGATGACATAGCACCTGGCTATCACAGCATTGTACAGAGGTAAGCCGCAATCTATTCAGCATGTTGACTTCCCTGGATTGTAAATTGTCCAGTCTAACTGGATTTTTACTTTAGACAGTAAGTTAAAGCAAATGTTTTTGATGTGAGTAAAAGTGACCAAGAACTAAACTGATCATTTCAGTGGCTAGATCACCAAGGATAGTCTAAAAGAACTAACCTCTTTAATTACCTTTTTCAATGCTTATTATACAGACTGGCTATTTTTTGGGTTAAGTGCTTATTTCAGGATGAGGAGTTGGCATTTGAGACTTGGCAATTAGGACTGAGGGATATATGAGATCTATATATCCAGTTGATCCCTTTTCCCCTATCTGCTACCATTTACCTGTTCTTTTTTTCAGGCCTATGGATTTGTCAACTATTAAGAAAAACATTGAAAATGGACTGATCCGAAGCACAGCTGAATTTCAGCGTGACATTATGCTGATGTTTCAGAATGCTGTAATGTATAATAGCTCGGACCATGATGTCTATCACATGGCCGTAGAGATGCAGCGAGATGTCCTGGAGCAGATCCAGGTACTTTGAGTATCCTTAGCATTTTAGCAAGGATAAATGAAAATATTCAAGGGAGTGATTCATATTGATGTCAGGAAAGGGGTGCTGTGGCTTGTACTTGGAATAGTTAGGAACATAAAATTTTGTTCTTTCTGGATTGATGTTAGTTTTCTCGTGTTGGATTAGTAAAAGAATTGTGAGAGAATAGTCCACCTTTCTTGGGCAAGTTTCCTGAAGTTTTTAAATAAAATTCTTACAAAATGGTGAGTGTACATTTTTGATTACGTTAAGTGTGTATATAGTAGACAATCAACAAATAGAGTTTCTTCTCCCTATTCATCACAGGTAACCTACTTCTATGCTGTAATTGCATTACCAGACATCCTTTGGGATATTGAACTTGAAGGGATATGGTCTGTCTCTGCATAGTCTGCCAAGTACTTAGCTGACTTGATATTCTTTGGTTCATCTAGGTTTATTCTCTTTCTCATTTTTAAAGGATAGAGATTTCGATTCGATATTATAGCAAAAAATAAAAATAAGCCATTTGGCATTTTCAAATTTCTTGAACTCACACAGCTAGAATTAAAACCTAGTATGTTAAAATTCTAATCAGTCAAGAAGTATTTGAATGCTGATTGCAGTAGGGTACTATACAAAGTCCTGTTTACAAAGCCTAAGGTGTCTTTAGTTCTTCTCTACTGGATCAGGTCTCTAGGGCCAACTGTGTTTCTTCTCCCTACAGCAATTCCTGGCCACACAGTTGATTATGCAAACATCTGAGTCTGGGATCAGTGCTAAAAGTCTTCGAGGGAGAGATTCTACCCGCAAACAGGATGCTTCAGAGAAGGTGAGGAGACCAAGAAAGGACCAGTATGCCAGTGCTAGAAGTCTGAAGCATCCAAAGAACCTTATGTTACTGCTGGGCTTCTGAATTCCAGTGGTGTGCATATAATTTCAGAATGGGGGTTGTTTGCTCCCATCCAAACAAAAGAAAACTGTTGTGATTGGAAGGCCCATTCACAGGGGAGAGATTGTGAGCTGAGTGAGTGAATTACTAATTTCTCTGGGAGAGTGCTTGCAAGGTGGGGTAAATGACTTAGCTTTTAGCAATTGGGGACCATCAGTCCCTGTTCCAGAGGCTTAATGACCAGATTGCTTTTGGATCTCTTTCTTCTTGTTCTTGAGTTTTTAAATTTTGTCTTTGTATGTGTGGTGCTTATGTCTCTATCCTGAGGTTTGGGGTGCTTGCGGCTTAGAGTTTCCGTGGAACCTGATCAGTGTTTGTTTGTCCTCTAACAGGACAGTGTCCCCATGGGCTCTCCTGCCTTCCTTCTCTCTCTCTTTGTAAGTATTGAATGGCTGCAAGGGGTGGTGTTGCTACAGAGATTCTCAGCTCCTGCTGGGGGTGGGTGGCAGAGGGAAATCCAACATGGCAGACTGTGGCAATGTCTTGAATTTCTGTTTATTCAGATCATTGAATAAGAAACTGTCTTTTCTTCTGCATTCCTACCTTTCTGCGTGTGTGTGTGTGTGTGTGTGTGTGTGTGTGTGTGTGTGTGGGCTGGGTAGGATCTTTTCATGAGTTTAGCAGGTTGAAATGAGGTATTGGTAAGGGTCTAGGATGCACCTGCTCCTTATTTCTTGACTTCACCTTTTGCCAATTTTTTTACAAATAGAAGATTGTTCAGAGCAGCAGCTACTAGCTGGATTTTAAGCGTTCTTCATACTGGCAGATATTCAGCACATGGTTTTTTTCTTTTCCCCTAATACTAAGTTGCAAGGCTGATGCCTGATACACAAACACTCAGTAAAATTTAAGATGAAGATCTCAGTAACAATGACGACTGCATACAGTAGTGGCTGGTGGAATTAGAGATGAGCTTAGTAAAGCTAGCCTAAAGACTTTGCTCCATGAGTTGAATGATCTCTGACTCCGTGATGTTCATTATGGGGCACTGAGGCATGATATGAAAAGAGCATCGGACTAGAAAACCACATGATCTTAAACTGACTGGATTATTTCATGGAGCCTTGTTTTCCTCATCTTTTGTGATGGAGCTAATAAAATGAGGTACCTGTCCAGCCTACCTCACAGGGATGTTGTGAGGATAAAATGAGATAATAGACATGGAACTGGCTTGAAAAAAAATGTTATACAAATGCAAGGTGGTATCTTTGTTCTCACTTTGCCTCAGAGGCAACTTGTGTTCTCAAGCTCTAAAAATTTTAGAGTCCTTGCATGTTAGAAATGTAAAAATGGCCTGGCCCAGCAGAAGTGTTCACTAGTTCATCTTGCCTACAGGCCTCAGCCTGTACCACAGACAGAACACTGTAATCTCCGTTCTTATTGGCCTGCAACAGTGACTCTGGATCCCCAAGCAATTGGCTGGCTGTTGCAAAGCTGATTAATAGGATCTTTTATCTATTGAAGACAGCAAAGTATTGCACAAGAGGAAGGAGCTGGGCTACAGGGAGAGAGCAGCAGATGGAAAGAAGCCTTCTGGTTGTCCTGATCTCATGGAAAACAACTATCAGGAGGTGCTAGGGAACTAGTGCCAGGGTCAGTCTGCAGGAAAGGCCTTTCTTATAGGGACCAACAGCTGGACAGGTATGTTAGCCAAGAATCTCACTATCCACTGCCCTTTCTGACTCTCCCACCTTTCTTTTACTCTTCCTGTTCCTTTGCACATAATTTGGGGCTGGGTGGGATGACTAATAGTCATTCTGTGGGACCCCAGGTGGATTCCAGCAACCTTTGGTGGGCAGGAGCCAGATACCCTGTAATACATAATCCTCTCACAAACTACTGCCAGGTGACTTTTAGCACACTGTATGGGAAGACAGATATATGCCCCTCATTTCCTGGATTTTTCTGCTGATTCCCCTCTCCCCCAAGAAACCAAATCCCCAGCATTCTTGTACCTTCTTTTTACCAACTCACTCATACTCCCTTTTTTTGTCTGCCTGTCATTTAGGATGGGGGCACCAGGGGGCGCCGCTGTGCCATTGAAGCTGATATGAAAATGAAAAAATGAAGTTTCAGAGTACCTTCATTGAGCTGATCCTGAAAAAGTAAACAAGATAGAGCTTGGGCATGTGGGCCCAGTTCCAGAAGTGGAAGTTGCAGAAGAGGAGGCATGTGGGCCATGTGACATGATTTAGGAAAATCTCTCTCAGAGAGTTGAAGTAGCATAATTGCCTGTTTTAGGGCAAAAATCATGGGCTGTGTTAATGTCCTAATGTGTAGCTAGCAGATTGTAACTAATTTGTACTGTCTTGTGAAGTGTACAGACTTTTCAAAAAAACCTGTGAAGTGTGTGTGTACACAATAAACTCTGAAAGAAAACTCTAGCCTTTGGTGTGTTCTTTTTGCGTGTGTGTGCGTGCATAAACTTGTGATTTTTCTGCATGATAACTTTCATTATTTGTGGAAATGAGATGGTTAGAGCAGGGAAGCGGTCTTATAATATGAACTGTTTACTACAGCTCAGAGAAGGTAACCAAGACTGAATTTGTAATTTAATAGATTATTACGGCTGTCTTACTCAGCTTTTATTTGAATGTTTAGGAAAACTTAAAGTTTTTCAGAGATCTGTTCATGGCATTGCTTAAAGAGGATAAGAGCATGGACATCGGTAGCACTTGGCTTTTACCTTGGACATTTGTCCTTAATACTATTTTTGCATATGATTATTTGTAAGATAGTATATTACTATTTCCTTCTTACCTATTTTGTGTGTAGTAGTTTGTGTATTTCAGAATTTATAACATTTCTATTTGAAGGCTACACTCGGTTTAAGCATTATCAAATTTATCACCTGACTTTTTCCCACCTTTTCTTAATAAAAATCAACTCCACGAAATGAACCTAATTATGAGCCTTTTATTTTAAAGAGATGGATGTTAATAGAGTATGTTAATAGTGTAGTGCTGTGACCCTTGAAAAAGATGTGTTTAAGAAAGATGAATAGAAGTCAGATCTTTTTGGTTTAAAACTTTTAAAGCTTGTTAGGATACTAAGGAAGTAGAAAATACAGTCTTTGGGAGGTGATAGGAATTCTGTTCAGAGTTTAGAAAATTAACTATAGTATATTCTCAAGCAATCCATAAACATGGATAAGATAGAAGCAATGAAGCCCTAAAAGTTGGAGAAGCATGGGAGGAGGAGTTCTATTAAAGGTCATAGTTTTGAGTTGGTAGAGGTAATGAATGAGCTTAGCAAGTCAAGTTGAAGGTGTAGGCATCTGGTGGGGGCAATGAGGAGGCAAATGGAATCAGAACAGGGATTATACTAAGGAATTGTGAAGTACAGGTACCAGGCCAAGGGGACAAAATGGGCTTGCTTATGGAGGACTTTGGCAGATTGAGAAATTTATATTGCAGTAGTGGCTACTGTAAGTCCTTGAATAGGGACGCTTTTCTTATAACAGATCAGATTAAATATAGGGAAACTGACCAGGAGGCTATGGCATTTATTCAGGAACAAAGGATAGGCATTGAGAAAAATTGTGGAAGAAAATTGGGAAGTGGACTTGGCTATTGAATGCAAGAGAAGGAAGAGTCAAAACAGGATCAAAATAGTGTTGATGGTGGGGATAAGGAAATTAGGGAGAGCAAATGATTCTGGAGATATTCAGGAAGTTGAGTGATTTTGGTTTTTGAAATGTTGAGTTGAAGTAGATGGTAGGGCACAAAAAGGGAAGCCCAAAACTGACCTTTGGGTAGGTACATGGAGAAATGATCCAGAATTCATATAAGAAGTGAAGGTGGAGAGATTTGGGAGCCACCTGAATAGAGATCAGAGTTAAAACCTCAAAGTATATACATTTTTTAAGGAAGTAATAAGCAGAGGACCAAGCAAAAACAGATGACAAGGATTTGCTGAAAGGTGTAAAGGGAGAGGACAAAGGGACAGGAAAACCAAGGTAGTGTATATAATGAAAGTAAGGGAAGACATTTTAAACTTCTGAGACATGAAATTTGGATATGAACAGAAGGTTGCCACATATAATCTTAAAGTATATCTTGTGAATTTAATGGCTGATAGGTTAAGAATGTCTACACTGAGGGAAATATCTCTTGTCCCTCAAATTTACTGCCTTGCAGTTGAATTTAAGGGTGGTTTCAGATAGACGAATTCTGTTTAGCTAACTATGCTCCAGTTCTTTTGGGGTATGAGGAAATCCAAGAAAAAAATACCTATTGGGTAATATCTTTATTATACTCTTTGAGGTGGGCTTCTTTTTATTTCCAATGACAGATTTCATCTGTTGTCTCCTTTCAGCCAGCTTTTACTCTTCTTAATGATGAGTAGAAAGAAATTTCTGGCCTCTTTCTAGCAAGCTTGGGAGATGCAAATGCCTTAGGAATATTGATTTGAGTGAATTTAATGCATTTTTTTTCTGTGTATTTACAGATGGGGCGTGAGTGGGTTTGGTTGGATACTGAACGAGACTATCCCAATGACTCTGAATTGAGCAACGACTGCAGGTCCCTCTTCAGCTCATGGGACTCTAGTCTGGATCTTGATGTGGGCAGCTGGAGGGAAACCGAGGAGCCAGGGGCTGAGGATCTAGAGGAAAGCAGCCCAGGGAGAGAACCTAGTGAGCTCCTTGAGGGGGACGAAGGCAGTGAGGAATATCAGGACGAGGCAGAGCAAGTCAGCCGCCAGAACCTCCTCCACTTTCTCTCTGAGGTAATGGGGAGCCATAATTTCCAAAGTTGGAAGAGTCTTATCTGTACATATTTCTGACCACTCGTAATGTTGTTTACTAAAATACAAGCTCCACAGTGGCAGGGAGTAAGTTCATTGCTGTGTCTTCAGTACTTGGTACTAACAAAATATGTGCCCAAAGTACAAAATATGTACTTCTTGACTGAATATTCTAAAATCTCAATAATTAGGACCCCGAGTCATAGTAAGTGAAATTTCTGTATGCAGGACTGCCTTGTAAGAGTATTCTTGCAATTCATTTTTTCAGAGTCATGGGAGGTGATAACTTGCCCAAATTCTTCTTGAAGTTTATAACTCCAAGGCTTTATTTTACAGTATCCTTATTACCCTGGTTAAGGGCTAAGGACCAGAAATAAACAATTGGACAGAGGTTTTATATTTATGCAGCAACTACACATATTCAGGAAAACCTAGCTCCAGATCAGCAAAGATCCTGTTCAGATATTGCCACTTCTATCAGCATTATCTGTAGCAGACAAAAATTTCAGCAGTTTGCTTGTCACTCCCAGTTGTTCAGAGTTGACACTGAAGATGAAAAATTAGAAAATAAGCTCCTTGAAAAGGCAAGAACCATATCTATCTTGTTTACTATTATGTCCCAGCAACTAGTCCAGTGCCTATGTTTATAAGATATTTTAATACATTTAAAATGATTGACTGAATTAACTTATTTGCCATCTCAAACTTAGTCATAGTGGCAATGTAATCATATGGCATTATTGATATGATTTCCATTGATGTTCCTATGCATCTAACAATAAATTGTGATTGCAGGTAGCTTATTTAATGGAGCCATTGTGCATTAGCAGCAAAGAATCAAGTGAAGGCTGCTGTCCTTCACCTGGTAACAGACAAGAAGGAAGTGAGATTGAAGCTACTGAAGGAGAAGTGGAGCCCTGCAGAAGTTCTGAAGAATTTTCAGCCATGGTAGACCCCTTGGTAGCTGAGAAATCACTGGGAGAAAATGGAAGGCAAGAGGTGGCTTCAACTCCCTCAGATGTTTGTGCAGTTCAGGAACTACTCACAGAGAATGAAGAGGTAAGTGAATAACTCAAACCGGCCATCTGATTGTCCATCTATACAGGGAGGCAGAGTAGAGTGGTTAGAGCACATAGGTTAACTCCAGAGAGTTCAACTACCTGGGTCCAAATCCTGCTTTTAGCACCACTTCGCTGTGTGACTTTAGGCATGTTAGTGAACATTTAGAATCTCAATTTTCTCTGCTATAAATGGAATAATAGTGCCTATGTCTTAATAGGTTTGCTGTGAGGTTTAAATGAGATAATTCATGTAAAGCACTTAGCGTAGTACCTAGCTCATAGTAAGCAATCAGTAAAATTTAGAATGCTATTATCATTAATATTATCTGACCAGCTAGACTAGTTAGTTCCAGGACCACAAATGATAATGACAGTCTTAAAAGAATACAGCATCCATCTAGAATTGAGTATATTGCTTTTTAATTTTTTTCTCGGGATACAGTGTCTTTAGTTCCCCAACAAAATTGTTACCAAGAATTCATTGACTTAGGTCTAATTAGGTTACCCCTATCTAATTTATTTTATAGCTTGATATAATTGGCCTCTTTTCACCTTAAGGTCAGCTTTCATTTACCCCATACAAGTAAAATTACCTTCAGATAATAAATTTCTTTCTAAAATTTCCTTTGTTTCTTGGCATTCCCAGGGAGAGGTTAAGCAAGAATCCAAAGAGGAGGACCAGGGTGAAGGGTATGTGTCAGAGATGGAAGACCATCCCTCCTCAGGTGAGTGTGATGATGGCTTCAGCATTCAGGAGCCTCCTCTGGTGGACATCCTTTTCAGCCATGCTACCTCCTCAAAGCTGTAAGTATAGATATTTATCCAAGGTTGTTAAGATTTATAATTTTGCTGCTGTTATGCCTATTTGAATTTGTTACCATGAACATGGATTACTTTTGTAAATTAAAAAAAATTTAAGTTGGAAAACACTAGAAATAAAATTAAGTAAAATTTTATTGTATAAATAGAAGTCTATGATTTCCTCTTATAAAACAAATCTGTTTCATCAACATTCAAGAATCTTTCATAAATAACCCTTCTCTCTATTATATTTATTCAAGAAACATGGCTGAGTCATTGTCCCTCATGTCTAATACTATACAAACTGTACTTTTTAAGAATACTAAAATGTCTCCTATTGACCGGAAATTAAAAATTATTTTGAAGTTATTCTCTCTTTTTTCACAAATCTTGGGAAATTGTTTACATAATTTTCGTATCTTTTTATAAGTAATTATGGGGCACATTTTAGATTCTTAATTTTTTTGTAAAGTGAATTTCTTTTTAAGTCAGAAAAATAGTTCTTTTCCGGGCTTGGTCCTTTTGTCTTACCTATTGAGAGAAGGCAGCATGAACTGCTTCAGTTTTTTTTTTCTACTAGACCATCCCAGATCCCTCCATGTATCTGTAGGAATGCAAACCAATAATTATTCTAGCCTTTTTTTTGTTTGTTTAAGGTACACAATGGAACCATGCAATTATGTTTTTTAAATAGCAGATTTCAGATTTTTGTTATACAAATAGAATACAGCTTAAAACCTCTGTTACTAAAAAATTGCTTCTTTGCTTTTTTCTGTTAATTCCTGTGTAAGCATGAGCAGATGGCATATGATGACTATCTAAAAAACAGGAAATCTCTAATCTGGGACATTTTGTCTCATGACATTCAGTGTCTTCAATGGCATACTCCACACTGTTAGAATTTAGATTAAACATTAAATCTTTATTAGAAAGAAATAGATATTAGTAATTGAGTCTGCTTGGCTAGATAGTTTAAGGGGAAATAGAAAGCTGAGTTCTTGTTTTATCATCAGGGAAGCTTAAAACTACTTTGAAAGGTAGACATTTTCCAGGCCCCTCTTTTCTGGCTCCACCCTTAGTTTGTACTGACTCTCAAAGGGAAGTAGAGCCTTTGGAGCATCACTCCCAGTCTACAGATCCTTTCCACTCCCACGCTTTTACTTGTAGTTGCTAGTTGCTTAGCATGCATTTCCAAATAGGTGGAAATAAAGGTAAGCAAGAAATCATTTCTTAAAATATCGCAAAAGTGATTGATTATGAGGTTACAGAACCTGGTGTAGTACCTTTCATATAATGGAAACTTAACATGTGTTGTGTGGATGTGTGAATGAAATTGCACCAGTGCCAAGGGGTTATTGTTCATTCTGGTTGACTGACTAGAAACAAAGAAAGAGGTCTGTTTTGAGCTCTAAATGCCTTGTCCTTATAGAGTTCTGCATTTAAGGATAAATTGATTTTTGTGGTATATGACTTAGATGCTGGTAAGATCATGAAAATGAATAGTTATGTGGAGCTGCCAAAATTGGAGAAAGATAAAATGAGATGTGAGTTGTACTCAAATGCAATATGGTACATAAAGGCTTCATCCTTGTGAAGCCTTAGGTGTGAAGAGAACTCGTTTTAGAGAGAATATACAGTGTATAAAGTGGGAGGGGTAAGATAATGTTTAATTTTGGAGTAAATAGAAGACTTGCCAACTGGGAAAATTATAAAATGAAATAAAACATCAAACAGTTGCACCTTTGAAGAAAAACTAAATAAATTATACAATTTAGCCCAGAGAAGGAAGGGCCATGAGGATAAATGACTTTTTAAAGGTATTTTAAATAGTACTATACAAAAGAGAGCAAAAGGAAAAAGTATTTAATTATTTAACATTCAGATGAAATGCAAGAGAATTCCTTGGGATGTGAAACCAAGTAATTTTTTCTCTGAAACATGGGAGAGACACTTATCCACGTGGCATATTTCTGCATAAAACAGGAACAGATATTCATTTATCAGATACATAATTGAGCATCTGCTATTTGCCAGGCAGTTGGGAAACATCAGTGAACAAAGTACTTTCATAGGTCAGTTCTTTAGAGTCACAGGCACTGAGGACCAAAAACAGCAAGGTGCCAGAAAGCACAGTCGATTGTAGATTTATAGTATATTTTATAAGAAGGTAACTACTTCGTTGGGGAATAGTGATCAGTAAGAGAATATAAAGTTTGGGGTCCCTTATGGATGCATTAAATGTGTTTATATTCTTACGGTGTTATATTCCTTCAAATATTAACTAGTAGCACTATGTCTTGAGAAAACCTCATTAGCACCAAGGGAGACAGAATGCCATTTGTGAAGTTACTGTTTCTTTTTCTGTCCCGTTTTTCCCATAGGTCAGATTTAAACCAAAGTGACCCTATTCAGGATCCTTTGCTATTTAAGAAGACTCTACTGCCAGTCTGGAAGATGATTGCCAGTCACAGGTAGATCTCCAAGCCATTCTTGGTGTTCACAGCCACTCTTCTCATTTAGAGTGACTTCCCAGGGTTTTTCTTCCTTTCTGGGTTTGTCCCCTTACAGGTTCAGCAGTCCATTTCTGAAGCCTGTATCAGAAAGGCAGGCCCCAGGATACAAGGATGTGGTGAAAAGGTCAGTGGAGAAAGGGTCGAGAAAGATTGGTTGCTTTTATATATGTCTTTTCATACTTTATTTCCCACCTATTAGATTATTTTTATTTCATTTACATTACTTACAAACTGAAGATATGTTTTATAGCTGGATAAGTTTGTAAAGTTATGGTGAGCTCAGTCTTCATTTGAGAAGGAATACAGGGGAACAGAAGGATAATATAGGCTTTTTTTCCTAGTGTTGATTTTTAAGTAATATGATCCATTCATTATAATCTTACATTATCCTTGGTAGTTTTTTCTGTTCTTTGGAGCAGAACTTTAAAAGGCAAAGATGATAATCCAAATGATATTACAAACACTGGTTGATTGCAGTATTTTGGATTTTTATAGCATATTTCACCTAAAATGCCATCCCAGACCAGTGTGTTAATAGAGTATAAAAGATCAAGAAAGGACATTTGGAGACAGACTCATTCTATAAATGAGGAAACTAAAGCTCAGAGGTGGTCGTGACTTGTTTGTGATTAACAGTAATAGCAGAGCTAAAACTAACCCCAGATTCTTACCTCCAAGTTCAGTCTTTTTTCTACACTGCTGTGCCTTCTCTTATATACCCATGCTCTGTCTCATTAATAATTTACTTGTCTTAATATTTGCTTGATTCTCTTTTCATCTCCATAAAAGGAAAAATATTCTTAGATTTTCATTATGCAGTCAGTAGGTTAATACCTAGTATATGAATATGCATTGTAAACAATCAGTGTGTAATAACCATGTGAGAAATTGATTGTTGGAGCTCTTTACAACTTTGGTACCTGGGGCCACCACTTCTCTAATAGTAGAGTGTAGTGGCTGGGTCTGGAGTGGGCTCTGGAGTCAAGTTGCCTCTGAATTGGAATCCAAGTTGTATGACTTTGAGCAAGTACTTAACCTCTTTAGATCTCAGTTTCCTCATTGCCAGTTGGTGATAATAATGGTACCTACTTGATAGGTTTATTGGGAAGTTTAAGTGAGTTAATATAGAAAGTACCCAACATAGTGTTTGGCCTATTGTAAGTAGTAGCAGTCAGAGGTTAACTGCTGTTGCTGTTTTATATCTAGTGGGGATTGTTATTGTTACTGCTATTTTCCTTAAGAGCTAGTTCTCCAAGAGAGCATGTTAGGTCACTACATGTTCCAGATGAATGTTTGAGTTCCTCTGGTTTCTCTTGGCCACCTATCGACCCATGGACTTAACTACCCTGAAAAGGAATCTGTCCAAGGGACGGATTCGTACCATGGCACAGTTCCAGCGGGACCTGATGCTGATGTTCCAAAATGCTGTGATGTACAATGACTCTGATCATCACGTGTACCATATGGCTGTGGAGATGCAGCGAGAAGTCTTGGAACAGATTCAGGTATTGTATGTAGAAAGTTGCAAGAAAAAAGAGTGTACTCTCTGGAATCTGATTTAGAAAGTCTGTGAGAATATGGGTGAAACTGAAGTGCTTCCAGAGTTTATATTTAGGGGTGAGTCAAGTCCTTGAAGGATTGACATCATACCTGCTGGTTTGGAAAAACCTGAGCCTCAGTAGGTCCAGAGTTAATGGTGAACTAAAGTCATCTAAGAAGGCAAGCATTACTGAAAAACTCTCAAGAGAGCTGGAATGTTAACGGGAGCTCCTGCTTCCAGAGCCTCAAGCCAGAGGGCTAAACATGTAAACCAGATGATAGAGTCACTGTCCTTTTTTTTTGTTTCTATACCTGTTGATATTGTATGTTAACACTGTCGCATTAATAAGGGATAAGACATAGTAGCCAGAAGAAGAGATTTGAGGGTTTCTTTTCTGGGTAGCATCATATTTTAAAGAAAAAAGCAAAGTCAAATCTTATGTGGAAAAAGAAATAAAATGTATTAAAACCTCTGTACCTTTTAAGATTCATAGCTTGCTATCTGCCTTGACCCTGTAGGTGCTGAGTATTTGGTTAGACAAAAGAAGAGACTTAAATAGTCTGGAATGAGAACCAGCCAACCCAGTGCATGATGGAAAATCAGTTTCGTTAACCTGGAGCTCCTACCCTGACCTGTCCTGCAATTTCGATCTTCATTGGGACTCTGACCCAGAGAAGATCCCAGCACTTGTTTATCACTTCTCTGTTGTATTTTCTAATAAAAATAAGGCCTTAACTCGCAACCCAGGAGTCAAAGGTGCCTACCTATGGACACAATATAAGGAGAAAGGGTAAAGCCAAGATTTGAGGCTTTGCCGTAAATAATGCCCATGTCTTTGTTCCATAGGCTTAATTTAGAGGTAACTAGATTAAACCTCTTATTACTGTTCTATAAATAAATATTATTCCACAAGTGGAAAATTGCTTTTTAATGATTACAGAAGCTGGGAATAGAGGGGATAGTATCATCTGGTGAAATGAGGAAGGTATTTAACGTGGGTTTTCTAGAAGGGGCTGGAGTGGGATGAGGAAAGAGTGTTTATGATTTGTCTCATTTAGTGCTCTAAGGTTCGGAAGGGGAATAAAAATGCTTGGGCTGGCTCCCTTTCTTGGTTGAAAGGAACCGGTTGGAGGCGTGAAATGCGCTGCTGGGATTGTCCCTCTGCAGCCACCGTCCCGAAACCGGGTTTCAGGTCTCATAGCAACAAGCTGGCTTCTTACCTCCAGAGTAAGTGCTGAGGTGAGTGTACAGAGGAGGGTCGGACTCGGCATCTGACAAGAAAGGTCCAGGGGAATCTGGGGATCCTATTTTCCAACCAGGCCTATGCGTAGTCGTCGTAGTCGTCCGGCGGGGTGGGGCTGCTCAGTCTGCCGCTGGAGAATTGTGGGGAGCAGGCGATCCGGTTGCCTGCTCCTGCCCAAGAGTCTGTGCGGGTACCAGGATTTTGGATTGTCCGGTGGTCTCTCCACCTCAATGAAAATGTTTAGGAAACCCAAGGCTCGATTTATCTGCAGAGTAGAAATTGTATTACAGGCAAATCTTATTTTATTGCACTTCGAGCGCTTTATGCACTTGACAAGTGTTGCGTATTTTACAAACTGAAGACAAGACCTTCCACAAGCAAAAAGATTAGGACCCGCTTTATTGTGATACTCGAGACAGAACTCACAATATCTCCAAGGTATGTCTTTATTGAGTCAGTGCTTATAGAAAAAGATATTGCAGTTTCTAACTTTATAAATTAATAAAATCAAGAGCTTAATAATGCGGTTCTTAATCACTATTACATTAAATTTGGGATGTGGGGCGATACATGTCATTGCAGTTGATACCTGTCAAGAATCTCTTAAATTGTACCCCAAAAACCCAGAATGGAGTTATCGATGCCCCCACCTCAGATATATGTAGAAAAAACTCTGGCCATTATCAAACCAGATATTGTTGACAAAGAGGAGGAGATACAAGATATTATTCTCAGATCTGGATTCACCATTGTTCAGGTAACTTCTGGGCATGATGATTGTGTTTTCTGTTATTGATGCTTTAAAAAAATGTTTATGTAAATGTGTTAACCCATTTAGATCTGTAGTATTTTGCATTTTAAAAATTGGGTTTATTAAAAGTCACGTGATAGTTTTTAAAAGTTTTTTTTGCACTTCAAAAGTATATAAAATGAGAAATAAAATTTCTTTTACCTTCCACCTCTCCTCTCCTACTCCAAGTCTATTTATTTCTCCAGAGAGAGACAACCAGTTAACACTTTGTTCTTCCAGGATTTTCCTATGCATTCACAAACACTTTTCCCCAGTGGAATAGGATAGTTCCCCTCCCTTGACTCCCTTTACAAAGTTCCTCAGATAGCATTTCAGATGAATATATCTGAATCTAGCTTATTCTTCCTAACATTTGTGTCATATCCCCTTGTGTGGATGAACCACAATTTATTTACTTGTCCTACTGATGGACTTTGAGACTGTTGATGTTTTTTTTTTTTCTGTTATTACAAACTTATGTTTTAAGCCTTATATTCTGCAGTTGGTAGAGGTTTGAAAATGAATGTAAAAAGAGTGTTGTTACAGATTATTGAATAGGATTGAATATACTTAATCTTCCTTTTTGTACCGTTCTTATTTGAAATTCTAGTTTTTATTATACAGTGTTACATTGCCTATTTAGTGTTTTAAAAAACAAAAAAGAGAAACTCAGTCTTCAGAAAAGATGGGATTTTGGTTGAACTTAGGATAGGTGGAGGCTGAGGGAAGGGATGGTACAAGAAAGTGTAAGGAAATAGTACAGGAAAGTATAAGGAATTATTTCATACAATAATTAAAAGACATGTAAAGATGAACTTTTTAATGCATGTTGTTAGGAAAACTAGGTAGCCATTAAAAAAAAAAGTTGGATTCACATATTACACTGTATACACTGGGATAAACTAATGGATCTGAAATTTAAATATTAAAAAATTAAACTATATAAATTCTAGAGGAAAAGATGGATGAATTTTTTTATTCTTAGAGTAGAAAAGCCTGTTTTACTATGACTTCTTCTAGGAATCATGAAAGAAAAGGTTGATAAGGCTATAAACATAAAGTTCTGCATGGCCAAATAAGCACCATAAGCAAAGTCAAAACACAAATGACAAACTTGGAAAAAAGGTTTGCAACTCATATCATAAAGAGCTAATCTCCCTAATATATAAAGAACTCCTAGAAAACTATAAAAATTCAGTTGAAAATGGAGAGAATATGTGGATGATCACAGTAAAAGAAAACAAATGCTTCCTTAACATATACAAAGATGCTCAATCACTAAGTAGGAAAAAGCAAATTAAAATCATACTGAGATACCATCTGGCAAAAATATAAAAGTAAATGGCACAACCCCTATGAAAGGGAACCTGACAATTTTCTATCAAAATTACAGATGCATTTATTTATCCTTTGATCCAGCAGTCCTACTTCTGGGAATCCCTCCTAACACATATGTTAATATGAAGTGACTTGTATATGCAGGTTATTTTTTGCAGCATTGTTTATTTACCAGGAAAAGGTTGACAACAACCCAGCATTAGTGGTTAATTAAGCCCTGGTGAATAGTCTATGGCCATGCCACCCTGAACGATCCCGATTCCATCTGATCTTGGAAGCTAAGCAGGGTTGGGCCTGGTTAGTACTTGTATGGGAGACCACCTAGAAAGACCAGGTGCTGTAGACGTAAAAAATAAAAATTAAAAAAATAAGGGATTGTAAACTGAGAAGGTCCTTTCAATCTGTGAGATCAAACAAGGGTTGCCTTGCCTAAAATTAAATACAATTAAATTAACCCTGTGTCCACCAAATTGATTGAATACTATGCAACTAACTAAAAAGAATAAGGAATCTTTCTGTGTCCTATTATGAATAAAAGGAAATATAGAAAAATGTGTAGCAATCTCTTGTGATAGAAAGAGGGGAAAAGTGATATACATGTTTGCCAATATTTGCAAAACAAAATACTAGGAGATAAATAAACATTAAAAAATAGTTGCCTATGGAGGGCAAGAATAAGGTGCATTAGGACAGGGATGAGAATGAGATTTTATACCTGTTTATATTGCTTTGAATTTTTTAACGCTCTAAGTATATTGCTGATTAATTTTAGGGAAAAAAACCATTAGAGGAAATATGCAAATAAGATATCCTATTTAAGTTTTTTTAAAGTCCATATTTTCAACAGAATGTGACAAACTTAATAATTAAGTGGCTAATGTTAATCACAAATTAAAAAATAATATTAATACTAATATTTAACATTTTTTCTAGTAAGCAATAAATTTCAGACCACAGAAGATCTTGGTATTGTAGGTTTTTTGGTTTTGTTTGTTTGTTTTAATTGTGGTTAAGCAAATACAACATAAAATTTACCATTTTAACCATTTTTAAGTGTAGAGTTCAGTGGAAGTAAGTACATTAACATTATGGTGAAACCATCACCACTATCCATCTCTAGAACTTACATCATCTCAAACTGAAACTCTATACCCATTAAATAATATCTCCCTATTTGTCCCTCTTCCCAGCCACTAGTAACCTGTATTCTACTTTCTGTCTCTGTAATTTTACCTATTCCAGATATATCATATATAAATAGAAACATACAATAATTGTCGTAAGTATTGTGTGCTTTTAAAGTAGGCTTTATTTTAGTTGGGAGTGCATTGAACTTGAGGCTTTCTTGTCCCATCCAGGGAAAATCTGGAAAATGGTGTATCCTTTCAGTAGGTGGCAGTCTTTCCTTGGTTACAAACTAAAGGTTCCTTTCTGATATTATTTAATATCTTTGCTTCTCTTTGTGAAAATATTCATCCAAATTCCAAAAATTTTTACCTGATCTAATTTTAAAGTAACCAAATGGAATCATTGATTCAGTATCAACTTTAGTTTAAGATGAGCCCTTAATTTTTATACTTATGCTACATTAGCTAGCATACCTGAGAAGGAAGCTTCCCCTGTTTATTAAGGGGCATGCGGCAGATAAGGGCTTACGTTGCAACAGAAGAGATTTTTAGTTTTGAATGCAGCAACGAAAATAACAAAGACAACCCACACTAATATGCTTAAGAATCACAAATACTGGCTTAATTAAAAAAAAAATAGAAGCAAGGATTATACTAAATCAGGTGATATAACTTCTCAAATCTATTTCTTGATTATGTGATATGAGAATAGATGTCAGAACCTTTATTTATAGTAAATGGTCTTGACTGGTGAGAATGTTATGCTTGTCCAGTAGAACTTGTTCATGCAGTGCTCTGACCCACCTAGATAAGCATCTTCCCAAAGGTCTCTTGCTACAAGCCAACCAAGCAGTTTTACCAAGTTTCTGAAACCCGAAGGGACATATGATAGTTTTGGAAGTGGCTTTAAGAAGTAGGTCACTTTATAAAAGTCACACTGTACTCTCAGGAAAATCTAACTCATTTTAGAAACATGGATTTCTACCTTAATCTTGTAGATTTTTTACCCTTCACTTATCTCTATGTCTCCTCATCATTCCATCCAGAAGTTTTCCTTGATGTCTACTTTGAATTCTGTTATATTTTGTGCCTTTATTCTCATGATACATACTGTTTGCTTTTTCTTCTGTTTCGATATGTAGTAATGTATGATTTTTAAAAAGCATTCAAATAGCTGCTTTTAGTTTTGGAAAGCATGATGCTTTCAGTTGGAAGAATGACTACTCCTTTGATTTTTTTTAAGTTTATTGATTCATTCATTCATTCATTCATATTATCTCTCATTTATGAAGAAAATAACATTTATTTTCCCGTAATATTTTTTATTCTTTCAAACTGAGAAACTTAATGCCAACTAATTTTTCTTAAGATCACAGTGAGTCAACATATTTATGGTGGAACCAGAATAAAGAATACACAACTTATTCAAATGAAAAACTTGTTTACTGCATCATTATATACCATGTTATTTCAAAGTACTGCAATGGGACCAGATCCCTAAAGTAGTGTAGGAAAATTTCAAAATAAATAGAAAAATACCACACACATAGATAGGGAGAGATAAATTTGGACTATTCTACAGTGCAGTTTTGTTACTTTATACAAAGTATATATCAACAAAATATTGATGATTGGAGTGTTTTTACTTTAAGAAGTAGATATGATGAATTTTCATAAGCCATATGTTGAAGGAGGCTACTAAACAGGAATAGTTTTTAAGTAGGTTAAATAATTCTTATAATTTTATTTACAACCTACAATTAATTTTCTTACGTCACCCTTCATAGTACAATCAGATTTGTAATCAGATTGGTAGTAATTTCAATTTATTAATGACTTAATGAGATATTATTGAACTGTCATTTTAAATGCTTTTGTTGACTTTGTTTCTCTTATAGAGAAGAAAACTACATCTCAGCCCTGAGCAATGTAGTAACTTTTATGTAGAAGAGTATGGGAAAATGTTTTTTCCTAATTTAACAGCATACATGAGTTCTGGACCTCTTGTTGCCATGATATTAGCTAGACATAAAGCCATCTCTTACTGGAAAGAACTTTTGGGACCAAATAATAGCTTAGTAGCTAAGGAGACACACCCTGACAGGTAACTTTCCTATGGGAAAAATGGAATACAATTATAAAAATGAAAAAATCTGATTTCGTTGTAATAGAAATTTCCTTTCATTTGAAAGTTTTCCTAAATCAACTGCATTTTGTTTTGTTTTGTTTTGTTTTAGTGGTGGGGAGGAGGTCCATTTTATATTTCAACTATTTAAATGTCTATCTTAATACAAAATACCATAAAAGGCCTCAGGGAATGTTTGCTTTCTGGTTGATAACCTTATTGTTTCATCCTAGAATTAAACTGCCACTAAAGTAGAAATTTTCATGGGAAGATTGGTATGGTATTTTTAGAAATATTGATAATATAGAACCAAAAATCCAGATTTTCAGCCTTATGATTAATATCTGAAAACCAAAGGGCACTGAGTTCTTGCAGTTTTGAATATACATTGCCTTTTCATTTCTCACAAAACATCACCTCTTTTTCACCCAGACAACTCCTATTTTCTGTGTATACCTCTTACAGATTTAAATATATTGACCCTCATCTAGATAGATTTAAGCTTAAATTCAAAATAGCTTGAAGCCTCCATATGTGAGAAGCGGCAATGCTTCTGTAAAATATCTAAGTAGAATGTATATGTACAAGATAAGAAAAGGATATCAGATTGGATGATCATCTTCTCTAACTTGCTTTTAGTCTAAGGGCAGTTTATGGCAACAGATGACCTAAGGAATGCACTTCATGGGAGTAATGATTTTGCTGCAGCAGAAAGAGAAATTCGATTCATGTTTCCTGAAGGTGAGTTACAGATAACTAATTAGCTAATTGCATCTCCTTATTGTTTGCTTTTTCATTTATTTTGGAATGTAGCTTGGAAGGAAGATAACAGTGTTTTTCTCCAATTTTTTTTTTAATATTTTCAAATTGTAGTTACTTAAAAACTTGAAGCCAAGAATGGAAAACTCAACATTTCTCTCCACACCAAATGAATTGTGCTCTCTAGGAAATCTTTTGAGAAGAATTTACATTTTTTCTTTCTTTTCTCGGGCATATTTAGGGTTTCTCATCTGCATTGTACTTCCTTTTAGTTTTCCCTAATGCATCAGTGAAGTTTGTTACACATGAAAAAAATAATTTCTCTTGGAAAATATGATTGATTTACCATTTTCTTTTAACAGTTTACTGTTGGCCTAACAAACACTTATGCAATTGTGAAATTAATAATTCTCAGTTCTTTTTTGGTTTCCATCCTGTTATAGAGGTGCAAAATCTTTTAGAAGTGGGCATGATGAAGACAGTACTAAGATTTTTAGTTTTAAGTAATTTAAGAGCAGAAATAAAATTTGGTGGTTTTCATGACAAAGAAAAAATGCAAAGCATTGGGTAGTTTTGAAATCTTTTTTGCCATGGTATTTTTCTCTGACTCATTTAGATCTTTCCTCAGTATTTTCTGTTGAAGGTTTGTTCAAAAAACCCTGAAAACTGTCTTGGAGATTTAAAAATCTGATTCTTAAATAAACAAAAACTGTTTTGTAGATATTTGTACATGAAAGGATTTACCTACTTACATATTTTATTCTTACTGTTCTAATTTCTGTCACATATGCATTCCATTAAGGTATCCTTTTCTTTAGAACTGTTTATTGTGGGAAAATACATACACAAAAGTAGACAGAATAATGTAATAAATCCCTACTGAACCCATCATCCAATTTCAACAATTGTTGTTGGTTTTATTTCATCTATAATCCCTACTCCTACGTTTACTTCCATATTATTTTGAAGCATACCTTAAACATGAGATTTTTAAAAATACAGTAGCAATTTAGGTTTAGTCCTACTAATGAATTAGTTGTTTCCTCTATAGCATTTAACTAAAATAGGACAAAAACTCATTTTATCTTTAGTAGAAAATATATTTGGAAGCTCTTCTAACGCATAGGGTTGTATATATAAACTGTTATTTTAGATAATCTTTAATTTTATGCATTAATTAATCCTCTAGATCTGAATTTAAGAGATATGGTTAGATATTTGAAAATCAGCAGTTGTAGGATAATTATAAATTATTAATTATCTACTGCTGTGGGAATATGAAGTTATTTAGAGTAAGTTCTTAGTTTGTGGCATGAGCTCCTTCTTGTTTAGCAGTCTGTCAAGAACTATCTATAAAACCCTATATGATGAGTGGCTAAAGCAAATTATAAAGATATTCAAAGACATAATCCTAACCCTTGAAAAAGATAGTGCTCTTCCCTTTCTCTTTCAATGGATTTGGCTAATTCAAAGCTTTGCTATATTTCATTCATTCAGCAAATTTACCAACTTAATAAAGACAAGATGTTGCTGTTCTCAAGATGATTATATTTTAAAAGTCTATGAAAATAAATATATAATGCAATGTATAAATTATAAATGTCGTTAAAGTGTTTAAAAAGTGCAGTGAAAGTTCATCTATGTAAGAAACATGAAAACACTCTCTATTCTCTCATTAACTCATCCAGCCTTAGGTACCTGAGACAGATAATAAATGAACAGCAAAAATAGATGTGGTAGAAATAATTTAAAAATGAAAGAAATAATTTCAGAATAGCATGAAAAATAAATAAAATATTAAAGAATAAGTTTAACAAAAGAAGTTCAATTCTTATACAATGAAAAGCACAAAACAATGCTGAGAGAAATTAAAGAATATCTAAATAGACATCCCATATTCATGGATCAGGAGAGTCAATATTGTCAAGATGGCAATTATGTCTTAATTGATCAATACATTTAATGCAGTCCCTATCAGTCCATGCATGCATTTATGTAGAAATTGACAAGGTGATTCTAAAATTTATATGGAATTGCAAAGGATCGAAAAACGCTCAAACAATTTTGAAAAAGGAGGACAAAGTTGGAGAACTTCCACTAACCTGATTTCAAAACCTACAAAGTCACAATAATTAAGACAGTATGGTACTGACATCAGAACAGACATATAAATCAATGGAACATAAATGAGAATCTAGAAATAAATCCTTACATTTATGGTCAATTGATTTTTTCAAAAGTGCCTAAACAATTTGATGGGGAAAGGATGGCCTTTTCAACAAATGGTGCTGGGACAATTAGATATCCACATGCAAAAATAAATAAATAACTTAGACCCTTGTTTCACACCATACACAAAATTTAACTCAACGTGGATCATAGACCTAAATATAAGAGCTGAAAATATCTAGAAGAAAACATAAGAGAAAATCTTCATTACTTTGAGTTAGATAAAGAATTCTTAACTATGATATCAAAAGCATGGTTTGTAAAAGAAAATATTGGTAAATTGGACTACATCAAAATGAGAAGCCATCATTAAGAATATGAAAAGATAAGCCACAGACTGGGAGAAAATATACAAATCATATATCAGATAAAGGACTTGTATCCAGAATATATAAAGGGCTCTTACAACTCAATAATAAAAAGACAACCCAATTAAAAACTGGGTGAAAGCTTTAAATAGGCATTTCACAAAAGATATATGAATGACTAAAATGCACATGAAAAAGTATTCAATATAATTAATCATTGGATTAAATGCAAATTAGAACCACAATGACATACCCACTAGAATGGCTGTAATCAATATTAAGGATATAGTGATACTGGGATCCTGACAATCATTACTGTAAAATGTTATAGCCACTTTGGAAAAGTTTGGCGATTTCTTAAAAATGTTAAACTTACCAGGTGACTCCATTAGCATGTCCACTCCTAGCAGAATCTACTCACCCAAGAGAAATGAAAACATCCATCTACATAATGACACATGTGAATCTTTATAGCAGCAGCATTTAATATAGCCAAAAATTGCAAACAATTCAATTGTACATCAATGGATAAACAACATACAGTATGGCCATACAATAGAATACTACTTAAAAGGAACAAACTACTGATAAATGCTATAACACGAATGAACCTCAAAACATTACACTAAGTGAAAGAATCCAGGCATAAGAGACCACATGTTACATGATCCATTTATATGGAATGGACAGAAAAGGCAAATTTTTAGAAACAAGCTCAGTGGTTGTCAGGGGGTGGGAATGGGAGCAAGAAGTTATAAATGGGTAAAAAGAAACATCTTTGGGGTGATTGAAATGTTCTAAAACTGGATTATGGTGATGATCATATAACTATAAGTTTATTAAAAATCAATTGTAATAGCCAATGGGTGAAGTTTATAATATGTAAATTGTACCTCAAGACTTTTAAAAAATTATAAAAAATAGGTCTGTGTTCTCATGGAGTTTACAGTCTAACATTTGAAAGATAACCTTTAAACAATAATTACTCAAATAATTGCATAGTTATTGTGTGTTAAGTTTTATACAAGGTAGTTACAGGATATCATGAAAGATTATAAGAAAAGCCTGACTGAGGAAGTGACTTTTTAGCTGAGATCCAAGGAATAAGTAGTGGTTAACGAGTAAAGGGAAGAGCATACTTGCGGAAGGAACAGCATGTACTCAAGTCATGAGCAAGAAAGAATATGGCACATTCTATAAACTGAAAGGTCTAGGGTAAAAGAAACATAAGATGAGGTTGGAGAGGTATGTAGAGGTCACATGGTCTTATGGGCCATGGTATAGAGTTCTGTCTTCATGATAAATACAATGAAGAACCAATGAAGCATTTTAAGGATAGGAGCAACATAATCAGATTTTCATTTTTGAAATACTACACAGGGCCTGGGCACAGGTAACAGTGACCATGATAAACGTGGTCTTAACTTTTAGAAGGGACATGACAGAAATATTCATATAATCAGATAACCAAAATAAAAATTATTATCATGATCAGTACAAAGAAGGGTACTATAACAAGACTGGTAAGAAAGAAACCTTTTACTAAAAAATTGTGAGGTTTCTTCCAGCGTTTTCTTGCATTCTAGCAAAAGGCTCCCATTGTTAGTCCTTGTCTCATTAAGGCTGAGCCTATACACCAGTCATACAGAAATTTCTGCTCCCACCCTTCTTTCCCTTGGGCCAGTGAGGATTTAGATCTGAACACAGACCAGTAGCTTCCCTTTCTCATCTTTATCAAAAACAGCACATTAATGGAGATCAACCTCAAAAGACTTATACTTACAAATACATTTTTTAACTTATAAAAACTTATACTTTTTTTATAACTATATTCTTTGTATTATTACAAATCTGGTTCACCTGTATAGTGTCTAAATATGGCTGAAAAGACTAAAATTTCCCAAAGTCTTATATGATTTATTTAAAAACCTGAAAAATAAGAGCAGGAATATCAATATATATTATATAGGCGGATATAGATTTTATGTGTATATTCAGCAGATTGAAAGAGAGCAAGAACTATGTATTCTTATTCACTGTTGTATCTGTACCATTTTGCAAAGTGCCTGCCATTTTATTGGCAGGATTTAATTGTTGGAATGAATTAATCTAATCTCCCTGATTTTACATATTCTTTATTCATATTTTTCTTTTTCATAGCATTGTATAATATATTTACTGAAAAAACATGGAAATGGAAATACAGTAAAGAATGTGGTTGAAAATATAATCAGAATCCTATACATGATCACTATTACTGTTTTGATACGTTTCTTGCCAGTCTTATGCAGTCTTATTTTTTTTTCATGTGTGCTTGTGGTTTTGAACAAACTATTATGCTTTGTATCTACTTCTGTTCCCTTAAAAAACAACTTAAGTATTTCTTATGCCATTAAAATTTTTTGAATGGCTATATAATATTTCATCATTTATGTTAGCTTTAATGGGAATACATTTGTATTTGCAGTGATCATTGAGCCCATACCAGTTGGACAAGCTGCTAAGGACTATTTAAATTTATATGTAACATCAACTCTGCTTAAAGGACTCACAGAGCTTTGCAAGCAAAAACCAGCAGATCCTTTTGTAAGAAATCTTTTTATTTACACTAAAGAATATTGTCTATAGTTTTCATATCTAAAATATTATATTCTTTGAAACAGTCAAGGTATCGAGGGCCATTTAAAAAAGCTTTTATATATTTGCAATGATATTGATGGATCTAGAAGTTATCACGCTGAGTGAAATAAGTCAGACAGAGAAAGATAAATACCATATGATTTCACTTATATGCAGAATCTAAGGAACAAAAAGAACAAATTAATCGAAAACAGACTCACAAATATAGAGGACAATCTGGTGACAGCTAGAAGGGAGGGGGTCTGAGGGGCTGGGAGAATAAGGTGAAGGGTTAAAGAAATACAAATTAATAGTTGATAGATGGTCATGGGGATGGGGAGCACGGCATAAGGAATGCAGTTAGCATTAATATAATGGCTAGGTGGAGGGCCAGAGGAAAGAAGGAGCAATTAGGGGGATCATTTTATAAACTATATAAATGTCTAACCAATGTACCGTATACTTGAAACTAATAAGAAAATAACATTTTAAAAACTAATAAAAGATAAAATAAAAAAGCTTTTATACATTTTAGATACTTATGTATTACTTGATTACTTATTTTCTTGCTGTGTTTTAGCTCTTAAAAACCATTGTTTCTAAATACATTTTCAAAAACAATTGCTGAGCATTGTTTTTGTGGATAATTTATATAATTAAATGATAAATTAACATATAAATTTTGTTCAACATTTTTAATTCTCATGATATCTAAATTTTTTAAATAGAAAACTGAACGTTTAGTCACATCTAGATGCCTCAAATTGCTCATTCGGGGGAGAGTGGTTGGATAGGAGGAACTGGGATGGTTGTCGAGGGCCAGATCTTATCCTGGGTCCCTCCCTGTTTATAGGTAGGTACTCCCACCCATTTGAAGACTCAGAGATAATCAGGGAAGGCTATTTCAGTACCAGCCTTAAGAAAATAGTATCTCTAGCCTATGTTACCATCCTCAAAGGAAATTCCCTTTGGAAGAAAAAGATTTAATCTCTCCTACTAACTTTGCCACTTTTACCAAAAAGAAAAGATAGATGGTTTTTTTTCTTTAATAACTCGTTTTCATTGTGAAAATAATACATGTTTATAAGAAACCTGAAAAATATTGAAAGGAAAAAGACAGCCCTAGTTCCATTTATTAAACATGGTCTCTTAAGTCTTTTTGCCTAGATTCAATCTAACTTGAAACACCTGACCTTTCTCTGAGTCTTATTTTTATCAGTAAAATGTAGACATATTAGTACCTACTCACTTAGTCGGGATATTATTAGGATTAAATGTATAAATGCATGTAAAATTCTTAGTCAAAGTGTCTGGTGCATTAGTGTTCAAATATTAGCTGCTGTTATTGTTATTTTTTCCCTAGTCCTTTCCTTAGCTCAGATTTTATTTTTATACGACTGTACATTAAAAAACCTATAAATGTTGCTATATTTAAATATATATTTTATAGAGGTTATTTTGACAGTTACATGATTTTTTCTCTTATTGCCTTTACCATTCTTCTTTTGCTGTTTGAGTTGTTGCTCCTATAAATACTGTCACAATAACCATCTTCAAGCATAAATCTGTTTATACATCGAGATTTTTTTGATTTGGAAAGACATCAAAAAGTAGAATTATAATTCAAAACACAAAAATTTAAAAAAAATTGTCTCTTAAAGAACTAGCTTTATTTTTTAATAGTTAATAAATAATGTTTTGGATAAGTAATATTTAAATGTGGTATAATTCAAAAGTTAGAAAATGACATATAGTGAAAAGTAACTCTTCTTGCCATCTTGTTCTTCAACCACCTAGTTGTGCTCTTTGGAGCCAATCACTGTCACCAGCATATCATTTATGAGAAAATCTATGCATATATAAGCACTATATCTGTATGTACTTAAAAACCATATACACATACAAATACTAGCTCCTAAACACACTATTTGGTACTTTTTACCTTGTTCACTTAATATATAATAAATTATTAGATAGCCCCACAAACAAAATCACTCTATTTTAAAAGGACAGCTTATGGCATTCTGTTGTATGGATGTTCTACAATTTATTTATTAATCACATATCAATGGTTGTTTAGAGTGTTTACACTAATTTGTTATTACAAATTGCTATGGTAAATATCCTCATTTTTGATAAATTTTTACAAATGGAAATACTGAGTCAAAAAGAATGTTATTTTGATGTTTTTGATATATGCATTTTTAATTTGGATAAATATTTCCAAATTACCTTTTGTAGAGGCATCTTTTTATATTCTGATAAAAAATATAGTTGAGAGCACCTGTGTTTTTCAAGCTTTGTGAGTTTTTTGCCAATCCGATAGGTGAGAAATGGTATCTCATAGTTAAGCTGTATTTCTTTTGTTATGAGTGAGTCTGAGTGTCTTTTCATATACACTATTAAAGTCTTTTGCATTCTCTTTCCTATGAACTTCCTATGCATGCCCTTTGTCTTTTTTTTTTTTTTGTGGGGGCAGGGGTGGTGGGGAGGACGGTCCCTAGATCTTTTCCTTGCTGTGTTGGGACTTTGTTTAGGAAATTAACCTTTTGTGGTTTAGTAGATGTTCTCAATTTATCACTTGTTTTTTGACTATTTTCATGATATATTTTAATTTTAATTTAGCTGAATTAATTGAGTTCTTTTATGGCTTCTAGGTTTCTGTTCATATTTAATGAAAGTTTTCTTCTCTAAAATTATTAATAACTTTTTCTCATTTTGCCTTCTAGTACTTTTTGTATCTTCTTTTTATCTTTGATCATCTGGAGTTTATTTTACTATAGGGAATGAAGTAGGGAGCCACATTTTATTTTAGTTTTCACTTGGTTCCCCAATTAAGCAGTCATTTATTGAACAACCCATGTTTTCCTCACATTTAAGATTCCACTGTTAACATATACTAAGTTCCTGCATGTATTTTAGTTTATCTCTATATTTTCTTTTCTGTTTCTTTTATTTGTATGTCTGTTCATTACAAGTACTACATGTTTTGATTACTATAAATTTATAATATATTTTAAGATCAGGTAGTTCTAAACCTCCTAATTACTCTCTTTTTTAGAATTGTCTTGCCTTTTTTTGGCATTATCCTTTCTAATGTGAATATTTTTAGGTCACAATACATGCTATCATATTGCTTTCTTAAAGGATCATGTCGGTTTACATTGTGATCACCAATGTGTATAATAATTCCCATTTCACCCCATCCATGTTAGTGTTAGATGTAAGTTAAAAATACTAGAGCAGGAGTGTGACTGATTTGATAACAGGCAAAAGAAAGAGGATGTATGTTTCAGTTGTTTTAACTTCCATGTGTATGTTTACTGGTAGGGTGAAACTTTTTCCCTTATGTTTAGTTATAGTTTCTCTTT
Source organism: Eonycteris spelaea (assembly GCA_003508835.1). Taxonomy (NCBI): domain Eukaryota; kingdom Metazoa; phylum Chordata; class Mammalia; order Chiroptera; family Pteropodidae; genus Eonycteris; species Eonycteris spelaea. The sequence goes on from PUFA01000039.1 coordinate 9,240,903, forward strand.
TGTGAATTATCTATCTTTTGTCCACTTATCTTTGGAGTTTGTGAGAATTCTTTATAAGACCTTTGATCATGTTTGCTCTGAAAATGTTTTCTGTTTAATTTTTAATTTTTCCTTTTAAATATTCGATAAGTCAAACCTTGATTTTTTTTCTTATTGTGGGTTTCACTTATCATCTAAGTTTAAAAAGTCCAGGGTCGCCTTTAGCTCAAGCAGTTACTTCGTCATGGCAGACTACTGTTTAGAAAGTCCTATCCCACTGAAAGTTTTGCTAAATATTCACTTTTGTTTTCTTCTAGATTTTTTATATTTAACTTTCCCATGCATCTGGAAATTATTTTTGTATATATATAAGATGAAGATCTAAATTCATTTTTTTTCTGACCAGTTGTCCATGTACATTGATTTATGAAGCCTTATTTATTAATATTAAATTCTGTATTTGAGCATGTATTCTGATACATGGATAGTGTGTTCTAGGAGTACCACAGTAAATTATTCCTTTTAACATTATTTTCAGTACTTCTGAATATGTTTACATATTTTTTTGTTGTTTTTTTTGTGATAAATATATATGAGGTAAAATCTGCAGTTTTAACCATTTTTAAGTATACAGCTTAGTGGCATTAATTATAGTCACAATGTTGTGCAACAATCTTCACTACATATTTTCAAAACTTTTTTCATCACCCCAAACAGAAACTCTGTAACCTTTAAGCAGTAATTCTCATTACCATCTTTCTCCAGGCCCTAGTAACCTCTAAGCTACTTTTTATCTCTATAAATTTGTCTATTGTGGATATTTTATAGAAATGGAATTATAGACTATTTGTTCTTTTGTGCTGGCTTATTTCACTTAGCATAATGTTTTCAAAGTTCATTCATGTTGTAGCATGTTTCAGAATTCCATTCCTTTTGTGGCTGAATAATATTGCATGTATGTACATATCATATTTTGCTTATCCATTCATCTGTTCGTAGATACTTGGGTTGTTTCTACCTTTCAGTTATGCATAATGCTTGAGTACCTGTTTTTAATTTCGGGAGCATATATCCCTAAGAGTGGAATTGCAGGGCCACATTCTGTGTTTAGCTTTCTGAGGAATCACCCAACTGTTTTTCATAGTGACTACTTTTTACATACCCATTAGCAATGTATGAGAAGTCCAGTTTTTCTACATCATTGCCAACACTTGTTCTTTTCTCTTTCAATTTTACTACAGCCATCCTAGTAGATAGGAAATGGTTTATTATTGCGGTTTTGATTTACATTTCCCTAATGGCTGATGATGTTGAGCATCTTTTCCTGTGCCTATTGGCCATTTGTATATTTCCTCTGAAGAAATGTGTAGTCAAATTAAAGTTTTTTGTTCATTTTAAGTGTTTTGTTGTTGTTGTTGAATTATAGTTCTTTATATATTATAGATATTATACTCTTATGAGGTATATGATTTGCAAATATTTTCTCTTTCTGTAGGTTCCTTTTTATTTTCTTGATAATGTCCTTTGATGCACAAAAGTTTTAAAATTTTGATGAAAATCAATTTATCTATTTTTATTTCATTGCTTGTGCTTTTAGTGTTATATCTAAGAATCCATTGCCAAATCCAAGGTCATGAAGATTTATTCCTATATTTTCTTCTAAGATTTTAATGGTTTTAGCTCTTATATTTTGGTTGTTGATTAATTTTGAATTAATTTTTATGTATGTGTCAGGATTTATTTCTGGACTCTTAATTTCATTACATTGGTCTATATATCTCTCTGTATGCCAGTAGCACACAGTTTTGATTGCTGTAGCTTTGTCAAAGACTTTGAAATTGGGAAGAACAAACTCAGAAAATTCTCCAAATTTGTTCTTTTTCATGATTGTTTTGGCTATTCAGAGCCCCTTGAAATTCTGTTGAAACTGAGGACTGACTTTCCCATTTCTGCAAAAATAACTGTTTGAAATTTGGTAGGGATCGTGTTTAATCTGCATATCGCTTTGAGTAGTATTGACATCTTAAGAGTATTAAATCTTTCTACCCATTAACACAGAATGTCTTTCCATTTATTTAGGTCTTTAAATTTTTTTCAGCTATGTTGTAAAGTTTTTGGTATACAAGTATTTATTCCTAGATACTTTCTTTTCCCAGTGCTATTGTAAATGACAGTGATTTCTTAATTTCCTTTTTGAATTGTTCATTGCTGATGTGTAGAAACACAATTGATTTTTGCGTGCTGACTTTGTAATCTACAACTTTGCCAAATTTATTTATTAGGTGTAATAGCTTTCCTGTAGATTCTTTGGGATTTTCTATATACAGGATCATGTAATGTGTGAATGGAAAGTTTAACTTCTTCCTTTCTAATTTGGATTTGTACTTGACAATCCTGCATAATGTAAAACTTAATGTTTCAATTTTTAATGTTTATCTTATTCATAAAGTGATATTGAAAATTGTTTTGCATTTTAAATAGATAATATGTATTGAAGAAAATGTTTACATATTTATTAACTTAAGTTTTTTTTTTTCCATAGATTTGGCTAGCCGATTGGCTTCTGAAAAATAATCCCAACAAACCTAAACTTTGTCTCCATCACATTGCAGAAGAACCTTATTAAAATAAAATCCTCCAAAGAACAAATCATGAACTATTCATAGTAAAAGGCATGCTTTATTTAAAAACAAATAAATCATAATTCCTAAAGGTTTAAGTAACCGCATGTGAAAGAAATTATTTCTTGAAAATAAGTCTTAAAAGAATAACCATGTTTTATTCAGCAGATAATATTATCTAAGATAAAATATAGGTTTAGGGTAAGATTTTTTTTCTATTAAAACACTGTATTTACTTAGAGGTGTTTAGAATGTCAACAACACAACTGCAACTTTTTGGTGAGGGGTTTATGACGTAGAATTCATGTATCAGAACAGTGCTTAATTCATATAAGATGCATCAGGGAAAAATGAAGGTGAAAAAACTACCATCCTCGTATATAATTGATGTGTTTTATGTACCAACAAGAACTCGCTTTAAACTTCTGCTAGTTTACAACCTCTATACTATACAAGACAAGGTTAGTGGCTATGGAAAATACCAACAGGATAGGGCTAGCATTTAACACATTCGGTAGTATGTTAACCATACTAAAACAAAAACAAAAACAAAAAAACACTGTACAGTTTAAAAACAAATCTTACACATAGTTATATTTCTTTTTTTTTTTCTTTAAAAGGAGTAAGTTCTATACAGGGGTTTAAATACTTTACAGACAAAAACTAGAACCACTTCTTTATCATCATCATTTTCATCTTCATCTTCTCTTCCTCCTTTTTCTCACTTTTTTCAGCAAGAAAATGATAACTCCCTTTTTTGCCACATAGCCTTACACAAGAATCTCCTTTTCATTTTTTCCTTCAGCTTAGCAGCAGTTTCTTTGCAGTATCACCAGTGGGTAGACCAGGAAGTTCCTTGATTTTGGGGCAATATTCAGAACAATAAAAAGACTGAAGGAGGTCTCTTGGATGCATTGGGATCCTTGAGCTTTTTGGTTTGCCCTTTAGGAAGAATATAGGTTTTCATTTCTTTTTTCACAACAAGCTTGTCCACTTTTGCTATATCTTCAAAACTTTCTTTCTCCAACAGACATGGCCTTTTTCCTGTTGGTACTTTCTGGAAAACTGAGAAGGTGACTGAAGCATCTGAGTGCTTTCTCTTGTACTCCTCCCAGCAAATTTGCACAAAGAATGCATATGATAACATTTTGCTTCTGGCCTTCTTAGGCTCTCTTTTGCCCATGTTTAGTTTTTTTTCTTTTTTTTTTTTCCCTCAGTAAGGCACAGAGTCACCCAGTGCCTATCTGGCTGTCACTTGCCCTGGTGCCATCTCTATGTAGCTTGCTTGATATACTACAATGGCTATCAGCCTAGGGTATGATTTTAACAATGATGTAACATTAAGTAATAGAATGTTGATGTATTATTATTATTTTTTATGTTTGAGGAGTAAGACATGGAATTTTACTTATGATATTTTCCCAAGCATGTATCCTATATCTAGATGCATAATTAATGCACAGTTCAGATAGTTTAGTTTAAAAAGCATAAGTATATAAATTATTATTTGATATAATGAAAATAGGTAGAACCAGGTCATGGTTTTAACTGATTACATAGATAACTATTTTCTTAACATTAGTAAGAGCTCTCCACAAGTGACTAGACACAGAGCCTGGTTTGCCTGGGACTTTCCTGGTTGCATAACAGAAAATCATGCATTCGGTGAGCTTTCTCAGTCCTGAGCAACATGGAATTATTGGTTACTCTACCAGATAGTCTTTAGGTTAATATCTTCCAATTATGTTTTTCTGACAAGGTATTAGGTAAAAAAAAAAAAAAAAAAAGTAAAAATTTTTATTTCCTAAAGAAATGTTAATTTACTTTTCAAAAAATCCAGGTTATAAAGCACTTTTATTAAGAATAAATACTAAACTGGCCTCATCTCTTCAAATGTCAATGTCATTATAAAACAAAAATTAGAAATGGGGAAGTTTTGTTCTAGATTAAAAGAGACCAAAGAGACATCTTAACCAAATTCAATGAGTAGATCTTGATTGGATCCTGGTTCAAAAAAAAAAAATCTTTAAAAGACTTATAGGAGACAATTAAGGGAATTTAGATATGGGCTAAATATTGGAGTACAATATGGAATAATTGATAAATTTCATAGGGTCAAAATGATATGGCCATAAAAGAAGGATGTCATTGTATTTAGGTAATGCAGTCTGAAATATTTAGGGATAAAGTTTGTGATGTTTGCAACTTTTATTCACATGCTTCAGTAAAAAAGAAAAATTTTTATACATGTGTAAATAAAGCAAGATTAGCAAAATATTAACAATTGTTCAATCTAGGACACCTGAGTGTTCATTGTACTATTCTTTCAACTTTGCTGTACTTTGAAACTATTCATAAATGAAGTTGGGAAGAAAAAGAGTAAAAAGTTGACTGTCATCCTAATCTAGTGGTCAATTTTCACATCATTGATAGGAGACATTCAGATATTATGGAGCTCTTTAAACAAATTAAATATACTAATCATTTATGATCTATTCTAGCCAAAAATGTATACTTTAAAATTATCAAAGCTTTAGGCCAAACTTCCAGTGAATGTTAATATAGGAGATAAAGTGACTACCTAAAGGACACCATGAAAAGCAACCAGAAAAATTCAGAAGGTAGGATGTTCTGCAGAAATGCTGCTCTGGACTTTTCAATAAATTGGTATATTGAGAAAAGGGAGTATTTTTTATTAAAAGAGACTTAAGATGTATAATCAGATTCAATACTTATTTCTAGATTGGACTGTGGTTTAGGCAGACAAGCTACAAAGGACATTTTTGAGACAAGTGGGAAGATTTGAATCTAAATGTGATGAAAATTTAGAGCCTTGTGAGGTAAAGATTGTTAACTGAAAAAAGCGTGTACAATTGAATGTTTGGGATCTCATTTTGTTAAAAAAAATGTGTGTGTGTATGTGTGTGTGGAATAAGATGTAGGATATTCACTCAAATGTTATTACCTCTAATCTCCGGATGGAGGCATTATGCTGTTTTATTTTTCTTATTTTTGCTTAGCCGTATTTTAAATGTTCTACAGTGTTCATGTGACTGCTTTTGTAGTTTTTTTAAGGGTTAAAAAGATAAATGTCTTAATTGTTGTCTATTTCAAAAGGGTCAGCAACACTTTTTTTTTATTAATAGACTCTCTTTAAGCTATCTGTTGGCCAAGATGTTTTGCAAGTTCTCAGTGCTGGCATTTATGTGAATTTTTGGACGTATTCTTCCTGAGACTGGTGTGCCCATTGTATTTCAAAACACCTTTAACTTCAGGGTTGGGAAGACAAACTAAAATTTAAAAGATATATCGTTGTGTTTTTGAGCAATGGCCAAGAACATAAAGGAAAAAGCAAATGGTTTTTACAATGGGATTCCGATATGACGGTTTCAGAAAGTCTTTTCCACCACAAGAGCCTCCCCTAGTGGAAAAAAGAGGCAACATTGTGTAGAAGAAAATTTCCATACAGGAAGTTAGCTCCAGTCTCCAGATCTTCTTCTTCTTCTTCTTTTTCTTCTTCTTCTTTTTTTTTTTAATGGAGGGGGGGAAATAGAGAAAATAGACTAATTTGAGATATATTTTGAAGATAGATTTGGCAAAAATACATGCAAATGGAAAATAATATATTTAGCCTTAGGGTATTTAACTTGGACACGTTTGAGGTCATTATTTCATAGGCCAGAACTGGAAAGTGTAGCATAGGTTGAATAGGAAAATGAGAAGACTGCCTTCTTGTTTACTTCCTAGGTAACTAGAAAAGGGAAAAGACTGGCTTCTGATATAGGCTGTACTGCACACACATTATCTTCGTTAAGCACTGATGATTTAATGCATTTTTTCCACACTGAAAGGGTATTGTATCCTTGTTAATCCAGATACAGCACTTCATTTGGTTCCTTTTTGTAGGACTCAAAGAGACCAAAGAAAAAAACAAGCAAGCATACGGCTTTCTTATGACTTCAAACTAAACAGAAGTTAGTATTCTATATTTCTTTAGAAGTTTAGGTCTGGGACCAAGCCCTCTTCTTCCCAACCTCGTGTTAGTCGTCTTATACTTAGCTAAGAAACATGGAATGTGTCTAACCGGGCATACCTACCTCAGTTTCTACTTTGGGGAGTTTGAAGAGTAGAGTCATGCTTAAAGAAGAGAGCCCAGGGCAATAGTTATTCTGTGCTGGTTTAAGGATGCCACAGATTAGCTTGATTTGAAAGTGTCAGGGATACTTCTTAGAGTACTTCCCCAGCTCAGAAACACTGCAACTTCTCTTATGCAGTTAACTCTTAATAAGAACGACTTAGATTAAACTTTGATTTTTTGATTCAGAGATGGCTCAGTTCTTTTCTATTTCTATGGTATCAGGTGCTTATCTTGGATTCTTTATTTTTGTTGGTCCCCTCACTAATAACATTCCTTATACTAATTTTGAACTCTTCATTTAAGATCAATAATTGCTTCCAAAAGTTATTTAAATCTTTGAAGCTCCCAGGTTTATGAGAGCCTTTAATAGAGAAGTTTACTTTTAAAGGTAGAATCCTGTGATATCTGCCAATTTCACATAGAGACTGCAACTGAGTAGCTTACCTCACCATAGCACATGACTAATGAAAAAGATCTTTGTGGAGCAGTCATGCATAGCTTTCATATTAAATTAATTAGACTCTTTAATCCATTGGAAAGGGAGATGTCTAAGTAAAATGATATTGTCTGTTTCTTTTCTGCTTCCAAGGTGACCCAGAAAGTTCTCCCCCCACCCCATCTATATAGAGGGTCGATGACACTGCTGTGATTGATGCCTTTTGTTCCCAGACCAAATTGTTTTTTATAGCCCACCCCCTGCCAGCACTTTCCAAAGTGCCACTGCCATCAGCTCCAGAGGGAGCCCCTTCCTTAGGCTTCCTGGCCAGCAGCTGCCCTGTGATGGCAGGGAGCACGGAATGGGAGGAGAAAGCAGCTTGCAGACAAATGGGCAGCTAATCAGACCAACAATGCCATCTCAAGAACCATAAAATAATTCCTTTTTTCCCTACTTGCTTCATCTGCATTTCTTGGCTGAGCCGAGGGGAATGCTTAGAAAATTATGGCTTCATATGGTCTATCAAAGCAGCCTCAAATTCCCCCCTCCCACCATTTTTTCTCAAACCAATTCTGCTCATCTTGTTTATTATTGTCAAATGATTACAGACCTTACAGATAGTAAAAGGTCAAGGGAATATTATGAACAACTTTCTGCCAATAAATTCAACAAATTAGTTGAAGCAGACAAAGCCCTTGAAAGACACAAACTTCCAACAAAGTGTCAACCTAAACTGCAATCCTTTAAATTGTCTTATCATCAGAGTTTGGATCTCTTTCAATGTTTGGCTCTTTTATTTTGAAGCAGCTCTGCTGAACTTACCTAATTAGCATTCTCAACTGATCTATTAGGATCTGGGCAAAGTTTTCTAATTGTGGGATAGAGAAGGTTAAGCTATTTTACAAGAATAAGCGTCTCAGGGTTCAATGAAACTTAATCGGAATTGTAAGAGCCTGATCCTTCTGGGTGGCCTTTATGTTGGAGCTAGAATGACAACCTCTCTGGTTCTTGCTAGTGTGAGAACATTTCAAGGAGTCTTAACGTATACATGTGGTTAGAGCCTCTTGCACCATAAAATGGTAAGACAAGGACCAATATAAAACAGTCAGGTCTACAATGAAGGTGAAGCTTTGGAAACAAGCACATCCTTTTCAGTGGTGCTTGTTTTTATAATGTGTCATTTAGCAAATGGACTGTTGAAGAATTAGTCATGCCAAACTTCTAACCATCCGATGACTAACTACAAACTAAACATCACAGATGAAATTTTTCACTTTAAAGCTTCCGTCTTCCTTTTCAAAGTTCATGTAAAATAAAATACTATATTTAATAGGACCCCTAAATTCTAATCTAGTTTAACTGGTTTGCAACTTTCAGAGATACAGATTAAACATCTAAATGACAAACCATTATAAGTTCCATTATGCCTCCCAGGGTTTGAGAAAATGTAATATTTGAAACTAGTGTGATCTTTGGGGTGAGAAACAATATACTATATCCAGTAAAAATGTAATATTGTTAAGGTATTATCCTGTTGGTGAAATCTCATTGTTTATATCCCTCTCTCTGTTATTAAAATGGTAGGTCCCAGCCTGAACCTTTATTTTACCTTCTTACAGGTGAGGGTACTTTCGACTGCCCTCCATAGTTACCTAGCTTTGAGGCTTGACCCTGGGTACTCCTAAACCATCTGAACTGGCCTTTCACTGGATTCCATGCCCTCGCATCTTTTTATAATACTTTTCTTTCTCTTTATAACTGTTATTTTTAAAGTCCCTTCATCTTTTTTCCTGCCCTCTTCTTGATCATTTCCTTTTATCTTTTTTCCTAAGACTGTTACATTCTTTTTGTTTGCATATATTAATTGTAAACTGTACTAGTTTAATTTTTTAAGTTAGGAATACTTGACATATTAATTTCAGGTGAGTTTGGAATTCCTGACCTCCACATAAGCTGCTATTAAGATTTTAAAATTATGAACCATGTCACAAAGGGAAGGAGTTTAGAACGGTGAGTCAACATGCTTTATTTCTGTTCTGGTTGGCCGGGGACTCAAGTTGAATGGACATTGTTTGTATGGAAAGAGTTTTCCTACTTTCATTGGGTAGCTAAGTTTGAAATTAATTCTTTCTACTTTGTGACAATCAACAAATACTTATTGAGTGTCTAGTGTATACCTAACATGGTGAAAAAATGTTTTATATTTGTTAGTCTGAGATTCAGAGCTCCCAGAGACTGGCTAGTGCTTATCTTTCCAACCTTATCTTCCCAGAACCTGCCTTTATGGACACTGCTGTAGCTGGAGTGGCCTGTTTGCTTATCCTACTCATTCCTACTCCTCTACACTTGCTAAAACCATGCTCTTCCCTTACTTTTGCTTCTCATCACAAACACTGGAGGATTCTCCTACTCTTTTATGCTTATACTCTTCCTGACCTAGACGATAATTTCCTATAATTTTGCTCTAATATATGCTTATCTCTTGTGCCTGTGAACTACTTGTGTTTAATGTCTGACTTCTCTAGCACTAAATAATACACTCCTGTGACATATGTAGTGAACAATATGGTGAAATGGCCTTTGGAAATAGCAAAGCAGTGTCATAACTCCATGATTTCCTAGCTCTGTGACCATGGGAAAAGTTGCTTAATCTCTCTGATTCTGTTTCCTCATCTGTAAACTGGATATAATGATAGTGCCTACCAAACAGGGTTGTTGTGAGAGTTAAATGCGATAACATATATAAAAGTACTTTACAATGCCTAGTAGCCCAGAGGAAGCACTCACTCAGTCAATGTTAGCTATTATTATTTATCTCATACCTTTTTAACTTATTTATGGATTATATTCCCATCATTAACAGAAGTATTACTGTCTGCTGTTATGTGCCAAGCACTTTCACCTATGTTATCTTATTTAATTCTCAAAACAATCTCGAGGTTAAAGTGGTTTGATCTAGAGGTCATATCTAGGAATTATTAGAGCCGGGGTTTTGAACTAATTTTACTTGGCTCTAAAGCTTTTTCATTACTTCATGGTGCTTTTGCACAGACATGGGAAACGTCTCGTCTTCCTTATAGGGCCAACAAAATGTTGTGTATAAATCAAATTCATTCATTTAATGGATTTATTGTATATAAATCAAGGAAGTAGAGCTTGTAACTTAATTTGGTTTATGCTTTTGCTTTTTGTGGCTGACAATCACAGGTTCTCTTCCATCATCAGTCGGAAAGCACCACCAAATCCCTTTCATCGTCCGTATTACTAAAGGCCTTAATGCCTTTATACTTACTTAACCACTACTTGCTCTTGCTTATCTGCTTAAAACAACAACAACAACAAACAACCTTTGCCAATTAAGTTTAAACCCTGTAATTCAGCGGTCCCCAAACTTTTTGGCACCAGGGACTGGTGCTCCTATGAGCATCTAATGACTGATGATCTGCGCTGAAGCTGAAGTAGTGATGCTAGCACTGGGGAGCGGTTGCAAATATAGACAAAGGTTCGCTTGCTAGCCAACCACACTCATTTCCTGCTGTGCAGCCGGGTTCCTAATTCAATGCCTTCATCTATATTTGAAGCAAATGAAGCTCAGGGTAACTAAGAGACATGCCTAAGTTTCCTGACTCACATCCAGAATGCCATTCATTATGCCAGAAGCCCCTTGAGAAGCAGAGCTTGAAAATATTGTCATCATAAGCAGTCTTATTTGTGGTACTAATATAATAGTAAAACCTTTTAAAGTATAATATACACAAAAGCTTCCTTCAGCACAAGATTCAAATTAGTGGAATCAATTGATAAGACTGTATACATGGAGAACATCTGACTGTTGCTTTTTTGCAGGCTGTAACTTTCCAGAAACTTATTATGTATGGCAATTAGTATGAGACATCATATGAAGGCCAGAACTGTCAGGATAGAGAAACTTAGAGGCTCAGAATAGAATTTTAAAATTGGAAAAAAATCCAGTGGATATCTAATGCAATCTAATGCCGTCTCATTCTTTTTCCAATAAAGATGTTGAAGTTCAGGAAGTAAATTATATAGCATTATAGCAAAATATGTGGCAAAATCAGCATAACTTTCCCCACAATACTAAATTGTCTCCCTTGATTACCTGAATTAAATTGGGTCTCTAGTCACAGAAGACCGCAGGAATAAATCCTTTGGGAAGAGGATAAATCCTCTTTTGGAACATGAACACCATGGTTATTCAGGCAACTTCACTGAATGTGCAGATTTTCTTGGCTCTTTGACAGTCCTTATGTGTTATTGGCAGAACTGTTTTTTCACCAGAAACATCAGAGTTTAGAAAGAGAGAAAAATGGAATTTTTTTTTAGCTAATGGGAATTTTGAGAAGCTTTAGATTGTCCTCTATTCTAAAGTAGCCCCAGTTTTGCAGCAACTTCTAGACGTGAAGAGGAAACAGAATGGACTTGGATCATCCTCTGAGAGAATCAATTACTATTTTTCTAACATCTTAGCCATAGCAGCAACAAAATACCTGGCTGTTCAGTACAGTTTTAACAATATATTTTTATCTTCACTGTTTTTTTTTTTTTAGGTGTGGGTTGTGTAGGCACATCTATTGGAGCCCAGGATTTAAGGGAAATTTTGTATTACTGTCATTTTTTAAGGAAAATTTATTTTTTCCAGTCTGTGTTCATATAGATTCCTACCAGATTTTTCCTATCACACCATACCGCTAGGTCTAAAGAAATCGGGTTAAGGAGGATTATATGACACAAGGCAGAAAATGTATCCATGCTCTCAGCCCCAGCCAAGTCTTTCAAACTCTGGAGATAATTTAAGAGTCAAACCAGGACATTGGTGAGTGTGGAAAGCTCTTGGAGGGGTCAAGAGTGGGAGGGTGCCAGGGGCCCGAAAGATCTTATGAAGCTCCCTGCCAAGCTGGCCTAGGATTAACCCCATCGTTTTCCAACCAGAACTATCTCAGCTGTCTTGCTTTCCTGGGGACTCTCATGTTAATCTGTGGAATTGACCAACTGAGTTTGACCGTGACTGGCTTTGTTTTGCAAAACAAAATTGGTAAGGCAGGCTTCATGCTGACTGACTGAATGGTGTCATCAACCCAATTCAAGGGGTGCCACAAAAGCAAGGAAATGAAACTTCAATTTCCTCCTCGTTAAATGATAGCTTATCATACCTATTATGACCTGTATGAAGCTCACCGCAAAGTATTTTATTGCTGTGTGTGTGTGTGTGTGTGTGTTGTGGTGTGTGTGTAAGAGAGAGAGAGAGAGAGAGAGAGAACAGCAGTAAACCACTCTCTTCTTCCATGTTTTCCTCTAACCCACATTCCCGCCCCACCCCTGATTTAAAGCTCCTTGGAAAGGGCAGTTCTTATAGTCAATAAACAGAGCACGAAAGCTCTTTGTTTTTACCCCCATCAGCCTATCATAATTTTATATTTATCCTTGGAAGCACTAGCTTTGTTTTAAAACAAAACAGAAACAAGTGTGTGTGTGCATGAGAACCTTTCTAACTTCAGAGCAGCCGTGTAATGTTCAGCAGCTCTCACTATGTGGATGAGCTTTGCTTCAGTTCTGGGTCAGAGTGACATTGATTGCTTTCATCCTTGTGTTCCCACTGCCCCTGTGTACACCTTGATTAGGTTGTTTATCACATGAATAATTATGGGCACAAATGTGCTTTTCCTCTTGATTGGGAGAGACTATGTCCCTTCATCTTTATGTCCTGGCTGGCAACCTAACATAGTCCATGACCCGCAGGAGTCATTCATTGAATGAACAGAGTGATGGAGGCCCCCCACAAAGGTTAGCTCATCTACATGCCTACCTGCCAGAAGTCTGTACCTATTTATTTCCAGAATCAAAAAGAGATTCATTTATGCAGCCTCCTCATTCAGTACTTCACCGCTCAATGAGAGAGGTGTGTTATTTCTTATGACTTGGACCTATGCTGCCCTCTTCCCTTAATTTCTACTCTGCTTAGGCAATCTCATTTAATATCACAGCTTTGGGAGCTATCTCTATTTTGGTGACTCCTAAATTTGCATCTCCATCTCAAATTTCTCCTCTAATTTGTTAAGCCAGCTTTATTAAGCCAGCTTAATAGTCAATTGCCTGCTTGATAGCTCCACTTGAAAATCTCAGAAAAATTTCAAAGTTAAAGTGCTTAAAGTAGAACTGTTGATTCCCACCTTCCCATTAGCCCTACCCTAAGGTTCTCTCTCATTTTGCCTATGTTCATTAATAGCACCACCTGCCCCTCAGTTACTGAAGCTAGAAAACTGGAAGTCATCCTAGATTTCTCTCTTCTCACCCAACATATCCAATCCATCAGCAAATTTTATTGGTTCTACCTCTTTTATACATACTGTTCCCCTTTCCTCTTCTCTCCGTTCACTCTGTCTCTACCTTAGTCCAAGCCACCATCATCAGCTCCTGCCTGGCCTAATTCAATTGCCTCCTTGTCTCCAGGCCTCCATGCTTGCCTTTCTGCAGTCCATTTTCATATAGCAGCCAGTATGAGTTCTTTTACAAAGTAAGTAGGTTCCTGTAACCACTCTGCTTAAAATCTTTTAATTACTTCACATTTCTCTGTGACAAAATTCAGACTTTTTACTGTGACTTACTGGATCTTGCATGATGTGGCCCATGCGTGCTTTTCTAAGTTCTTCTCATGCCACTACAAGCAAAGCATGTTCCAGTGACATCAAACTTTGATCATTTCCTGGAATTTGTAAGCTCTTTTCCTTTTCTTCCTTTGGGTATTATCTGAAATGTCAACGTCACAGAGAGCCTTTCTCTGACTTATTTTTTCTAAAAATGTTGCCACCTTATTAGAAGAACCCCACTATATTTGTCTTGACACTGATTTCAGCTTATAATAATTTATTGTTTTACTTGTTTATTGATTGTTGTCCATGAGGGCACAGATCTTGTCCATGTCATGAACTTCTGCATCCTTTGCATTAGTGCTATGCTTGTAACAGAGTAGGTTCCCAATAAGTATTTATTAAATAAATGGATGAAGTAGGTTATAAATAGGGGGCCACTTAATTATCATCGACTTTTCAGAGTGGAAAGAAGAACAATTACAATTATACTTAGGACAACAAGCATAAACCATGAAGTAATAGGAAGTGCCCTGGGTTTCTGGAGATATCAGAAGTCCAAGGTGACTCTGACTTTGTGCCCTACAACATTTTTAATTCAGGTGAAGCCAAGTTAAGGTGAATACCAAGGAAGGGGAGAAAGGATATGTGCAGTAAAGGATAGTGTACTCGGGGGAATGGGCTGACCTTTTCTTTGCTGTGGGCTTAAATGGTAATGTGTGTTGGGGAACCCCATATGTTATTCTCTTTCCTCCCCCTCCTCTTCTTCCTTCTTTTTTTTTTTTTTTTTTTTTTTTTTTAAAAAAGGCACATCTAACCTCTTCCCCATCAGATACCTGTCTAAGTTACTGCCCTGCTGATTGGTCCTAGGAGTAGTGTAGAGTCCTCAAGAACAGAGGACCTAGGAGTTGCTTGAACTTAGAATTAGGAGACCTGAGATCTAGCCTCAGCTTAACCTTTAACTATCCAAATGACTTTGGGTAAATTGTTTTCCCTCTTCTGTAAAGTGAGAAGATTATAGGAGATGACTTCTACTTCTCTGAAAATCCCATGACCTGTATACTTACACCTCCTTTGGGCAAGGTTGTTTCATGTCAGAGAGAGCACTAATCACCTACCACAGGCAGAGTGTTGTAAGAGGCTTACTTTACAGAAGCAGCAGGAGAGGTAACATGGTCCTGTTTCCAAGGAGGAGACGTGTCAGACCTATCGTTGAGACCTAGAAAAACATGTAATGCCTAGATATCACTGGTAGTGGTATTTAGATTATATCAAACAAAAAAAACATGTGATTTCAAGGTGCAGATAGATCTCAAGGAGGAAGTGTTTGAAGTTTGAGAGGCAGTAGGTAGGGGCAAAGGTATTTCAGGGAGGGAAATTATCTCAACTGGGATATAGATATTTCAAGGGGAGATATATGCAAGGAACTCTCTCTGAAGCTAAGGAAGCAAAGGGTAAAATTGGAAAAGCAAATTAGGAGCAGTTACCTCTGGGAAGGGTAGTGGGCAGTGGGAAGAAGGGAATGAAGGTGATTCACTCTTTTGGTCTATTAGTCTATGAATTTGGTCTATGAATATACTCATAGAAATAAATTTTAATGTTTTCAGTAGGGCAGTGTCAAGTTTAGGAGACTTGAAATGTCTGGCCAAAGGATTAGGATTCTATTCTCTAGGACATTGCAAGTTTTGTTGTTTGTTTGTTTTTTAAATCAGATGATGATAAACTGAATGTGATTTATTAGTCAGATAAATATGGTAACAATATGTTAAGTGGAGAGTTATTGAGTTAGTGCAGAAGTCAAGTTAAAATACCAGTAATTGAGTTAGTGCAGAAATCAAGTACAAGGTACAATAGTCAGTCTAGAATGGAGGCAAAGGTAAGGAGAGTAGGGGACAGGTTTAGAGGACAAACCAAACAAAGGTGACTAAACATGAAAAGTCAAGCAGAAGGGAATTGGGAATAACTCAGAAGTAATTCTTAGTCACTCAAAGTTTTATTAGACCACCGATGGAAACAGAAATCGTAAGAGAAAATCAATTCTATCACTCAAATAGAAATGTCCAGTGAAACATTAGAGCTGTGGTGCTTAGAGCTTGCACAGAGATGGCGATTTAGGAGTCACCAGCAAAGAAATAAAACTGAAATTTTAGAGTATGTAAATTCTCCACAGGTGAGAGCCGAGAAGGAAGTGAGTCCTGTTGTCAATTTCATATTCTTGCCCTCACACCATCTGAAACCCCTATAGCTCAAGAGGACCTTGGCGACTGAAGTCCTGGCAGATGAAGCTGAGAAGGCTACTGGCTGAAATGGAGGGTGTTAGAAATGAACCTGGACAAGGGAGAGTTACAAGTGGAGCCTGACAGGGCGATCAAAGCTCTGTGACAACCACGTAGATTCTTCAGATACCTGAGGGCAAAGAGGTGATGGCAGTTGAAGCTTGAGAAGGGTTCACATCCCATTTGACTCCTCATAGAAAACCAAAGTTGGTATATTCGAAGATGGTCTAAGAAAAAGAGTGTGAGAGGGAACTAGTGGAAAACTGGAGTAATTAGGGTTATTTAGCTTGGAGAAAAGAAATGTTCGAAGGCCTAAATCCATAATGAGAGATCCTAGAAGATTTAGTAGGCTTAAAATATAAGAAGTGCCGACACAAAGTTAGACATGGCAGCGAATGTTCTTAACAAAGCCACTCTTCCTGATGGTCTTTCAAAACAGAGTGCCACAATGTGCTCTTCTTCCTTTAGCTGTGAATTCAGAGTTCTCCTGTTAATAAGCAGTGACTGAATCAAGTGATCTCGTATGCAAGAAGCTCTTGGTAAGGAAATAAGAGATCTCAGGATTGCCAAATCCGATCATTACCCATAGCCTCCCCGTTCCCTCACTGGCCAGGTATAGCCTGAGGCTTCCTGAAACTCTGGCCTCTGGCCTTTTTCATTAGTGCTTTCCATTGGTCATCATTCATCTGTTTCCTGATAAAAATGGCTGCCTGACAGGATGGGCAGAGCACCAGCCATGGAGTGTTCAGGGCCTTGGAGTCTAGTATTATCTCTTTGGCTATCTCATTTGGTGAAACTGAGTGGGGTACTTTTCTTTTCTAAACCTAGCTTTCCTCCAGTGGTACGGAATGCTGCAGGGTTAGGTGGTTTAGAGCTCTAGCTGTACCCCAAAGTCTTTGATTTCATCCCCCCCCCCCCCGCAAACCCAAACATCTTTCTCTAGGCTCTGAGTAAATGTTTGTGATCAAGGATTATGAGTAGTTTATGATCTAGGGCTAGAAATTTGTCTTTCTCTGGATCCCGGTTTTCCTTCTTTTATCCTCCAAAATAAACACCCCTCCTTTAAATTCCCTTTAAACTTTGAACTCAGATACAGACCATAATGGTTAGCCTTTTTCTTTAAGTACCCCCTGGAGAACTAGGATTCTGTCCTCCCAAGTCAGCAGGGGCCAGGCTGTCTGCTTTATCATTCTAAGGACGGCCTTTGCAAGTCAAAAGTTAGGTCTCTTCATTCTGGAGAAGGGGCGAGAAATGTGACTCTCCTACTTGTATAAGAGGAGGAAGAGAACACCTTGCACTGCATATGAATGGTAGTCACGCTACAAAGCTGTCACGACGGTTAAAATCACCAGAGATCTCTGGGGCTCCCAGAGTGTAAGTGGTGTATAAGAGATTATGAATTTACAGTGGTACAGGCCTGAATTCAAATCCATCTTTCCGTGTTTATTTTTAGGTCGGGGCTTGTGAGCCAGTTTCCTGAGTAGTAAGAGGGGAATAATTGTACACTTTAATTGGCTTGTTCTGAGGATCGAAGGAGATAATATATATTAAGCACCTGACACTTAGTAGGTACCCAGTTGCTTCCTTTCCACCCTTACCTGTATGGTCACCCACCAGCAAGCCCTGAAGAGATTGGCAGGGGACCAGGAGACTCTAGGAAAAGTCCTCAGGGTTTTTTTAGGTGTCCCTTATTCTATCCATAACAAGGGTCAGATGGAAAAGAAAAGAAGGAGGAGAAAGAGGAGGAGGAGGAGGAGAAAAAGCTTTATAGAGGCCTAACAAGCATGAGCACTTTCTACTTTTTAATCTAGACTGAGAAAATACAGGCTTCTCTTCTCGAGGCAATATGAAGCAGTGCCTGGATTTACTGAAATATTGGAATAGGCTCATGGACAGGTTTCCTTCATCGAGTTGATTTCTTTTTCAGCAGTTTTTCAAGATCAACCATCAGATTGTGGCCAATCTGCCCGTCCTGGGTCCTGAACCTATTGAACATGGGGGTTTTACTGTTCTGTCACCTTAATGATAGTCAGCTTGTTAAGGATGAGCCAAAAGGGAAGAAGGGGTGTACGGTAGTAACTAACGAATCTGAATGACACTGTAATGCCTTGGAATGAATCCCTGACAGGAAGGTGATGGATGTAGAGAAATCTGAATTCCTTTAGCTCCTGGCCCAGGGTCCATGTCAGAAGATTGGTTGCTGTGATTGCCACGTGAGAGTAAGATGAATGAGAATGGAAGAGACTTGTAAGGAGTCAGACTATGGGCTTTTGGGGGAAGTAGGCAAACTTTTCATGGAATTCCCAATTACTCTGGGCTTCATTAGTGAAAACTGAAGATATAAACCCACATAAAACACAAGGCGCATTATTCTTCTTGAATGACAATTTGGACAGGGCAGCAGGGATGGTTTTGTTTCTGAAAATCTCCCCTAAGACTATTTGGGAATGTCAGCAAGGTCCTGGGGAAAATGTCAAATTATCAGGTACCTGAGTTCTTTGGGTGGATATTTAGTTAGGAATAAAAAGGAGAAAAATCCAGGTTGTTAATCTCCTTAGCACAGGGTCTCAACTCAGGTTTCGTGATGCGTACCTTGGCATCTTTGTTTATTGAGGGTTGAACCTCAAGGCAGAAAATTTAATGGTGGAGTTTTTTATTGTTGTTTCCCACCCCCCCCGCCCCCACCCGCCTAAGTCACAGGGAAATAAATTTTTCTTTTGGTTACCTATGTATTCACCACAATTTTGGGACTTAGAATTTACTACCTCTGGACACACACACACACACACACACACACACACACGCCACACATTCCTTTCTCTGTTGTAGTGTGGTTTTTTACCTTCCTTAGAAGGAGGGAAGTAGAGGAAATCTTACATTTTTTTTGACATAGGCTAAATTTTTATGGATTTCTTTTTATTTCTGGTCTCTGGCATCTGTGGTAGTTTTAAATGCACCATAATTAATAGAGACCAGAGTGGACTCTCAAGGCACCTGCTTATGGTTTCTCTTGAGATGCCAACTTCCTTAATGAACATTTCACTTAAAAAAAAAAAAAAAGAGGTTGGTTAGTCCCTGAAGACACTAAAAATAACTTATTATTAATTCTTTTTGATGATAAAAATATTTATTTATTGTAGCCAAATGTAAAAATACAGAAAACACAAATAGGAAATCAAATCATTTTATATTTTGGTATTACATGATAACAATTATTTTCATATCGATTAAAACAAAATTGGGTTTATCCTGAACATGGTGCTTTGTAATTAACTTTATTCACTTAATTATATCATGCATGTTTTTTATGTTACTAAATATTTCTCCAGAACATTGTTTTACTGTGACTATTCCATTATGGGGCCATGATTTAACTAGTTTGCCATACTGTGAACATTTAAATTGTTTTCCAATTTAGAATATTAAGCTGAGAGTGTTTCTCCATTCTTGGTTATCAGTCATTTTACTTGTTTGTTCACATATCTGAAATACCTCCTCCCTGCAGCAGGAGATCTCCAAGGCTGAATGCTCAGATTTAGGAGATGAGTGTCTATACCCCGGGGCTCTCTTTATGGGAAAAAACTCCTCCCCCAGAGATCCTCAGTGGAAAATGTAGAAGTGCAAATGAGGAAGGTAGAATCCACAACTTTCTTAGTCTATTGCCCTAGGGCCTAGGCCCTCAGCGTACAGACACCCCAGGAAGCCCAAGTTAAGAAAGTAAACATACTTTGAATATGGTTCAAGTGTAAAGGGCTTCCTTGTTCCAAAAGTTGCTTAGGTTGTATTAAAAAACACCTTCTAAATCTGGGAGTCTGGATTGTGCCCCTATTAGCCAGTTAGTTTCTCGGGCCTCAATTTCATTATCTGTCAAACACTGATATCAGGGGGTTGGATAGTTCCAGTTCTCCCTCGCCTTGTGTATAATTGGGATACAGAAGTAGGGTTTCCCATTCCTTTTCTAATCCTAAATTTCCAAAGAGAGAAATAAAAGGTTTCAGTTGGATATATATTCTAAAAGCTTTTATTGCAAAATAAAGTTGAGTTCCCAATCTGGGAAAATAAAAGAGTCGTTTTACAGCTCTTTGGGGAAAATCTCTCAGGGGGAGGGTGGGTAGCTAAGGAGGGGTGCTTGTCTGGATAAGTGGTAGTCACCTGTCCACTTATTGCAACTGTGTTCCTTTTCCATTTCTCCACAGATGGTTTCTGAGCTGGAAGAGTCCTCAGGTTATGTTGGGTCCTGGCTTCCCAAGAGTTTAGTGGGAAGAACTTTTCAAAAGTTTATATTCAGGTGAAAAACCCAGCACTCTAAAAACCTTCCAGTAGGCAGGTATGTGGTCTCTGCCCCACTTATCTGCATGAACTTGTACACTGGTCTTTCTGGAGCTAGCTAGAGTAGGGGAAAGCTGCTCCTTCAGTAGTTTGGACAGAACTTTTTCATTTTTTGCTTCCAATCTCTGATTCTCAGTAGCACAGCTGGGTTGGACATGGTCTGAAACTTACAGAGGCAAGTACTTTGAGAGTCCCTCTGGATATAGACCTTCAAACCAAATAAGCTGTAAAAGTACAGGCATAAATACCAGGAAATAACTTGTTGGGAGATGAAATGGAGTCTGCCAAAATTAAGAGGCACAGGTTCCAATTTCAGCTCCATCAAGAGTAATGTATAATTTTCCAATTGTTTTCCAATTTACTCTCTCTAAGAGAGAAGCTGTGTCCCCTCCATTGTCATGCAGCTGAGCAAGTGAGTTTGCCTAGGGTGTTATCAGGTGCTGCCCTGGGTCCCAGACCAAGTATTGCCTGGGGAGCGTGTGCAATAGTACTTGGGTACCACATGCCTACACTGGTCACACTTGACTGTACAACACCACTGGAATTTGCAGTTACAGCTGCTGATGGCCTCAGTTCTCCTCTCTTCCACCTGCAGACCACACTCGGTGCACAAGCGCCCGCAGCTGTGTTCTTCCCGCCTGGATGTGTTGTGGCTGTTCTGCAGACACTCCCGACCCTCTGTGCCATAGATGCCCAGGCTAGAATTGCGGGTACAGTAATCCGGTGATTCCTCTAAAAAGATCAGCTCGGCCTCTGCACTAGGAAAGAAGGCTTCAGCGGGTGCCCAGTGGCCCTCAGCACTGTTCCCAGCCCTTAGCCACCGCTTATCCATCTCAATTTTCAGCGCTTGGTCATACTTGGCTTTTAAGTAGTCTCCCATCTCCCGGAAGTCAGCCAGCTGCAGCCAGCATGTCTGGATACTGCAGCTTCCTGAGATGCCATGGCATTTGCAGGTCCTTTTCATGGTGGTTCTAACTGCCTTGAGAGAGAAAGAGAACAAATGAGAGGATGGCTCTGGGTAGGGAATACCAAAGGTTAGCAATTAAATATTTTAGAGTTGTGCTTCTTTGGAGGAGCATCAGAATTACTTGGGGAAGCCCATGAAAAATATTCATCCCTGAGCTCTACTTCAGATCTTCCCAATTAGAATGTTCAAGGGTTTAAAAGGGCTGGTGTTGATGATCTTAAAGCTCCCCTGGTGGTTCTTAAAGAAAGCCAGGCAAGTGTTGAAAAGACTACTGGAGTCAGGAAACCTTGGCTTCAGGCCATAACTTCATCACTTGCTGAGCTTGTTTCATTATTATCAGACCAATTGGATTCAGAATGATCAATGGAGTACTTTGTAAATTTATAAAGGAAAATAAGATCATTGGTACTGTTGCTGTCTTGAAGCTGAGGGTTAGAGTATCTGTGGGGATCTGGATTTGTGCTCTGGGCCCTCTCTCAAAGGGTATGAAGCTCCTCGGGTCTGAACCCCTACCCCAAGGCAATCACGCATGGTTGTAATTGCCTTGAAAACCTCTTTCCCTTGTCCCTGGGAACCAGGATATCTAGATATAGGTTCAAAGGGAAATTTCTATGCCCTTAGCTCTAAATCCAGCCTGCTTCCAGATCTGAGTTTAGAGCACTTCAGGGATTGCTGCTCCAGCAGAAGTCTTAGGAAACAATAGACCCTCTAGAGAAGCTTAGATCAGTTCCAATTCCTTGAAACCCAGACAAAGTTTGGGACAGGGCTGAATAATAAGCCTCTGTTAGTTTTCTAGAACACACAGTTGAAAAGATTAAAAATTTAAGGTCTTGATTCTATATTGTTCTGTCTTCTCAGAAACCTGCCTGTGGAAGGGCCAGAACACGAGGTTTAATAATAAGACTAGAAGATCTGGTTCATTGCTTGGCTCTGATGCTTATTAGTTGGCTAAGCCACTTGGCTTGGCCTTAACTGGCTTTGTCATCCAGAGAATGGGGGTAGCCACTGCCATCCTGCTGGGTGGTATAAGAACAAAACATGCATATGAGATAGCTCTTGCTAAGTTGTGAAGGGCTGAACAGATGTGAGGTTCTTGCCAATACTGAGCCTAATGGCTCACTGGCCGACTCCTTTACTTACCAGCCTTCCTGCCCTGTTGTTGTGAAGATTCATCAGGGCTCTGGTATCCTTTCCCTTCTCCAGGCTGTCCACAAAGAGTTTGGAGATCTTTTCCCCAAATTCTACGTTGTCGCTGCAACCTCCCCAGACCCAACCATGGCCTCCTACATATAAGGAAAGAAATTCTGCATATGGTTCCTTGCTAAGTTCCAGGAGACGAGTCACAGTACTCTTGGCTGACATAGCCAAGACATCCTTAAGAGCCCTAGAAGCATGTGAAGCTGTAGCTGAAGGTGAGATAAGGAAATGGAGGTACTTGGTGTGGGTGGTGAAAATCCTATTCCTAAAGCCAACTGTCCACCTTCAGGCCCTTCCCAGCTCCTGACTTCCCAGTTAGTCTCCATACCCTCAGTAAAAGTAGTTATGTGGGGAATGTCCTAGATGATCTCAAAGGTTCACCGCAGCCTAGACATTCTGGATTTCTACACCATTATCCTACAGTAGTCTTATTAGAGTCATCTCTTCCCTCATTAGTGACAAATCTGAGTAAGTCTCTAAGGTGATAAATAATTGTGTACCTCTGGATTATAGACAAGCCCTTCTAAGCCTGAAATATGAGGATTAGCTTTAAACTCCCTTGGGCTTCCTCATTTTTAGATGCCTTGTTAGTTTTAGAGCCTAGAGCTACTTGCTAATCCTGGTATCATAGACCCAGGCTCAATTCTCAGGAGAGTCTAGGTCTGGGAGCTCCTACCTATGAAGTTCCTGTTTGAGTCTAGGGGTTTGAGGGAGCTAGACCTGTGCCCCTCAGCCTTTCCCTGGAAGACTTTAGCCCACACTCAGCCTTGTACCCTTCACCTTTTCCTCCCATCAGAGAGCCCAACTTACCTGTTTTTCCATTTTTTGACTCATCACAGCTACAGTTTTCAAAGTCGCCCATGCTACAGTTCTTGGTGATGGTGTACATGACTCCAGCAGAGCTGATAGCATGAATGAACGAAGTCTCCTTGGTGGCTTTGGAGAGAAAAGGAGGACTGGAAACTTGGACTCTGATGATCCAAAGCAGGGGCTTTGGAAAAGCAATGCTGTTTCTCTCCCCTACCCCTTTGTGTTTAAGAGGATGCTCTTCTACTTGAGAGAACAGTACATGTTTCCTTACTTCATCCTTATTTCATTCAGGCAGGAATGAGCATCCCCACGCTGCAGATGGGGAAAGTTTAAAACCCAGATAGAGTGATGAGACCAAGGCCACTTTCCTCACCAGCCATGGTGTTGGGACCACGATCTTTTCTCCTGAAGTTCAGCCTAGGCCTCTATTCATTAGCCACTGCTTTTGGTTCTTGGGCAGTGAGGACTCAGGGGCACAAGGCTGTCTTAGGAAAGAGGAAAGGATCTTTTCTTCTTTCTGACATGAAGCTGAAGCCAAGCAATAATCATAATGATCATGGCTACTACTTACTGATGTTGTATCTTACTAAACTATAAACATTGTCCCATTTCATTTTCACAAACTCCCCATTCTTTCTGTATACCCTACAGGAGGCATCCGTGTTGTTGTTTTTGGGTTTTTTGTTCTCATTTACTCCTTTCCTTGACTCGTCTCAGGCAACTATCTTTCCTACATTAATGACTTTTATGCAAACTACACATATAAATAGCTGGACAAGTGTGTGCGTGCGCATACACACACACACATCCCACCTGAGGCACAGCTCAATGTGATCTCCCAGCTTCTCTGTTGCTGGGATTTTATGACAGCTGAGCAGATTGTAAACTCCCTCGGGGGCTGCAAACACAGAGTCCTTTCCCCATTTTTATTTCACGCAAACCAGTGCAAGATAAGTGTATTCAAACACCCAAATATAGACATGCATTAAAAAAAATAGAATAATTATTTCATTTGTATAGAAATACCTTTGTATTCATCTCAGTCAACCTTTATAATACTCTTAGTGAGCTAAATAGAGCTGGCCTTATTGACCCAAATGGCAAAACGGGTTGAAAGAGGGGAAGTAACTCACTCAAGGTCACACAGCCAGGAAGTGGCAGGTCAGCAGGTCACAGGTAATTTTTCATTTCACCGTGCACATATATGCTACACTTACACACGCTGTAAGCCCACCTCCAGGCACGTATACCCCCTTGCACAGGTGCACAAACTTACCACTTCTCAGCCTGTTGTGAGTGGAGAGCTGGAGAGCATTCTCAGGGCAGTTCCAGCGTTCCCAGGCAAATTGGAACTTACACTCCTCGATGCCACTCTGGGCACCTAGGGCCACGCTGGTAGTATAGGTCAGGTAGGCCTGGCAAAGGAGAGAGGGCTATGAGCTTCAGTCCTGGCTCAGGTCAGGTCATCTGGGATTGGGGATGCAGGCAGGACTCAAATGGGGTTAGCTCTCCATTAAGGAACAATCATGGGTTATTCTGAGTGGGGGACTTCTGGCACTGTTTTCCCTCCCCTCTTTTCCTTCCCCCAAAGAGCTCCATTAGGAAGCTGTATAGGTAAAAACAGAAGCAGAAACCATCCTACCTTGGGACCTGTTATCAGGAAATTGTTCACTGACCTACCAAACAGAGAAAAAATGAGGCAATGGTGAACAGGGGTGAGATAATGGGAGCTTCCTTGGCAGAGAGTGAGAGGTGAGGGGAAGAACTTACCAGGCAGAGACACTGAAGGTGGCATAGCATATGCCCATAGTTACCCTGAGCATAAACAGGTCCTCCATGGCCATGCCCACTCCTAGGGGACCAGATTCAGCCCAGGGACAAGTAGAGAGAAAAAGTGAGGAGAGGGCAGGGTCTTTCTCAGTATTTATGTGGGGGAAATTCTGAATGGCCAAGGGGGAAAAATCAACAGCTCTTCTCATTTGTCCCTCACTGGCAGGGCTTCAGGAGTCTCTGACCCAATAGGGGACCAGGGAGGAGGGACTCAGCCCAAAGCCTCAAGGAAAGCCCTGCCCCGCCCCTCCAGCCCTTTCTCTCTCCAGGCTGACAGAGGGTCTGAAGTCTTTCCGTACCCTGGAGATTTCTTTCCTCTGTAAGTGAGACTTATGTCTCTTTTTGCTTGAGGGCTTATTTCTCAGAATCTTGTAGCCTGGAGCAGATGAAGTTCCTAACCCTGAAGGTAGGTCACCTATTCCTTAGAGCTACAGTGTCACCTGTCAATGAGACCCCATTCCTTGCCTTGCCTTCCTCTCTAAGGTGTTAATAATTACATGCTTTACCCACATAAGAGAGTGCATTATTTCTTCCTCCTCCCTTGGTGACTGAAAAGTCATTGAAGTCATGAATTGTGGGACCATGAAACAGAAACATGTCAGAGGTCATCTCTACAACGGTCCCTTCTAGCACATTTCTACCAAAGTAAGTTCTGGTAAATTTCCTTCATTCCTAATAGGTCTATCATTTTGTATTTGAGGGTTAGTTAGATCTCCTGTTTGATAGCTGCTTGTATATTTGAGGATCAACCTTTGGATCACCCAGGGTAGTATTTGAAAAGACTGATGGGTTTCTTTCTGATTCCATTTTGTTGCAAGGACATCATCGCTTTAGGCAGGAATCTTTTAGATTCACTTTGTATTAGTGCTCAAGAAGATGCCTAGATGAATGAACAAATGAATGAATGAATGAATGAACGAACGAACGAATGAATGAATGAACAAATGAAGGAGTGAATGAACTTGTGGTCCCTAGTAGGGACCCGAGGCACCATTAGGTAGGATTGGGCGTACAGTGAAGGAATGGAGATCTTTCTTTGTTGGTGAAGCTCTTTCCTGGGGCTGGGGAAGACAGATGAGAGATTTGAGAAGAAAGTCCAAACAGAAAGTCATAGCCCTGACTATGACCATGGATATACAGATCACTTCCCAGTACCCGAGACCTAATTTGAATGAGAAAAAGAGCTCAGGCATCCCCCTGCCAAAGGATTTCCAGGGGCTAAGGGGTCCCCAGGCCGTTTTAGGGCACTGCACTCAAAGTATGGGCCAGGGTTGGTGTTGGGCTGCAAACTTATCTTTCTGTGGCAAGATAAATACAGAAATGAAAGTGTTTAGAAGTTTGTATAGCAATTTGTTAATTTTAGATATGTTGAACCTAATAATAAGAAATTTGGGCTCTTATTTTCTATGTATTTTTTTCTGTTTCATGTTTCTAGGAGGAAGGGTGCAACTGTCACAGAGGAAACATTCCTTAATGGACTAAAGCTCTGCTTCAGCCCAGCAAACTCTTCCTCAACTTGCTTGTGGGCGTCTCTCCTTGGGGAAAAGAGGTGTCTGAGACTTGAGTCACGTGGGAAAAGCCCATTGAGTTTGCCTCAGTGGCCTTTTCTCTCTGTTTCCTACTATTCCCTATCTGAATCTAATGTTTAACTTTCACTTCTTAAGACGCCACTCTCGGTGGGGTCAGAACCCGGTTAGCGTCAGCTGCAAAGTAGTCCCCTTCCTTTAAAGAGTTTTAGGAGTGCTTCTAAATTCCTTCTCTGTGTTTGAGCGACTGAGTCTTATTCTTCTGTGTCCCCTGTAGCATCTGGCGTTGAGTTGGTGCTCTATAAAAATATTCCTTTATTTTCTAGGGAGCAGTGGGGAAGTTAGCGTGCCTTTTTGTGTACAAACTTGGTGCTTGCTCCTGCTCAGATTCTCTAAAGATTATATAATTTCTCTAAAAGGAATTTAAGATGTTAAGGAAAGGCCTCTGCTCCAGGTATTAGGAGCCCTAATTAGGGGTTTGGCCACTAATCTGTTGTGTGACCTCAGGCAAGCTATTAACTACTCTATGGACTCATTTTCTTCATCTGTAAAATGAGGGAGTAGGGAAAATGTTGAAAGTTGACTGGCTTCTAAAGATTTTCTCAGCTCTCTTGCATTATAATCATAATTTTAAGATTTGCAGAATTTATTAATCCCAGAGGTGATTATAGGCTGGAAATGGGGAAGTATTGTCTTCCCCAGCTGGCAGCATGGGAATCATCTTATCTTTGAATCCTTCAGTTGCCATCAGGATAGACCTGTAAGATGGATACCTGGAGGACAACCAATGCTTTCTTCAGAGTCCTTTGGGGCTCTATCTACATAAGACTTCTTCGCGGCCTTTGAGCCACCTTTCTCTGGTTTGGGCTGATTTCCATGTCTGGAAGTGTACTGTCTCCTTACTCTCCCTTCTCATAAAGCTATTCTTTGCTGCTGTAAAACAAACAAACAAACAAACAAACAAACAACCTCTATGTTAGACTGCCCAAGTTCTTCACTGTGGACAGAGGGTCCCCTGGAAGAAGAGCCAGAGAAGCACTCCACACTGGAGTCTACAAATCATTTGCAGCCACCTTGTGTACCCATTTCCTTAATCCCAGATCTATTATCTCATTATGATAATAGATCTTTATGAAATGATGATCCAACCCTTGGAATAGAAATTTGGAATTGAGGACTAGAGCAGAAAATGACAGTGGGGATAGAGTGGTCCTATAACAAAACAGATTGAATAATCTCTGAACCAGTGGTGTGCTGGTAGATGTTTAACAACCAGTTTTGATGTGACAGAAGCCATCATTGGTAGTGTTTGCTGATTTTCATGGTGTAAAATACTCTTACCATGAGCAATTTCAAACTACTACTATGAACTTGGGAAGAGATGAACAGCAGCACATCATATAGTAAAATCGATCATATAGTTATAATAGATGTAAATAACTTAATAGTATAGATAATAATAAAATGCAATAAAATATGTAAGAAGCAATGAAATTTAAGTACTTGCTATCTTTGTTTTTCATATAGTTTGTTTAATTTTAAGCGTATATAATTTAATTGTTAATAATGGCTGTGTTTAACAATCAGTTTACAAAATTCCTTCAAATTTAACAATCGATTCTTGCAGCCAACTCCCAGAACACCACTGAAGTCCCATGTTCTCCCTCGAGGCCATTGGGAGATAAAGAGCAAAAAATTTCTATATGGAATTTAACACAAAATATTTGTGTTTTAATCATGTATAAGGCTTTAACCCTTGCTGAGCCATAGGCCTTGCTACCTTCCCTCAAGGAGCATAGAATATAACAAGTAGGAGATGAAGTGTGTATCAAACTATAATGTAGGGCAGAAAGCGGTAAGTGGAATAAAATGAATAAATACAGGTACCTCTGGAAAGGTATTCATTGAGCTAGAAAGGAGATAAGACCAGATATCCTGAAGACCCCTTCTACCTTTAATGTACCAGGAAGATGAGATTCCAGGAGTCCTAGGTAAGCACTGGGAGCTGTAGTCAATGAGGTGTAAGACAGAGTCACCTTTGCCATGCCTAGCTTCAGGAGATCTAAAGGATATTCATAGAACCATAGAGTGTCTGAGTAGTGGGTCCCATTTTACAAAGACGTAACCGAGGTCTAGAGAGGGGGCACTTATTTAGAATTACACAAAGAGAGCCTGGATCCTACCATCCTGGTTTGCCTAAGACTGAGGGGTTTCCCATGGTGTGGGACTTTAGGTGCTTAAACCAGGACAGTCTTGGGCAAGCTGGGATGGTTGGTTGCCCAGAGATGATGATAGTATGAATCCCGGGCCAATGCTTCTTTCCCAATGGGCACTCTCGCTAAACTCCCCAAATCCTTGATTCGCCCATGTTTCTTTCCCAGGCTCTCTCTAGGGCTCTGCACCTACAAGGACTACTTAGATGGTAGAGCAAGTTAGGGGGTGGGGTGTGGAACGGGAGGGTGGAGAGAGGGTGGAGGTGGCTGGAGAATGAATGCCAGAAGAGATAGGATTTCTGACTTTTTACACTCTTCTGCTAATTAGATAAGGGAGGTGGGAAAGGGGGAGAATGAGCCTCCATGCATATTCTTCTGAGCTGTGACACTGAGCAGAGCTCAGGGATTTTCACTCTCTGGTCTCCACCCCTCCTGCCTGGAAGCTTGTCTCTTCCCACCCCCTGGGGATACTTGACTCCCAGTCCAAATGCCACAGCTGCTTGAGCTCCTGACCCTCCCTTTGGCCCCCAATTTAGCCTCAATGACTTGCAAAGTTCCTTAACAATATGCCCAGGGAAGGAAGAGGGGAGTTCTTCAGTTTTCCTTCAGATTCAGAGTTCCAGGTGTGCGGAGGAAAAGAGGAGGCCCTCTTGTGTGGAAAATGGGAGGAGCTGGTGGTCCGTTGAATACATGGGCCCATGAGGGTTGGGGTCCACTAGAGTCTGCAAGCCATGACTAGGTCTGTTTTATGTTTGAAGGTGAGTTTCCTTCATCAGTTTGAAAGCCCTCCAAGGATAGCAGCATATTTCTCCCGTTGGACCAAGGTGCCCAGATGGCAGAAGCTACATCTTCCTCATTAGTCTAAGAAGGTTTAGAGTCGGAGTGGCTCCTCTAAGGAGAGTTTCGGTTGGCTAAAACCCTTTTATTATATTTTTTTTTACCATTCTTTTACCATTCTAAACTCCCAGCTCAGGACACTGGATGGGGCACACAAGTTCTCAAATAATAGTTCTTAATTATCATTGGGGAAGAATGTATAGAGATAACTGTGGGATTTTATTAGTTTTTCAGAGAAATATTTATCCATCCATTTATTTATTCTAAAAATTTAACTACCCAGGTCAGGTCCCAACATGTATGGGTCTAAGATGAATTGTCCTTAGTTGGTGATCCTGGAAGAGCTCTCAGTTTGGTCTGAGAGCGAAAAGTAGAAATAATTTATAACAATACTACAGTGAGAGAAAGTTACTCCGGGGAAACATTGGAGGGGGCATGAGGATAATGAGGCAATTCCAAAGATGACTTCTGATAGAGACCTGCCATCTGGTGGCAGTGAATGGTACAACAGGCCCTTTGTTGATGTGATGTGAGATTCAGGGCAAGTTCAGCCTTTATCAAGCACCTGCCTAATGAATGGGTAGCCAGCTCAAGGTTGGCACTGTGTTGGGTTTATAGTTAGTCTTCTAAGATGATCTTTGTCCTCGAAAAATTTGTAGAGTGCTTTGCTTGACGCTTTTAATTGAAAAGGTTATCAACCAAACAACAAATATTTGATGTGCACGCATGAACAAATGGGTTTTTTTAAAAAAATATGTTACTAATTCATTCTTGTTACTAAAAAATTAAGTCAAATGGAAGTACACAAAATAATAAATGAGAGTCTTTCCCATCCCACTTCCTTGTAAGTAATTATTATGAACAGTTTAGTATAGATTTTTTTCTCTGCATATACAAATGCTTATATATACATAAATAATTTAAAAAATAGAATTGAGATGTTCTTCTTCAACTTGGTTCTCAAACTTTTATATCATGGACTCATTTCTGTGACACTACATGTCAATCTACCTTGTCTTTTAATTTTTATGTTAAATCATTTATGTTAATCTTATGAAATCATTCTCATAAGAGTTTATAGTTCTCTAAGTTTTGATAAGAAAAGCAACAGCCCTCTTCGACTTTATCTCCTTTTTCCTCTCAAGAAGCAACAACATTCAATTTTTTAAATCTGATACTATTAGTATTACCTCCATATTTCAAAAAAAAATATTTGAATCCTATTGATTGATTTTTCAGCTTTAGCTATTTAGGTATCTATTGACACCTCATCATGGAGAATACTGCTTCAATCTCTGGACATGATTTTGACCATTCAGAAGAGGAAGTCAGAATTTTTGGTTTTCTAGAGATGAAATCATTCTCTCTTAATTCCTAAATGACTATAACCCTACTTGTCCTGCAAACTCAACTCTCTCAGAAAAAAACAAGGTAGAGGTGATAAAAAGAAATGGGCAAAAAGGCAAAAGGATATGGTTTTAAAAATTCTGTGTAGAAGTCAAAAGGAAGTCAAGGGAAACACAACGATTCTACTTGAGCTTGGGACTAGCAGAGAACGATGCCACTTCCTGAAGACATTTTTAAAAAGCAGTGGATGGCCAGAACCAAGAGGCAAAGTGGCCAACTCATCCTATTTTTCCCTGGACTTAACCAATTTTAACACTGAAAGTCTCACATTCTGGGAAAACTGGGACAATTGATCATTTATTCAGGAGGCCTGGGCTCTAGCTCTGCATTGATCATTAATTCCCTTCCCCTCTGAGCCTGAGTTTTCTCCTCAGTCGTAAATTAGGGTACCTAGACAAGATGATATCAAAGAGCCCTTCCAGCCCTCACAGAACATTTGGAAGTTTGCCCAGACTGCCTGACATTCAGTCTTTCTCTAAGAGCTTGCCCTGAGCTTAGGCAGAACCAACTTCACCACCAGAGGGCGCACCCGAGGGCTCAGCGACCAGAAAGTTCTTATACAGACCGTCTTTTCTTACAGATCCTTCTGTGAGTGACATTTAATATCAGCAAACAGTGTATTACAATTATTAATTGTTAACTACAAAATTAAGTAAAGGTTCCTAGTTGCCAGATTGTTTCAAGGAGTATGTATACCAAAAATAAAAAACTTAGTAAGAAAGATAAATTTCTCAAAGCATTCAGCTGGCATTATCTTCATTTAAATTATAGACTATACAATCATATTGGAATGATATGCGATTATAATTTCTATTTAGAATTTTACTTGGCTACTTAAAAATAATTTCTGTCTCTCAATTTCTATTCATATTGAATAGAAAATGTTTCTGTTGTAAATCTTCTAAGTACATAGTGTTTCAAAATTGGCCTTTCTTGCCAACTTTATAAGGTCTTTTGGAAAGAAGTTTGAAACCGATTAATTTTGAAAGTAGTTTAATTGGACTTTTCTAGAGTTAGCAGCAGCATAAAATATAAGAATCTATACCCTGAAGCCAGACTGCCTTCCTGGGTCCATATCTCAGCTCTACAACTGGTCAGTATAATTTCATGTTTCTGTATCACTGCCTTCATCTGCAAAATGGGAATGATGTTAATGGTACCTACACCTCACAGAGATGTCACGAGGACTGAATGAGTTGGTATGTCCAAAATGCTCAGACCTGTGTTTGGCACAAACACTGTATAAGTGTTCTAGTGCAATGTCAGATCCTTCAGCAGAAGATTTAGATTTGTTTTGCTCACTTATATATACCCAGTGCTCAGAACTATGCCTAGCTCAGAGTAAGCATTTAATAAATATTAGTTGAATGAAGGTCTATGTTTTGGGAATAGGTGTTCAAAGTTCTATGTTCAAAGGTTATTCATGAAGTTTTAAAAGCCCATGGGATTTATCTTTTTTAATCCTTTAATTTTTACAAAGGAAAAATTGAGGCCGAGAGGGAAGGAATTTTCCCAATGCCACACGAGCTTTGCTAGTGATAAAATTAAATGCCATGTCTTAGTCAGAAATGAAAAACATTACACAGAACTTCTGTTTCCCCACTTTATCTTTCTTTTTTTCCAGTTGTTTCTGTCCCGATATTTCTCAGAACCTCTCTTGTAGAAACACTCAGCTTTCATTTGAGTGGATGACATGGTACAGGAAAGCACAATATTCTTTGGAGCAGACAGAATCAGTTTTCTCCCACAGGAACAAAAAGGCTCGTACTGAGAGAATACGATTAACTGTATTCGTAATGTGTCCTTGGCTCCTGTGTTTCTACTCTGCTGTCTGCTTTTCTTTCCTTCCTCAGAAAGCCTGGGACTCATTTTCTATATATATGTTATATTTTTAAATAAATTAATTAAAATAAAATAAATAGTAAACATAAACCCCTCAACAGAGTGACTGGCTTGTGCTCCAGCTTTGCCTTTAACCAGTGTATGTCTTGGTCAAATCACTTTCCTTCTTAGGCATCAATTTTCTCATCTAAATCTAGAGTGCTGGGAATAGATCATCCTTGAGAGCCCTTCCAGCTCTGATGGTCTGTGACTCTAATATCTTATAAAGGTGGTGATGAGAGAGAGGTAGTGTGGCTAATAGGGTGAACATGTGGGTGTCGAGTCAGGCAGACCTAGGTTTAGATCCCAGTGCCATGACTTACTAGCTATGTGAACTTTGGAAATTGTTTAACTGTCCTCAGTCTTAATTCCCAGATCTATAAAACCAAAGCAGTACCTATAAAGCAGGTGTGTTGTAAGGATGAACTGAAACAGTGTAGTTCATGTTTCCCGAGCTGTGTTGAGGTGTCCCACGTTTCTGCAGTGAACTCACATGAGTACCACTGTGGATGGAGTAGTTCAGATTTTTGAAGAAAAAACGGTTAGATCTGTTGGGGCCTAGAAGTAGTCCACAGTTTCAGCATTTGATTGTGCCGTGTTCCTTGATGCCTTATGTCATATCTTCATAAAGCTGGGTTTTCAGTGTTATAAAAAGCAAGTATCATGTGAAAATCAACATGGAACATGAAATAAGGGTGGTGGTATCCAATATGTTTAAGAAGCTGAGCAGTGTGCAGTAGGTATAAACATCTCATTAATAAGTAATTGTGGTTATTTAAGAATAAAATAATAATGTTTTCTTTTAATTCACATGTGTCATTTTCCCCAAACAACTACTAAATTGTTAATACACAAATGCTCTGAAAGTTGTTTGGATATAATTATTTAATAAATGGAGCTGTTAGGTGTTTCTTTTGGCCTAAGGGAATGATGGAAAACTTGCTGAGACACTATGGGATCTGTGAACAAAGAAAGCTTGGGGACCTCTGATATATGGGAAGTGCTTGGCACTCAGTAGGTGTTCAACAAATTGTGAAAATTATTAAGGAACCTTGAACGAGGGAACACTGAGCTGTCTCTTATAGTGTATTTCTCTGGAATTGGTAGGAGCCAAGCTTGAATCAAGAGGAGACCCCAGGGGCAGAAGCTATTTTGGGAACATAATCTTTTATTCCATATCGATTTGAACTTAAAATTGACAGAATAATCATGGATTGTTGTTGTTTTCCTAAGGGCTTAAGAACAGCGATTTTTAAGTGAATTAAGTGAAACACACTAACCCACTAACTGGTTCCCTTGTGCTACAACATAGCCCAAGCCCCTTCCACTTTGTGGCCAGGCCTGTTTAAGCTCAGTCCAGGGGCAAGCAGCAAATCTCAAACATGTCGGCATCTGTGCTAAACTCTTCAAACTGGGATTCTACAATAGAGCATTTTCACCACATTAAATCAGGACTAAAGACCAAAATCCTCTGAAGAAAATGGATTCTGGCTTGGGGGAAATCCTTGAGAAATAAATCGTGCAGGGTATAAGCTGTGAGGAAAGGACCCTGGAAAAATGATTATTCACTTCAGTGGTCATGTAGTACTCAGTTCTCCATCTTTGAGATTAGAGTGGTTTTTGTGCCTTGTTTGTGAGTTCTTAAATGAGTGCTAATAACTTCTACCTGTTGAAAACAAGTCAGTCTTAGGAGATGTGGCTTCCTTTCCCCTGACTTTAACTGTTAAATGCAAACAGTTTTTGAAGCATGCATACAAGTCTTTTGTTCTTGTTTCTATGACATATGGGGTTTGATAGAAAGGTTTACTGAGAGCTTTCTTCATTATAGGATTGAAGTCATAAACTAGAACTTTTGTCTGCTGACATTTTTTTCCTTTGTTTTAAAACAGGGTATCTTTTGGCATCTTGTACTAAAAATGAAGGCTGTAACTATAAGGATAGTTTCAAAAAATAAGTTTCGAAAACAAGGTCAGCCTCTTGCCAGTCTGCTCCAAAGTGTTTTGATTTTCATTGTTCTTTGGTTTTGTCCCTCTGACAGTTCCATGGCAAGCTAGAACAAGACTGACTTTGCCTCCTCCTCTCTGACTCCTCTTTATCAATCTGTTGCAGGTGGCTTCTTTTTCATCCAAAAGTCACCCCATAATAATTGTTTAGGGGAGGAGATCTAAACCTTCTCATAACCATTGAGTAACTATATATGATAAGAAAAATGTTAGGGAAAGGTCTACTGTTCCCCATTCACCTCTTTTCTCAATTTGAAAATAAAGAGCAGTACGGTTTTTCTGAGAGTCTGTGTTCCTGGCAGGGTTTATTTACTTCCGTGAAAGCCTTGCCCAGAGTAACGTCAGCCAATGGGAGCTCACCCTGATGAGGTAATGCTTTCTTCTCATGCTTCATTGGTTGCCGTTCTCATTTCTTGGTATTCTCCCAGAGCTGGGAAGTGAAGTGGGTTTGTTTTAGGTATAATGGGAGCGTTTTTCTCAGGCCGTTCACTTGGCTCTACTGAATCTTCCGGTCCATGGCTGGTGCAGGGAGGGACTGTCAACAGGTGGTGCTTAGAGAAGTGCTTAGAGACACTGGGAAAAATCTCACGTTCTCCTTCTCTAGCAATTAAATGTCCTACAACTTGAGCCAGCTCTTCTACCTGGGGCTTTAGGGGTGTCTTCCAGTCCTGCCTTAAACCTCATCCCTTTGTCAGCAACAAGGATCCTCAGAACTGAGAACATGTGTGAGATGACAGTAAACTCAGGATCTGTGAGAGAAGCCAGCCAGTCCTAGGATGAATATATCCCATAATGCTTGTCATCCTGCAACTCTGGGGCCCAGCCATATTTCACTTCTTAACACTCTTTGGCCTGGGACCAGCAATGCTGGCTGTGAGTCAGGTTGATTGCCTTTATAGCTCCCCAATAATGATGGAGGAGTGATGATTGGGGGAAACCAGGGCTTCTTTCCAGCCATCACATCTCTATCCACTGCCTTTTACTCTGTCTACCTCCATTCTAGGAAATTATGTTGTCTGCAGGGTTGTAGCAGGTGTAAGATCTTTGAACAATGAAACAATTGTTCAGCTGTGTATCTGAAAGAACTTGGAGAATCCTTGGCTCTGCTTTTACATCAAAATCTGCCTAAACTTCCTGGGAAGGAGAAAGGGGCATCTGATTTTAGGTTGCGAGCAAATAGGGAAACTGAGGCTGGAAGGTGAAGTAATTGTGGGTGAGGTGGAGATAAAAGGCTAGTGCTTATCTCTGACAGTCAGTCTTTGTGCATAAACTCATGCTCCCTTTCTCCACTTAAGAATTAGACAACAAAGAAGCAAGAGGGTATACTTAGTGTGACTGAATTCTCTGAAGAAGTTTTTCAGGGTTATCTTGTTAAGAAGTAGACATTTGTACACTATGAATAGGAACCTACAGCCACATTAGTAGGTAGAAACTTCTAAAAGAGAACTGAAGCAGAACATATCCTGTAGACTCTGAGAGCTGAGGGTAACAGAACTCCAAAGGTAAATGAGTTACTTGGGAAGCTCCGTGGAGCCAGTGATCGATCTGATTTGAAACATAATTTAGTTGTAAGCATTAGTCCTCTGACCTTCATGGTTGAACTTCACAGAATGAGATTCTGGAAGTGAACGGAATGAAATTTTACTCCATTTTATATCTAATCCTGGGAAAGCGGCTCTTTTTCTGTGTCCCAGTTTAACTGTCTTGAAATAGAATCACCCTGAATTCAAAGGAAGATTTTTGAGAGTGATAAGCTCACCCTAAGTATTTAAAGGGTGAAGATGGTTTTTAAGGTTCTGATAATATTGTCTGAAGTGTCCTGAAACTGACTTTGTCCATAGGATAAAGGTCTCTTCATTCTGTCTGGTCTTACTTACCCTTCCCACCCCCAACCATAATCCTCCCTGTTCGAGATCTGACCCTCAATTTATCACAGAGAACAAAGAAAGACCAAGAAGAAAAGGAAGAATAAAAATTAGGAGGCTTCCAGGTTGAATTTGCAATCATAATATGTATTTATAGGATGAATCAGATAATACATGTGAAAGTGCTTTGTAACATGTTAATGTGATAATTGAAGGGATTTTTGCCCCTCAGAAGACTAGAAACTATGTTCCATTCACTGGACCTCCAGTGCCCAGCTGAGTGTCTGGCATATAGGCCTTTAATGAAAAAACAAAGCAAATTTTTATTATTGGAAAAATTTAATTATGCGAAGGTGTAAAGGCTAGTTTAATGCACCTCCATGTACCTCGCTTCAAGCTGTTATCAATGTGTTACATAGCATTTAAGGAATGCTTTTGGAAGGAAGGGAATTTGGCAGTTTCTTAGACATAATTTACCCTATTCTCCTTTTCTTTACAAGATTATAATCAATATGAACAATAAAATCAGAAAATCACATTTCCTATACTTCTTATTAGGTTACTCACATTTGAGAAAAACAGAGGTGAGTGACATTCTTAGGGACGGTTTTCATTCTGGGTTAATAAAAGGATGTAAAACATCTTGATTTTATAAAGAGTAGAATCTCAAACTGATTATTTGCTACTCATGCTGATGATTGATAGTTTATCCAGCCTCAGAGTTTTCAAAAAATTTAGCATGGCTGATGGGTTTTGGAAGGTGACTGGAAACCATACTAATCCCCATGACTGACTTGAACAGCTATTTGGCTCTCTGCTTTGATTGCGATATGGATGGACTAGGGCTAAGGTCTCCATGTTTCTTAATATTTCCCTTTTATCTTTGACCCTTGTCCTGCAGGTTGGTCTTTTATCTCTAAGGACACAGATAATAGGCAGGCAAGTCAGATATATTTGCCTGAATAGTCTTCTGGTAGTTTTCAACCTTGTTTTCCAGGAAGACCAGGTTGGTGAAAAGCCCTCCACTGGTCCAGATTGGGTTGTGGTTGTAGCTATAAGGCAGTGAGTGTTTGGGTAAGTCATTTCCCTTCAGAATTTCGACTTTTGGGTAAAATAAGGCTTTTTGGTATAGTGATATAGTGGATAAAGTGCAGCCTTTAGAATGAAAGAGACCAGTAAAAAGGACCAGGGCTTGAATTTCATCTCCATATGTTTCTCATATTTGTCATCTGTAAAATGGGTTGTTTTAAAGCAAAAAAATTATATTTTAAAGCCCCTAGTGCAAGGGTGGCACATAACCAAGTGCTCGATGTGTAATAGTCACTCTCATGATCAAAATGAGGAAGTTGTAAAGAGAAAAGTAGGCGATGGTGATGGTTAGGTAATTCACTGAACAAGAAATATAGTCAATCTCAATTGTAATTGGGGAAATGCGACTTAAATGACATGTACCACTGTTTTTGCTTATCAAATTGGCAAAAGTAAAAATATACATAATATCCATGGTTAGTGGAATTTTTAAGCAAATAATCATTCTCTTACACTGTTCATAAAGGCTCTTCCAAGGTAGGTTAGTAATATCCATCAAATTTTAAACGTGGTAATTTTTAACTCAGCAATTTTGTTTTTTTTTAGAATGTTATACACAAATATATACAAGTATACATTTCTTACACTACTGTTTTTAAAAGAGTAAACTGGCACCAACCTAAATTTACTAATATAGACAGATTTCTATGGATTATGATGTGTAAATAGCATATTATGGTACATTGTGGTATGATCTCATTTATATTAAGAAAAATAATTATGTGAGCATGTGCATTTTACAATTCTGTGAAAAGAGGTCTGGGGGATATATCTCATAAGGTTTACTTTCAGGTAAGAGAGTAAGAATACAGGGTAAAGAGAGAATTTTGCTTTTTATTCTTTATTCTTCTAAATTTCTTAAATTTTCCTGATGTCTATATATTATTTTCGTGCAGCAGGTCTTCAAATGATGTCATTTTGTTCAATGTCATTTTATTATAACATCGATGAGAAGAAAACATTGATTCCCACCAGAGCCACTGTGTGGAGCTTGCATGTCTTCCCCTGTTTGTGAGGGTTTTCTCCCACATCCCAAAGATGGGCATGTGAGGTGAATTGGTGAGTTTATATTGTCCCAGTCTGAGTGAGTGAGTGTGTGCGTGTGTGTGTGTGTGTGTGTGTGTGTGTATGAATGAGCCCTGTAGTGAAAGGGTGTCCTATCTAGGACGAGTCCCATCTTGTACCCTGATCTGCCTGGATAGGCTCCAGCCCTACCAAAACCCCCGAAGTGGAAGAATAATTATCTTACTTGTTTTTTGTTAATCTGTGTATAGCTCACATTTATTTCAAAGACGAATATTAGAAGTGTATGGCCTCTTTATTTAGAAGTTTGGTGATGTTTTTGTGACCAGAACTATGTTGTAGGAATTTAACTCTTGTTTATATCAATTGATCTATGGTAAAATTGTTTTTTTTTTTAATACATCATTTTGCTTAAAGTTGGTTTCCAGGAACCTACTGAGGACATAAAGTGAGGGCTCACTGTATTTGAAAAAAAAGAAAAAAAGAAAAAATGGGTAGTAATGTGAATCAGACCATGTCTCAGCCCCTCCATGAGTACTTGTTTTGATCTGGCATCACAGTTGGGTATAGCCTAGCACTTCTGAGGTCTGGAAGGGTGGGAACAGCTTCTATGTAAGAAGCAAAACTTCCTCTTCATGGTTTGGATTTGGATTGTTGGACCAGTGAACCAAAGTGCAGTCCTGAAGATAGCAGGACTAATGGGAGTGAGGGAGAGGTGTTTCAGGAAATTTTGTTTGCCCAAGGTGTGCTGTTAAAAAAAGAAGGAAAAAAAAAAGTCCTGGGCTCCTTTGAAGAGTCAAAGCGATCCTGGAGTTGCAGTGTCTCAGAATCCAAGACTTCTGGGCTGACACAGAAGCTTCCAAGTTCATCTGTCTCTGCTTCCTCTCAGGTCAGCATGTCGGATTTTATCAGATATACCAGATTTCTAATAATGAAATTCCTTTTTAGGTCTCAGGGAGCTTTCTTGCCTTACAGGTGTCCACCAACTTCTCTGTGGTTTCACACACTTAGTTTTTACCACTGTGTATAATATTTGGGTGAGAAAAAAGAGAAAACCTTTTATTTAAAATGGGAATGGGCTGATTGAAGGGGGATCTTGTTTTCCTGCTCATGGGTAGTTTGCCCCAACTCTGAAAAGAGATTACACGGAGTTAAGCTTACCTGGATAATCTCCCTATCTCTGGGTCAACTGATTAGCAACCTTAATTCCCTTTGCCATGTAACAACCTAACATATTCACAGGTTCCGGGGAGTAGAATGTGGACATCTTTGGGATGTCATTATTCTGCCTACCACAGCCACCTCTGTGTACTCCTTTGCCACATGCTTTTTTCTGCCCACTATCTAAAAAACTATTGTTCTTTCTTTTCTTTTTTACAAATAGCTCACTCCGTATTTGTCAAGTCTGGGTTGTTTTCTGAGCAAATGAAAAGAATAAATATCCTTATTTTGATATACTGACAATGTTTGGATGCAAAATGACTATTAAATATATTCTCTGGACATTAAACTATGGGCATTTATCAATATTTCTAATCTGAACTTCAGGAGCAAATAAGATAATTCAGATACTACCACTTAAGCTCCCCACCATTTCCAACTTTTAAAGTTGAAAAATGAACACAAGTAAAAAGAAGGGCATAAACTATAAATGCACATTATGAAAAAGATTCTAAAGCAAATGCTTGTGTACCCACCACCCAGTTCATGAAATAGGATGTGACAACACCCCTTCCTCAAAGTTTCCCTTATGGTCCTTGTGTATCACTTATCTCCTGTCTCCACATCTTTGTCAAAACTTGGTACTATTAGACTTATTAATTTTAGCTATTCTAGTGGTTGTATGATGGTGATTGTATTTCATTTTACTTGGCTTTTCCCCTGGATAATAATATGGTTGAATATTATTCATACATTTATTGGCCATTTGTATTTCCCCTTATTTGCAGGATCTATAAAAAATGGGGTTTTCTTGGTGCAATTTCTTTGGATTGTCTTTTAAAAATTTTAAATAGATTTCTAGTACTTTTTTCAGGTTGGATAATTTGTAACTGACTTTTCCAGTTCTTTGCCTTAAATTTTCACTCTTTTTATGGTGTCAGATATAATGCAACTGAATTTATCAATCTTTTCCCTATGGTGAAAGAGTTTGTGCTTTGTTTAAGAATCATGAAGACATTCTTTTATATTACCTATTTTAAAAGCTTATATACTTTTTATTGTGTAATATTCACATAGAAAAATGCCCAAAACAAAGATATACACAGCTCAATAATAACTTAATACAAACACCCATGTAACTACCACTCAAATGAAGAAACATTCAGACAACCCACTCCTTCCCCTCCTCCCAAAGGTACTACTACCATGACTTCTTAATCACTTCATGACCTTTTTTAAAAACATATTTTCCACCTAAATATGTAACCCTAAATATGATGGTTTAGTTTGCTTTTGTGGGAGGACAATTATGTTTAGTTTTAATTAAAAATTCATAGGGAATTAAAAAATATTTTTTTGAATTATAAAATACATATAGAGAAATGTACAAATCATAAGACAGCCGGATGAATTGTCCTGAAGCGAATATACTCATGCAACTACCTCCTACGTTAAGATACAGAATATTCCCTCATGATCCTTCTTTCAATCACTAAGTATTTCCTTCCCCAAAAAGTCTTCTCTTCTTAACTGAAATCCTGACTTCTAAATCCAGGGTTTAGTTTTCCTTGCTTTTGAAATTTTTAAAATGGAATCATACACTATGTGTTTGTGTTTGGCTTCTTTCAGTTTAATTATTTTTATGTGGTTCATCATGTTGTTGCTTGTAGCTGTAGTTTGTTTATTTTCGTTGTTGTATAGTATTTTATGGTATAAATATACTAGAATTTATTATTCATTATTCTATCATTGATAGCTACTTAAGTTTACATTATGAAAAATGCGGATATGTATATTTTGTCTTTCAATGCCTATGTTCACACATTTTATTGGGTATGAGTAACACTGATGAAGTTTAGGGTATGTTTATATTAAAGTATTTTGAAAAAAATATATACTTTTAATCTTTTTAAAAAAATATTTAAACTTTCTGTGTTCTTTTAATTATGTCTGCAGTAAAGATTTAGCTACATTCAAAATATTCAGTTTGACATTTTTTGCTTTTCATTGAAGAATTAATATATTTACATTGATTGTAATTACTAATATATTTGGATTTATTTCTGCTAATTTTTTTACTATTTTTCCTGCTCCTAAAATTTCTTATCTATTTTTTTGGATTAAGTGCCTCTCATTCTATTTATCATCTGTAATAAACTGGAAGTTATATACAGTTTTATTTGTGATTACATAGAAATTGACATATTTAACTCAACAAATTATGACCTTCATATATTTAGCATCCCCTTAAAATATTTTAATACTCCATTCACCCTCTCCCCATATATGTAAAATTATTCAGTAATAGTTGAATTTAGACATTATTGCCATTAATTTAGACAGCCAATGTTCATTTAGATTTATAACATGTTCACAGTTTTCTTTGGTCACCAATACTTCTTGCATTTTGGAACTTCCTCCTGCAATTACTTTCCTTTTTCTACATGTACATCCTTTGGCATTACCTTTGATGAACATCTATTGGTAGTCATTTTTTTTAATTTAAATTTTATCTGATTCTTCAAATCTTATATTATCTGAAATGTTTTTATTTTGTCTTGTCTTTAAAATGTAGTTTAAATGGATATAGAATTTGAAGTTGATGGCAATTTTCTCTTAACATTTCGAAAATATATTCTGATGTCTTCTGACTTCCATTGTTGCTACTGAAAGGTCAGCCGTCAGCCAAATTGTCATTTCTTTGAAGATTAATCTGTCTTTCTTGCTGCCTGATTTTAGAATTTCTTCTCTGATGTTCTGAATTTTCACAATGAGGCAACTAAGTGTGGATTTCATTTGAATTAAAAAAAAATATTTTGGGGGGGGGCAAGGCAACTCTTGGTTGACCTCACAGATTGCAAGGACCTCGTCAGCTTACAATCCTTTATTTATTTATTTATTTATTTATTTATTTATTTATTTATTTATTTATTTTTTACGCCTACAGCACCTGGTCTTCCTGATTGGTCTCCCATCCAACTACGAATCAGGCCCAACCTTGCTTAGCTTCTGAGATCAGACGAGATTAGGTGTGTTCAGGATAGCATGGCAATAGACTTTTATTTTTCAACATGGCAATTTTTGGTATTCCAGAATTTGGGTTATTTAATCAGTTCTGGAAGATGTTTAGCCATTATTTCTTTGAATGTTGCCTTTCCTCCATTCTATCTCCTTCTTGAATCGTTTTTAGACATTTGTTGAAACTTCTTACCCCACTGTCAATGCAATTCAACTTCTCTTTCATATTTTGCTTTTCTTTTTCTCTGCGTGTTATATTGTGCAAATTCTTCGGATGATCTTTCAGTTAACTAGCTGTTATATCTGATGGTTAACCTGTCTTTTGAGTTTCTAATTTCAAGTATCATATTTTTTATTTCTGTAAGTTCATTTGGCTCTTTTTCAAATCTGCCTGGTCAATTTTGCTAATCTCTTATCCCCTCATTATCTTTATTTCCTATAGTTCCTTTAAAAAATATTATACATACTGAAGAAAACAACTGTTTCTCCTAACTTACACCGCTTCTGACACCAAATGTGTGGGTTTTGCACACCCCAAATTCTTCAATTCTCTGTGAACGCCAATGGAGTTTCCTGCAATTTAATTTAATTCTGACCCTAGCCACCTGGAGTTAGCACAGACCCAAAGGTTAAAGGCTTGGTTCCACAAGACTGCCTCCCACTTCAGATACCAATCACAAGTAGTGGGTCTATGGGTTACCCACACCTCTGACCCTCTTCTCAGGTTAAATAATTTGCTATAATGGCTCACAGAACCCAGGGAAACACTTTACTTTCTATTATTGGTTTATTATAAAGAATATTGTAAGGGATACAAATGAACAATCAGATGAAGAGGTATGTAGGTTGAAATCTAGAGAAGTCCTGAGCTCAAGAGCTTCTGTCTCTGAGGCATTTGGGGTGTACCATTATCCTGGCTCATGGGCCTATTCACCACCCCAGAAGCTCATCAAATCTTATTCAAGAGTTTTTATATAGCTTAATCTCCACTCCCCTCCTTTCACTGGAATTCATGGGTGGAGCTGAAAGTTCCAACCTTCTAATCATTTGGACTTTCTGGCATCAGCCCTTTCCCGAGGCTATCTAGAGACAATACCTTAGTCACCTCATTAGTGTAAACTTAGGTGTGAT
The DNA here is from genome assembly GCA_003508835.1 of Eonycteris spelaea. NCBI lineage: Eukaryota > Metazoa > Chordata > Mammalia > Chiroptera > Pteropodidae > Eonycteris > Eonycteris spelaea. Next base: position 9,285,245 of record PUFA01000039.1, read on the forward strand.
AGCAAGGGACCTATTATGAATAGAAAAATATACTCCTTTCACCCCTATCACTCAGTAAATCACAAGGGTTTTAGGAGCTCTGTACCAGGAACTTGGGACAAAGACAAAATACATATTTCTTATTATATCACAGTATCATACATATACCTTCTTTATATTCTGAAATAGAACCTGAAATATCTGAAATAGAATATTTGCAGTCATTGTAGGAATTATTATGAAATTCATCATTTTCTTGTGTTTTTGGTAATAATTTATTATGAAGCCACACTTTTTGGAAATATACCTGTAGGATTTCCAGAGAGGATTTACTTTTGCTTATATGGGATGCCTGGGGGCACTAAAGTGATCACTTTTATAGTTTTCAGCTCAGGGTTTTTCTATGTCACATAGTGTGAAATTCCGGGTCCTCACAATATGTTTGCAAACTTGTTTATGAATTCTCAGAACTGTTTTCTTTTTTTCTATTCCAGCCACAGTTAACGTGAAGACAGTCAGATAGCCTTACCTTTCCCCCCTGTAGGTTTTTCCCTTGTTCTCACACTGAAGATATAAACCTCTCGAGTCTTAGTTTTGGGAGGTTGACAATGTGATATGGGCAAGATGCTAGGGGCCTAGAGAATAGGGATGCCCTGTTTAACCTAGATAAGGTCACAGAGACTGTCCAGATAAAGTGACATCACACTTACGCTGAACTTAGGCTCACTGAATAATAAGCAAGAGTCTGCCATGCGACAGCATAATTATACTGTGTTCACCACCAGGAAGGAATCACGCCTAGTGTGTTCACGGCTGTGTCTCTAACACAGAACCTGGCACATACTAGGAACCCAATAAACATTTTTTAAATGTATGAATAAGAAGTATCAAAGTATTCCAGGTGGAGGAAAACAATTATAAAGCAAACAAGAAGAAACAAATAGTAAAATCTTATTAAATAACAAATTTGGTTTAAACTAAGGGCCGTTTTCTTTTCAATGACTGTTTTTATGGTACTTGTTTTTTGTAAGAAACTTATTTAGGATACAGATAGTGCCATGCTTTAATAGGGATAATAAATCACATCCATAATAACTATGCCAGTTCTCCCCTGTGTACACAGTTTGGTTTCTATTTCACTATGAAAGCCTAAAATAAGGGTGTGAGCCTTCGTGCTTCAGAGCATCTCTGCTGATGAGGATTGGGAAAACACTAAATGCTTCTGCAAATCATCACACCCTGACCTTTAGTGGAAAGAGCAGTCAAGTGTAAATGTTTGGCAAAAATACGGTTGCACATAGTTAAATTGCAATCTACAAATATTTGGGTTGTCAGTTTGTCACAGAAGATGTGGTCCCAGTGGAAGGAGTTTGAGAAGGAACCTGACTAGTCATATAGCAGGAAGGCCCAAAAGTCTAAGGCCTCTAAGGAAGAGGTAGGGCATGCCGAATGGTGAGACGCTCTTACCTGGATTTCTGGATAAAGGGGCAGTGGAAAGCCCATGATTTTCTGATGGTCATAATCTCATTGAATCCCTGTGCACTTTTTTCTTCCCCTTACATAGATACAGGGAGAGGGAAGAGGAGGAAGGGATAACTATTCTTTTTCTTTTAAAAAAACAATAAGTTCCAATTGTGGAAAAAATATCTAGTTGATTATGGAAATTTAATCAAGAAGCCAAAACAACTTAGTCTTATAGCTGATGATTTATGATTGGCTTGTGTTATTGTCATACACTGAATTTCAAATTATCAAGCCAAAAAATGTGGACTTGGCAAAGATGACAGTTACTGTTAATTGTTCCAGCTCTCTAAACTGGATGACATCAGTGGCTGCATCAGTGAATATAGAAGCTGAAATTAACATTATGTTAACTTTGGTTCTATTCCAAAAAATAAGCATTCCAGAGATATGTATGATGAAGCTTTTCCAGGGCAGAGATCATGATATATACCCTAGCACAGTGCCTGGCCCATAATAGTTGCTCAAGAAACATGTGTTGAATAAATAAATGGCATAAAGGTTACTTTGGTTGCTGAGATCAGAACAGTATTTGCTATTATTTTGGATGTTGGCGTGGGATTTGTACACCCTGTAACAGTTTCTTCTCTTTGCAGCTAGTAATATTTTTTTTTGTTCATGAAGAACATGCATTCTTGCACACTGGCACAGTGATCCTGGGTAGAGTGGCACAGACAGATTTCCATTGCATTCCTCAGAAGAGCCAGCAATACCACTCTCTAATGGTGAGTTGCTTCTTTATCAGAAGATTTTGATTTTGTTGGGATTTTAGTCCTTTTTTTTTCCTGATGAAGATGAGTACTTCAAGAAAGAGAAATTGCTAAGTTTGATTGAATTTGGTAGCATTTTGCTGCTCAGTGGGAGTCAGTCGTTACATCTCCCTGTGCAGTTTTTCCTGCACATAAAAAAATGCATATATTTTCCTATCTCTATTACATTTATATCTTATTCTGTAAGTGGGCAGTGTAAATATGCTTCTAACTAGGGAGGAGGTATGCTTGTATTTATTGTAATTCACGAGATTCAGAAAGTCTTAAAAATGGCACCAAGGGCTTAGGGGTTCTTGGTAGTTCTTGGTTTTCATTTAAAAATAAATGGACAAGGGAGGTAGATAGGGTAAAAGGAGTCAAATATGTGGTGACAGAAAGAAATCTAACTATTGGTGGTGAACACACAATGCAATATATATATGCCTTACTGTTGAATTGTACACCTGAAACTTACTGAGTTTCATTAACCAATGTCATCATTGAAAAATAAAATAAAAATTAATTTTAAAAAATTTAGAAAGTAAAATAAATGGACAAGTATTTAGGAACTTCTGCCAAGAAAGGGGCAGGGGGCCTCATCAAAAGCAATAAAAACCCAGATATGATGGGAAAACATTTCCAGAGCCTTCTTTAAGCCTCTGAAAGAGTGTAGGAGGAGTGAAAAAACTTGTAGTATATGGCGTATAAAACACTTTTATGCATACCAATTCATTTCAGTATTATTTTTCCAATGGGGACTCTAAGGTGCATTTAGATTAAACCTTGACCAGAGTCACATGGCTGAAACTCAAATGTAGGTTCTTGTTACAAGCTTTTGTTATTTTTACAAGTTCAATATTCTTGTTCTAAGTCTGACAATTCATTAAGTATTGAATGTTTGTTGTGTCTCTTTTACTTTTTAAGTGGTGATAGAAGTGGTGGGGATGCGATATGTCTTTTTGGCCCTTACTGGCTACTGTGGCTTGTGTCTTATGAACATAGTATTAAAAAAGATAATAGCAGCCTTGACTGAACAAAAGTTAATCTGTATGCTACTACTCAAAATAGTCTTCATCAGAGATGAGATCAGTAAAGGTGAAGAGGGCACATGAATAATGAAAGTTTCCTTATTGATGGTATAAGAGATGGGTTCAACATTCTGCTACTTCTGGAAAAACTGACTTCAATCAAACTTATCTATGGTGGGGAGCTGGGGGGAAGAAATCCATTTGCAGCCTCTTTAAATAATAAGGACATTAGTTTTAAAGTGGCTACAGAGACAGAACTACTCTCTGACTTCGTCTCATCCCAGTGACACTGGTGACCTTGGAGGAGGCAGGCATGCTGTAATCCTCCCTGACATCTAGGACATGGTTTGAGTTTCAGCAAATATATATTCTTTTTATGGTGATTTGACTCATGACATTAATTCTGAGAGGCATAAAGCCTCTGCTTGATAAGTTGGGTAAAATGTTTGTTTTCCTGGGCTATAAAAGTCATCTTGCAAAGAAATAACATTAAAAATCTCAGTAATAATTTTTCTGGCAGGCCTCACCTCCAGAGGAAGTCTTAGAATCTTACCAGTCACTTTTCGTCCTGGCCAAACAGCTAGAGCTATTCTCATTGTAACTGCCAAGTGTAGAAATTCCACTTTGTTACAAGATATTAAATTGGAAGTTACATTTTCAGCTAGATAATTCCTTGTTGTGGGGAAGGCTGTCCTGTGCATTGTAGGATGTTTAGCAGCATCCTTGACCCTCTACCCATGAGATGCTAATAGTACCTCCCCTGTTTTGGCAACCAAAAATGCTTCCAGACATAACCAAAAAAACAAAACAAAACAAAACAAAACAACACACACACACACACATCCCCAGTTGAGAACTATTTTAACCTGAGCACCAAGATATTACCAAAAAAACCTAACAATTCTACTCCCACCTTCCCCAAAACCCTCACTAAAGTAATTTCTGAACTGGAGTCTCACTAGGAATGAGAAGATTTAGACAAAATTAGGTAGATAACTAAATTCTCATAGCAAGTTATAAAAGGTCAAGTGAGAATTATTGAGTATCTCTTTGAAGACTGTTGCCGATATGCTGTGATCCTTACTTCAGATGTCTGCCTACCTCAAGCTGAGTGATGAGAGGGACCTAAAATGGAACTATTTGGAGTACTCTTGCAGTGAGACCTGTGTGTGACCCTGCCAGGAAAGTAAGAGGAGAGGAATAGAGAAGGGCTGGCAGCTCTTCTGGCAGCAGAGCAGCAGAATGCCGAAGCTGCTCTGGGATTGGCCTACACTCCCAAGTTAGTTTGGGCAAGATGTGCATGAGAGTTTCATGTTGGACCAGGTGTGGACCATACAGAGCCACCACTAGCCTAAAAGTATCATCAGAAAAACATTCTCCTTCATCCAGAAACTTTACTTCCATCCATTAGAAAAGTCACACTAATTTAGTTTGGACAAAACACTTTACTGCCACCTCCTGGAAAACTGTCAAAATAAATATACGAATCTTTACCTAATGATGTGAATGGCACTCCCGGGGCACAGTGTACAGCCTTGCAGAATGAATGGCAGCTATCTTAGGTCCTATCTGACAGGGCCCTTATAGAGAAAAACAGGTTTCAAGAAGTTGGAGGTGGGCCACCACATTCTTAGGGGCTGAAAGAGAAGGTAAAGAATTGCCAAAATAGAGTGCTTTTGCTTAAATCAAGGCCACTATGTGTGGGAAACCACTACAGAATGGGGATGGTAGGTTTTTGAAATAACCATAAAGTATCCATCAGAAAAAAAAAGGCAATTTTAAACATCTACCAGATCCCAGAGTGTTAAACCTTCACATGGAAGTAAAAGTTAAAAACTTTCCTTTTCCCCTCCCTGCCTTTGGCTCTGTTTGGTAAGCTGAGAACTAGAAAGACCAGGCATGATGCCTCTTCATGGCAAGCAGCTGGAAGAGAAGGAAAAGTTTCACTCTTTGTGACTCAATGACCATAGGACTTTGTTCTAAGAGGGACCACAGAACTTATGGAACCTGCCTGAATCAGGTGCACGACAGATCTACTCCCATTCCGCAGGTTTAAAGGGATGGCAAAAGATAAAACTAAAGTTTGTATTGTTTTTTAAATTTTATCTCTGAATCCTCTACGTTGAGCATAAGAGTTACTTACTATAAAGTAGGATTTGGAAAAAATATTTTCCAAAGATATGTTCTTGAGTTTTATAGAGGAAAATGGTCATTAAATCAATTCATTTGTTTTTTAAGAGCTGATACTTTGGGAGCATGGCATATAAATGTAAAGGAGTCTCTGTGCTCTGGGTACTTACAGACTTGTGTTTCATACTCAGAGTAATGTACCTATTACAGTCAGTTATGTCACCACAGGCCTATGTTGCATAGGTGGGGCGGGTTCAAGATTTTTACTTCCATGGTTTACCCTCTTATAATTTTTACTAGCTTATGATGAAGCTTTAGAAACAATCATTTCTCCAGTTTTTCAAGCACGGAATAACAGGTAAAGTTTCCATTTAAAATGTTTAAAGAGAGATGCAAGGCTGACTGAATAGGCTGCATCTTGACAGGGCTTTTATGAAATCAGGGTCCTATTGGAGCTTAGTTTGGCATATTTAGAAATTTACGTTTCACCTCATTCAAATTTAATCAGACTAAGAAATTAATTTGGATAAAACAACTCTATAATTCAACCCAATGAAGAGCCTGATTTATAAACCATGATGCAAATTTGAGAAAAACTGTATAGCTAGTGTAACTAGTACCAGTCACGTGCCTCAGACAATTGTATTTTACTAGGTGTGATTTACTCTAGACCCCCTTAAACGATGGAAAGCCTACTTATGAATATAGAATCATGGCATGGGCCTTTATATGTTCATAAAAGATATCCAGAATTTAAGTTTGCTAGGATATAAACTCAATATTAGAGCAGGGATTTTATTTGCTGATGTATCCCAAGAGATGAGAACATAGTAAGCATTCAATAGTTATTTGTTGACTGAGTGACTTAATCTAAATTAAGTTTTTTAATTCTTCTGATAATGGGTATTGGTCCTGGTCATTAGAATCAATAGTCTCTCCTGGACAGAGTGGGAACCCACCATACATTCTTATCAGATTGTGCTGGTTCTAGATTCTTTATGGACCCACCCTTCTTTTATGACAGCATCAACTGGGCATGTGACACTTAGGTTACAGAGTATTTATTTTAGTCTGATGAAATTTGGGAGCCACCCTGGCCTCTGTAACATTTACAGACCATCTCATAGGGTGACTTTTTTTTTTCTTAATCATGTCCCAAGTTCCATGAGGGTTCTTGTTTTACATTTTCCGTGTTACTGACTTCCAGCTCAGGCAGGTAGGGGACAACTGAATCGTGGTGGTTTATATTTTCAGACACCCACAGTTCTTTGCGCAGGTGTGGATCTAACCGCTGTCAGGGAGTCCAAAGGCAGCACACTGCATTTTACTCAATGTATGATCTCAATGCCTTTAACAGACTAAATTACAGTAGAGATTGGCTGAATAGTCATACCTTTGTGAGCATGTGGGAGCTGCAGGGTCAGTCTGGGTGGTTATGCAAGCACAGACTCCCGAGTTCAGAGAGCTCCTCGTTCTATTTGCCTCCTTTCAGCTCTGCCTTTTAAACTCTGGTTTAACATAGGAAGCTCCCTGTGAGCATGTTACCTATCGACTTTCATATTCCCAGACGCGCTCGGCACCAGAAGCATCTGTGTTTTCTCTGGAGTCTAGGTCACGTCCTTAGGTGAAGAAGGTAAGGTAGGGAGAGGGCAGGGTCCCGGATCTAATCCCCATCGCTGGGAATGGGCACGTGAGTTACCGCCTCGGTCTGCCGGGAGATTTTCTGTTAAGGTCTCGGTGCTTCTCACCTGGATACTGGCACCCCTGTTATTCTGGCCTCTGCAAGGGGGCACGGCCCCCTCCGTAGAGAGCAAGAGCGACTTCGGTTTTCCGGATTTGTCCTTGATAGCTTCTACATCTCCTCCCATTTCCTCTCCCTTCTCTCCAACCCTCCCAGACTGAGGACCCCCAGACACCTCCCACAGCCCGTGCCGGGTTTTTCGCACCCTAACTCAGGGTCCAAATTTGGGAGAAGCACGGCGTTTCTAAATCCCATCCATACAGGCCAGGGGATGTGGGTAGCCCCGCCCTCGCGGCGCGCTTGCCCCGCCCCTCCCCGCCCACACACGTCACGTCCGGCTCGGCCCCCTGCCCGCCCTCGCCCTCGGCCCTCCGCCCTCCGCTCTCCTCCCGCTCGCCGTTAGGGAGGCTCTGCGCCTCAGCCGCTGTCTCCGTCGCCGCTCCCGCCCCCTCTTCCGTGTCTCCGCCGCCGCCACCGCCGGGGGCATCCGGGGGTCGCTTATCGGGCTGGCCCCGCGCCTCAGCAGTTGCTTTAGCCTCCCGCCAGCGGTTGCCTCAGGAAGAGGCTCGCCGGCCGCGGAGCCGCTCGGGGCCTCAGTTCTCGCCCTCTTTTCGTCGCCGCGGGTCCTGGAGAAGCGGCCGCGGCCGAGGAACGGGGCGTCGCGGTTCCAACGGTAGGAGAACGGGCGGGTACCCGTATCTGCGCATGCGCGGATCTCCAGTCGCCGTGGCCCTCCCCCTCGGCCGCCCCCCACCGCGGTGTCCACCGCGCCGGGCTCAGCCGCGTTGAACGTCGGGGTGCTGGGGATCCTGGACAGTGCCCCGCAGGTGGGGCGTTTTGTAGAGATAGCCCCTTTTTCCCTCAAGCGAGAGGAAGTGAAGCCGTGCCCCTAGCTGTGGGGGGGTGTGGCAGTCTTCGATTTTTCAGCCTCTGCAGTGCGCGTGAGCGGGTGTGCCTTCTCACCTCCTAGCGCCCCCAAAGTAAGAAGGCACAGAGCAACCCACGCTGTTTGCAAGCCTCCCTGCACCTCGGACCTGAGCCATTTCCCTGCCCACTTCCTTCGTGTTGGGCAGTGAAGTCGATGCAGAAAAAAAGGATTGTGGTTTATTCTGGGCTCAACTGCGCCCCTTTTTAAGATCACGTGAGACGAGTGGTTGCTGACTTCCTTAAATCGCTCAGAGAGTATAGCCAAAATTGGGCTGATGTTGTTCTGGGGACTTGTCTAGAATGCACTCTGCATAGGTCAGGCCAGAGAGGGCACAGCATTGAGTTTCAGATGGGGAGCCTCATTTCCGAGATAAGGTTATAGGAAATTGAATCTGTTGGCAAACTGCCCAGTGGGAAATTGGTAAACTTTTGTTTGTATAAAATAAAGAACTTGAGTTTTAGAAAGGCAGTTGCAGAATTTCATTCGATTCCCTTTTATGCCGTCTAATCAATGAATAAAGTACCTAGTGTTGGACATTTACCTTACTTTCAAGTTGCTGATAATCTAGAAATAATAACCGGAACCACAGTATTGCCGACTGTGTACATTAAATAACTGGAATGCACTTACTTTTAAACACAGGCTTTAAAGGATATTTTTGAATTACCGACTTTCTAGGTTAATGTTAGTCTGTGTCATCAACTTTACTTTTTGTAACCTTGGAATACTTGGCTTGGCTTTCTTGCAGATACTATGCATTTAGTTAGTACTCGTTGAATGGAATTTAATGAACTGGTCATTATTTGTGTATCCATCAGGAGCCCCTTCTTTATCTATGATTCTTTTAAAATTAGGGCACTATTTTCTCCAATTTGTGTTACCAATTAGGGATCTGTGACACAGCTTAAATCTTTGAAAAGATGTAAAAAGGCATGTCACAGTGTCAAAAAATTTTTCATTGGGTGAAGTAAATGTTTCAGTGTTTTTTTGTTTGTTTGTTTCAGAATGCCATTGTTTTAGGACGGAGAAAATGGCTGAAATGAATGCATTGCAACTTGTCAGTTTTTCTCCACCAGTAAAAGGACAAATACTTTTATCATTTATGAATACTTTCAGTCTGTGTATGGCTTCCTCCTTTGTGTTGTACACTATAATATTGAAATTATAAATTTGCTGTAGCTATACTTTGAAAAAAATTGTTAATATACATAACAAAATTTATAATTTTAACCATTTTTAAGTGTGCAGTTCAGTGGCATTAAGTACATTCACATTGTTGTGCAGTCATTATCACTGTCTATTTCCAAAACTTTTTCATTATCCCAAACAGAATTTCTTCAGACAATAATTCCACGTTTTTCCCCTTTGCCCTCCTCCCCTCCTCCCAGTCCCTGATAACTTCTATTCTGCTTTCTCTATAATTTGCCCATTCTGGGTACCTCATGTAAGTAGAATCATATAACATTTGTCTTTTTATGTCTGGCTTACTTCATTTAGCTTGTTTTCAAGGTTCATCCATGTTGTAGTGTGTATCAAAATTTTTTTAAGGCTGAATAATATATTCCATTGTGTTTATGCATTTTGTTTATGCGTTCATCTGTTGATGGGTGTTTGAATTGTTACCACCTTTTGGCTTTTGTGAAGCCCAAAGTAACGCTTCACATAGTAATGCTGCTATGAACACTGGTGTACAAGTGTCTGAGTCTCTGCTTTTGATTGATTCTTTTGGTTTTATGTGTAGGAATGGATTTGGGGTATGTACCTAGGAGTACAGTTCACCCTCGAACAACATGTGTTTGAAGCGCAAGCCCACTATACACTGATTTTTTTCAATAAATAATGTATTTTCTCTTCCTTATGATTTTCTTAGTAACATTTTCTATCCTTATTTTATTGTAAGAATACTGTATATAACACATGTAACATGTAAAATATGTTTAATCAACTTTATGTTATTGATAAGGCTTTTGGTTAACAGTCGACTATTAGTAACGTTTTTGGGAGTCAAAAGTTATATGTGGATTTTCAACCGCTCAGGTGTCTGCGCTTCTAGCTTTGAGTAGTTCAAGGGTCAACTTTATATACCTTGGCTTTATACTGAATCATATGGTAATTGTGTTTAACTTTTTGAGGAACATCCAAACTGTTTTCCAGGCCTGCTGCATCTTTTACGTTCCCGTTCAGCAGTGCACAAGGATTCTGATTTCTCTACTTTATCTCCTCCTCTCCAACCATTGTTACTAGCCCTTTTTTTGGTTGATTGGTTTTGGTTTGATAATAGCCATGCTAATGGGACCAACTGGTATCATTGTGATTTTGATTTGCACATCCTTTAGAGATAGTGATGTTGAACATCTTTTCATTTCTATCTTCCTTGGAAAAATTGTCTCTTCAAGCCCTTTGCTCATTTTTAAATTAGTTTGGTTTCTTCTTTGTTGAGTTACTTTTTTAAAAAAAGTATTTAAAAATAACTTTCTGAAGTTATTTTGTATGTGATTAAATCTCTTATTAAATCTGAAAACCTGGTTCTTTCCTCCCCCCTCTTTAACTCCTCCCCACCCCTCACTTCTACCCCTGACCTATAGACGTTGCTGTTTCCCCTTAAGAAGTACATCTCTGAAGGCGGGGTGTCTCCTCCCGCATGCTTGGGGCGAGCACCCCTGGGGCCTGGCACACCCGGGTGTGGTCCGTGGCTCCACCTGGGGTGCAAACCCAGGACTTTCTGCATGTAAAGCAGACGTGCTAACCACTACACTATGGAGCCACCCCCACTTCTGGTTCTGAAAATGAGTGAAATATCTGTACTGAAATCTTAGAAAATTTGTGTTTTATAGATGGATAAACAGCAAAGAGATTGATTTTATATTTGAAAGAGGTTTCCAGTTATTTAGTAAGACATTAAATTTAGATCTCATCTAGATATATATCAGTACTAAGGACTTATTTACATCACTTCACTATTACAAAGGTGTACCCATTAAATGACCCTTTCCTCTGCAATGAGTAAGATTACTGTTCCTGAACTTTTCTTTGTTTATAAAGTGTTTTGTTAATATGGCTAGGAGCAGAGGAGTGGGTTACTTGATGAACTTGACCTGAGTCAATGTTCCGCAAGTGAGGCGTAGGCTAATATGTGAGTAGGTTCACTTTAAGGACTTATGAAGACCTGACTTTGACTGGAAATGAAAATAATGAAGGCTGTTTGGAATGGAATGTAGTAAAGGCAGTTTTAATGCACCAGCTCATAATCACATAGTACACTAAATAGATATTAGTAGTAATGGATTTCAAGGGTAACTTATTATCAAATGATTTATGCAGATATCATATTTATTTATATCCTTCTAAACGTCAGAAATAAATCAAGAAGCAAAACCCAAGCAGTCACGTGGCGATGCTTACATAACTCTGTAAATTTACATCATTGAATTGTGCACTTGAAATGAGTGAATTTTATGGTATGCAAATTAATAAAGCCTTTTTTTAAAAATAAAAACAAAAACAGTTACCCACTACTGGAATTCAAGGAGCTTGTTATTATATTTTCTTGGGAGCAACAGACATAAAACACAGAAAGGAATATGTAATAAAACTTGTGATGGATGTTTTGGAGCCAAGAAATGATATGCCCTGAGAAGAATTAACAGGGGAGATCATTAGATTGAGTGGGTTAGAGATAGCCCATAGCCCCTTTAAGAATGGGATTTGAGTGAGAGTGGAGGATGAGTAGGAGAAAGTAGGGGAGAGTGTTTTAGGTAGATGAATCAGCATGTATAAAGTCTTAGGTTTAGGAAAATGCAGTGGGTTGACAATATAATTTAATGAAATTTACTGGATTTCTATTAGAAAAGGAAATAACTCACATCTTTTCTGTCAGGTTATTACCTAGCTCTAGCGTGTATATTTTTTCCTTGTGTATATGATGAATAATAATTCTTACCTCTTTATTTTTAAACAATTTTCAGAGAGACATCTGTCATGTTTCTATTATTGCCTTTTTCAGGAATAGAAAAATTGGCAAAAATTGAGTTATTTTCTTACTCTTAAAATATTTATTTTTGCTTTAGTGTATCAAGCTGCTGTTTCAGACAGTTGAAAAGTAAAAACCAAACCAAAAACTACTTGTTCAATGACATAGTAGGTGCTTAATATTTTGGGGGGAGGGCATGGAGAGGTGCTTTGCGGTCCTAATTTGGAACAAATACCAGTCACAGTGGATTACAAATTTGGAGAGGCAAAGGAGCTGAAATTTAGGATCACATGAGAGAATTTTTATAGGGGAAGCAGACCATTTAGGGTTGGTTATAGAATCACTTGAAACTAATAATTTCAAGATAAATTTTTTTTTTAAGGAGTAGTCTAGTGTTTGAATAATGATTTTTGCCTAGTAACTACAACATACTTAAGTATTTTATGAATTACCTTCCATGTGGCTTCATGCATTTCAGTGAAATTTTAAACAAAATTTTCAGTGATGATTGTAGTCGTTGCCTGGAAGAACATGTACCTAAATGACAGCAGAGTTAGAGTTCTAGTCACTAGATCAGTGACTTTGAACCAGTTTCTTCAGTTCTCTGAGATTTTTTTTTGTTTCTCTTCTGAGAAAGGGAATTATCTGCCCTGCTTATCTCACAGGGGAGGTTGTAAGGACTCAGTTGGGTAATGAGCTGAAAAGTACACCAGAAATGATCACATCAGTTCAGATACTGGAGTTCTGCTGTTGTTTAATGTTCATAACTGGAAAAACAAAGATGAAGCGAATTTTTTTGCTCTCAAAGTTCAGACTAGTGGAGAAGACATATAAAAAAAATAAGTATAGTCAGTGCTTTTTTGTTGTTCATGTTCTAGCTGCCCACCCCCTTTTTTTCCAAAGCAGTTTTTATACCAATCTGTGCAAAAAAGAAATGTTCTGACTTCAAGAGATCCATTTGGCTAGAGCAAGTTGTAGAATTACCCTTAATACCCCTTACAGAAAAAAATGAAGTGTGTTGTAGATTTGTATTAATGAGCAACAAGAACTGATAAGCTAGTCTTCTTAAGACCTTACTCATTAGTCGAAGGTAGGCCCTGAGTGTGCATGCTTTCAATGGAGAAGAGATTACTAGAATAGAGGAGTCTTGAAGAGTCAAATTGAGATTATATGCACACGCATAACTAACTAGAAGATATTCACCATTATGCATATATGCTTTCTCATATTTTGTTACCTTCTAAATCATAGTTCCTTTTTTAAAGGCTCAATCATTGTGCTAATATTTAGTGGGAAGATCTAATATAGCATATATTCACTTTGACTTAATAGAAATCATACTAAATTAGTGGACCAGTTACATCAAAGTAAATATGGGGAAAAGGGAACCTTTTGGGAGTCATCTTACTCTAGTACTTTACAGGCTTACCCTTCAATCAGGAGACAAGCATTTAAAGTGTCACCTTTCTTCATACTTTCATAAGTAGGATCAAACACACCTCTACCACTCTTTGCTGGTTTTTTTAAAAAAATTTTTATATACTGATATACCTGACTGATGATATATCTCAAAAGGTTATCCTTTGAGGAAATTTCTTTATCTAATCTTGGAGACTAACTCCAAGTACCTCATGATCTCCTTCGATTTTTGAATCACAATTGTGGCTGGTTTCTAAGTCAATGTGAGAGTAACTCCTTTGCCCTTTTATTATGGTTCATTTTAATGTTCTGGTTTCTTAAGACTTAAGTAACTTTCATTAGAAAGTTTCACAGGTCCAGTGACACATTCAGGCATCACCATTTATAAATTTTGAAGTTTAGCTGAGTGACTGGAGGCTCACAGTACATGTAAAATGGGGAATAGTGCCTGCTTCACAGCATTATTCTGTGTATGAGGAATAACTTGTAAAATGCTTGTAGGTATTCCATAAATGATAGTTGCTTTCCTTTTATGATTTGATAGTCTTTGGTTAATGCTGGAAGTAGATATGGCAGCTTATAATCACTTAAGCAGATGCCCCATCTTGTTAATTTTCGAACAGCCAGTATCATTTCCTTCTCATTTATGTCTTTATTCATCATATATTTAAGAATTAAATTATGTGTTAGGCATTGTGTGAGACTTTTGGTGATACAAAGATGAAATGACAGGGTTTTGCCTTCAGGGATTCTCTTTATTGATGGACAGACATACTTTTAAGTTGTATGGAATAATTGCTGAAAAGGTAAGAGGTACATTAGGAGCAAAGGAGAACTCTGCCTCTGGAATTCAGGGTATGTTTAACAGAGGAAGTTGGAGTTAAGACTTGAAGATCACTAGAAGTTTGGTGAACAAGATGAGGTTGGTCGTGGTGTTGAATTAGGGCTCCAGGCACAGAAAACAGGCCTAAGAGGAGTGGACTGTGAACTTCAGGTAGTTAAGTATTGCTGGAGAGTAGAGTGATGTGGAGGAGTGGGTGGCAGGAAAGGAGATTTTACTGGTAGCTGAAGTACTTGTAGGCTATGCAGTGGAGTTTAGAGTTTATCCTGTATGTCAGAGATTCTTAAAACTGTGTGCATTATAATCACATGAAGAGGTTATTAAACATACAGAGGCCTAGTCCAGGCTCTCATGGATGCTTAATTGGGGTTGTGGCTTTGCATTCTGTATACTGAACAAACCCTTTCTATCCCCAGATGAAGTTGGATTACCAGTGCTCTGGGTCACTGGTCTCAAAAGTGAGATGCTGGCACTTTGGATGGGCAGATGACCTATTAAATAGTGTGTGTGTGTGTGTGTGTGTGTGTGTGCGCGCGCGCGCGCGTAGTATTAAAATTTGTTTCTAGTTTTAATCATAAAATGTTATTTTTATGCATTTATTATGTGCATAATATACTATGCACATAATATTTTTCACTACTAAGTATATTTTTCATTACTCTACTTTAAAAATATACATACATATATGAGAGCTGTGCTCATAATTTTTTCCTGCTTAAAAAATTTGGAGTCCAAAGCTCTATCTAGGCAGGAAAAAACAATTGAGGAATTTTGTTTGGGGAAATTCAGGTTAGGTTTTATTATAGAGATCTGTGAGGAAAATAGATGAGAGGGCTCAGTCATGGGGGATTCTCCCGCCCCCAAATTTCATTACTTTGTCTTGATTTGAATAGCTTGAAATCCTGGTTGAAGGTATAAAATAATTGACTGTGGCCATTAAACCCTTTTGAGAGTTTGTGAAAAGGAATGATGAGCTGTCTCTCGAGGTGAAATGTTTTATATTTAGTGAGTTCCAGTCTTCTACTACAATTTTATAAGTGTAGTACCACAAAATATGCTTGATTCCATTGTTCATTGCAGTTGCGTAGAATCACCATGGAGGAGGATTGTCCCCTCAAGTACGGTGTTAAGGTGCACACAGATGAACAGATCCTTAGGCATAGGGATAATCAGTTGCAAGAAATCCTTTATGCTTTTTTTTTTTTTTTTTAGGTACAGATGTTCCTAAACTTTTGAGTGTTAGAGCACTCTTTTTAGTCCTAATTCTTAGTTATGCTATGATAAATTACTTAAGGGCAAAGTCGATATGAATTAATAATAGATCTAAATAACTTTGTTTTTCTGATCTAGTAAGCATCTATGAACATTGACAGATAATTTTTGTGTGCTGTTGAGATGTGTTCAGCCTTTTTGTTTTCTTGGTGTACTGTTAAGGATCTCAGACACATCAATGCCTTGTCAGTTTCTCAGGCTAGGAAGGAACCACTAATTTAGCATATTGGCTTCTTTCGTAGTACCATCCTGGTTCAGTTAAAATGAAAGAAGTCCCTTTTCCTTTGCTTTGGTGAACTGTTTAGAGCTCACCAATGAAAAGCTGAATGTATGGAGCAGGGGTACATTTATTTTTCTTAAGCTTTAGTTCATTGACTTAGACACAGTTCCCAAATATTTTCATTCTGCCATTGGTTGAATCCACAGGTTCAGAACCTGCAGATACAGAGAGCAGACTGTATAGATCCTTTAGAGAAGTTAACTTCAGGACAAGATGTTTAATGAAGTTACATTAAAAGTCAGATTGATATTCTCATGACATAAGAAAAGGTGGATTTGCTTGATGTACAATAAATGAAGACTCATGGGAAGAGTCTGTCAGAGGCAAATTTTGTGCATCATTAAGATGGCTACTCAGTGTTTTTTAGTGCTTAGGCCTGCAATGGTTGATACTGAACATGTACAGACTTTTTTTTTCCCCTTGTCATTATTCCCTAAACAATACACTATAATAACTATATACATAGCATTTGCATTGTATTAGGTATTATAAATTTTCTAGAGATGATTGAAAGTATATGGGAGGAGGGAGGATGCACATAGGTTATATGCAAATATCCTGCCCTTTTATATAAGGTACTTGAGCATCCTTGGATTTGGTATCTGAGCTGGGTGGGTTGTCTCCTATGATTATAACTGCGCGGGGATGACTGACTTTGAAGTTGTTTTTCAGATGAATAGGCTACATGTTTTAGCAAGCATATGAGGATGTTTTGGAAGTAATCATCTACTGAAGATTTCTTGTAGGAATGTGGTTTTCCTTTCTCTCAGTTTTTAATGTTCCTCCTAGAGGTACATGTTACTAATAAGACTTTAAAAACTACACTGAACGAAAATACTCTCTTGCTTACCTGAGCCGTGAACCCTCATAAGCAGAATGCTGCAGTGTGGTTTACTGAGCTTATTAAAAGTTTTTAAAAGTAGATTACGAGAATTCACAGAGGATGATGAGACAACTAGAGTTTACAGAAGATTAAACACATTGCCAAACAGGTTTTCCCCTTCCTCCCCTCTCTCTCCAACCTGCGTGCTAGTCTTCTAACATTGTGCAAGAAAGAGAATGGAAACTGATTCTGTGTGTATTACATGTATGTGTTATCTCATTTAAACTTAACAGGCATATAGATATTATTTTCTGTTAGGAAACCTAGGCTTAGAGACATGGAAGTTGTTCAGGGTCATATCTGCAGAATAGTAAAGTTGATGCTTGAATGCACGCCCTTTTGGGTCGGTTAACTGATCTTTTCCAACATGTACTATTTGCCTCTTCGAATTGGAAAGCTCAGACAACTAGTTCTTGCTAATAAAATGTTTGTTGTATACAAAGAAAAAATAAAATGCAGTTAAGTGCAGTTCCAAGCTTAAAATCATATCTTCTCTTCTTTCATCTGAAAGTGTTTCCATGTTTAGTTCTGAGTATAGGAGGATGGAATGAAACTGGGTGGGGTATGTATGTATGCAAATGAGGGCTCCATTGAGGAAAATGGATTATTTGAATGGTGTATTCCCTGAAGATGTGTACTGTCAAAGATTCTCCTGTGCCATTCCTTTATATTATTTTTAGCAGAACGATTTACCTTGGTTAGCTATCATAATTTGAAACTTTGTGCAAGATTTTGCCTCTACGTCACAGATTTTTTTAGGGAGAAGAATGCTTTTCAGTATAGGCACCTTCCTAAATGAACCTCACTAATTCTAGTTTCTTCTCACAGTTCAAGATGTGGGAAACTAAAAGGTTTTTTTTTTCTTCTAGATTAACTGCTGAAGTACTGATCGAGTTCTGTGTTTCTTCAATGAGGAACTACAGGCTGATCTTCTGCCATAATCTCAAACAGCCATAAATGACAAAAGAATGTTTGCTCAGTGAGGGTAGCTGGTGCAGAGTCCATTTTTTAAACTTAAGTGTTTAAGTACTCAAAGGTAAGTTTTCAAAATGGTAACTATCCCATCCTGTATAAATTCACAGAGATTTTGGAGTTTACTTCCTGTTACTACTATTTTATCGTTAATGAGGTTTTAGTCATTAGTTGGTGTCAGATGTGTTGAAGAATGAATCTTGCTTGTCTAAAACTATGTAAAAATTTATGGCATTTTGCTGTCCGTAAGTTAATTTCTACTGTTTCTGTAAGTTGGATGGATTTGAGCAGGTTAATATTTTTGTTCTTTTCTCTTTCTTGTAGTGCAAAAGGAATTGTTTTTCTGGGGTGATGAAAAAAGCCCAGTTTGTGTCATTTTGTTCATTATCAACTTTTGGGAAAGTTTCTCTTTTTAAAAAATACTCCTTTCCCACATAAAGTAATATATGTTTATTTTAGAAAACAAAACTTTCTTGGGATTACTTGGTTTTTGAGGCTTTAGATATTGGAAACTTTGTTTTTTTCCCACTGCTTCTTTATAATTCTGACAGAATTAAGTCAGATAACTTATTTCTTCTTAACTAGACTGGGTGTGGAGCTTTTTGTTTTGAATAATTATAAAACAGGGTTGATGAAAGAACATTCTCATTGAAAGTTGATGTCTAGAACTGAAAAATTTCCTTTGTTTATAAAAACATGTCTTTTCTGTCCTATAGAAATTAGAACTGGTTAACCTTGTCCCTATTAGCCCATTGTTTATAAAAAGTGATTATTAGGCTATCATTATGTAAAAAGTGATTCTTTCCTGTTTGCGTGCTAATGAATGGAGGGATTAAGATGAGCTTCAAGAAGCAGAGTCCAGAAATGATTAGATTTGGCTTTTTACCTGTGTCATTAATAGCTTTGTCAGTAAAGGTCTTCTGGGAGCCAGATTTGTCCCTTAATTTGTCTTGGGGCATTAATTTCCTTTGCTAAGTTTAATGATCAATTTTGCCCTTGTTTGATAAGTATGCCAATGTTAAAGGGAGTATTTAAAACTAACCTTACATGGTAGAGAAAATGCTTAGATGATTGTAATGAGCTTTATTTGTAGAACACATTATGGGCCTGTATTTAATAGAACACACTGAGGTAAAGCCTTTTTCTTTCATGTATATTAGTCATATTGCCACCTGTTAATCATTATAGTCTTTGTTATTGTTTTTCATTTGGCAGAAAAGACAGCTTTGATTTCTGGCTGCAAAAAAGATATGAGGAAGAGCTCCTCCCCTTCCTTGAGTAACTGCAACTCCGTTCTTGCTAACAAAATATTTGGAATTCCACTCGATGAGCTGCAGCAGGGAGGACATCCAGACAATGAGGTTCCGTTCATAGTCCGCCACGTCGTGGACTATATTGAGGAACATGGTATACATTTCCTTACTTTGAGGGCTGGCCTTTGTTTTAATAAACACAACTTACCCCTTTTTGACTGTGGCTTTTTTTTTTTTTTTATACATATAGAAAGTCAAAAATATAGTGAGAAAAGACAATAGAAATTCTTTTTACGTTTTAGTGTTTTATACTTAGAAATGCCAGCCTAGAGCATTTTTTAGTGGGGGGAGGGAGTAATAGTATTTTTAATGGATCATAGGGGATGGGATAAAATAGAATCTCTCTCAGGACAGACTTAGTATGTTTCTAGATGTCTAATTTAAAGGTGTTTAGCCTAATCAGGGGAGCCAAGAATGGCTTTCCAAAAGTATGAATATTTTAGTTAATTAGAGAATAAACATATGGCCAAGTAGTTGAGGTTGAAGCTTACTTAATTTCTGTCTTAAACTAATATAGGAGGTCTGGAGCAACAAGGACTTTTTCAAGTCAATGGAAATGCTGAGACAGTGGAGTGGCTTCGGCAGAGATACGACAGCGGAGAAGAGGTGGATTTGGTTAAGGAAGCAGATGTTCCCTCTGCTATTAGCCTCCTTAGGTTTTTTCTTCAAGAACTTCCTGAACCTGTTATCCCTGGCAGTTTGCATATTCACTTGATGCAGCTTTCTCAAGGTAACAAAATTTGATTCTTAACAGTTTCATTTAACATTAATTCCAAATGTTTATCTTTTAGAAATCTTGGTAATTATAGTAGTTTTAAGATTAATTTCTTATGTTCCTGTTTGGAGACATAGGCTCTTTGCGGTCGTATGACTAATCAAGGGAATGGCAACTTCTTAGATTCTTGTAGTACTATTTACTTTTTATAATTAGTTTTAGTAAGCCTGTGATGCAGGGTGAGAAGGAGGAAGGATAGGAGACAAGAATAAGGAGTAGGGGGATAGGGAAAAAGAAAAAACATATAAGGTGGTATGTGTGGCAGAAAGTATGATAATAGCCAGTGGTGTTGCTTAGTGGAGATGTTATTATAGGATATTTATCCCTAATTTGATAGAACTTCCCAGATGAAAACCAGAAGACAATTTTGATTCTAGGTTTAAAACATACCTAAAACTTGTTCTTAGACATTTGCCTGAGGAAAATAAAATATCAAATTGGACATCAACCTCTGAACTAAATAAAGAAAAAAAACTCATTTGTCTTGTTGGTTTATTTTTTTTTGGTGATTAAAAGTAAGGCTTAGTAGAGTGGAATAAGGGGCAAGAAAAGTAAAAGTGATAGAGGTAGGCAAAAAGGTAAAAGAAACAAGATGTGAGGAAATGCTTCTGTTTCTAGAGCCAAGTGGTATTCATGTGTAGGTAATGGAGTGACACGTTTTATTATACAGGAAACTTTATAAAGTCAGCATGTAATACTATATATTTCTTGAATTTTAAATTTTTTTTCTGGCTTTTCTTTAATGACATCTCTTTAACTTTTTGAATTGGGGCTTCTAGAGAAATTCGATGGCATTAAGACATTATAACTACTTCCTTAATGCCTGTTACTGTCATAGTGGGACATTTTATGTTTGTGTGTACCCTTAAGCAGTGTGCAGTCAGAAAAGGTGAATTTCCTATTGGGAATATCTATCCATTGTACTACTTAAATTTTAAATACCTTTGAGCTTAAGTCAGTGGATGCCTCTGATGTGTGAAGGTCAATACAGTGATATTTTATGTTCCTTTTACATATTTTTTTTTCTGTACAGCTAGATGATAGGGCTTATTTTGAACTTGTTAAAAATGGTTAGCTGATACAGTTTCATTCTTTACTGTGCCACTTGGCTCAAAAGATAGGTTTCAAAATGAAGTGTCATCAATAATGTCACCTTTTTTCAAAGTGTAGCTTTTTTTTTTTCTCCCAACAAATATTACATTTTTTGTTTTGAGTGTCTGAATTTATTTCTTCCTTGTAGAGGCTTTTTCAAATGTTTATATTAAGTCACCTAATCAGCATTTTGTATCCATTAAATATGTAATGCTGATGAATTCGAGTTTTTTTGAGCTCTTTTTGACTCTAGAGGCATACTATTTGTTCTATAGTGATAGGATTCTATGTTCTCTGTGTTAGCTGAATTGTACATAAGGCTTTAAAGTTCACATAATATTTCAGTCTTGAATTAAAATTTATAAAAGAAAAATTGGAATAAGATTTAATTTTAATAAAGTCATTGACTCATTGAGACTGTCAGAAGCTGTTTTGTCACTAGGATTGTCATTTTGATTGGTATTCATTTAAAAGTACAACAGCATCATGCACTATGTTATCATTCATGGAATTACAATATGCATCTGACTAATTATTCTTATTTTAACATTCACTTTTGAAGGAATTTAAAGTGTGCAAAAATGCTTGTGGCCTATAAATCTTTCATATTATAATGAGAAATCCACCATTCCCATCCATTTCCCACTTTATAACCATTAACATTTGTTTGTAGGCATATACACACCCACATACACCAATATTTTAATAGGTATGCAGATAGTTGTGGCAGTACTTGAGGTGATGTTTGCATTTCTGTTGTAATACACTCTATTTTATTGTGTTTATCCTTTCACCATTCTTTTGGAAAGGTGTCTAGGTTTCTGGACTAAGATTCCTCTCTCTGTTTATTGTAGATAAATATTATGGTAATGAACATTCACAAATACATGAGAATATTATTGCTTTTAAGATCATGGAGGGAGCATTGTTGGAGTTACATTTGAGTTAATTGTTTTTAAAAAGTTTCATTTTCTGTGGCAGCAGGACACTGCAGCGTGGCATTTCTGATGTGATTAGATTATTTATTTAAATCAGGATTTCACAATTTTGGCACTGTTGATATTTCGGGCTGGATAATTCTATATTACAGAGAGCTGTCTTGTGAACTGTGCCATGGTTAGCAGGGTCCCTTGCCTCTCTACCCACTAGATGCCACTGGCACCCCTTTCTCCTGGGTTTTGACAACCATTCGGTTGATTGTCAAATGTTGTCAACCACTGGTTGACATGATGGTTTGTCCAACTACTTATACATTATGTTTTGGTAGAAAATACAGTTCCCAGTTTTGTGAATGATGCTTGAAAGAATTGCTAGTCAGGAGAAACCTCTCTGATAGATACACATATTTTTTCAGGATATAATTTAACGGGGAAGTAGGCTCAAAAGGAAAGAAATTTAAGCAGATGTGTAATATATATTTACACACATATATACAAAAACATTGTGTATATATATGTACAAATATATATTTATTGCTTCTCTGCCTCATTTGAAGACTTTAGAAGCAGCCTGATAGGTATAAATATTTTTGTGTAGTAGAAATGTGCACAAACAAAAGTAGAGCAACTAGATGTATTTCAAGTAAAAACAGCATTGCTCACAATCTTACCATTCCATCAGCTCAGTCAGCTAATATTTATCAAACACCTGCTAAATGGTAGGCACTATTCTAGATTCTGGAATGCAGCAATGAACAAAATTGGATAAAAATGTCTGCCATCATAGAGCTAAAACTCTAAAGGGCATAAGGGGAGATAGAAGAGAAATAGTTGGTGAACAAAATAAACATATGGGTATGTTAGGTGATAAGTGCTACAGAACTAGACAAGATGTTATGTAGACTTTGTTAGTGTTGCTATAGTCATCATATTGATAATGTTAATTACTTACATATATTTTTTCAGTTGATATATGTGATTTTCTTAATCCTTTTCTACTAAATGCTTAGGTTAAAATTTTCCACCAGTTTAATATGACATGGTTTAAAAAACAATCCTGGTACTGTTCCATCCAATTACAAAATCAAAGTACCTGTTGTGTTTGAATGGCTACAGTGGTAGTATTACAAAAAATAGAATTGTTATTGATTGCATTTTAAATTTTCAGTAAAACTCATGTCACTATAGACTTTCTGATAAACTTCTTAGATGTGTGATTTTCTTTCTGAGTAAATGGTTACATTTAATATGTGGTTATCCATATGTGAAACATTTTACTTCCATGGACACAGAAACCAAATCCCAAAAGGACAGACAAGATGCAGGATAGGCGGGGAAGGTCCTACTTGTTTGCGTGAATAAGCCTGCTCAAAATTATCACTACAGATAAAAAAAACAAACAAACTAAACATCAAAACCAACAACAAAAAAATACTTTTAAATCAATGGCTAAACAGGTGGTCAATGTCCTCAATAACAAAGCCTCACACACCTTGCAGAAGGCTTGCTTGAAAATCTCTGAGCAGTAAGATTACTGCAGCTTTCCTTAAAACAAATACAGAAAAGTTTTCACTTATTTGACAAATATTTAAATGAGCGCCTTCTATGTGCATTTTGTAAAAGTAAGATTTTCAGATTTTAAGAGGGTATTTTTTCCTCAGTTTTTCAGAGGAATTGCATATATCAACTTTATTTGCAATAACTTAATTTCTTGCCAGCTGAAGAGCTAGCTATTATGAAAATGAAGATGTGCAATAGAGATGCTCAGGTTAAAATATTGTAACTGGTCATCTATGTCAGGTCATGGGTTCCAATTTGGGTTTTATGAAACAGCCATATCAATAGTGAGTCTACATTATGGATCAGAAAATAGAGAGTAGAGCCTACCATGGAAAATAAAGACATATAGTCCCATTAAAAAAATATTTCCTATGTTCTAATGTTGCACGTTCTAGTAGTAAGGAATAGAGTAGTGAACAAAATGGACAAAACTCCACCATCCAAAGGTAGCCATTTTGTTAACATTTGGATTAAGTGTGTTCCAGATAGACATTTTTGTAATATGTATGTATCTACAATTTTACAAAATAGATCACTCCTCGGGTTATTTTGCTATCTTTTTTGCCATACTCAAGACCTAGTCGCAAATCTTTTAATGCCCAAACTCGGCTCTACATAACTTTTAATGCTGAACAGTATTCTATTTAATTCCATCATTTCCAAATTTGTATATGAAAAACAATGCTATGATGACTGTTCCTATAAGTACATTCTTATTTCATTAATCTTTATTAGGATAAGAAATAGAAGAAATGCTTTAACAAAGGTATGCACATTTTAAGTTTTGGTACACATTGCCAAATTACAGGAGGGGAAATTTAAAGAAATGACAAAAGATAAACAAAGCAGATGTGTGATAACTTGGCAGAACTATCTAATGTGACATAACCTACTATCAAGAATTTTTTACCAAGAATTAATTTTTAAATTAATTTTAAGAACCTGAAGAAACATAAAATGAAAAAAAAAAAGTTGGGTTTTACTATTGAAGCAATAAATTACTTCATTTTGAGGGTATCTCTGAGAAATTACGTTTTCTAAGTGGGTCCTTCACCAACTAATGGAGTTGATACAGGCCTAGTTTCTATTAATGAAAATTCATTGACATGATAAACAGAGGGCCTAGATTCTGCTAGTTGAAAATTACTTACATAACAGAAACCAGTACCCTCTTAGAGAGGAAAGCAAATGTGAAGAATGTCTTTTTATTTATTTCTATTGATATTACTGAAATTAATTGTTTTCAGGAAATCAAGGGAAGAAGAAAGTCACTCTTAACTCTTTCCCTTCCTTGTTTTCTCATTCAAGTGGAAAAGTATCACTGATACTATTAGAAGGTTAAATTGCTTCTCTTTGTTGCTTATTAGTAGTTTATATGTTGACTGGTATTGGCCAGTGCATTTTAATTTAATTAGTCGACAATGATTTGGAAATACAGGTACAGTCATGCAAGAGACAGTATGATGAGAGTTTAAAAAAAATAAATTAGAGAATTGGGCATGAGTAATAGATGAGGAAAACATTCTCTAGCAATTGAGGAGTTGAGTTTCTTCTCTCCAACTCTAATCTTCCATTTAAGTGAAATGCAAAGCCCTAAGGCATTTGGCCTCTAGTAGAGTAAGTGAAGTTTGAATTGTAGTAAAAAGATGATGTGGGTGGAGTAATTTTAACTTGGCAAAATATCTGAGCTTTGCTTTTACTTTGTTAAAACAAACAAACAAACAAAAAAAACCCACAACCTTTCATTATGTTTTATAGATTATAATAATGAAGATGAATTCGGAAGAAAGTTGAGGTTCCTCTTGCAACAGCTTCCACCTGTTAATTACAGTTTGTTAAAGTTTCTGTGTAGATTTTTAGCCAATGTAGCATCACATCATGAAGAAATTTGGTCTGCAAACTCTTTGGCTGCTGTCTTTGGGCCAGATGTCTTCCAGTAAGTTTTTATCATAAATTTATTTTAATTAAAAAAACTGAATTTATGAAGTAGAATTGTTACTTCTCACAAGGATCATGGGTTGCTTGATGAACCATTATTTTTTATTGTAGATCTGATTGATCCTCCTAGCATTTTTTGAAGGGTACAAATTAGGTAGGCTTTATAAATGGGAAAACTGAGGTATAGAATGATGACATAAATTGCTTAGGTTTATAAAGTGACTCACTGGTTATCTTCTAGCTTTAACTGTGATTGATTTAAGAACTATTAATTCAATTTGGACTTTTATTAGCATTTACACAGATGTGGAAGATCTGAAAGAGCAAGAAATAGTGAGCAGGATAATGGCTGGACTTCTGGAAAATTACTATGAGTTTTTTGAGAATGAAGAGGAAGATTTTTCATCTAATGATTTGAGTTCAATTACTGAACAGGTGAGAATATTTTAAATATTCTACTTGGAGAGAGAATTAAAAAATGTATGCTCTTAGGGCTTGGCACAAACTTTGGTGGAATTTCTAAGTACTAAGCTGGAAGAAAGTCTCTTGGTTATTATGTTATAGTCTATATCCATGTAGAATAAGAATGTGGTATTTTTTCTGAGCAATTTCTTGTCCTCAAATTCGGTTATATGGGAAAGGCATTGAAACTGGAGTAAATGGTAGAGTTTTGTGGGTTTCTTGGTTTTGTTTTGTTTTTTCTTTTAATGTAAGCATTGTCTGTTTTTTAAGATCAGTGTTTTGTTTTTATTTATCTTTTATTTTTTGCAAAGAAACTGCTAGCATAGAGGAATGAAGGCGAAGGGTGAGAAATAGGTAGAGGGAAAGATTCAGTACAAAGTTAATGCAGACTCTTAAAGTTTTTCTTGATGAAAGTAGCAAGTCAGTTTGGCATTGTAGTTATTGTCATTAATAGGAAGCATCAGAAGAGTAGCAGTTTAGCCTAAAGATAATTTTTTAACCCTTCTGACTCTTGATTATTAAAATCTATTTCTCAGGCTACATTCTATTTTGTTATTACTACTATGTCTTGATGGTTGAGGTTGTACAAGTATCCTAGTGACTTTCTCCTTTATGAAATGAGAATATTGACGCTCCCTAATTGTAATTTATTGCAAAGGCACATTAATCCAGACTTATGTTTCGAATTTGTGATTTAGGTCTATGTAGAGGTTTTTCTTTTGCATTTCAGTGAAATGATTTGTCAAGCAAACTTTTATTAGGTTGAAACCTATGGAGTTTTTTATGTTTTAGATGTGGGGTAAGTGGGGCTGTTACTTTTTTTTTTAATGAATGATAATTCACCTGCTTATAAAAAGTAAAGTAAAATCTACAGTAAAGTAACTTGCTCTTACCCATACTCACTCCCTCTCCCATTAGTTTTTTATGTTTTTTTCCCAATTTCTTTATGCAAATATAGTAAATATTACTTTATAGTTTTTAAATAGGAAAATAGCATACCACCTGCATTGTTCTGCACCATTCTGTATTTTTTTTTTAATCAGTTAACAGTATATCATAGTTATCTTTTATTACTGGAATGTGGAGAACATAGCCTTTTTGTTTTTACATCTGTATCATTCTGTATTTTATAAATGTAACATAATTTATTTGATTTATAGTACTGGTGCCCATTTTGAAAAGGTGATAGTACATCCCAGTTTCTCAGGAATAGTCCTGGTTTATATCTGCTTTCTGACGTAATAATTAGTAACTTCCCTTTTACTCTTAAATATGTCCAGGATTAGATGGTAAATTATATAGTCACGCTATCTCTGGATGGACATTTAGGTTGCTTCCTTTCGTTGCTCTTAGATTATAAAGCAGCATCTCTTGCAAGGTATTTTATCGTACAGATTTTCATTAGTTTTTATAGTTCTTGGCTCTGGTTATGTGAATTAGGAGTTTTGTTTTCTGGGTAGTCTAGTTTTTATTTAAAACAATTTATACTGTTATGTGAACCTTTACTGATAAGTCTTTTTAATACTTGGGGTTTATACTTTCCTTAGTTTTTCATGCTTTCTTCATGTAAGCATTTTTTTCTTTTATAACTTTCCTTTTCCCTCCTTTCCTTCTTTCCTTTCTCTCTTCTCTTTTTCAAGTTGTCAGAAACTTTAATGAAACAGTAACATGCCAGATTGCAGCTTATACTGTGTAAACTGAGGATGAAATTAGTGTTCATAAATAAATATCTTTGTGGAGTAAATCAAGTGGGTAGAATTTTGTTGTTTGAATCAGTGATCCACGGAACTTTTGGCATGATTTTTTGAAGGTTTCCAACTATTACATATAGTCCTGACTTAAAAACTTGGTTAAAATAAAGAACTGACAAATCTCTTCAAAATTATTTTTGCTTAAAAGAAAAAGACAAGAAGAGGACAAGTTGGACAGATATGTCTTAAACCTTTAATGTCTTTTGATGCCCATATGAAATCCATCTTTGGAAAATTCTGTGTGCCACCTTTCTTTTCCTTAAATTAAATTTTAGTTTGGTAATTTCTTTTTTAAATAAAATTAATGGCTGCTCAAAATGCAGTAATATACTACATATATTTGGTTATTTTTTACATTTCTAAGATGATTTGACTTCTCAGAAACTGATGATGGAAGTTTGACCTAATGTTTATATCTTGACTCCTGTAAAGTCTGCAAGACTTGATTGTTTTATGCCTTGATTGTTTTTTGTTGTGGTATAATTCTCTGAAATTTCCAGTTTCCTTATGTATGCTGAATTATATTCATATCTCACATGTATTGCATTTTTTTCATATTTTTAAGCACTGGAAAAATTGACTTAAAATATGATGTGCTTTATATTTAGTAGAATGGCAGTTAATTAAAACAGAAGTTAATGTTGAATTTTGCAGATTTGTCTGGATAGAAAAGGAGATGTTAGCATATTGAATAGAATATGTTCAATAAATGGGTTGTAGTGCACAGTCCTGAGAGACAGTGATGTATATTTAATTATCTTGGTCTGTGTTGCTGATTACTAGAATCTATTTTCTTATCTATTTTTATTGTATTTCTGAATTATAAGTGGATTGCAAGTAATAGAACAGATGTTTGAAAGTTTGTTTTCTTTAAAGTAGATTTGATAACTTTAGTTTGACTTGTGAGGCTACATTGATTAGGTATTAGGTGAATGTAAAACTCCTCAAACTCAGCACAGTTTGGTTGTATTTTTAAGTTGGCCTAACTTAGATGCTGCTAATTTTTTTATCCACATATTTAAAGAAGTAGGCAGACCTGGCCTATCCGGGCAGTGTTTTGATTTTTCTCCCAATTTTAATATTTGAAAGAAGCAAGTTTATCTAGCACTGTCTTTTAGAGTTTTAGCCCATTAATGCAAGTATTCGGCTATTAGAACCTTTTCAAGGTAGTAGATATTTTTATTACTAGTATGAGAGACGACTATTCAGATGAAGAATAGGGAATGTTTGAACCCAAAGTCAGTGGACAGGTTCTTTGAATGGGATCCTTAAATGAATGTGAATCCAGTAGAGTGGTTTGAAGATATAGGTGATAATTATGTTTCTTTATACGTTTGAGAAGGCAGGTAGCAGCGTTCTCCACAAGCTGGAGTCTGGAGAGCAGGCATTTCACGAGGCCCTAGAGAAGGGAATTACAGCAGTCAAAGAAAGAAGAGATGTAAGTATGGATGAGGGTTTTCCTTGAGTTGAGGCAGCTGCATATATAGGGCAGGTTAAGAATAATGAATGAATAGAATAGAGTGTTGATAAGCAGGTTAGGTTGTCAAGAAGAGGATCAAGAACTTTTGAAGATAAGTGTGGGGTGAGAGCATTTTTATCTAAGTTTTTAATGTTCACTGTTATCCAAACTAATTTAGTCAATTCTTACTACAGGAAGTTACATTTGGAGGCCTGGGAGTTGGGAGGTGGGGAGAAGAAAACGCATAGGTTATTTTTCATGTATTATCTTTGTTTATGATTATTGGTGAGAATACTAGAGAATATCAATTAACTTATATAAAGTTCATTGAATTGAATATAATATATTCAATATAATTGAGTACGAAGCTTTTGTAGTTCCAGACAAACTGATTTTAAAATGTATGATGCAGTATTTTAAAATAGCTGTACCTCTGTACCAAAAATTTGTGGACTGAATAAATATTCATCTGTTCTCAGTTTATATAGCCATCTTTAAAATTTAAAAAAAATGTTCTGTTGTGCCCAAGCTTTTATTGATCAACCATGGTAATTCCAATTTTATACTTCCGAAGAGTATTTTCTTGCCCGTTTTTTTTGTTTGTTTGTTTTTGTTCGGGTTACCAGTAGACAATTAAGTACGTTCTTGACTTTCACTAATTTATTAAATACATAGATTGAAAAATGGGTCCAATTTTCCATTTGGTCCAATTTAAAAACTGATCTATCATTTGAAAAATTCAACTTTGTGTATAAATCTTACCTCTTAGTAACCGCTTAGGAGAATAGTTTTTCAGTCTTTTTCATTACTATTATATGTAAGTGATAGATGAGGGATGTTACTTTTAGAAACTTTTTTCACAAAACATGATGTTACTTATAGAAACTAGGATCAGTGCTATATAGAAATAAGGTAATTTCAGTTATAATGATAACATTTATTGCTTATGTATAAGCACTGCTGAAGAATTTACATATATTATTTAATCCTTTTAACTAGCCCTCTGAGGTCAGTAGTTTAGTATTTCCATTTTATACATAGGCTTGGGAGGTTAAGTAAATTGTCAGAGATAGTTAAGGGTACATAGGGATGTCAACATAGATCTTTCTTCCTTCAGAGCTTGGCTTTTACGTACTTAGTGTGTTCTATTGAATGCATGTAATCTATATTTGTTAATTAGGAGTGTGGTAGAATATCACAGTGTAATTACCTTTTTTTGGTTGAAGTTTTACTTTCCAAGAGTATTCTAGCAATTATATTTGCCTGTCCATAGGAAAAACACCACTGTTAACTCTAGTGATAAATTTATTCTAGGTATTTCCAGTGCATTTGGCTAAAATGGATGAATGTATACTTTTACTGCTTGGTGTTTATAACAATTAATAATTTATAAAAGATGTTAAGACCACTTATGGCTAGTTTCTTCAGATATCTTTTAAAATATGTCTCCTATGAAACTTTTGTTTTTTTCTGTCTGTAATATTCCATTGTCTTTTTCTTTAGAGTGGTTATTTACTTATTTAGTCAATTTGATAATGAAAAGCGTTTTATAGCCCCTGTAAGAAAGAGAAGTATAACCTTCAGTTGAATTCTTCTTTGTTGTAAGGTAGTCACTTCTTGAGAAGTGCATTCTGAATCATTTAGAAATTAGCCGACATTTTCTAAAGTTATTCCAGCTTAAAGCAAAATTTCTGTGCCTTTTCCTCTACATTAAAAAAAAAAAAAACCACTTGTTTAATGAACTTGGAAATTGGAAAGCTCAATTAGAAGTTTTTGTAATTATTAGGTTTATAAAACTGATAGGTTAGGAAATGAAGCTTTCTTAATGTTAACTAACTACAGTGTACAGGCTTTTTCAGAATTTGCAGTCTTACACATATTCCTAGTAATACACTAATGTAATCATTACTTTCTACTTTAAAATGTTATGTTTGTCTCGTTTGCAGTTTTATTCTAATCTGGAAAAGTTGGCAATTACTTACTGCATAAGAGAAATTGGTCCTAGGAAGTGAAGAAAAAAAATGTGTTTAAAATTTTCTTAGAATAGTTTATCTTAAGTCATGTCAGTTAATTATCAGTTTCATTAAATTTTAATTCCCAATTTCCTTTTATTTATATAGGTTAATGAACTTTCTGAGGAAGAAGAGGAAGATGAAAAGCTGGAACATATAGAAGAACTTCCAGAAGAGGGTGCAGAAAAATCAAATGACATGCCAGAGGCAGTACAATTAAGGATGACTGAAAACATTCTGGAACCAAATAGTGTTACAGCATCAACAAGGTAGTATTTCAGTTAAAAAAAACTTTAACTTTTAAGCATTTCATTCTAGATATAGATTCACTCAAGCACTAAATCATACAAATTGTAAAAGTATGTGAAAGATTGGTTTGTATATGGAAAAGAGCAAACAATTTAAAGAAGCAGCTGTGCTAAGAAATTTTCAGTTATTAGCTTGTATACCTTTCTTTAAAAATATAATCTCTTACATATATTTTTTCTTAAAGATTGTTTTTGTATTAATAGTGGGTTAATTGCATTGGGTAAAATTTTTAAAACCTTTGGAAGTAGAATTGAAAGTGGTTGAATTGACTTGTATTTCCAGCTTCCAGGCTAGAACTAGGTTGAACTAGGCTGTAAGGAGAGAACTCTGATCCATTAAGATAGTGCTTTCCAATCCTTTTCACGTATGAAGTGATATTTATATGGCACAGTGGGCAAACTTGATAAATGTGGTAATCCAGAGGCACTGCGCTAACACATAGCAGGGACTTTTGGATACACCGTTTGGGAAGCTTTGGAGACTACAAGAACTCCTTGTGCAGAGCTCTCTCTAGGTTTGTTAAATTCTCTGTTAATACTCTATAAAGCTCCACAGTTTACCAACTATTTCTGATGAGGGAGACAACTATATATTTAGGCCATTAGGTATTTTTCATCAAATTTGTTTTCAATAGAATGGTGGTTAAAAAGCAGAAGAAATAACATTTAAGAGTCAGAAAACAAAATGTCATTTAAAAATAAGTAGTAATATCTAGGGGAGGACTATTCAATGTCATTTAGAAATATTATAAAGTAATTTAAAATGTATACTGCTAAATACTACTGTTACATTTCTCTGTAGGTCTTTAGATCTTTATTTTATGTAGTTTCTTCAAACGTGATTGTTGTTAGAGATTAACAATCTTTATTCACTCTGCCCCTGATTTTATATTTTGTTTGTACTTTTCTGTGTTTACATGATCTTCTAATTTATTTTTTGATGGCTTCTTAACTATAGTTTAATTACATATTAAGATATTTGTGAACTATATGTTAAGATACTTATATCTTAATATGTACTGTCATTCTTTTTTCTGGACATTTTGAGTTATTCCAGCTAGCTTGTCACTTTTTTTGTAGGCCCTTTTTTCTTTGTTTTGAATTATTTGGATAAATTTATTAGGCTCTAAGAGTAAACTGTCCTTTGGCTTTTGATAAATATTTCTGGACTACCTAAAAGACATAGCTAGTTTACATTATTAGCAATATTTTCTTGAGGACCTGAAAACGGTAGGTTTACATGAGTGTTCTTTATTTTGTTAGAGTTATGCTCTCCAATAAGGTGGCTACTAGCTACATGTAGCTGTTTAAATTTAAGTTTAACCCAATTAAAATTAAATGAAATTTAAAAATGATTTCCACAGTTGTATGAGCCACATTTCAAGTGCTCAGTTGTCATGTGCGATTGGTGGCTGCCATATTGGACAGTGTAGACACAGAACATTTTTATTATAACAAAAACATTTTTTTGGATAACACCAATTTAGGGGAATGAATTTGTTAAGTATTTTTATTTATTTAATTAGCAAGGGTGAATATGCTTTCAGATGTATGCTAGTAACAGTTTCTTCTTTAATCATCTGTCTGGTTTTGTGGAGGATCCTCTTTTCCTCCAACACAATCATTTTTAGATGGATTCACTGGAGTTTTGGTGGTTTTCAGGGCTCCTTAATTGCAAGTCGTAGAAACAGACCTTGGTTAAAGGAAAGAGAAAAGGCGGTTTATTAGAAGGAAGCTGGGTAGGTTGAAGAGTTAAAAAGAAAAACAGAGATAAGAACATGGACAGCTCTGGAGAATTTAGTAACACGGTCTTTACCATGCAGCTATTGCTATGAGTTATAACTATCTCTTTCCATCTGTCATTCTGCTCAAGATCAGATTCCTGTGGAGTGACAGGGGAGAGAGTCTGGCCTAAATTGGGTCAGGTATCCAGTTCCAAGGCCAGGGTAGAGCTGTTCACTGTAATTTATGCATCACCAAGACCATTGGGTAGAGGGAGGAGGTAGTTTGCTACAGAAAAATGGTGCTATTACTAAAAGAAAGGGGAGGGGTAGGGCTATCAGGCAGCAAAAACAGATGTGCCTACCATAGTGTTCTAGATTTAGTGATGATATTTATAAATTTCAGTTAATAATTATACATTAACCTTGCATTTTAGTTTTGGCTAATTGATTTTATAAAGGTAAAAAAAAATACATTCTTTAATTATCCACTTTGGATGAAAGAAAGGTAGGGGAAAAATATTCCTAGGATGCCCAGGGCCTATCATATCGGGAGCTTTAATGTATTTATTTTGGGACATAAATGATACTGTATTGCATGAAACTGGAAATTAAACATTTGGTAACCTAATTTTTCATCTTTTTGAGTTTTTCTGTGAAGTAGTTTGCAAATATTGGAAGTATTAGCCTACTTTGTATTTCTGTTCACATGTAGCTGTAGGAGGAAGACATGTTAGAAACATAAGAGATATAAACATTTAGTGATAGTTTAAAATAGCAGTTCTCAGACTTCATTTGGTCTCAGATGTTATACCCTTAAAAATTATTGAGGACTCCAGAGACCTTTGTTAATGTTGATTATGCCCATTTACATTTACCATATTATAAATTAAAATGGCATATTGAAACTGCTGGGGGTGTTTCTTTGTTGAGTTGTACTTTGGAATACATTTGTATTTGTAGCTGAAATGTACGTATTTACAACCTGACTTTTTTTAATTGGTAAATTCCTCCTTTATTAGTTTTAAGACAGTGATTCTCAAACTTTTTGGTCTTGTGACTTTGTTACACACATAAAAATTAGTGAGGACCCCAAAGCTTTTATTTCTGTGGGTTATGGCTATTGGTATTTACGAATTAAATATTATGAATTAAAACTGAGAAATTGTTTTAAAGTTATTATAAAGCCTTTTCAGGTTAATGTAAAAGTTTTTACTCATAAGTAACAATGTTTTTTAAAATCTTTGAAAAAGTAAAGATGAGAAAGTTTTTAGTGGCATTGTTTTATGTTTTTACAAATCTCTTTCATGTCTGGCTTAATAGGTGACAGCTGGATACTTGCATTTGCTTGTGAATTTGATTGTTGCCACATTTTTTTGTTTTTGAGGTATGTGAAGAAAATTTGGCATCATTCCAGTATGTAGTTGGAAAAAGGAGAGAATTTATGTAGCTTTTACAGACAATTATGAATGTTCTTATTTGACAGTACACCAAAACTAGATACATGATAGTTTCTTAAAGTTTATTTGTAATATAGAACCTGAAATCATATCTGAATATTTCATGCTGTAATCCATTGGTTTGTCATACACTTTGAGAGAATCTTTATCCATGCTTGATTTGTAACATGGTATATTGGTCATTTGGAAAATACTGCTTCACTGACTTATTTAGATCTTCAAATGATGATATAGTTATAACAGAAGTTCACATTCTTTAATATTACCACTGAATGTATCAAAAATATAAGTTTTCCACATTCTAATTTTTGCTTGAAAACTTAAATTTGATAAGTATTGTCATTTGTTTTTCTTGAAGTGACAGAGTCGTTTATTTTTGAGAAAACGACTGCCAGATATTTAGGTTGGAATGACCATAGTTTATTAATTTTTTTTCAAACAAAAATGATGTTTCATGATAAAAGTTTAGCTCTCAACTCTAACAAGATGTGCATTATACTATGCTATCCAGCGAAAGAGTTTCACGTGTACTTCCCATTTTGTCACACTAAACATTGAAAAGAAATGTACTCAAGGGCTGAGGTAAAATTAATAATTTCTACTGCTTCATCAAGGACTGGCCTCTTTTAAAAAAATTTGCAAGTGGTTGGTGATGAAGAATGCAATGCCATGGTATGGTTTGGTACCACTTGCTTGGATTTATGTTCAGACCCCAACCAGTATTTTCTACCACTGATTTTGCATCATCATGCAAATGTCAGCACAGTGAAAAAGGCAAATGTTATGAAAATAGTTTTGATTTTTTGGTTTACAGAGTACCTTTAAGTTGAACCAGTGGTATAAATATTTGTGTGTGAGTTATACTGATTGGTCTCTTTGTATATCTGTTATTTCTGTACATTGTTTGCCATTAACCGTATTTGGTTAATTAAGATTTGAGCTGAGTTCAGCATGGAAAAATGGTGGGGTTTGGGGTATAGGTAACTCAGGGTGCACAGAAAGCAGAAAGTTTAGTTGCTTCCAAGCCTTGCTCTTATCCATGAAGTCCACGGAAATCTCAATTGCCTTGTATCTTTAAATGAAAAAAATCTTGCTTTATATCTACATATTTATTTGTCATTTAGCTTTGGTATTTAAATATACAACTTTAAGGGGAATCTTTACCTTTAAAAAATTCAAAGAGGTAGAAGAGTTCTGAAAGAATTCTTAACTTTTTTTCCCCCCTGTGCTTCATAATCTTTTCCCTAGGCTGTATTGGAAAAGTTTATTTCAGCTTGAGGTTTAGTTAATTTTAATTTATGCTCATGCTTACAGAACCACACATCAAAATACAGTTAACTAATATTATAAAGTTCATTTAAAGTTGTGCTTTTAATGCCTTGATAAGTAAAGTAAGACTTGGAATTTAGCAGGAATACAAATTAGATACTCTCTTTTGGGACTGTTAATGCTAGGGCTTCATTTTTATGAATTCATTGGTTTCTCCTGGTTCAGTTTTAAGTGCAATGCAGGAAAGGGTATAGCGGTTGAGGAAGAGCTCTGAGTTCAGTATTTTGAGACTGGTCTCCATTCTGTGGATGCCTTATTATTGAGGAAATGTGCCTTCAACTGGCTACAGGGGCATAAGAAGTATAGTACTGTAGTCTCTTCTTATTGATGGTTTTGCATCTACAGTTTTTAGTTACCCAGGGACGGTGTGGTCTGAAAATATTAAATTTCCCCAACCATCGACATATCTGCTCTTGACATCCAACCATTGACTCATTATGGCTCGATGATCTAGGATCATCCCAAGCAGATGATCTTCCTTCTGACTTACTATCAGAAGGTCGGTAGTAGCCTAACACTATGTCACAATGCCTATGTCATTCACTCATTCATGTCATCACATAGTCATTTTATCATGTCACATTATCATAAAATAAAGATGAGTACAGTACAATAAGATTTTGAGAAAGACCACATTCATGTAATTTTTCTTACAGTATATTGTTATAATTCTATTTTATTTCATTAATCTCATACTATGCCTAATTTAAAATTGAATTGTAGGTATGAACATATAGGAAAAAAACATTGCATACATAGAATTTGGTACTGTCCACAGCTTCAGGTATCCACTAGTGGTCAGCAATTATTTTCTTGTCTTTATTAATCAGAACTCACATCCTTATGATACCTATGCTATTTTGCTGCTGCAGCAGATGCATGACTATACTGATAAATCTTTTTTACAGCTGTAGGTGTGTGTTAGCCCTGGTTTGTGCATAAGTGCTCTTTATCCACAGAACTTGGCTGAAGTCTGAAAATAAAGGAAAAATTCTTTGAGATTCGAAAACTGAATCATTTCTCTTTCAGAAGCTCAGAGAACAAAGTTAGACAGTCATCTTTGTAGCCTTGTGGGTGATAGTCTGACTCATAAAGAACAAAATCTATTTGATTTGTTTATTATGGCTTTTCAGGATGAGGAGAGAGTTCTTATTGAAAAGAACTATTTATTTGATTGTTTCAGTGTATTCTTCAGGGCTAAAGAATCTTTACTGTTATACTTAATCTAGCTTGCTGATCATTACTTCTATATATTTATATCTGTAATATATAATTTAATTCCAATAGCATTTAAAAGGGGTAGGAAACAAAGATCAACTCTCCTGCCTACCCATCTAACTTAAGACCATCAGAACTTTTGCTCTTTTTTGGCTCCTTTGGATAACTGGAAAATCTTATTAAAATTTAGTCTTTTTGGAGGCTATATATATATATATATATATATATATATAGGCCATTGTTTCATAAATTTATTATTTATTAGTATGGTTAAGAATCATTAATGGTCCTTGTTAAAAATGTAGACTTAGGGCCTACCTCAGAGGTTTGGGTAGGGACCCAGGAATGTACTTTTTTAAAGCTTTTTTAAAATTTGGAAATATACATACAGAAATGAGCATAAAACAAATGTATAGCAAAACAAGTTGGTGAAAAGCAAATTCCATGTAACCACCATCCAGATCTAGAAATAAACACTAACAGCATCCCAGTAGTTCTCAATCTTGATTTCTCTCTCCCCACTAGAGGTAAGGACTGTGCATACTTTAAGGCATCGCTTTCTTGTATATTTTTGAACTTTATATAAATTGAATTTGACTATATGTACCTTTTTGATCCAGCTTCTTTCACTAACCATTGCATGTGAGATTTATCCATGTTATTGCATGCCACTGTGATTTGTTCATTTCATTGCTTAGAGTAATTTAGTAAATGGTTATACCGCAATGATCCGATGTACTGTTGGTGGACAATTGAGTTGTTTTTGCTTTTTGACTATTGTGAATAACATTGCTGTGTACATTCTTGTGCGCATTTTCTGGTGCACACATGCATACACTGGAAGACATAAACCCGTCTTTCAACTTAAGTAAATACTGCCAAATTATTTTCCACAATGCTTACTTCAGATTATACCCTCACTAAACAGTGTATAAGCATTCACATTCTTGTTAACACTTGGTATTAACTATTTTGGAGGATGTACTTTGTTGTCATTTTAATGAGGTCCTTACCCTTTTCGTGTGTGTACTGGCTAATCCCTTCTTTTGTGAAATGCCTTTTCAAGTCTGTTTCCTGTTTTTCTTTTGGGTTGTCTTATTGAATTGTAGGAACCCTTTTAAAATATGTGTTGTAAATATTTTTTCCCTATTGTATGTTTTCTCTTTCATACGGTGTCTTCTGGTGAGTAATTTCTAATTTTAATTAAGTTTCTTATTTTCCCATTGTGGTTAATGCTTTTTGTGTCCTGCTTAAGAAATCTTTTTCTAAATATATTCCAGTGTTATCTTCTAAAAGCTGTTTAAGTCAGTAATCTCCCTGGAATTGATTTTTGTCTCTCGTATGTGAGGAGGAGCCAAGTTACCTTTTTCAATATGGATACCAAATTGTTTCAGTACTCATTTTTGAAAAGACCATCCTTTCCCTGCTTTCTGTAGTGCCACCTTTGTTCTGAATCAAGTATATATGCATGGGTCTGTTTCTGTTGTGTTTGTCTATTCTTGTACCAATACTGTACTATCTTACTTATTTTGGCTTTATGGTATTTGGGTAGGGTCCAGGGCTGCAGTAAAATAACCCTGTTAACCCAGAAAGTCTCATACAGGAAGTCCATGGATCACATCCCTTTCTTAGGGTTAGTAAGAATGCTCCCAAATTCTGGTTTAACCTTTACTAGCCTATATGTATAATTATAAAAACACCTTTATTAAATGTAGCCATTTTGATACAGTTGCACACATGAAATACTTTCTCATGGTACTTCCTAATCTTTATGAATGTCAGTAATTTCAAAAGGTCCAGCGACTGAATGAATCCTAGTCCATTTTATATATTTATTTCTGTATTTCTTAAAAATCTTCAGATATAGTAAAAATTTAATTATAGGTTCTAGATTGTAGATTTTAAGGTGTTTATGTATGATTTTTCAACTTTTCTGTATTTTTGAAAAATTTTATAATAAAATCAAAAAAATGATGCTTCAAAGAACTTATGATGTAAGTTTTGTGGTATTTTTAAAATTTAAGTTAGATTTTGGTAGATTTGATAGATTCTAGATACAGTTGCACATGTGGAATTTTTGAGTCAAAGACATGCATATACTTTCAGGGTTCTTTTAAAACACATTGCTAAATTGGTTTCCATCTGAGTTTTACTGTTTTACTAATTTACCTTCCTGCCAGCAACATGAGTTTCAGTTTCATAGCCTTTATCATTACAGTATATTAATATCAGCAAAAAATATATATTTATATATTAATTTGATCTAATCCTTATTTTAAATTTGCATTTCTGATTATTTTTATTTGATTCTTTCTGAAGTGTCTTATGTCCATATATCTACTAGCATCTAATCTGATAAATAAGGGTGAGAAAATTCTTCTGAGAAAATAAGTAGATGACTGACTGGCAATTATGAAAAAGAACAGGGAAGATAGAAGCTCTACCAAAAGTTAAAACATGGTACAAATACAAGGCTTTAGTAACAGACCAATGGACCTAAGTAGTTGGGAATTAGAACTTTTTGAGAATTTGGTATAAGATGAAGTTCAACAGAAGGCACAAATTAAATCATAAAGAAGAGTGTTGATTTATAAATTTTCTTCACTTCCTTCAACATACTACACTGTCAGTGAATTGCAAGTAGGTGTTAAAAATAAAATAGCGGGGAGTAGGGGAGAGGGAGAAAATATGTATTTAAGGGTCTTTGTGTGAGAAGGTAATTTCTTTAGAAAATTAGAATCATACTCTGCTAGAGATGAACATAAAACTTAGAGTATGCTCTCCTGGTTGCGTCAGGGTAGTGCAAATGTGGCAGTTTCCAGCACATTTTCTAGTAATTTAGTATTGAAGAAATTTATATCTAATTTCTTTCTTTGATTACAGTGCCCATATATCTCCCATCGGCATCTTACCAGCCTCTGCAGAGTAAGTAGTATACTTTAACAAGACAATTAAAAAAACATTTTTTAATGTTACTGAACCATAGAAATGAAAATTATGTATTTATTGTGCTTACTTTGGAGGAAAGATTGTAAGTAAGGCAGTGAAACTAGTTAATATTTTATGCACTGCAATAGGAACAAATAAATAAGGAACACATTATACTAATGTACAAAATAAAGATGAACTTTTGATCTTTTAAACTGATTGAAAATGTCAGTAGAGTTTTTTTTATTATTTTCTTTAAGAAGTAGACTTTACATAAAAAAATACAAACAATACCCTTACAATTTGTTTCTTTTATTTAGCTGAGTGTTGGTAAATTATTTTGTTTTATAAACATACCTTTGAAAAGTCTGTTTAAGTGGCTTTTTGTATAGTAATGAGGATGAATTATTGGGACAATTAGTCTTTCCCACTTCAGTAGCGATAATGATATTATGATTAATTTGTATAATATCTGGGCAAATTCCATTTTAAAATTTAAGCTAGTATCATGTATTTTATGTATTTCTTTTTATACTCTAACTTACCCATTTATTTTATCTTCTTCTTATTATTTTATTTTTTAGGTGAGACAACCCTTGGTTGACCTCACAGATTGTAAGGACCTTGTCAGTTTACAATCCCTTATTATATTTTTTTATGCCCACAGCACCTCGTCTTCGTAGGTGGTCTCCCATCCAAGTACTAACCAGGCCCAGCCCTACTTAGCTTCCGAGATCAGACAGGATCAGCTTACTCAGCGTAGCATGGCTGTAGATTACCTTACCCATTTAAATACCATAATAATTTGTTTACAGGTCATAGGTTTTGACATTTGGTTATATGGTCAAATACCAGTTAGGGTGACCGCTTCTCACTAAAATGTGTTCTGTTTTGTAGCATTTTAGAAAGAACAATTAGAGCAGCTGTGGAACAGCACCTTTTTGATCTGCAGAGCAGCATAGATCATGATCTTAAGAATTTACAACAGCAAAGTCTGGTGTGTAATAACGAAGCAGGAAGTATTAATTGTGATGGAGAAGGATCTAATAACCAGTAAGAAACTTTTAAAACATTTTACTGTTATTAAGAGTTATAAAGTTGTTTTATCTTTAAGAAAACATTTTTACTTTAATATTTTTACTTAAATAGTCTTGGGGATTTCTGAAAGTCATTGTGTAAATTAACTGTATGTACTTGTATATAAATTATATGTACTTACATGACATTGAAAATCTCATAAATTACCTATTAAGTCCAACATAGCCATATTTTCCTCCCTGAACACCAGATAGTTAGTTTACCTTTACAGACTTCATTGTATGAAAAGTAACTTAAAAAAAATTAGACCCATACTCTGTGCAACAGATCGTCACGCCAGAAGAGATATGCAGAGATCTAAACAGGTAATTTACAGAGACAGTAAATTGACATCATTCCTGGTGCATGATGTCATTGACTGAAATGGTGAGTAGAATCATCCTTTGCTATTTAAATTGTTATCCCTTGCCACCAGTCTCTGCCTATCCTACACACTTTTTTTTAGTGTAACTGTTAATAGTTGAATTTGTATAAGTTAACAGTATCTCAGTTAGTGATATGTGATGGTACTTCACTCTTCATCTGACTTGTTACCTTTAAATGGATGAAAGCCTCATCTCCTTTCCTATTACCTCAGCCTTGCT
The DNA here is from genome assembly GCA_003508835.1 of Eonycteris spelaea. Classification (NCBI taxonomy): domain Eukaryota; kingdom Metazoa; phylum Chordata; class Mammalia; order Chiroptera; family Pteropodidae; genus Eonycteris; species Eonycteris spelaea. Next base: position 9,326,904 of record PUFA01000039.1, read on the forward strand.
CTTTAGGATATGGGTGCCTACTCTGAGACTGTATGCAATGATTTCATAGTTTTCATTTATTAGTTTTTATTTTGGGGACAAATGAGAAAGGTGTACCCAAATTTGGAGAAGTCATTGAAAGGTAAAAAAAAGGTAGATGACTGGATAGAGTGTTTTTTGTTTTTTTTTTGTTTTTTTAAAGAATAGATTTTTAAAAGGCCAATATGTCTAGTACACTAGAATAGCTATTAAAATGAAGTGAAACAAAATTAATTGGATATGAAAACCAGTAGTTGGAATGTATTTAAGAATACCGTATGTACAACTGCAGGTGTGCCATGTAGTCTGCATGGATGGCATCATCAGCCTGCAGCTCTTTGTGATAGCCCTGGTTTATGTGCTTTGAGGGCATGGTTAGAACTGATATAAAATCTCTAGGGAGTATTTGCGCTGAATATGAAGGAAAAAAGCAGTATCTAAAAGTTAGATGAAGTGGGAAAATGTTTTAAAGGATGTAATATAAGCAGGTTCCTTAGAGTTTGTCCTTAGCTTAACTGGAGATCGTGAAAACTTAATCCATGCTCAGACAATATCTTTTTTTTTTACCATTGGGGAGGTAACCCATGTTTTATCAGTGGTCGTAGTATCATCTTTGTAAACAAAAAATTCCAAATTATATAAGATGGGACATCTGCAGTAGGAAGCTGTTCCTTGTTGTACCTAATAAGGTGTTGGATGCTCTGATGTCTAGTGCTGGACTTGTATTTTAATCAAACAGTTTATTATTATGATTGACAGTGTGCATTTATGAGGGAAATCATTATTTTGGCACATAAATTATTTTCGAAACCATTCATCTGCTTTTGAAATTTTTCAAAGGTGATAACAAACAAGGTAGATTCCCCACAGCCTCCCATGGAGAAACAAAAATAAACTTAGCTCATTTAATGATCTAACTTGGCAGGATAAAGAAAGTGTGGCTTTTTATGAGAAGGATACATTTTTCTTTAACAAGTGAAACTTTCAGATCATTGTTGATATTTATTTTAAAGGCATTACATATTTGACATTGGCCTGATTTGAGTTTTTAATCTTCATTACTAGGGTTGATATTGCTGTTGATATTATTAATGCCAGTGAAAGTAACAGAGACTGTTCAGAACCTGTGGCTAGCACTAATTTAGACAATGAAGATATGCAGCAGGATTTTATATTTGAGGATGAAGAAAATAACCAGGTAAGATATGCAGAGACTTAAAAAAATCTGTGTTAGGTGTGCTAGATGTACAACTCTGATTACTTTATGTGTTTCTTTGTTACCAGAAGCCATAGTTCACTATTTTTGCTAACACATATTTGTCTTGATTATATATCTTGAATGTAGTTCTCTACATTCTCCCAGTAGAGGTCAAGAATCATCATCAGTTAGAGAAGTAAGTATAAAAATGCCTTATTTTAAAATATTTTCCTGGAAAGAGGCAAATTACAATGTCCACTGAGGTAGTTGGTTTTGTGATTGACTTCTGTTCTTTTAAAAGCTCTTTTTTTCCCCCAGGTTTCTTTCTGAAGAACATGGGATCTTTTCATAATTAGAGAAAATCCATGAACATCATTTTAAAAATAAATTATTTTCACTGTCACAGTTGTTAGTAGTAACATTGTTTTTAACATAATTTCAGTAAATGTAAAAGCAGCATATTTCTAAGACATTTCAAAGTTGAGTTTTTAATGACACTTTTAAGATACTTAATTGATAAGTTTTCTTCAGAATGTTTCATTCCAAGCCATAAAGTAGGTATAATAAGGAATTTAGTTAGTTGATTGAAATTTGTATTCTAGCTTTGCTTCTTAATAGCGGTGTGACTTTGGCCAAGTTACCTAATTTCTGTAAGCTACTCTTTAGAAAGTTTCTCTAGAACTTTCCCATGTTTTTTAGGAAAAAATCTGGGAAACAAGAGAAGAGCTTTTAAAAGAACAGTGTGTGTGTTTTGGGGGGGGTAATATCTATGTTAGGAGATAATTGTAAATATCAGAAGAAGTATAAAATTATTTTGTAAACTGGAAAACGTTTCACAGAAATTAAGCTGCTGTTGTTACTTTCAGTGACTAGATTTCTATATTGCTTATTTATTAATGCTATTAATTCCACTGGTATTTTGGATTAAACTCTTTTCATCTATTCACTGTTACTGCTTCTGTATTCATCTCCTTGCCCTTCCCTGGACTATCAATTTCTGCCTGTTTACTGGATCATTCCCATTAGTGTAAAATATTTATACTGTTATTTCTTCTATGTTCAGCAGGAGAAAACCCTCTTTGACCCTTTATTTACTCTACCCTACACCCCTATTTTTCTCCTTCCCTTTCTAATAAAATTACTTGAATGAATTGTCTGTGTCTGTTTTCTTTAATTCTCTCTTTCCATTCTCTCATGAACCCACGTCAGGAACCTATTGCTCCTACTATTTCTCTGAAACTGCTCCCGTAAGTCACCAGTGAAGTGATGTCTGTTGTACCTTTTACTTGACCTGAGAGCAGAATTTTATTTAGTCAATTTCTCCCATTACCTTGGTACATTTCTTCACTTGGTTTTTAGGGTATCTCTCTCCTCTAGGGTTTTGCTGGTGGTTTTTCATGTTCTGAACCTCTGAAATTTGGAATGGCCCAGAGCCTAATTCTCAGATTATTTTCATAATTTTCATTCACTCTTCAGTAATTTCATTTCATCGAATGAGATAACATATGCTAAAGGTTTCTAAATTTATATCTCTAATGCGAACTCTCTGTTAAACTTTAAATTCCTAGATCTAGCTGTTGTACTTAACATTTCCATTTGAATATTTTATAAGCATCTTAAACTTAGCATGCACCAAATTGAATTTGTAATCTTGTTGGCATATCTGCTCTTCCTCTTGTCTTTAAAATCTCATTAAAGGGCTCTTTCTCCTTACATGTGCACAAGCCAAAACCTTGGTTCCTTTTTTCTTTCTTTCTTTCTCACATCCAGTTGTTTCTGGTTGTTTATCTCAGAGTCTGACCCCTTTTTACTATTTCCATTGCCACCATACAGATCCAAGCCAACATCATTTCACCTAGGTTAATATAGCCTCCTAACTGATCTCAACTTTGTCTCCCTATGGTCTGTCCTCAGTGCAACAGCTAGAGTGATCCTTTTAAAATGAAAATAATGTAATGTCAGTTCTTTTCTCAGAACCTTCCAGTGCTGCCTAGATATAAAAATATAGCAATAGGCAATAAGAATACACTGGTTGATGATTGGGATGGCTCAGTTTTAAGGTTCTGTCTGGATTGGCATAATTGCCTATTCATCCCCATGGTTTGCTTCCTCATCTGACCCTAGAGATCTTTCCTCAGTTTAACCTTCTCAGAGAAGTGAGGCCAAATCTCCTCATCACTCTGTGTATTAGTAGTCCCTCCCACTGACCCACCCACTTTCAGTTTTTAAACTTTGTATCCTTCCCTTCTCCTTTTTGATACTGTTATCATTTTTGCACATATCTTTTAAATTATTAGTTTATTGCCTGTCTTCCACCATTAGACTATAAACTGCATGAGGGCTAAGATTTTCATCTGTTTTGTTCATAACTGCATTCCCATTACCTTGAACACATAGTAGGTATTCATTAAGTATTTGTGGAATATATGACCAAACAAATGAATAGCACCTGGCACATAGTAAGTAACTCAGTAAATTTGTTGAATGAAAGCAGTGTATCAGTTACTTTATTAAGAAAGCAGTTCTTTTTTAAGACTTTATTTTTTAGAGCAGTTTTAGGTTTTCAGCAAAATTGAGAGAGATTTCCCATATGCCCTTTCGTTCCATACATACGTAACCTCCCCATTATCAACATTAATCAGCATTGGTTGATATAATTATATAATTTTCAGGTGCGCATTATAATTTGATATCTGTATATTCTACTGTGTGTTTACCACCCAAAGTCCAGTTTCCTTCAGCTACTATATATTTGATCCCCTTTACCCACTTCACCCAACTCCTGCCCCCTTACATTTGACTCTCTTTACCCTGTCTACCTCACCCTTCCTCTCCCACCCCAATAGTAAACACTAGTCTATATAGTCCTCTGTTAACCACTAGTCTATAGTCTATGTCCATGAGTTTCTGTTTGTTTGTCCTGCTCATTTGTTGCTTTAGGTTTATATCCCACATATAACTGATAAGTGATTTTTAACTTTTTCTGTTTGGCTTATTTCGTTTAGCATGATTATCTCGGGGTCCATCCATGTTGTCACAAGTGGCTGTATTTCTTCTTATGGCTGAGTAATATTCCATTTTATATATATACCACAGCTTCTTTACCAGTCATCTATCGTAGGACACTTCGGTTGCTTCCATGTCCTTGCCACTGTGAATGACACTGCTATGAACATAAGTGTGCAGATATCTTTTTGGATATGGGTTTTCAAGTCTTTGGGGTACTCAGTAGAGGGATTGCTAAATCATATGGTAGACCAATTCTTAGTTTTTTGGGGAACCTCCATACTGTTTTCCATAGTGACCATACCAATTTGCAGCCCTACCAGCAGTGTATGAGTGTTCCTATTTCTCCACATCCTCTCGAGCATTTGTTATCACTTGTGCTGTTGATTATAGCTATTCTAACAGGGGTGAGATGGTATCTCATTGTGGTTTTGATTTGCATTTCCCTAATAGCTAGCGATGTTGAGCATCTTTTCAATATTTGTTGGCCATTTGTATGTCTTAGGGAGAAGTGTCTGTTCAGGTCCTCTGCCCATTTTTTGATTGGATCATTTTTTTTTTTGTTGTTTGAGTCATATGAGTTCTTTGTATATTTTGGATATTAGGCCCTTATTGGAGGCGTTGCTTGCAAATATATTTTCCCATTCGATGGTTGTCTCTTTACCTTGTTGACTTTCTTTTGCTGAGCAGAAGCTTTTTAGTTTTGTAGTCCCATTCATTTATTTTAGCTTTTACTTCCCTTGCCTTTGAGGTCAAATTCATAAAATCCTCTTTAAGTCCAAGGTCCTTGAGTTTAGTTCCTATGTTTTCTTCTATGCATTTTATTGTTTCAGGTCTTATATTCAGGTCCTTAATCCATTTTGAGTTAATTTTGGTGTTGGTGATAGACAACAGTCTAGTTTCATTCTTTTGCAGGTGGCTTTCCAGTTTTCCCAGCACCATTTATTGAAGAGGCTTTCCTTTCTCTCACTGTATGTTTTTGGCTTTTTGTCAAAATTATTTGCCCATATAAATATGGGTTTACTTCTGGACTCTCGATTCTGTTCCACTGGTCCATGTGTCTGTTTTTCTGCCAATACCATGCTGTTTTGATTACTGTCACTTTGTAGTATAATTTGAAGTTGGGCAGAGTGATGCCTCCAGTTCGTTCTTTTTTCTCAGGATGGCTTTGGCAATTGGGTCTTTTGTGCTTCCATACAAATCTGATGATTTTTTGTTTTTTCTTTAAAAAATGCCGATGGATTTTGATGGGGATTGCATTAAATCTGTATAATGCTTTAGGTAATATGGTCATTTTAACTATGTTGATTCTTCCAATCCAAGAACATGGAATATCTTTCCATTTCTTTGTATCTTCTTCGATTTCTTTTAATAGGGTCTTGTAGTTTTCATTATATAGGTCCTTCACATGTTTTGTTAAATTTATTCCTAGGTATTTTATTCTTTTTGTTGCAATTGCAAAAGGAATTATTTTTTCCACTTCTTTTTCTGACACTTCATTTAGAGTATAGGAACACTATGGATTTTTGAACATTGATTTTGTATCCAGAACTTTACTGTATTTGCTTATTGTTTCTAGTAGTGTTCTTGTGGAGTCTTTAGGGTTTTCTATATAGAGAATCATGTCATCTGCAAATAGTGAAGTTTGACTTCTTTCGTTTTTATTTATGCCTTTTATATCTTTCTTTGTGATTGCACTCTCTAGGACCTCCAATGTTTATTGAATAACAGTGGCAATAGTGGAGAGCCTTGCCTTGTTTCCTATCTTAGAGGGAAAGTTTTTAGTTTTTCACCATTAAGTATAATGTGGTCTTAATTATGTTAAGGTACTTTCCTTCTACCAATTTTGTTTTGGTCATAAAATGGATGCTTGTAGTGAAGGCTTTTTCTGCATATTTGATATGATGATATGATTCGTATTTTTTAATATGGTTATGTGGTGTATCACAGTTAACCAGTTTGCGTTATATTGAACCATCCTTGTGCCCCTGGGATGAAGCCACTTGATCGTGGTGTATAATCTTTTTTAATATGTTGCTGTATTTGGTTCACTAGTATCTTATTTAGGATTTTGCATCTGTGTTCTTGAGAGATATTGGTCTACAGTAGAGTGTGTGGTGTTTGTGTGTGTGTGTTGTGTGTGTGTGTGTTATCCTTACCAGGTTTGTTATCAGAGTAATATTGGCCTTGTAAAATGAATTGGGAAGTATTGCCTCCTCTCGATTTTTTTGGAAGAGTTTGAGGAGAATAGGTATTAAATCTTCTTTGAATGTTAGGTAGAATTCACTGGTGAAGCAATCTGGTCCTGGACTTTTACTTTTTGGTAGGTTTTTGATATTGTTTCAAGTTCCATACTGCTGATCAGTCTATTTAGATTTTCCAGTTCTTCTTGATTCAGTCTAGGAAGATTTTTATTTTTCTAAGTATTGGTCCATTTCTTCTAGGTTATTAATTTGGTGTTATATACTTTTTCATAGTATTCTTGTGATCCTTTGTATTTTGCAATAGCAGTCGTAATTTCCCCTCTTTCATCCCTGATTTTGTTTATTTGTGTCCTTTCTCTTTTTTCTTTAGTGAGTCTAGCCAAGGGTTTGTCAATCTTATTAACCTTCTCAAAGAACTAGCTCTTTGTTGCATTTATTTTTCTATCATGTTTCACTTATTTCTGCTTTAATTTTGATTATTTCTTTCCTTCTGCTGACTTTAGACTTCATTTGTTCTTCCTTTTCTAGTTTTTTTAAGATGAAGCATTAGGTTTGTTAATTTGGGCTCGTTCTTGTTTTTTGAGTTTAGGCCTGTAATGACTGCTTTTGCCACGTCCCAAAAGTTTTTAATATGTTGTACTATCATTATCATTTGTTTCTATGTATGCTCTTTATCTCTCTTTTTATTTCTTTCTGACCCAGTTATTCTTCAGTAGCATCTTGTTTAACCTCTGGTATTTGTGGTTTTTCCTGATTTCTTTTTCAATTGATCTCTAGTTTCAGAGCCTTATGATCAGAGATATGGTTTTGTATGATTTCAACCCTCTTATATTTCTTGAGGCTATCTCTGTGTCCCAGTAGGTGGTCGATCCTTGAGAATGTTCCATGTGCACTAGAGAATGTATAACAGCTGTTTTGGGATTAAAGGCTTGTAAATGTCAATTATGTCCGGTTGGTCTAATGTGTCATTTAGGGATGTTATTTCCTTATTGATTTTCTGTTTGGATGATTGGTCCATATCTGACAATGGGGTATCAGGTCTCCTACTACAGTAGTATTTTGGTCTGCTTTACATATTTCGGAGCCTCCTGTTTGGGAGCATAGATATTAATGAGTGTTATATCTTCTTGGTGCTTGATTCCCTTTATTATTATGAAGTGTCCCTCATTGTATTTCTTTACCTTTTTTTATTTTGAAGTCTATTTCGTCTGATATTAGTGCTGCTACTCCTGCTCTTCTCTGAATGCCATTTGCTTGAAATATTTTCTGTTCTTTCACTTTGAGTCTATATTTGTCTTTGGAGCTGTGATGTGTCTCCTGGAGACAGCATATGATTGAGTTTTGTTTCTTGATCCAATCTGCAACTCTACTTTTTCATCGATGAGTTCAGCCCATTTACATTTAGGGTGATTATTGAGATATGAGGTCTTCTTATAGCCATTTTATCTTTTACTTTTTTATAGCTCAGTGTTTCCATTGCTTCCTTGTCCTTGTTTTTCTATTTCTTTATTTTGGTTGGCTTTTGTGGGTTTTCCCTCTGGTTCTTCTGGTTTTATATTATATACTTCAGTTCTGAATCTTCTGTGTGTGGTTACCATTACAAATTTGGAAAAGAATAGTTATATATATATATTATGTGTGTGTGTGTGTGTGTGTATGTATGTATGTGTATATATACATATATAACTATACATACATATATACACACACACACACACAGAGTTGTCCATTTTCTTCTGCACGTGCCTTATCTCCATTCTCATTTGCGAATTTGGATCTTTGAATCCTCCTCCTTGTAAGTTATTGTTGTCTCATTTTGTCCTTTGTATGCTGAACATGTTCATTACTATTGTTATAACAATTCACTTATTATTATTTAAGCTATAATGCCCTGTCTTAGTAATGGTTGCACTCCTCTGTTTCTATTTGCCTGATAGTCACTTTATTCCTAATTATGGTTTTTTGTTTTTTTGTTTTTTTGTTATTTTGTTTTAGGTGAGCTGACCCTTTTTAGTATTTCCTGTATTGCAGCCTCATAGTGGAGAATTCCCTCAATTTTGTATCTGGAAAGGCTTAAATTCTCCTTTCTATCTAAATGAGAGCTTAGGTGGACACATTATTCTAGGCTGGTAGTTTCTTTCATTAATAGTTTAAATATGTGTTTTCCCCCTCTTTAATACTCTCTCCCCAACTTCACCCTGACCTATGGATGTTCTCTTTCCCTTAAGAACTAGATCTCTGAAGGTGGAGCATCTCCTCTCAATTGCTTGGGGCGTGCACCCAGGGTGTGGTCCGTGGCTCCACCTGGGACGCAAACCCAGGACCTTTTCATGTAAAGCAGATGTGCTAACCACTACACTATGGAGCACCCCAATAGTTTAAATATTTGATTCCATTCTTTTCTGGGTTGTAAGGTTTGCGCTGAGAATCCGATGATAATCTGATGGTTTTTTTTATAAATTACCGTTTTCTTCTCCATAGCTGCAATGAGAATTCTGTCTCGTTGAGTTTTGATAAGTTTCATACAGTGTGTCTTGGTGAAGGCCTTTTGGGTTGAGATAATTGGGTGTTCTGTTGGTTTCTTGAATTTCAAGCTCTAGCTCATTCCTTAGATTTGGGAAATTCTCATCAACTATTTGTCTGAAATTCTTTCTCATCCCACTCCTTTTCCTCACCTTTGATAATGCCCATTATTCTTGTGTTTCCTCTCCTGATAGTATCAGCTAGTTCTTGTATTTCTCTTTCATTATTTTTCATTCTCTTCAGTTTCTCTTTCATATTTTTCATTCTTCAGTTTATCTCTTCCTCCTTCTGATTTATTTCTAGATTTCTGTCTTCAATTATCACTGATCCTTTCCTCCATTTGGTCGACTCTTATTTTCCCAAGCTTGCTATTTCATTTTTCAACCCTTGTAGTGTTGTTTTTTTTTTTTTTTTATCTCCAGAAGATCTATTTTTTTTTTTTTTTTTGAGGGTTTCACTATCCTTGCTCTGCTCAAGTAGTTGTTTTTTAATTCCCAAAATTGTTAATATGACTTGTTTCAGAACTCACAGAGTTTTTTCAGAAATACCATCCTGAATTCTCTGTCATTTAAGTCATATATTTTATGTCTGTAAGCTTATTTTCTGGAGATATTTCTCCTTCTTTCTGAGATGGCTTGTCCCTTGGTTGTTCATGGTGTTTAATGGACTAATTCTCCGATTGGGCATTAATGGAAGTGTATTCTGCTGTTTTTTCCAGGAAAAAAAGGTTTTATTATATGAGGGTCTCTCTTTATTTGTTCAAAGGTGGCGCTTTTCTTTTGGTTTTCAGGAAGGGTGTCTAAGCCTCTTTTATCACTGCTTTATATAAAGCCTTAAAAATGCCTTAAAACTTTTTTCTTGTAGATATTTAATCACACTCACTACCCTCAGTTTCAGTCCCTGTCAGTGTCAGCGACGGTTGTGGCAGCGTTTGCTCAGATTCCCCTGGGGCTCTGTGGCGATCGTCTTGGAGGGTATGGGAGGAGGATTCCTCTGGGTTGGGAGTTGGGGACTGTGGCTCAATTGCGGTTTCGCAACTCATGTCGGTAAAAATCAACTGCTATTTCTCTGCAGTCCCATCGCTCTCTGCCTTCTGCCTTCTGATGACTGGCCCTGCCGCCCACCACGGGGAGCTCACTACAGTCCCAGGCAGGTTGTTCAGGGAGGTCCCCACACCTTCACTCTTCCCCCTCCTCCAGGGAGCTCTGGAGGATGTGAGAGCAGCGTCTTTTATTTCTCTCGGTCCACCACCTGACACCCGGGTTCTGACCCACTGTGGTAGCTTTTATGTGCAAATCCACACTCAGATGTGCTGGTGTTGCAGTTTGGGTGTTTTTTTGTTGAGTTTTAAATGTTCAGCTTTTGTTGTTTCAAGGGGAGAGATCTGGGGATGTCTCTCACTCCGCCATATTTTCGCAAAGAATGGTACATATTTTTGACAAGGATAAACTTACGTTGGCATACCATTATCACTCAAAGTCTGTAGTTTACTTTAGGATTCATTCTTGGTGTTGTACATTTCATGACTTGATAAATGTATAATGACATATATTCATCATTAAATATATCCACGTTTTTAACTGTCTCACAAAAATCCTCTGTACTCTTATCTGTTCATTCTACCCCTCCCCCACCACCCTCATGTCACAACCATTGATTTTCATCTCCATAATTTTGCCTTTTTCAGAATGTCATATAGTTGGGATCATACTGTATGTAACCTTTTCAGATTGTCTTCTTGAGGTTCCTCCACATTTTTTATGTCTTGATAGCTTATTTCTTTTTAGTTTTGAACAATTTGCGTTCTCTAGATATACTACAGTTTTTTTATCCAGTCACTACTGAAGGATATCTTGGTTGCTTCCCAGTTTTGGTAATTGTGAATAACACTGGTACAAATATCTGTTTGTATATAAAAGTTTTTACTCCTTTGGGTAAATACCAACGGGCATGGGTATGAGTTTAGAAATAAATGCAGTGTCTTCCAAAATGGCTGTACCATTTTGCATTCCCACAGGCAGTACTTAAGAGTTCCCATTGCTTCCACAACTTCACCAGCATTTGGTATTGTCAGTGTTCCGGGTTTTGGCCATTCTCATAGATGTTGTTGGTATCTTTTTGTTGTTTTATTTTGCATTTCCCTAATGACACAGGACATGGAGCATTTTTCATATGCTTATTCGCCATCTTCATATACAGAGAAGTATATCTTCTTTGGTGAGGTGTCTGGTAAGGTCTTTGGGCCCATTTTTTAAATCAGGTTGTTTTCTCATTTGTTGAATTTTAAGAGTCTTTTTTATATTTTATGTAACAGTCCCTTATAGAGTGTGTCTTTGCCAGTATTTCTTTCCTAGTTATGGCTTGTCTTCTAATTCTCTTGAATTTGGTTTCACAGAGCAGAAGTTTTAAATTTTAATGAAGTCCAGATTATCAATTATTTTTTTCATGGATTGTGTTTTGGGTGATAGATCTAAAGGCATCACCATACTCAAAGTCATCTAGGTTTTTGTGTTATAGTTTTTGTGTTTTACGTTTAGGTCTGTTGATCCATTTTGAGTTAATTTTTGTGAAGGGTTATAAGGTCTATGTCTTATCTTCATTTTTTTTTTTATGTAGATGTTCAGTTGTTCAGTCACCATTTGTGGAATAGTCTTATACTACCTCCATTGTATTGCCTTTGCTCTTTGTCAAAGACAGTTGATTATATTTTATGGGAGTATATTTCCGAGAGTTTAAGTCTTTCAGCTTTGTTGTTCTCCTTCAAGATTATAATTGGCTATTCTGGGTCTTTTACCTCCATAGACTTTAGAACAGTATATTGATATCCATAAACAACTTTGCTGGGATTTTGGTTGGGATAACATTGAATCTTCCAATTGGGAAGAACCGACATCTTTACAATGTTGAATCTTCTATCCGTGAACCTGGAATACCTTTCCTTTATTTAGTTCTTTTTTGATTTTGTTCATCAGAGTTCTTTAGTTTTTCTCATATAGATTTTGCACATATTTTGTAGACTTATACCCAGATTGACTTTGTTTATTAACCTTGTATCCTACAACCTTGCTATATAATCACTTATTAGTTTCTAGGAAGTATTTTGGTCAGTTCTTTTGGATTTTCTACATAGACCATCATGCCATATGTGAACAAAGACAGTTTTTAATGTCTTTTTTTCCCCAATCTGTATACTTTTTATATCCTTCTCTTGCCTTTATTCCCTTCTCGTGCAAAGACTTCTAGTACAGTGTTGAAGGGAATGATGAGAGGGGACATCCTGGCCTTGTACTTGATCTTAGTGGGAAAACTTGATTTTCTCATTGTTAGGTGTGATGTTAGTTATAGGGTTTTTTTTTTTTGTAGACAATCTTTATCAAGTTGAAAACATTCCTCTTTATCTCTAGTTTACTAGAGTTTTTTATCATGAATGGGTGTTAATTTTTGTCAGATACTTTTCTCTATTAATAAGATTTATGTGATTTTTTTTTGGTCTGTTAATAGATTCATTAATTGATTTTCAGATATTGAACCAGCCTTGCATACCTGGGCTAAATCCTACTTGATTGTTTGTATAACTATTTTATACTCTTTTGGATTCTGTTAGTTGATATTTTGTTGAGAATTTTTGCATCTATGTTCATTGAAGATATTGGTCTGTAATTTCTTGTAATACCTTTGTTTGATTTTGTTTTGGGGTCATACTGGCCTCACAGAATGAGTTAGGAAGTATTCTTTCTGCTTCTGTTTTTCTGAAAGAGATTGTAGAGAATCGATATAATTTTTTCTTTAAATGTTTGGTAGAATTCACCGGTTAACCTATCTAGGCCTGGTACTTGTTGTTAACTATTGATTCAAGTTATTTAATAATATGGGCCTATTCAGATTGTCTGTTTCTTGTGTGAGTTTTTGCAGATTGTATCTTTCAAGGGATTGGTTCGTTTCATCTACATTATCAAATTTGGTGGGCATAGCTTTGTTCATAGTCCTTCCTTTACTATCTTTTAATGTCCAATGGGTTCTTTCATTTCTGATATTAAGTAATTTATTGTTCCTCTCACTTTTTCTTAACTAGCCTTTCTTAGAAGCTATGGATTTTATCGATCTCAAAGTACCAGCATTGAGTTTTATATTGATTTTTCTTTATTTGAGTTCCTATTTACAATTTCAGAGATTTAATTCGTATTTTTTAAAATCTCATTTCTTTGGATATAATTGCTCTTTTTTAGTTTCCTGAGATGAAAATTTAAGTGATCGATTTTACATCTTTCTTTTCTCTAATGTATGCATTCTGTGCTATAAATTTCCCTCTAAGCATTGATTTGCTGCATCCCACAAATTTTGATAAGTTGTGTTTTCATTTTCATATAGTTTCAAAATATTTTAAAATTTCTCTTGAGATTTATTATTTGAGCCATGTATTATTTGGAAGTGTGTTTTTTAATCTCCACATGTTTTTGGATTTTCCAGTTATCTTTCTGTTATTGATTATAGTGTATTTGCGTTGTGGCCTGGAATTAATTCTTTTTAAAATTAGTTTTAGGAAATCTTTATAAAAATTTTTATTTATTAAAATTAGTTTCAAGAGTACAGTACATTGGTTATACATCTATATAGTTCATAAACGAACCCCCAATTGCTTTCCTCCTTCCCTGGCCTCCACCTAGCCATCATATTAATGCTAACTGCATTCCCTCTGCCATGCTCCCTATCCCGTGACCAAACTATCAACTACTAATTTTACTTCTTTAACCCCTTCACCCCATTCTCCCAGCTCCCCAAACCCCTCCCTCTGTCTGTCACCAAATTGTCCACTACTATTTGTGAGTCTGTTCTTGATTAGTTTGTTATTTTGTTCCTTGATTCTGCTGCATTAAGTGAAATCATATGGTATTTATCTTTCTCTGTCTGACTTATTTCATTCAGCATAATAACCTCTAGTCCATCTATGTCATTGCGAATGGTAAATTTCATTTTTTTTGATGGCTGAGTAATATTACATTGTATATATAAACCATAATTTATCAAATTGTCTGTTGATGGGCACTAAGGTTGCTTCTATATCTTGGCTATTGTATATTGTGTTGCCATGAATACTGGAGTGCATAGATTTTTATGAATTATTGTTTTGGGTTCTTTGAATAAATACCCTGAAGTGCAATTGTTGGGTCAAAAGATATATCCATTTTTAATTTTTTGAGGAACCTCCATATTGCTTTCATTGTGGCTGTACTAGTTTGCAGTCCCAACACCAAGGTGTATGAAGTTTTCCTTTTCTTCGCATCCTTGCGACACTTGCTGTTTTTTGATTTTATTGATGATAGCATTCTGACAGGCTGTGAGGTGATTCTCATTGTGATTTTAATTTTGCATTTCTCTGATGATTAGCGACCTTGAGCATCTTTTCATATATCTGTTAGCCATCTGTATTTCCTCTTTGGAGAAGTATCTGTTCAGGTCTTCTGCCCATTTTTTTTAATTGGATTGTTTTTGTTGGTGTTGAGTTGTATGTTCTTTATATATTTTGGATATTAATCCCTTATCAGATGTATCATTAGGAATATCTTCTCAACAAACCATTGGTTGTATTTTTTGTTTTTGTTGATGGTTTTCTTTGGTGTACAAACACTTTTTAGTTTGATGTAGTCCCATTTGTTGTTTATTTTTTCTTTTGTTCCCTTGCCTGAGGAAGTATATCTGAAAGAAATTCCTGTAGTAATATCAGAGAGTTTACTGCCTGTGTTTCTTCTAGAGTTTCAGGTCTTACATTTAAGTCTTTAATCCATTTTGAGTCTTTTCTTAAATACAGTGTATGATAGTCCAGCTTCTTTTTTTTTGCATGTTTCTGTCCAATTTAATTGAAAGACTGTTTTTTACCTCATTGTATGTTCTTACCTCTTTTTGCATATATTAAGTGAGCATATAGGCGCGAATTTATTTCTAGGTTCTCTATTCTGTTCCATGATCAATGTATCTATTTTTGATTACTGTAGCTTTGTAGTATAGTTTTATAATCAGGTAGTACGATACCTCCTACTTTGTTTTTTCTCAAGATTGCCGTGGCTATTAGGGGTTTTTTTTATGGCTCCATATAAATTTTAGGATTATTTGAAAAATGCCATTGGTAATTTTGATAGGAATTGCATTGAATCTATAGATTGCTTTGGGTAGTAGGTCCATTTTAACGATGTTTTATTCTTCCTATCCATGAACACGTTATATGCTTGCATTTATTGGTATCTTTTTCAATTTCTTTTTTCAGTGACTTATAATTTTCTGAAAACAGGTCTTCTACCTTCTTGGATAATTTGATTTTCCAGGTAATTTCATAGTTTTTGAATGCAATTGTAAATGGGTCTGTTTTTTCTTAATTTTTTCTTTCGAAAGTTCATCAATTGGTCTATAAAAATGCTGCTGACTTCTGAATGTTTATTTTGTAGCCTGCTACCTTACTGAATCCATTGATCAGTTTCTAACAGTTTTTTGGTGGAATGTTTTTAGGATTCTCTTTGATAGTATGTCATCAGCAAATAACGAGAGTTTTCTTCTTCCTTTCCAATTCGGATGCCTTTTTTTTTCTCTTTCTTGTCTTATTGATGTGGCTAAGACTTACATAAATGTTGAAGAGGAATGGTGAAATTGGGCATTCTTATCTTGTTTCCTGATCTTAAGGAAAATGCTTTTAGCCTTTCCCCATCGAGTATGATGTTAGCTGTAGATTTGTCATATATGGCCTTTATTATGTTGAGGTAAGTTCCCTCTATTGCCCACTTTGCTGAGAGTTTTTATCATAAATGGATGCTGGATTTTGTCAATATGCTTTTTCTGCATTTATTGATATGATCATATGATTTGTTAATGTGGCTATATCACATTAATTGATTTGCAGATATTGAACTAACCTTGCATCCCAGGAATAAATACAACTTGATCATGGTGTATGAATATTTTTAATGTATTGCTGAATTCGGTTTGCTAATATTTTGTTGAGGAGTTTTATATCAGTGTTCATAAAAGATATCAGCCTACAGTTTTCTTTTTTTTGTAATGTCTTTGCCTGGTTTTGGAATCAAGGTAATGGTGGCCTCAATAAAAGTGTATGGAGCCTTCCCTTTTCTTGAAATTTTTTTGAATTGTTTGAGAAGAATAAGTGATAATTCTTTCTTTGAATGTTTGGTAAAATTTGTCTGTGAAGCCATCTGGTCAGGACTTTTGTTTTTGGGAGGTTTTGATGACCAGTTCAATTTCATTGGTGGTAATCATTCGGTTTTCAGATTTTCTGTTTCTCTTGACTCAGTCTTGGAAATTGTATGTTTCTAGGAATGTGTCCATTTCTTCCAGATTGTCCAATTCGTTGGCGTATAATTGCTCATAGTATTTTTTATGATCATTGTAATTCTGTGGAGTCTGTGGTTATTTCTCCTCTTTTATTTATGAATTTATTGAGACCCCTCTCTTTTTTTCCTTGATGAGTCTAGCTAATGGTCTGTCAATTTTGTTTATTCTTTCAAAGAACCAGCTCTAGGTTTCATTAATCTTCTGTATTGTTTTTTCTCGACTATTTCATTTATTGCGCTCTGCTTTTTATTATTTCCTTCCTTCTATTATTCACTTTGGGCTTTGTTTGCTGTTCTTTTTCTAGTTCTTTTTAATTGTAAGGTTAGATTGTTTTTTGAGCTTTTTTTGTTTGTTTCTCTTGAGGTAGGCTGTGATGCTGTGAATTTCCCTCTTAGGACCGTTTCAACTGTGTCCCATAAAATTTTGAGTCGTTGTGTTCTCATTTTCATTTGTCATCTAGGTATCTTTTGATTTCTTTCTTGATATCATTATAAACCCATTCATTGTTTAGTAGCATGTTATTTAGCCTCCATGTGTTTGTGTATTTTTCTAGTTTTTTCTTGTAGTTGCTATCTAGTTTCATACCATTATGATCAGAGAGGACGGTTGATTAGGATTTCATGTATTTAAATTGATTGAGACTTGTTTGTATCTAGTTTTTAGGAAATCTTAATGGGAGATGACTTCTTGGCCTTGAAAGACAGCTGAGATGCAGACTGATATTGTTTGAATAAGTCAGTTCAATTGAGCACATGTTTACTTATGCAGTGTGTAATACCTGGTTCTTGGAAATATAAATAGGAATACACCAGCTTTAAGTTTTCATGACTTGATAATCTAGATTGTAATGACAGAGTTTAATTTAGAATATAACTAATACTGTTAGAGGTAGAAATGAAGCACTGTAGTTTTGTGGTAGAGAAGGAAGACCTTCTGGCCAGGAAATTATGGAGGGCTTCTTGACACGGGGATTTTTGTAAATAGTTTTTGTTTTGTTCTTTGTTTTTTTTTTTTCCTTAATTCATCATTTTTTCATTTTTTTATTATTATTTTTTATATTTTAGGGAGGCAACCCTTGGTTGACCTCAGATTGTCATCTTACAACCCCTTATTTTTTATTTTTATGCCTACAGCACCTGGTCGTAAATTGCTTTTTTTTTAATTATTTTTTCAATTACAGTCAACAATAACAGTAATTATATTAGTTTTGGGTGTACAAACATAACAATTAGACATTTATTTAAATTTATGTAGATCACCCTGATTAAGTCTAGTAACCCATTGGACACTATACACGTTTACAATATTATTGACTATATTCCCTATGCTGTACTTCACGTCCCATGACTTTTTTTATAACCAGCAACTAGTACTTCTTTTTTTATATTATTATTATTTTTAATAAGAATTTAATGAAATCCAATAAATTTCGCAATACACTTTAACAATAAGGCATATATATATGCCTTATTGTGTGTTCGCTTCCCATAGTTAGATTTCTTTCTGTCACACGTATTTGACCTCACAAGGGGAATTTTTGATCATGACCTTGGAGATTGGATTTTGATAGAGATTGTGGAAAAGACTAAAGAAACAATATGAGTAGAACTTAAGGAAGATATTGGGTGTTAGTGAAACAATTCTAGTCATATAGTGTTCTGCGTATTTTGGGAGGGTATATTGTGGAAGATTAATTCTGGAAACTTTAATAGATTTATGTTGCGTAAAGGCTGGAACACTATCTAATTAAGAATTATGAATCTTCTCATTAGAAGGAAGTTATAGAAGACTTTGAAGCAAAGGCAATTTATAACTAGATCTATATTTTAGGAAGAAAATTGTTATAATGTAGAAGTAAAATAAAAGTGTAGAAATAGCAAGAGTAAGTTTTAATTTTCATTTATTTGCTTGCTTGAGGTTAAAAGCCTAAGGAAACAGTACTCCACTCTCATTTTGCCTCATGTTGAACAAAAAAATTTAAAAAATATTCAGGAAATATTAAATTAAATGCTGGTGCGGGTGAGGTGAGATAGGCAGTCTTAGACACAGACACTGGAAAATATAAACCACTTCAAACTTCCTGAAAAAATGTTGACAGTAAGAACAAAAGACCTTATAATCCCCCTTACCCCCCTTTTACTTAGAAATTTCAAAATCTAGGACTGTATCCTAAGAAAATATACACAAATCAGAGATGCATGCGAAGATTTATCTACTAGAATTCTTATTGGGGGTTATTTGCAGCAGAAAAAAATGGGAAACAAAAAATTTTATTAACGAGGAGGGGTCAGATAAATCATGGTATATCCATAAATGGGATATTGTTGACGCATTAAAAATTATGTTTTAAAGACCTGTAATAGTCCTTATGTAAAGTTATATTGAAAAAAAAATTCAAGTGTAGGTTGCTAGAACTAATTCAGTCTCAATTTTAGTTAAAAAGGTTAAGTGCAACAAACATTTAAACTGGCCATCTGTAGCTGAAAAGATTATGATTTACTTCAGCATACTCTTAATATTTAGGTTTCTGACTTATATTGATTTTTATTTTTATTTTTATTAAGTTATTTTTTAGGCAAGGTTGACCTCACAGATTGTAAGGACCTTGTCAGCTTTCAAGCCTTATTTTTTTTTGTTTTTTAATTTTTTTTACTCCTACAGTGCTTGGTTTTCCTAGGTCGTTTCTCATCCAGTATTAACTAGGCCCGACCCTGCTTAGCTTCCAAGGTTAGATGGGATCGGGCTTGTTCAGGGTGGTATGGCCGTAGTCTTTTGATTTTTAATCAAATAATTTAGATGAATTCTAATTAAAGAAAATTCCTTGGATTTAGTGATAAGAAATTATTGTAAAGAAGAAGAGGAGTTTTGGTAGGGTAGTGGATTTCAAGGAAAAAGGCTAATGTTACGGTTGGGGAATTAATGTCAGATGAGCAGATAGAGGCAACAAAGTTGAAATGCCTTGGACAAGTTTTTGCATTGAAAATAAAAATGAACAGTTGAGGCAGTCTGCTTTCAGAAGAATTTTTGTTTTGTGTGTTTTTATAGGAAGGAGATTTGAACATGTTGGTTGGAATAATGGAAATCAGTCACCGATAGGGAGAGGCTGAAAAAAAAGTCAGAAAAACAGGGTAATTACTGGAACATTGCAAAGAGAAGAAGTTGGAGGGAGGAGGTGGAGGAAACATGATTTAGGGCACAGGTTGAGTGACTTCCAACACAGAAAGTTACTTTTAATCCTCAATTGAAGGGAGGTATGAAATACTTTTGAAGGAGGAAGAATTTGGGAACTTAATCCAGATGGTTTTCACCATTTAAAAATGAAATGCCTCATCCTTAGAGGGTGAGGAGACAAGAAAGGATTTGGAGTTTGAAGAAACTTGTTAAAGTTTTATAAGAGCCTCCATGGAGAGAAATCACATAGAACAGAGACCAAGCAGAAGTGAGTCAGTAGTGCTTGAATACCAGTAGAGGTTTAGCTGAAATTTGATGACATGTTTGTAGTGAACCTACTCAAGCAAAGTTGTATATTTGACATTATCTTACAGAATTTGTTTTTTTCTGGAGGACAGAAAGTTGATGAAATTTTATGGCCTGGAATGATTCAAGTGACTTAGATAGACAGTAACTGGAGTTCCAGAGAAGTTTGTAAGACTGGGTAAAGTAAGAAGTTGTAAGACTGGGTAAAGTAGGCCAGTGAACTTTTCCGAAATGGTCAGATTATAGATATTTTAGGCTTTGTGGGGCCTTACATTCTGTCACAACTATTTAACTCTGCTGTTGTAAACACATAAGCAGCCATAGAAAATATGTAAACAATACAGCATGGTGTGTTCTAATAAAAACTTGATTTATGGACATGGAAATTTGAATTTTCCAAAATTTACACCTGTCACAAAAATATTTCTTCTTTGAGCCCCCAACTCTAAACCATTAAAACATGTGAAAATCTTTCTTAGCTTACAACCATAAACTGGCAGCAGGCTCTATTTGGCTGTAGTTTGCCAACCCCTGGACTAGAATATTGTTAAGAAGGTCAGAATTTTAGCTACAAAAAATAATTTTGAAGATTGTTTCCTGGAAAATGACTTGAATATAGGGAAACCTGATTACTTTTTTAACATTTAAAATAACTGAAGAGTACTAGGTGCTGCTGGTCAGACCACAGTTCCCCATTGATTAACCAGTGTTGAAATTAATCTTAAGGAATCTTGAGCAACTAAACGCTTTATATGTATGAATAATTGATTTTTGTTCTATAGAGTTTTAAAGTACAATTTTTACATATTTGTCTTTGAAAAGGATAGGTTCAGATGGTTAAAAATTTTTCAATTTTATATAAAGGATATATAGAAAAGTCACCTTCTCATCCTTATCCATATTAATCTCAGTCTACCATAATAATAAAAAAAAACCCACTGTCCTATCCTAAAAAACGGCTGCAGTGAAAGCCTTGTACATATGCCATTTCACCTTGCACAAAGCTTAGGATAAATTTCTAGAAGTAGAATTTTGGGTCAAAGTTTAAGCACTTGTAATTTTAAGTGGCCCTCCATTAAACCCAGTTTACAGTTAGTAATATATAGGAATACTTTTTCTTGATGCCTTTACCAATAATAGATTTTTTTTATTACACCTGGGTAGAGAAACTTGTGTGTTGTAATTCATTAACATTTCTGTAGAAACATTGAGTCATTTCTACTTCCAATTATCCGTACCTTTGCACATTTTTCTTTTAAGGTTAGGGTTTTCTTTGCCTTTTTTGATTTGTAGGCACCTTTTATTTACTAAGAAATAGGCTCTCCCCCACATTTTTTCGATCAGTTGCAAATATTTATTTCCATTTTGTTATTAAGTTAATTTTTGATACTATTCTGTTTTATCAGCATTTTAAAAAAAGATTTTAGGTTTATTCATTGTTAGAAGGGCTTCCATAATCTCAGATTATAAACTGATATTTCTTCTTTAAAATACTTCTTGTAGTTTCTTTTTTCCACATTTAAATTTTGCTTATTGAGAATTTATCATTGTTTAAGGTATGAAAAATGATTTAGCGTTTTTCCTAGATATTACCTAGTTTTCCCAACACTGAATTTCTTGAATAAATATCTTTTCTCCACTGATTGAAATGCCACATTTATTTATGAACTAAATGTTTAACGCGTAAATTTCAGTGTATTTCTTATTATTTACCAGCAGTGAATGAAAGTTCCTTTGCTCCACATCCTGTTAGCATTAGTGTGTCAGTATTTTGAATTTTAGCCATTCTAATAGTGTGTTAGTGGTATCTTATTATTTTAATTTGTCATTTCCTATAAATTTAGTGATGTTCAGTATCTTTTCCTATGCTTATTTGCCATCTGTATATTTTGCGAAGTGAAGGCCTTTTGCCATATTTTTTAAATGGGTTGTTTTAAGTGTCCATTTATATTTGAGTAACAGTCTTTGTTATTTAGTATGCTTGTTTGCAAATTAGTATTTTTTTAATAATGCTATTGGATTTTATAGTAAATACTTAGGATTTTTTTTATTGATATGATGAGATGGGTCTGTCAGTTTCTAAAGTAAATACAAGAATTTGTACAAGAATTTGTACTATTTTGGGGATTGAACTCTGAAATTAGTAGCCTGATTTAGCGTTCATATAACAAGTTACTTGATCTTATCAGCAAATTTCTCATAAAATCAATCTATTTCAGGATTAGCAGGCCTTCATTGGTTGTGCCCTGCCAAGTGTACACATTTATTTATATCTTCCAAACATAGAGAAACTACTGAAATGTAATACCCCCGTTCAGTAATTGAGGCCAGAAGTGCTTGAGAAACTCAGCAGACAGCTAACAGAAGAGATGGCTGTCGATTTGACTTGTGCTATGTTATGAGACCATATCAGTTTGTTTTTTAAAAAGTTACAAAAATACCCAAAACCTTGACTGGAAATACTACTCAATATTTTTTGTTTTGTTTTGTTTTACATCCAATCTCTTTTTCTTTGTTTTTTAAAATTGAGATGAACTGACATTGTAACATTAGTTTCAAGTGTGTATATGGATTCAGTATATGCTGTGAAATGATCAAGTCTAGTTAACATTCACCCCTATACATAGTTAAGTTTTTTTCTTGTGTTTGAGAACTTTTAAGATTCTATTATCATACCTTTCAAAATATAACGTACAGTATTAACTATATCACTACGCTATACATTATATCCCCACTATGTTTTTATTATAACTAGAGGTTTGCTCCTTGTAACCACCTTCATTTGTTTCACCCAGCCTCCAACCCCCATCTCTGGCAACTATGGAATCGCGTTCTCTGTATCTGTGAATTTTTTTTTTTTAATTTAGATTTTCGTATAAGTGAGGTTGATATGGTATTTGTATTTCTTTCTCTCATACTTATTTCACTTAGCATAATGCCCTCAAGGTTTCTCCATGTTGTCACAAATGCCAGGATTTCTTTTATATATATATATATATATATATATATATATATATAGTATATTAATATATGCTGAATGATATTTCATTGTGTAAAAAATCCATTCATCCATTGATGGACACTTAGGTTGTGTTTATGTCCTTGTTATTCTAAATAATGCATCAGCGAACATGGGTGTGCAGATATCTTTTCAAGTTAATTTTTTTTTCCCTTTGGATAAATGCTCAGAAGTGGAAATTGCTGGTAATTATTTGTTAGTTCTATTTTTAATTTTTTGACCTCCATGCTCTTTTCCATAGTGGCTGTACCAGTTTACCTTTCCCACCACAGTGGACTGGTGTTCCCTTTTCTTCACATCCTCGACAGAACATGTTATTTCTTGTATTTTTGCTGATACCATTCTAACACGTGCGATGTGCTGTCATTGTGGTTTTGATTGATTTGCATTTTCCTGATGACTAGTGATGTTGAGCATCATTTTGTGTGCCTACCTTTTAGCCATCTGTATATCTTCTTTGGAAAAATGTCTGTTCAGATCATCTGCCCATTTTTTAATTGGATTGTTGTTGCTATTGAGTTTATGAGTTCTTTATATGGATATTAACCCCTTATCAGATATATGATTTGCAGTATTTTCTCTCATCTTGTAGGTTGCCTTTTCATTTTGTTGATGATTTCCTTCGCTGTGGAGACCATATCAGTGTTGACCACATTAATTCAATGGAATAAATTAGGCTAGATTGAAGTATATTAATGTACTTTTAAGGGTGTGCTATGCAAAATGAAATGTACGAACGGAATAGGGATTTTAGCCTATTTAAAAGAACTAACATGCTTGAAAAAAACAGGTGGGTGGAGAGGGGAAGATGTAGAACTAAGCAGAATAGTCCCACTAATAATGAATGGCTAAGGAGTGGGTGGGTACTAGAGAAATTATGGAAATGCCTATCAGGCTTTAATTTGTTCCTGGCAGTAAGTCCTGACAGCTCCTAAGACACTGCCAATATGATTGTGCTGTAACTGCTGCCCCCACTACTACTACCACACTGCTACCGCCCCACCAAAGTTCTTTATAATTTATAAAAGAATGAATGTTTTATCTAGAATAAATTCAGAGGAAGTAAAAATTTCTTTCAGTGCTGAAACATATTTTAGTTTCCAAAGGGAGATTTGTATATTTCTCTGTTAAATTGAAACCTGGCTATATTTTAACCTGACTCTAATAACTCTTATTTTCTTTGTCCTAGGACATAATATAGAGCACAGTTCTGCACCTGACTCTATATTTCATCTGTTTTCTTTGCTGCTGGTCTTTTTACTTCTGTCACTGCATGTCTTTTATATTGCCACTAATTGCCTTTTTATTTGCTACTTTTCACTATTTGTTAGTACTTATGTTGGCTAAATCTGACTGGAGGGTATAATGGATATTAATTTCATTCATTTTTTACTTTATTTCAACTTCATAGTAAAAATAATTGTAGGTTAGGTAAGACTTGGTGAGGTAATATACTATGCTTTTATAATAGAACCTTACAGTTTTTCTGTAAATAATAAACTATTTTACAGTAACTATAAGATAGGCACATAGGTGATTATTATGTTCATCATATTTTTGATGAAGAAGGTAGAGCAGGAACTTGAATTTGGTTCTTTGAGTAAAACCCAAGGCTCATTTTAAATATTGGGTCAGAATAACGGTTATTTTCATGTGCCCAGGAACCTTCATATTTAAGCATGTTAAAGCTGTATTCCAGAGCATGAAGGTTGCTGAAGTTGATTTCTAGATCAGTGGCTTTCACACTGTGGGTCTCAGGATTTCTTTATATTCTTAAAAATTAGTGAGGATCCCATAAAACTATTGCTTACATAGGTATATCTATCAATATTTACCATATTAGAAATTAAAACAAATTTAAAAATCTTTATTAGTTCATTTAAACATAATGATAAACTCACTCAAGGTAACAAACATAATGATAAACTCACTCAAGGTAACATAAATAAGGTTTTTTTTCTTAATAAAAGTAGCTATTTAAATTTTTATTTATTTTGAGGGGTTGCGTGGTTTTACCTACTTATAAATTATTGTTAATGCCTGTCTGACTTAATCGAAGTCAGTTGTATTCTTATATCTGCTTCTGCCTTTAGTCAATTTATCTAGGTTCTTTTGTTAAAGTGTATGAAGACAATTCAGTTTTCAACAGTATGTAGTTGAAAAGGGAGAAGTATTTTTATTAGCTTTTTTCAGTTAATTATGGACTGACTTTCATATTAAAGGAAAACCGGACCAGTGGTAGTTTATTAAGAATATAAGAATTGAATCTTTTGTTGATTTCAGAGGTAGTCATCAAAAACATTAAAAATTTTATAATTGTAGTAATGCACAGGACATTTGTGTTAGATATGGTAGGTATTTATTGGGGGAGGAATAGGGATGGATGGTGTCACTAGGAAATGGAGAGAGTCTTTATGTGTTTCTGAGGTTTACAGTTATTTCAGATATTTATGATAAAGGAATCTGGTGAACTATATGCTCCTCTCTTACCTGCTAGGAAGTTAACCAACTTCTGTATTTGTGGCTGAGGAAAGCAGCAGTTGGCAAGTGGGACCACAATACATCATTTTGGGAGAAGAGAATTCTAAGGAAGGAAAAAGGAGTGTTAGTTGTAGCAGTACCTGTTACCTAATAGGGTAGTGAGAAATGCAAGTCTCCATCTTACACACACACACACACAACTCACTCTCTCTCTCCTCTCTCTCTCTCTCTCTCTCTCTCTCTCTCCCTCCCCTCTCTCTCCCTCCCTCCCTCTCCCTCCCTCTCTCCTCTCCTCCTCTCACTACCTCCCTTTCTCCCTCCCTTCCCCTCTCTCCCTCCCCCCACACCTTCCTTCAGGTTTTGAGGAAAGATAAATTATTCTCTATAAAGTGATGGCAATACCAGCAGACTATTATAAATAGTTTAAAGAGGGACACTTGACTAACTTGTAATCTACTATCCTAATTGAGATTAGAAACATCCTCTCATAAATGAGTGTTGGGAGTTCCATTGATACATTGGTGGTGTTCTTTTTGTCAGTCTGTAGGTGGTATACTGTTAGAGCCATGTGGTGACCATGGTGATAATGAAGATGGCTGCCTTGAGAGGTGAATTTTCTCTTATTACTAATTAATCATTTTGATATTTGGAGCGCTTCAATTTTGGAGTGAAATTTTTTTAGATGACTTATGACTTTTATATAATCTAAGAAACAAAGCTTTCTCATTTAATGGTAAACATACAGCATATTAAAGTGCATAAATGTTCAGAAGAGGGTGCAGGTTCAATGTTAGTTATAACTTGGAAAATATTCAGAGAAAGAACACCCTTCTTGGGGACACTTAAAACTTTGATTTGTAGAATAATTAGGAATGTATTGATACTCTAAGTATACCTTTTAGTGAGTTAATTCATGGTCTTGGAACCATGGATAATTATAACATAGTTGCTTCACAAATATATAATAGAGAGAATGTTTTGTTCTTCTCTTTGGTGTGTCCCAATACCATCTTTTTTTTAAAAAATTGAAGTTTATTGAGACTACATTGGTAAATAACATATAAATTCAGGTGTACAGCATTATAATTCGGTATTTGTATACTCTCTTGCGTGTTTACCACCCAAAATCTAGTTTCCTTGATTATCATTATTGACCTCCTATACCCAGTTTGCCTCTTCTCATACCATTCCCCTCTGGTAACCACAATTTGCTGTCTACCTGTGAGTTTGTTTTGTTTTATTAGTTCGTTTGTTACTTTTGTTTTGTATTCTTCATATGAATGAAAGTATTTTATTGTCCTTTTCAAATATGACATTTGTTAGCATAATCAACTTATGCATTTGGTGCTTGTTTACCTCCTTGGCCAGCAGTAATGGAAGGTGGATACCTGAGTCAATGAGTATTTCATCAATATAGTCTTCACAGATACTCAGTAGATAGAGTCCTTTTGAGCAGAAGCTTTCTAGAATGTTTTAAGTCTTGGGTAAGGTTTTGAATTTTAAACATCCTGTATATATTTTTTGAAGCAGGTATGTTATAATCTTTCAGTTATATGATTCTTTAATATGTTTTTAAAAGGTGTATTGTAACTTTCTTAGGAAAGATAATTGATATTCTGAAGACAAATCAGTAATAAAGTGGCAGACGAGATTGTAAATGATGAGAAATCCCAAACAGCATTAGTAATTTGGTGGTAGCCTGTTGACAAAGGTAAACTTGTGTTAATGCCATGTCTCTTTTAATTGTGAGTGGGAAACTTGTTCTCTGAGGGTAAGTAAATTCTTTGGAGCCATGTCTCTGAGTGTCCCCATACTCTGAAGGTCCACAGATTTTCCTGCTTACAGCAGTTCCTTGTGCTTCCTTTCAGGAGGCAGGAATGATCCTCTTTCCAGCCAGGAATATTGGAGCTATGGGCTGAAGATATAAGATTAACAGCATTAACAGGCATCCCCAGAATGATGACATCTGGATTTGGTAGAACAATAAGGATCCATTTAGTGAGGACTCAATCTTTTTGGAAAAAGCCCTTTCCTCTTCAACTTGTGTGTATAGGTTAGCAAACTTGTTTTTAGATTGAGTTTCTTGGTTAGGTGGATTACATTTTATATGTTTAACACTAATGCTTTTGAATTAGGTGATTAGATCTTTAGTGTTAGGGTAGAATTTAGCTCACCCACCTTTGTTCCCACTCTAAGCAAAATAAGGTCGTAAAGCTTGCTAGAGAATTTAGTTGTTTCTCATGCTCAGCAAAAAAGGTAATAATTTGTACGAGGAGATGACTTACTGTATTTAGATCAAGACCTGTGTTCTGAGTGACACTATTATGGCAAGGTAGCAGCAGCACCTGTATGTCATTGTAAACTGTCACAGTGTCTTTCAGGAATTTCCCATAATAGTCATGTTGATAACCTATTATAATACTAGATGCTCTGTGACTGGTCATATAGGTAGAGATCATTGTGACAGCTTGCTGTTATAGATGTTCTAAATAGTGGATAGTTTTGGGGGGAAAAAGGCGTGAATTGAAATTTTAAAAAATTTCCTGTTTATTGTTACCATGTTGTTTTTGAGGAAGGAGAGGTTTAGAAGTGCTAACCATGTTTTGATTGTGCTAGAACACAATCAGATTTAAGATATAGGATATAACTTTCAAAAATCATCTTTAAAAGAAAAAAATTCTCAGTGGGGGAGTGTAAAGCTATTTGGTCAAATAATTTATTTTACAAAATCTTTTCCATTATACATTACAGTCCTTTTGGTTTCTATTTATTATGGATTCTATTTTTCCTTTTAAATAGTTTTCTTTTTTGGTGTGGTTATGTGGGAGTGGGAGTGAATGATACTGAATTTTTCTAAACCTGAAGTGATTCTGTGGATCTTTTCAGTAGTGTGTGAATTTTCAGATATAGGGCTCCAAAATGGGCATATGTCCAGTTGTATTTCTTCTCTCACATTGTAAATGCTAACTATATGGGGAAGAGAGGAATCAGGTCAGACATATGCAATGATAGAGGCCTATTTATTCTTAAAGACTAATAACTTTATTTGTCTTTTTAGGAAAGATACTTGTCATTTGACAATGATAATTGTCCCACTTGATTCTGGTAAGAATTATTTTTCTTTTATGGTTCTTAAAAATTGACTAGGTCTAACCTACCAATTATTATCTGGCCTTTAACTCAGATTAATAGGTTTTGGGGAGATTTAAGTATAGATACTCTTAGCAGATGTTCTACAGTTAAGCAGCAACTTAAATTACCACTTTTGGTTACAAAAGGTTATGAAAACACTTTCTGAATTTGGGTCCAAACTTTATCTCTCAGTAATACATATTACAAAACTGCAAAATTATTTTTGAAAATAGTTTGGTTGGTGGGAGTGGGACAGCTGACTGTATAGGCACAGTAAACTGACTACACAGAGATATATGCGGTTGACTTTAAGCTGGGTATGAAAAGCTTCATCGTTGTTAAATGTATTCTTTATTTTAAAATTAGGATCCTAGTAGCAAGATATGTGATTTGAATGCCAACACTGAATCAGAAGTGCCAGGAGATCAAAATGTTGGTATTCAAGGAGAAGCAGCATGTGTCCATATTCCACATTTAGATCTGAAGAATGTTTCTGATGGTGATAAATGGGAAGGTAATTTAATCCACACATACTAATTTTTTTTTTTTTTGTAACCGAAATTACCCAAAGGAGTAGTGAAATTACTGTCCTTTTATGGACAACCTTTTTCATTTCAATTTTCTGTTCTCTTTTTCATATAGGAACAGTGAGTGGGTGTTTCACTCAAATGCACTAATGATATTACAGGGCAATTATCTTGTATGAACTTGAAGTTCTTATCCATTAGCTTTGAGGATGAATGTTAGAACTGATTAAAAAAAATAAAATCACCTTGGATAGGCTTTTGTTAATTGTTAAACCAGGTTATATCTCCCAGTTTTTTGAAAGTCCAGTATGTTAGGACTCAACCACTTTAAAGAGAGGGCTTATATATAGCTACCTCTTCTTAATGATCATCAGGAATACTTTTTTTTAAAGATTATTAAGGACATTTCTAAGCAAATATTGTGTCATATCCCTATATTAGGTTAGGTTATGAAGGCTTGGGAGCATGGTCCTAGCAAATTTTACAAAGGAGAGAAGTTTGAACTTAAATTTAAAAAGCAAGCTACATGGGTATATGTACCTGTCAAAACTCAGCAAATATTACTTAAAACTTGCATTTCATTGTATATGTTTTTCTTTTTTATCAAAGAAGCAAAAACTAAATAAATATCGAGCTCCAGTGAATGATTTGTATGCTGAAGTGTTTATGGGGAAGTATACCGATATCTGCATTTTACTTTGAAATTCATGAAAAAAAAAAAGATGGTTAATGGGATAGATGAATGTTATCAAGCAAGTTTAGTAAAATGTTAATGGTAGAATCTAGGTGATATATGGATGTTCAATGTAAAAATTTTTAAACTTTGCTGTATATTTGTAATTTCAAATAAAATGTTGAGGGTGGGGGAGTGGAAGCAAGCAAGCAAATTTGGATCTAGGCGTTCTTTTGGATCATACACCTTCCTTGGTAAAGAGACAACGAGACAACTCAGGAATCTTAGTTACGTATTTGTTCACTTGGATAAAGATCCTTTGGTTATTTCAGCTTTGTCAAATTAGCTAATGGCATACAGTGGCAATAACAAGAGGAATTGCAATGCCAATGCTATGGTCTCCTTTTGCCACCTCAAGTGTACTCACCTCATCACAGTTGGAGTGTTTTTATTTTTTTATTTTTAAGATATAGCCAGTTTTTAAAAGCTTTAACCAAGTCATTGTTTGTGCCAACCTTTACTGCTGTCTCCCCACCCACCTTTTTTTTTTTTTTTTTTTTTTTTTTGGTCTAGATGTTTGGTATGCCTAGTGGCATATTATGTGTCTTAACTTAGACTAAATCAGGAAGTTGTCTTTCATTTGCTTTGTTCTGGGTTATTCAGGACATTAGAAATTTATGAAGATGTTCCCCAGAGTTAGGGGATATATTTGCATCTTGGTGGCAGTGAAGATCAGATGTCCCTCTTAGTTATTTATCCTAGCATAGTAACTGAAAAGGAGTGGTGGTCAACAGAGCATCCCTAGAGTTGCAGTAGGAAAGGATTCTCTGAAAGATGAGGCTGTGATTCTGACAAAGGACTTAATGCTTCTTCCTCTTGGAGGAATGCAGGTAAATAGTCCTTTACAATCCTGAGGGTCCTCATTTTTAAGTTTTCAGCATAAAAGAGCAAATGTTTTTCATTGTCTGAGGAGATAGGACATTATCTGTCTAGCTTTAGCTTTTTGGAAACTTCCCCAAAGAGTACCTAATGCCTGGGGTCTCTTGTTTCTCTGTCAAAATTCACCTCTTATAGCTTGCGGTAAGGAAGGGAGGATAACTATGGACTACTGATTTTCAGTGTCTGAGCTGTCCTGTTATCCACCTGGCTCAACAGCCTTGACAAGACCACATAAACCTCCTTCTGGCTGTACTAGGAGTAGGGGTCTGTGACTTACAGAAACCAAAGAGTTGTAGACATCTGAGTGAACTTCTGAGCCATGAACCCTGTATGTGCTTGGGAGAGTGGCTGTTAACAGACCATGTTGTTCCTTCCAACTTTGCCACCAATACAAGGATGACTTTCTACAACTAGGAGTTAGGATGATCTAAATAAAATTTTCCTTAGGAGATCAAATTATGTTAGACCCTAGATACCTTGGAATCAGAGACATACTTTGTTTAAATGTGACTCTTAATAGAGAATGGGGTAATTCCAAATAGAGACCCACCTTACTCTTCAGTGTGTAGGTTTTCCTTTTTGTACTGCTCAAAGTATAATCAACAGAATGAAGTTAGCGAGCAGGTAGCACGTATCTACCACCAGTATGAATTTGTAGCAGCTATTTGAAAGGTCTTGGCTTTTGATGGAAGTGGACATCTTTCCTTCAAATTCTATTCTGTTAACTCGTGAATGAAATCAATAGGATCTTTTCAAAGAGCAATCATTCTAAGTGAAATATTTTTTTGTCAAACCAATTATACTGAAAAGTGTCAAATAGTACCTGGTTAAGAGTTTCTATTTCTTTAGTTTTATGTTTGAGTTCTTAATAAAACAGTTACTACTTTGATTTTTTTTTTTTTGCCTTGCTTGCTGAAATGGAAATGTATGTTTTGTGTTTGTTATTAAAGTGGTTAGTAGTAATTTCTTTGAATAACATTTTTGAGCTAAATGCCTAACTGGTTTTAGGGAAATGTTTTTGGTACCTTTGGTTTTGTGTTAGTTATGTGTATGGTTTGTTCTGACTGTGCTGTGTGTTCACTTTAGTATTTTTTGCCATTTTTTCCATTTTATTAGCGTCATGCCCTATCACTTTCCCCCTCATTGATTTCAAAACAATGCATCTGCAGAGAGATGGGAGAGGGTAAGTATGGTTCACCATAGTTTAGTTTTTTTGCCTTTTTATGGTTCACTTTGTTTGCCTTTTTATTAGCCCTTCTCCTGCTGCTCCCATATAGTAGGAAAACCATTCTGGGTTAAAAATGATACTCCTAAAAAAATTGTTCTTGTTACTTCTCTTTTCTTTAAACAGGAGCTTTCCTGCAAAATGTTTATTACCAGTTAGTATATTTGCTGGGAAGCAGGTACAAGGGTTGCTTTGAAAATCACTTTATTGCTGGGTTTATTATGGGATTGCACGCTTTATACCTAATTTTTAGTTATCAAATTGATCTGGGCTTTAAAAACAATTATATTTTTATTATTCTGAAGAAAAAGGTAATGCTTTAAATTGCTAATGCATAATTAAACTAAATTATTAAAGTAGCAATCCTTATCTATTATGTGAAGAAAAAACATTCTTGATTTTTGACACTGTCAAGCCACTTTACACCCCAAAATACTTAAAACCTCATTTTAATTTTGTTATTGTTAATAGCCATAGCATCAAAGTTTTAAATTGTAATTATAAAGTTAATGTGTAGAGGGAAAAGTGAAAAGTGCCCTTCCTCTCTCCCAGACTCCAGTGATGTTATCCAGTGATATTTGGAGTATATTTGTGGACTATGTGTTTATCTGTATGTGTTCTATATGTAATCAAACCTTATATGTGCAAAGACATCAAATAAATCAACATGATATTATTTGAGGACATACAGGATAACCAATAAAATAAATGCACTTAAGAAGGACAGCTGCTATTAAATTTTACCTTGATAATATTGTTGAGTGTTTAATTATTAAAATACGTATTATGCATAGGAATCCTGTAACAGGAAATTACCACCACAGTTTAATGTTAGAAACCAGGTGCTGTCAGGTGAGTTAGCTACTCATTTGGAAATTATAACTCATTTTGGAGTAAGAGAGTTCTATTGTTGAGTGTTCTGTATAGGATAGGGAATAGTTTCTTAACATGGCCGCTTGACAGTGAAGGGCAATTTATTCACCTGGCAGCATTTGGCTGAGTTAAATTCCCAAGGACTTTTGAGTGTTTACTGTTTCAAAACGAAGACTTTCCCTACTTGAAAAATAAGTTTTGATATCATTTTAAAGAGCTTGACAGTGTCCTTTCTTGCTTTGTAACTGGGTTCAGAAATTTAAGGTATTACTCTTTATATGAAATAGAACTCTGGGCTTAAAATATAAAAGGAAGTGCAGGCAATTTTTAAACTATAGGAGGCTTTATGAAGATCCTAGTATCCCTTGTTTAAAAAAAGTATCAAATATTATATGAACCATAACATAATATGAAGATCCTAGTATCCCTTGTTTAAAAAAAGTATCAAATATTATATGAACCATAACATAATAATATGATTTAAAAGAACATATAACTGTAGTAATGTGATTTTTTTTTTTCCATATGGAACCAAGAGACCCATGTTACTATATTATTTGTGTTTGTTTTACAGAGCCATTTCCTGCTTTTAAGTCTTGGCAGGAAGACTCTGAGTCTGGAGAAGCTCAGCTCTCCCACAAGCTGGAAGAATGAATCACCACCCCTGGAAGAGGACTGTCCTCCAGTATTATCACACCGTAGTTTAGATTTTGGGCAAAGCCAGCGTTTCCTACATGATCCAGAAACGTTAGATTCCTCATCTAAAGCACTTTCTTTTGCTAGGTATGTGATTTTTTACTTAAAGGTGATTTCAATTACATACCCAGGTCCTTTGAGAGATTTAATCTTCTAGACCTGCAGTTCAAAGCTCTCTCTCCTATTTCATGAAGCACATTTTTGTAATTTTAAATTATTTGGGTTCTTAAATTCTGAGTTACTGAGGTGTAGTTTGGGGTTTGCTCTCTAATAGTCATTTTCTCATGGTGTATTATTCATTTGATTATTGATGATTGAAATACAGAACTCTGGAAGAGAAGCAGCAAGTGAAGCTTACCAGTCCCTAATGTTTTTATTGTTAAAACCTTAAATTAAATTGATTCTGAATGTCAAAACCTTTTCTTTGTAGTTTGAACGCCAAAATAACTCTGAATTGCATAGGTATCTTTGTTTTTCTGCCTTCGTGTAAACAATATTTCATTGATTCCAAATTGTTTTCATTCAACACGAGGTGTTAGTTAATTTTGTAATCTGTAACACTGTAGCATGTCTCTTTTTTTAAATCTGTTTTTTAGTGTTAGGGATATATTTCTTGGTATAATTGTTATATGAGGGCAATAAGAGATATGGTGTTCATAATTTGAAAATTTAACAGTGTTCGCCTCTCGGTCTAATTTAGGATTCGAAGATCATCCTTTAGTTCAAAAGATGAAAAAAGAGAAGACAGATCACCGTATCAGTTGGTCAAGAAACTTCAGAAAAAAATCAGACAATTTGAAAGAACAGTTTGAAAGGGAAAGAAATAGCAAAGTAAGTTGTAGCATTGTGCAGCAGTGAGTCGAGCTTTGGAAGGGGGAGAAGCTTCTTTGGAGAGCATTAGTCTATTCATCTCTTTTCCAGGAGATGGAATGAATCTGAGATCCCAAGAGCTATAGTGATCATCTAGAGCTGAGATTATGTAGATCCTTAGTCTCCTTTTCCCGGGCTAGTGTTCTTGCCATTGCAGTTTTTATATTTCCATGGTCAAAACAGCCTGTAGAATTTTTAAGGTAAATACTTCAATTGAAAAATCTTGTTAATGCTATTTCTGCTCCCTCAGAAACCACAGGCACCAAGGGTGGCAGTCAGAGAAAGAGAGAGTTTAATAATTTTTGATGACAAATAATATCATAAATTTAATAATAAATTTGCAATGCCTAATGCAATAATTTAATAATTAAATTTAATATTAAATAATAAATTTAATCTGATAATTTAATAATTTGATCATGTGAAGTGGAAAGAGCCCTATAACATGGAGTCTGAAGACCCATATTCAAATCTGGCTTGTGCCAGTTGCTAGATCCTGCTTCTGAGAACTTTACTTAAATATACTGCCTTATCTACTTGAAATAAAGTAAGAAGAAATGAGGACTGAGTGAAATCTCTACTGCTGGAATAGTAAAATATTACTTTGGTTTAAATTAACATAACCATTGTTTACCCCAAAGATATCAGTAATACTTTTCCTCAATTTTTCAGCCTTCCTACAGTGATATTGCAGCCAACCCAAAGGTATTAAAATGGATGACAGAGCTTACCAAACTGCGGAAGCAAATTAAAGGTATAAAATGTGCCATATTTGTAATACATTTGCATTTTTAAGATATTCTTCATGATAATGTCTATTAGAATTATAATTTTGATTATTTTAATAATTTAAAATCTTGGATGCTGTTCACCAAAAGTAAAAGTTTTCTTTTGTTCTTTCATTTGTTATAGTTAAAGTTGGGGCAATATATTATAGTCTTCCAAATGTCTTTCCTGTGTTTTATTTGTTTATCTACCCTCTCCCCCATGTTTTAATTGGTTGTATTCTTTTTGAAAAAGCTTTTATATTCATAAGTGATATTATATTTGTAAAATTTATTTGAATATATTTCAGATGTTAAACAGTTTCAGTTTTTGTAGGTATTTCAGCTAAGACTAAGAATATCTAATAATGTTTATACTACAAAGACCAAATTGTAAGGCTTGAATCAAAAACTAGGTCTCATGTTACTGGATGTCAATCCAGTACAGTATTTGCTAAGGTATAGTTACTTTGTGTTTAGTGAGCATGTTTTAAAATAATTGTTAATACTTAAAAAAATTATCTGTACCAAGTATGGGTTTATAATCTGTGGTATCACATTTTGGTTTATTCATTTGAATTTATCCACCGAATTTTTTAGTATTGTTGAGTACCAGGTACTTGCAGACATCTGAGGCTAAAACAGTGAACAAGACAGTGTCCCTACTGTAATTGAGTTTGTACTCTTAAGGTTAAGATAAGTTCTCTTCTCTCTTCTTTAGAATTGTTTCCTACAGCTCTGTTAAGCATTTCGTTATTTAATGCCGGTTTCCAACAAATTGTCATTAAACAAGAAAAATTAGTTCCCAACTAATTTTTCAATTTTTCTTCCACTCTTATTGTCCTGTAGTCCATTTCTTCATTGTAGCCAGAATTACCTTGTAAAAAACTATCTTGTGTTACTATCTTGTTCAAAGCCCTTTAGTGAGCCACCATTTCCACTTAGAATAAAGTCCAAATTCCTTGCCATGGCTTTCAAGGTCTTGCATACTCTGCCCTTTGCCCACTTAATCACTTTCCTCTCTCATTTTCTGTTCCTTAAACATGCCATGCTTTAGGGCCTATGCACTGGCTATATAGCCTCTTCCCTTAATTTCCTATACTACATTATCTCTTCTTATTCCATGTTTAAGTAGGATATCACTATCTCAGAAAGGCCTTCTATGTTAATCCCATTCAATGTAGTTGTTCTAGAAACACAACATTCCTTTTAGCACTGGATGCCATCCTGTTTTGTTGTCTTCATAGCACTTAGCACTCTTTGTAATCGTTTTGTTTATGATTATTATTACTTGGTTTTTGTTTTTTTTCCCTGAGTATATGCTCCATGAAAATAGGGACCATGTCTGTTTCTCCAGTTCTTATCAGAACATTTTACTTCAGTAGGCTTTCTATGAATATTGGTTGAAAGAATGAATAGTATAGCTCTCTTGCTATATGTATAATTTCAGTACTTCATGTGCCCTTGAACTATCTGAGCCTGTATGCTGTTAATGTATGTTCTCCTGTTGTATATCTTGTTCACTGATTACTTATTTGATCTAGTTGCATTTTAGCTAAAATCAGTATTACTGATGTATCCTCTTGGTTCTCTCCACTGTAGATGCAAAACACAAAAGCTCTGATGGAGAATTTGTACCTCAGACACGTCCACGTAGTAACACTCTTCCAAAAAGCTTTGGCTCTTCTCTAGACCATGAAGTGATGACAATGAAGATGAAGCTAGGGTCATTCAGAAGGAGAAGAAGCCATCCAAGGAAGCAACACTTGAACTTATTCTGAAAAGACTGAAAGAAAAACGTGTTGAGAGGTGTCTTCCAGAAGATATCAAAGTAATCTTGAGTTATGATGTTTGCCCAGACTAGCCTTTAGAGTCCCCGAAACAAATTAGTACCACAGTGGCATAGAGTATGTCTAAGTAGTCTAACCGGCCTGAGTCTGTACCCCAAGTTTGCAGATATAGAAACATGTTTTTATCAGCATACCAGAAGTACCCTATCTTTCAGGAACTGAGTCACAATAATAAGACTAAAAAAACTAAAATGCTGATATGTTCATTTGTATTGAAGGCATTTGGTAAGATGAGTGTGTAAAGAGCATGAAACAAATTGAGTTTGAATCCTGGCTTTGTATCTATATATATTGAGCTCTTAGCTTATGCCTGGCACTGACTGGTTATATTCTGTGCATTCTGCTATTGAGCCCCTTTGACAGCCTGCTACTTATGCGAAGGTGATTATGTCCATTAAAATACACAATATGGTTGTTACAAAAACTGAATGAATTTTTTTGAGGAACCATTATTCACTAAAGCCCATGCCTAGGTCAGTCCTGGTCAAAGTACCTGGCAGCCCCAATCATTTATCAGATAAGATTTGCTGAGAATAGAGAGGTAGATGATCTCAGGTGAACTTTTGTCTAGGCAATGATGAGTCCTAATGCGAATTCGTATCTTGACAATAGAACACAACTCTTTCATGTGAATATTAGTCTTTCTCCTCTTTGAACAGAGCTGGAGTAGAAATTCTAATTACTTCTCTCCTCTAACTTTCTTGTTTTTGGATTTTGTGTTAGACCAACTTCCCCCTCAAATGCTTTTAATGGATTAGCTTTATTCAAAGTCATTATCCTAGATTTAAGATTCAAACTTGAGTTTGAAATCACAATGTTTTTATAGAGTCTGTTCCCAGGTGTCCTTTATTGAACGTACATAATCTAAAGTGGTACTTGTTCTAGGAAGATAATATTCAGGGTAATTTTTGTTACCTCTTATTTCACTCTGGTGAGAAATAGGTAGTATTATCTAGTCCTAGGATTAAGTAGACAGTTTATTTGGTCTGGTGTTAAAGGGTGGTGTTTGGAACACTGGTTCACTGGGATGTTAAAAGGTCCTATGGAATAAATCAGGAAGTTTCTATGGGCAGGTAAATTTGGGGTGTCATGTCTACTCTAGTACCATTTAGACTACTAAAAGTTAAGAGAAGAAGGAGTATTACAGTGTGAAAAAAGAGCCAGGTGAAGGGAAACTAGAATCATAAAGTAGGAGTCTAAGATGAAAATTGACATTGTTTTTTTTTTAAGGTCTTTCCACGATACTGCTATTAATTTTTCTTAATAGTTTAGGAGAAATATTGGATTATAGGACCTGTGCTGTGCATGCGTTTTTGTTTGTGTGTCCACATACACCAAATTATAGTTATTTCAGTAAAAGACTGTGCAAAGTTAAATAATAGGCATTTTTGTGTACTTACTATGTGCTAGGTAGGCACTGTTGCAACTACCTTTACAGCATATTAACTCATTTAGTTCTCATTTGAGCCGTATGAGGTAGGATAAGTATCCTTATAGATTAGAATGAATAAAAAATGGTTAAGTAACTTTAACTAGAGTCATTACGCTGGTATTCATAACTTATTCAGATAAAAGATAAATTAAGCACCAAAGAGGATTGGTACCTACTTATTAGAAGACCAGATTCTGCGGGAAACTGAGATATGTTGCCTGCAAATCCACTAGCAAAGGATATATTATTAGCCTAGGCTGGGTGGTGATGGCCTGCCTTTTCAACTTAATTGTTTACATTGTGGGGGTGAGAACAATAACGGTGCTAATGGAAGTTTCTTTTTCCCCCTCTAGAAAATGACAAAAGATAATTTGGTAGAAGAGAAAACTTCTCTCCAGAAAAGTCTTCTTTACTATGAAAGCCAACATGGAAGGCCGGTAATGTCTCTCTTACTAAAAACATTTGATTTTTTATCTTTAAAAAGAGGACAAATCACTTTTGAGGCCCACATTTTCAGAGCTGTTTTATAGAGCACTGTTTCCTGCATTTGGAATAATGCCTACTTATTTAAAATAACTTTTAAAACTTGGCGGTGGGCGGGGAGGGGGAGCTGGGTTAGTCATATTGCTTAATGTTTTAGACATTTTAGATTTCTGATTAATTTATTTTCATTTTTCTTGCTTCAGGTGACCAGGGAAGAAAGGCATATTGTTAAACCTCTCTATGAAAGATACAGACTTGTAAAGCAGATGTTGACAAGAGCTAGCATCACTCCTGTCCTTGTAAGTAAAACATGCAAATGTTTATCTAGTTAATTTACCAAGACCTACTTTTAAAAAAATAGTTATTATGGTAGTATATGGGAGAAGGACAGCCAGGATAGCAAGAATTGTATATGTAAGATGAGGGTATTGCCTTTAAAAGAATAGGAAATTACTAGTAAGTACCTGCTACTATCTCCTAGGCACTTTTATAAGCGTTTTTATGTATGATTATGTCATTAAATACTGATAAGTCATAACAGATAATAGATGATAGCCTCATTTTACAGTTGATGAAGCTGAGGCTCAAGAGTGACATTGCCCAGGGTCACCTACATTGTGGAATTAAAAACCTACATTTCAGACATTTCCCTAGTTTCTTTCCATTTAAATTCATGTCTTTGAAAATACATTAGTTTTGTGATGCATGTTTTGATCACTTAAGTTGCACAGTAATGTAAACTGATTTTTTTCAAGTTTATCTTTTTAAATGAAAAAGTTCAATAAAATAATGCTTATTCATATTCATTTACATTTTTAGAGAAAAATGAAAACTAATACATGCAAATTAAGTGTTGTCCCTAATTAACCATTAGATAGTATGGCTCTAGATTTCTCTCAGGCTCAAGTAGAAAACAGCGTGTAGCCCATTTTGCATCATTTCATAGGAATTAATTTACAGGAGCTATGGTGTGCTTAGGCTTGCAGGCTATTTTCATGTCAGTAGCCACTTGCATGGGGTTTTCCTTGAGACTTGACCACCTGACTACTCGTTAGAAGGTTCATGTTGCCCTTCTGAATACATTTTATTTTATTTAGCCCTCATATCAACTAATTCTTTTTTAATTGGCTATTGTTTTAGTGAGCCATCTCAGCAGTATTTTAATTAGATATAGTCAGTTTTCTTTGAACAAGGGAAACAATTCTATTATTTTATATACTTTGCACTTAGTTTATTTAATACAGATTTTTTCTTCGATTACAAGGTATTTTTGTGTTGTTGACTTTTTCATAATTCTGTAATAGTATAGTCTTTGAATTTCTTTATGAAAACCATTTTAGAATTCCACAAGTTAAAAAAAATTAGAATTCAACAAGTTTGTTTTTAGAAACTTAGTCAATAGGAAGCATTTCTAGATCTTATAGACTCCCAGATATAATTATCATAAAAAGGAATTTGGAGTCTAAAAGTTAAGCCAAGACAATTCAATAGGAAAGAATAGTTTTTCAACAAATAGTGCTCAGACAAGTGGATATCCACGTTCAAAAAAAAAAGATGAATTTAGACTTCTACCGTACACAAAACTTATCTTAAAATGAATTATAGACCTAAATAAGAACTAAAACTGTAAAACTTAGGAAATAGAGGAATAAATCTTTATGACCTTGGATTAGGCAATGTTTTCTTGGATATTACACATAAAACGTAATGACAAAAAATGAATTGGATTTTATGAAAATTAAAAATTTCGTGCATCAGAGTTTTGGACACTTAATAAAGTGAAAAGACAGTCCACAGAACAGGAGAAAATTTTGCAAATCATGTATCTGATAAAGGACTTGTATCCAGAATATGTGAAGAGTTCTTATAATAATAAAAAAGACACATAGCCCAGTTAAAAATAGACAAAGGATTTGAATAGACATTACTCCAGAGAAGATATATAAACAGCCATTAAACACATGAGATGTTCAACATCATTAATCATTAGGAAGTGCAAATAACAACCACATGCACATACTACTTTATACCCACTAGGATAATAAAAACAGATAACAATAGTATTGACAAGGATATGGAGAAATTTAAACTCTTAGACACTGCTGGTGGGAATGTAAAATGATGCAGCCACTTTGAAAAACAGTTTGGCAGTTTCTCAAAAGATTAAACACAGAGTTACCATATGATCTAGCAGTGCTCCTCCTATATATGTCAAAGATAATTGAAAACATGTCTACACAAAAACTTGTACACAGTTTTTATAGTATTATTCATAAAGCCAAAATGAGAAAATAATCCTAATGTCCAGCAATTGAGGATAATAAAAGTGGTATATTTATGCTAAGTGAAAGAAGCCAAACACAAAAGGCTACATATTGTATGATTCCAATATATGAAATATCTAGAATAGGCCAACAGAAAGTAGATAAGTGCTTGCCAGGGGCTAGAGGGAGTGGGAGATGAATAACAGCTGATGAGTACAGAGTTTTTTGAGGGGAGAAGGCTGATGAAGTATTCTGGAAGTAGATAATGGTGATAGTTATACAGTTTCTGAATACTAAAACCACTAAGTGTATACTCTTAAAAGTTTATTTTATGGTATGTGAATTATATCTCAATGAAGCTATTATTTTTTATAAAGGAGTTATAAAGGGGTCCTCAGGCCAAAATGGTTGATAGCTGTTAAAAAGAAAAATGCTCCCAATTAAATTATGTTACACTTTCTTTTATCATTTAGAATTTTAAAAAATTTTCTGAATGAACTTTTAGTTTTATCTAAACATAAATTTTATTTATCACTTTTGTATACACATAACAAGAAAATACCATATTAGCAAAAAGAAAAAGTTTACTAAGGAACTCCTAAAAAATTCAAAGCAAATGGTTAGGATTTTGAAAATGAAGTTTACTATCTGTTCCATAGTGAAGTGAAGCTTCATTGAACACTTTAAACACTTAAAATGTAAATCATTTTTATGTCAATTGTTACAGGGGTCTCCATCCACAAAGCGAAGGGGTCAGATGTTACAACCAATCATAGAAGGAGAAACTGCACATTTTTTTGAAGAAATCAAGGTAGTCCTTAAGAGAAACCATTCTCTGATCTCTTTTCTAAAGGAATAGTTGAAAGTCATGGCCTGTTTGATTCTCTGTTTGGTTATCTTTTTAGGAAGAAGAAGAAGAAGAAGGTATTAGTCTGTCTTCTGAGTTAACTGATTTCTTGAAAACCGCTGTACAGGCACAGTCTTCATTGGAAAACTCAGAATCTGATGTTGAAGAAAATCAAGAAAAACTGGCTCTGGATCTCCGATTGTCAAGTACTCGAGCAGCCTCTATGTATGTATACTGGTTTTTGATTTTAGCCTATTTATATAATAAAATGTATATGCCAGGAAATTCATTATTAAATAATTGGGCACTTGGAATTAATGCAATGCCCAAGATTATTTTTTTTAAAAAATATGATTTGCAGGGGTGGCACCATAGTTAGTGGTTAGCAAGTCTGCTTTACACGCAGAAGGTCCTGGGTTCGCACCTCAGGTGGAGCTACGGACCACACTCCAGATGTGCCAGGCCCAAGGTGCACACCCTGAGCTTGTGGAGGAGATACCCTGCCTTCAGAGATCCAGTTCTTAAGTGGAAACAGCAACATCCATAGGTCAGGGGTGGAAGTGTGGGAGGAGGGGAGGGAATTAAAGAGGGGGGAAAAATAATTTACAGACACATGTTGTCATTCACATTTTCTTCTATTAAACATTAGTGTATTTTGAAATTTTAAAAACAAAAATCCTACATTTGCTGTATAACAAAAGTACAGGAACCAGCTGAGACTCATCTGTCAGTATGTTCTCTATCAAGGCTTCTTCACCTAATATTGTATCTGACTGTGGTTCTCAGCTCTGGCTTCACTTTAGGATCATCTAGGAAGATTTTTTTTTTAAGTACCGTTATAAAGTTCTACCTGCAGTTATTCTGATTTAGTTAGTCCCAAGTGACGCTTAGGCATTGATCTATTTTAAAAGCATCCCATCTGATGTTAGTTTGCAGCAGTTAGTTCGAACCACTCTTAAGAACATAATGAATCATTTGTACCCTTTCAATAATATTTTCTTCTCATTTCAATTTTAGGCCTGAATTACTGGAACAACTTTGGAAAGCCAGAGCTGAAAAAAAGAAACTACGTAAAACATTACGGGAATTTGAAGAAGCATTTTATCAACAAAATGGAAGGTTTGTAGAGAATCACAACATTGAGTACTATTTTTCCTTAAACTCACAAGTGCTCATATGTTAAGAAATATACAGAAATAGAAATAAATTGTGCATATAAGGATATTAGCATGAAAATAAAACTAAAAAACATTCTTTTATATTTCCCAGCCCTGCTATTAATATCAAGAAAAAGTCAGAGCTAGAGAAAACAACATCTGATAAAATATTTTAAGGTTGTCCTAGGGAGGCTTGGTTGAGTGGCAACTATTTTATGTT
This sequence comes from Eonycteris spelaea, assembly GCA_003508835.1. Taxonomy (NCBI): domain Eukaryota; kingdom Metazoa; phylum Chordata; class Mammalia; order Chiroptera; family Pteropodidae; genus Eonycteris; species Eonycteris spelaea. The sequence goes on from PUFA01000039.1 coordinate 9,370,117, forward strand.
CTTTAATTCTACATCCTCACCCTTTTGGAAATGTTTGTGAAATGGGATGTTTGTCCTTTTTAGAAAGTGTCTCATAACACAAGTGCTATCTTCAGTTAGTTAAGATTCTTATATCGAGACCACTGCTGCCTTTATCTCACTGAGTAATGCATAGTTGACTCAGGCTCTTTTAAAAGTAAAAAAAAAAAAAATACATTTTAATTCAAATGATGACCAGAAATGAGGCTGTCTTAGGTCTCAGAAAAGTTTTTCCATGTAATTGGGTGGTCTTACCAAGCCAATGGCTATATTACAAATTCTAGAATATGTTTACTTTAATTTGAGAGTCTCCTATATAGGTTAGCAAAAATGGTTTAAAAAAATATCAAATGCAGGAATGCATCTTCCAAGTACCTTCTAATTCTTTGTCTTATTGGAAGAAAATTTTGCTTATACTTAGGGTGAGTTGATGCTTTACCTAGTGGTTAAACTGAATTACAGAGGGTCATTAATATAAAGCGAGGAAACTACTTTTTTGCTACAGATAAGATGTTTTACTTTTACATCTCACTTCACTGAAGCCACAATTAATGTATGAAATGACTTGTGGCCCTCTAGTAATTAATATATACACACAGACCTGACAGAACTTAGCAGTGTATATTTTATTAAAATATTACCTCTAGTTATCATTGATAAGTATAGCATCATTTAATTTATCAATAAAGAAATCCATCAAAAATAAAAGTAGTTTTGGAATGTTCCTTGGGGAAGAATTAGTTCAATAACAGTTTTTCTTGCAGAGCAATTTTTTTATTTGAACTTAAATTTGGTAACATTGTCTTACATTACAACAACTCCTGGGACTTTATTATAAGATATTGTAGGTGATCTCCAGAATGTTACAGATTTTATTTTCTCCCCTAGGAATGCCCAGAAAGAGGATCGTGTTCCAGTGCTTGAGGAGTACAGGGAGTACAAGAAAATTAAAGCCAAGCTTAGGCTTCTTGAAGTTCTTATCAGCAAACAAGATTCTTCAAAATCCATATAAAATATGTTTCTTGAAAACATCATAAAGTCAGTTGTATTCCCTGAAGCTGTCATCGTGTGTACTTGGCTGGTACTTGAGTTCATTTTGTCAGACACTCAGAGAGTCTCATTTTGTAACTTGGTTGTGGTGCCACTAGAGGAATGATGGGGGTGGTAAGTAGACCCTCTCTAGGGAGCGCAGTGTTCCATCTTAACCACAGACTGTCCTCTCCACCCTTAGCAAACATCTAGTTTTCTTCATTGTTTTGTACTACAGATACATCCTTTTAGCAAAAGACTAGTATTTTATCCTTTCAACTTCAAGAACTTTGGAAATACAAGCTTTTTGTTATTACCAACTTTATTATTTTTTTCATTACTGAAGATAATTGAGAGGAGAATCGTCACATTGAATTCTTCAGTTGCCTTTTTCTTACAGAATGACTGAAAATTTGAAAGAAAGGCCTATAAATGTGCACGTATGCAACTATGTTCTATGTTTTCCTAGAAAACCAAAATCAACTGAAATTTCAAGTCCTACTGTGGAATACATTTCTGTTTAATTCCCAAAGTGACACTTTTTCACAGGTAGTAGGTTAGCAAAATTTTGCAGTTCATTGGTCAAACAGCTCCTGGATGAAGAGAACAGAGGGTAGACCAAAAAGTGACCTTGCTTATTAGTATAGTGAAAACACACATCACACATCATGCACAGAACTGAATCATATCACATGCTGCCTATGGGACTTAAGTTACTGTTTGTTTCCTCAGTTACTGTTTATCAGCTGGTGATGATGTGATTTGCCTGCATCAGATCCTACCTTTTTTTCCCCCTTACTCACCTCCAGATAATGTGAGAAAATAGCCATGTCAGTATGTAGAAATTCTGATGGTGCTTAGATTTGTGTGTTAAATCAGATGGGCCTAAATTGACAAAAGAATCATTACGCCTGAAGTAAATCTGTTCTTAACAAGGGCTATACCACTGCATTTTTACATGTACCTTCAGGGGCTTGCATCTTTTTTTTTCTCTTAATCAGCAAAATTCATAAAGAAAACGCCCTCTAAAGGGACCACCTTTTACTCAGTCACACGCTGTTTAAAGCAGCTGGTTACAAGATGGATAGTGGTATGCCCCTTGTCACATACTCTAAGGATATCTTTTGTCTTTGGCTTTGCGTAGCTTTTTTTCAGGTGCTCTCCGTATTCTGCTAATCATTTTCACAGAAAGGTGACTTTATTTGTGCTACCAGTATAATAGTCATTAAATAGCATACTCTGGTCAGGCTTAATCTAAGTGTTAATTTTTTTCCTGGTGCTTTTTTGGATTGATGAGTGTCTTTGATTGTGCCCATGTTTTGCATGCAGTGACTCATGCATGGTTTTCTTAACTAGCTAATATTAACAATATGTTCCATGCAAAAATGGACTTTTGCAACATCCTTTAGTAAGTGAGGGAAGCATGAACCTCAGACTTCTGACACTATTACATAGTAAGCACATGAATTAGCTTGATAATAAGTAGCATTTCTAGTACTTCACATTTCATCTGTGTGTGCAATGGCTTTTTTTTTTTTTTTTTTTTTTTTTTTTTTTTTTTTTTTTGCGGGGAGGGAATATTCATTAGTAGTGAATATGTAGTTGGGGAATAAAGCACTAAATCCAGTCCTTTTTGTGTGGGTTTCCTTTTGATACAGCTAGGTTATTCATAATGTATACCTAAAAAAGTGAAATTTAAAACGCCAAAAGATCACTTTGATTTGAATCTATCATGCAGTGTACATTTAGTTAATTTAATTTCTTTCAGTCTCCAGACAGGAGTATATCCAAACATCTAATTTAATGTGCACTGTATATTGTTTTATATGAATATTTTATTTTATATACCACATGCAAAAATGTCCATATGCACTATTTAAATGTTTTAAATAATATATTCCTTCTTTATAATGCTAAATCTATATTAGTCCCATATTTTTATAAGTCAGCGGCCTGACTGGTTTCATTTTAGAATTAACAGCTGCTTCATGATGTCGGTTATTCACTGTTAATGTTTGGCTGCAAGTAGGATAGATAAAAGTGGCATGGCAGCACTTATGCTATGTGACAATATTGTGTGTCATAGTTGAGCAGTAGGTAAAATTAGGCAGTTTGTAATCCTTTTACTTTGATATAAGTAAAAACTGTATATCTATATACAAATGATATATAGATATATATGACCACCAGTATAATTGGAATGTCTGGCACTTCATTGTATAGACTTTTGTAATAAAAGAACTTAAATGTTCTGTCATTGTAAATGTTTTTTTTTCCCCCCACTAGATGTTGAAAAAGGAAAAATAGAAACCAAGTACTCCTTTGTCTTAATGTTCTCAGGCTTTGTTTGAATTACCCCTACCCAGGACCATATAGGGAACAACAGGGTTAGTAAACTTCCTGGCTGACTTGGAGCATGGTAAGACAGGGGAAAGCCATCCCTTGTGGAAATGTAGGGAAAAGATGCAGAGAGAATAGTCAGCATTTCTTGTTGCAGTGAATTATCCTATTAAGAAAACTTGATATATAGTCTCTACGAGTTGAGCTTGGTCTGAGCAAGGTAGGTAGATTTAAAAATTCCTTTATTCAAGTTTTAAAATCCAGGGACTGTAGAGCACCAATGTGGGAGTTGAGTACTATGGTCAAATGCTGTTGCTTGGGCTAAGAGAACATATGGTTCTTCTGGAAGGGCTTATATAACCTAAAGAAATTAGAGTTTACTTCCAGTTTCCAAAATGCCAGCCACACATAACTTTTCAACTATCCAAACAGGGTTTTTGTAGCACTCCCATTTACACTTTTCAAATATAACTTGACTTTTTATAATCCTGATGCTCCTACCTTTGTCTTTATTTTTTTAAAGTGTAATTTGCTTTTAAAGTGTTGATAAAGCACTTTTGAGAAACTTTAGATGTGTTATTTTAGAAACTGTCTTAAGTGAACTTCCAGTTTGAAGATATTATTGATATTTTTGTAGGTGGTTGGGAAATTTGTTCTTTCACATTTTCGCTTTTTATGGGAGCTTCAAATTGGAAGAATGGAGGTGAGATTATTTTACTTGGGGTGTTACATGATGATTTTACGGAATACTAAACATTTATTTATGGTCAGAGGAAGTTGGTACATGATACATGATGAGAGCACCAACATTTCATATACGCTGTGAAGCACTGAGAAAACTGTCTTTACCTATTTATTAAACTATTAATTAGAGATCTGCCCCATGAACTAGAAGCAACATTATTTGGTACTTCCCTTCACACTCCTAGAGTTTAATAATCATTTGTTATAAAATCCTCTGTGTGAATCAGTGTGTATACACTGGAGGCATGTTGTAATATGCATGGATTATACAGTGGGTCCCATTCAGGGGCATTTCAGTCCTGGAAATCATTTGATGATAATTATTGACCCTGACAATAGTTTGATGATAGGTAGTTTAGTGTACCTAAAATGAGGACAAGTTAAGGATATAATTCAATACAGGAGTGAATATTTGTTAGAAATGTTCAGTGATTGCATCACAGTCTCACCTCCACTTGACTCAAGGTAGAGCTGAAACCTTTCTCATCACTCGGTTTAGTTTTAAACTGATGTAGTGTAATTCTCTCTCCAGCTCCACAGCATATAAAAAGAGGCTAGAGGATAATATAGAAGGAAGTAGAGAATGAGTAACACATTTTTATGCGTAAAGAGACAGCAGGTTATTAATGCCTATTATGTAATGCTTCGGGAAGAGAGTATTTTAAGCTCCTAAAACGCTTAGTATGGTCAGGTATAGGTCTAATACTTGAAAGCTGTGTGGAGAACAATGTCGATTATGCATATCAAGTATAAATGGCAGTTCTATTATTTAGAGATGTAATTATAAAAACAATTGGTCTCACTCCTTACATTTAAACAAATGCAGTCTGTGCTCTCTGCTTAACTTTAGAAGTTGGGTAAAAAAATGGAAAAAAAAAAGTGGCATCTTAGCAGAATAAGAGTCTACGATCAGGAAAATAACGTGTTACTTTTGTCCCCAGTCCCACCAAATCATGATAATCCCATAGTACCCTGGTTAGAACAAATGCTTACTCTCGAAATTCTTGTTGAGTGACAGGCTGGTAGTCATCTTGAATTTCTGTGGAATAATACTTTTTCTCAAGCCTGTCCTTCCATTTTTTCATTTGCTCCGCACTTCGAATCTCCTGTCAAGTTAGAGGAAAAGCATAGGCTGCAGTCTTTAAATTTTTCTCCGAGTCTGGCACACAAGCATCACAAAGTCAAGAATCTTAAACTATACTCTCCAGGGCTGTGATTTTGAGCCTCACTGACTTTTCCCCTTCTAGTTTTAGGTCTGTACATCAGCAGTGTCATTTCAGAGGACCTTGTGTTAGAAATGTTTGGCAGAGTTAGATTTTTTAAATTATTATCAGTTTATTCTTGTTTCAGTGCCTCTCTCTGCATCTCCAGCTCAGTTTCTTAACTGATTTTCTTTGTCCTTCACTGGCCAAAGTCGAAATGTTCTTTTCTGTACCTCTGTTCTTTAATGAAGCAGATGTACTTCAGAGTACATCTGTGGGTATTCTTTGCCCTCCCAGCTGCTTTTAGCCAGACTGCTGCAGTCTTACCTAACCATCCTCAATCCCCTCTTCATAATTGCTGCATCAATCTGTGGACTCCAGTTTGTCCACATAACCAAAAATAAGCTCCTCATACTAGAAAATTCTTGTTGCATCCTTCTCTGATCTTGAAGAGCCCTTCATGTGCTTTGTCCTCACTACCACCCACTTCCTTTTACTGCCCAAATACCTTTTGCTCAACTTCAGAAAAATGTACTTTGTGGAAAATAGAGACAGCTCTAGAAAAAGGGGAAGAGGAGACTTTCAGTAAATGAATATGATACTGCCCTGCTCCAGCAACAATGCTAAGTAGCAAAGCAGATCCCTGTATGAGGGTTCTGATTACCTTCCTCAGAGCATGGTGATGCCCAAGTTTATACACTGTTTACCTGATTAAGTGTGTGGAGTTCTGGTTAGAGAAACTTATCAGTTTGTCTTTAAACCATCATATCTAAAGAAGGAAAGGATGGCTTTCAATGTTTCTAGTTTTATTTTGGCCACATTACAGCACCCACATTTTGACATATCTACTAATGCTTTCAGTGTGGTGGTAAAAAAGTGGTAGGCCCCACAACTATTTCTAAATGACCAGACCTACTATAATATAGCAGAAGCATTAGTAACGTGGATTGAATAGACTGTGCCTGATAAACTTATCCTTCAGGAAATGCATCTCAACTATCACTTTTTTGTGAAGCCTTCCATGACACTCATAGGAAAGTCGTAGGCAGAGCATAGATAGAGCAGCAACTCTGTGGGCATTTCCCACAAGCTCCTAGGTTCTAGTCATCCAACCTCTGACCTGTAGGTGGTAGCTGCCTTTTACAGTTCTCTGGATTATGTTCAGAGTTATGTACACCTCTCAATGTGTTCCACATCGGCTCTTACAGTAAACCACCTCCTTTTGAAATACCTAGTGTGTTTCTGTTTCTCTGGACAGTAATTGGTTAGTACTTGGTAGCAAGGGAAATCCAAAGAAACAAATCCTCATAGTTGCATTCTTCTACCAAGGGACACAACAATTGACCTAAGATTTTGGAACTACCATCTGGCCATTTGGGATTCCTTAGGCTACTGAACCACCAGGCAAAGATTCAGCTGAGGTGATTGAGCCCAGTTGCCAAGAGGAAATCAGTTGCTTCTACAAAATGGGTACAGAGAGAGCTATATTTGGCACCCAGGAATTCTTGGGGGAAGGGGGTAACAGTTTGCTGCTTAATACTTTCATGTCCAAAAATAAATACTATAGTTTAAAAATTCTTAAGGAATTGTGATTTGAGTAGAAAAGGTCTTAATATCACCCAGAGATGGATACAGTTACTTTTGGGACTTTGTTTTTCCCTTTTGGGAGAGTGGATAAGAGTGCCTTCATTTGTATAAAGAATAGTTCCATCTTGTTAGATGAATACTTGAAAATAGTTACTGTCATTTTATGGAAGTCTAAATGTGTGTACAAAATAGCCAAAAGGGTGAACTGGGTTGACTATTTAGCTAATGTCTCTCAACTCAAAATTTACCCTCTTTTCCTCTGTGATGCTAGGTCTCAGGCTTTGAAAACTCATTCTCCAGATTCCTGCTACTTGGATTTGTTAGGTTCTGCCTTCTTAGAGGATGGAGGGGAGAAGGGTCTTGTTTTTTTTCTATTAGCATTACCTCTGGCAAATGGAAGTTATCTCCAACAGCAATGGTGGGCTTCAGACTGCAGCAGTCCAGCTTCTTTTGGTATACTCAGAACCAGACTCATCACATTGCCTCAAAAGTGTCAGCAGCAGCAAGGGTGGTAGAGGGGGTGTCCTCAGAGGTCTGAGTAACAGCTTCACAGGGCCTTTCTCTAAGATCCTAGGTTCTGATAACCCCACCTTTTGCCACCTTGGCCCTGGGAGTAGTAGCATCTTTCTATAGTTATTTATGAATTGCCTCAGTGTACTTTTTCTGTACTTCCAATACTTATATAACCAATTCCCTGTAGTAAATTTTCTGTTTGAAATCCATAACATGGTTTCCATTTTCCTGACTAGGTCCTGACTGATAACATGCAGTAAGTATGTCTTTTCATTTGGTTAAGTGTATTTTTGTGTCTTTATGAAATGTTTAAAATTTTTACTTATCTTGGTTTCAAACACTTTTTATTCTTGGGCATTTTCTACTTTGTTGCTTTTATAGAGTCTTCATTATAATTTTTAACAAACTGGTTGATGTTTACATATATGACATGACTATACTTATGTAAATTTTTTTCCTACTATATTAGTGAATTCTATTACTTTTTGTCATAATTTTTCAGTTGATTGTTACCTAGAAAACTTAAGGGAATCATATCTTAAATAGAGCTCATCTTTACTGTTTCCTTTTCAGTTCTTTCACTTCTAATTTCTCTTGTTTTGGCTGATCCCTCCAATACACCCTCATCTTGTTTCTGACATGTCCAGTGTTTTCCTGTTAAGTAAGATGCTAGCTTAGAGGTGACATAAGTATGTTTTTAGCATATCAAGGAAGTATCCATTGATTCCTGTTTTGCTTTGTTTCTCCCAAGATTGAATGTTGAATCTTATCAGATACCCAGCATCCGTGGAAAATGATGTAATTTTTCTCTTTGGATCTATTGACAGAGTGAATTATGTTAGTTGATTACCCAATTTTGAACTATCTTTCCATTCTTAGAATAAACCCTATCCAAATCATGATATATTATTTTATCTGTTAGATTCAGTTTGCGCTGCTGCTGCTTTTTTAAAATTTATTTTTGGTATATTCATTTCCAGGTTTTAAAATTGCTATATAGTCACTTTGTAAAACTAATTTGGAAGTTTTCCATTTTCTCTGCTCTGAAACAGCTTAAATAGCTTGAAATTATTTGTTATTAAAAATAATAAATTTAAGGCTATTAATTGTCCTTTGGGTATTCTTTGACTATCTCACAGATTCTGTCATATAGTGTTTTTGTTAGTTTGTTTTCTGGAATTCTACAATTCATTTTATATTTTCTCTTTGATTCAAAAATTGTTTAATAGTTTAAACTTGGTTAAAGAATTTTTTTGTTTTCTAATTTCATTAATATATTTTCAGAGAATTTTTTCTATGTTAACTACTTTTTGGAATTTATTGAGATCTTCTTTATGATCAGTTTTAATGAATGTTTTTGTAAAGTAGGTGAATCTTCTGACTACAGAGTAATATATGTAAGACTGTGTGTTCATTAGATTGGCTTTTTCAAAATCCTTTCATTTTTCTTGATCTGTTCTTTGTTTTTTTGTGTTCCTATTTCTCCTCTTATAAGTCCAGTAGTCTTTATGGAAGTTGATGCTGTGTAATTTGGTGCATGGTAATCATAACTATTAGAGCTGATCTTATAAAGTGCTCTTCATCTCATTTAGAGCTTTTTGTCTAGAATTATATCTTGAGTTAAGTTGTATTCCCTGTATATACTTTTGGTCATACTTTCATATTTTTCTGAAATATTTTGTTTTAGGTATGTATTTTAGGATACAGCTTAAAATTGGATGTTGCTTTGTGATTCAACCTGAAAATATATTTCTTTTTCTTTTTAAGTAAATTACATTTATTTGCTATTACTGAAATATGTCAGATGTATTTGGCCACAGTTATATCATATCGTCTTCTTTTAAGTCTTTTACCATGTGGTATATTTTCTGTTCTCTTGGTACTTTTGTCCTTTAGGAATGTATGTATTTTTGTTTAGGTGTTTGCTTTTAGTCATGTATCTTTTTATATACTCTGAATCTTCCCTTTCGTGCTTTGGTTCCCTCAACAAGAAACCAAATAAGTTCAACAAGAAAATTAGCTTGTAATTTGCCTCCTTATCTCCTTCTCCTCTACTACCCAATTATATTTTCAGTCATGTTACCATATTTCCTTGTGTCTGAGAGGTGGAGTCTATTATAAGACACTATTATTTTATGTACCACTTAGGAAAAAGTGCCGACAATTAATATATGACACACTGTCAACCATAAGGCATGTCTTGATTTCAGAGATGTTAAAATGTGAAAAAAGTGTTTTAAAACCAATAAAACAATCTTGTTATTTATTATTGTACTCTTAAATATGCTGAAGTTTCTTTTTGGTTATTAACTCTAAATGATAACTCTTTTAGCTATAAAATGTGAACCAGTCAGCTTTTTCTACTTCAGACCTTCTCTTGTCCTCCTTCCTTTTTCCAAAATTTCTCCAGTCATTTCTTGGTTTGCTGAAGCTGATCCTCTCCTAGAACCCTCAGGAATACAACAGTTTTCTGAGTTCTTGTGTGTTCAAAACTGAACCTTTATACTGGAAGCCCAGCTTTGCTAGATATAAAAATCCTTGGCTTACATTTTCTTTCCTTGAATATATTGTGCGCTTTATAATTATTTCTTAAACACATATATTAAGTCATTCATTGAATATATGTTATAATTTTGAAATATAAAAAAAAATCTGATTTATGATAACGATTACAAGAGAAAAATTATATATTCTCTATGGAGTATACTCACTAAACCTGTGTGATTATCCCACAGTGAGTGTACAGCTGTAGGACCAGTGTATCTGGCTGAGAGTACCAATAAGAAAGGGAACATCTGGAATCCAAATGATTTGTCCTAAACAAAAAAGGATCTAGATTCTGGGAAAAATATTTGGAATTGGCAACTACTGCTCAGAAAAAAACAAATTATTTCAATTCTTATTCAGAATTGTTTTGTAAGCATATTTCTAATAAAGCTATCACTTTATGAGAAAATTAAAATCTTACATTTTCATCAAAGCCTTCTCTTCTGGCTTGTTCAACCAAATCTCCACTGAGAATATAAAATAAAAATTAGAGGCATATGATAGAACAAAGGGAATGTCTCAATAAAATACAGTCATATCTATAGTAAGTATTCAAATTGCATTTCTGTTCTTTCTGATAACTAATTATTTGGAAAATGTGGTCATTAATAATTCCCCACAGTATCACATTTCTAGCTATGAGAAAATGTTTATATTATGTCCCATTTTCAGAGGTCTGGGTTTGGAAAACATTTTGACAACAAATTGAATCAATAAGTGTAAATGTAGTTATTAATATTTAGTGTAAAAATGTTTTTTATTTTGATAGCTAAATAAATGTACTTAATGTAGACTAAAATAATTTCCTACCATTTTAGAGGGACTTTACTTTCATGTCCAGCCTCTGTAAAGCTTTTTTTTTTTAGAGTTTCATGACTCTTAGAATTTAGGAAGCACTACTGGTTGTATTGACGACATATGTGGAATCTACTTTAGATGAATCGAAACCTTATTTTAAGTGTCTTATATAATATATAGCTTTAAAATGGTGAATTAAAAGTTTAAAGTCATCTTACCCTTTGTCTTCATCCTTTTGCGGTTTCTTTAGTTTGAGTTTTTCAAGAACATTGTCGTAACTCTGGTCATAATTAAAAATAGTTTAAAGGTTCATAAAAATATACCCCTTATTGTTAATTTTTGATCAAGGTAAAGGAAATGTGGAATGCTTGTCTCTAGGGACTACTACTCTAAAGAAGTGTAGAGGCAAATGCTAGGATTGTCCTATCACTTTGTCAGCATTTATGGTTTCTGCCTGCTGGTGAAAAGAAAAAGGGGTTCTCTTGTGGGCATCACACCCGAGCTTGAAAAAAATCTTTAAGGTATTATTAATATTTGCTGCTTTAAAGATATTAACACTTGAATGCACATAACCAACATCGTAATCAAGAGATGAAAGATGGGGGAAAAACCCCACAGTTAAGCTCACTGGGGGACATATTAAGTTTTCTTTTACAGATAAATTCCTGGACAGAGCTTTTAAATCCCACTAACCCCAGAGCTATTAGGACCTTTTCTGTGTGAAGTGCTGTGGTTGAAGCTGTGGGTATGCAGAGATGGGCAATGGTGCTACAGCTCAAAGTGAGGTAGGTGTCGAGAGGACGAGGAAGATTCTACTCTGTCAGGGAGAATGGAATGTCAGTGAGTGTGTGGGGGGAATATGCTTGCGGTCAGAGAATGACAGGAGCAGAGGCCTGGGGAGGGAGAGAGAGTAGTAAGCATGGTAAACAGCAGTGCTCAACACACTGGCTGGGGATATACAGTGCTGTAAATGGAGGTATAGAAAGTAGAAATTCTATAGTCAAATGATAGTGAATAAAGAAAATAAGTTGGGACTGTGAAACTTTAGAAAGGCCCCAAATGTCTGAGTAAAGAATGTGGACTTGTTTTGACAAGCCCAGGAAAACAAGAATTTTGATCAGAGAAGTGATATGATCAGAGCTGGTCTGGCACAGGAAAGAGCCTAGAACAGGTAAGAAGATGTTATACAGAAGGCTGGGTGGAAAGTCCTGAGAATCCTAGACTAGTGGTGGCAGTTAGAATTCAAAGTGTCCTTGAATTCCACAAATGTGAGCAAAAACTACAGAGATGAACTTTACACACAAGCTTTGACAAGAGAATAAAAAGTCCAAGGTTTTTTGAGTGGGGTGACTGAGACAAGAGTGTTGCTATTCACAAAAAAAGAAAGTGAGGAAGATAAGGCACATGGGGTTCTGAGTTTAGATTGTTTATAGAAATTTGCCAGCATCTAAATTGAAAACTTTTGGAGAGAAAGATAGCTTTTATTATAATACTCAACAGCGCTTTGCATTTAGTAAATCAATTGCTATTTGATAAACTGAAATAATGTTGGTCACATTTTTAGAAGCAGAGAGCATATCTCACTGCCCTTGTAATGAAATAATACAAATACGCCCAAATACAAAATACAAAAACTGGGCCAAAACAAGACCCCCTCCCCCTGCCCCAAAACCCAAGCCTACTACCACTTGGGGGTTAAGTATTATTCATACTTACAAGAGTATAAACTGAACAAGATTTGTCTTAGAATTCTAATTAGGAAAATAATTTGCCATACCTGTTTAATCATTTTACCAAGTTCAAAATCTGGCACTCTGCCTATCGAATAATCAGCTTTCACTTCAGAATAGGTATCATTAATTATTGCCAAGAACATGTTCTGGGGAAAAATATTCAAATAAATAATTATTTCAATAAAAATTTAGTTTAAATATTGGTAACTTAGATAAGTACTGGAATTTGTAAAACGATTTAAATTTAAAAAATAACTCATGTTTAACAATAGAGAAATGGCTATGAAGACTAAGTAGAATGGGAAATGCGTAGTGTGTGAATCTGGGTAATATATTTATGGTAAATAAAAGCAGAATTAAAATAGTGTATATGAACTGGTTATATATACATTAATTTATCAATATTACATATTCTATTATGTTAATTATATGTTTTTAAAAATTTTATAAAGCTATTTAAATGCTCAATATTACTAAGACTCGGGAATACTACTATCCAGATAACACAAAATTGTGGAGAGGGTATTTTTACCCCTAGCCCACTTCTCCAGCTTTCACTGTGGCCCAGCTCTGTCACTGAGGATTCTTGGCCATCACCTGAGGATAACTTGCTGTGTGTGACAACAAACATTTTCAGGGAGGACAGTAGCAGTGCCTTCATTAAGGAAGACAAGGTTCTTTGATTAGGAAGTCCAAATAGATTAGTCCTAAGCACATATGAAACCCATCCTGGGCATTCCCCAAAATCATACAGGAGTGAGCTTTCAGCTGTAATGGCCAAAAGCCATTGCAATAAGCACTTGGAATACTAATAGCCTAAATTCATACCTACTGGTATGAAATGTCCAGAATAGAGAGACCTGGGACATTCAAGTTATATGTGTAAAAGATTTAGCACCCTGCTGACACACAACACCCAGATGGTAACTACTGTGATCACATTCTCCATTGGACAGCTTGTTTAGACACTGGACTCGAGAACCTCGATTACTAGGAATTCACAACATTCTTAAGAAATGTAAAGTGTTCTGACAACTAAGCAGTGATACCATAATTTCTTCTAAATTGTTAATTTCATTTTTTATTCTAAAAAAAAGCAAAAAGGTCACATGTATGGTCATTCTTACCAATAGGACAAAGAACACGAAAAAGATGAAGGTGATGAAGTAAATGGGTCCCAAGATACGATTGGCTTGTTGAATACCAGCAAAATTAAAATCCCCAAGAACAATTCGAAACTGTGCAAATCTTTGATAGGAAGGAAGAAAAACATTAGAAAATATTATATCCCTTCACACATACATGACAACTGGTGGGGGTTACCAGTGTGCCTAGGAAAGTATTTAGCTGCATATGGTCTCTGACTTTAGTTAATAGAGTTCTATAAAACTGGATGTAGAAAATCCCCCTAAAGGCAAGACTTAAGGTACCTCAATAGCTGAACAGGTAGTCTAGGAAATGATGGGCTTCAATTTATTTAACCAATATAAACCCAATGTTTACCTACAAGATTTGAACCTCAAGATACTAGTTTACCAGCTGTTCTTAGCAGTGGGCTCATTAACTATTTCTGTGCCCTTCTAAAGCTTAGAATACTTTGACCTTGTCCAGTAAGTGATTTTCAACATGTACCTAGACCCAAGAGCCCTAAAATTTCTAATATCAATGATATGTTTAATTTCTGCTTAAATAAGGATGCCAATTATTTAGTCATTTGCTAAGTCTCAAGTGTTAATGATCCTCAAACATGATCCTGAGGTTTATTTTATTCTCTTTAATAACTATGAAAGCTTGGTTTTTGATGTGAAATAGCATTTAAAATATTACAAATCTTCATTTTCTTAATTTTAAAGATGGAAAGTTAAGAAATTAAGGCTTCGATGAGCATAGTAGTGTCAGAGATAGAATTTCTTAACCTGACATCTTATTTTCTCATAATTAAGTTGCCAGACACATCAGGAATATGTTACAAATTATGCGTTGTTTTTTAATTTTTATTTTAAGGGAAAATCTGGGAAGGCGTTTTTATTAATATATTGATACTCTGCATGATTGGCAAGTCAGTCAAAAGGGAGAATGCTTCTTGTTCCTTGTTGTTTTTGCCAATCACATAAAGGGGGTATGTGGCTATTTACAATGAAAGAAGAAAATGTATTTGGAGTCCCAGGACTCAGAGTTACCTGGAATTTCACCCCCAGTACCTATTTAAAGTATCTAGTTTTTAATAAAGGTTTGTAATGCTCTTCTCCACAAGATAGAAAGAGAAATGCTGAATTGCAAGGAAACCAAAATTTCTCAACATATCAAATAACTCTCTAGCATAAAAAAACAAGAGGTTCTGTTTTAGTGTTTCTCACTTGTCTTCTCTCTGACAGGTGATGAGAAACAGTTTCTCAACTGTTTCTTTTAGATAGCACAAATGCCTTCAGGGTGGAGATTTTGGGAAGATGGTAGAAGCAGCAGCACTAGGAATCTGTCTCCCCACCTAGGCAACAATCACACTGGCAACTGTCTGA
Source organism: Eonycteris spelaea (assembly GCA_003508835.1). Classification (NCBI taxonomy): domain Eukaryota; kingdom Metazoa; phylum Chordata; class Mammalia; order Chiroptera; family Pteropodidae; genus Eonycteris; species Eonycteris spelaea. The sequence goes on from PUFA01000039.1 coordinate 9,385,144, forward strand.
TTATTTATTTTGGAAGCTATTCTAATGAAGGCTTGCACTTTCCAGGGAAAAGCTTGAACAATTTTGGTCAATTTCAGCTTTTAGTTTGGTAGCAGCTACCCATCTCCTACACCTCCATCCGATGTCAGGCAGCTGTGCACCTATTCCTGAAACAGTCTGCATGCAATTTGTGGGAGCCAGGATGGGCAATAAGGACCTTGTTGTCTAAATATCAGGGTCTCTGTCCTGATCGCTGCTTCTGATTACAGTAGTGCAGACATAAGGGTAGGTATATTCTCCACCTTGTTGCAAGGCCCTTACCTTGTTAAGATGGCTACTACCAAAAAAAAAAAAAGTTGGCAAGGATTTGGAGAAATTGAAACTCTTGCACACTGTTAGTGGGAATGTAAAATAATATAGCCACAGTAGAAAACACTTTGGCTGTTTCTCAAAAAATCCAAAATAGAATTACCATATGATCTAGCAATTTCACCTATAGGCAAATAACCAAAAGAATTAAAAATGCGATCTTGAAGAGAGATTTGTACACCCATGTTTTCAATAACTAAAACATGGAAACAATCCAAATGTTCATTGACAGATGAATAGATGAACAAAATATGGTATAGACACACTATGGAATGTTATTCAGCCTCAAAAAAAGGAGGAAATTCTGACTTTCTGACATTCTTTAATATTGTTGAATCTTGAATACATACTGAGTAGAGTAAATTAGTCACAAAAAGACAACTACTGTATAATTCTACTAGGTATCCAGAGTAATCAAAATCATAGAGACAAAAAGTAGAGTGGTGGTTTGTCAGGGGTTGGAGTAAGGAGGGAAATGGAAAGTTTTTGTTTAATGGGTGTAGAGTTTCAGTTTGCAAGATAAAAATAGTTCCTGGAGATAAATGGTGGTGATAGTTGCACAATATGGATGTACTTAATATCACTGAACTTTATACTTGGAAATGGTTAAGATGGTAAATTTGTTGTATGTATTTTATCACAATTAAAAAAACAATCCTATTGGCTTAAAAAAAAAAAGCCTTGAGGGCAAAAGTAGCATTGGGTCCTGGGCTTATTTCTCTGGATTCTTGCCTTCTGATTTGGTTCAGTTATTACTTTTTTGTTAGTTCTATAAGATTTCAATGTTTTTTATATTTCATCCAGTGTTTTAAATTGTCCTGAAGAGGAGGTTGATCTCAATAACCTAGCACAACATTACCAACAGCAAAAATACCCTCAATCCATTCCAAAGTTCTCTTTTTATTTTGTGCCTTCTACTTCCTTTTTTCCCCCTAAGGAAAGGTAAGAGAAGTTTTCAAGTTTCTATAAGTTATTACATTTATATTCAATATTCAATACCACTAAATTTTATCAACTAACACTTAAGATCCTAGGAAAGGACAAGAAGTTGTTGGAACTGTAAACATTCATTCAGGATAAGCTAATTAGACTCAAATTGTAGGTCATTTGAAGTTGGGAAGGACCTTCGAGAGTGATTTAGCCCCTTTATTTACAGATAAAGAAATTAAGGTTTAGAAATGTTAAAAAGCTAATGGCAGAATTGGAAAAGTAGAATTATATCCTCTTGGTTTCTAGTTCACTCCTCTTCCACTTTTGATTTAGTAAAGGGTTATTTCAGAAAAATGTTATTAAATTTCATACAATTGGCACTTCAATTACTTACACGTGATGGTGAAAAAGAGGGCAACCCCAGACATTCCTAGACCCACGTTTCCCCCAAATCAACTAAAAGAGTCATGGACAAATAAGTTTGGAGAATTCTTAACTAAAGAAAGTTTTTGTATTTTTTCTCAGAGCTATATGTTACTATATTGTAAATTTCCAAAGGAGTGATGTAAGTTTTCCAAACGTACTTGAATATGAAGCCATTTTCTCCTGATCTTGGTCTAGAGTCCATGTTTGAGAATTGATATTTTATTCTATCGTACTTTTCTTATATAGACAGAACTTGCTTTACTGACCCAAAAAGGGCAATAAATTTATTAAAATCATTCACTTTTAAAGTAAAGTCTGGATACTTTAGGGATTCTAATCAGCTTTCTTAACTGTTGCTTGCTGACTGCTTTATGTGTATAAAACTCTTTTTAAAATACAGCTTTGCCAGATCAGCAAAGGACAATCAGGTCAACATAAATAGAATAATTCTACAGATAGAGCCCTATAAAGAAAACACTTAAGATTTCTTTTTCCCAGAGAATAAATATTACAGAGACATGGAGCCAAATTATTTATCTTAGGTAAAATTTCTACTTATAGTGAAAAATGAAAATTATTTTTCTGACTTGATCTAGTAACTCTTAAAAAACCCATATCACCATCCATTTGGGTCTTTTAATGCCAAAATATCACTTTGAGTGTGACAGATATTTAGCCATCAGTGAAAATATTAAACCAAGTTTAAATTTATTAAAGCTTATGTTACTAATTATAGACCGTTCCATGATTTTTTTGTTGTTGTTGTCAGAAGTGGAAAATATAATTACATATATACTAAGAGCTTACATGGCATTTTGAAAAGTGGAAAAATCATCAACCTGTGATCCAAAAACAAGAAATCCTAACTGGGCATAAGCAAAGAATATTATAAAAAACATGATGGCAAATCCTACTATGTCTTTCATACAGCGGGACAAGGTTGATGACAGCTGAGACATTGTCTTGTTAAAGCTTATGAATTTGAATATCTGAAAAAGAACAAAGTTAATTGAAATAGAATATTAAAGATTATAATTAGAGTAAGTTAAGTTAATTTCAGAAGAAATCGACTTCAAATTAAAGGAGGGGCTAATGATAGGGGTGTTTGACTTTAAGTTCCTATTTTGATATCTTAATACAATAAAATATAATGTTCTATGTAATATAATAAAATATAAATACCTTTATCCATGCAAAGAAGATGGTAATCGCAATAATATTGTTGTAATAAATGTGCCAATAGGCAAGAAAAGAAGTCTGAATATTTTTCAGTATTTTTTAACAACTGTCCAAGTAAGAGAAAAATTTGTATATTACAGTATGAGTTGAAGAAAACAGCCACAAAACACAACTGAGAAAAAAAGAAAGGTAAATTAGAGACGATTTCTACCTCTAAATCTCCTGTAGTCTATGAAGAAGCACATGAAAAAGTTTCTTAATAGTTCAACAAAAAAGGAGGGAGAGAGAAGACATAGGCTTCTATGTAAATGTAAGCCTCAATTGAAAACGTTTAAGGTAGCATAATTATCATAAAGGTAGGAAAGCATTGATTGCCTGGCCATCCTAATCTATTAGCTTGTTTGTTTCTTTGAGTCATAAAGCACAAATGTATAAAATGATTATATAATTCTGACTAGGCTGTAAGGGTTTCTGTTCCATGTAACTGCATGTTTCCTAAAAATTTAATAATTTCACTATGTAACTATGAGGAAAAAATCTTACAGTTCTAAAAACAAACAAAACAAAACAAAACCCTTTTGGAGCCCTTTAACAACTCTTTTAGATTTCAGAACCAGGTTATCTTTGGTATCAGAGCTTTGTAACTAGTGAAAATTTTCTTTTGGTTTCCCTTGCCCCCAAATACTTAGATGGTTAAACATCTAATGCTATGCCTACCCCATGTTAAACATTATTGGGTAGATGGCACACTTTCTGACTCTGAGAAACTTTCAATCTGATTTTGGGTATTTAGGTTTATATACTAAATTGGCTATATCTAGGGGCCAATAGGAGTGAAAGATCAGATTATGTAAGCCAGAAAGATTTGTTCATTATTCCTAAAACCAAGCTCTTAACATCTATATGGTCCTGCTTACATCTCTGTTTATTTTAGTATGTTCTAGTGACCAGAACTGGCAGTCTTTGGAGTTTTTTTTCAGGCACTGTTTTTCTATCCTGGTGTCCTCTGTGCCCACAAGCTACCCTCTGCCTGCTCAAACCTCCTCCCTCTTCAGTATTCTGTGTAGGCGTGAGTTTGGCTATTCTTTCAAAATTCAGTGTGAGAAGGAAATCAGATTTTGGCAACACAGAAGAGTACATTTTGAAGGACCTTTCCCCCAAGGATCCATAGTTTTCAAAACGAGGCCCTGTAAGAAATATATTTTTGAGTTGGGGGTAGGCGAGAGCTGTTGAGCACATTAAATCATAATACCTATTCCTCTAGGTTTATGCTGGTCCTCCCAAGGACCAAACAAGAAAAAAAAGAATTTCTCCCTTTTGGAGGCACATCCTTGGTGTGTACTATAACAGTTCATTTCATGATTGATACTTGTAGCTTTTAAAATAAGTTCTGATTAATAAAAACTTCTGCTTTTACACCTCTCTCACTGGTGGGTTCATATGTGATTCCCTTCAACCATACATGTGAATATATACTTACCAGCAAAAGGAATAATTCTAGCCAGTTCCAAATACTTTTGAAATAGGCAGACTTAAATTCTTTTATTTTTTTGGCTTCTTGTGCAGTGAAGACAATAAGAAAAATACAAAATGTGATTTCACAGGAAGCAATAAAATAATCATAGTAGCTAACATATCTGAGGAGCTTCACAGAGTAAAACTGCCATGAAGTAAGTACTCCGCCGGTTGCAGGGAATTCTGCCACCAATCTGTAAAATTAGATTTGTGAAAGTAACTGCTCATTTCAAGTATTTATATTTCAGTACCAAACTCAATGTGAAATTTCTAATCAGTGATGATATGTAATTTAATGGTAATCAGTTATTTTGTACAAAATATGTTTCCTTGGGGTCGTGGGTTAGGTTCGAAAATTTTCTAGTGGATTTACTTGTTTTTTAATGGCTCAGTCTTTTTATACTTTGAATATTCACAGTGGTCATTCCTTCCATTCTCTGTTTACATTGCTCATTCATAACTGGGAATACTAATTTATCTCCACAGGAGAATGAGATGATGTTCAAGAAAATGTTCTACTGTCAGTTACTGTTATTTAGTCAGGACTTCCCCCAAATACATAATTCTTGACTACTTCAGAGAAGGGAAATACACTTTTTCCCTTTCACTTATCAGAAATATCTCTTGCTTTTAAACGTCAGGACCACATACTTTACTAAAGCAAATGTTTTCTGTTTAGGCACTGGGTTTTGGATATAAAGATCTATGTGCAAATAAAAGTATAAAAATAAATTCTATCACCAAATATAAACATATGGAAGTGGTACACTTCTAGTGTTCTCCACAACTTTAGACAATTAGGAAATGGCTGTACTTGAAGGAACAAGCATCTCTATCACAATGTCATAATGTAAATTATTCCTATCTAGCAAATCTTATTGGTGCTGCAATAATATGCTGCCAAAAAAAAAAAAGAAAGAAAGAAAAAACAAAAACAACCAGTTAACAAATGGAAAACAGAACTGTTTTGCTTTGTACAATAGTCAGTGTGCAATGTTAATAAGTGAATGAAATGAAAGATAATATTTTGATCTGAAGTGCAGGCAAATATGCAAAAAGGGAAAGAACAGCATTCAGTTTAGTTTGCCAGAAATGTATAAAAAGGAAAACAAGTAGATAAGGTTTTAGTGTAAGCAGTATGTTTCCATACAACTACTGATTAGATAACTACCAGATAAAAATTTCAAAATCTGCTGAAGTTTCTAGAAAATAATATTTTAAAAAGGTAATACAGAATAAGCATAAAACCTAGAGAAATGAAATCTGGACTTATTACAAGAAGTTTTTCATATGACTTTAAGCCAGTTACCCTAATGTTTCTACTCTTATTTAGAACATAGAAATGATTTGTATTCTTCACTTTACCCTGAACAGAACTATTGGGAAGGATGAATACTATTGGTAAAAATCTCAATCTCTGAAAGAGAAGAGCCATAAAATAAGAGGTATAATGTCCATTGGCTGCTTAAGGTAATTCATTTGTTTTATTCATTTTTACAAATTGTAAAGGCTATGATTGTGTTTCACTGCATTGTTGCACAAGGGCAAAATCCCCTAATCATAGTAAACAGTTACACATTCTGTTTAGAGTAAAACTATAAGACTCATGAGAGAAAAATGGCTCAGATTACAGTGGACATTATTGCTTGCCTGTCTAGCAGTCATTAACCCATTCTTCTAACAGAACCTTGATTATGTCAGGCAGTCACCTATTCCCAGATCCAATCATGGTAATCTCATTTCCTTTGCCAGTGTTTGATTCTAGAACCCAAGCCTAAACCAATTAGTATGGTCCAGGTTAGGCAGATGACCAAAGGTAATCAAACTAATGGAAAGAATTTTTTTTTGGTTGGTTCTCTCTCCTCCTCCCCATGAGAGTATGTCTCTCATTCTCCTCCTGGGTCCAACAAGTTAGCCCGGACATGTCCTTCTCTTGCCATGGCAGAGGTGCAAGAAAGCAAGTTTTAATGTAAACTCATTTTAAACTTCTGCTTGTGTCATATTAACATTCCTTTGATCAAAAGTCACATGGTTGAGCCCAGCATCAAGGGCCTGGGGCAGTGCACCCTGCCTTTGGTGGCAGGACACTTACAAAGTTACATGGAAAAAATGTGAAGATTTGGAGCCATTTTTACAAATCACCACAGGCTCTAATTGTTTCTAGGATGCTGGCTCCTGTTACATATTGTTTGAAATTTGAATTGTTTATTGAGACAAAAATTAATAACAACAAATAAGCTCATTCTGAAAGGAAATCAATGGATTTGAATGATCTGATTTAGAGGAAGAAATCAAGACTGGATATTAGATCTGTGCAACCGCAGAATGACAAGAATTAAGGCTTTATCTCCTTTAGTAATATAAAAACTAGCATGTAATTTTCTGTGTTCTTGAATAGATTTTGAAATAATGAAATGGAATATGATATTGCTTTATTGTCTTTGTCATTATTGGCAGAATACATTATATTTTGAAGCTTACAATTTTAATTTCAGTAAAGACATGTACAAACTGGAAATCCTAATGAGGGTGCTGGATGCTTTTTAAATTAAATATGCCAATAAAGAGGTTTTAAGTCACTCACCTGATGATGCAAAATAGATTTACATTAGCATTGTATAATGAAAAGTCAATAAAAATAACTCTAGTCTCTCTTGTGATCCAGCTGTTCTGTCGAAGGGTAACAAATTTGCTTCTGGTTTCAGTTTTTGATTTTGATAAAGTGAAAATGTATCCCCCATTTTGGTAAACACCAAGAAATCCCCAGTGCCGAGGGGAGCTGATAGTAGCAGAAGAGTACTTCCATCTGTTAGATATTAAAAGAATAATGGAGAGATGAGAAAGCTGACTGAGAAGTATTCTAAGAATTTAAGCTAACCTTTGGTTCAAAAGCAGTAGTTAAAAAAGTACTAAGTTTATAAGTATAGTAATTTTGAAGCAAGGCAATGAGTTAAGGATAAAGTTAAAAGAATTAAGATTTAATATGTTTTCATTTTTTAGTGCTTATTGTGGGCAAGACACTGGACTAGCTGCTATCAGAAAAAAAATTTTAAATCCATTTGTTGTCTCAGAGAACTTAAAATCAAGAAAATAATGATTTTGTTCTTAACATAGTTGTTTTATCAGATCTTAAGTCTTTGAGTAGAACAAGAATACCAAGGGTTTTGATTCACAAATATGTCTCAGCATGGGAAGAAAAGGTGCTTCATAGTTGGTCATTACCATATATATACCTACTTACAATGTCTATACTGTTATATAGGTATCTTATTTTAATGAAAATACATAAATCAAGTAAAATGTGTATAATTAAATTGTTTATTTTTCTACTTTTAATTGTGGGCTATCAAAAAAAATAAAACCTCGATTCCTTATTTCAGTCCTTTTGTCTCCCCAAAAGATCTAAATGATTATCCAAAGATGGACTGCTTAAACTTGTTTTTCTAATAATACTGTTTGTTTTCCGCAGTAGGAAAAAGAATGAAACCACTAAGAAAAAAATACTCATATTTAATGAAAATTCCACAGTTGTATTTATTTTTCAATTACAGTTGATATTAAGTATTATTTTGTATTAGTTTCAGGTGTATAGCATAGTAGTTAGACATTTATATAATTTCTAGTTATTTTTTTTAGTGTTTTTATCATTGTTAAACTGAAACAAGAACATTTGTTATACCAACCCTTTCCTACTTCCAATTTTTAATATTTTTAATTAATGAATCTAACATTTTAGATAGACAAGCACAAACTTATTCTTTTGGTTGTTAGGGAATAAAAGGTATTACAATTCCAAGTTCATAGTGTTAATTTTTGGTATTTAAATTATTGATAGTTGTTATGAGAATTTGGAATAATAGAATACCTAACCAATTAGCTTTAAAATTCCAATTTAAAATATGTAAGTAACCCAAGACCACAGCCCCTGCTGGAGTTGCCTTAAGAGGAAATGTTTTATATTATTTAAGTTCCGCTGGACATCTGGTGGGAACTTGATTTAAGGGAAATCAACCCACAGGTTGGCCAATGATTTGTTCTGTGAAGATGTATTCGGTGGGCCATTTAGATTTTAACTCTTAATAATATGAATTTAAAATACAAAGAGACGATGCAGAGAACACAAGAATGGATACTAAAGGAAACAATGTGAAGAAAGTTTAACTAAAAGAGCAGAAGTCATGTTAGGAAGAAGTAGAAAAGATGAGAAAGCATAAAACATGAGACGGAGAAAAGTAGAAGGTGAGAAATCCCCTAGAGCTGCCTGGGATTCTGGAGCTAGGTTCCATTTGAATCCAATTATATAAATATATATGCTTCTTGAGGAGTGGCCTTAATATTATTGCTGCTTTTTCTGAGGAATCCATGCATATGTGTCCTTACAATAAACTCTGATTATTGGACATAACTTGAATTTCTTCATTTTCCAATGAATAAACACCTTAAATAAAATAGACAGCATATCTGCTAAGGATGCATGACTACTTCCTTCCATATCTACTATGTTCCCTCTCAAATGTTATTCATTTATTAAGATGTACATTTATACTGAATCACAGGGAGAAAAATGTCCTGGAAAGAAACTTGTTAGAAATGAATAATTCTTCCTTGATAACACAGTAACCAGTTTAATGATAATTATTTCATTTATTCAAAAGGCTAGCAAAACTGCTTTATAAATAAATGTTGTTCATTTCACTCTAAGAACAAAATAGTTAAACATTCTTGATCTGTGGAAGCCAGGGAAGATACTGAAAATGTCATCCGAGGTCAAAGTACTTATACAAGTACTTTGTTGCCTTCAAGAACACTCAGAAACTCATATGAAGAAAAATAAGTCAACAAAAACTACAAAGCAATGTGAGTGTAACCCTGGGAATACAAAAGAGGTTGTTCAAGAAAGGGGATGTAACCACTGTTACTATTTATAATATGAACATTGACTAATCATTAACAAAAATTATACTATAACTATAGACTAAGAGGAAAAAGAAGAGTATTTATAGAGGCAGTGGTATAAGAGAGATACATGACAGACAACTTCCATGATAGAGACAATAGATATATAAAACTGTAAAATCAAGTAATAGCAGTTTAAGTATGTTATTTAGAAATGGGAAATATATACCAGAACAAACAACTAAAAGAGCTAAAAGTGCCTGCTTCTGGAGTGGGAATTATGAGTAAGAAAGGGTGGACCTTTGTATTTTTATCACTTTGATAAATATTAAAATTTAAAAAGATTTATTATCTGTCCTCTAAGATTTTCACAGGAAGCTAAAAGCAATGATCCCAGCAGCTTCTGTGTTAAGGGTGGGTACTGCAATGGCTTTGGGCTTTCACATTTTCAACATAACATGTGTAGAGGAGTCTACGCCAGCAGTAACCTCAGCCACTTTGGAGAACAATGGCCATATTTTTGGCAGGCATCATCAGATGTACTGCTTGTAGAACATAACTGCCTCTTTTTATCATTGGCAACAACAGAAAAGAAAAATATCACTGCAGTAAGCCAGAGTGAGAAAGGAGAAAGCTGCCTAAGACACCTAAGATACTCCTTAGGGATCCCAAGAAGCATTTTGGGTATGTTTGAGGTGTGTCTGGCAGGAGCCAGAAGAGCTCATTGAGTATTGTAAAAGCAAAAGTGGATGCTTTGCACTCTGTCCAAAATAACTTAACGTTTCATATACCAGTCACAAAACAACTTTGTCATTTGGTAAACAACAAAAAAAACAGGTTCACTCTTTTCTGAACACTGCATCTCTGAGTCTTCCTTTGATACTATTTTTGAAACTGATGACTGTTGGTATGATTGTGAAAATACACATTTTCACAATTGTTTAAAGATATAATGATAAGGTGCTAGAAAAAGTTATGTGTCATTTTAGACTACTTACTCAGTATCACTGTTAAGGCCAAAATCAGATATGTCTTCATTTTCAGAAGTGTATTTGGCATAACATTCACTCATCAAAGACTGAAAGGATGAATAAACTTGGCATGTGTTGTTGCGGACTTTTAGTTGACGGACTCTGGGACTCCTAAAAGTATGTTCTCATAGTAGATGCGACTGCTGTTCTTTAAATCATACAACTTGTTGGTAGTGTACCATGAGTCCCAGTACAGACCTTCCAAAAGGGGTCCTTCCATAAACTTCACATAGAGAGAGAAATGTTATGGGGAAAATGTTTTTTCTGTCAACTGTATAACAATATATAATGTTATCCATAAGTGTATAAAAATAAACTATGGGATGGAGTATGACAATTATTGACTAAGCCAACATTAATATTAATGGCAATGAAATGACCCTGTGTCCTTGGTAAGTTTCAAATTCCTAGCATGGCATTCATGATTTGACTTCTGTCAAATTCAGTTTGGCCTTTTCTGCCTCATCTTCTATATGCCTGTAATGCCAAACGTAGCTCCATAAGTAGAATTATTTATAGCACACACTGTTTATTCCTCCTAGAACGTCTTTCCATTACTCATCCTTTAAAACTCAACTAAATTGCCATCTCTGGAAAACCTTCCCTACTTCTTCCTTGTATGTCCCAATGTTTGTGACATGGGGTACCTGAAACTGCTGTTCCCTAATTGTTTTTTCCTCATAATGAGAGCATCTTGCTAAGTTATGTATAATGGAAACAAGTCTGTTTCAATGTTGAAGGAATGATTGACTCTCTCATGTGATTAAAATACTATAAAATTATATTTTGTATATGTACTCTTTATTATATACTAGAATTACTAGAACACACATATAGTACAGGGTTCTATGGTATATCCGAATCACATATATTTTACTTATGGCAACAAGGATTTTTAAAGGATAATTTTCATTAGACACAATTATAAACTGGCTTTGGGTCCTAACCCCCACATAAGAAGCAAGTTTCCTATTTTCCAAATGCAACATAATGTTAAAAAATAAGCATAATTTTTAAAAAAGTTATAAGAACTCTATTACACTGAGAACATATGTTCTCAATAAACACTGGTTGATTCTAATAGTTTAAAGAAATGATATTCATTTTCACTCATTCCTTCAACAAATGTGTGCAGTGCTACATGTGCCATGAGTTTGTTTATGCAATACCTAAAGCAACTTTATAGTCACATGATACCTTACCTTCCAAAAATCAGTTATGCTTCGAATAGACTTAAAGTTGGTTCTTTCATCACAGGCACAGAAGTGTCCAAAAACAGAGATGACATAACTTTGTTTAAATAATACATATGTGGGTTTACCATCCCAAAAGTCACTAAGAAGAAGAAGGTTTTGTTTTTAAAATTTATGTTTAAAAACTGAGTTTATCAGGATTAAAAATGTACTTACAATTGGTTCCCAATTTTGAAAATTTAATTTTATTTTTCTAGCATAAAATAAATTAAAAATAGAAATATACAAAACATGAAGTTTCCTATAATTCCACTGCTAGTTAATTTGACATATATTCTCCAGACTTTTCTATATGTATACACATTATAAAGAAAATAACTATTTTTACAAAAATGAGATTATACATACTATTCTTCAAGTTCACTCTCCATATTGAGAGTAGGCAACATGGTGAGTAGTTAGGGCAATGGACTTTACAGATAATGGATTTGAATTCTGTCATAAAGATAGTATATCTTACCTTATAGTTTTGTTATAAGAAGTGAGATAATGCATGTGGGCCATTTAAAACTATGTTATGGCAAATAGAATTTTAACAAGTATTAACTAGTAGTGTTTCTCATTCTTCTAGAGGTGGGTGGGTGGATTTGAGTGAAGTGTAGACTATGTCTTTTGCTGTTGTTGCTAAAAACCCTTTGGTTTTTAGAAACCATGTATCTTCAACATCTTTCCATGGCACACATGAGCCTATGCCATTCTTTAATGTTGCATTATTTCATTGTATATACCAAAATGTTAAGCAAATCCTCTTTTGATGGATATTTAAATTGTTTTCAATTCTTCCTAATTATAAAAAGGTGTTTTTAAATCCTCAAATCATGGGGTTATGAATGATCTTTTTAGTCTTTCATTCCTCAAATGTCTTGTGGTTAAGTATTTAAAAACCAGTCTAAGATACATTAATTTATAAGATTAGCTATAGTTGTCTTTTTAATCAAGATCCAACTCAAATGCACTGCCAATATGTAGTCCATACCAAAATGATTTAAGTCTGGCCAGTTAGCTTACATGTACTGTATATTGGGTGCTCTAAATACAAAACGCTTTTCAATACTGATTAAGTCAATACTATTGACCCACAGATAGGAGTGAAGGTTGAGAGGTTGTCCTAGTCCCCCTTAAAGAACTGCATTGATTGATACCTTCTGTGACTCAGCAGAAGTATATTTTACTATTAACTGTGCAATAGAACAGGGAAAAGAACAAAGCAGACATGAAGACTAACTTCTTAGGCTTCATTTGTAGTCTGACCTATGAAACTGCGATAACGTATCCATGTGGCTCTAAAAGAAATCCAGTTAGAATTGCTAACTCAAGGGAGTATATTCAGGATAGAACTGCCAACCAAAAAGAATAATTAATTCAGTGCTATGAAAACTTATAACATGTAATCTAAAGTTTTGCCCTTTAAGAATTCTGCCCTTTAAGAATAGTGTCCATCTAAATGAATTTAAGATGTTTGAAATGTGTCACTATTTTTTGAGAGGTTTTAGTAATCTGAAAGCCTATGGTTTTATAAAGCCCATATTTTATTACTCATCTCCATATAACTTCTTAGTTCGAACAGGGTCTTCATCTATATCTGTGTACTTACATATGCATAGGTTTATTAAAAAAATAAAGTAGAGTAACAACTCCTGAAGTGTGGTTTTAATTTCGTCTTCCTTTCTGAAATGCAGTTTAGGTTTTGGAGTCCCTGTGAGATATAAAACAAAATTTTCCTTACATTTTTATGTAATTCATAATGTATATAAAGAACAATGATGGGAACACAGCCATTTTTAGCGTTTCTGTGTGAAGGAAAGCGCCAATGATTTTCTGGTTATTTTTATTTTTATGAGGGAGGAATAATTACTAACGTTTTCCCATGGGGCTAAGTGGGCGGTCGTTTTATGACTGTATACTAATGAATTTTTATAACACGGATGTACAAGACCAGTACTGTCTTAAAATTACAAAGCAATATATAAGATAACCCCCCTCCCACATCTGTCCCTAACCGTCTTCTCTACCCGTCAATACTGCTTCTTGGGAAGGCTGGCTTTTGCTGGAGGTGGAAAAAGACTCGGTCTGTGGTTCTGTCAAGGTAAGGACATCCTAGCTCGACAAAAGACTTCGGAGACTGGCTTAGCGACGGTCATTGCACAGCAGATGACAGCACCCAGCTCGAGCCTTGGGGGAGTGCCATGTCCCTCATTTAAGGCTTCAATTTTCCTGTGAAATGGGACGATCGTCCCTCTTCGCTTAAGGGTTAAACGTGCTGAAGGTTACATACTTCACATAAGTAGATACTGGGCTACAAAGTCCCTTCCAGGGTATTTGGCATCGCCAATTTCGCCCTGCTCCACCCACTCCCTTGGAGTACCCCTCACCGCCTTGCTGCCAACGGGACGCCTCAGCCATGGCGGGTCTGGAAGAGATGCCCGTTTGACCTCCCCAGCTCCGCCGCGCCTGCGCGAACCGCCTACCTCATGCGCCTGCGCGAGCCTTCCAGCTCCTCGAGGGGCGCAAGCTGCGCTACAAGTTGCAAACGCGCGTGCGCACCGAGGACCTTCTGGAAGGGCTTCGCCTGAGGCGGGGTCGGAGATTGCGGCGTTCGTCTCCAGAGGAGGGCCGACTTCTAGGGCAAACCTGGCTTTGGGCCTGAGGTTAATCATAAAAATCGTAATAATTAATTATAACGGGCTTTTCTTTCTTGAATACCTTTAACATTTATTGGCTTGTTTGGTCTTCACACCCCCTTCCTGTAAGGTAGGTGTTTCATCCTCATTTTAGGTGCTGAGAGGGTAAATAATTTACCAAAGTCCACGGCATGTTGGGGGCAAGGTCCGCTGGACGCCAAAGCCTAAATGCCTAACCAAGACCTCACGCTGCCGCTGCTCCTTGCGGACGCTGGTTATGATGAACCAAGAGCTGTTGTTAGAAATAGCCTCCACCTTTCTCTCCACCCAGTAGGGTTAAAGGGAACGTTAAAATAGGTAAACAAACAAACAAACAAAATACAGCTCTGCAATGATTATGTAAAAGGGTTGTTCAAAGCAGTTCTTGGGAGTCCAGACACACATCTGGTCCCAAAGCTTTGCAGAGATGAGAAAGGAGGGTTTGTAAACCAGCCTTAGAAAAGACCAAACAAATTTGGCCGTAAATTAAGGTACCCAAAGCCTGCCAGGATATGAGAAAGGAGGGATTCTCATGTCGGTGACAAGGAAAATAAAATGGAAATCAGTCGAAAGGCCCCAGAGCAGCCGGCAAAGAAAAACCATCAAGCTGTTTTGAAAGTAAAAAATAAAGTCTGTTTTGTTATTTCCCTGAAAGAGATGTAGACTTATGTTGATAAATGCTGTTTTATGTGCAGATAAAAAGCAAAACTAGGCTACACTGCAGGGAGGGTCAAAGGCTACCTGTGATAAAAGAAACTGGAGAGGCCTAGCAAAAGGCCAACAGCCAGTGTACAAGAGGCCTGAGAAAAAGAAAAGGCCACTGTCCTTGCTTAGGAATAGTTTAATAAAAGAATTTGTCCTTTCCTCAGATGCTTACAAAATTATGCTTTCTAATGTAATAGGCTATCTGAACTTTAAATATAGGAAGAAAACCCCAAAATACAGGTATTCAAATTTACATTGAATGTAAGAATGAAGCAGATGATTCTACAGACTATTCTTACTCCATTAAGTTCAGTAATCTCAAAGATGTTGAATTAGAGCTATTTGGTTAAAACAAAATCGCTATTTTGGGGGAGATTTCATCATGATTTAAGTTACAAATTGTTGCCTTTGGAGTGCAAACCGGGGAAGGTCTAGCTCATTTTCAGGAGGAACTGATTTCAAGAAGACACACTGTTCTAGAATGTAATATTGTTGCTTTTTAGAACTGGTTATTCATAGGTTTGCTAAATTAATATATGAAAAGCAGTTTTATCTTACAGATCTAGACTTTTGTGAAGAGGAGACAATCTTTTTTAAATAGTTGAAATTTTATTTTGACAAAACTATGGAACACTCAGATAATCTATATCATGTTAGTATTCTTAAAAGAGAAAATGAGTGAAACAGTATTTAGGATGTAGTTCCAGTAAATCTTATTACAAGCATTAGGTGTGTTTAAAAAGTTGATATTAATTCATAATCTGTAACTGTTAAATGTGTATGATTTAGATGTTAAAACCCCACATTTTAAGATGGTCTTTCACAATTGAAAACCTGTATACCCACATTTTTTGTAGACCTCACAAACCAGAGAAGTAGCTAGAATGTGCAAGAGTCAAAGGATAATAATATTATAAATATATATTAGTTATATTACCTAATTAAAGATATGTTAATACAGCTATAAATTTATTTCAAAAATTTAATTGAATACATTACTAATAGTGTAGTTGTTGTGTTTTCCAATGTTGGTAAAGTTATTAAAGTTCTTCACTTTCATAGAGTCCAGATTGAGCTGCCAGACGCTGAAATTCTCCTTCAGGGTTAAAAGCTTGTTTCACATCCAGACCTTTTCCATTAAGTGCTAAATATTTGCTGAAAGTTGGCCTAACACGTAACTGCTTAGGAGCTGGAAGAGTTTGATTTGGACGGGCTGAAATAGAGCAAATAAAGGTTAATTCAGAAAACCTGTTCTAAACAAATGTGTTGCACTAGGTATTATCAGACAGAAAAAGAAACAGAATCAAAACTGATTCTGGGGAAAATCCCTCAGATTTTATACTTTGCTGGGATTCGTGTGTCTTATTTTTCCTGGTTAAGTCCTTTATAACACTTGCTGTGACATACCTGTAACATCTAATCTTGTGTTACATGTGATCACTCCAGCTTCATTAACTGCAGACACAGTATACCATCCAGCATCTTTCTTATTTACATCTTTTATCAGCAAAGTAACTCTTCCAGAGTTATCATGATATAAGCTGAAAGAAATAATTTAAAAATGAAGGTATAGGAATTAATTTTCCAGTGAAAGTTTATGATGACTTTGATCTACAGAGTCAGACTAATAAGAAAAAGAAGCATTTGGAAATGTTGAGCTATATCCAGTCATTGCCAAATAGCTATTGGTTTCTTTGAATTAAACACCCCCTGCAATATTGTTTATGCCATGTGTTTCCTCGAGCCATCTTTGTTTATTGTTAGTAAAAAGGTTAATCCTAGCCTGCTTTATGACTTAAATTTCTGATTAGTAGAATCTGGTTTAATGAGGTTTATTATATTTCTGTATGTTTTAAAAATGAGACAAATTGAGATTACAGATGCATACCATTTATCATGCATTTCAAATTAAAACTGGATCGACCCAAGTAAACTATAGTTAAGTCTAGAAATACTTATCCTACCTTATTCGATCAGTGTTGAATTGTACCATTTCATTATTTCTTTTCCAGAAAAGTTTTGGTGGGGTACAGCTGAGATTTGGCATTCTAGCTTCACTGAGTCTCCCTCAAAAACTTTTTTGCTCTGTGGTTTATAGATAAACATTGGTGCTCTTCTGTGTTCTTTAGCTACATATTAATAAAAAGATTAAGTATTTGAAATATTATAAAAACGGTATTAAGTGTGGTATAAGATATAAAAATATAAAGTATGAAATTTTACGTTGATATAGAAGTTTTTAAAAGTTAATAATGATTGGAAGCTTTATGTTTTAGTTAAAATAATATATGATACTGTGTTATACCATTTGAAATTCTAAAACAGTAATGTAAAGATGCATCGAATTTATAATCATGTTTCACTCATGGAGTATAAGTCATTCTCATTTATCATGTCATCTTTAGGGAGGCAGTATGAATGTTGGAAAGAGTATCAGACAACTTGAGTTCAAATTCTCTATTTGCCCCACTAGCCCATGCCAAATAGGTAAACATTTATTTAGTTTCTCTGAGGTTCAGATTTATTTATTTATTTGTTTGTTTGTTTGGCGAGGCCAACATTGGTTGACCTCACAGATTTGCAAGGACCTTGTTAGTTTACAATCCCTTATTTTTCATTTTTTACGCTACAGCACTTGGTCTTCCTAGGTGGTCTCCCATCCAAGTACTAACCAGGCCAACCCTGCTCAGATGCCAAGATCAGACGGGATCGGGCTTGTTCAGGATGGCATGGCCGTAGCCTGAGGTTCAGTTTTATCTACTATAAAATAACACAATACCCAAGTAACAGTGGCTACTTTGCTAACCATACAAAATTATTATGAGGATCAATTGAGATGATAAATGAAGGAATACTTTGTAAACTATAAAATGTCATACAAATGTCAGTAATTATTGTCTTTCTTTAAATACCTGATGAAAAGGAAGAAATGATACTATAATACTATATAACCCTAGTTTATCTGAAGGAGAATGAAGAGATTGGACAGATGCCTCTTCCAGCTCTAACATCAAAGTATTTCTGAAGCTATTGGCACAAAAAGGATTTGCCCAAAGCTTAACCACTTGAATTTTTTTTTTAAATTTCCAGATCACTAGTTTTTCCCTTAGACTGAGGTCCCTTATATCATAGAATAACCTTAAGATTTTTCATCGATCTGGGTAGAATAAAACTCAAGAAAATTTTCTATCTTGACCAAGCTTTTATACAGTAAACAGTGAATTACAGAAAAATATCTCTTAGTGCAACACACCATGGCTTAAACCATGACAAATGTGATATTTTTAAAGCACTTAAATTGTAATACTTTAAAACAGAACATTAGTTTTATGAGAACTGCCTTATAGAGACAAATTTGGGACATGTTTTACCATACTTGTTTTCTAAAGCAACTGGGCATGTTTTTATTGTCATAGAGTCTAGTTTCCTAGTAAAGGGAATGTAGTCTAAGGCTTAAAGTTGACATTTCCTCTTCAGTTTTAAACTATACATGATTATGAATATTCTGTGAAAATTGAGATATTTTTTATCTTTATTTTCAGTTACAATTGACATTCAATATTATATTAGTTTCAGGTGCAGAGTGATTATTTTTGACTGAAGAATAGAGAAATGATTAGACTAAAAAATTTCACTTTAAGATCTTTTAGTTACATCTAGAAATGTGCTCATACTACCTTATTTGGTCTGTCTGAAATTATACCATTTCTTTATTTCCTTTCCAGAAAAGTTTTAGTGATGGATTTGTCATTCTAGTTTCCTTCAAGAACATCGTTTTCCCCTGACCCCCTCCCCCAAACCTATGGCTTTTAGGTAAAAATTGGCATTCTAGTGGGTTGTGTAGTATAGACATTAACCTTAAATATGAAGTCCTCTGGGATTTTCTTTTTTAATACTTTCTTTTTTAATACTGCAGGATTAAAGACACTCTAGGATCTCTTGAAAGGCTTACCCAGGACATCCAGCTGCACAGTAAAGGTGGCCTCCCCTGCTCTGTTCTTGGCAACACATGCATAAGCCCCTGCATCTGAAGGTCTGACCACTTCAAAGATGAGTGAATGAAAACCCTTTTCAGACACTATCATTTTGTGAAAGTCATCTGATTGAACTGGTCTTCCATTTAGATACCATGACACATCAGGAGCTGGTAGTCCGCTTACCTAGAAATGAAAACACAAGATGACAGAATTTTAAATTACAGTATCACTGGAACCCACTTGTCTATTTATGAATTTTAACAATTCTAGTAACTGAGTGGGTTTTTGATTGAAAAACAACTTAAAAAGCAATAGCTTAAAAAGGTATTTGCTTACCTTTTAAAAAAGGTATTTTTAAAAAACAAATTAAAACTCTTGAAATTAATACAGTATTTTCAGACTATCTCAAACCATATCTAGCTCTTTCATATAATCTCAGGCTCTTTAAGATCTCTTAATTACTATATTTAGAACATTAATTTATATTATATGGGTCTCTATAAGAAATATGGATGTTATATGGCTTTTCTGCCTAATAGTGTCTGCAGATGCAGTCCCAGAAGCACATAGATGTGAAGCTTGCTGATAAAACAAATAACCTTTCCAAAACAGTGTTCTTGATCTGTATTTCTAGTGTATGAGTGACAGTTTGTTAAATTCTTATATAAACGTTAACAATTAAATCCATGCACTGGCTTTCATTCGTAAGAAACCTGGAAAAACATTTTATAAGAAAAAGTTATCCAAAATGAAGATAATGAAATTGAACGCCTTTCTGAAAAACTATTCTAACTTGAAGAACTCTTTAGGCCAAGAGAAAGCAAGGTTGCTTGAATTTCTCAGAGGAGAAGAATTAAAGTAGCATTCTACTTTAAAAATCCTATTGCTAAAATAGCTTCACTTACATAAAGTATTTATTAGGTGGTAGACACTATTGTGAGTACCATATACCCATTTACTCAATTAATCGTCAAATAATTTGATGAGGTAGGTACATTTATTATTCCCATTTTACAGATGAGATAGAAGCACAGAAGTTAAATTACTTGTCTAAGGTTACACAACTGAAGGTGGAAGAGCCAGGATTCAAACCCAGGTGAGCCTGGCTCCAGAATTTGTGTTCTTATCCACTATACATACTGCTTCTCAAGCTGCATAGCAAGCTATGAAGAGGAAGAAGACTTTTATCAAAACTTAATATCCCATTGTTAATTTTCCTCTGGTATTTTTTAACTCTTACTTTAAAGTCCATTCTGCAGAATCTTCCTTCTTCAATTGACATGTTCTCTGGCACTTGAATGAAACGAGGCGGGTAAAATTTCTCCTGGATTGCATCCTGATCATTCACATCTCCTCTTGAAGATGATCTACTTCTACAAAAATATTTTAGTAATCACTATGCAGAAAAATTGTAATTTCTCTTTCTTTCAAGCAAATATGGTTTAGCCATCAGATTTGAAATCCCAGGGTCTATACTTTTGAGCTTACAGTGTAATAACAATAGAGAGAGGCCTTAGGGCTATATTTAGCTGTGGCATATTTGATAACTGTTAGAAATAGTAGCAATTTAGAAACATCTAGTACAAATAGCACATCTATGTTTCTTTTTTACAGTGCCATGAATTGATGAAGAAACCGATCTGTTAAAATGCAGGGTACCCCATGAATAGTTCTTATGTGCAAAGATCACATAATTAGAATTGGGTTTCCATTATCATGAGAAGGTTGTTTAACATGGAAATGTGGTCCTAGCTTACTTGACCTAAACATTTTAAAAGCTTCCTCTAAGATAGTTCTAATGCTTAATATAAAAATTATGATCATCATTGCTGACATAGAAAATTCACATTGATTTTTATAAAAGTTATGTAGGAAGCTTGAGGGCTTTATAAATATTACATTTTAAGCTAACTGAAAACATTTTAGGTAGCAAAATAAAATTAAAAAAATAATTTTACCTTATTTGTGACGTGGGAACTTGCAGCCGTGCATGTTCTGAATTGTGCTGCTTGAATTTAAAACAAAATTATAATGTTAACTGGCAATTGATAGCTTGAAATGAAGCAGAACTAAGTAGTTGTAGTTGAAAGGAACATTTTTATGTTGGCTGTATTTGTAAGTCATGTTTAGTTCTATATATTTAGCTTTTAAGCATTTAAAATATAGTGTACTAACTTTCTAATACTGTAGCAAGAAATCCCCCGGTTTATTAATCCCATGGCTAATTAATAAAACTATGCCATAGGAATGATTTATGAAAATTAGATAGACTTTAGATTGATAGTGGTTCATTTTTCAGATAACTCTTTTACGACAAAGGATGATGTGTACCCTTGGTGTATTTGAAATGGGAGCACATAGTACAGATTGTCCTTTAGTAAAACAAGAATAGACATGAAGACACTTGTGTTGGCAGTAGATATGGGATATTATGCCTGCTGCTCGAAGTGGTACCAGCAGTAGCAAATACATAATAGACTGGAAAATACTTCTCTTTTTAGCTCATGACACAAAACCTGGATGGACACCATGAAAGATGTGCACAGCTATGAAAAGGCTTTGAAAAACATTAATTACTTCCTGCTTAATAAAAGTATATTTAATTTATGCAAACATCTTTTAAGATTTATAGAAAATTATTTATATTTGAGAGTAAAATCAGGAAGATGAACATTTTAATAGAATTATTAAACTGATTAAATATTTAGTGCCTATTTTGTGTATTTCACTGTGTTTGGCATAGTGGGAGATACAAAGAAGTGGAAAATGTAGTTTCTATCCAAATACGTGAAAAACGTCTGTATAGCAACACAGCAAATCAGTACAGATAATTTATGTTAGAATGAATATGTTTAATGTGTTTTGTCATTTTAAAACAAAATTCTTAAAACTTTAATTTTTGGTTAGCCTTCAGATTTTCTAAGCAAAATGTCAACACAACAATTCATTGATCAAACAAATCAACTAATTTTTTTAGTAAAAATTATACATATTCCAGTTAAACTCAAAATATCCAGATTAAGCTTTTTACTTCCCCCCCCCCGAGTGTGGTTTGAATATGTACATATTTGTATTCATACATGTGATAATTAAGTTACACATAGTTTGATGACATTTTGTATTATTTAGGTAGAGTGTGTGAAGTGTACAAAATAATGTAAGATTTATCTTTCCTGATTTCATCATAATATATTTTGTTGCTATCTCTTTTCCTGGTACTGTTACTTTTTAAAAAGTTTTTTAAAAATGAATGAGAAAAACAATACATCCTTGTCTTTGAAATCATATACTGTGAATTTATGTTAGACCATCATTAATATAACATTGCTTTGAGTTATTTCTACTAATAGAGATAGATTTGTGTATTCTTGCTGTAATCTTCTGTACCACCATAGTAGGTGCTCCATACAAATGAGTTGAATGAATGAATGCATGAACTGTTCAGTAGCCAAAAAGAGATTTTCAGTTTCGAGTTACTTTTCTGTTCGGCCTTGCTCCATCCTTCCTAGTAACCCTAGTCCCATTTAACAGAACCAAAAATCTTATTTTCAGATTCTTGTACTTAGAAGCTCGAAATTTTTGAATGCTCAGTTTTATCCCTTTGGCTCACAGTTTCTTGTAGATCTTTTGGAGGAGGAATGAAAGGTAACTACGGAAGGAAGACAGAGCTATCACAGTTTAGTCTACCGCTCGAATTGTACATTTCTATTTAGGGTTAAGTTACTTGTTAAAATGAAGTTGGTCAGGCACAAGCTGTGGGATGGATATTCACTTTATGCTATTTATAAAGTTAATCCCTTTTTGAAAAGGATGCTTTTGTTAATCTTAGAGCCATTTACTCATAGGTCTTTTGTGTTGTTTGTGGGGGTTGTTTTTTTCTAATAAGAAGCATTTGTGACTACAGGAACGGGAACATGACAAAATTGGATGTTTCATTAGTACTGCGAGTATTTTATATATATATATATATATATATATATATATATATATATATATACACACACATATATACATACATATATATACAGATATATATATACACACACACACATATATATTCTATATATATATACACACACACACATATACATACATATATATACAGATATATATATATATATACACACACACATATATATATATATTATTTTTTCGTGAGGGCACCCTTTCACAGTCTGTATTTGTACTGAAAATCAAGATCAAGAGAGCTTTAGCCCTTCTCCACAGGAAGTTTCTGTCCTTCCTAAGCTCACCTTAGGACACCTGTGTTACCGTATGACAGGTGTATGGCCCCACGAGTATATTTTAAAACATTGAAATGATAAACAGCTTATGAAAAAAGATTATAAGTATTTTCTTCAGAGTTTTAACTTCTACCCTACTGAAGATTTACAACTCATAAATTCTCTGTCTAAAAGTCATTGTAGAAAGAGTCCTTGGTCTAACTGAGCCATAAACGTCCTGATGACAAGTGAGTATTAGCTTTCTGGTATTTTGTCTTTGTGACAGTTCTTATGCAGATATTAGAACCACCAGAAAATTTAAACTTCACATATATATGTGTGTATATGTATATGTATATTTCAGCCTATCATGGCCTCTCCCATGGAAGTGATTGACTTTTGCTTCAAATGTTTTTTATAAACATTTAGAAAAGTAAACATTAAAAAATAACACAAAAAAAGCTCCAGTTAAAGATTATTTTAATTTACCTGTGGTGAATCTTGTGCCTCACTGTCATTTTCAGCTTGAAACACAGCAGCTGCATTCTGTGGTCCTAGCAATCTGCGAGCCATCTTCTCCTCATATGTTAGCCTCTTTAAAGAAGTAAGTCATTAAGAATAGTAATGAGATTTATTAAAAGTTGTTTACACTGCTGTATTTTTGAAACCACTGAGAATTTTACCAAAGAATTACTGTTCTGTCTATTGAATAATAGGTAAATGCTGTGCATTAACAAAGCGGGTTTTTTTTGTTTTTGTTTTTGTTTTTTTCATTCAAAGCATTTCCTTCCATTCTAGTGCCACTTCTCTCATCTGTAATACTCACTTCTGTTTTCTTTTTGCCTGTAGGAAAGGCAGGCACAGTCACCTTTAGATAAGGCTTTCCCATGTAAATGGAAATTCTTTCCCTTCTTATTGTACATGTCCAATCAACACTGTCTTCAAATATAGTACTGTATATCCCCACATTCAGAAAGAACTTTTCTTAAATGAACACTGAATTTTGGCTTACTAACTTCTGACTGAAAGCAGTGCAACTGTTATGTTAAATGTATTTGGTTTAAATTAGGCATGTAGTACTGTTTTAGAGATAGGTGATTAATACAATGTGCACAGTAATAATTACATAATAAAAATTAAAGCTGTTTGTCCATCAATAATATACACTGAAGTACATGATAAAGTCAGGTTGACAGTATTTCCTATTAGTTATTTGGTCACCAGAAGTATTTCATGAGAGAGTAATGCTTAAAACAAAATGTTCATTAAATCATTCAGATTGATTTTTCATTTGCTTCATTCTTCCACTACTGAAAACCAAGAGGTGAATTCATGTAGAGAAGTGTTAACTAGACGCAGATATTCCCTTTTTTGGATTATCCTATTCCTTGATGATTATACAGTTATAGATCTGAGACAGAAAGAACTTTCTTATTGAGATTAGATTTTATAGCTTAATTGGCTTTTTGTACAAAAATAGATATCTTGCTCACTTGATTTCCATTATGAAGAAGGCTGTCCTTGCATTTTAATTTTCTCTCCAAATCTTGAATCAGAGCTTCTTTTGATCCTTGTATTTCATGGTCAGGAGTCCTTGGTGTGGGCTTAGCATTTGCACTTTGGGATGGCTTGGTATTTATAGGTTGGCCAACTGAGAGTTGTTGATAGCTTTGAAAAGAAAAAATAAATTTTTTAAAAAAGAGGATCTTTATTTTATTATTTTATTTTATTTTAAAAGAGGATCTTTAAAGTAAAAGTATAGCTAAAAGATTTGACTTTGTTTTGTCAGTCACCTTTAGATAGGTTGAATCTACAACTTAGTACTACTACTGTTATTAAAAACACCAATTTCCCTAATAACAAAGATTTTATAGGAATGATTGCCAGCTTTTTTTTTTTTCTTTAGTCTTGGCAAATGAAAATTAGGTGTCAGGAGGAAGAATTTTTTTTTATTATTTTTTATTATTAAAATTATTGGACCGACATTAGTTCATAAAATCAAATAAGTTTCAAGTGTACAATTAATTCAGCAATATGTCACATATACATTGAATTGTGTGTTTACCCCCCAAAGTTAGATTTCCTTTTGTCACCATATATTTGACCCCTTTCATCCCTGTCTACCTCCCTTTTCCTCTGGTATCCACCAATCCATTGCATCCTAACAGAGACTTCTGTCTGTCATGTTTGTTGCTTTCAATTTTATATCCCACATATGAGTGAAATATGGTTTTCAACTTTTTTTTGTTGATTTATTTTGCTTAGCATGATTATGTCAATATTCATCTTGTCGCAAATGGCAGTATTTCATCTTTTCTTATGACTGAGTAATATTCCATTGTATATATGTGCCACAGTTTCTTTATCCAATCATCTGTTGTAGGATACTTTAGCTACTTCCATGTCCTGGCCACTGTGAATAATGCTGTTATTAACTTTGGGGTGCATATATTTGCTGGTAGAATGTTTTCAGGGTTTTTGCATGAATGCCTAGAAGAGGGATTGCTGGGTCATATGGTAATTCTATTCTTAGTGTTTTGAGGGACCTCCATACTATTTTCCATAGTGGTTGTAAGGAGGAACAATTTAGATTAGACATAAGGAGGATGTCCTTCCTTGAAGATCTTCCTTAAAGAAGTAAGAGTAAGTCTAGTTACTGGGAGCTCTTCTGATGTTAAAACTGAATTTCGTAAGTTTGATTTATAGGTGGATATTAAGCAGAGTGTGCTGCAGCTGACTCACACGGGCTAAGAAGAGCTGATTTTTCGCATCTCTTCTCAGCTCCCTGTGGTCTCATGCTGATAGTTTGAAATTGGTGGTAGAACTATTTACACCAGGGAAATTGGTAAATATTACAAATCATGGCTCCTTCCTCCATCTAATTGTTAACCATTTACCATACCAGTATAACCATTGGTATTTAGTGAATATTCTGTTGCTTTGAATGGAGTCTACAGTTTACATAGTCTCTGACTTTTCTATTAATTTCCAATTGCTATTAATTTCATATTCTAGAAAATCCAAGTATGGCATGATATAACTAATAGCTTCTGCAATAATGAGCATTTCTTTATCACTGCTAAAGTGATTTTTGAAGAAAGAAAGGAATGATTAGAAGAAGGAGAAATGTAAACTAAAAAAAAAGGGATGTTTGGGAAAAAATGAAGCAAATTTGAATAGCAGTTGAAGAATTTGGTTTAAATCCTTATTTCAAGTGCTGATCCTAAATTTTCTTCTAAGATATTGCCTCTCTCAGAGTTCCTGTTTTGATTCTGATAGAGGGCAGGGGTGGTATTTAGGGACACCTGTATTATTAGATCTGTTAGGTAGCTTACAGTTTTCACAGTGCTTTGTTCAGATTTTGCAACAGTTAATTCATTTAGGGCCCTACAGGTGCTAGCTTGTATCTCTTTAATGTGGGAAAACTGACCACTACCCTCAGTACATATTTTACCATTATAATAAACGTTTTCCACTTAACCAGATGAGGCAATCTTAGTCTGTTCTATGACATGTTCCTGTTATAATATTCTCAAGGATCATTAAAAGAACTTATAAGCTAAGTGGAAATGTATCTTCTCTAAGTGGAGCCAGAGTTTTAATTTTTATAGGCTTTGGGGATATGGGTAGTAATCTCTAGATTGTACATATACTAAAAAAATCTTATTCCTCATCATTGTATCATTTATATCTACAGATACTGAGCTTGAGTATAGGCAGTGCTGTCAGCTAAATGAATGTTTTTCATTGTCTTCAAGATGCTCTGTATTGAAAGTTGATGATATATATTTCCCCTCCTTACATTTTAGATCGTCAGGGTTTTCTATATTAATTGATAACTTAAGTCTGATTTGTCCAGTTAATAGCCAAACCAAGTTTTTTAAAATAAATAGTGAGGTTTTTGTTTGTTTGTTTGCTTGTTTTTAGATTGAATTCCCAGGTCAAAGTAGTCAACTTTCTTTGGTCTTCTAGATTTTTTCTCCACCTGTATGAAGTTATAATATTCTTTTAATGCTAGCCTATCATCTTTATAAAAGTTACACAGTTGTTAAAGTGATTTCGCATTAAATAATTTTGTTTTTAGACTGTTATAATATGATATAATATATCTGATAAATCTTGAAAGATTATCAAAATCAAGCCTGAGAATCACTGATGTATATGTTACCTCTGTCACTTAATTCACTGAAAACACCCATTATTCACCAGTTTATTTGATGTCGTAAGTGTTAGGACTTGAATCTACTCATATTATAAACCTAATATACTTGTTACTGCTGGTGTAGGTCATTTTTCAGCCATCATTAATTATCTAAATCCTTAATTTTGTTACATATCAAAAAACTGAATCCTGAACAGATAAAGTTGCTCAATATCACACAACAAAGTTTTTGAAAGGAATAAGAATTAAAGAATTCCTCTCTCTTTCTAGTCTTTGATCAACTGAATAGAATGCTTGCTTAAGGGTTTCCTACTGATGAAAAGCTAAATAAAGCTTTCAGACTTATCTAGGTCGGAATCCAAGAGATCATTTTAGAAGACATAACTTAAGCTCATCATTGTTACGAGGGAGTTGTGCACAAATGTTCAAAGGGCCAGAGCTTTCTACTCTATGCAGCTGAATGCTGAATGGGTATCAAGTGGCTATGGGAAGATTAAAAGAATTATCTATGGTTGCTGAAAATGGAACAGCTAAAGCTAGATCTTTGATCTCTGATTTGGGGATCTCTTCTATTTGATTTCTTATCTCCATTTTTGCCTTTCTTTTTCTCAGTTCTGTGCACAGAGCCAGGTGTATGGTTGAGGCTCAGCAATATTTGTTTGAAAGCTTTCTTTTCTGAGCAGGAATTTGGAGTAGGATTGAGAAACCTTATTAAGAAAAATTATTATAGTCAGAAGAGGTTATTTTATATTTACAAATGCTCACATAGGAAATTTGGAAACAATTGAAAGCTAAATGGAAAAAGATCATCTGGTTAGAAGGTTACCAAGAAAAATGTGCAATGTTTGATAATGGATATAATGGGAATTTGGGAGGGAAGAGAGAAGGCTCTTCATTCTTGAAGGCATCTTTTAAAAATACTAGGTCAAACCTATGAGAATGCCATTTTCTTAGGTCAAAAATAGTTGATTATTAGCTATTTCAAATGGTTGAACCTAGTATCCATAGGATTCTCACTTGGCTTTCCTGGTTTTTAAAAAATATCGAAAGATTTCTTTGCAAGTGGAATTGCTATAGTCCAGAGTTGTCACCAGCAATAGGAATCTAGAAAAAATTAGCCTCTAGAGAAGACTGGGAGAATTGGCAAGAATTTCAGCAAATCTGTCAGTAAGCCTGCCACAAACAAAACACATTCCATTGGGCAGTGTTTTCAAATGGCTCTGATGTAATTCTCTGATGTTCTAGCCAGCCAAGGAATAGGAAAACTGATAGCCCTAACTTTGCATAAGTGCAAAGTATTCAGTTCATGTTTTAAAAAAAGCACAACCACTATGTCCCTCGTATCAGGTTCTCCTAGGACAGTTTTAGGACTGTGAAAATAGTACATGCTTGCATAAGGCTGCAGGTATTCTTTCCTATATTTAGATCAGCTTAACCAATTTGAACAAAGTGTGGTTTTAGTTACCAAAGGAAACCGTTAGGTTATAAACCTTTATCTATTCAAACTGTTCTTCTTATACACTTCAGTGTCCAAATCCCAGAATTTCTTTTTAGCCAATTGGATATTCAAGAAAAGAGGGGAAAACGGATAGGAAAAAAAGACTGAGACTGAGAAGAAATTTAATAGCCTCTGCTTATGTGAGAGGAAATCCTATCTGGAAACAAGCAGACAGGTGTTCTTATCTCAGCTGAGCCCAGAACTAGAGCAAAACTTACAGCATGAGGAACTTAGTTTATAACTGGGAATAGTTCACTGTTCTTGGGTATGTTATATATCTTTTTTTGGAGATGAAAAATAATAGGTAAATAATTGTATGGGGAAGTAGATGATTTGGGTTCAGCTCAGCCTGGACATTGGAGAATGGGTCAGGTGATCCCTTATTGCTAGTACCCTGGTTCAAAGTGTTCTATAATTATGAAATGAGTCCTTGAGATCACATTGCCTTTTTAGATAGTGAAGAAAGAACTACAGCATTTCTACCACCCCCCATCCTCAAATACAAGCTTACTGTATGCAGTATATACCCATATATGTATATTTAAAAACTCACTTACTTGGAGTCCACAGTGGAAGGGATTTTACTGCTACTGTAATCAGGCTGTGATGGTAATATGGAGCTGAGGAAGTTGGCTGGGGACTGGTTATAGGTGGCTGTAACCCTTTGCCCTGGGTTGGAGCTAGCAAGCTGCTGAGGAGAAGCAGGGAAGGCAGAGGAAGACATGGTGATGTGAGAGCTCACTGTTGAGGAAGCAGAAAATCTTTGCTCTGTGCACTGGCGGGGCTGGATAGTAATGGAAGACTGTTTGGTCTGGCTAGAGTAGCTGGAGGTTTCTGGTCCAGGAGGCTGTAGTCTGGAGCCACATGGATTTTGAGATTGAATGAAGTATTTTGGCCGTTCGTAGTTAAACATGCTTAGCTGGTATTGGAAGATGAAGGCAACTTATTACTATGATGATTTGCTTGTGGAGGGGTGGGATTCTGAATTTGATGCTGCAAGCCTGGAATTACAGAAGATCACAAGGAATCAGAAGCAGTGTTGGTCTGCCCCTTCTCATTGAGATCCTGGGAAAACTGTGCTCCTGGCTTTGATGGAGTGGCCTTCTCTTGAAAAGTATCGTTCCTTCAAAAGGAGAAAATGATTCAATAACAATATTTGCGTCAAAACAGTACCGTTTATTTAATATCTTTAGGAGCTTATGTGTTTTTCTTTTTGAGAGTCCGTGCTTTCAAGGTCATTTCAAAGTGGAACTTTCCTGGCTTCTACACTTCTCCTTCCTTTATCTCTGCCTTTGCTCAAATGACTTTCTCGTGAGAATAAGAAAAAAGGATTTGTTAGTGTTTGCCTCTGGATAATTCTTAAAGCATGACAAGGGGCTTCAAGACATAGAAACACACAGTTGGAGTTTGCCAAGTGGTTACTTATGAAAAGAAATTCTGTGATGTTGCTCAATATGATAATTTTACAGTTTCATGATTAGCTTTTGCCTACAGTTTTGGCTACATTGGCTACAGTTTCATAAACCACAGGGATTCAATGATTTAAAATTAGTAGTTAAATATATAACATGTCAGCTTTCATTCAGTCTGAATCTTTCCCATTGCTCATCAAAACCAGTAAATAGCTCTTCTGATAAACCAATTAATTCCTCATCAAAACCAATAAATAGCTCTTGTGATAAACCAATTAATTCCTGTCCTGATGATCTGGATGAATGCTGTTTTGGTAAATCAAGAGGAGCAATATGCTGCTTTTGTAAAGAACATTATTTTAATGTCAATATTTAGTCTTTAGCCCTTTCACAATTTCACAGATTAGAGTGAACATCTATAATTCACTGTTGTCAAGTTCAAGTGGATTTTTTTTAACCTTACAGTTCATCGCCTTTTTTTCCTTCCATTAATTCCAAATTGACCATGGTAGCAAACTGGATTAATTTGGAGTAATTTATGAATAACTGTGTATTTGTGTCTCTCTGTATATATGTTCCTGACTACATTCCAGAGCCATTTGTAAATTTTTTCTGTTATTTTTAGATTATGTAGTTATTGGTCTTAATACTCTCTTAATTATTTACTTTTACTTTTTATTATTTTTACCAGTTAATATATATTTTAGACTATTTTTGGAATTATTTTAGCTCCTTTCTCACCTTTTCTTTTGAAATGGCAAACAGGATGTACAGAAGGAAGTAAGACAAATATGTAGCTATCCTATACCTTACCAAGAAAAGATGGGTGCCATAATCTTATTAGCCCTACTTTGGTTAACCTGATTTCCTGTAGTAGATCCCCATTTTTCCTTAGATGAATCATTTGTCACTAAAATCACCTTAAAGGATGGTATTTGACTCTAATTTCTCCACTAGTGTAATAAGTCTAAGCAGGACTTTATACAGACATTACACACAAAGAATAAACCTCTAAATTGTTACAGCATTAAGTCTATCTTTATTCCAAATATCAGGTAATTTAATTCAGAATACATTTAGTTTGTTTCACATAATATAAACCAGCATTGAAATAATGATAAGTGAGACTTTTAACTGATAAAATTAGCCAAAGTCTTATAATTAATTTCCTATCTTGAATAAAACATCCTTTTTAATGAAAAATTTCCAGACAACTTCATCGTAAGGTTGTGCATGTGGTTTAAATTAAAACTAGCAGCTTTAGGAAAGAACAGAAATGCAACTAAACAGCCGAGATAAATATTCTATTGAAAATAACACTTTAAAAAAGTTATATATTACTTAATTTCAAGTTTTTGAACACAAGCACATTCAACTAGAATGCATTTTTAGTAATTAACTATATTAGGCCTTTAAATTATTGGGGAAGAACATCCAGAAAGAGGCTTTAATTAGATCTTCTCAACAAAAGACTATTTCAAGGCAAGTAGTTTTGTAGTTATCAGTTTATTCATTCCATTAAGAATTTAATTCAGTTTGATTCCTAAATTCCTTTTTGGGCAGGCATATGATTCAGATTTATTTCAAATAGGAAGGAATAAACTGTTTAACAAATAGCCGGCAGATATTTTCCATAAATTCCCTTATATTTCTTTGCATACATTTCTAGAATGTCAACTATCTTGTTTATTTTGGTATTACCCTACATAGAAGTTTTCTTTTGTTCATGTCTCACCAAATTTTATACAAATGGTCACACAGGTGACTCTGAAAGGCTTTTCTTCCTGTTTATAGTTACTGTTCAATTATTCAGTTCTAGAATAGATTCTATTACATGACAGTATCATTTCATTCTAAATAATGTTATATTTCAGAGATTTCATAAATACTAATCAGTCTCCTATTTAAAAATCTTAACGTTTTTCCTATTTCTAATATAGCACAAACTTGCACAAAAAACTGAGGAGATTCTGAAGCTGTAGGAATCACCACAATTATAGTCAGACCAAGTGACCTCTTTCAAGGAAAAATGATGACTTAAAAATAATAACACATAACTATCTTTTCTTCTACCCTTTCTATAATGCCTTCCAGCTTCAGTAGAATGAATAGATCACTTTCCTTTCAAATTTTTCTGTAATACCATTATGAAGTTGTGGCTTTTAAACTTATCTGAAGATCACCTCTATACATACTCCTCTGATTTGGACAGAAAACAAAAACAAAACCCAAAACTGTAGCAGGAATAAAGAAGAGACTTACCCGTAGTTTCGAAGGGTGCCAGCTGTGTTTAACCCACTATTGAAGGGAAAGAAGAGGCATCCCCTTCCCTTACAGAGTAATCTAGTGGCTCTGTGCTTAGTATTATAACACCACTGACTTTTATCAGCTGCCAAACAGTGACATCTGATGTGCTCCTCTGTCCATCTACCTATGCTGGCATGTCAAAGTAAGAGTCTACAATCTAAACAATATCTCACATGTCTTAGAGATATTTAAGGAGTGGGATTACATGAGCTTCTCTTGCAGGCCTCTTTATTTTAGATGTGAATTTTAACAGCTTTAGCAAGCTCATGTAGGGGGAATTGGGAAATGGGAAAAAGCAATGAATTGGGAAACAGGAAAAAGTATAAAGAAAACTAAAATTTTTTTTATCTTGGTTGGGGCTTTGATTCTTTCCAGTTTAAGAAAGAAGGACTAAA
This sequence comes from Eonycteris spelaea, assembly GCA_003508835.1. NCBI lineage: Eukaryota > Metazoa > Chordata > Mammalia > Chiroptera > Pteropodidae > Eonycteris > Eonycteris spelaea. Next base: position 9,418,061 of record PUFA01000039.1, read on the forward strand.
TCTCTTCTTCATATATTCTAATACTGGTGTTCTGTCTAGTAAGAGTTTCCCAGAAGTAAGACCAGTGATGGATGAGCTCCAAATTGATTTGCATTGACTTTTTTTTTTTCTTTTGCCAAAGAGGAGTGGGGGTAGAGCAGGGATCAAGCAGTTTTTCTCAAGAAAGTGGGCGTGGTCTAGATAAAGGGAGAGCAGGGTGATGGTTATATGTCACTGGGAAGGAGGGGATGGGGGTGGAAAAACATGATTTAGTTTCTTTAGCAAGTTTTCTGAAACACAAGAAACTACCAAACAGGTAAACAGTCTGTATGATTAGGGCTCTGTGCCGTCAACTCTCCTTCATCTTCCTTACTCCTAATAGCTACATAATTTCCTCTCTTTTCATCAAGGAGACCATCTTGATATTTAGGCTTTCACTTTTTTTGTTCAGGGAAGTAAATAACTACAGAGGAAGAAACATTCAAATCAACCAAAGGGGTGGTAGAGAGATTAGGCGGCATGAGAATCAGCCCTGGTGAGTGGAATTTTCCCCATTTAGTGGCTTCAGTTTTGGTATGGTTCTTTTGTTTAAAGCACATCTATTTATTCCATTCTTTCACGGGGACTCCCAATGTCAATTTAATTACTGTGTACATTAGGGTTCAACAAATAGATGTCTGGGCACATATAAGCCATGTAAAATTCTTCACAGCTGACTGTGTAGGTGTATCCTCCTTTGGTGTTCAGAGAAAGTTTGATAATTGCTGCCTGGGCATGCTGCCATTACTAAGTTGAAAAAGTACACTAGACTTGATGTGTAGGTGTTTGCTTAAAAAGTCTTATTTCAGGAATCTCCCAAAATATTTCCCCACATCTGAGTACTGATATTTTAAATTCCATTAATAGGGAAAAAGCCTTTTAATCTAAATTAGAAAGACTTAAAATGTAAGTGCAAGTGACAATAAAAAATAAGAATAACGAACATATGTAGCATTCACTATGAGTAAGGCACTATTCTGAGCACTTTGAATGTGGTATGTATGTAACTGATATTTGGTTCTTCCTGGGAACAGGGTTTGATTGGGGCAAGGAAGAGGAGATTTGAGGTCTTTTAGTACCTAGAAGTTTGAGATATACCCTACCAGCCAAGTAGGGAGATGCCCAGGATAAACTGTTAAATCTTCAATTTTGCCCAGGGCAGATTCTAGATGTACCATAGTCGAGGCAGAATTTTGGTACCATTTACTCTTTATCCTTTAAGCTTTGCGCTTCTTTTTGTTAGGCCTTTGTACAGTATAACATTGGTTACAGTGTATTAGCTCTATGGTACATCTAGGCTAAGGTTGTCACTGTAATAAGGAGATCAAGGGGTGATTTAGGAAGGTAAGGTCCTTTTTTATGACACAATTCTTACAGGTTAGGGGTTATATTTAATCTATTATGAATTTGTTTTTCTACATTTTAGTGTTTGCCTTTTTGAGTGTTTTATGTTTTCTATATAAATATGGCTATTTGAATGGTGGGGGGTTTAGTTGCTTATTTGAGAAAAATCATCCTAAAAGTGAAAGCATCATTAAGATGTCAGGTGGGTGAATCATATTCCAATCTGCCCCTCATAACAAATTTTTTCTATTTCTTCCTCTATATTATCAGTATGGGCTTCTGGTTAACAAATCATTACATAATGCAATTACGAAATGTGGGTAAGTTTGTACTGTCTCACTGAAACATTCCCTGATATATTTTAAGGAAATTCCTTCTTGTTCTATCACCAGTCCCTTCTTCACTTATTGCCCTCGTTTTTTAAAATGCGAGGTACATGTGCTATTGTAAAAATGGTGCTGTGAGCTTTTTCTAAAGTTATAAGTCAGAGGTCAGATGTGTGTGATGAAGGTAATTTCTGCTTGAGACTCAAATGAAACAGGAAATTATATAATGGACTATTAGGTAGTATGATATATCTCTTCAGTTAGGTTAACTTTTTTCTGAGGGAGGGGCTGTTTATTATTTATCTTGCCTAGGAAATGTAGCTCATAGTAGATATTCTGTAAAACTTTTATGGAACTCTTACCTAATAATTTTCCCCGTAGAATATTTTATTAACGAAAAAGATGGCAATCTCCTATGAAAGATATCATAAATTCAAGGTCTTTTTAAGTCCTAAAGGCTAACTGCTAACCACGGGTACTCAGGAAGAGAAGTTTTAGATATCAGTAGTGGCCATCTTCCAAGACGAGTCTAGCAGAGAAACTGACAGACACATAGAATGTGCTTAATAAATGTTCATTGAATAAACTGCAGTCTTATGTATTGTTCCACACACCCATTCTTTCTTGACCCCATGAGGAATCTTAATTTATAGGGTAGATACTGCTCAGGCATTTAGAGATCCTAGAAGCTAAAGGGTTTCCAGGAGACCAGCTGAGAAATCACAGTCATAGACGGTTATTGGAGTTATACTGATCCTCATAATAAACAATATCTTGAAGCAATAGCTACATTTACTAAATTGGTTCTATGTACTCTACATTGTTCCAATGTGTTAGTCTCCAAGTCAAAACTTGCCCTCACTGTCTCATTGCACTTGGAGAAGAGTACCTTTCCCAAGGTCACGGAAGTATGAGGAGCCAGCCCTCAACAGTATTAGCCAATCATCTACATTTGTAGGATGAAAAACTTCATGTAGATGACCTCTGATTCCTTCCATCTCTCACGTGATATAATTCTTTCACTTAACAGACCCAAATATTACTCAAGAAATATCCTCGTTAAGAGAGATTCCAATATTTTTTTATTTTGTAATTCACAGAGGCTCCATTCAGTTGTACTGGGTAACTAGTCAAGAATGCTGATTTATTAAGTTTTATTACAGGTGTGTAACCTAAATTTAACCTAGTGGTAACTTTAGGCTCATAAAGTATTTAGTGAACTATGTTAAATATTAAAAAAAATTTAAACAACTTAAGTATCAATTTTTAGGTTGTTTTTTCAATCAATGTTTTGGTTTTAGGTTTGTGTTTTGGGGGTGAGGATGGTGGTAGATTGTGTTTTTTTAAACAGAGCCTGGTTGGAAAATTACTTACTGAATTATTTTTCTATTTATACATTGATCCTCTGAATGCAAGGAGAATTCTAAGACTGACCATGAAGAAACCTGTATAACAAAATGTTTTATATACTTATATTGAGATGGGACATTGAATTCTATTTTGGAAAAATATTCCACTTCTTCAATATCTTGTGCTATTGTAGCATTGTTGATTTTTTTTTCAATAATCTCTGTAACAAATTCTTAAGTATGAGTCTAAGCACATGACTTACTGTTTCATCCATGGTGAAATGTGTGATGGAGGGCGAAGGAGAAATGACAGTTAAAGTGGTTCATCTCAGAATGCAAGCTCCCTGAGGACAGGAGCTTTGTCATGTTCACTGCTCTATCTTCAGAACCAAGAACATTTGTTGAATGAGTGAATGTTATGTTTGTCTGGCCTTACCGTTGTGGTTGTAGCGCAGAGGAATTTTCATTGATGGTGCAGAAATCCTCCATTGGAATCTGGATCTCATATTCAGTATGACTGGTTGGTTCAGGAATAGTTAATGTAAGGTTTATTAGGGTATTGCCTGGATTTTTGTCCTTTGTGTAGCTGTCACTGCTCCAAAGAAAGTAGGCCAGCTTTGGAGAGAATTTCCTTATAGGTAACTTAGGAGAACTCTCTGATTTTTCCACTTCTTTTCCTTCTGAAAAATATAATTTAGTCACCAGTTCGACAGAAGCAGAGAATCTCCCTCTTGGCCCAGGGTTGAATTGGAACAGGAAGATCCTGAAGAGTAATTACTGGGGAAACTAAGAGTCTTGCTGTGGAGACTGCAGGGCTAGCCTCATTTTCTGCAATGCACTTGAATTCCCCAGAATCTTCTGGAGATGCTTCTGTGATAATTGAGGTGCAGACTTCCTCTGAAAAGGGAAGAGATTCAATATGACCAGAATATTTGAGTGCCCTAAATTAACAAATAGTGTGGGATGATGTCAGGGAGAGTATGTGCTAGGGATAGATAGTATTAAGAGTACTAGGAGTATTCTTGAGATTGAAAAAAAATTGATTAGATTTTTTGTCTTTGAGTAGGTACACAAAAATAAATCTTAAACATACTGCCTAAAATAGTACCAGCATGGTCCCTGTCACCTGCGTCTCAGACACATCTCTTTTCTTTACTAGACTGTGAGTTCCTTGAACACAGGGATTACGCTTTGTTCATTGACTTCTTGATTTCTGTAGCTGTAGTGCTTAGCATGCAGGTCCTATAGAAAGATTTTCTAAACTGACCTAAAAATTATTGTGATGGTAGCTAGACTTAGTGTTAGTACAGCGATGGCCACTGTGTGATGGGTGCCATACCTACTTCTTGGAAAGTCAGCAATTTGAATGTTTGATGTCTGGACAATTCCTTGCTGCTGATGTGTATAGCTCATGGGTCACAAATACTATGCCAGGTGCAATTAGAGGAAGAATGCATGCTCTGTGAGGGTAGGGATTGTGGTCAAGAATGGAACCTGGCCATAGTCTGTCCTCAGTAAATATATGTTGAGTGAATGCATAGCTAAATAAATACACTTAAAGATCCCAGTTATCTTGTTTTTTTTTTTTCTCAAGAATTGATGTAGGGTAGCCCCAAAACTGCTTATGAAGGCAAAAATGATTTAAGAGAAAAAGATACTAATTTTGATTTAATCATTTATTATGAAGATGACAAAAAATTGTGCTTATCGAAATGGATGATAAACAAGCTTCTGAAAGATAAAATGAGAATAGAGAATTTAAATTATGACAGCTAACTTAGTTGGGAGAAGAGGCCCTGCATATATGAGAAATAATTTGAAGCAAATACAAGTTGACTGTAATCTGGAGTCACAGACTATAAATTCTATAGAAATTCACAAAAGGTGCGTAAAGGAAGGAACACTTGGCAAGGCGCTAGAAGAACTGTATTTTAGTCCTGTTGTACCACTAAGTTACTCTGTGATTTCTTTGTTCTTCATCTCTAACATGAAGGTAAGACCAGATAATGTCTCTTCTCTGAATGTGAACCATTGCTGAAACACTAATCCTGAGGCGACCTCATTCTCCCAAGAATATCTTTTTCTTTGAATCTCTCTTAATTAAAACAAAGTTGAATATAACATTATAAAAATACTGTAGTATTACTGTAGAAAAGTACACTAAAGGTTAATAATAGTTTGCGTGGTGAGAATATGTGTAATTATATATTTCTTCTTTATATAATGATATATTTTCTAGATTTATTATAGTAAATTTGTATTAGTTTCAGAAAATACAATAAATGTTATTTAAAAAAGAAATATAATATGTAATAGAGATATTTCTTCCTTAATATGATGTGCAAATGTTTGGTTGTTTTGAATTAATATTTAAATGAATATATTTTCTTCACTTGGTGCAAGGACTGTCTTAGGCTTGAATTCTGGCTGCAACATTTACCAGCTTTGTGACCTTGGGCAAGGCATTTAACATTTCTGATTTTAGTTTTTTTACTTGTAAAATGGTAATAATAACATATATCAAAATGCTGATGTGAAGATTAGGTGAGAAATTGTTTATGAATTATAAACTCAGTGTTTAACATGAAGGACATCATCATATTTTTTACCCTTCCCTAAATTAATTATTCAGACAGATACACATGATGAATTATTTAAAAGTTATGCATCGTTTTCATTTATTTTACTCTAAAAAATGTATTCTTACATTTTTTTCTTATTTGTATGCCAGTAATTCATTAGAGGACAGTTAAGATTAATTGATGGAAATAAACCAGTCTTTTCACAGCTATTAAAATTATTATTTCATCAAAACAGCTATCCTTTTTTTTTTTGATTGTTGAGGAATCATTTGGATTTGAAATAACATTTAACAATAGAAATCTCTGAGTCTGTAACAAATCAGCTATTAAACATTAAGACATGAATTAGATTTCAGGTTAATTGGAATAAAAGCAAATTGAAAAGTTTATCACGATTCTTTTCCTCAGAATCTGGAAGTTATCTGAGTCTGGTATCTGCTCTTTCTCTTTGTACCAGTGAGCTTGAACTGTAGTTGTGTCCTGGACTCGGCATTCAAACATGGCATATTGACCTCTGGTTGTATAGATGTCTTGAAAATGCTGAAGAACAAATAGAATTCACAGAATGGAAGAAACTGTTTCACCATATACAATGATTTGGGATGCCAACTGCAGTAAGTGTGCATGATTTTTCATCATACTTATTGGCAACTTAACCAAAACAAGGAGCTACTGGGCATTATTTTGTGCTTTATAATGTGTTTTACAGTCAGGTATAAGTTATTTATTTTTTTATCTTAAGTTCATAGAGTTGTGTTTATGAGAAAGTTGTTATTCACTCCCTCAAGAGCTTTTTTTTTCAAAATAGAAAATAGATTAGTTGAAAAGTCTTCACATTATTGTATTATTTTGTTGAGTACATATATAGTCACATATTTAATGTTTATTATTGGTCAAGTAGCATGAGCAGTATTGTAATTTGTTAGGGATTCTGAATCTGACTTAGAAGACTTAAGCCAAAATCTCAACTCTGCCTCTAGCTGGTTGAAGCTGATTATAGGAACTTGGAAGACTCTTAACCTCTGTGGAACTCAAACTTTTTATCTGTGAAATAGGGCTAGCAAAATTCTCAGCGAACCTTGTGGTTTTGAGGCTTATTTCAGGTAAATAACATGAAAACTTTTTTTAAAAGAAGGGTTATATTGATTTATAAAAAGTGTTTATTAACCATAGCTAGTTTAGTCTCACAATGAATGACATTTGTGGCAAATTTCTCCCTTAAATCCTCATTTTTTCTCTCTTCTATTCCCAGCCCCAGGGTCCTCTAGAATCTAGAATTACATTTTAGATTATAACTTGGCCCTGAGACCAGAGAAGGGTGTATCTGAAGTCCTTTTATGTAGCCCTTGAGCCTGATACGCAGGGCTGCATATTGCAGGGAAGGAATGCAGCAAGAGAGGAGATTTATGGAAATAGACATGTGTACCTGACAACATCTGCTGAAAGTGAGCTTCCAGAATCCATAGTGTTCCTTACTCTTCACGGCATTGTTTCCTATGTCTCCATTCTGCTGGTAAAGGTTAAATCCTTACCTTGCTTCTTGGGCCAGCAATGGGCAGGGATTCCAGTTCTGTTAAGTTCAGAAATGAGGACAGAGAGCCTAGAGGATTTCAACCTTAGTTTGGTTCTAAGCTCATTGAATCCTGCTGTTTCCAGTGGGTGGTGGAGAAGCCTTCTCAATCCTGAGCTCTGACTGTGATTGAAGTGGGAAATAGATAACTGCTTTGCTCATTAACTTCTTCTGAAGGACATTGTATAGCCAGCTACTTTAGAGAATCTGATAAACCTTGAGATCAGGCAGAACATAATCTACTTGGAGGGGACATTCTAAGCATTGTTCTCCAGAGCTGGAGGATTGACACAGAACAAAGTGTAAAGAGCGTAGCATAAACCATGAGTTGCTTTGTGACATTTCAAGTTTTCTGGAACTCAGTTTTCTCACATATAAAATGATGATAATCTCTCAGGTCTTTTCTAGTTACCCTTTCCTCCTTTTTATCTCTTTAATAATGCTGACAATTTATCTATAGACTCCAAACTCCATCATGCAGTGTGGATAGGTTACCTTGGTAAACAGAGGGACTACAACACAGGTATCCTGACAGGCTGCTGCAGGGAGTTTGCATCTGATTTAAGAATTAGAAGAGATACTCTCATCCATATTGTCAGGGCCCTAAAACCTGGAAGCACAGTGGCCATGAACTAACTGTATCAGTTTTAGCTGCTACCAGCCACACCCTAAGTTTCCTTTTTGAAAAGGATGATACTTCTAATTTAAATATCAGTTTGGATGTCTGCTCCAGTGCCACCTTTTTTTCCTCTCTCTTCTAGCATTCCATCAGCTGAGATGGTGAAATAGAACACTGGGCAATGACATTTGAGAAATGAGTGTTTGCAATTATTTAGCGACTGTATATTAAAGGTTTCTAAATTTTACTGACTAAATTTTTTCCCTCTCCTCTGTACAGTTGCTCTTGTATCTTTTAGGTTTTTAAAAAAGCATCCCCTACCTTTTTTTTAAATAGGGAATTAATTCCTCAGATAGTTGGAATACTCTTATGGGACTCAAATCCTAGAAACCAACTGTCCCTTGTGGTTGGACATACAGATAAGTGGCCAACCCACAGAACTACCATGGAGTTATTTCTGAGACCCATGGATTTCTTTGTTATCTTTCTGAGGTCATGCAGCTGGATGCTCTCCTCATGTACACTACTTTTCAAGGAAGTTGCATTAATCAATTACTTCTGAGGGGTCTCCATGACTGGGACCCCTCAGAAAGCTTTTAAAACTGAACCTACCCTCTAGGGGGTAATACACAATGGCTGAACTAAGGTAGAATAACTTGATCTGATGTTGGAGGTTTCATTAACCAGGGAACTGATGATCAGAGAAACTCTCATGGTTTTCTTCTTTATCCTGTGGCTGGGAAACAAAACCAAACACAGTTCAGTGAAAGAAAGGTTAGAGCAGCTTTGATAGAAATGCCTAACTGTATACACTTGAATATACCCATTTTTTAATTTATAATCCTTATGTTTATATTGATTTGCATAATTAAGCTATTTTCTTTTTGACCATTTATTGGTGGATTATGGCTCCAAATAGTTTCTCTTTAAAGTTCCTTTGTCTTAGTCTAATGGTCAGTGGGCTGTTACTAAAACATAAATTGTGCGCAAGAAATAACTTATAAAGCAAATAATCACCTCAGAGTTAGGGAATATTTTGGTTCATTTTTTAGAAAGTGGAATTCCCCCTATATTTGTATGCAACAAATGTACATTGACATGCACATTCTTTACTTGGACGTTTCTGTAGCATATTTCAAACACAATCCCAGAGAGAAAACATTTTTTTACTTCCCTGGGTATCTACAAGAAAGAGAAAAAAGACATTTTATTTAAATTTCACTGGGAAATAATAAAATTTAGTTCAAGTGATTGTTTTCACACCAGAATCAGCAAACTAATTAGTTACAGACAGCAGGACAATCCAGAACATCTGAATTCTTGACTAAGATGGAGCTACTTTAATATTCTTACTTAAAAAAATCCAGATGTTTACCTTTACAGAGCTATAGCACTCACACCCAGAAAAGATGCTGAGTCATTTCTCAAAAACATTTCAGAGGTCATATATTAGTATCTATGGATTTGTGCTTTGGTCTGGAGTCTTCAGCATATTTGTTATAATAAATCCAATGAAACACATTGCTGTGTTTACTATAAGAAAGGAAGTTGTCAATGTTTGTATTATCTTGATGAGGATTTATAGAGAAATGTATCCAGTTCTTGGTACCATGAATTGGGCTTCTCCTCTGCTACTAGTTTATTTTTCCTCGTAGACACTGAATCTTAATATTGGTTGTATTTCCCTCTGTGTTGGCTACTTGAAAGTCTAGAGCTCACTTAATAGCCAATAATTCAGGAGAGATTAGAGTCAGGATCTCCTAGGATTACCCAATCTAACATTTAGATCACATGACCCCACAAAAACTTTTATGTTATTTTCAAATAGAAGAGATAGATTGGATAGAAATGGATATTTGAAATTATAACTATGCCAGAAAATCCAGGCTATCTGGTCACTTTATACTATAGTGCTTCAATGAAAAAAAAAATTAATCCCCACTTAAAAAGTCCTTTACATATAGTATTTGATACCATCATTAGGACTCGATTTATCTAATTCCCTTCTCATCTCAGTATCCCTTGATATTTAGAATTTTTTCAGTCTTTAAAAACATCTTGAAGTTTTATAACCATTTTAGGCTTAATTTGCTTTAGACTAAAATTTAATGGTGTAAAAGATATACTATTTTATGTTTCATTTCTTTAGGTGTCTAGTGGCTGCAGAGTATTACATATACATAAACATATTTACTCCTTTCTATGTATATAGTATTAGAAAACACTACAGAAATGTTAGAGTGAGAGTAAAATAAATCTGTGAACTGGAACTACCTTTTTTGTCTTTTTTAAGGATTGTTTTTACATTTTCAAAGAACAAATAGAACTTTGGTAGTTCAGAAGACAGTAAATTCAGATCTGTGTGTATACATGTGCTAAAGGAATTACGAACATGCATAGATTACTTTTATGTCCAAAACTGGGCACAGAGTCTATACTTACAGATACACTGCACAAGGTAGAATCAAACCTTGAAATGCTGGCTGTATGTATTTGACTTAGATCATTTTTCTATTGAATGAAAACTTCACAAAAACTCAAACTCTTGAATTGGCGAACACTTTCTGTTGTTTCTTCTGTCAAGACCCCAGGAACAGCACAAAGGATTTTGGAGTTAGCTGAAATGGTGGAACTCTATAAAAAGCTCAATAATGCAAAGATGCGTAATAATATATAGGTACTGTCTTAAATAATGCCATAAATATCAGAAACGTTAATGTCACAAGACATTAAATAGTGCTAGTGACATCACAAGACAGCACATAATCACACCACAGGCTATTGGAAGCAAGTGCTATGATTTCAAAGGAGACAGAAGCTTGACTGGTCTACGAAAACTTTCTGCTTAACTGAACTTTGAAGAGTGTTAAAATTGAAAAAGATGAGTTATGTATGTGTGTGAGTTAGAGATGGGAGTTAGAGATGGGTGAATAGTGGTGGGGGATGGATAGAAAAAGGAAGTAAGTAACATTTATGGAACACTAAACTGTGCCAGATTCCTGCTTATTTCTTTGTCTCATATGTGGGGAAAGCATTCTATAACCATTTAATGGTGTGGAATGCTCTGGGATCTGATTGCCTGGATTTACAATTTATTATGTAGGTGTCCCTCTAAACCTCAGTTTCTCAATCTGTAAAATAGGTGTAATAATAGTGTTTATTTCTAGGGTTCTTTTGAGGATTAAATGAAAGCCCACAAAAAGCACTTAACTCATTCATATGCTACATGTCAAGCACTCAAAACTGTTCACTGCTATTATTATTTTGATGGTTTGTTATATGTAGATCCAGGTGAAGTTCCACTTTTTCTCAAAGGTTTCTAATCGAGCTCTCTTTGATTTTCTTCTTTGTGAACTTAAAACCACTGTAATACACTTTTTTGGTAACACACTTTTGTTTTTAGGTATTTCCTATTGTGTACTTTCAGTTGGAAGATTTTTAAGATCAGGGATCTTTCCATATGTCACTTCTCTGCAAAATATTTAGCCCAGTGTTGAACACATAGTAGGTGTGGAGATGATTAATATTATAGATTATTGCATAGAGAAAGGCTATTAAAAGTTGTCCTAGGAGGTGTGTGTTGCTTTTTGCTGTTTTCCCTCCACCCCATTCTACAAATAAAAGTAATTGATACAGAAAGATTCCTTCTCTTCTGACCTTGGTACTAAGTCCTCATACCATACGGGCCATCTTAGGTGAAGTTTACCAATCACAGAATTGCAGACCAAGAGAAGATATGGGAAATCTTGTGTAACATCTTCAGACAACAAAACTAAGGGTCAGAGAGGTTATATTATTTGCTCAAGGTCATGGGATATATTGGTAGAAGAGTCAGGATTAGATCAAATCTCCTGTTTTCTAGTGCAATTCATATATGCCTCTAGCAAATGTATTACCTAAATTAAAATTTAGTAATTAAAAATTAGTGTAACTAGTTGAAACTGTTGTGATTTTTCTTTTACCAGAATGTTGTGTATTTATTGTTCTGAATTCACTGGGTAATGGAACAGTCCTTTTACATTGTATTTAAGTTCCTTGAGGGTAGAGACTTACTCTATTTTGTTCACTCTGGTATTCATAGTGCCTAGAATAGTGCCAGGCACAAAGAAGGTGCTCAATAAATACTTGTTGAATGAATGAATTTGCTTTATTGGCAATATTGACTGAGACTTCAGTAGAGAATGTTTGTGACTTCTAAAGAGTCTAACCTTAAAGTATTAGACTCTGGAAAGAAACCCTATAAATTCTGGCTGTGGCAAGAAGATAAGAATGAAATGCTTCCCTTTATGAGAAGAGAAGGATTAAATGAGAGAGTGTATATGAAACTTCTTGGAGAAAACTACCTTATAAATAAATACAAAGGCAGTTGGTTTGAGATGCTTGAATTTTCTCTAAGCTCCTTGGCATGTCTTAAAGGAGAAGCTAGAGAACATCAGCAGAATTGTTTTGGTGGTGGATGAGTTTCAGGTTTTTGTCCACCTTAATATTGTCCCATGTCCGCAGACTAATAAAAACAACAACAGAGAAAATCCAAGCCTTATAAAGAGAAGGTCACACTGTGACCCCTTAACATTCCATATACTTTTTCTTCTAAGCGTGAAGAATCAGACTTCATAGGCAAGGCACTAGACAGCTCATGCTATTGTTTAATCCACAGGGTGGGGGAGGACATCCCACCTCCTGTCCCTAATCTTCAACCAGTGGAAGGAGACAGTGATAACTAATGGAACCAAGAAATGTCCTGGATCTTACTTTGGGATATGCTACTGATTAGCGTGAGTTAAATAGTCTATGTCCGGATTGTATAGAAATGGGTAAAAATATAGAAAGGACATGTGGGGGAGAGAGCATTAATTCAGGACTGAGGAAATTTGGGTTTTGGTTCTACATCTGTCAGTTATATGACCTTGAGCAAAATCCTTTGGGGTCTTAGTAATCCATCTAATGAGAAGTGAGAAATGAGGTGCTCCGTAAGGTTTCTTCTAGGTCTATTTGCTCTTTTAAAATATTTTTTAAACCTCGGGGGTTAATTATGCTTTAAAATCTCTGATTTTCATAATTATCAGAATAGATGAAATTCCATGATAGAATAAGAGAAAGATGAATGTTGGAGCTAAAACCAAAAGCAGTCAGCATGGAGGGCTGTGGCTTAGAATGCCACTCCAGACTCAGAGGTTTGAAAGATGAGCTGAGCTTTAGAATTACATAAACAACTTAAATATTATTTATTTATGAAAACAAATCTTTCAGAAATCATTGGGTAAGTGATAAAACCAAACATGAGAACCAACCCTTCTTCCTGAAAAGGAATAATTTGTAAAAGAAATGTCTCTCTTAAATATTGAGTTCTCTTGCTAAAGTCTCTGTAGTCTTTACATTGGATTCTCATGTATTTTCCTCTAGGGGATAGAAAAGAAGGTTTTCAAAAGAAAACCTTGACTGCTATGAAATAATACCACACTCCAGAGTATTAAAATGAAAATGTGGATTCAGAATACATGTAGGCTCTACATGTGACCTGTCCTGAAGTGTTCCTTATTGATTTTATGTAGCACTGGGGATGTCCTTGAGAGAAAAAATAGCTAGGGATTTTACTTTGGTGGTGAGTTATGCTAGCAGGCTTCATGTCTCACGTAAATGGTAACCTTTGCTGAATGTAACCCTACCTCTTTGAAAAGAGAACAGAATTAGACTCCATCAAATGAAGAGTCCAAGACCTTGGCAGTCTTACCCTGGAAAGATGACAAGGTACGTAGAGATCATACAAATGAACAATGATGATGCCCTTATAACATTGCCTAAATAGTTAGGATGTCTGCAGAGTTATGCTGTCTTCATGGATATAATGTAGGATCAGTGGTCTAAAAAATAGAACATTAGATCTATTTAAAAGGGAGCAACGGAAGAATCTGATAGTAGCTACATTAGGCAAAAGTTGGGAAAGAGAAGTGAGGTAAGGCGTGTTAGCAACATGTTTCAGACGTTTTAAAATGTCACATTAGTGAGAATACTTACTGAAAATTTACTCAATAGGCTAAACTTGGTGCATTCTATTAAAATGTTACTAAAGTTATCTGATTTGATGTAGAATTTTATTGTGCTGTTCCAATTCATTTTCTTTTATTTATTTTATGATTCTATTTTAGATTTAAATATTTGTTTATCTACTATTCGATAACAAATGCCACACTAAGTAACCTTTATTCACAGGAAGATAATTAATTTGAAGTGTCCACAAAGCAAGAGATATTGTGAAAGACACTTGTTTTTTATTTTGTATTATACCTAACAGCAAGAGGAGGGAGAATAAATAGTTGAGGAAAGAGGTACCTGAGTTAAGTGAAAAGGAGTTGTGATTTGTGAGAATATAAGATGATTCCCATCACTTTTTGAATTAGTCCTGGACTTCTGCTTTCTATGGCCCTCTGTTGTCAGACCCTGCAAAAATGAAGGAATTTGACTTGTGAACATATTCAAGCTGTTTAAAGAGAAGATGATATTTGACATCAACTGAGTATTTTGATGATTGTTTTTGAAAAGTTCTTAAGGCAGTTTTGATACATGGGAAATTCTAAACATGCATCTCAGCATTTATTTCCCAGTTTAGACCATTTTCTAGGAACAGTGGGGTTTTTTTTCAGATCTCTTGATTTTTTACCATGCTGCCTTCACATTTGTTTCTGTTTCTCTTTTATTTTTTCCTCCCTTGCTTTTCAGAAAAAATAAATCATCTTTTTAAAATTTTCAGCACATGTCAAGGGTGAGCTATTGTTTTCTAGATAACTAGAAATTTTACTTGATCATACTTAATGTTTTGCCTCTTTTTCAATGTCTTGTCAAATTTCTTGATTTTACACAGTACCAAGAAGGAGACTTGTGCCAAGGAGATTATTAATCATGTCCTCTTCATGTTAGAGTATAATTATCACTGCCTAGAGTTAAAAGCCTTACTGTCTTGGAAGCAATCAACAAATTTCAATCCAACTTTTGGCAGAACTGCCAAATTGACCAAGTTTATATTTTGTAAGCCCTCCCCACCTCTTTTGTCTCTCCCTTCCCAGAACCCAGACCCTCAGAGTTAGTGTTTTCTTCCTTTAGATTTAGCCTTCCAAAGCTATCACTTACTCAAGCCCACATCAAAACTGACTTGTTTTATACTGGTCCTCTGATAGACTGGTTCAGACAAAGACACAAATTCTCCGTAAATACATTCCACTTCTCCATTTGTCTTTAAATTATCTCCTTTAGTACTTAACCTAAAATAGAGAAAATTTGTCCTTTTTGATGCCACTGGCTTGGAGTACATGTTTTTATAAGATCATGCCGGATTTTTAAAAGAAGCTCTTCCATTTTTGTTTGCCCTACACTCACATGCAGAGTTATTGCCAGAAGAATACTACGTGCACAAGGACAGCTAAGACCACATACTGTCATTAGCTAGGAGTCTCATTACCCACCACGTGGACAGCAGCAAGTGCTGGAGCTATGTGTAACTAGAAGAGTCCTAAAGAGGAGAATCTGTAGCACTAAGCAGTCTTTTCAAATTAAATATATAATAAAATAAAATAACCATGCACGATCCTCTCTGAACTTGATTTTTAGTAATTGTAAAATGAGGTTAATCACCAAGGCACTGTATTAACTACTTTATATGCATTTTCTCATTCATTCTTTACAAAACTTCAAGATGTAGAGATATTGTTCTCCTTTTGCAAACAAGGGAACATGAATTTAGAGAGGTTACACATATTGCTCGATGTCACATAGCTAATAAGCAATGGAGTCAGGAATAAATCAAAATATAGTCCATCTGTATAAGAAATATAGCTTCCTTGACCTGTGTACTTCTTGGGAATTAGGAGGAAAGGGGACCTAGGCTCTAAGGAAAAGTCTGAAGTTCTGCTTTATAACTAATCTTTAGGTTTAGAGGGATTATAAGGATATGAACAGAAATGTCTACCAAAAAAAAATCTTCCCATATACAAGTCACTGGGTCAGCAACTTAACTCTGACAGTGCTCTCTGTTTATTGCTTAGATGTATAAGAAAATATATGTGGTGTTGAGCTGAATCGAATTGGACAATTTGTAAAAAGCTTTTGCAAAATGTGAAAGAGATGTGTGATAACTTGATTTCATTGGCTCAAAGCCCCAAAGACCCACATCAGAGGTCTTGGCATAGGCAGAATTGAAAGTGTATTCAATAAATAAATTATTTAAGAGACTCAAAGGGCAAATTTTCACTAGGTTCAGCCCCCTCACTATAGAATATGATGTAATGATACCTCACTTCAGTTTTCTCAAGAAAGTTATGAAAGAATTATATAAGGGGAGGGGAAGAGGGTGATTAGGATAGGTTAGTAGAATGTATTTCTTTTCTAACTTTCTTCTTTCAGTACAGTTTAGTTTATTTAGCTCACTGTCACCTTGGCAATGTTGAACTGTGTGAGAGACTGTGAAACTGAGTACATAGTAGGGGAGTGAGGTGTAACAGTGACAAGGTCATGGAGGCAAGGGGTGGTTTGAAGTGCCAGGAGATTGGGGTGTATGTGTCATGATAGTAGACACACAGGCAGGAGCTTTTCAGGAAGGTTATAGAGAAGCTGAAGTTTAGAGAGGAAGTCAGGCTTTGCAGCTTCAGACTTAATCCCTAGTTCTTACAGTCATGTCTAGGACAGTACAGAAGTGATGTCCTCATAGAATTATGAAACCATTGAATATTAGAGCCCAAAATTACCTTAGAGCCCATCAAGTAAATTTAACCCTTCATTTTTTTTTTTTTTTTTTTGTTGTTTAAAGGAAACGTGGAATGATTGTCTAGTTGATTCAGGAACAGTTTTGATATTCATGTCAGGCTTTAACATCACATTTCTTTTGCATTTTCTTTCCCGTTAAAAATCCTATCCATCAGAGACACTGTGTGTTTATGTCCATTTGTGTTTGTGTAGGTATGATGTCTATATTGGGCCTGGTTTGTTAGATAATACAGTGAAGGATGGTGATTTTAGTTACTTTTTTTAGCTGCAGAACTGAAGTCAAGTTAGTCTATAGATCTTTATTGACTATCCACTTAATGTACTCCTTTATTTCTGAGGGCCAGACAGCATATTTTAGACACATAATTTGGATAGCCTGATAGCCCTCTGCTTTCTAGGTGTTCACATGTTCTGTAGGGAAAGAACGATGATAACAGCCGCCTCAAGCACCATGGAAAAACATTTGATAGTTTTACAGTGGTTCTTAAAATTTAATGTGCACATACATCAACTGAAAATTATGTTAAGATGCAGATTCTGACTCTGTAGGTCTAGGCTGGGGCCTGAGATCCTGCATATCTCACAGGCTCCCAGATAAGACTGATGCTGCTGGTCCACAGACCATGCTTGGACAGATAGCATGAGCAGAGTATTAACATTGGTTGATGTGAAGCATGCACAGGGAATGACAAGTAAATCAGTTTGATGGGTGAGGGAAAGTTGAAAAGATTGGCTAGGATCCGATCTCAAAGAGCTTTGAGCACCAGGACAGGAATTTAGATGATAGTATGTGTTAAGGAATCATTGAAGTTTTCTGTCCTGGTTATACAGTGACATGATAGGACCTGTACTTAAGGTAAATTATCTGTCATCATGTTTAGGACACATGAGGTTGAAGATTCATATTAGGTATCAAGTAGTAGACATTCAACTTCTGGTCCTTAATGTCAAATGAGAAAAACAAGCAGAAGGGAGAGAGGAGGAGACTAGCAACAAGGAAGCTACCTGCTTTATAGACTGGCTCTGGGTGGAGAGCTGGGAAATTTGTATTATAAATCTCTTTGCTCTGCCCAAATTCTAAGATTCTTACTAATTCCTTGTTTATTTAAGGATGTAACCATAAACTATGCACTTGGTAAAATTTTCTGCTAGAGAAATTCAACAAAAATGTATTGAATGCCAGGTACAGTGCCTTGCTATCTCAGGTATCTGTTTATCTCCCAAACTGTCTAATGCAGGGTCCTGTCCTTCATCAAATTTATTGTAATGTTATTGGATGAATGAAGGAATTCATTCTGCCTTTATTACTTTAAGATACAGTAGTATTCCCTTGATAAGACTATTTTAAAAGCTAGGACATGATAAATAACAAAATATAGGAAAATGATTACAATTGGGGGAGGTTAGGGGAAGAGTTAGGGGAGGAAGAGTACCTGGATAATATAAATTATTGGTATTGTTCTGGTTCTTGGGTTGAGTAATGAGTTCATGGGATTTATTATATTATTAAAAGTAAGAAAATGAAGCAGTAAATAAAATAGAGTGGCAGGTATGTTAATTTATAATTCAGTTCAAAATATGAATTATTATGTGTGTTATGTACCTAAGGTCCATTAAAAAAAACTGCATACACACATTTATATACTCAAAAGTAACATGGAAAGTCCATTCTACCTATAGGATTTGACAAAAGTAAGAGAAGGAAGTTAAAATGGCCACTTCAGCCTACATCTGTGGAGGGCTTTTCTGTGGAGTATATCAAAATGCAGATAATTTGAGTTATATCTAGCCTGAGGCTTGGTGAGATCCCAGGCAGTAGCTACAACAAAATATACAAATATTCTACTATCTAAATTTCTAATCCATTTGATAATTTACAGAGTGCTTTCCCACATCAAAACATGCTTGACTGCCATTCACTCAGTGTTACATCCTTGGATTCTTGAGGTCCCATTATGAATTTAATGTCCTCAGAGGATCGTCATACTTAATATTCTCCTGACATTAGATTTTATGATATTAAATCTTTTCTACATATTAAAATGACACCAAAGTATGAAGAAATATATCCCGGAAGGTCAAATCCATTTTCAAAATAAAAGTGATGTATGAAAATAGTTTCCTTTTTGTATCTGTCCTAGGGGTAATTGAAATTCTGGCCAATTCTACTGAAATACAGGAATTACCAATTTTCAGAGAAATACAATGCAGTAAAATATAGTCAGTCAGTAGTAGCACTACTCAGTGCAATTTAATTCTTTTGATCCAGAAGGTACTTTTTAGGTATGTGGGGTGTTCAATGCAAATGAATTTTCTGGAAAATTGAAACAAACCTATGAGTATCAAAAGATTTTTAAAAGATTTGTAAAAGTAATAGATGCTTAGGGCAGAAATTCTGAAAATTCAGAGATTATAGAAGGTACAAAGTGAAAAGTAAAAGTCTCCAATTTCCAGTCTCCAATTTCTACTATTAACTGTTTCTTAATATCCTTGAAGATATAATTAAACACACATACAATTATGTATATAACTTTACTTTTTCATAAGTACAGTTATACTCTATAAATATACCTTGCTTTTCCATTTAATATATCTGGATCATCATTTGATAAAAGCACACAAAAATCTAATTTATTCTTCTCAATTCCTACATAGAATTTTAAAATACAGTTTATAATAGTTTAATCAGTTCCCTGTTAAAGAGTATGTGGGTTGTTAAAAACGATACTTAAGTGAGCATCTTGATAAATACCTTTGCATACTTTTGTAAGTATATCTATAGCAGTGGAATAGCAGGGAGGAAAAGCACAGGCATTTAAAATTTTAATAATTATGGCCAGATTGCCCTTTTCTAAAATGGTACATTTTCAGTGGTTATTTGAGAATAACTTCCTTATAATCCTCATAATATGATTATTTCATTGTTTTGTAGACTCGCATTTCTTGAATCATAAATGAGGTGCATCTCTTGTGTGATTATTGGTCACTTGTGCTTTCTCTAATAGAATGCTTGTTGAGAAATATGATTTTCAAAACTGAACATAGAACATCCACAATATATTTTTACAGCTGTACTTTTACAGTTAGACTCCATTCAAGGTTAATATTTAACAAATAATCTTTTAGAATTTTGAGATTACTCCTTGTTATTGTTATTATTTTTACATAATACATGTCACACCAAATATCTAACACCAAGATGATGACACTTGGTCTTTTCTGTTTGATTTAATGAACAGTTGTACCTTACCCAGACTTTAGTCTAGCTTGAGCCTTGTGCAAGTTTGGAAAATTCCTGAACTGGGATACTTCAAAAAAATTTATGGGAGAGCCCTGATAGTTGATGTCATTCCCCCTCCATCTTCTGTCAAAACAGTATATACTTTCTTCTCATTTTGATGAGAAATAACCTTGGAAATAAATTTGTACTCAGGTATAATTTTATGAGTTTAGGGCTCATGCCTTTTTTTGTGATCTATACTGTTTCTACCACATTGTGACTACTTAGGAAATGTCTAAGAAAAACAGCAGTATGCTGGTATTTTTTTTGTTAGTGGCTCAGGGCATCAGTGGGACATAGAGCAGAATTCTTGCTGAGGAATATGATCCTCACTTGATTCTAATTTTGTCTTTGTGGTGCAGCTGGTGTTGGATAAATCTGTCCTCACAAGCTGTATGAGACTGGAATAAAATTAAATAATTGGGGTTAAATCCAAATACAAAAAAGTGGAAACTGATCTTTTGATATTTCACTTTCTGCATCTTGGTGAAAAGGTACTCGTTATTCATTGTGAACTCTTAGCAACAGTCCAGTTTGAAGCTTAAAATGAGCAGTATGCGTGCCCTAATTTAAGGTCTAACACTTCATGAAAGGTAAAGCAGAATTCTTGCTTTTTACCCTGTTCTCTACCCTATTGGTAAAAATGACAGACTATACATACTTGTTTTTGTTAGCAACCTCTCTTTCTTTTTCTCCCTTGAGTAAAAGGTTGCTACCAATGAAATGATGAGGCCCACACTTTTACTTGGGTTGGGATGATAATCCTGTGTTGCCTCTGAAAGTTTGCAAGTGGTGGGATCCCAAACTCCTGGTGAATTCTCCCCCAGGAGACTAAATATCTTGCTGATCTCTAAGGAATACATAAAAGGATGGTGAGCTCAGAGAACATCAGGTTGCTGGCTTTGCTTCAGCTAACTGGATTACTAAGGTAGAAAAGCACTAAAAATAAATCAGAGCACAGAATCTCCTGCCAGGGTTGAGTATTGAGATAACTTGTCTTTTTGGCTGGTGTTGACATCATCCATTCTTCTGATGCACTGTGCAAATAGGAACTAGAATGAGACACAGATTTGGTCATGGACTAGTGTCAGGGAAAGTCTGTAGCCCTGTCCTGATTCACGGTTGCTTCTTGTCAGGCTCAGTTAATTAATCCCTCTAACTCCTTTAGGCCATAGCTAAACACATCAAGGTGAGAACTTGAAACCAAACTCAGGACCAGTCTCAGGGGAAATCACTTGCTCTCTTCTAGTTTCAAATATATCTTTGCTAGGACTCTTCCATGTCATTTGGGTTTCAGTGTTTCCCCCAGGGGTCAGATACTATCAGAGTTGGAAAGGTTGGAAGATGTCTCAGGAACTCAGTTCCAGGATCTGCTGATTTTACAGTGATCCAAATCACCTACAATGAATAAGGATTCTTCTTGCTGAATATCTGTTGCTTCAGATATCCTGAGCAGAGAGCTTTTGCTGGTCAGACTTAATCTATGGGTCTCGTTTGAACTAAAATGGAGGGAAAATCCATGAAAATCCCTACCTTTTTAATAGCTATTCCTCTCCTCCTTTAATTTTATACAAAGTTGCCTTTAACCAGAAGAATGCCATTTTACACTGATTGTTTGATACTCACAAAAACACTTCTGCATATTTATTTTGTGACCTTCAGAACAAGTCTGTAAGGAAGGCTGATGGTATTATCCCCTTGTTAACTGCTAGACTAGCCAACAGATCCAGACCTTGGCAGTGATTGGTTTCAAGAGCTATGGGAACTTTGGGATTTCTTGGTCCACTCAGCAATGTCCAATCTGACATGGCCCTTTCTCCAACTCTGGAAGTTTTTTCTGTTTTTATAAACTAATTTATATAAATGTTTCTGTAAAAATGCATGCATTCTCATTATAGAAAACTTATAAAATGTGGTAGAGAAATGAGAGAGAAAAATCAGCCATAGGCTTATTATACAATAAGCAAATTCCTTGGGCTTGCTTAGGTTTTTGACTGAATCTATGGGCTGGGAGGAGAGATCAATTGGGTATTCAGTAATGCTAATCTGTCCTTACCTGTTTCTCTGCATTTAACATAATGTACGTAATAGATGCTTTAATCTAGCTTCCAGGGATCCTTCACAGGTAGATATTGGCTGTAGACCTTCAGAGCTGAGCTCTGAAAGATGAGCCAAAATTCTACTGCCATCCCTGGTTGAGATCAGCTGTTTACTGTTCTCCTTTAGTGATTCTTCTTCTTCTTCTTTTTTTTTTCCACAGAACCTTTTTTCTTTCCTTCTGGCTATATTAGTACAGTTTCTCTTCATCTTTCCCTGGTAGTTGTCATTTCCAGCCTTAAAGTCGCCAGCAGCTCTTTTGCAGATCTTTCTTCAAATTCTGCCTGGCTTCCTCAGTGCAGAGAGTCTAGGGCCGAGATAATATTGAAGAGAATAAAAGGACTGGTCTTTCTCCATTCTCCACGCACCCAGCTTGTCACTCAGAAGGTACATCTAACCAAAGAGAGCAGCACTGGGACGTGCAGGGGCTGTAGCAGCTCTGAATATTGGGAGCCAGAAAATACTGAATTCCAGTATATCTTTGAATCTCCTCCTGCATTTTTCTTAGTGCTTTAATAATAGACATTGGGTAAGTGTTTATAGATGAGTGAGTGAGTGAGTGAATGAGTGAGTGAATATATTTAGTCCTGAGAGTAGAGGTGGGAAGCCACTATGCTAGCTTCCTATAAATTAAAAGCATCAGGATTGTATTCTCTGTCCTGTGCCCAATTAGGAATATTTGATTGTCCTCATTTGTGGAATCACTGTGATATGAGAAAATCCAGCCAACCAGCAGCCTTATGGTTTCAAAGGTAGTAACAGCTTCCATGTTGCCTGTCTGCTTTTCTGCTCCTGTTGTCCTTACAGAAAGAGCCCCTCGAGGCTGGGTTTGTTTGAGGTAGATCCCTGCTCTCTGGCAAGGAGGAGCATAAACTGGAATGACAGCTGTGTGCCAGGAGGCTAGGATATCAACTGGAAGGGATGAGGAAGGGTCTCCCTGTTCCACTCTGGTATAGCCCCAGCTTTCAATTACCAATCTTGGGGAGTGTGCATCCTCCTCCCAATAGAAGGACAAAAAAAATGTCACCCTGAGTTAACTACTAATAATTGTACATCAGATTTAAATGAAACTGAGACAAAAGGCAAGGCAGAAAACAATGTCTCATGATAAGCAAAGCATTTTTAGCTGGAATGTAAAGAATTTTGGTATTGGCATCAAAGGAAATTTAAGATGTCCTTTCTCTTAGTACAAAAGACGGGATATAGCTACAGTTGCTTGGGTCAGGATTATAAGTTTACTGATTTCAGAAATCTAGTATTAATCTTAGCATTGGCTTTGCTGGAGAATCTATTTAGGTTTGTAGATTTTTATGGCAAAGTATGTGGAACAGCACATTTGTTTTTTCTTGGAAGCTTAAGACTTCTCTTTTATACACTGTTCGTAGATATGCTTTAGATTGTCCTGAA
Organism: Eonycteris spelaea; assembly: GCA_003508835.1. Lineage (NCBI taxonomy): Eukaryota > Metazoa > Chordata > Mammalia > Chiroptera > Pteropodidae > Eonycteris > Eonycteris spelaea. Next base: position 9,441,407 of record PUFA01000039.1, read on the forward strand.
TTGATCAGTACATCTTAAATACAATAAAAAGAATTTAGGTTCAAGGATGTTTACTAGAGGGGAATGGGGGGGGGAAAGGTTGAATAGGGTAAATGGGGTTAAATGTATGATGATGGAAGGAGACTAGACTTTGGGTGGTCAGTACACAACGCAGTACCCAGATGATGTATTATAGAATTGTACACTTGAAACTTATATAACCTTATTAACTAAGGTCACCCCAATAAACTTAATAAAAAAGAATTTAGGTTAAATAAAGAAACTTCCTGTTATGGATAAACTGAAAATTTCTGTGACAAATATAACTTTCCACTCCCTATAATAAATTGTATGATTATCCCAGATAAGAAAAAGCTAAAGGAGTTCATCACCACCAAACCAATATTACAAGAAATGTTAAAAGGACTTCTATAAGAAGAAGAAAAACTCAGATAAAAATATGAATAATTAAAAGGCAGTAACTACATATTTATCAAGAATTACTTTAAATGTAAGTTGATTAAATGCTGCAATCAAAAGACGTAGGGTGGCTGAATGGATACGAAAACAAGACCTTTACATATGTTGCCTATAAGAGACTCACTTCAGATTGAAAGACACACGCAGTCTAAAGGTAAAGGGGTAGAAAAAGAAATTTCATGAAAATGGAAATGAAAAAAACAAAGCTGGGGTAGCAATACTTATACCAGACTAAATAGATTTTAAAACAAAGCCTTATACATAACAAGTGACAAAGAAGGACACAGCATTTCCACTTCTGGGTATTTATCTGAAGAAACCTAAAACACTAGCTTCAAAAGAAACATTAATCCATGTGTTTATTGAATCATTATTTATGGAAGATATGGAAGCAACCTAAGTGTAGCCAAAATATGGAAGCAGTCTAAGTGTCTATCAGTAGATTAATGGATAAAGAAGTGGTACACATATATGATAGAATATCACTCAGCCATAAAAAAGAATGAAATCTTACCATGTGCAACATCTTGGATGGACCTAGAGGGTATTATGCTGAGTGAAATAAGTCAGACAGAGAAAGACAACACCATATGATTTCACTGGAATCTGAAAAACAAACAAAACAAATAAACTTGTACATACAGAGAACATTTTGATGGTTGCCAGATGGGAGCGGGGCTGCAGGCTGGGTGAAAAAGGTAAGGGATTAAGAAGTACATATTGGTAGTTTGAAAATAGTCATGGAGATGTATAGCATTAAGAATATAGTCAATAATACTGTAATAACTTATGTATGGTGCCAGATGGCTATTAGATTTATCAGGGTGATCACTTTGTAAGGTATATAAATGTCTAATCACTGTTGTACACCTGAATATATTATATGTTAACCCTAATTGAAAAAATAAAAAATTATTTAAAAATATATGATTGAACAACAAGCTTTGATCTAAGACCTACTGTGTGCCTAGTACTTAGCAGCTAGAGAATGCTGTGGAAGAGCTAACAAAAGATAACATAAATGTCCTACTACTTTTACAGTAAGCTAAGTATATCCTAAATGCAATCCTTAGAAATCCGTAGTTTCCCTGAGTAAGTAATCCCTAAGTGAGTAATACAAGATTAGTGCAGTACGGTAAACTAAGTGTAATTGATCACAACCCTGCCCCCACTCCCACTCCATGATATAAAAATTTCAAAAGCCATTCAGCTCATCCAGTAGTTCTTTGAGCATTTTATGTAGACTACTTTATTTTATTTTATTTCATTAGCTCTAGACTACTCTCTCTAGTTTCAGTCAGTTATTTAAAAATTAAATGATGCTGTTGGTCATGACAGAAACTGGAGGAATTCAGCATGACTCTATTTCCAGTAGTAGTGCAAAAAGGCAAATTGTCCTGGAATGATTCATTGGAAATATGGTCTTCCTCATTGAGGCATGGCATCTTCCATGAGAAGAGAAGTGATTTATGTGATGTGATCATGAGTGCAGATGGCTAAAATGGCTGTTACCTGTAGGGATCTGTGACTCAGCATCTGGCCCCTAGAAGCTGGTTCTTACCAGACTATCAAAGATCAAGGCGAGCTTCAGGGCATCCAAGCCAACTTCTCCTTAATTTTTTTTTTTTTTAAACAGACAAGACCTGAAGTTCAAAGAAGAGAAACCATTTGTTACGCAAGAAACTAGTTTTGTATCTATTAAAAATTCATTTTAGTATTTCTGGTTACCTCTTGAGCCAGTTTTTAACATCTTACTGATTCTGTCTTAAATTAATGAGTTAAATAAAATCTTCACTACATGTTCATTTTATATTTGTGTGAGTCATAATTATACCTTAAAAATTATCCTTTAACAGGAAGTAACCAGGATTTTAGTAAGAGCTATCTGTCCCTTCCTTCACTGAATAGATACAGGCCCTATTTACATGGATTTCTGAGATGGCTAAGTGATCACTTGTAATTTTCGTCTCACATTTTTATGTCTCTAGGCCATGTGGGTAACATTTATAAGAAAATTTATTGAGATGAATTTCATATAACAAAGTTAACCTTTTTAAAAAAGGATGTTATTAACTAATCATTTTAAAGACAATTCATTGACATTTAGTCCATTCACAATGTTGTATAACCTTTTCTGTAGTTCCAAAACATTTCCGTCATTCCAAAGTAAAACCCGTTATCTATTCAGCAATTTCTCCCTATTCCTTTCTCCCTATAGCCCCCAGAAGCCACTAATCTGAATTTCTTGTCTATGGATTTATCTATTCTAGATATTTCATATAAATGTAATCATGCAATATGTGGCCTTTTGTACCTGGCTTCTTTCACTTAGCATACATAATATTTTGGAGATCTGTAACATGTGTAGCATGTGCCCATAATCTGTTCTGTTTTTAGGGCTGAATGTTACTCCATTGTATGTGTATACCACAATTTGTTTATCCTTTCATCTGTTGATGAACATTTGGGCTGTTTCTACCTTTTGGCTATTGTGAATAGCATTGTATGTACATGTATGTACATCTGTGTATTTAAGTACCTGTTTTCAGTTCTTCTGGTTATATATCTAGGAGTGCAATTGCAGCATTACATGGAAATTCTTATCTTTTACTTTTTTGAGGTACCGCCAAATTGTTTTCCACAGAGACTAAACAAATTTTACATTCCTACCAGCAGTGTACAAGGGTTCCAATTTATCCACATCTTTGCCAACCCTTGTTAATTTCCATTTTTTAAAATGTTAGCCACCCTAATGGGTGTGAAGTGGTAACTCATTGTGGTTTTAATTTGCATTTCCCTAATAGGACTAAGGATGTTATTTTTTCACGTGTTTGTTAATCTTATGAAATTTTGAACAGTATCTTATATCTTGAATATACTAGTGAAGCTGGCTATTGAAAATAAAATGATGATTTCCACTAGGATACAAGTAATTATCCTTTAATTTATTTTTCTTGATTTAAGATTTTGAACTTAAGTTTTATTAAACTATTCTGTAGAGAAGTTATCTTTTTGGAGATAAACTGGAGAGGATTTTCTCTATTCTCTACCTGACACTCTTTACGTGGTGTTTTCACAGACCATGCCTGAACCTTCCACACAGTATCAAACACATGCTTGTAAGAATGCAGTAAAATGTTGCCATGGTGACAATAAGTCCTTGTGAAACACTGCTATGTGAGCTGTTTTATGCCCTAAAATCTTGCTTGGAGCTGTCTCTTTGTAAGATTTATTTGCTGATTTGCTTTTTAAAATGTGGATATATAGTACATTTTAATAACAACAACAACAACTAACATTTATTGAACATATTAGATGCCACACTCTCTACTAGGCATTTTATGTAGATTATGTTTTTTAATCCAAGTAGAATGTTCACTCCTAAAGGTAGGCCCTTGTTTTTCTTTTCCATTGTATCCCCAATATCTTAACAGTACCTGCTACAGAGCTGGTATTCAACAAATGTAATTAAATGACTAAACAATCCTTTGGGGTAGTTTCTATTATTATCTTCATTTTACAAGTGAGGAAGCTGAGGCTAAAAGATGTAAAGCAGTTTTCCTCAGGTCATAGAAATAGAAGGGCAGTGGTAGGGCCCAAATCAGAACTCATCCTGTTCCAAATTGACTCCAAATTTACATTTAAGCCACAGTGTTCAGAACAGCACTTTTTACCTCTTCCTTTCACATATTACTTGGTGGTCAAGTAGTTTGTCAAACAAAGAAGTAATTATATTCATTTTGATTCAAGAAAATATTTATTAATGGCCATCTGATTGCCCAGACATTTGTTGGGTGTAATGTTGAGAATTAGCAGTTAGGAAATGAGGTTCCATTATGGGATCTGATACTAGCTAGGTGACCTTGAACAAATAATATACTCTCTCTAGACTTTGGACTCCTCATGTGTAAAATGGAAAAGTTGGACTAGATGATCAAAGTGTGCTCCAGCAAGGAAATACAACTTTAGAAAATGGCACTGAGAAGGCCACAATGAACGTGCTTGCTGGGCATAGGACTGGTGGGGGACATCATTGGTTTGTATATCTTAATCTTTAATCTGGAGGGAATGAACAAAGAGGAAAGGGCAAAAAGTGGTAAGTATACAGTGGAAATGATAGAGTGTATCATCTAGAAGAGAAAATAAGCCGTTATCTAAGTAACAAGGAAGCCTCAGCTCATCTTTAATTTCAAGAAATGAGATTTATGCTATACTGATCCTTACTTTTGAGAAGTATAGTAGTATGAAGTTATTTAATTTTTCAGTCGTTTCTTATGTTTTCCTCTCCTTTGTGCCCTATAACGGTGCTGAGAAGTAGTTAGGGATGATAGTTGGAAAGACCAAGGGACTGGCCAAGTTTATGCAATTATCTAGTGATTTTCAATCTTGTTTTTTGATACCGCAGCTGTCTTATCCTGGAATTTGAAGAAAATGTGAAATTATTTTTTAATGTTGTGAATTTTGTTAAAATTCACTTAATTAAAAAAAAATATGCCTCATGACAGTTTTTCCTTAGGTTTCTCCGAGTAGAAGATAGTGCTGAATAAGACAGATAATAATAGGGCAGCAAAACTTCCAAAACAATGTGTTAACTTTTTAAGTAAAAATATCTTATGAATAAAACATACCTTTTAAGGCTCACTTGTTTTATACTTTAAGTTGGGTTGAATGATTGTATTTCTTACTGTGCGAAGTTCAGCCAATGAATACTCTAAACACTTATCAGATGACCAGTGTGTACAAAGCACTATGCTAGATTTCTTAGATATTCAAAGATGACCCTTGTCCTCAATCTTGTAAAAGTTATGAATCCTATACAACTAACCACAGCATATATTGGAATATTAAGAGTATCTCAAGCTAAATCTAAAGTGTTACAGGAAATCAGGAAGATATCCCTTTCAACTATAGCGATTGAAAAAGGCCTTATGGAAGAGGAGGTACTGGAGCCAAATTTTGAAGAATATACATATATTTATATATATATTCATATATATGGGGGAGAGAGATTAACAAATGGAATAGTATCAACACAGGCTCAGAAGGAAGAATATTCAGGGTATATTTGGGGAACCATAAGTAGTTCATAGTAGTGTAGAAAAGTTATAAAAAGATGAGTAGTGGGGAATAAGGAAAAGAAATGAATTGAAAGTTGTGAACAAGTTTGTACTCCCTGAGAAAAACTGTTAGAAAGATACCCCCAACAAATGGTTCTTTGTATGCCTATCAATGTTCCTTTCATGTTTGTGTCCTACTCCAAGTAAAAGAATAAATAATGCCTTCATTCAGCAAATATTTGTTGAGTACCTGCTCTGTTCCAGGTGCTTTGCTAGGTGCATAAGCTATAAAAATAGACTAGACAACGGTTTTTACCCTCAAAGAACTCATGGTCTGGTGGGGAAGACCAACTCTTAGTTAGAAAGGGGGTACATACAAAATGCCCATTTTATCTGAAATGGTGCCACTTTGAAAAAAAATGATCTTGGCTGCGCTGGACTGATTGCCTGAGCTCTGTTTTTAGCCCTTGGTCGCAACCTCAGGATGTGTGGCATACCAGAAGAACAGCTGCATACTATATTCTGAAATGATGAAAGTGGTGCCTCTGTTTTTCCAGACTTACAGCAATGACTCTCACTGAGAAGGAGAGCCAAGCTCTTTCTCTTCTGGCTGGTGCTGTTGGGCACATGGTTTTATAGAATTTTAGAGAGGAATTTTCAGATTTTCCTGCTTTTCCTAAAGAAAGGAGATACAGAGAAGGAAAGGAGAAGGGAATAATCCACTATAGAGTCCTTTCATTTTAAAAAGAGTGCCGAATTTATCTACTGGTATTTCTTAGATGCAGCAAAAGATAATAATGATAGATAATGTTTATTGAGAACTTACTTTGTACCAGGCACTATGACGAGGCCTTTAACGTACAATACCCAATTTAACTGATACAGTAGTCCTCGAAATGAGCTACTCTTTTCATCACCTTTTACAGATAAGGAAACTGTTGCTTAAAAAGATTGAGTAACTTTCCCATGTCACATAGCTCATAAATAGATATAATGTAAAGTACATTGGAATGGATTTTATATTTCATATTTTATGGAGAAAGCTGAAGAGAAGTGATTGGTCCATAGGTACAGAGTAAAATCCTGTCAGAGCCGGATTTAGAACCCATATCTCAATTTGATGACTAACATTTTAAAAATTCTTTTATAATAGGAAATTTCAAACATATATCACTCAGCTTCTATATAAGTAATACCTAGCTCTGCCCTTTGGAGCCTCACAGACTTACAAATACAAGTTAATATTACATAAATACAGTCAAGGAGGTATGAACAAAAGTTCTAAACACTCGGTGAGAAACATCTATCAGGACCAGAGGCACTCAAGAAAAGAGACCTTTGTGATGGCTCTAAAGGATTAGTAGGGGCAAAGCAGTTCTAGAAGGTGAAGGGAATCTCAGGCAAAGAAAACAGCATGATCAAAGGCACAGAGATAACTAACAATATCCGTTGCTATTTACTAAATCTGTCAGGCACAAAGCTACGTGCTTGGGGAAAATTTATAACTTGCCCAAGGTTGTCTAATGTGTCAGAGCTAGGATTAGAACCAAGATCTATCAGATTCTAAAACCTAAACTCTTAATCTTTACTGGAGAAAACTTATGTTCAGAATGTCATAGGGTGAGAGCAAAGTAGTAGGACAGAAGGCAAGGAAGGTTTGAAAAGGCCAGACTGTGAAGGGTTTTATGTAATTGTATCTGTGAAATCATTCTTTATCCACTTCTTTCCCCAGACCCATGCCAGAAAGAATCTTATTTTTTCCTCTTGACCCCTAATCACAATATTTATATCTCAAATGCTTTTATGTTCTTTCCTCATTTCCCTCTGTTCACTACTAGGCAGCAAAGTCTTAATCAACGGGATTACCACAGTGCCCTACTCATTTAGTGAATGTGCTCTACTTTGTGAATGAATGAAGCTAAAGGACGATCTATGGTGGTGAAAGTTTAGGCATTATGCTTTGCAATTGTATATAAAAGAGGTATGGTTGCCTTGGAGAAATTGGAAATTCTCAGATTAATTTTAGGTCATTCCTACATTGCCAGTTGGTAAATCATATAACCCCAGTGTTACCTGTCCAGTTTCAATGAGTGTGACATTATATGGAACAAGCCAACTGGTCTTCCCATCGAAACATATAAGAAAATTGGGGCTAAGCCACAAATATTATGAGCTCTAACCCAGGGACAGAGCAGCACTCCTGGTAGTTGATGATTTCTGCATGTTGTGGCTCCCTTGCCTGGGATCCATTTGGTTTTCAGTATTTAGCTATAAACAAGTCTTAAGCCCAGCTGGGTAGGCTAGGGTTGGGAAACACAGGTAGGGAGAACAGCTGGAGAGGCCTAGAGATGTTGACAAAGAATGGGCAAACCAGGAAGGAATGCAGGAATACTGGCTTATCTGGATGTCTTTTTCTTTGGACATACAGTCCAATTGTGGCCTGTGGCCAGTTGTTTCTGCAGAAGAAATTGAACTTTCCTTTTCCTAAGTCTCTCTCTCAAATTCCTAGGGCTAGAGCATACCTAAACTTGTTTCATCCCTACCCTTACATAGTAGTGGATGAATTGCTTGGTTTAGAGTCAGGAGATCGGGGTTCAAGTTCTGACCATCAGTCACTAACTATGTGACCTTAGGCAAGTCATGTCCAAGCTTTGGTTTCTTCTGTGGTAAAATGGAGTTATATCTCCTTTTTGCCACTCCACAAAGTTGCTAGGAGAATGAAGCAAGATAATGTTGTTGAAAATGTTTTGTATATCAAGCTCTGTGTAATTGTGAGGCGGGAGGAAGATGTGGTCTCCTGAGAGGCTTTTGGATTGGGGAACCCAGGTGAGGGAAACCCTTCTTTCTAAGCTGCCCAGTGTGCCACAAGGTGGCAGCAGGATCCTATCTTTGCTCTTACCTTGAGCATAGGGGGAAAAAAGTGCTGCTTTGCTCTATTCTGCTAAAGTGGAGAGGATTTAGTCCTACATTTCTCCACCAAGTCCTTCAACTGCATATTAAATATTTTCTCAAAGTACTCACATTCCTAAAGTAGAATCCCACGACACTTTCCCCACTATTGAAGTTAAATCAGCCCTGGCTGGTTTCAGTTAATAGTTGCAAACCTATTTTGGGCTTTAGGCTTTCATACAATTATTGCCCTCCTGAGATTTCACTGCTATGGACCCCAAACTCACTTTCATTTTTATCCTTGAATCATAGCTCTAGTGGCAAACCATGTAATCTAACTCCTCATTTTGCAGAAGAGGAAACTGAGGCACAGAGAAGAGAAATAATTTGTTCAAGATTAAACAGTCCATTCAAGAGTTAAGACTTCAATCCTGGTTTCTTCCTGTGGGTTCAGTCTCTTTGCAAATGTCTTTTCAGGGTGTTTCTGGAGGCCTGAGCAGCTTTGTTTCTTTCAGCAGTGAGAATTTTGAGGGCTTTCTGAGGCAAAGGAAAATAGCAGATCTCTCTGTAGCATACATTTGAAAAATCTTTTGAAGCAGCATTGCCAGAAGCACCTGATTAGGAATTCCTAAGGATCTGAAAGGCCTTAGAAACTCTCAGGTATGCATGCTAGAAGAATTGCAACAGATTATGCCTTAGGGGAGATAAAGAATTGTTTTAAGGGGCTCATTTCAGTATATGAGCTTTTGTGTTAGGCTTATCATCTGAATTATGTTCTTAGAGGCACAGCCAAAGAGGATTTAGTCCTACAATAAAATGAGACCATTCTCTATATACTGTGGCCTATGGCAGAAGGTAAGAATGAAGGAAGCCAGCCTTAAACATGTACTGTCTTGTATAGGACATTCGTTGCTCAGAGAATCCACATGAAGGTGGCAGAGTGGTAGGGTAAAAGACTGTGGACTTGAAGTTCAACAGATAATTGAATCAAAATCCATCCCATTTATATCTTTAAGGCAATTGTTATAAGTCTCAGTTTTCTTATCTATTTTGTTAGCTATGTAACCTTGGACAAGAAATTTAATCTCTGTATATCTTGATTATATTATCCGTAAAATGAGGATAATTAGTAAAGTGAAAAGCCCTACGTCGTAGGTTTTATAGTGATTAATGTTATTTGCTAGGACCATACAGGACATATAATAAGCACTTGGAAAGTATTATTTTTGTTATTACTACTACCACCATAAGGGTTGTTGTGAGGATTAAATGAGACAGTATATGTAGAGTTTATAAAGAGAATAGGCACTCGATAAAATGATATTTTTATTTATATGTAATTAGTAACCACAGTGGTGTAAATAGTATTCATGGTAAATGAACCTGCTAACTTATGATCTAGGTGCAGGAGTATTATTTTGTCTTTTATGTTTATTCTTACTCTTATTTGAGGGTAATTATTGACTTTTTGAATTGTACATTCATCATCTTTTTGGTAATTTGAAGGCAGTAATAACAATTAACATTTACTGAGCCCTCACTATGTGCCAGACCCTGTGCTTTATGTATATTATCTCAGAAGGATTCAGTAACTTGCAGCTAGCAAGTGATAGATCTGGGATTTGAACCCAGGCATTCCGAAACCAGAGTCTTCCTTCTTGACTATTTCTTACTATTATGCCTGCCTTAAAAAATGTTTACTATAATGGAGATTCCATTTCTTAGCAATAGAATTATAATATCCTGGAGCCAAAAGGTATTTAAGTATTCATCACGGATTTATAATATTATATCAGCATAATAAAAATGTTCAAAACCTTCGACCTGACAGATCCACTTTTAGGAATCTATCCTAAGGAAATAATTCAAAATAAGTCAAAGTGTTATCACAGTATCATTTCATCACAGTGTCATTTGTAATGGAAAACTTTAAAGCAATCTAAACATCTAACCACAAAAAATGATTAGTAAAATATTATGTATCCGATGAATTATTATGCAACTCTTAGTTATTGTAAGCAGTGGTGCTATTGGCTTTGTAAGAAGAAAGATGCTGTATGTGAATCCATGAGAAGATAAATAATAATAATATTTTCTTTTTCTATCTTGAATACAAATCTTTAATTTCTTTACTCTGGCAAGATTAGTGGACAGAGGGATTCTCAAAACTGTTACATATTATAATTTGAGGAATTAGGATAATTTCTAATGGTTGAATCTTCTCTAGCTGATAGAAAGTCTCTAGTTAATCTTTCCTTCACGTAACAAGTAGATCTTGCCCCATGCTGGACACTTAGGGAGAATCAAGAGATGTAAAGGCCTTAATCTGTGGGTGCTGTGTTAACAGTTTTGTTAGGGATAGCCTGGCAACCTGGAATTAAGGTACTATGTGCAGAATTGGAGAAGGGGTGGGCAGCAGGAATAGATGAATGTGTACACGTGCTGAGGGGAGGGAGCCTTAAATACTGAGGGCTCAGGGCCATGTGAGTCAGAGCTGCTGTGGAAAGGTTCTTTAGAGGAGGTGAGTCTTGGACTAGACCTTGAAGGAAATTATGGATCAAAACTGGTTATTTTTCAGACCAAAGGAAGAGCACCATAGGAAAGGCCTGGAATACTGCAGTGATCATATGTCTTGGAAAAATAACTGACTGTCTTAACTGGAGTGGAAGAGGCAACTTGGGAAGATCAAGAGGTGAGCTTTACTCTGCTTTTTAAAAATATAATCAGTAGTGTAGATCATTAAAACACGCGTAATGGCTGGCTTTTGGCCTAGTCTCAAGGATAGTGAATTTTATTTTCAGTCTTCTTTTTCTTGACCATTTTTAGGAGTGTGTATTTGAGATGTGTGCTGTGCCAAGAAGATAGGAGTCATGACAAAAAGAAATAATTTAGGATGGAGAAGCCGTTTCATTGTGCTGAGAAGCTGTAAAGGAATGCTTTTGTAAATTAATTAGTGCTTCTATGAGCACAAACTGGTGGTCACCTGTAGCAACCAGATATTTGTGAGTAGAGTCAAGGCTTAAGAGCTGGTTAGCAAATCTGTCATCTCCAGAACTTTACAAAATGAAAAATGATAGAATTGTCAAATAATGATAGAATGATAATTATTTCACTCAAAAAATGAAGAATGATAATCAGATATATTATAAAGCCCCTCAAAATCCTTTGAAAAGGATTCAGGCTGACACATCTGAATCAAGATCTGCTGTAGTCAAAACTTGAGCTGTTAACCCATATCTGGTTCTCTTCTTTTTCTGGGCACACTAGAGGATTATATTTCTGCATCCTTTGCATTTAGGTAGGACATAAGAATAATTCTGACCAATGAGCTGTGAGTGGAATTGATGTGCATGTCACTTTTAGACCAAAGCATTTAACTGCTAGTACGAGATTCTCTCTCTGTTCTTGCCTTAGTAACTGAAAAGGTCATGGATTCCAGATGGTTTAACTACAAGTTGGTGAAGCTTCAATATCTTAGGTCCTTGAGTGATTATATGTAGTAAAACTCCCCACTAATTCCAGACCCTGACCTGAGAGATTTGGTGTTGTTACCATAGCACATAGTAGCCTATGCTGAAATATATCTATACTACTCATTTCTCTCCTTATTCTTCTCTCCTTTCTTGGGTTTTAGAAAAAGCTTGTATTCACCCCCCAGGTAATGGTGTGAATGGGTTGTAGAGGTAGATTTGAGAGAGGAGAAGTGAAAAGGTGAATTTAACTGGCAGTAGTGACTATAAAATTGCTTCAAGGTGAGTTTCATGAGGGCAGGAGAAGGAGGAGGAAGGGATAAACAGATATCTGTCCAGTTTGTTCATCATCTCTGTGGATGTTACAATCTGTCTTGGGGGTGGGGATCATATGCTATATAAATGCTGCTATCTGCACAGATTTCCCCAAGTCTGCCCCTTGATCTACCTGCAGAGGCCTTCCCCTGAGAAGGCTGTTAATGGTGATTTAGCAGAGAGAAAATTGATCTAGAAAGACTGGGTAGTGAAATAAATCTATGGTCAGCTGTAGAGTCTGAGGTTCTAGTAGCTCTGACCTTGTCTGTTCCTAGAATTGCTTTGAAGACTCAATATGGAGGAAAAAGTCAACCCATCTAGATCCATTTCATGTGAAGTCTGTGTGAAAATGATAATCCTCAGTCATTAATCACTAAAGTCAGCTCTGAGAATAAATATTTACTCCAAAAAGATTTCTCAACAGGAATTCAAAGCAAGCCTTCTTAATTTAGTTCTGCCACTGACTAGCTTTGTGGTAGATAGCAAGTCACTTTACCACTCTGATGAGCCCTAGTTATCCCTATAAACTGTTCCAGCCCTGATATTCTGAAGTTCTGAGATGAGAGAATATAGAAAAATGTTCCTCATTTGGGGATTGAGAATTCTAGGGGGAGAGAGGGAAGAGAGTTAACTCTGATCCATACTTTGCCTTTTGGTTCCTCTTCCTGTTCTAAGCTACCCTTGTTCTTTCCCCCAGAGAAAGGTGACAATGCAGTGTGTACGTGAAATTGCTTTAAAGCTTCTTCCTGGGAGGCTGAAAGTGCCTTGAGAACCTGGTTTCATCTGTCTCTGCCTCTTTTGTGTCTGGCATAGATATTGCTGCAGAGTAGATCCTTAATGTTTGTTGACTTGAACTGGTGTGAATACTTATGTTTCTTCTTTTTAAAAAATGTTTGCAGCTTTATTGAGGTATAGTGATGTACAATAAGCTACACATATTTAAAGTGTGCAATTTAATAAGTTTTGACATGCATATACACACCTATGAAGCCATTTACCACATCATCACCCCTAAAAATTGTTTCATGTCCCTGTAAAACCTTCCTCCTGCCCTCCATCTTTAAATATCCACTGATTTGCTCTTGGCCACTATAGATTAGTTTGCATTCTCTAGAATTTTTGTAAATGGTATGCAATATATATGATATATATTATATATATATATACATTATATAATATATACATTATATATATACATTATATATATACATTATATATACATTATATATATATATACACATTTTTTTTTTTTTTTTTGCCAATACCATGCTATTTTGATTACTCTCACTTTGTATTATAATTTGAAGTCAGGCAGAGTGATGCCTCTAGCTTTGTTCTTTTTCTCAGGATGACTGGCAATTTGGGGTCTTTTGTGTTTCCATACAAATCTGATGATTTTATATTCTTCAAAAAATGCCAATGGGATTTTGATGGGATTGCATAAATCTGTATAATGCTTTAGGTAATATGGTCATTTTAACTATGTTGATTCTTCCAATCCAAGAACGTGGAATATCTTTCCATTTCTTTGTATCTTCTTTGATTTCTTTTAATAGGGTCTTATTTTTCATTATATAGGTCCTTCACATGTTTTGTTAGATTTATTCCTAGGTATTTTATTTTTTTGTTGCAATTGCAAAAGGAATTATTTTTTCCATTTCTTTTTCTGACACCATTATTAGAGTATAAAACTATGGATTTTTGAATATTGATTTTGTATCCAGAAACTTTACTGTATTTGCTTATTGTTTCTAGTAGTGTTCTTGTGGAGTCTTTAGGGTTTTCTAATAGAGAATCATGTCATCCACAAATAGTGACAGTTTGACTTCTTCGTTTCCTATTTGGATGCCTTTTATATCTTTCTCTTGTCTGATTGCACTCACTAGGACCTCCAATGTTATATGAATAACAGTGGCAATAGTGGACAGCCTTGTCTTGTTCCTGATCTTAGAAAGTTTTTAGTTTTTCACCATTAAAGTATAATGTTGGCTGAGGGTTTGTCATAGATGGCCTTTATGACATTAAGGTACTTTCCTTCTATACTGATTTTGTTAAGTGTTTTGATCATAAATGGATGCTGTATCTTGTCGAAGGCTTTTCTGCATCTATTGATATGATCATATGATTCTTATTTTTTAATTTGTTTATGTGGTGTATCACATTATCGATATTTGTATGTTAACCATCCCTGTGCCTGGGATGAAGCCCACTTGATCATGGTGTATAATTTTTTAATATGTTGCTATATTGGTTCGCTAGTATCTTATTTAGGATTTTTGTCTGTGTTCATGAGAGATATTGGTCTGTAGTTTTCTTTTTTGTGTTATCTTTACCAGGTTTTGGTATCAGGGTAATATTGGCCTCATAAAATGAGTTGGAAGTATTGCTCCTCTTTGATTTTTGGAAGAGTTTGAGGAGAATAGGTATTAAATCTTCTTTGAATGTTTGGTAGAATTCACTGGTGAAGCCATCTGGTCCTGGACTTTTACTTTTTGGTAGGTTTTTGATGATTGTTTCAATTTCCATACTGCTGATGTCTATTTAGATTTTCCAGTTCTTCTTGATTCAGTCTAGGAAGTTGTATTTTCTAAGTACTGGTCCTATTTCTTCTAGGTTATTAAATTTGGTTTATATACTTTTTCATAGTATTCTTGTATGATCCTTTGTATTTCTGTGATGTCAGTCGTAATTTCCCCTCTTTCATCCTGATTTTGTTTATTTGTGTCCTTTCTCTTTTTTCTTTAGTGAGTCTAGCCAGGGGTTTGTCAATTTTATTAACCTTCTCAAAGAACCAGCTCTTTGTTGCATTTATTTTTTCTTTTTTTTGTTTTCAATTTCATTTATTTCTGCTCTAATTTTGATTTCTTTCCTTCTGCTGACTTTAGGCTTCATTTGTTCTTCCTTTTCTAGTTTTTTAAGATGAAGCATTAGGTTGTTTATTTGGGCTCGTTCTTGTTTTTGGAGATAGGCCTGTAATGATATGAACTTTCCTCTTATGACCACTTTTGCCATGTCCCAAAAGTTTTGATATGTTGTACTATCATTATCATTCTTTCTATGTATCTCTTGATCTCTCTTTTATTTCTTCTCTGACCCAGTTATTCTTCAGTAGCATGTTGTTTAATCTCCATGTATTTGTGGTTCTCCTTTCTTTTTGCAGTTGATCTCTAGTTTCAAAGCATTATGATCAGAGAATATGGTTGGTATGATTTCAACCCTCTTATTTGTTGAGGCTATCTCTGTGTCCCAGTATGTGGTCGATTCTTGAGAATGTTCCATGTGCACTAGAGAAGAATGTATAAGCAGCTGTTTTGGGATGGAAGGCTCTGTAAATGTCAATTATGTCCAGTTGGTCTAATGTGTCATTTAAGGATGTTATTTCCTTATTGATTTTCTGTTTGGATGATCTGTCCATATCGACAGTGGGGTATTTAGGTCCCCTACTACTGATAGTGTTTTGGTCTGTTTCTCCCTTTAGTTCTGTTAGTAATTGCTTTACATATTTCGGGGCTCCCTGATTGGGAGCATAGATATTAATAAGTGTTATGTCTTCTTGGTGCATGATTCCCTTTATCATTATGAAGTGTCCCTCAGTATCTTTCTTTACCTTTTTTATTTTGAAGTCTTTTCATCTGATATTAGTACTGCTACTCCCGCTTTTCTCTGAATGCCATTTGCTTGAAATATCATTTTCCACCCTTTCACTTTGAGTCTATATTTGTCTTTGGAGCTGAGATGTGTCTCCTGGAGGCAGCATATGGTTGGGTTTTGTTTTTTGATCCATTCTGCAACTCTGTGCCTTTTTATTGGTGAGTTCAGTCCATTTACATTTAGGGTGATTATTGAAATATGAGGTCTTATAGCCATTTTATCTTTTGCTTTCTGGTAGCTGGTGTTTTCTTGCTTCCTTGTCCTTGTGTTTCTGTTTTCTTTATTTTGGTTGCTTTTGTGGTTTTCCCTCTGGTTCTTCTTGTTTTCTGTTACATACTTCAGTTCTGAATATCTAGGAGTGGAATGGCTAGATCAGATAGTAGTTATCTGCTTAACTTTTTAGAAAATGTCAAACTGTTTTTCTAAAGTGGTTGTATCATTTTAGATCCTACCAGCAGCTTATGAGAGTTCACTTCCTCCACATCCAGCTTGATATGGGTCAGTCTTTTAAATTTTAGTCATTTGAATAGACATGTACTAGTTAGTATCTTATGGTTTTGATTTATATTTCCCAATGGCTAATGAGCATGAACATCTTTTCATGCACTTATTTGCCATCTGTATATCTTCTTTGGTGAAATGTCTGTTCAATTTTTCTGCCCATTTAAAAAATTGGGTTGTTTTCTTATTATTAAATTTCAGACTCTTTATATATTTTGGAGACAAAGTCATATCAAATATAAACTTTGCAAATATTATCTCACAGTTTGGCTAGTCTTTTCATTCTTTTATTAGTCTTTCATGAGCAGAAGTTTTAAATTTGATGAGGTCCAATTTATTAATTTGTTCTTTAAAGGGATCTATGTGTTTTTGATGTTGTATCTAAGAAATCTTTGTCTGATGCAAGATCACAATGCTTTATCCCCCCAAGTTTTCTTCTTTAAGTTTTATAACTTAAACTTTTACATTTAGGTCTGTAATCCATTTGAGTTTTTATACTGTAAGAGGTATGAATCAAGTTTTTTGGTTTTTTTTTTTTTTGCATGTGGATATCCAGTTGCTCCAACCATTTTTTGAAGAATATGTATAATTTTTCAGATTTAAAAAAATCTTTATGAGCACAGGTGGTTCCATTTTACAGATAAGGAAACAGGCTTATGGAAGTAAAGTGACTTGCCCCAGGCTATATAATTAGTGTTAGACCTAAAGCTTAGAACCCAAGTCTACTGAGGCCCAGTCCATTAGTTTGTTCACTGTGTTGTCTTTTTATTTAACCTTTTCAAGTACCCTGTACTTGAGTCTTATCATACTGCCTATTTTTTTTTTTTTATAAGAGAACTGAGACCTAAGAGAGGACCGTCCTTCAGAGACCATGCTGTGAAGGCTCTTAGCTCTCAGACCACGTCCTCTTATTATTCTCCCTCATTCACTGTGCTTCAGTCTCCTTGCCTTTCCTTGAATCCGCCAGGCACATTCTGCCTCAGGGCTCTTGCACTTGCTCTACCCTCTTCTTAGACTGTCTTCTGTCAGCCATCTGCATGTCTTGCTTCCTTATCTCCTTTAAGTCTTTGCTCAAACGTCACCTCAGTAAAACCTTCCCGAACCACTTATTTAAAATTGCAAGCTCCTCCTTCAGTAATCTGTGCCCTGCCCCATCCATACAGTATCTATAGTCAGGTTGTGCAGCCAGACCCCTCCCACGGGATGACCAGATATTTTCTGTCAGAGTGATACCAAGACTGTGGCTGATTGACGGTAGAGAGCTTTTTCTACATGGTCAAGGTTAAGGAAGGATGCTGAAAGCAGCTTGAAGTCATCTACCTTTTTTCTCCCATCATCTTTAGGAATTTAGAGTACTCTATAGATGTTTAGCCCAACTTTCTGATCTGGGTCTGACTCATGTTAATTTATAGAATAGCAGCCTCATTAGGACTTATATAGGTGTCAGAGATTTTAATATTGCTACTATTTCTTTAGTCCCTTCTTGGGCCAGGCATTGTACATACATTATCTTCAATTCTCACAACAGTCCAGCAAGGCAGAACTTAATCTCTTTCTTAAGTATATAACTCTAGGGCTGGGGATGTTAAAGAAGCTTGTCTCAGTTCACACAGAGTAAGTGGGGGCCAAGATTCAAACCCAGGGCTGGATGCCTCAAAACCTGAGCTTTTCTCACTGTGTTTTGATAATGTGTTTCCACTTTCCTTTTCCTGTCTCCCTATCTAAAAGCAGTATCATCAGGTAACTCTGGAGCATGGGGGTAAATAAGGAAGGCTGTTCCAACGTCATTTCTACATCTCTTCCTGGAAGGAAGACAGCAGGGATCCCTTTTTATATATGGCAGAACTGAGGCACTGAGGGGTTAAGTGTCATGCTTAGGGATACATGTAAGTCTTTGGAAGAGCTGAGATGAAAGCTCTGGCTTCAAACATTGTTTGATAGTTGATATCCCACCACACCAGAGACAATTTATTGTAGGACTGAACGAAAGAGCAAGTGGCTGCTTTTTTTGGCCTCTCAGAAGGATGAGTAAACATCTGAGAACTGTGAGCTGTTTCATACCAGTTGCTTATGAGGAATTGAGGTCCCTCCCCACAATACTGTAGATCTGGGTTCCACTGAATTATTAACTTATAAGCCATTTCCAGACTCATTCTACCAAGCTAGATGCCCCAAAATTAGATTTAACATCTGTTTCTGAGAGCTCCTTAGCTGAAGTTCTTCCAGAATTAAACTTGAAATCCTGGTTTTATACTTCTTTTCCAAATTCCCTGAAATCAGAGAGAGTGTTTACATGGGTAAGGATGGGCTTTATCTGAAAATTTTCTTGAAGTGTTCCGTCATTATAGCAAGTGTGAGTTAGCTTATGCCTGTCTCTTCTAGGGCCTGTGATGCTACTGCTGAAGTTTCTGATCAGTTTGGGGTGGCTGAGAATATGCTTATTCTGTGTAGTAAGATGAATGGGTACCATTTGGACACCCATTCCCCTAGAAGATTTTCATCTGAACAGACTGACAGGGTCCAATGGTATAGCAGACAGAGCTATTGGTCAGTGCCAGTCAGAGATGCTGGACTTCAGCTACAGCTTTGCACATTCACCAATTTGTATAATCTTTGTCAGTAATCAGGTACCCCTGAGTTTCCTGGGAGCTAGGGAAATTAGATTTTAATGGAAAGGTATAGTCCCGCTATGCCTCTTCTAAACACTTATGTTGTTATCGTCTAGATTACTTACAGTCTTCTCTCAAACAGTACATTCCTTAAGAGCAGAGAACCAGTCTTACTTTTCTCTTTATCTCCAATGTCTAACAAGTGTCTAGGAAATGAACAGTTCAATAGCGAGTGAAATAGGGTGGGATTTTAAACTAGATAGTCAGGATTTATCACTGTGTGCTTAAGTAATAGTTGCCTCATTTGTAAACTGGAGTAACATTACTACAGAAATTTTTTTAGGATTAAGTGAGTTAATGAATGGAGGGACAAGATGAGTGACAGATGGCCCTTTGGACTCTGATTCAGTAACAGCTTAGAACACAGAATTACAGAATTAAAAAGAACATAACCAGCTTCATCTCTGTCTGACTAAATCCTAATCATCTTTTGGATCTCAGTTTAAAAATTATTTTTTTCCAGGAATATTCCCTTTCTACTTCTTGTCTCTCTTCTACTGTAAACAGATTAGTTCCTTCTGTTAAGTGCCTTTGTACTATTGTATTCTTTATTATGACACTTGTCACAATTTACTTTTTTAAAAAGTGTCATCTCTGTTAGACTGTAAACTCCATGAGGTCAGAGAATTATGTCAACCTTGTTCACTGTTGTATTCAGTCACATAGAGGTTTAAAAATTTGTTGAATGATTGATACATTTTACAGATGAGGAATTGGAAGCTTAGTAAGGATAATCAGTTTGCCCAGACTCTAAGACAGACCTAAGTCTCTTGATTTCTTGTACCATAGCTGCCTTATAGGCAGGCACTTTGGATTCTTAGTTTTCTTCTTTTTTTTTTTTTTTTTAAGTTTTTGTCTTTTTCTCACCCATTTGAAAAATTTTGACAAATAATAGGTGTTCCTGGAAGAATATTTAGAAAATATACGTAAGCAAATAGGCAAAAAGAAAGAGGAAGGGAAGTGAGAAGCAAGATGGAACAAGGAGGAAAGAAATATTGGTCACCCAAAAGTCTTATCACCTGGGATAAACACTGTTGACACTGGAATAATTTTCTTTCAGACATTTTTTAGGTGCTATGCACAAATGTGTGTACACACACACACACACACACACCACACACACACACACGTCGTTGTTTTCAAATTGCAGGAAATAGAAAGCTGTAAAACTTGAATTATCCAGGAGACCTCAGTATAGTAACAGTGTCTAGGAGTCCAGGGCTTCTTCTGCTGTCAAAAAAGCAGATCTTCCGGGAATTCTAGGATGAGGAAAGCTGCCTTCAAATCAATAGCTCAATAACTTTTGCTTTTAGGTTTTATGTTCCCTTAGTGGAGAAGAATTTGGTTCACTGAAAAAGACAAAGTTCTTCCATGCCTTGCTTTTTTATAGAGTCTGGTTTTTCCTCTAATAGAGTCATAAAGGAGCCCAGTCTCCTGCAGGCTGGTTGCCCTGGAAGACTGGCCTTTTTATTTCTAAAAGCTATTTGCTCCAAAAACCTGTCAATTTAGTTAATTGGAAGTTAAAAGAGCATTTTCTTCCATTCCCAAGACTGGCCCATTTAGCCAACTCTTATTAGCACAGCTGTTATTGGCAAATAATATTTGAACCATAAAAGTACACTTTGCCATTAAGCCTTCTGTGGAACCAAGGTGTGTTTATATTTGTCTTCCTGCTACTGCAGATTTCCTAAGCACTGGCTTTTAGATTTCAAATGTAATTTGGTGTTCTGCTTCTTCAGGTACTAGTCCTGAGATTTCAGGCCCCATTTACTCTTCAGGTCCACATGCCACCTCCAAGCAAAGATTTGTTATCTCCAGATTTATTCTACATCTACAGTTTGCAAATAGTAATTGAGCACCCACTTTGTGCCAGATGCTATACTTGGCACTAGAGCCACTACAGTGAATAAGATCCAGTTCCTGCCTTCAAGGAGCTTGTGTCTTGTGGAGCAGGCATACATGGTTTTATTGTGATAGGTATACACGGGGTACTATGATAGTGACTAGGGAGTCCTAACAACCTTGGGAGAGCAGAAGTGGTTAAGAAACATTTATACTGAGACCCGAAGGACCCAGGATTTTGCAGCTTAATGACATTACTATGACCTTTGTGTAATAGGATTGTGTCTTTATACTTTCATTGGGCAATTAATAAAACATAGGTCTGAAAATATTCAGACATTCATTAATTACTGCCTAGCTTGCTTTTTAAGAAATAATTTTTAAAAATCTATGTGTTTAAATGCTTTTTTTCTGCCTAATCCTGTCTTAAATAGTCTAAGGGGGGAGTGGGGGGCTGGTATAGAAGGAATAAAGATGTAGGTCATGGTCTCTGAAAGTTCACAGTCTAGAAGAATAGATTTATCTACCTAAAATAGAAAATAGCAGGAAATAGTCAATGCATGTGTTCCTGTCCCTAGCATGATACATCCTTTTACTTCTGCCGCAGGGGAAACACTATCCCAGCTTCAACAAGGAGTTTGATGTAGAAACAGAAATATTGAAAGAGACTCGCTTTGCCTTCCTTAGCCCACTGGAAATATTTGTCATCTTCTTTCTCCAGTTTATTGCCTGAGCATATGTATTGCATAGGTGACTTTAGGAAGGAAAGAAATGGGTATATCAATCTTGAAATACTCCCTCTCCCTCATCTGATATATACCCTTATCTCTTCCCTAGTGTATTCTCACTTAATGGGTTATAAAGATGAGTCCTCCTTTGATGTTAACTCTGCCTTCACTTACTCTCAATTTTCTTTTAGACAGTTTTCAAACTAGAAGGAAAGCCTTCAAAACCAAGACATTGAATTACTTCTTTGGTATCTTGTAAATTCTTTAAAAAAAATTTTAAATATACATTTATTTTTAAGATTATAGTTGGCATACAAATGTATTATAAATTCTTTAAAGTCTCAGCTACATCATTAACTCTTTAAAGCTGTCTTTCACTTTTTCTATACTGAATACAGTGCTAAGTACACAGTAGGAACTTAATATATTTTTTCTTGATTTATTTTTCTACAAAAAACAAAGCTTACAGGAAGAGAGATGACTCCTTTCATTGGGCTGATGAGCTATGCTGTCATGCTCAGCTCAGGGTAGGGAGCAGCTTCTTTGAGTAGAAGCCTGATGCATGTTACTTTGTCAACTATATCTTTTTCCGAATGTCACATTTTTAATTGAAGAAAATGTGAACCATATACATTTAAACCACATTTGGGTATCCTTTATTTTGAATCATTTATGTTGTTGATTCTGTTAGAAATTGTCTGGGCTTTATTCCTGGAGGATCTTTAGAAATAAGCAGAGAAAAAACTAAAGGGACTTGTTGCAAGGATGCTTTTAGTATTTTCTCATTCAGCTCTGGTCAGTGGACAGACATATTCAGAATAGTTAATGTACTAATTTTTTTTTAACCCACGGGGCGGGTTGCCTCCCTCCCCCTAACCTGTACTAAATTTTTTGAGGGCATAAATATTGAGGATATAAATATATTTATTTATCCCACTAATAGTCCTCGTTTCTGGAAACTTAAAGATATGAGACATTACTCTCAATCCAAAATGATTTGAGGTTGGGGGATCAAGGAACAGGTTTTTTGAAACACTGACTAGAGGAAACTGTGTTTCTAGGGCTATATCATGAAGTTCCAATCTCAGATTCCTAAGAGGGAAATACAAGCCATCTGGCAACTGGAGAGAGGCAAGTGAGAAAATCAGGCCTTATTTCATTCAGCAAGTGGCTTAACAGTAGATCATATTGATGTGGACCACCCACAGATATTGAAAAACAGGAACTAAGATTGACTTTCTTGAAATCTTTTCTTGTTTCCTCTCAAAAAATGAGTTTTACCTTCAGTGGGTCCCCACAACACCTGGTTTATATTTCCATTATACTTTCTTAAGTAACTAATTATAAACTTGTGCTCTGCTACCTGTCAGTATGTAAGCCTCTTAAGGGTAAAGACATTCATTAAAAAGTACATTTAATTCACTACTTTTTGAGGTAAAATAAACATAAAAAGACCATTATTGATAGTTATATCATTAGTGACTTTTGTTTCACTAAAGCTCAAGAAAAGTTTAGATGAAATGATAAAACAGTTTTACAGGAGAAGGAAATAACTCTTTTATGGTGCCAGAAAGAACACCATAATATTTTAATCGTAGATTGGAGATCTCTTCTGAATGTACAGGGTGGGACCAGGGTTAGAGGAGCTGGGTATATGTGTAGGGGTGAGGAGAGGGAGTGGTATCAGACGTCTTTCCCTGCTTTCAATGGCTTGGTCAGAATCGTTTCAGTAACAGAAACTAGAATCAATATATCTTTATCAAGTAAGTAAAATATTACATTGATCTTAATTATAAGACTAGTCTCCATCTGTCAGAAGAGATAGAAAGGTTATGGAGAGTTGACTTCTTTCTGGGTTAAGTGGTTACAGTCCTGTACCTTTAGGATTCTAAGCTGACACATTTGAAACTAGTTTTTAGATAAGAATTTTTATTTGTGGCTAATATTGTGAGATTATTACATTTTATTGCATTTTGGTGCTTTTTTTGCATTGCATTTTACTGCAGTGTTTTTATTGTTCATTTTACCCAAAACGATATAAACAGAAAGAATAGAAATCCTGAGAGGAAGGAAAAGGTAGAGGGAGGGAGGAAGGAAGGGGACAGAAAGAGAGGGGTGGAGAGAGAGAAAGAGATCTTTGAGGAGGGGTAAATATGAAGTCTACTGTATAAGGAAAAAACACAGTAGAAAAATCACAGGTATGCAGAAAAATGTTACTTTTATTCAAAAGGTAGGAAGAATACAGTTGCATTTTATACATACCAGTAAGCTGCAGCTCAAATTTAATAATATAAGGGGTATTTATTGGAAGAGATTAAGCTGATTATGATTTAGTAGAAGTCACAAGCTAATGGCTGTTTGAACAGTAGCTTAGTATTCTTTTTGAAATAATTAGCTGATCCTCCTATGTAAGTGACTCTGGGGATGAATGTTTAAGACATAAGATTTAAGAGTGGTTCTAAAAAATCTGGAGCTAAATATAAAAGTGCTACTGATTATGATATAATCATAATTACTTCTATTTAATATATATATAAGAATTAGGATAAAAAGAGCCATTTTGTAATGAAAGCTCTATTCATTGGCCATTAATAGTTAAATGTGATTTCTAGTATAATTGGAGTGTAAAAGAGTTTGTGGCTAGTTCTAGTGGTGCTAATAGCATTGTTAGTGGAGAAAATGTGCCATTATTGAAAACTAGAGAATCTGATTCAAGCACTGGAAGAAGTAATTGTAATACTTTAAATATTAAGTTAAAACTTTTCCTTTCACTTCCAATCCAAACTTACTTTCTTAGCTAATTAAGAAATTATGATGGGGGCTCCCTGACTTTGTTAATTAACTGAATAATTACATGGGTGAAAGTTACAGTTTCCATATCTGCAAGTGAAATTGCTTCAACACTAAGGAGGTGGTATAGCATTGTTTTTACTTGGTGTATCATTAGTAATAACTTTTTGTGGATTTTCTGTTGAATATAGAATATATTCAACTTTGTGCCCCAGCCGTCAATACTACTCACCTCACTTGCTTTCTCACTGTCATTCTTTGCCACAAATAATGGCAACTAGGTTGTTTGAGTTATTCTCCAAAGAAAAAGAGGGTGGTGTGTGTGCGTATGTGTGTGTGAGCGATATGACACTGACAGGTCTGTCCTTCAGCAAAACTGGGTAGCATAAATTTTGCTCTTTTTATGGTTCTGGCTTCTCCTTTACACATCTTGCCTGTCCCCAGCCATTACCTCTCTATCTCCCATTCAGAAAGGGCTTTAGTATAAGTATCAACAATTTTTAATATACCTGTTGACATAGGGAGCCAGTCTTAATGATCCCTTGATTCATCTGTGTGCATAGTGGAGATGGCAATATTTTCATATCTTTCCCGAGGTGTAAAGCACCAGCAGTGGTGAATAAGCACCACCAGGTCCTTCTGGAAATTTTTGTTGAGAAAGCCATAAAAGAGAGGGTTATACATGTAGAAACCATAGCAACCAAGTGGCAGACTACAAATACCAGGTCATGGTGGCAGCTCATCAGCACCTCGTGATACCAGTCAAAGATGATATTGAAGATGTTCAAGGGCAACCAGCAGGCTCAAAGGTCACCACAATGGAGATCAACATCGTGTTAATCCTCTTGTTATCACTGAACCGGCTTTCACTTTCCCTTTTCCTGTCCACCTTTCCATTTCTCCTGCGGAGGCAGATAACAATCTTCAGGTAGCAGATGAGGATGAAACTCAGAGGGACACAATACTGGAACATAAACATGGAGGTAGTAAAGAGGAGCTGGTTCATTTTGGAGGGCCAGTTCTCTACACAGGCTACCCGGTGGGTGTAGAGGTCAGGGGGGAGAGAGAGATTGTGGAAGGGCTCATCAGTGAGGTGGTAGGACAGGAAGAAAGGAATCGACATCAAAAGGGAAAATAACCAAATTGATGTGATACCCCAGTAGGCATGAGACACATTGGGCTTCCAGCCACGGGGGTTCACAATCAGCTGATATTTTCAACGGCAATTAACACAAGTGAGAATATGGACACAGAAATGAAGACACTCTGCACATAGGAGGTGAGTTTGCACATGGTATCTCCAAATATCCAGTGGTCCATCAGAGTGTAGATGACAGTAAAAGGGATGCACATGACACATACCAAGATGTCAGAGAGAGAGAGATTGGCAATCAGTATGTTGGTGACATTCTGAGCTTCTCTGTGTTTCTTGAAGATGATAATGATGAGAGAGAGGTTTCCGAAAAGGCCCACAATTAAGATTACAGTATAGGCTATGAGTAATGGGAGCAAGGCTAGAGGAGAGGGTCGACAGGACTCAAAGTAGAAAAATGCAGAGTTGTTGCTGTTTGCATTGGTTTTATTAGATGCTGGATGTTTAAGGAAAGTTCCATTTTGTCAGGGTTGTAAGAAGCTTTTCTAAGCTTACTTGAATTATGGGTGGATCTTTTGACCATCAATTCTTAGGAAGTGGCTTTGCTCGAGGTTTCCAGAGAGTAGTTAGTAGAGTTTAATCTTCCTTGACTTTATTTGTGCTTGATGGAAATGCATGAATGACTTGAGTATGCTCTTGAAATCCTAAAAAAAAAATTAAACACAACCCAGAACATTAATGCAACTTTTTAACAACCTGGATAGTTCTATAGGTGTAACAGTGTCCCCTGAGAGGACATAAAGAGATATCTAGAGGATCTCTATATTTTTGCCCTCCTCTCATTTCAGGTGCTTTTTTTTTTTTTTTTTGTCCCTTCAGCATAGTCCTTGGAGCTAATGAGTAAGGAAATGTGATAGCGTTCTTTAACTGTATAAGGCAGCCCAAATATACATTTCTGTCCATCACCTGTGTGTGTGTGTGTGTGTGTGTGTGTGTGTGCGCGTGCGTGTGAAGGCCAGAATACCATTTGGAGTTGAGTTCCAGTTGGGCATCACTACTTGGTGTCTCTCTGACTTTGATGTAAATCAGTGACCCTTCTGCTCAGTTCTCTTATCTATAAAATGGGGATAAACAGAGTTGTTGTGAGGATTAAATGAGATCATGTGACTGAATTTGTTCCTCAGCCCTAACACAGAGCACACAATATGTATTCAGTGTATTGCATTGAATAAAATTTGTCAGCTTTGCTGCCCAGAATTAGTCTATAGCCTTTAGTCTGAGGGCTAGAATCACAGATCATTCTTGCTATGGAATAGCATATGACTCCTCCTCCTCTTTGTACTTCTTCCACTCTCTGGGGGATGAAGTCATATTCTGTATAGACAGTTTCTGAGTACATTGCTCAATATTCTGGAGATCAAAGGCAAGGTAGCTGGTGCCTAGTGAGCTGCTACTAGAAATTACTTTATTTAGAAAGTACTCTCCAATTCTTTCTCCCTCTGAGTCTCTTCTTCTGACTTCCAGAGGAGCGGGGGGCCCTAGTCCTATGGCTCAGCATGGCTTAAGGTGGTCAGGTATTCAGTGGAATTATTCATAAAAGGAAACACAACAGGCACAATAAATCCCTTACCATTCTAAGGGCTGAGATTTCTGGCCCAAAGAGGACACATTGAAAGAGAGCAAAGGAAAAAATACCCCTTATTTTGGTTTATTCTTTAGGAATTGGAGGAAAACAACATAAATAACATGGATAAAGGAAGCTGAGCAATAGGAATGAAAGAGAACAAACTTTTATTTGCTGTTTGAAATTACCCTGGCCTGCTCTCACATTCTTTCTGGGTTCAAAGGCTTAGCAGATTCTTATTGGAAAGTAATCACCTTAAGAATACCTGTTATGTCTGATGTGGTTTTAACAATAGATACCACAGTGAGGAACACCATAAAAGTACTAAAGATGAATAGAAACCGTTGATAAAGAAGGTATATTTTATAAAGAAAGACCTGGGGAACTGATCTGTGGCTCAGACGTGATATGGTGATAAGTAGAAACAGCAAAATTTAAAAACAATGGTATTTGAAATGAAGGTTTAGGGCTTGGATGATTCAGAGGTTTAACAGACCTAGAGTTCATAGCTTTTGCCAAAGGAGAATGTCAAGGCAAGTTTAAGCTCTTTATGACAGTCAGTAGAACTATAAATGAGAACTAGAAAGCTTTGATTGTTTATTAGACACCTTCTACCAAGCATGCTTCACTTGGAAGAAGAAAGGAATGAAAGGAGAATAGGCAGTAATTACATATATAGGTTGGTAGGCTAGAATGAACACAAGACTTCCTGTCAGGAGACATGTCCTGCCGCTAACTGGTTTTGGGCAAGTCAGTCCCCTTCTCTGAGCTTCAATTTCTTCATCCTTCAAATGAAATTTTAAAAATGGTCTCCCTATTTTACACCTTAGTGTAGGGGTCAATGAAATAATATATTTAAAACATCCTGTAACCTGTTAAAACCCTGTAAGTTCAAGTGCTTGTTAGTGTTATTATCCTTGTTGAATGTTTCAGTCATTTGGACTGAATTGATCTAACCTCCAATGTCCAGAGAGAGAGCTATGAGTGCTTTCCTGTCTGCTGCACCATTTATTTCTCCAATATCAAATTTGCTGGAATGAGGTGGGTTTTTTTCCCATTTCATAGACATAAACCAAAGTACAGAAAGATTCAAGAGCTTAGCTAAAAGCCAAACAAAATTAGCAAAATCTTGTGCTTTTTTACCTTCCCTGCCCTTATTGTCTAAGAAAGAAAAGCTTCCTTTGACTCCTACAAAGGTGGGTCTGAATAAATTTTCTCTTAACAGATATGGAAGTACATACAATTTTTCAGAGTTCCTATTAGATTAATAATAGAGATGGGAATAAACATCAGGAACCCTTGTGTTGCCCATTTTGGGTTGTTCGGGCTGAGTAAATGGGATTCACTCACCACCCTGCAATAGCAGGTCTGCCACTTTGTAGAGACCCCTCTACCCTGAGCTGATTAGTAACAAAGTACAAATTAGCTCCCTAGTCTATAAAGTCCTATTGAGGCTTGAAGCTCAGAAAAGCCAGAAGGTTAGATGGGCTTCATCTGGGAGAGAATCAAAGGAGAGTACTGGAGTTACATTGTCCAGTGCCCTCTACACACAGTACAGAGAAGATTAACAGGAAATCCCCAACATGGACTTTTAATGGTGATGTGGGATTTACACTTTATGTAATTGGTAATTATTAAGTTAAAATATTTAAATCCTGCCTACCTGGAGGCAAAATAATGCTAAGCCTTGATTCATAAAAAGTTCTTGGGATACATTTCTATTTTAGGAAAGTTCATCTTTGGCTCTTTCTGTTGGAAATGAGGAAAGTGAACTCTCAAATTACCAAGTGAGGTTTTGCCCCCAAATACAATTAACATATGGCATATGTTGGTAGTCTTCAAACCTTCAGCTTGATTATGTCTAGGTCACGAGGCACATGCCTTAAACTGGCTCCATTTATGCCTTTTCATGTAAAAGTATGTTACATTACACATTTTTTGGTAGTTTTGTGTTTAAAAGTTTCAAGATGAACAAAATAAGAGCATTATACTCTGCCAAAGTCTCCATACACATATTTATTTCTGTATCTGAATGTTTTTTGTTAGTGTATGTCTTTTTCTATGTCTTTATTCAAATAACTCTATTTTTTTTTGGTGAGGGTAATGTTAGGGGTAGAGTTGATGTGTGTCTGTCCTTTGGTATCTCTGTGTTTCTTCTTTACCTCTCACCATCGTCTTCTTTTCTGCCGGTCTGATTTTCTTCTGTTTCCCCCTTTCCCTTAAATGTCCATAATGCAGAAAAACTAAAGCATATTTTAGATTATCTGTTATATTTCATTTGGTGCTATGGTGTTTTGACCTCGAAGAGACTATAGGTATTCGAATAGACCCCTCTTATTTGACAGATGTTGCAGCTTTGCAGTTAATTACTGGCGGAACAGGAACCAGAGCAAAAGTCTCCTGGCCCCCAGAGTTCCATACTCATTTCACTATTTTTGCTGCTTCCAATTTTATATTTCTTGAAGAAATTCTGTATTTCTTGCTCTTAAAATTAAAAGCAGGTGAGTAGTACACTTTCTTTTATATTAAAAAAAATCCTTATGTAACTTCAGGGAGTCCGTGGTCTTGCACAAAATGAAATTTTGCACACCCCATTCCCCTCTTATGTGTGCGAGGGTCTCAAAATAGGGCAGGAACATACTGCAAGCATCCTTGCAGTGGAATTCTCTCTTTTTCCTTAAACCTCCAGGAATACAGATTTGACGGCTGTGTTGATACAAATAATACCTCGTGCTTGTTTAGGGCTTAATGATTTTTAAAGTACTATCCCATCCATGAATTCACTAGAAATTTAAGTGCTGACAAGGTGGGCTGTCTTACTTGATCTCTAGAACAGTTCTGTACTTTAGATAGGAATGATATTTTAATTTTATCTGGAGTAGACAACCAAGTCACTGGCAACTAAGACCTACCAACTTTCTCATGGTTGCATAGTTAGTTGCAGACTAACTATGGAATAAGACTTCTACTTTGTAAACCATATACAAAGTAATATTTCTAGTTAATATGATCATTTCGTTAACAAATCAATTAAATTATTTATGCTCCGTGAAAACAAACAGAACTGGATTCTCTGTAAAGTCACATCTTAGGGCTTTCCCTAAGAACAATGTACTATATTAAGTAACCACAAGAGGCATCAAGAAACAAATGCCTATTTTCTTACAACTTTATTAAAAAGTGTAATTGGCCTGGCTATTCTATATTATGCATTAAATATCTTTTCCCTATTCAACTAGTCACCCATTCCCCTGCAAAAAAATTTTCACATCTATCTATTGCAGAAGTATGTGCTGTCTTTCAGTATTTGGGGATAACACTCGACTCATCTATTCTTTTATTACATGTACTTTGATTTTATCTGCTGGAGAGATGGTCTGTTTTTCCTTCTGACAACTGAGTACATACAAAGTTTTAGTGGAAAATGTATACATTTCATCTCCCAAAGTCTAATAGCCATTTTTAAAATCAGGCCAACACAGATTGTCTGAATTGGCTTTGATTTTCTATGAAGGTTCATGATTAAGCTTGTCATATAGGGTTGTTGAGGTTTTTAATTCTTAAAAATAACAACACATTAAATGTATCAAGAAAGGAGTGTTAAACTCTGCCAATGAAAATAAGTATACCAGATTTTTAAGTTTATTTGCAAACAGATAAAAAGTAAGTAAAACCCTGTTGTGCCATTACTAGCATTTGGTGGTTTTTTTTTTTTTTCCTGATAATTTTCTTACCATGGTGCATTCTAAAGCTATAGGGTTATTTTACGGATCACACAGCAAGAAGACATTTGGTGTAATAAGGCCTGAAAACACGGCAGTTCTAATTTTTAATAATCACATATTTTAAAGCTGGATTATTTTAACATGACACAAACATTTGAAAAACATTTGCAAGGTTTTTCTTTAGCATTTTAGAGGTTTGTTTCCAGTTTCTTACCTGTTGGATACTTCCAGCTGTATTGCTGTAATTTTCATCTTCTACATGTTTTCTCTCTTCATTTCCACAATTATTTTTCTAAGTTTATTTCTCTGTCTAAAGATGACATATTTGCCGCTTCTCAAAATCACAACATTCCCTCTCCCTTCTTGGCTTATTTATCCACCAAACAATCTATATCCGCATTTCAGAAGCTGCTCCCTGAAGTTGAAATTATCACACAGAATACTGAGCTCTGGAATCCAGTAGGATCTGAGGCTACTGAAGAGCCAGAAGGGAGGAGTCAGAAATTTAAACAGCAGTGATATTAGATGGAGCTGTTTGAAAGATATGTTCAAATGTCACTTTTAGTCCTCTTGTAGAGATATAACAGAGTGCTTTTTGAAAATCTGTGGCATTTTCTGGCATATATTTTTACACACACATATATACACATACATCTGTACTTAAAACCTATTTTATGTGTACGTAAAATACATATATGTACTTAAAAAGTTGCTTTGCCAAAATCAGACATTAGAATTAATTATTTCTGTAAAATTGCTAATTGTTAATTGTTAATGATTGTTCTTAGAGAATTGATATCATTTAAAAGATGAGTTTTATATTTGATTTTGGTATAATTTATGAGATGAATAAAATAATTTTAAATTAAGCCCAAATTCCTAGGAAATTATGGATTATTATGTAAGGTTTTTATCAACCACTTTGAAATTTACAGCTGAGCTGCCTAAATAAAAGTGGGGACTGAACAGCTTCTTCTGTGTTGAATACAAGAAGGGGGCTGGCTATTCAGCATTGTTACAAAGACTGAAAAAGTGAGATTTAGATTAAATATAAGAAATATTTATTTTTAATGAGAATGTTTGAGGCTTTGAGAAAGAATATCAAGTGTGCTTGAAGATATTTTTGACATCACTTTTGGATAGGCTAGTGACATTTTGAAATATTTCTTAACCCAAGGATTCAATGATAGAGCTCCAAATTTTAGAACAAAGCCATGCAAATCAATTGTTTCCCTACCCAATACACCATACTAACTAATAAAAACTCAAAATTCTCAGCAGTCAACAACATTGGAATTGTCTGTCTGTGTTCTGTAGACCTTTGCTAGGCTGGGTGGAGAGGCGGCAGGGTGGAATGGGTGTGCACTGCATAGGTGGAAGCCAGTCTTCTCTGTAAGAACATGAAAAGCAGATGTAGTCAAAGTAGCTCAGGACTTTGTTCCTAACCCAGTTACCTTTTAGTGGTAGGCCTATTACTTACTTACCTGTTTTTACTTGAAGTGTAGAGATCTGCAAATTTGGAAGACTGCAGGGTATATTGAAAAACATTAAATATTTTTTCCACACATAAAATACTGTCAAACTCTAGCATTGGCCACTGAGTTGATGGATACTAGGAAATCATTTTAGTCGTCTGTGATGTTGGTGAAGATTTTGAGAGGCAGCCTCAGTTGGACAGAACTGACTCTGAATCTAGATTCTCCCATGTTACCTTGCTGGTCACCTTGAGCTTCTGTTTGAACTTTTGATTTCTTTTTTTTTTAATAAGGTGAAATTTGTCATCTGTCTGGCAGGATTAGTTTGAAGCTTAATGATAGCACATAGTCAATATTCAGTAAGTGGTAGTTATTATTGTTTTTTAGAATTTCCCTTAATAGAAGTATATAATCTAGGTTAACCAAAGAAAATCTGAAATGAGTGTGAGAAATTGAGAAATAGTAAAAACAGAGTCATTTTTTAATTTTTAAGGGGATATTTGGTATAATCCTGTGTTGTACTTATTGGCGATAAAATTTAGCAAAGAATCGGGTTTTGTTTGCCTCAGTTAAAATTCACTGTTTTAATTACGAAAGTTAGTTTAAAGGCTAATAGCCTTGGACAGTAGGCAAAGTAGTTGATAAAAGCACCTACCTAAAGAAAGAACTAAGTCTATTATTTCTCCCATTTCTCCAGAGCCCTTGCAGCCTCAATATTTTTTCTCTCATTATATACTTTATTTTTAGTTATATATATTTTAGTTATAAACCACATTTTGTTTTCAATCTGATATACCATGGTAAGTGTAAACTGAAAACATTTGGTGATTTTTTGAGCCCATACCAATTTAGGGAAAATCAAAATTGAGGCACATCTTAAAAATATAAATATCATAACTCATCGTCCCAGCCACCTGTGTTATAATTGATAGACTATACCAGAACCTTGTTGAAGAAAGGTTTTCTGTTTTTCCTCACCTTGCTGCAGCTGTCTTTACTTCTGTCAAGGACTCTTGACTTCTCATTATATGCATTTTTAAAAAAGCTGTTATGGTTAACTTGCTGGAATTAATTGCTTTTTTTTTTTTTTCATTAGATTTCCATTGATCCTTAGTGTGCTACCTTAAGACCTGGGAGAGAGGGGCTGCTGTACTAGATCTTGTTCTTAGAGGATCCATATATCACAAATGTTAAAAAACAATGTGTCATTTGGTATCCAGCACTCGGCACTGGCAGACTGTAATTTGTAATCCAAATATATAATGATTAACACCATTCAGGTTCCAGATACACTTCTCTCCATCTCTTGCCCTATTCCCTTGAAACAAAAGGTGTTTATGTCTGAATGTCATGAAGGTTATGGGCTGTTGATGTTGGTTATGGATATTGCTTTGAAGTATGGGGGGGATTTGAGTGGCAGAAGTTCTTAGGTGACTGAAAAGACAAATTAATTGACTTAGCAAAAATGCAATAGATTCTTCCAGTAATGAACTGTCATTTCCCAGTACTGCTAACTCACTATTTTCTTCTTTCTCTTTGTATTTCAATTTGTTGTTTTACTCAGAAATTAGGTGATATTTTTAACAGTGATCCATGGCAGCTGATAAATATTTTGCCATATTCAACAAATCATGTTACTCTTAAATTTATATATGAAAGTAGAATATGTGATGTCAGTTGTTGACATGGGCAATAGATGAGCCTTGAACCTTAGAATTGTGCATAGTTCTATTTTTGTAAAAATATACAATAGCCATTTAATTAGTTTTTAAAAAGTATATGAGGTTCAACTTTATTATAATAATTTTACTTAAAACTTGGTATTTGTTAATTATAATTTATATATTGCTTTTAACTTTATAGATAATTGAAAGCAGTTTAGAAAGAATATAATTGAAAACATGCAAAAATTTTTAATTTTTGATTTTTCACATTAAACATTTATTTTTTCATGGCAAGAGCTTCAAAGTTTATATGCTTTTAATAAGTTATATTTCATTTTTAATCCTTTAGATCATTACTGGCAATATAATACAAATTATGAGGAAAGCTTATTCATAACACCATAACTGATTTTGATGAAGTTAAGGTAAGAAAAATTTTATGGAATATATTATAATTTATGAATTATGTATGTCTTTATTTTATTATTCATCCATACATTGCCAGCTCAATGTTATATCTAGACATGCGTAAAAATTTTAAATTCAATAGTCTTTGATATTTTATCAACTTTTAGTCATGTAAAAATCATAGCTTTCTACACATTTTTTGTTTTGTCAAGTTATATGGATTAAACATTTTATTTAATAGGTTATTTTATTAATTTCAAATTTTTAGAGATATGGTATGAGCTTTCATTTATCCTCTTGTCCTAGATCCTGCAAATATTAGGCATGAATTTACTTAGAAGTATCTTATTTGTTTATTTTAGAGTTCATTTATTTTAAAGTAAATATTTTTATTTCAAATGTAACAACATTTTTAAGAACTTGGGAAATGGAATGAGGGGGAAAATCTTAATATCACCTCTGTAATACAATCAATTTTAGCATTTAAAAGAATTACCAAAATGTGTCTTAAATCTATCCCTTTCTCTCCGTTGCTGTACTACTCACCCTAGTCCAATTCATCATCATTTCTCATCAGGACTAAAGCAATAGTATAGTACTTGTCTCCCTACATTTTCTTTTACCTCTCACAATCATTTCTCCACATTGTATCAGAGTGAATTTTGAGAAAATATAAATTAGGTCACTTCTTTACATAACATCTTCGACACTAATTGCAATTGTAATAAAATCAGAATTCTTTACTGTTGTTTACAAAGTCTTACATGATGTAGGTCCTGTCTACCTCTCAACTTTATCTCATTTCCCTTCCTCACAATCTAGCAAGTTCTTCCCAATTCTAGTTTTACGGAAAAATTTTAATAGAGGACTGATATCTTCTTCACTACAGGAAGATTTCTGTAAGCTGGTGGCTAGCATGATTTTTAAATGGCAGCTAAAGTAATCATTTATTTTTTGACAATGCCTACTTTTATACCAATCTTATTATAGGATCCTATCTTCTCCTACCTCTCTTTGATGATGGCCAATCATGTTTGGATGGGGGAGGGTGGAAGTAGGGGTAGAAACTGGTAACAAGTCAGGAGATATTTCAAAGATACTACTTGTTAACAATATCCATTTTACGGATAGAGCATAATTTAACATAATTTAAGTTTCCTATTGATGGTCTTCTCCACCCACCATTACAGACCATGACATATTATAAACAACCTTATTTGTGGCTAAATATTAGCCCACATTCATTTCTAGAAATTATCCTAAGGAAGTAACAGTCTGTGACACAGTGTTTGAGCATGTTGGATATATTCTCATATTCAGACCTAATTAGTGTCCTATGATGTTATAGCAGACAAATATGTGAAAGCATAAAAATCTCCAAAAGAACTTTTTACTAGAGTCATTTGGAATGTTGGGGTTAATTGATTCCAACTTATATTCCTTTCATCTCTGTTATCCTTGGGCATTCCTCAAAATGCAGGCCCGGCCAGGCACCCTCTTACCCATTCCATTCAGAGCTTCAAGGGTGTTTCTCAGAGAACATACACATTCATTCGATCCTCAGTCAAGGATTCCGTATTTATGAATTCACCTACTCACTAAAATGTATTTGTAATCCCCAAATCAATACACATAGTGCTTTCAGGGTCATTTGAGAACATGCACAGACTGGTGAAAAATTTGAATCACCTATGTGCATGTTTCTGGTTGAGGTCAAACAAGGCAACTCTTTTGCCTTCCTGTTTCATCTCTCATACCATAAACAAGTATCTCTTTTATGGTCTATTTAGTGCAATATTTTTCACATTGTTGTGCCTTTTGTTGGTGATTTTACCTTTTAAAATCATCTCCCAAGTGCAGTGAAGTGCTGTCTAATGTTCTTAAGTGCAAGAAGTTTGTGATGTACCTTGCAGAGAAAATATATGTTAGATAAGGCATGAGTGATACTGCTGTTGTTGTGAGTATATTAAATAAGGTATCTTTGAACAAAAATACTCAAACGAAGTTATGTCTTGATTGGTTGATGAAAATGCGACTACATGCTCACAGGAACCTAATCCTGTATTTCTCTTAGGATCAGTGCTTCAGTATTCACTCATTCAGGGTTTGTGGCAACTTTATAGAACATAACTACCACAAGTAATGAGACTAGGCTCCACTTGTCTGTCTGTCTGTCTATCTATCTATCTATCAGTCGTCTACCATCTACCTACCTACCTAACCTACTTAACCTACATTACTCTACCTACCTATCTACCTACTCTACTCTACTCTACTACCCTACCTCCTAACTTACCTAACCTACCTACCTACTACCTACCTACCTACCTACCTATTTCTAGATCCCCATTGGCATTTCAGACCATTTCTTTTCCAGGTTTGTGGCATTTCATTCCATTTGGGTGTGCCCCTCTAACCTTTTACTTTGCTGTTATTTTCTGATCCAGTTCATTATCTCCTCTCTCACCCCTGATCTTAAACAATAATGTAGTTGAATTTATCAGTCCTTAGCACTTTTTTGTATCCAATTTAACATATTCTTCCTCATCCTGAGGTCATGAAGATACTCTAAAAGCTTTTCAGTTTTGACATTCATATTTAGGTTTATAATCTACTTGGAATTGATTTTTTATGGTATAAGGTAGAAGAACAGTTTTATTTTGTTCTTAGATATATTTGATTATCTCCAAATCATTTATTGAAAAGACAGTCTTCTCCTCTGCTACTTCACAGTGCCATCTGTCATTTATCAAAAGCCTGTGTATGCATAGGTCTATTTCTGGCTGTCTATATTGCTCTGTCTTTTCAATCACTCTTGTGTTGATATCTCACTATGTTAATTACTATATTTTTATTAGTTTTGATATCCTAGAATAAGTCCTCCCAGTTTCTTCTTGCTTCGAGTATCATAGCTCTTCTCTTTTTAATTGCTTTTTCAAAATTTAAATTTATTTGGGTGACATTGGTTAATAAGATTATGTAAGTTTCAAGTGTACAATAATATAAAACATCATTTTTATATTGCATTATGTGCTCATCACCCAAAGTTTAGTTTTCTAACACTGATAGGACTGAAACTGAGGGTAGCGAACGTGATTAAATATCTACAAGAAAATAAAAAGGCATTATTAAGGTTTTATATAAAGCAGGGATAAAAGAGGATTAGACGCCACCTACTAGAAACCAAATGAAAATTTCCTTCTTTACAGCAGGCTAAAAGAGAGAGACCTTTATATAATAAATCTCTTTCTGGAAAAAAGAATACATTTCTGTTAATACCCAGGCAGAGAAATAACCCATTAAATACCATGAAAACCAAGGTGACAAGCCATCTCAGAAAGAAATAGAAAAACCTCCAGAAGATAAGATTAAAGACATAGAAATATACGACTTAAATGACAGAGAATTCAGGATGGTACTTCTGAAAAAACTTAGTGAGTTCTGAAACGAGTCATATCAACAATTTCAGGAACTGAAAAAACACCTAGATGAGCAGAGCAAGGAGATTGAAACCCTCAAAAAGAACAGAATAGATCTTCTGGAGATAAAAAACACACTGCGAGAGTTGAAAAATGAAATAGCAAGCTTGGGAAATAAGAGTCAACCAAATGGAGGAAAGGATCAGTGATAGTGAAGACAGAAATCTAGAAATAAATCAGAAGGAGGAAGAGAGAAACTGAAGAATGAAAAATAATAAAAGAGAAATACAAGAACTAGCTGATACCATCAGGAGACAAAACATAAGAATAATGGGCATTATCGAAGGTGAGGAAAAGGAGCAGGGACTAGAAAGCATTTTCAGACAAACAGTTGACGAGAATTACCCAAATCTAAGGAATGAGCTGGAGCTTGGAACTCAAAACTCAGCAGAACACCCAATTATCTCAACCTAAAAAGACCTTCGCCAAGACACATTGTATTAAATTATCAAAAATCAACGACAAAGACAGAATTCTCGGGGCAGCCAGGGAGAAGAAAATGGTAAACCCGTTAGATTATCATCAGACTTCTCAGTGGAAACCTTACAAGCCAGAAAGGAGTGGAATCACATATTCAAAATATTAAGTGAAAGGAACTACCAGCCTAGAATAATGAATCTAGCGAGGCTCTCCTTTAGATATGAAGGAGATATTAAGACCTTTCCAGATATACAAAAATTGAGGGAATTCTCCATTATGAGGCCTGACTGCAGGAAATACTGAAAGGGGTCAGCTCACCTAAAACAAATGACACACAAAAAACAAAACAAACAAACAAAAAACCCAATTAGTAGTAAGGTGACTATCAGGCAAATAGAAGCAGAGGAGTGCAACCGTTCCTAAGAATAGGGCATTATAAGCTTAAATAATAAGAAGAGAATTGCTATAGCAAGGTAGTAGTGTGTTCTTCATTTCAGACTGGTTCCCTTTATAATTTCCATTTCCATTTTTATGTTTTTTGTCTCTTTGTTGAAGTTTTCTACACCTCCCCAGAGTTAATTTAGCATTTTTATAACCAACATTTTGAACTCTGCATCTGTTAGATTACTTGGCTCCATTATATCTAGATCTCTGTTCTCTTCTCTCATATAGTTTCTGCATCTTTGTCTCCCATTTTGGCTGCCTTTCTGTGTCTGTTTCTATGTACTAAGCAAAGCTCCTAAGTCCCTGGTCTTATTAGTGTGGATTTGTGAAGTAGGTGTCCAGTGGCACAGTCCTGAGAGGGGTTCAGCTGCAGGCCAAATTTAGCCGAAACCTCTGTCCCTCTGGGGCCACCTGTTAAGATTTAGCAAGCAATCCACAGATGCTGTGCTTATAGTTGTCTCAAAAGGCCACACCAGAAACTGAGGCCAGCTGCCTAGAGTGTGAGTCTAGGCATTGCCCAGCAAGGAGCACCTGACTCACTGAGGCTATACCTGGATGTGGCTTGAGTGGGGCTGTGAGCTGGGGCAGGTGGGATTTCAGGGAATCCTTTGGGCAGAGTGACCCTTTTATCCAGTTTGATGATGTCAGGGTGATGGTTGCTCTGTGTCCATGCACTGAGAGGGGGGAAGGCTCAACAGGGAACAATGGATACCGCCGGCACTTCTGTACAGAGCGAGTCTTGCCTAAGCCCCCATTTTGACAATGTCTCCCTGTAAGTCCCTGGTGCCCCCTGTGTGCAGCTGAATGGGCACTGGTGCTCAGAGTGAGCAGGTCCATCACTGTGAAAATCCGCTCATAGATGCGCCCCTTTCAGAGGCGTCTGCCACTGCTACAGCCTCCGTCTCATTCAGCCACTCAGGACTGGGCAGCCCCACGTCCTTGCCCCATCCTGTCCTACCTTCTACTGTTGCAGGGTGATTTCCTGGACTTCTCCCTAGTTGTATGGCTTGTTCATCTAGATCCCAGGCGATTTTTCCTTACTGTGCTCTTTATTACTGTCACAACTTTGATTTGGTCACCAGAGGGATGAACAGAGCCTCTATCATCTACGCCAGTTTTTTTTGGAGTCCCAATATTAACTTTTATAAAATACATTGTCATTATTAAGATAATTTTTTTTCTCTATTCTGTTATTGTGGTTAATAATAGATATTCTATTTCTGAATTGACTTTGTATTATTTAGATAAACACAAATTAATCATTATTCATTATCCTCTTTATATATTGCAGTTTTCTGTGTACTAATATTTTGTTTAGGGCGTTTGCATTTATGTTTTTCAGTGAACTTACCTGTAAGTTCTTCTTTTTCTTACTGTTAGTGGATTTGGTATAAGAGTTATGCTAGCGTCATAAAATGAGTT
The DNA here is from genome assembly GCA_003508835.1 of Eonycteris spelaea. Lineage (NCBI taxonomy): Eukaryota > Metazoa > Chordata > Mammalia > Chiroptera > Pteropodidae > Eonycteris > Eonycteris spelaea. The sequence goes on from PUFA01000039.1 coordinate 9,481,532, forward strand.
AGAGGAAATACTTTTTAAAAAATTCTCTAAAAGAATCTGGATAGTATTGGACTTATTTCTTCCTTGAATGTTTGTAGAACCTGATGGTGAAGTCGTCTGGGTCTATAGTTTTCTTTGTGGAAAGATTTTTGGGAAAAACAGAGTGTTCATAGTGTGAGTTATTTACTTTTGGCTGCATTTGATAGATAAGATATGATAAGAAAGAGATGGGCTTAAGAAAGAAGTGGCTGATTTACAAGCAGAAAAATAATTTCTTAATTTGAAAGAAAATGAAGACAGCACAGAAATTTAGAACTTGCAGGTTTGGAAGATGCAAGTGATTCTCATCTCATTGCATAAAAGATAAAAATAAGGCTTTTAAATGATAAGGTCTGATTAAAAATGCTTAGTTTATAAAGCAAGGATCATATCAAGGTGTGAACATACACTCATTGTTGAAAACTTATGTGTGGATTAGAGTGATGTTTATTAAGTTCTTTTTAGTTTGACAAAGCAATCAAGGAAAAGAGACTAAGGGTGAGTTTCCACAAAAGCTTGGTAGGCTCAAGTACCTGAAGGAACTCTAAGGAGGGAGGATTGTTTTGAAAAGAATTGTGTGTATGGCTATTGATTTAGGGAGCTGATTAAAATAAAATAAATAAAAAATGAAGTATATTTTTGAGAAAAAATTGTACTTTAAAAGTACCACCAGCCTGGATTAAAGGAGACGGCAGCTGTTGGCTCCAGTGTTCTTTGGAAGTGTGCAGAGAAAGCTGCTAAGTCCCTCAAGGAGGGCCTATTTTCCAATGACCTCTTCACTCTGACCAAGAATAACTGAAAAGGAATATTCTGCCAGAGGGCAGAACCAAGGGCCACAGTGAACAGTGGATTAGGAAGTCACTCCTGGGAAGTGAAATGAAGATCTATTCAAGAAATATAACCCACCTCAGAATAAGAACCCCTTGTAATTGTCTACCTAATGGTATTTTAGAATTCTAATGCCCATTTTCCTCCCTTCCAAGTGGGAGTATTGATGTAATTTTCCTGACCCCATTTCACTATTGTATATATATTGAGTGAGATGGAACACATAATGTGTATTATTAGTTCATAACATATTCAGGTTAAAATGAACCTTATCTAGACCTGATATAGTGATGAACATATATCACTCAGAGATCTTGGACTTCGAACTCAAAGCAGGGACTGTGTGGGACTTTAGGTTTTCTCCCTTGGAGACAAGGTAAGTATATTTTATGTGACAGGGGAGGAGCACTAAATATTTAATAATAAGGGTGGGCTGTGACAGACTTTTTATTATTCATGAAATTTGGTGCCTCTCCTTACAAGAGGATTGTACTTGAAATGTCAGCAGATGTGACATGTCACTTCCTGGCAAAGATTTGAGGTCAGCATGTGCTTGGCCATACTCTCTTTCCTTTCTCTTATGACAAGTGTTAATGTTTCAGCTAATGGCTTATCTGTCAGTGTTGGTCTCACAACAAAGAAGATATGGGTCAGTACTGCAGCTGACCCACAGTGAACATAGAAGGAAAGCAATAAACAAATGTTCATGGTTTTAAGCCCTTGGGATTTTGGAATCACTCGTTATTGCCTCATAACCTAGCTTCCGTGACTAATACAACTAAAATAACAGTGTTTAAAGAGATAAAATACAAGCCTAAAAATATATGCAGGGAAAGGAAATTATAAAAAGGAGCAGAAAAATATTTGAAAAAGAACTAAATAGAATAAGTAATGATGAATAAGTAACCTAATAAAAATTCAGTTGAAGGGTTTGACAGAAGGTTGAGCAAAGCTAAAGAGAGAATTTAGTGAACTAGAGGGTACATCAGAAGATATCATCCAGAATGCTTTGAAGGGAGACAAATGGAAATATGCAAGAGAGAAAAGTGTATGGGTAGAGTAAGAGGACTTATTCATTTAATTGGAGTTATATAAGGAAAGGAGAGAGAGAATGGGGCAGAGGCATTATCTGAAGATGTAATGACTAAAAATATCTTAGAATATATTAAAGAAGTTCAACAATCCCAAGTAGAATAAGTAAATCCAGCCAAGACACATCAAAAACTATAACAAATAATAGACAAAAAAAAAAAATCTCAGAAGCACTAAGAAGAAAAGTAATTACTTTCAAAGGAGCAACAGTTGGATTAATAGTTGGCTTCCTAATAGCAGTAATGGAAAACCAGGTGACAGTGGAATGGTAGATATCTTTTAAAGGGCTGACGTAAAATATCTGTCAATATAGAACTTATATTAAACAAAAATATTTTTCAAGAATGAGGGCAGAAGAAAGACTTTCTCAGACACATAAAAACTGAGAGTTCATCTATGGATAATGATCACTATAGGAAATCCTAAGGGAATTTCAGACAGAAAGAAAGTGATTCCAGAGGGAAGATCTGAGATGCAAGATGGAAAAAAGATCAAAGGCGGCAGACATATGGCTAAATCTAAACAAACACTGATTGTATAAAATAGCAATAATAATGTCTCAGTAGGGTTAAAACAATTAAAATATACAACATAACCATAACCATAATATAATCCAGGAGGGGGATAATGCATTTTAAGTGATCCTCATATCACCTAAAGATTAGATTAAAATATTCACTGACTTTAGTTTTGATGAATTAAATATGCATGTGGTAATTTCTGGGATTACTACAAAAGAAAACAGTACATTATTTCCAAACCAGTATATGAAGAAAAAGGGATTCTTTACAAGCTGAGGGTTATTGAAACAGCAAGGATTACCTGAAGTTTTCTGGATTTGGCAACTAGGTATACTATTCTTAACTGAAATAGAGAACAAGAGGAAGAGAAAGTATGGAAGATGGTGAGTTTAGTGTGGGACAAGTTGAATTTGAGGTACTTGAGACAGCCATCTAGGGACAGGAGGCAGCTAATAAATGTCCTCTAAAGGTCAGGGCCAAAGCAATGGATTTTGGTTTTTTGAGTTTATTTGTTTGTTGTTTTTGGTAGCTTCTCTTTAAGCTAAAGTTACTCTTAGTTCTTTCTGAACTTATGAATTTGCCTAACTATTTGAGGTCATCTTAACTATATATTATCTTGATATATATTTTTAACAAGTTTCTCAGATATCATTCTGAGGAAAATTGTAAAATTGATGCCCCTGGAAGTCTAAAAATAAGGTGCTTTTCTTTCTAAGATGTTTAGTCCTTTGTCCTTTATCCAGAAGACTAGACTTCTCCAGGTGTAAGGAAAAGATATTTATTTATTTATTTATTTATTTATTTATTTATTTATTTATTTATTTAGTGCTGGTTGTTCTCTGCTCTTCTCTGCCATCTGGTGGCATATTAGTGGAACATTACATTTGGAAGGAAAATAAGGAATTTGAGCTATTTTGAAATATATAAACTCACCAAAGAAAAGCAGTATATGATTGTGTGTATTTGTGATTCTAAATTTTGAAACCACCAAGTTACAGCGGTAGTTTTAAGACAGAGAAGCTTGTCTCTCTGTGGCATTTTCTGGATTCTTTACCCACTCTTCTCTTACATCTTGTGTCCTGCTTCAACATCTAGCATTTCAATCTCATATGTAGTGCTAAGTAAACTGAGTAATCAAAGTTGAAAATTTCTTTCTCTTAATTAAATAAGTTTAGGCTTTATGACCTGTACAAATGTGTGGTCTTTTTTAGCTCCCACCTGGGCACATTCTCTTCTTTTATCTCCTAATAGGTAGAGCCCCCAAAGATATCCATGTCCTAATCCTCAGACCTATGAATGTGTTACCTTAGATGGCAAAAAGTACTTTATAGATGTGCTTAAGAAGGTTAAGGATCTTGAAATAGTATTTTGGATTATCCAGGTAGGTACAAGCTAACCTTATAAACCCCTTCCCTGGTTGCAGTCAGAGGGAGAGAAAAGAGAGGCCGAGAGAGAAATAGAAAGAAAGATGGTACAATGAAAGAAGGAGCAGGAGAAATTTGAAGTATGAGAGTAACTGTACTTATGTTGCTGGCTTTGAAGGTGGAAGAAATGGGCCCTGAGCCAAGGAATGAGAGCAGCCTCTAGAAAGACAGTTTTTCCTGTAGAGCCCCCAGAAAAGAATGCAGCCCTGATGACACCTCAGTTTTAGCCTGATGACTTCTTACCTACAAAACTATAATGTAATGAATTTGTGTTGTTTTAAGCCACATGTTTTGAGGTAATTTGTTTTGGGAATGATTGAAAACTAACATAAGCCTCCACCCTATGTTTTGGTTAGAATTGGGTCTAGAAGCCCAGGTAGGAGGGAGTGCAAAGCTAGCTTGAATTTGGGCTAGTGGAAAACCTAGAGAACTGGAGGTAGGCTGGCAATAAACTAGTTTTTCTGGCAAATTTAACGTTGTTCCTCTTTTTTCAGGTTATATTGTCATCCTTCCAGTCCCCATTTACTCTTTTCTGGAAGTTTTATTATTTTTTTTATTTTCACCTTTTTCTTTTTTTTTCAGGGTATGTTGTGGCTTTCTTTTTTTCACTTTTTCCTTCCCTCTTCTTGCCCAAAGGCAAGAACTGATTAAATTATATTACAAATATTAATTGAATGCCTATCATGAGGGATAGTTCACAGTTCCAGACATTGAAAGTTCATCGTTTAGTGGGGGAAACAGACAAGTTAACAAATACTGCCTGATAACAAAATCTGCCGGATAAAAGCAGTAATAGGGGTAACCACAAGATATGTGTATATGTGATAGAGGCACTAACCTAGCCAGTGAATTCAGGGGGCTGACTGATCCTTTAAGTCCATTATCACAGATCTTAAATGGGAATTCAAACTTTCCTGGAAATCCAGCTAAATTTTCCAGCAATCTTTTATTTATTCTCCCACTTCCAGAAGGAGGTATTGCTTATCTTCTCTCCTTACCAGCCTTCTTCATTCCTTCTTTTTTTTAGGCAAGGCAACCCTTGGTTGACCTCACAGATTACAAGGATTTGTCAGCTTACAATCCTGTATTTTTCAATTTTTAAATTTTTTATGCCTACAGTACCTGTTCTTCCTAGGTGGTCTCCTATCCAAGTACTAACCAGGCCCAACTCTGCTTAGCTTCCGAGATCAGACGGGATTGGGCTTGTTCAGGGTGGCATGGCTTAAACTTTAATTTCTTCTCGTGGTGGTTTAAAATATGTCCACCAATTCTTTGATAATCTTTCCAGATGAAGCCAGCTGCAATGTCAGAGTACCTCTATGGAGCACGACATGTGTTAAGGAAATGAGGCTAGCTGCCAAAAGCCATGTGAGTGATTCAAGAAATAGGAGAGGAAGGGAAGCCCCAATGTTTTTTATGATCTAGTTTTAGAAGTCATACAGTCACTTCTTTTTATCAGTAATGAGATAAATGGGAAATCAAGTGTCACCTGATAGGATGCAATATCACTAGAGTGTTATTCCTGCCAAAAGTACATAATTTAATGATAAGGAAATATCAGACAAATCCAAACTGAGGAATATTATACAAGATAACTGGTCTTATATTCAGAAGAGCCCAGTTCATCAAAGTCAAGGGAAGATTGATGTACTGTTAAAGATTGAAAGAGACTAAAGAGACATGACAAATAAATGCAACATCTGATCCTAGACTAGATACTTTTGGATTATTTGGACAATTGTCAAAACTTGAATAGGGCTAGTGGATTAGTTGGTAGTAATGGATCAGTGCTAATTTCCTGATTGTGATGGTTATATTCTGATTATGTAGGAGAATGTCCTTGCTTTTAGTAGTTATAAAGTTTTAGTATGGGCACTGGGGTATCATGTTGGTAAATTTACTCTCAGTAGTTTCAGGAAAAAAAGTTTTTTGTGCTATTATTGTTGCAGTTCTTTAGTAAGTTTGGAATTATTTCAGAAGAAAAATAAAAAGTTTTGTTTAAATGAGCAAACTAAAATTTCTCATTAAAATGTTTTGATATTAAAAAATAAAATGTTTTGATATCTTATTAAATATATTTTTTACTGATTTTTTCCAACAAGGCTTCTATAGATAACCCCAAATTCTTTCCAGTTTATCCCTATGTGATGTACAAATATTATTTTTTTGTTTGCATCTTAATATGAAAAAGCCTGTGAAACATTATTTTAGGCAGAGGGACTTACATATGCAAAGGCCTAGAAGGCCTAGATCTCAGAGAGCATGACTTTCAGGAGAATTGCAAACAGTGCAACACTTCTGGAAAGTGTGGAATTAGTGGTGGGGCAGCTGTCAAGGGAAAAGACATCTAAGAACTTTCAATGGTGGTGCCATTCACTGACAAAGGGGATGTAAGGTAATTCACTTTTTAGGCCCTGACACTGATAACCAAGAGCACAACATTAGTAAGGATGCTTCCGCAACTGGTACAGACAGCCATTTGTCTGGCAACTGCCTGAGGATGCTTCTTGACCTTAAGAGCTCAATCAGAAATTGCCCTAAACTTGTGCCTGTAGGAAGCATTCTTCAGAAACGTGAAGAGGGATGGAGAAAGTGGCCTGTGTTATATCTCCTTTCATGTAGTTTAGCAAAAAGGATACCTGTTTACAATAGACACGTGATAGGATAATTTGTTGAAATATTAATTTGCCTTTTGTTCTGTTTTCCTGCCCTTTTTTATGAATGCTTTTCTGTTTTCTTTCCTTGAGATTTTGTTCAGCCAGGGCCAAAGCAATATAACCGCCATTTGTTTTCTTAAAGGCATTGAAGTCTTATGGTAGATGGGCCCATAAGGAGAAGGGAATGAGGCAAGAGTTTAGAAGGGAGAGTGTCTACCATGGAGACCTCAAAGAGAGATTTTTTTCAGGGAGGGTGGGCTCCATGGAGTTAGCAGGAACTAGTATCCAATCCCTTTATGCTGTTGCCTTGTAACCCTCTGGGAGTGTGGCCTGTCCTCAGCATGGAATGGCTTTGTGGTACAGTGGGAACCTGAACCTTTGGTGTTGGGATTCTTAGGCATTGTAAGGAGCCAGCTCAAGCTAGGAAGCAAATTTCAGGAAGCGGCAGAGTGGTCTTCCTTCAAAGGATTCTGTAGTCTTGGACAGAGAATCTATCAGCAGTGACCAATCTGGACCAAAGATCAGAGAGCTGTCCCTAAGTGTTCTGGACAGTGTAAAACTTGAAGTCTTTGCCCTAGGGTTGGGACTTGACCCCAGTATATTGACTGAAGTTAAATTTTCAAGTCATGGCTTAGGATAAAATTTAATTTGGTAATAGAAAAGAATATGACATTTCTTTCACCTGGAATTATGAAGTAACTTTTGTATTCATCATACTCATTTGTAGTTAAGATCTGAAAGGAATTAGACATAAAAGACTTTTCAGAAAAATTCAGTGTCTTTATTTGTACTTTTTCTGTGAGAGAACTGAGATAGTTCAGGTTGATATATGCCTCCAAAAATTAATATCAGATGAACTCAGAATGCCTCAACAAGCTTGGTTTTTTATTCTCCCTAGCCCAGGAGCAGAAGTTGTGGAAAGGAAAGAACAAACTAGTCTGACATTTGGTAGACATAGGTACCTTTCTGGTTCTCTCTCCTTTCCCAGTGCTCCCTGAGCTGACGTCGGGCTGAGAGCCAGGTCTAGGGCGAATATCATTTTAATTCCAGTTTTCTTGCAGCTTTATCTTCTAGAGGCAAAATCTCATTCAAATGCCCAAATCATATTTCTTATAATCTTAATTTGAGCTAGGAAAAATTGAGCCCTGAGACTTCTTTTGAGACAGGCTGTCAGCAGACTTTGGATAAATGATAACTAAAATGATAGAATAATGGTCCAACTCCTGCTTTAACAATATTTTTATTTTCTAAATAAGGAAGCCTATAAAGAACTATATGAGCAAGAGTGTTATGGGCCAAGCCATGTGTAAAATAGCCAGTTGACCACAAACTTGAAATTATGGCTTTGCTACTGTCTGTGTGGCCCTAGGCATATTATTTCAACTCTCTGGGCAACATTGGCCATATGAAAGTTTTGGACTGGATGATTGATATAGTGAGTCTCTCTATTCTCTATTCTTATGATTCTAGAATGTAGAGTAAGAAGATTCTTTTAAAATTGAAACAGCATGATAAAAAGCCTTGTCTATGGTAAATGCTTAGATAAAATGAGACTTACTCTTTTTGGTGAAACTGTTCAATGTGCCAGTAAGATCAATGCTATGAAAAACTATGCTCAAAACCTTGTGATGAATCTTAGAAAATGTGTTAGTATATATTTTGGTTTGATGCAGTAGATAATCATATTAGAGCCTGGTGAAAAATAAATCCCCCAAAACCAATGAGGGGAATTAGCAAATTTTTAGAATTTGAACTGAATTATATACAATTTAATCCTGGAAAAAAACCCTTTAATTGATACTGAGGAATGAAAAGTGCTTTATATGTTATTTCAGAAGCTGGAAAATAGAGCATATTTAGAATCCTGGGCAGCAAGGTAAAATATATTTCAGGTAAATTAGGGTGTGCACATAGCCAATCCCAAATAAATCATTGCTATATATACTGAGAGATTTCAGCCAGTGATTATCATATGAAATAGGTTCCTCAAAGAGCATGTGATTCTTGGTTTTATAGCTGTAATCATCATTACATTGTTGTTCATATAAATCTTGGCTAATTGTTTTTATTTTTTTAATTTTCTCCTAGTTTAGTTGGAAAGAAAATGTAATTTTCTTTCTCTAATATTAATGTGCTGAAATTATGATAAGTGCCATGTAACTAAAAATGTTTAGATCCTGATTGATCCAGAAAAGCTTTATACATATCTGAACTCACTGAGCATCTACAACTAAATACCACTCTTGCAGCTTACTGAGTAGACTAACCTGTTTTTTGCTTTGTTCACTGTGTACTTAGAAATGAGGAAGGACCAGATTCCTAAGAACTCAAAATTTTTATGGTGATATGAATGTTGCTTTACTCACAGGTCTGAGTATAGAACACTTACTTCACAGATTAAACCTTATTCTTCAGGTTGATGGAAATTTGATTTCAATCAGTACATTATTTCTCTTTTTTGTATAAGTTAGGAAGAGAAATTTTAAGTTATCCACAGTGTCAACTATACTACAGGCTGAAACTAGAAGTTGAAAATAGACTTAACTGGTAAGATTAAAAACTTGATTTTCACAGTGATCTGGCACATGCCTCATGGAGAAGAAAATGTTCAGTGTAAAATTTGCTCAAGGAAATACTCAAAAATAATTTGAAGTTCTTACCAGACTAAGTAAAAACAATGCACTGAAGAAAAAAAAACCTTTTAGGGTACTGTAAATAAACGCCATAAAATTCAAAACCAAAAGTAAAATAATTTATTTAATTTTAAGGAGTATAGTTTTGTGACCCTGTTATGGAATTCATTGGAAAATCACTAGATCTGGTGTAATCAATCTTGCCTAGAGAAATCCACGCAAGATCTGGATAGGCAGCTTTGCAAGTACAAATGAATGAGGTCTGATACCCCTGAACATGGACACTGAAAGCACTTCTTTTCTAGGTGGATGTATTAGTTTGCTAGGACTGCCATAACAAAGTACCACAGACTAGGTGACTGAAACAAAAGAAATTAATTTTGTCACAGTTCTGAAGCTCGAAGTCCAAGATTAAGGTGCCAGCAGAGTTGGTTTCTTCTGAGGCCTTTTTCCTTGGCTTGAAAATGGCCAGTCTCTTCACATTGTTATCCCTTTGTGCACATTTGCCCCTGCTGTCTCATTCTCTTCTTATAAGGTTACCTGTCCCAGTGGATTAGGTCCACTTCCTCATTTTAAGTTAATCACCTCTTTAAAGACCTTATCTTCAATTATGGTTACATTCATTAGTACTGGGGGGCTAAGGCTTCAACATATGAATTTGGTGGCAGAGGGAGACACAGTTTAGTAATAGAACCCTAACTGCAAAAAAGATATTCTTGGATGTTATAAAAAGGTGACTAAAAATATCAAAGTTGCTGCTTTCTGGAAATATAGCTGACCATAGTTTTCCCTTCTTCCTCAGTTCATTCTTTTTCCCTTTTCCCAGTTTTCTTTCCTATTTTTAGGTATAATTTAGGTACAGTAAGATACACCCTTTTTAGCGTGCAGCTCTATAAGTTGTGTAACAACCACATTTAATGAGGTTTTTGTAATCAAGTTTGTAGGAGGGGTGAAAACCAAAGATTGTAAATTTCAGTTATAGTTTTATTTATTATTTATTTTATTTTCGAAGGTTGACACACTCATAAACAAGGTAAAGCCAGGATACTCTAAGCAGTGAACTAAAAGGTAAACTAGAAAAATAAGTTTGTCCGCCTGAATGATCTGAGGGGTAGGAAATTGCATCATTTAAGTGTTTACATAACAGCTCCTTATCCACTGTCCCAACCTTTACCAATTTAATCTCTGAAAAGAATTTAACATCCAATTATCTTGCATTTATCCTGGCTTCTTGAATGTCTCTCAAACTTATTTGTACTGTCTCTCATTATCCCTACCCCACTTCTATATGTAAGGCTTATACCAGACACACGCCTCTATGAAGTTCTTTAGTTAGATTAAACCCATAATGGATCCACACTTCAGTGGTGTGGAAGATTATTTTAAAACAATGTAGGAGAAAACTGTTACTTTAGATTTACAGTTTAGATGGAAAAATAAGTTATGGTGATTTCCTTCAGAAATTCATCTTTTATTGTTTTAACATTTTTTGGATGACCCTAAAATATATTTCTTAAGGTCTAATCTCTCATCTGTATAGTCTTGGGCATCCCAGAAAACAATGCCCCATGAAACAACACAGTGTCACCTTTAAACTTAACAGGACTGTGTTCATCATCTCCCCCATTCCCTCCAAAATAGTTTCATAGATTCTTTAGTTCTACCATTGCTGCAGTTTTAGGCTTCCAGATTTCAATCACTGGAATGCTTTTATTTCCCTCATTCTTTCTCATCAGTTAGCAAATCCTGACATATCTGACTCGTTTTTTAACAATAGCTTCCCATTGTTCTTCCTTTTGCCCCTACCCCAATTGCACTTATTGCTAACATGCTACATGCCATTCTTATTTATCGTCTGCTCCTCCTCACTAGAATTTAAGCTCCATGATGGTAGAGATTTTTGTCTTTGTTTACTGCCATATTCCCAGCACCTGGTTTGTTATTTATTGGATAAACTGAGCACTTTCTATGAGTCAGGCACCGGGCTGTGTTTATATGCAGAATATCATTTACTTTTTACACTTAGGAGGTGTTTTATTGTTCTGGTTTTCAGACAATAAAACTGGTTTAAGTTTTTAAAAAAGTTAAGTGACTTGCCCGAAGTCACACAGTTTGATGGTCACAGTTAGTAAGTGGTAGGAGCCAGACTCTGGTTTATCTCCAAATGTTGTAGCCTATCTATATACCTTTGGAATAATATTCAAACCCAACTTAAAACTCAAAACATTCCATAAAAGACCCTCAACCAACTTTACCTCTTATATCAAAATCCTGTTCTAGTCAAACTGGTCTACTTACTGCCCCTTGAAGCTTATGTAGCTTTTTTTCCTCTGGTTTTGCTCAGATACACTCATTCTAGAAATCTTACCCAGCTTTTGACTCTGAAATTCAGTGCAACTTCCACCTCTTTCACAAATCATTCCTGAATACTACCGGATGCAGTGAGGAATTCCTTTTCAGTATTTACCACATGGTTTTGGAGGCTCTCCGTCACGTAATGTCTCATCCTGTGTCCCACTTTATCTTGCTTGACACATAAAGTTTCAATAAATGGAAGCCATTATAATTTTCTTGCATGCCCACTGTCTGTTAGGCAATTATCAGGGGTGCGTGACATTTGTATATAATGTTCGTGTGGTATCAAATGCCTTTAAAAAGCTTAAGGTTTTAACTGGGAAGGAAGCAACGCATAGATATGTAAACGAAACATATAAAATGATGTGTTCACTGGGTAAAATGAAAATGTCTGTTGTCAGAGTACACCGAGGCTGAGAGGGCATCCTGGGAGGGCTTCCTGGATGGCCAAAGGGTGTCCTCGGTTGTAAAGTCTGAAGCGCATTTAGCGCACTGCTGTGCTGCCCTTTACATTCCCTCGGGCTCGCCTTTGGGCAGGGCCACGTGCCAATGTTTTAGGTTAACCGCGCATCGGGCCCACTGTAAACGGCTAATAACTGCCTGCCCCGACCAGGCCTCTACCCTCCATCTTTGTGCGGACGGGAGGGCGAGGACACCAGGTGTAGCGGGCCAGTCGCAACGCGGCGGGTAAATTCAGGCCCCTAAACCCCAACAGTCAAGTTTTCAAAAATCCCGCGCGTGGCGCCGTAGGCCGCATCCGTTGGGAACGGCCCCCAGCGCGCCCCCTGTCGCTTCCCTTCCCCCCCAACCCCCTACCATCCTCGACCCGCGCCAAGATCAGAGCGGGAGGAGGCATGGAGGGAGGTAGACAGGATACGCACACGGGGCGGTGAGGCTAGCGCGTTCCGGGGAGCGCGCTCGTCTAGCGGCTGCGGAAAACGGAAGTGGGTGCGAGTGGGTCGGTGATTGGCTGAACTGACATGTCTCTCAAGGGGCTGGCGCGAACACCACTGCAGAGTTAGGCTAGTGGATACGGCAAGGGGAGGGGGGAAATCATTGGGAACAGCCGCGCGTCTTGGGAGGAAATGTGAATCTCGGAGGTGCGCAGAGAGCCGGGAAAGTGTCTCGTCAAGGCACATTGGGGAGCCCCCAGGAGTGAAAGCGGGACAGTAGAGCGGCGGGCAGAGGCAGGTGCGGGCCAAGGGGCTTGAATAGACCGCGGAGGGCGGGGGTCCATGATCGAGAGCGGCGCTGCGGCGCGGTAGGCGGGACTAGAGAGCGAGGCGGGATTGGCGGGCAGCCCTGAGCTGCCGTACGTCGGCGGTGACGCACGCCTCGGGGAGGGTGCGCGCGCGTTCAGCGGCCTCTTTGTGTGGTGCCCAGATAGGGGAGCGGAGGTGGCAGTGGCGGCGGCGGTAGCAGCGGCGGCCTTGGTTGTCTTCCAGTCTCCTCGGCTCGCCCTCTAGCCGGCACCTCTCCCCTTCCCTCCCCCTTCCTTTTCTCCTCCTTCCCTCCCTTCCCTTTTTCCCTTCCCCGTCGGCGAACGGCGGTGCGGCTCCAGCAACGGCTGGGCCCAAGCTGTGAAGAGGCCCTTAGCCAACGATAACGGCGACGGCGAAAGCTCGGAGCTCGCAGGGCGGGGGAAAGGCCCGGGCCGTAGAGATGGAGAATTCCCAGTTGTGTAAGCTGTTCATCGGCGGCCTCAATGTGCAGACGAGTGAGTCGGGCCTGCGCGGCCACTTTGAGGCCTTTGGGACTCTGACGGACTGCGTGGTGGTGGTGAATCCTCAGACCAAGCGCTCCCGTTGCTTTGGCTTCGTGACCTACTCCAATGTGGAGAGGCCGATGCCGCCATGGCCGCCTCGCCCCATGCCGTGGACGGCAACACGGTGGAGCTGAAGCGGGCGGTGTCCCGGGAGGATTCGGCGCGGCCCGGTGCCCACGCGAAGGTTAAGAAGCTCTTTGTCGGGGTCTTAAGGGAGACGTGGCCGAGGGCGACCTGATCGAGCACTTCTCGCAGTTTGGCACCGTGGAAAAGGCCGAGATTATTGCCGACAAGCAGTCCGGCAAGAAGCGTGGCTTCGGCTTCGTGTATTTCCAGAATCACGACGCGGCAGACAAGGCCGCAGTGGTCAAGTTCCATCCGATCCAGGGCCATCGCGTGGAGGTGAAGAAGGCCGTACCCAAGGAGGATATCCACTCCGGTGGGGGTGGAGGCGGCTCCCGGTCCTCCCGGGGCGGCCGAGGCGGCCGCGGGCGCGGCGGTGGTCGTGACCAGAACGGCCTGTCCAAGGGCGGCGGCGGCGGTTACAACAGCTACGGTGGTTACGGCGGCGGCGGTGGCGGCGGCGGCTACAATGCCTACGGAGGCGGCGGAGGCGGTTCGTCCTACGGTGGAAGCGACTACGGTAACGGCTTCGGCGGCTTCGGCAGCTACAGCCAGCACCAGTCCTCTTATGGGCCCATGAAGAGCGGCGGCGGCGGCGGCGGCGGAGGCGGCAGCAGCTGGGGCGGTCGCAGTAACAGTGGACCTTACAGAGGCGGTTATGGCGGTGGGGGTGGTTATGGAGGTAGCTCCTTCTAAAAATTTTTTAAATGCCTGGGAGTGGCTATAGGGGTAGCTTTTCAACAACCCAACTAGGGTCAACTCCTGAGTCTCTTTCCCTCCCACCGCCTTCCCCATTATGCCCTTGGGGGAGCCGCTTCGAAGGCTGCTTACCCTTGGGGTGTTGCCCTATTTGCCTGCCACCTCTCTTGTCTCTCTGAAGATGGACTCGGCCCCACATACACATTTTTGTGTTACAGTCATTGATGGACTCTATTTTTTTATTATTACTTGGACCTTGGTCGTTTTTTACTAGCAAAATGTCTTGTTTTAATTTGTGTTTTTTGGGGGAGGGAGTGAACTTGCTGATTCTGTAGCAAAACCTGGGTGGGGGTTGGGGTGGGGGGTAGTTTACTTTGTTGTAAGGACTTGATACCTGGCTACAGCGTTTTCTATGAAATCTACTTGGATCCCATGCCTGAAATTTGGAAGCATATGTACAAAAATCATTTTTACGTTTTATTTTTAATAAATCATTGTGTTTGACCGTACATGTCTAACATTTTTTTCCTAGGGTCCATTCCGCACCGTTTTAAGGGATATTATTTGAAAATTTTTCGTGTTAATTCTTAATTTTTGATGTGTATTTAGAGAACTTTTAAGAGGTCCTGTGGTTTTTTTTTTTTCTGTTGCCCTACTAGTGACGTGTTGAATTTTATCCCTTTACAGGCAAAACTTTTGAAATGGTGGATGTGGCTTTTTAAAGTCTTTAAAGTTTCTGTGCATCCATCTCCTGTACTAAGCGACTTGCTTATCATCTTGACATGATTGATCACTTTTTATGAGAATTTACTTCAAAGTATGTACTGTATAGTTCTAAAGAAATAGTTTTTGTTAAGCATGTGTTTTCATTCATATAAACTGTTTAAAAACTTTCAGATGGCCTAGTTTCATCTCTTATTGGTTTGTCTGTAATGAATGGTTACAAACAATGGTTATATTTTACTCGCAAACAATGCATTTTGTATTTTAGAGCAGGTTTAAACGGTTTTTTTTCCTATAGCTGAACTGTCCACGGAAATCCTTCCCCAACCGTTGTAGCGCCATCTACTGGCAGAATGGCAGTGTGCAAAACAATTTGTTTAAAAACTTGTTTAGGACAATTGCATCAGATTAGAAGTTTTGCCATCAAAAATCTGTGCAGACTTTGGTTACACATTTACTTGTAACTAAGGTGGGCCTTACAGGAATGTAGTTAACAGTCCATATCACAATTGATCTTTCTACGTGAGATTTGAAAATGTAAACTATGCATAGCTTGGGCAATGGGCCCAGATTGCTATGACAGCTAATGAACCAGCTATGTGTACTGGTATCTTAGGTGCAAGTTGTAAAGCAAAATATCTGTATTCTGCTTGGTTAACAAATGTATAGTTGTAGCCCTTTCATGCAATAGATTTCAAATTGTTGTTTATAAAAAACAAAACGATATAGGAGAAAATTGCCTTCCTGAATAGAAATACAGAATAGCAACGTTTATGGATATCACAAATAAAGAATTCAATTCTTTACATGATTGAGTGAGAGTATGTATAATCTGGTGGGTGGGTTCAGAGTACCTGTTAATCTAGTGCGTTTAATGTTACCATAAAATAATTTGACTTGAATCTTGTAGTTGAAAGCCATACTAAGAAGAGATTATTGGGATTTAAAGTAAAAGTATTTTAACATTGACCTTTTTTCTCCTTTAGTTCTTGTCACTATACTTAAGATCTAATTCTTGCTAAAAATTTTTTCCTAATTGCCAGTGCTCTCTGCTTTAGATAGAAAGGTCAAGATTACTAGGCTAGTTTGTGGCTGCTCAGGCAACTTGACAAATGATAGCTGATGGTTGGTACAAATATCTAAGTATACTTATGTGACAGATGGATAGATGTTTCTGTACATTGAATAAACAGTCCAATCTTTTGCTCTTACATGGCTCTATAATTTTCTTAAATTTGTTTTATTTTTCACTTTTGGTGAAGCACATGTGAGCTTTCTCATTTGGTATTTTGGTCCAGCTTTTTGGGGGCCCTCTAGAATGTGATATATTTAAATTATTTTGTTCTAATAGTCATTCTGTTTGCCTTTTTACTCAGGTTTAGAAAGGGAAAAAGCTATTCTGGGTCAGTTGGAATAGACCACCTTTTGGAGGGTTTTCAAAGTGATAAGGTCATTTTGTAGTCCTCAACATACTGACTTCTAAAAAGTTAAATGAATTATGTAAAAGTATTT
The DNA here is from genome assembly GCA_003508835.1 of Eonycteris spelaea. Lineage (NCBI taxonomy): Eukaryota > Metazoa > Chordata > Mammalia > Chiroptera > Pteropodidae > Eonycteris > Eonycteris spelaea. The sequence goes on from PUFA01000039.1 coordinate 9,497,882, forward strand.
CCTGTTAATTGGAAAGGTGACTTAGTATTCTGTTTGAGGTATATTAACATTCCATTGTCATGTATTTACAAGTTTCTGTAATTTGGACTGGTGTTTACTGAAGGCAAAAGCATAATGGTATTTACTTTTACCAGAATTTCTGGTCAATTTTTGTGAAAGCATTTTTGGCGTGTGGGACTTTTTTTGCCAACCAGTTGTATGTTTTGACTTCTTTCACCTATGAGAACTATCTGAATATTATTCAAATTTAAGAATTCTTGGACGAAGGTGGTACAGAATCTAGTCAGTATTGAATATAATTTTTGCACCATGCTTAAATCTAATTTGAAAGGTTAGCAAAATAGCTTCTATCTCAGCGTGAAGAACTTTCGCATTTATAGTGTTTTTAGTGGTAATCATTAAAAGTGCTTTGAAAGGTCTCAAGATGGGCGATAATTTCAAGTATTAAAAAGCTTGCAACTTGTTAATGTTCATAGAACTACCAAATCAGAATGATATACTGATTGTTTCTTTCTATTAGTGCTTTGGAACATAGATTTCATATTTAAATCTACTTTACAGTGACTTTTTAAGCAAAGTTTAAAGGATTTGAGGATACTTGAGAATTTGGTATTTATGATTACTTCCCTCAAGACTAGAAGTGACAGTGTTAGATGTAGGCTTATTCATTTTTTAAGTGTGCTTGATTTTCTCAGATTTGAGAATTCGCATTTAACATTAAATTTTGTATGACTTTGTTGACTGAAAGTGGGCTTTTGGATTAATTTGAGCAGAACTGTATCTAGACAGTATGAGTTTTACCCAAAACATTTGCACTTAGGGTAAGTCTCTTACATTTACCAATTTTTGCTGAGTCAGTGTAAAATTTTGATTACTGGAAAAAAATCCTGTTCCGTTTCAGAAGGCCCTCTTTTGTTTTCTTTTTGAAATGGCAGCAAAGACTCTAAATTTAGGGCAGTACTTTTTCCTAGCAGGTTATTCTGATGTGCCTTAGTGTGAACATTTCTACTAAAGGGAATAGAAATTATAAAGTTTTTTCCAATAAAAAGTCCCTTGAAAGAATACATAAAGCGTAAGAAATGTTCTGTACATCACTTAGCATAACATTTGGATTGTATTTGAATTCACAGAAAATACCAGTATTGCTAGGAAATAGAAAATGTGGAAATCTTAATCTTTGGGGTGGTATATTTAAAAAAATAATTTAGAATTAACCTTATAAACCAAACTAAACAATAAAAAATCCTACCCGTGTGACCAAACCCCCTCCTCATGAATAATCTTTTTTAACAGGCATATATTCACCACTGTCTTTCTGTACACTTAATTTTAAAAAATAGAATTATGTAGTTTTGTAGTTTGTATATATATTAACGTTGCAGACAAGCCATTTTTTAAATGCCTGTATAATATTCCATAGTATAACTATCAACGTAAAACATTCCTCTGTTGATGGATGTGTTCCATTTCTTGCTGTTGTGAATAATGCAGTGTATTACTATCCTTGCAGATGTGTTTGCCCATCAAATACACTTAATTGATGAGATGGCTACCTTGGTTAAATGTGCTAGATAATGAGAATGCAACAGTTTTCTGATACAAATATTTTTCAATTCTCAGTATACATACAGAAAAAAACTTACTGGTGGCTTTTTTAAAACTTAAGGGTAAATTCAAACATTTTTTTGAAAAATTTCAAAGCTGGATTATACATGATAAAAGTTAGTGGCCTATGAGGACCATTCTATTGCTGTCTTCCCCTTTCGTTTTCAGTAGTACAGAAATATTTACTAGTTTTCCCATGTCGATGTCTACACATATTACTGTCTGAAGAAATAAAGTTAACTTATTTTCTTTGGACTTCATTTTCCTATGATGTGAAGATTATAATTGCTTAAATTCTTTCTAATATGATACTGTTATCTTTTAGTCATATTTGGTAATTATTTAGTAACAGCTCTGAAAAGGAACCCTTAGACCAGTTTTTATAATCCATTCAATGAGAATGAACATGATTTAGCTAAATAGTAAGGATCAGCCCTTGCTCACAAAGTTTCCACAATTTCGTTTGGTGAGAATTTAAATCAACTGATATATAGAGTATGGGCATTTTAGAGTTAAATATGAGCCATAGTAGTGACTTTACATTTGGGTCATGAAAAATGTTAAGGAAGAGACATTTGGATGGCAAGGGTATTCCACAGCTTATGCCAAAGTGCAGAGCATATGTATTTGACTCCTTGCTGTTTTCATAGTTGCTAGACCACAAAGACCTTTAAGAGCACATTTTATTTTGCATTATTTTGCGATTCATGATTTTTGCTAGATATTAATAGCAAAATCAGCCTAAGGGAGGCAGAACTTAAAATATTCAATGATAGAAAACAAATCAGATGAGCTCTTAAATGGGAAATGATAATGAATTTTCATAATTCATATTTAGGATTATATTTGAATTCATGTCGTGACTTGATGCTTAAATTTGAGCTTTTACTAAGTATGATGTGTGGAAGTATCTTGGCAAATAGAATTTATTACTCATTTCATAGAAAAGCACAACTGGTTAGGGAAAAATTATTCTTTGGCATTGGATCTTGCTCTTGGGTAAACTGAATTCTCCCTAAATGAGAATTTATTATCAGATAAAACATTTATCATAACAAGATACTTGAAAGCTGCTTTTAAAAAAGGAATCTCAATGTAGGAAGGCTAGAAAGGGCAATTAAGTCTCTTAGTGATTTTTTCCACCTACCTTTTCACTTGCACTTGGAGCTGGAAAATTTGAATATTCAGAGAGGAAAAGGGTTCAAGAAGATACCTTGTTAGGCATTTCTTTCTCAACTGTGTTTTCTACTCAAGCAGATTTTCTTTGACTCCTTTGATTCTTTTACCAGTTTGTATGATTTGCTTAAAGATGATCTGAAATAGGTTTGTGTTATCTCTTGCTCTAATATTCTCTGATGTGGACATATCATTTAAACAGTATGCTTATTTCTGAATGTTTACCATTGATATCATCAGGTATTGACTACCTTCTTTGTGCAAAACATCTAGGATCTGGAGATACATAGCAGTGAGACAAACATGGTTCCTGTGTTCAAATAATTTGCATTTTGGTTAGAATTTGGTTTCTATTGAAATGATGTATCCATTTCTTTTCAGCATTGTGGCACCATCTCAGATTGTTCACATCATACAAACTAATTGGAGTTAGTCCCATTGTCTTTTAGTGTATGTTCTCTGATTAAAATTTAGGCTTCACTTCTTTGGTTACTTGTTACTGGAAACCATATGAAAAGTGCATTTTTTTCTTTTGATGCTTATATTGCAAAGTAATTTGCCTCAGAGTAGGCGTCTGATTTAATATTTCATAGTCCTTAAGGACGTAAATTTTGGCATCAGTTCCATTCCTGACCCTGTCACGTTTTAGCTGTGTGACCTTGAACATATTGGCTGGAACCTCAGTTTCCTTGTCTCTGGGAAGGAGAAGCTACTAGGAATACCTTTTCACATGGGTTGTTGAATAGATTCAGTGAAAGAATGCATATGAAGGGCTTACTGTTGTCTCTGGTGCATAGTAAGGTTAATATGACCTCTCTTAAGAGGTGTGACTGATTAGCAAAAGATGTACCTTTATTTCACCCTTATCCCAACCACATGGTATTTGCACAGTTAATGAGATGAACGAGTAACTGTCTTGAAAAGAGTAATAATATAAGTATATGTGGTCCAAAGAGCACTTTTAGTAACAGATTTGGTTTTTAACCTAGGCTTTGCCCGTGACTTGCTGTGTTTGGGAACCCCCCAAACTTCTGCTAATTCAATGCTAGTAGGAAAGAAATCAACCATGTTAGCTATCTGTAAGTGTTTATTTCTTATAAGGAAGATATAAATAATGTGAGTGTAGAGAAGAGGTGACTTTTAGGTAGAAAGAAAAGCTGTGGAGGATATATGATTTGACCTAAAAAATTGGCCACATAGAGAAGGTAGGGACAGAAGTAATTTTAGGAAGAGAGACAAATAGGCAGAGACATGGAGTATATACAGAGAAGTATTCCTGCTGTGTGCTGAACACTGTTAAGTACATTTACAAATATTCTCATGAGTTTATTCAGTATCAGTAACCCTCTGCTTCATAGATAACGGCAGCAGAAGTTTACCTCAGAAAGGTGAAGTAACTTTCCCAAGGCCACCCAGCTGGTAAAGTGATTGATCTGGGAGTTGAATCAAGTCTGGTTGATTCCAGTGGTCATACTCTTCACTAACTTTTATTTACTTTGAAATACAAGTGGTTAATTAGTACTAAGGATAAAGGAGGGTTGTAGGAAATAAATCGGGATAAGTTGAAACTACATACTAAGTGAGGTCATTGAGTAGTATGCTAAGGAATTTGGACCTTATCTGGCAGACAGTGGAAGTCACTAAAGGTTTTGAGCAACAATAGTGGTAGTGAGACTGTAATTAGATTAATTCAGGAGCATTCTGTAAAATAGATGACATTTGAGTGATGTTTCAGATGGAAGGTTGCTAAGACAACTGTTATTAACCAGAGAAAATGAGAGCAAGAACAAAGAGGTTGTGCTGGAAATAAAATGAAAGGGAATTTGAGGGAAGTTGTGGAAGTATAATTGGCAAATGATTGGATGTGTGGGGAGTAAAGAAGAGGGAGTAGAGGAATCAGAATTACTGTGTGAGCAGGAGAATGGTGGTGGTGATTCCACTGGGAATGGGAAAAGATTTGGAAGGTTTGGACACAGTGAGTTGAACACATCTAAGCATTATACCTTTTGAGATAATTTTACAGAATGGTTACTGAACTGAGTATTCTTTTTACTCTTCCTGAGCCATTCTCCATCTTTCTCTTCCTTGTTCTGTGTTCTTGGGAGATGTATTCTTAAAGAACTATATTCTCTCTTTTCTGGCTTCATTTTGGGTTTGGACAATGAGAGAAACTGGCAGGAGATCTGGAGAAAGAGGTGAGGTCAAGATATTTGTTCCCCATGTCCTCCAAATACACATATTCAGCAAACAGGTTGTCAGTGGCCACAGGCCTGCTCCGCTGCCTCAGGGCTCTAGGTCTTTTCTGGCTTCTGGTAACCACTCCCTCCAATTGCTACTTCAGGCTCCCTGTTGCTAGCCCCAAGATAGTTCTCCAAACCTTGTTGAGTTTCCTTAGCTGTGACCACACCTTTGTAAATAGCTTCTATTATTAAAACTATTCAGTAACCTTGTTTGAATGTGCCATCTGTGTTCATGTCTTCAGTGAAAAAATTTTAATCCCTTTTCACATTTTCTTGATTTCCCAGGCACCGCCGAACTTGAAGACCTAGCTGTTTGCACTAGGTTACTCTCTCCTAACCTGTCATAAGTTTTCCCTCGTTGTTTGAAATTCAGTGTCTCTCTGTTTTCCTACTATGTCGAGTTAAACTTGTGACTATTCTACTCAGTGATTCCATTGGAAATAGAACAGTGAATGAGACAAAAATCCGTATCCTCAACAGAGCTTATATTTTAGTGGGGAAAGACAGTAATATTAGATGTTAGAAGATGATGAGTGGTATGGAAAAATTAGGTAAGGGGTGGGATGCTGCAAGGCAAAATGTGAGGATAGTACAGTTTCAAGTAGAGTGGTATGGGTAGGTTTCTCTGAGGAAGTGACAGGTGAGCAAAGACAAAGGAAATGTGGGAGTGGGTGATGTAGATATTTAGGGGAAGAGCATTCCAGGTAGAGAATTATGAAAAGCAAAAGCCCTGAGGCAGGATTTTGCCTGGCCTTTTTGAGGAAAAGCAAGTTAGTCAAGGTGGCTAGAAATGAAAGAAGGAAGAGAAGCAAAGGAGTAGCTACTCTTCAGGTCAGAGAGGGGCTAGACCATGTAGGGATTTGTAAACTAAGGATTTTTACTTTTAGTGTACAAATGCTGAACCATTTTAGAGTTTTGAGCAGAGGCATGCCATGATCTACCTTGAATTTTTAAAAGATTCTCTCTGGTTTTCCTTCTCCTAAAACAAAAAAAATTTTTTTGGTATATATAGTTGCTTTCAATGAAGATGTATGAGGAAAGCAAAACAACTTGGATTAAGCTTTAAAAGACCCACAATCTCTTTAATTCTACTATAGGCATATATATTTTTTGAGAGATATCATTCTTTTTTGGCTGAAATGAATCTTTAATTGGTGATGTGTTACCTTTAGAGGGTCCTGCTTGCCTTGTCTGGGCAGTTGGATTTAAGGAATGTTTCCACTGTTTCCTAACGGATAAGGGTGGTCCACTGTCTCTAGACTGTGCAAGCAATATGACTCCTGGGAGTCTGGAATTATGATATGTGATAGGTGGTCAGTGCCTATAAAACTTGAATACTGAGTCCTTGGACAGGAACATCACATGAGTGTATTTTGTGTGACCCCTCATGGTAGGGAGAGAGCCTTCAAGAGGCCTGCACATGCGTTCTTCCAGACTGCTTGTGTCTTTTCCCCATACGATCAGACTGTGTATCCTTACTTCGAGGCTGTAACAAATGTTAGCTATGAATACAACACTTAAGCAGTGCTGAGTTCTGAGAGTTATGGCTAATCTCTGCATGTGGGGTTGGTCTTGGGAACCTCTGATGCAGCTAACATTTTTCTTTTTAGTGTAAGTGAGTTAAGTGGAAAACAGGTTGTGGGTACAAGGTGCAATTTTGGAAAAACTATTACATAGGTCAGCCAGCTCTCTGTCTATTGGAGAATTCTGAGCAGTTTCTGCTTTGTTAATTCTTTTCATTTCTCCAAAAGCTCTTTTGTTCTTTTCATTATTATAGCTTCTAGCAGTTTTGAGCATGGGAGACACACTGCCATCATATAAATTCTATGTAAACAAGTTTATGAAAAGGACTGGCTTGTAGGTCTTTAAAATGATCTAAGTGAAGGCAATTGTTGATAGAGACATCATAAATAATTCCTTAGGGAGAAAGGAGATATAATTGCTTCATCTTGTAAATGGTGTAGGTATGTCAATATATTAGACCATATTTTGTTTGCTTGTAAACTCTCTGCAATGAAATGTGTAGTAAGCTGTTGTGATTTAACTACTTCGTATTACTCCCCTGAGAAGTTGTTTTGTCCTGATCGTGTAATAAGATTCTGATACAGAGAAGATGAGACTTGGGTCACAGAAGGGAGATTGTGGCAGAAATGCTCCGTTGACATAACTCTTTTGAATTTCTACTTTATTCCTGACATCAGAGTCACAGCTAGTTCCCCTCAAATCTCTGGATCCTAATATCCATGAACTTGAAAGCTTTTATTTTCAATCGGTAGAACTATTTTTTTGTAGTCTCCAGTTGATTTTAATCACACTTTTTTGTACTTTAATTACTGAACGTGCAGACAGTAACTTCTCTGTCAGGTTGGGAAAATGCTGAATGGGGAGGGGATTTAACCTAAGAAAACAATTTAATGAAAGGAAAACAGTTTTTGCATAAAGACAATCATTATAACAAAAAGACTGGAAACTACATGTCAAACATTAGGAAGATGTTTACTAAATTGAGCTCCTGTGAAAAAGTGAAATGTGAAAAACCCAGTGTTCATCAACAGATGAATGGATTAACAAGCGTCCTATATACATAAAATTGAGTAATTTTCAGCCATAAAAAGGAATGAAATTCTGATACATTCTACAACATGAATGAAAACATGCTAAGTGAAATAAGCCAGGCACAAAAGGACAAATACTGTATTGTACTTGTTACCTAGAATAGGCAAATTCATGGAAAAAGTCGAATTAAAGGTTATCAGGGGCTTGGAGGAAGGGAGAATAGAAAGTTACTGTTTAATGGATGCAGAGTTTCTTTTAGAATGCTGAAAAAGTTCTAGAGATGGATGTTGGTGATGGTGCACAACATTGTGAATGTACTAATACCAGTTCAGTGTGCACTTAAAAATGGTTAAAATGGTAAACTTTTGGTATATTCTAGCACAATACAATATATAAAAATATGTAATATAATATGTAAGTATATTAAAGTAATAGGATTAAATAATTGAGACTTTTAAATTATTTAATATTTTAAATGAAGTCGTGAGATATTGAAATTACCTAGCTGTGACTGTAATTGTGAATACTATTTTTAAAGCTCCACAGAATTATTTACCAAGTTTGCAACTCCATTTTTATTCCTTGTATTTTGCTCCCTCTTTCTCCAAACTGGAAGTTGTCTCTTCCTCCACTGAGTTTCCATAGTACCTTTTCTGCCTTCTCTTGTGTCTCTTTTTTACTTTATAATGTGTCACTGTGCAATTTCTCCAACTAGTTTTTAAGTCTTTTGACATCTTATTCATGTAGGACATATGTTATAGTTTCCTGGTACATCCCACTGCACAGACAGTATGACGTTCAGAGACTGACTTATAAGCCTGCAGTTATATTAAGGTGGGGAGAGACCAGAATGTTTGAGCATACTTGCTCATAGTTTTTACCTTAAGCATGTTCCTGTCTCAATTCTCAGTACCTCCTAGATGTGCAGGCCTGACTGCACCCACACACACATCATTGTGCCCTGTCCCATCTGTTTTTTACCTTTTCATCTAAAACAACCTTGTTTTCTTTGTACCCAGAAAGGAAAGGATCACAAAGGTGAGACGGGAAGCAGATAGAGGACCAGTGCGTTCAACTTAAAGTACCTATGAAAAAGTTTGAAGTGGGAATTACGGTTTATTCTTGAATAGAATGTTCTGTGAAGGCAGCTGATCCCCGACCGCCCCCCTCCTCTCCCCTACGCCATTGGTGTAATAATTAAGTTTTGCTTTGGCTATGAAGAGATATACATACTTACCAGCAGAGGGCACCAGTAGTAGGTTAAAGATTCAAGAGAGGAAAGAATTCTTAGGAAGACCTTGAAAGATAGTGTTTGCAATGTGCTGGCCTGTGCGAAGCACCCTGCTTGTTGCTATAGTTGTTTTGGCTTTTCTTTGTCTCACTTGGGGTTCAGTGGTGTGCGTCCAGCTTTCCCCAAGAGCAGTCTTTGGGTAGGCCTGGTTGGTAAGCTAAGGGACTAGAGGAGTCAGGGGAAAGGACTTTATAGAAGCCGTGGATGCCAACCTGGATCAATATCCAAGGGTTCAAATGCTGTTCTTTCTCATATTCAGGTGAGGTCGAAAGGGCATTAGACTAGGCATCTGAGGATCTGGTTCCATACCCTAATGGAACCAGAATATCACTGGGTGATATTGAATCAATTGCTTTCTTTCTCATAGCCTCACTGACTCATCTCTACAATGGAGGTAGTAAGAAAGGGGTAGTGTCTGTGGTGCATAGTAGATAATAGTGGGCTCTGTGGTTGGGCAGACCTAGGTTCAAACCTGTGGGGCTGTGGCCACGTCATTTAACTCTCAGAACTTCAGTTTCCTCACATTTATTCCTTTTCGTTCTAATAGACCTTATATTTATTGGGTTACTTTAGAAAATGATTTTTTTTAACCTTTTGACCCCCTTCGCCAATTTTCCCTGCCCCCACCCCCTGTCTCTGGCAACTACTAATCTGTTCTCTGTATCTGTGAGCTTGTGTTTTTCTTAAATTTTAAAAAGTTTTATTTTCTAGATTCCACATATAAGAGAGATTATATGGTATTTGTCTTTGACCAATTTCACTTAGCATAATACCTTCAAAAGTCCATTCATGTTGTTGCAAATGGCAGAATTTCATTCTTTTTAATGGCTGAATAATATTCCATTGCTATACGTACACATACGAGAGTGTGTGTGTGTATCTCAATTTCTAATCCATTCATCCACTGATGGACACTTTAAGTTGTTTTCATATCTTGGCTATTATAAATAATGCTGCAGTGAACATGGGACTTCATGTATCTTTTTGAGTTAGTGTTTTCAATTTCTTTGGATAGATACTCAGAAGTAGAATTGCTGGATCTATTTTTAATTTTTAGAGAAAACTTCATACCATTTCCATGGTGGCTGCACCAGTTTACATTCCCACTAACAGACCACATCCTTGCTAACACTTATTTCTTGTGTTTTTGATAATAACCATTCTAACAGGTATGAGGTGATATCTCATTGATTTGCATTTCCCTGGTGATTAACGATGTCGAGCATCTTTTCATGTACCTGTTGGCTATTTGAATATCTTCTTTGGAAAAATGTCTATTTTGGTCTTTTGCTCATTTTTTAAATTGTATTTTTAGTATTCTTGCTGTTGAGTTGTGTGAGTCCTTTATGTATTTTGGATAATAGCCCCTTATCAGATATATGATTTGCAGATACTTTTCTTCCATTCGGTTGGTTGCCTTTTTATTTTGCTGGTTGCCTTTCCTGTGCAGATGCTTTTGATATGATGTAGTCCCACTTATTTATTTATGCTTTTGTTGCTTTACTTTTGGTATCACATTTAAAAAATAATTGCCAACACCTATGTCAAGGAGCTTACAGCCCATGTTTTCCTTTTTGTTGTTTGTTTGTTTGTTTTTAGGAGTTTTATGGTTTCAGGTCTTATTTTCAAGTTTTTAATCCATTTTGAGGTGATTTTGGGCATGGAGTAAAATAGCAGTCCAGTTTCATTCTTTTGCATGTGACTGTACTATTTATTGAAGATACTATCCTTCCTCTATTGTATATTCTTGGCTCCTTTGTTGTAAATTAACTGAACATAGATGTGTGGGTTTATTTCTGGACTCTATCTGTTCCATTGATTTATATGTCTGTTTTTATGTCCAAACCACACTGTTTTGATTACTATAGCTTTATAATATAGTTTGAAATCAGGGAGCATGGTGCTTCCAGCTTTGTTCTTTCTCAAGATTATCTTGGCTATATGAGGTTTTTTTTGTAGGTCCCTACAAATTTTAAGATTATTTGTTTTGTATCTGTGAAAAATGCCATTGAAATTTTGATAGTGATTGCATTCAATCTATAGATTGTTTTGGGTAGTATGGATATTTTAACCATGTTGATTCTTCCAATCTGGGAGCATGGAATATTTTTCCATTTATTTCTTCAGTTTTTTTTCATTAATGTCTTATAGTTTTCAATATACAGGTCTTTCATCTCCATGGTTAAATTTATTCCTAGGTATTTAATCTTTTAATGCAATTGTAAATAGGATAGTTTTCTTTATTTCTCTTTCTGATAGTTTGTTATTGGTATATAGGAACATAACAGATTTTTGCATATTGATTTTGTACCCTGCAACTCAATTTGATTAGTTCTAACAGAAAAGGGAACTCTTCCAAACTCATTTTAGGAGGCCAGTATTACCCTATACCAAAACCAGACAAGGGTACCACAAGAAGAGAAAATTATAGGCCAATCATGTTTAACCCTGGTAAACATAGATGCTAGAACTCTCGACTAAATACTGGCAAACCAAATTCTGCAGCATATTAAAAGGATCATTCATCACGATCAAGTGGTATTTCTCTTTGGGATGCAAGGATGGTTCAACATTTGCACATCAATCACTGTGATACCCCGCATTAACAAAATGAAGGATAAAAGGCATAGGATCATCTTAATAGATACACAAAAAGCATTTGATATTTGTAATTGAATTCAAAATTCAACATATCAACAGTTTTTATGATACAAACTCTCAAAGTGGGTATAGAGGAAATGTACTTCAACATAATAGAATTCATACATGTCAAGCCCAGAGCTAACATCATATTCAGTGGTGAGAGGCTGAAAGACAGCCTTTCCTCTAAAATCAGGAACAAGACAAGGGTGCCCACTCTTGCCACTTTTATTCAACATAATATTGGAAGTCCTAGCCGGAGTAATTAGGCAAGAAAAACAAATAAAAGGCATCCGGAGTAATTAGGCAAGAAAACAAATAAAAGGCATCCAAATTGGAAAGGAAGAATTAAAACTGTCATTATTTGCAGATGACATATTATATATAGACCCTAAAGACTTCACCAAAAAACTGTTATAAAGAAATTCAGTGAGGTTATTCAATACAAAATCAATAAATTAAAATTTGGGGCATTTGTATATACCACACATTTAAAACAGGAATAATAGTTCCTTCTCACAGGGTTGTTTTGAGGATTAAATGGGAGTAAAGTCTTTAGTACAGAGTCTGGCTCAGAGTACCATAGGCAAGGGATGGGAGCAGTTATTTCTATTCAGGAGGTGTTATCTGAAAGATGAGGGGTGTGAAGCTTTGTAAGCTTTAAAGCACAACACAAATGTCGTGGGTGATTCTCTTAAATCTACTCAGGGCATGGGTCCTTCCACCAGCAGAGGAGTCCTGAGGGAAGCCAAGCATTACTCTGGATAAAGTGCTGTTCTATTTACCTTTTGACTTTTTAGGGCCTCAAGTTCATTTTTAATTTTTGCCTGGCTTCCTGGGCTGGGGATGCTCAAAGCAGCTATAGGGAGAGCGACACATCAAGTGCTCCATTATCTGAGGGGAAGTTTTGGTTATACAAATGTGGGTGGGCATTAATTTAGCTCTGGTTTTGCTTAGTCCTGGGTGACCTATTGATAATGGTGACCACAGGAGAAGTGGAAATGGCTCCAGGAGAGGCCTGGGGCTGCGCTTCCAGGCACAGGGTACCCTGGCTGACTTTCTTCTTGGCCTCAGAACCAAGGACTCACACAGCCATAGTTTGGTAGCATGGGCATAGGCAATGCAAATAATAGCTGCTAATGGTTACCGAGTACTTATTACAGGCCAGGGCCTCTGCTAAGTGCTTTATATACTTTCATATTGAAACCTAACAACCCTAAGAAGTGGGACTATTATTTCCTTTTTAAAGATGAGAAAACTGAGACTTATAAAGTAACTTGCCTGGTCATCTTTCTGGTAAATACATTTGGACCCTGATCTGTTTGATTCTAATGGTGTGAGATCTTTTCATCGTTCCAAGTGGTCTTTGCATTTGGCTGTGCATTAGAGTCACCTATGAAGTTTATTAAAATTCTTGCTCCTTGGGCCCTAGCTCTGTAGGTGTGAGGTGGAAGTTGGCCCTGTAGTGTGTTGTTTTTCCAGATTTATTGAGGTATAATTTACATAAAATAAACTTCACAGATTTTAAGTGTCTGGTTTGATCAAAAGTAGTAGCTGTATGCAATTGTGTATCACCACAGTCAAGGTACAAAACATTTTCATAAACCTAAAGAGTTTCTTGTGCCTTTTGATCCCCTGATACTTATAATATTTATCAGCTGGGCAGATCATTCTGCTGAACAGCTATGTATGGGACCAAATATGAGGAATTGAAGTCTTGGAGAAGGAGGATAAAAGCAATAAAAAAAGAAAAAAGTACTTAAAAGGAGGAGTGATTGGCCTCACTGTCTCCAGATAAGCTGTGCTATACTGTCTACTTGTAGAGAGATGGAATGGGGAGCAGAGAACTTTAGACCAAAGATATTTAAAAAACAACAACAAGAAAGTTAGTATCTTCTTGAGCCACATAGAGGTGGAGGATTCTGAACAAAGTTGATGTAGATGGCTGGGTAAATTGCTTCGGGATGGAGAGGTGGGGCCACTAAGTACTATTGGTAAGCTGTGAGGGTTGCTTTGAGGAGGAGGGATAGGAAGGTAGGGTAAAATACTATTGCTAGGCATTCCAAGGATGGGACTTCCTCCTCCAAGCAGATACTACTTTGATTCCTTTGTCTTCCCTCTGCTGCAGGAATCCAATAGCAACTATTCTTAATCTGAAGTCCATTCAGGAAGGTTATCTTAGAGCAAACAGGTTCACACTGTGACCCAGAGAACATTTGGTTAATAAGGTAGAAAATGTAAACCATAGCTCTGAAACTAGAGAAGATTAGGGTGGGAATTTTGTGCCAGGAATCTGAAAACTCCTTCTTGGTTCAGCTCTGGCCCTGGTTTTACTGTGTGGCCTTTTCTTGGTGACCTCTGAGTTGTCTCTGTTCTTTGTACCTCTTCTGGATAGAGTGAATGGTGAATAAAGTGTGCAGGTGGTGGTAGTATGCTTTTAACACATACATTTTAGCGATGGTTAGCAGGGAAAAAGCAGGTTGCAAAGGACATTCTCTAAAAATTTAAACTAACTCTCAGTAGTTGCATGTTGAAACCTGATATGCTCAGCTCTTTAAGTATTTCCTTTCCTGGCCTTTGCCCCCCTCTTTTTCTCTGGGTTGTTAGATGTAACATTTCTCCCCCTTTCCTGTATGGTGAAGTTGTGAATGAGGGTATGAAATTGTGAAAAAGAGACTCATCTTATTCTTACGTCGCTTTTATGAATCACCCAGTTGTCTTCCTGGTGGATGTCTACACTTTGGCACGATTCTGGGATTCAGTTTCCTTATTTGTGATGTTCAGCTTCTCCTGGTCCCTGTGATTCACCTCAAGAGGAAATATCTGGAGTAGAGCTACAGGGCTGATTAGAGGAGGAAGGGACAAAGAGGGCGACGATAACGAGGAGTATTGTTATGAAAGGAAGAAGTGGTGATACAGGGCTGTGGGGTGTAAATAAAATCACCCAGGCCTCTTCTCCTTTGGAAAGAGTGAATTTGGGCACTGGCCTCATCTAAGAGGACACTGAGGTATTGGGAGTTAATCTGAGAATAACACCCTAGCTAGTTTGAGTTCAGCAGTCTGTACGTTTAAGTTACTCTTAGTTTTTATTAACCTCGGTGTCCCTACTTCCCCCCTTGGTTTCAGGGCTTTGTGGCAGTGAAGAAACTTAACAGGCCGAAATTAATAATATGATTTACTGAGCATCTCTTGTACTTTCATATGTCATGTTATCCTCCCTGAAGCCTCTTCCAAAAAAATTAGAGTCCAGTAAAAATTTTCTTCTTAAACAATCTTATAGACTAATGAAAAGAAACATGGAACACTTAAGACATTTTTAGAATTATGTTATTTTAGAGCTGAAAGGGACTCTAGAGATTGTCTGGTCTGATCCTGTCTTATAGATGAGGGATTGAGGTCTAGAGTGAGGAAAAGACTTGCTGAAAGTCATTCAGGTAGCTAGTGATAGTATGGATCCTGATAAGCACAGGTGTGACATGGAGGGTCCCAGAATAGAGATTCTCACGTATAATTTTCTGAGGCATAAGGGAAGCCTCTAAACTTTTTTTTTTTTTTTTTTTTTGTGTGGTTAGTCAGTCATCAGTGGCTGATTGCCTCAATTACCTCTAAGGCTCTTGGCTGTGGTTAGGAGACCCAGACTGGCCTCCTGCCTTCCCGAAGATTATGTTTTAGACTTAAGTTAGTCTAAATTGAGTCTTAGCAGCTGGAGATTACAGGGTGCAAAAGATCTTTGGCTGGAGATGGGGAATCAGTGGGAGGCTTTCTAGTTAGAGCCACAGCTTAAGTCAAATTTCAGGTTTGTGCTATGAGATTTGTTGTCTTTCAATATGGCCGAGGGAAATAAATGTATGTCGTTATCATTGTGATGGCTCTCCTGCAATCGTCTTTGGCCCGATGCAGTAAAATAGGGTTTGTTTCAGTTTCATCTATTTCTACCAGTTCTCTTTTTCTAATTTCTTTCTGCATTCTTCACAGTTCTATCAGGCTTTTTCCCCCTAAATACTCTCTATCAGACTCTCAGAGCTACTGTAAATTTTGGGAGGAGGAATTAGAACGTGAGCTGTGACAAGTCAATTTCCCCAGGTGGATTAACTCCTCTGCAAGCCGCAGAGGGGCCTCCTCATTCCAGCAATCTGGCCAGCCTGACTGACTGACTCATAGCCTTTGGGGCAGGGGAGGAGGTAGGGGCCAGTATTTCTTGGGCTAGTGAAGAACCGCCTGAGCCTTTGCAGTATAGGCAGAGGAGGTAGGAGCCCCTGGGGTGGGCTAGTCACCTGGACTGGGGATCCCTGGGCAGATGTGGAGGCAGCTGGAAAGGTGGCACTGCACTTGGGTTGCTGGAGCTGTGCTGTTCCTAGGAGACGGAGGAGCAGAAAGCCTGCGGGGGAGGGGGGAGCAAGTGGGTTGCTGCTTTTAGCAGCTGAAAGGGCTGCAGGGAGCTCTGGGTAAGACATTTTCTGCTGCTGCTGCTTCTGCGGTAGAAGCTGCCGCTAGTAAGTCAGAGGAAGGAGGATCGAGAGGGAGGAGGCTTCATTTGCAGCCATGCTGAATCACTGTTGCTGATCAGATCTCCTGCTGGTTGGCTGCCAGAACTGAGAACAGAGCTAGGATCTCTGGGTGCATGCACAGTTCAGCAGCTGCCACCCCCGCTGGGCCTCGCACAATGGAGGGTGAAAGGTATGTATGTATGTGTGTGCTGTGTTGTGAGTGCGTATACGTGTGTTAGAGAACGTGTGCTCGCAGGGCAGCCACCAGCTTTTGTGTTTGTTTGGTTAGGCAGGGTCTGAAGACCTGGTCACTGATGGATCCCAGCGGGCGGCAGAGTAGAGCAGGGAAGCCCCTTTCTCCAGGGATCTAGCTTCCGCAAAGGCAGGTCTGGGTTTTCTGGGCAGCGTAGCACCCTGAAAGAGGGGACTGGCTGGTGTTTGGGGAATAGTTTCAGCATGAACTGAATCAGGATTGCCTTTCTCAGGCAGCTTCAAGGAGGCGTTTTCCCTTTCCTGGCTACTTTCCCGGGGTGTTTTTTCTTTGATGTTTTTTTCTTTCTTTTTTTTTGGATGTCATAGCAGGACTGGTATGGCATAGAATGATTGCATTTTCATACTGAAGTGCTCAAATCTTCAGCAACCATGTCATGCTGATGTCTTTCCTAAAAGTGCGTATGTGCCTGTATACATGCACAAGTTCAAGTAAGATGGAGAGAAACCTCTCAGATGACATTTGCTATGAACTGGCTTTCTTTTGCATTGAAAAGTTTATAAATGATACTGGAAGGTGTGTGCTTAAGAGGAACTCTGGCTCCTTCCATCAGGGGTTTCTTATGAAATAAGATTCAGCAGAAGGGAATTTAAGTACTTCTGTGGAGCTGAATCTGTCTATCAAGGGTTTATTTCCTGGCAGGCACACGCATGTAAATTTTAAACTGTTATTGGAGGATCTGATTCTTTCATTGTAAAGGTGCTTAGTGCACCGCAAGGGTGGGTCATTCCACTATGGGCTATGACATCTCGTGTTGTGCCAGCCTCTTCATTTTGTGCATCTGCGGCTGGTGGAGAACAAGGCTTGCCATTTTCTTTGAGGTGATAAGACAGCAGGTCAGACCGTGGAAATGCACTGCCGAGGGGAGTCCGGCTGCTACTCCGAGTTGCCGGTTTGATGCAGATGGTAACTGGCTGGTTAAATGGTAACAGATTTAACTAAATCAACATTGTCTGAAGAGTACCTCAGTAAACACTTTTCTTTGCACAGATTGTCCCAACTCTTGCATCTCATGGTACAGAATGACGTCATTAAACATCTCTAAGCTCCATTAGACACTGGCGTGATTGTTGGATGTCTCTTGTCTGAACAGGCCTCAGGGACTGTGTTTCTTGATGTGACTCCCACAGGCAGCATCTGGGACTTTTTAGATTGAGTATGTTGCTGGTGTAGCCTCTCCCAGGGTGCTCTTTGGAGCTTAGTGTTTGGACTCCATGTGCTTGTTTCCTAGGCTTGGGGCAGAGGTGGGCAGTGTCCTCATCTCCTTTTGGTTTGGTAGCTAGCAGAAGTGCAGGGGTGATGTGAATGGAGGTTTAGAGATTCTGGACCAGGCTTATTTTCTTGACCCATGGTATAAAGGGGCTGAAAGGTCCCTGTGAGACTAGCAGCAACAGATCAAAGAACTGCTTCTCAAGCATTTTTGGGCACTTAATATGTTCTCAGTACTGTGGAAATAAAATGAGTCCTTGCCCTCAAGAAGCTACGTCTTGTTCTTTATCACTCTGGGCCTCAGAGCTGGGATGGCTAACGTCTTTAGCTTTGTAATGCCTGGTTTACGTACATGTTCTTTTGCTTTTCAGTTACTTGAGATAGAGATTAGGCAAGAAATCCAAACTGAGCAGTTTCCAGCTCAGTCATCATGCTTATGACATTTTGTTTCCACTCCAAGTCCAGCTTACCATACCAGGTGTTCATCTTCTGAAGTCTGGCTCCAGTCTCCATTCCCCCTGCTTACCCCCATCCCCACCAAGATATCTGTTGGTCTCTTTTATGATCACCCATACTGTACACCGTTCCATCCAGCTTCAGATCCTTAGCTTCCAGAGCTTTTGCTTAGAATGTCTTTCCCTTCCTCTTTTCCAAAAGCTTATTATTTATCAAGTTTTAAAATTCTTCTTTATCCAGGAAACCTCAGCTTTTCTAGTCCAGGCTGAGGTTCTTCTGAATTTCAATACCTCTAGTTCGTATCTCATAGCTGGGTACTGAATAATAGGCCCAGCCACTAGATCTTTTTGTGCTTTTGTTTCATGTATCTTAGAAGTCCCCAAACTTGGAAATAGGTCCTCAAGGACACGGATGGTGCTTATATCTCTGAATACTCCTCATTGACTACTGTGTGACTGCATGCCTAGTTGGTGCTGGATAATTATTTGCTAATTAGCTGAAAACTTTTGTAGGAAGCTTTGATAACTAAAAGGAAAGTTGGTGTGAGAGGAGATTGAAACCCTTGGCCGCTAGGTTCATCCTTGGATATCGCCCTTATTATCTCAGCACGAGTAATTGACCCCATGGAATGCTTTGACGCAGAGGGTAAATGGGGAAAGTAGTCTTGTTTTACAAGTGCACTGGAAAACCCAGGGCCAGAGAAGCTGAATGACTGGTCTAGGATCACATGTCAAACCTCTAGAGACTGGAGGGATCCTGAATCTGGGGCTTGTTCCGCACTTAACATGCTTAAGCTTAATTGGGGCTGTTTTTAAGCATTAAAAATTTTTAGCCAAGAGATTTCTAAGGCTATTAATTGAAAGCATGGGCTTTGGAGTAACAGAGACCTTGCAATGAGTCTACTTAATAAACTGTGTGTGACCTTGAGTGTGTCACGTTTTTTTCAGAAATAATTTTTCTTTTCAGTGCAAAGGGAGTAATTACAGTGTCTATACCTCATGGAGTTGTGAAGATCGAATGAAGCAATATGTATAAAGCATCTATTACAGTTTTTCTGGCACAGAGTGTAAGTACTCAGGAAATGATAGTTGCTGTTACCATTGGTACTAGTCTGTTGCCCTGTTGTACCCCATGACTTGTACTGGGATACTAACCAGGGTTTATTTTACGGCCTTCCTATAGTTATCATGCAAAGCAGATTACGTGGGACCATTCCCATGAGAAAATTAGGGAGAGCTTATCAGGTGATCATCTCGCTTCTATCTAAACCAGTGGTCTCCAACCTTTTTGACACCAGGAACTGGTTCTCCTATGAGAATCTAATGCCTGATGATCTGAGGTAGAGCTGAGCTGGTGATGCTAGTGCTGGGGAGTGGCTGTAAATACAGATGAAGCTTTGCTGTCTCCCCCACTACGCGTCTCCTGCTGTGTGGCCAGGTTCCTCATAGGCCACAGATCAGTACTGGTCAGTGGCCCGGGAGTTGGGGACCCCTGCTCTATAGGACCTTCTGATGCTAAGTTTCCTATTTCCCTCTGTGAAGAATCACTGTGACTTGGTGACTCTGTCTTCTGTTTTGTAAAGGAAAGAGACCCTCAGCTATTACCGTGATTGTGTGTGTGTGTATGTGTGTGTATGTAGAGCAGATAGACATTGAAGATGGCAGTTGCTCTTGCTATTGGGATTTTATTTCAGTTCTGGAAATCAGCCTTGCAAATGATTACAATAAATTTCCAACTTATATGAGGTACCTAGAGGAGTCACATTCATAGAGACAGAAAATAGAACGGTGGTTGTCAGGGGCTGGGGAGAGGGAGGGGCAGGAGTTATTGTTTAATGGGTACAGAGTTTCAGTTTGGGAAAATGAAAAAGTTCTGGAGATGGATGGTGGTGATGGTTGCACAGCAACAAAAATATACTTAATGCTGCTAAACTGTACACTTAAAGATGGTTAAAATAGTAAATTTTATGTTACACATATTTAAATTTCCCAGGCCTACTCTTTGGCATACCTGCAAGAGTTGTGGAGCCACAACTTTTGGAATAAGCATCATAAAAAGGGGAACTTGGTTTTCTGTTTTTCTTAAAATTGTAGTGGCTTTCCTAATTAGAAACATCAGGATACCCCTGCTTGAGGGGGACACCATGTGCCCAGCATTTTGCTGGGAATTTGTGTGAGCAGTCCCAGAAGGAGGATGGCTCATCCTTACCAAGGAGAGCTGGCTTCTGGACCTCAGGGAGGGAGCTTTGGAGCTGGAAGAAGCTTATCTTTTTGCCCTTGGTTTAGGAAAGATAAAGATCATATTTTCTGAGAAGACATGACTTAGAAAGCCAGCGCTCTCTAAATGATGAGTTTTGTAATGCCGGGTAAAATGCTGGCAAGACCCAGGAAGAGCAAACGTTGAGTGCTCCAGTCTTTTCTATCTTCCCATAGCACATTGCTGAGACCTCTCCCATCCATAGAAGTAACAGAGAGAAACTTTTCAATAAATTTTTGGGCATCACTACTGTCTGAAGCAGATGTGCATTTCATCCACAATAATTGAAGTTAAATTTTCCAGTTTGGACAGAGACTCATGGACATGGACTATAGATTAGTGGTTACCAGAGGACTATAGAGTAGTGGTTACTAGTGGGGTGGAGGAGAAGGGAGGTAAACAGGGTAAAGGGGGTCAAATATGGAGGTTGGGAGGGGTGAAGTGGGTAAAGGGGATCAAATATATAGTAGCTGAAGGAAACTGGACTTTGGGTGGTGAACACACAATAGAATATACAGATATCAATGATAATGTACACCTGAAAATTATATGATTGTATGAACCAATATTACCTCAATAAACCTAATTTAAAAAAATTTCCATTTTTGAAATGCTTTTTGGTGAAATAAGGTTTTCAACTGCAAATAAACAAAGTCAGTGAAAGGAACCACTTGATTTCTCCATACTCAGATTTCGGGTTTTTAGGATCTTGCTTGTTAGGTTTTAGATTGTTGTTATGGATCCAGACAAGAACATTTTTGGGTGAGTTTTCTAAGGCAAGGGCTTTGGTGAAATTGGCCATTGTAGAACTGACCTAATTTTTTTCAGTTGCTTGATGAATTCTAAATCTAGGTTGGACTGAAAAGAGGATTAATAAACTATATAAAAAATAAGTTGAACATGCTTTGTTCTTAGATGTTTTCCTATTAAATACGTTCAGTGGTTCTCAGGCTAGAAATCTGTAACTTTTTACAATTTATAAGGATTTTTACAGTCTCAGCACAACTTTTCTGGACTTTTCTTTTTAACTTTCATGAGCCTGTTGCAGCCTCTATCAAAACCACACACATGGAAAAGCTCAGCTCTCCTATTCAAACCAAATAGAAGCTTGGCTTCCAAAATGGCACGTAACAAGGGTGTGTCTTCTTTTAGTCTTTCCCTCTCCTTGTCTATTTCTGTCTGAACTCAAGCATTTCTCTTACGTTTTACATTTAAGCACAGTTCACTTAAGAGTTTTTCCCCACTGAGTTTTGAAGGAAGTGATCTGTGAATTGGACCCTTAGGAATGTGATTAGTAACATACCTGTTCTTGAGCTTGTTTACGAAGGAGCGCAATATAAGAATGGCAGCAGCTGCTGGTCAGCTTTGATGAATCATGGTGGAGTTGTGTGAAAATTCCAAATTCAGCACAATGAATAATTTTGACTCTAGTACATGCTGCAGTTTCCCGCAATGAGTGGATTGAAGTAGTGCTATGTCACAGGTCCTAGAGGATTCCGTTGTTTTTCATTTGGCCTGGTTTGGCTACACGGTGAAGAAGCTCAGAGAAGACATAAGAAATGAGCCCCCCTGGTCTAATAGGCTGTAGACTTTATCTCCAGTTAGTGGACATTGCTGTTGAGAGCTTGGACCTTGGAGTCAGATACAGCTAAGTTTGAATGTCAATTCTCCACTTAGTTATAAAGGACTTTTGGATAAATTTTATTTCAGTGCCTCAGCAGATAATAATATCTACTTTATAGGATTGTTCTGAAGATCAAAAGAGATAATGGAGGTAAAGTGCTTTAACATGTCATTGGCTTTCAATACATGCTGTTACTATTAATTAGGAGCTGTTGCTTCCTGCTGCATATCTTCCATGTGTTGGTACGGACTATTGCAGGGAATCATCTGGATGCTGTGAGCCTGAGGGGGCTTCATACCACTGAAAGAGTATAAAGAATATGGGGCTTGGTAGCAGCTTGTGTTTAGGTGGTATTTCTTGATGACAGGATTGCTGCACCATGAAGTCCTGAATCCTGTTGCCTGGGCATCTTCAAGTGCCAGGTCCTTCATTAATCCAGAAGGAGAAATCTAAATTAGGTAATTTTGGCCTTGCACTTCAGGATTGGGACACATGCTAGATCTGTAGTTCACCCAGAGCCTTGTAGGTTCTGGAATCCCGTCTTGTCAGAGTCCCGTTGCTGCCCCGATTAGGAGGAGAGTCATGCTGATGAACTCGTTGTGAGAATCTAAAGTACAACACTCAGAGTGGCAGTTTGTTAATTTGCTGTGAAAATTAGTGTTGGTGAGAGTTCCTGAGGGCCCTGATCACTTCTTGCTTCCTGAAAGAGAACGTTGGGGCGGTCCAAATTGATCAAAAGGCTACAAGTAAGCTAAGGACTGAGTTACGACATTTGAGTATTAGAGATTTCAAGCTCCCCAACAGGGATCCGACCTGAGGCTGAACCAGGTGACTATGTCTGATAAATCATTTTCTATCTTAGATAGTGGGGAATGACCAAGGTCTTTCTCTGTCCAGTATTTTTTTTCACTTTCCCTTTCTAAAAGATACTTTTTTGTTGAAGGATTTAAATGCATTTGGTATAGTCTTACTCCAACTCAGCGTTGCTTTGCCTTTTTTGAGGTATCTTTCTTCTGTCTCACCTGTGGCTTGAACATAATGTGCCCAGGCCCTATGTATGTGGCCCAGTATCAGCTCATATTGCCTGACTTTATTTGCATCTCTTGAAGCGTTTTAGAGGTGATGTAGTTCATAACCCTCAGCAGCATTTTTAAGACTCCCCTTTTCTTTCCTCCCCTTTCTCTCACAACGGATGCTCTGGAGCTCTTTATCTGGCAGATCCCCCAAACACTTCTGCACAGTCAGCCTGCTCAGAGGCTCTTCTGTCTCCTGCTTTGCTGACATGCTTTCTTTCTAGTGTCCTTTTCTTTCCATTCACTGCCTGAATTCTCCTCAGCAGTGGGAAGAGCTCAAGAACTGACACATTAAAAAAACAACTCTTCTTCCTTCCCTCCCTCTTCTCTAGTAGATGCTGGCTTTCTCTTGCTCTCCTCCCCTCCTCCATTCCTCCTGATTCTGTATCACAAAAGCAGGGAACTGGACAGACTAGGAAAGAGCACACCCCCACACTCCGGCCCATGAGGGAGGAACGAAGAGGAAGTTGAGAGGGACAAAGCCGTAATTATTTTAATAAGGGAAAGTGACGAAAGATGGAATAGTTGGTAGTTTTACCTTTTTACTTACCCATGCATTCATTTCCTCAATATTCGTTTATTGAACACCTGTCATATGCCAGAGGCTAAAAATAGAGAGGGAAATAAGACACCATCCTGGTTTTCATAGAGATCAAAGTCTAGGGTTGGCAATGGTGTGCTGGAGCCAGCATTCCCCCACTTGTGAGAGCTGCTTGTTAAATTTTCAGGAATTCTGTGTCAGTTTTTAAATTTAGCCCTTATTAAAAATTAAATTGTGTAATTATATTAAAAACAAGTATAATAAATACTCAAAACTCATCACTTCCTAATAATTTATGATGATCTCTGCCTCTTAGATTATCTCTTATATATCTGTATATTTGAAATACTATATGGTGATATAATAATGTGCTACTGCACATCTCTTCCCAACTCCACATACTCAGTGACGTTGCATTTGAAATCTGCCATAGTGGGAATATTTATACCATAGAAATTGTCAGATGTTACAAATCAGGGCTCCCTTCCTTACAATCAATTGTTAAACATTTACCAGCATACACTGTATGGGGGAGACAGAGAAGTACTTTATTATGCAGAGGGAGGCACAGAGTACTATGAGAAGAAGAGGGAAATTAATCTAGTAGGTACTGGAGAATGAAGGACCTACGGGAGGTAGACATAGGGGAGAATGGGTTGGAGTTAGGACAAAAGAACCCGTGTGTTAGGCAATTTCAAGTATTTAAACACTACAGTAATAAGTCTTCAGGGCGGTGATGGGGTTATGAAGATCCAGGCTAAGTCTCTGAGATTTATTCTGAATGTGGTGAGGAACCAGTGAGAAGTTTCACTTAAATATGCTTTGCTCACACTGATATTCTGTAAAGGTCACTCTGGAGTCTGGGAGGAGGTTATCCTAGTAATCCAGACAAGAGATTATGATGGCCTGGACTGAGGTTGTGGTAACAGTGACTGTGAGAAGGGAATGTAGTGGAGATACATTAGAAGACTTAGGATAGGTCGGACTTCTGGCTGTATGTGAGGGGTATAATAAGAAAGAGAGGGAAGAAGATATCAAGGATGACATCCCTGTTTCTGCGTTGGATGGGTGAGTGGGTGGTTGGTTATGCCTTGGAGATAAAGAACACAGAAAGAAGAGTAGGCTCGAGGGAAGGTGGGGAACATCAGTTTTGGATATGATGAGTGTGCAAAATTTAAGTGAGGGAGTCAAGGCATTGGATATGTGCATCTGGAATTTAGAGGATGGGGAGGGCAGGAGAAAAAGTTGTGGGATGGGGTGTGCCAAGAAAAGAGAATCTAATATTTAGTTTAGAGCTTATATATTTTTATTTATAAATTTTATAATTAATATTTTGTGTGTATTGACTTATAGTTTAGGTCTATAAATTACCTAATTTAGATTTCTCCTTCTGGATTAATGAAGGACCTGGCACTTGAAGATGCCCAGGCAACAGGATTCAGGACTTGATGGTGCAGTAATCTTGTCATCAAGAAATACCACCTAAACACAGGCTGCTACTAACCCTTATTCCTCAACCTTCCTTCCTTTTTTTTTTTTTTTTTTAATTGTTAGGGTTGAATGCAGTGGTTAGAACAGGCTATTCTCTGCTCTACTGTCGCTTGTAAGGACAAGTGAAAGGTTTTCAGGTCAGAGTTCATTGATGACAAGTATGTAATGAGGGCCTACTGTGGGTATGGCTCTATGTTGGGCAGTCTAGGCCCTACAAAGCAATGCTGAATTGAGTGTGAGGTGAACGGGTGGTTAGATGGGTACCATGAAAAGATAAACACAGGGCAATATTCTTTGTGCCAATTGAGTTATAGGCCAGAAATACTGTGAGAATTTAGGAAAGGCAGAGATCATTTAGGACTAAAGTATTCAGAGGTCTTTATAGGAGACCAGACTGATCTTAGAAGAACAGCTATTTAGAGTATGATACAAGAATAGGGAGGGGATCTGTTTGTAGTGGATGGTTCAACTGCTCATTACATAATAGGTACTCAGTAAGTATTGAAATAAGTGAGAGGTAAGGCTAGCATTTATATTCAGTCCAGGCTAAGGACGGTCGTGGATAATAGGCAAGAATCATGTTTTTATACTGTAGGCTTATGACTTTTCAGCTTTCTAGCTATAGAGTCCTTTGAAAGGGCATTGTATGTGGATATCCAATATGTAGAACAAATGGAAGCAGAGGGCTGTGACTGAGCCTCCAGCTTATAATTCTCATGGGCCCTGAAGAGACCTGTGGGCAGTGAGAATCTTGCAGATGTGATCAGAGTGACTTTTTAGAAGGATCAGTTTATCAGTATTGTACAGGAAGCATTTGGAAGGAGAGCATCTAGAATGGGGAGCAGCAGGTAAGAGGCCACTATACTGATCTAGGCCAAGAGAAAAGAGAAGCAGAGAGCTCAGGAAGGGCGGGTCAGTTATGTTCATCTTACTTATGTGTATGGCTTTTGACTGCCTCACATGTGTGACTTCTTGAATGGCATTGTGAGGGTGTGAATTATGTGTGAGCCAACACTGAATACTCTTTTCCTGTGGGTTGTTAAAGGGTTGTTGGCCTTTTTACCTGCTAGGCTAGAGGAATTATATATTGTAGTGATTTTATCATGGCACCAGTGGTAGTTCATATAAATATGTTTAATAATAACAGGACAGTGTATGAAATTAATTAAATTATTGGGCCAGATCATATATGGTGGTTTGACAAAGTTAACTAGATGTGTCCTGATTCTGCTGCAGATTATGTGGGACATTGCTGTGATAAACATTTCTTTACTATTTGTAGGAAAGAGCAAGGATTCTGGCTGGTCCACACTTTCTCACAACATCTATTACTGGTGACCCTTTTGAATCTTAAATGTGGCTCAACTTAAATGTTACTGAAACTCTGGACATCTGAGCACAGGTGAAGACTCAGTATTTTGTTCAGCATCCAGAGCCTCAGATCTGGTGGGAGGGCACATATAAATTTACATCGATTGTGGAGATAATTTGGTAGGCGTCATACCTCTTGCCAGATCATGACACCCTGAAGACTGAATTACCTCATTTGGGCTGGGTGGGAGTTCTTGAAGTTTGGTGTGGTTTTAATAGGGGCTGACGCTTAAGGGCGGGTTGAAGCTGGCGTCAGTCCTTACTCTTGGAGAAACCAACCACTTTTTGCATGGAATAAGGGCATTTATTGATAAACATTGTTAGCAGAAAACATCTTGTGGCTGAGTCTGCATCCAGAAGTTTGTGTGTGTGTGTGTGTGTGTGTGTGTGTGTGTGTGTGTGTGTGAGAGAGAGAGAGAGAGAGAGAGAGAGAGAGAGAGAGATTTTGGCTGGGGTCTGGATAGGGTGAAAAGCATGATCTTAGACCTTGAACTTGAACAAGAAAGGGGAACATACTTCAGTGTGGTCCGTGTTTCACAGGTGGGGAGGGGAATCCTTCAGCCTTGTCTAGGATCAAGAACTGAACATGCTGGGATTGAACCTTGAGAGAGAGGAAGTGGACTATCTATTGGGAATTAACTAGTTAAGATCTAGTATAAATGGAGGGAGAAAGGTTTAGGGAAGGGAATGGTGGAATCTAGCAACTCTGTGCCTGAGCATGCAATGGTAGGCTGAGGCATGTGTGTGTGTGTGTGTCCTTGTGTGTGCTCATGTATGTATGTTCTGTTTTGCTGGGGGGGTATAGGCTGTGGTGGAAATAACTTGGGTTGATTCAAATCAAGGACACCTGAGCTCAGATCTCATCTCTGCCACTTATTATCTCTGTGACCTTGTACAAGATTTTAACTTCTCTGAGTCCTCAGATCCTGTTTTCCTTAACTTCCTGCTCCCTGGAAGGTCAGTGAAATTCTAAGAAGCTTGTATATCCAGGAACCAGGACTCCATTCCAGACTTCCCGTGTCTTCACAGAGAAGAGCAAGGGAAGACGGAAACCTTGGTTCCTTCTGATGTTAAGCCTTGCCTTTGCATCAAGGGTGGAAAAGACTCTGGAGAGAATGGGGAAACCAGATGTCCTTTCCCTAGCCAGCTCATGGTCACCAACTTGTTCTTTCAGGGAGGCTTTAGGGTGAATTGCATTTTGTTGAACTTTAATCCTCTGATAATAGGCAATCTATGTTTGAGATCTTTTGGTAACACACATTGTATTGACAGGGATTTATCATTATCTGGCCATTCTGGAAGGCCAGGAAAGTGTCAAGAGCAACACAAGGAAGAACAAGCCTTTCTGGTCACTAGTCATGCCAGAGATTTTTGTCACTGCTTCCAAAATGGGTCTCTTTGGTCTACATCTATTCCATATGTGTGAAATGGAACTAGTGATATCTGTCCACTGGGCTTTTATGACATCTTATCTTATTAGTGCCCTGTTAAAAACCTTCAGTGGTTCTCTGATGTATAACAAATTATAATTTTCTTGATTTTTAAATTTGAAGACATTTATAATGAATATTTGTGTAATGTTTTACAGTTTCTAGGTTTATTCCAGGAATGCAAGTATGGTTTAGTATTAGAAAATTCATTAATATCATTTATCACATTAAAAAATAAAGGGAAAAATCCATATGATTATCTCATTAGAGTCACAAGAACATTTGACAAAATTCAATATAAATTCATGATTAAAAAAATAAGATACTGGGAATTTTTTTCAATTTAGTTAAGGGCATCTACAAAAATCCTGCAGAAAACATACACAATTGGAAAACAGAAACATCTTCTTTAAAATCAGGAAGGTGATAGGAATATTCATTAGCACCCTTTCTGTTCAACATTGTGTGGCCATCCTAGCCAGTGTAGAATTTCTTTTAAACGAGAAATTAGGGCCCTAAGAATTGGAAAGAAGAAGAAGAAAAAAAACATACCCTCTGGCATTATATGCAGGTAATATGATTGTTTACAAAGAACACCTGATTAGCTCTTCAGACAAATAGAAATAATGGGAACATTTGGTAAGGTGGCTGGATATAAGATCAGTTTGCAAAAATCAATTGCATTTTATAAATCATAATCAGAAAATATAATTAAAAGAGGACACCATTGCTATTATAAAATAATGAAAACCATAAAATAATTAAGAATAAATTTAATCAAACATGTGTAAGGTCTTATACAGAAAAATGTAAAAATTTAAGTGACATTAAAGAGGACCTAAATAAATGGAGAGAGATTTCATGTTCATGGATAGGAAGACACTATCGGAGAGATGTCAGTTCAAATTGATTTATAAATTCAATGCAGTTTTTATCAAAATCTCATCAGAGTCTTTCATGGAACTTGACAAGCTAATACTAAAATTTTTATGAAAGAGTGAACAGACTGGGACAGTCAAGACACATCTGAAGCCTAATAATCATATTTGGACTTGCCCTATCTGATGTCAGGTCTTATGAAGCTACAGAAACAATGTGTTACTGATTGACAGATAAACTGACCAAAGGAATAGGTTAGAGAGTCCAGAAATAGATCTCTGTGTATTTGTAACTTTGATATGTGAGCTAAGATGGCATGACAGGTGAGTGGGAAAAATAAGCATTCAATAAATAGAACCTATAGGAGAAAATTAGATTCCTATTTCACACCATGACATAAAAATCAACATCAGATAAAACAAGAACTTAAATACCAAAAGCAAAAATGTTAAGCTTTTAGTAGAAAATAGAAATTAATATCTTTCTGGCCCTGGAGTAGGGAAGGACACTAACCATAAAATAAATTATGTTTGTGGGATTTCTTACATGAAGTTTTTCATCTTTACTGGGCACTCCCTCTCCCTGATCACATTTTCTGCTTTGAGATTTTCTTTTTCTACTTAAACACATGATTAATCAGCTGCCTTTGTGTACCTCTTTATATTTATTGTCCTGTGCTCAGCCAACTTCTTTGCACTTGGAATACAAACAGTCCCAAAGTTCAGATGTCCATTGCTTATATTTGCATGCTGAACTGAAAATGGTGAAGGAAGCCAAATGAGGAGTCTGTCATGGTCAGATGAGCTGTGGATCTGGCATGCTTGATTTATCTGAATGTTACAAATCCAAGTATGAGATCTATAGAGACTCTTAGGTCTCTGGAATATTCTCTTAACCACGGCAGCCCCTTTCTCAGGCTAGTTTGCCTTTCCCTCTAGGCTAGTGGTAGCCTGACCAGAGGGCCATGGACAGAGGGAAGGGCAAAGGAAACTACTTTCATTGTTTAAGAGTTGTGGGCCCCCAAATCTACACAAGTGGATAGGTTTTGTCTTCCTATTAGCAAAACAAAGCTTAGCCTGGTCCAAAGAGTGGTTACTCCAAGGTCCCTGACTTAACTGACCATGGAGCTGAATAGTTTCCTCAGTCTGGGGATAAAGTCCTGTCCTTTCCTTGCTCATTCTTTTGATTTTGCTTTCCCACCCTTCTAAGATTGTAACATGTTGGTCAGGAGTAGTTGGGCATCTAGGTGGCATCCCATAAGATCTGAATGAGTTGCCTTTGGTACAGAGGATTTTGAGATTATGAGTGACTCTTGCTAGTCACCCTGCTCATTTGGCTCACACAGCCTTTCTTTTCATAACAAATTACAATCCTTTGCTTTTCTATGGGATTATTGTTTCCCAAAAGCTTTCACTCTTGTGCCACTGTTCTCCATACTGTAGCCAGTGTGATCTTTGTAAAGTTCAAGTGTGTTCATCTACTTCCTGCCCCACTTCTCTTAAAACTCTTTGCTGGCTTCTCATGGTTTCAGAATGAAATCTAAACTCCTTAGCTTTCCTTGTATGATATTTGCAAGACTGTTCAATCTTTACCTTTTTCTCTTGATAGTCTTCTCTAGTTTTACTGAACTTCAGTACTTTGAACACACTTGACTCTCCAGGTCTTTGTGCATATTGTTTCCTCTGCCATAATGCTCTCCCAACTTCCTTTTTACCTGGCTAATATCTTTTTCCTTTAGCGTGCCAGCACTGGGATAGTTGTCCGCCCTCTGTGCTTTTATAACTCCTTTCCAAGGAATGATAATACTTAGATATGATGGTTAAATGTTTCCTTGGCTTTCTCCTCCATTGAACTCTAAGCTTTGTGAGAGCAGGGTTTGGCTTTGTTTAGTGTTGTGTTTCCCTTATTTAAACATAGTGCTTGACACATAGTAGACTTCATTAGATGTTTGTTGTATGAGCTAACATCCCTGCGAATTGAGTGGCATAATGCCTAGCCTCGCCTAACCCCCTATCCCTCTAGGGGATGGAGAGATGGAGGGTAAGGACCTCACACAAGTGTTTGGTGGGACAGGCTGAGCTAGGACCTGGCTTCCTCCAGAGGAATGCACTTTTCATTGGAAGATCTTTCAGGAATGCTTGACTCACTGCATTCCTTTCCCGATGGGCCTGTAGTTAAGAGAACAGGCTGACAGAGATGCCCCTGGTGGGTGGGCAAATGCATGGACTTGTGGCAGTTGGATGAATGGGTTTACCAACATGTGATCTTCTTTTTCCCTTCCCACTCCCTTCCTGTTCACAGCATCAAGCTGGGCTCCCAGGCCCCAGTACAGGCTGGGGATGATGAGAAGAACCAGAGGACGATCACTGTTAATCCTGCCCACATGGGGAAGGCATTCAAGGTTATGAATGAACTGCGGAGGTACTTTTCGTATTTTA
This sequence comes from Eonycteris spelaea, assembly GCA_003508835.1. Lineage (NCBI taxonomy): Eukaryota > Metazoa > Chordata > Mammalia > Chiroptera > Pteropodidae > Eonycteris > Eonycteris spelaea. The sequence goes on from PUFA01000039.1 coordinate 9,528,916, forward strand.
CCTGTGCCTTTTTGGAAGGAACTTGCTGGGTGAGCGTCATTAGGGACTGAGAAGTCAGGATACTGCCTCCTAATGAATTCTGGCTCTTCCCCACCCACTCTCAAACAATCATTTGGCTTCCCCTCTCAAACTCTGATTGAGACAGAATGTCTTTCTGAAATCTCTCTTTTCTTTGTATTTAACACCTATCATTTTAGTGCTGAATCACAGGGGAAAAATCCTTTATCGTTACAGAAGTTCTGTTCATAAACTTGATTTCGAACTGAACCGGCTGCTTGAAGTCCAATAATAGAATGATTGCAACACCTACACACAATTGCAGATTAAAGATTGTGGATGCCAAGTATTTTCTTTTGGCCTTCCTGTCATTCCTGGGTCTGAACTTAGTTTGTCAAGACAGCCACATGAATGGAAGAATACCTAGCTTCTAAAATACAATTTAATTCTTTAAAGAAAGAAATGAAATACAAACATACTCATTCTTGCTGAGCTAAATGATAATGGTGTGCAAGCTATTTGTAAGGCCAGTGTGCATGTGTGATGAGCTTGTTGCAAGAGAGGTTCAGGGCCCTGAACATGGTTTTTTGTACAAAGCTTGTGCACCAAATCTCTTCTTTTCCAGAGAGCTCAGAAATTTCTTTGCCCATGCCATTATTTACTGTATATTTCACCCTACTTTGAGCTGTAATTGTTTATCTCTTTCTTCGCTGTAGCTCATGAATTCCCTGAGGGCAAAGGCAACTTCTGAATCATTTTAATTTCTAGCATCTGGTACTTCATAGGAACTTGGAGTCATTCACCAAAGATGCACAGAGGTGCTGGCTAGGCTCTGGGATGGGTGAATAGGGGTATGAGATAAAAAATGTAAATAGGTCAGTGAATATGGTTTTCTACAGTCCCAATAGGTGTTTTATGGAAGAGGAATGCATTAGGTACCTGCTATGTGGTAGGTGCGCAATAATTATTTGTTTCTTAAAGAGTGCTGCGGAAGCAAGGATGTCAAACTGCAGCTTTGGAGAATACTTCCTGATGCTTCAGCTATTTTTTTTATGGTGACACTGGTTAACAAATCCAATGAGCTAACACTTAAAATTTAAGTTTAAGTTTCCAATTCTGGAAGATATAGATATAGATATAGATATGCATTGCATTGTATGTTTACCACCCATAGTTAGACCCTTAAGCTAAATTTTGAAGGACAAGTAAGAGTTAAAGAAATGAAAAGTGATGGTGTTAGAGGCAAGTCTTCCAGGCAGAGAAAATGGCATGAACAAAAGCTTATATAGCTGAAGATACATTTGTTGAGTAGTGGGTTGAACTACTTTTAAACAAAAGTTCTATTCGACTCTATGTTTTTCCATTTCTCTTTTCTGCAGGGCCCAGTGTTTGGCATAAAAGCCAAAGTAAATTAAATTTGTTTTATACCAATTTTTATTAGGCTTCCCGCCAAATTTCCTGGAAGCTCTGTCCATAGTTGTCTTAGGCAGTGTGCAGTGCTGTCGTTCATGCCTATGGATAGATTTGCCGCTAAAAAATTCGTGTTTTGTTCCCTAGACACTATTGAGTTTCTTCATGTAGCTCCCTTGAGTATACTTTGTGCCCTTTGTCTGATTTAAGACTCTAGGTTTCCAAGTAAACAGCCTAACTTTACACCTCATGGTGTTAGAAAAATAAGAACAAATTAAGTCTAAAGTTAGCAGAAGGAAGGAAATTATAAGGATTAGAGCAGAGATAAATGAAATAGAGACTAGAAAGGCAATTAAAAAAAAACAATGAAAGTATAATAGTTGGTTTTTGGAAATGATAAAATTGACAAACCTTTATCTAGATTAAACAAAATAGAAGACTCAGAATTATAAATGAAAGAGGAGACATTACAAGCGATACCACAGAAGTATACAAATGATCATAAGAGGCCACTATGAACAATTATATGCCAACAAATTGGATAACCTAGAAGAAATGGATAAATTTTTAAAACATTCAACCTTCTAAGACTGAATCAAGAAGAAATATAAAATCTAAACAGACCAATAATGATTAAGGAGAAACAATCACTAACCAAAAATTTCCCAACAAAGAAAAGCCCATGACCAAATGATTTCACTGGTGAATTCTACCAAACATTGAAAGAAGAATTAATACCAGTCCTTCTCAAGCTCTCCCTGAAACTTGAAGAAGAACACTTCCACACTCATTTTAACAAGACCAGCATTACTCTGATACCAGATAAGGACAGTACAAGAAAATACAGGCCAATATCTCTGATGAATAGTGATGCAAAAATCTTCAACAAAATGCTAGCAAACTGAATTCAACAGCACATTAAAAAGATCATATACTGTGATCAAGTGAGATTTATCCCTGGGATGCAGGGATAGTTCAAGGTACACAAATCAATAAATGTAACAAATTAATAGAATGAAGGATAAAAATCATATAATACTCTCAATAGATGCAGTAAAAGTGACAAATTCAATATCCTTTCATGATTAAAAAATCCCAGTAAATTGAGTATAGAAGGAACATACCTCAATGTAATAAGAGCCCTATATCACAAACACACAGGTAACATACTCAACAATGAAAGATTGAAAGCTTTTTCTCTGAGGCCAGGAACAAGTCAAGGGTGCCCACTCTAATAATTTCTGCTGAGCATAGTACTGTAAGTCCTAGCTAGAGCAGTTAGACAAGAAGAAGAAATAAAAGTCATCCATATCAAGAAGGGAGAAGTAAAATTGTCTCTGTTTGCAGATGACATGATCTGAATATAGAAAACTCTGAAAACTACACACACAAAAACCCCCAAACCCTGTTAGAACTAATAAACAAATTTGGTAAAGTTGGACGATACAAAAGTCAGCTGCATTTCTATATACCAGCAACAATCTATCTAAAAAAGAAATAAAATAATCTCATTATAACAGCAATAAAATACTTAGAAATAACCTTAACCAAGGAGGTGAATCATCTATACACTGAAAACTATAAGACATTGATGAAAGAGATTGAGGAAGACACACATAAATGAAAAGATACTCTGTGTTGTAGATCCAAAGAATTCATATTCTTAAAATGTCTATGCTACCCAAAGCCATCTATAGATTCAGCATAATCCCTATCAAAATTCCAATGCGTTTTTTACAGAAATAGAAAAAACAATCCTAAAATTCATATGGAACTACAAGAGGCCTGAATAGCCAAAGCAATCTTATAGAAGAGCAGAGCTGGAAATATTACATTTTCTGATTTTAAGTATATTACAGTGTTATAGTAATCAGGACAGTATGGTTGAGACACATAGGCCAATGGAACAGAATTGAGAGCCCAGAAATAAACTTATGTGTATATGATCAACTAATATTTGACAAAGGAATCAAGAATAATCAATGGAGAAAGGATAGTCTCTTCAATACATGGTGCTAGGAAAACTGGTTAGCCACATGCAAAAGAATGAAATGTGCCCCCACTGAGGAAAATTATTTCAAAATGGGTGAAAGACTTAAATGTAAATACCAGAAACCATAAAATTCTAGAAGAAAACGGGGAAAACCCTCCTTGTCATTGGTCTTGGCAATGACTTTTTGGATATGACACCAAAAGCTTAAGCAACGAAGGCAAAAATAAACAAGTGGGACCACATCAAACTAAAAATCTTTTTCACAGCAAAGGAAACCATCAACAAAATGAGCAGGTAGCCTACAAAATGGGTGGAAATATTGGCAAACCATATATCTGATTAATATCCAAAATATATAAGGAACTCGTACAACTCAATAGGGAAGCAATGACGTAATCTGATTACAAACTAGGAAAGGGACACGAATAGACATTTTTCCAAAGAAGACATCCATATGGCCAACACATACATGAAAAGGGGCTCAACATCACTAATCATTAGGGAAGTGCAAATCTAAATCACAGTGAGATATCATTATACCTGTTAGAATGGCTGTTATCAAAAAGACAAGAGATATGTTGGGGAGATCATTTTGTAAGTTATGTAAATGTCTAACCACTATGCTGTACACCTGAAACTAATATAATATTGAATGTCAGCTATAATTGGAAAAAAAAATGAGATAAATGCTGGCAAGGTGGCAAGGATGTGGAGAAAAGGAAATCCTTGTGCATTATTGGTGGGAGTGTAAATTGGTACAGCCACTATTGAAAACAGTGAGGAGATGTCTCAAAAAATTACAAATTTAATTGCCATATAGTCTAGCAATCTCATTTCTGGGTATATATCTGAAGGAAAAAAAAAAGAGAAGGAAATTCTGACATTTACAACAACAAGGAACAACCTTGCGGGCATTATGCTAAGTGAAATAAATCAGACAAAGAAAGACTGATACTGTATGATCCCACTTGTCTGTGGAATCTAAACAAGCCAAACTCATAGAAGCAGAGAATAGATTGGTGGCTGAGGAGGCGGAGCATTGGAAATGGGAGATGCTGATCAACTCGTACAGACTTCCAGTTATAAGATGCATAAGTTCTGGGGATCTTACATATAACTTGGTGGCTGTAGGTAGCAATACTGTATTGTATACTTGGAATTTGCTTAGAGAGTAGATCTTAAATATTCTTACCACACAAAAAAATGGCAACTATGTGAGGTGACAGATGTATTAACTAACCTATTGTGATAATCATTTCACAATATATATGTATAGCAAATTATTACATTGTATGTTTTAAATTTAGACAGTGTTATATGTTGATTATATATCTCAATAAAACCAAACCAAACAAAAAAGATACCGGGTCTCTCACCAGATTGCATTTTGCCTGGTGTAGCCAGCTCTGGTAACTGCTGAAGGGGAGAGCTCAGGGAATAAGTTATGTGCACAGAATTTCCCTCTTCCCGCACTTTCCATTGCTAGCATCTTTTCTTTTTCTCAAATAACTAAAAAAGAAAGTTATCCTGCTATGTCCTTATTGCTTCTTTTCCAAGTTACCACACATTTTTACATCTTTCCCCAAAAGCATTGACTGGGATTTAACCTCTTCCAACAGTCCTGCTTCTCTTTTGCATAAGTTAGCGTTCGCCAGTCTCTTCTGAGGAAGATTTTCTCAAGATGCTCTCTGGGGAGAAAGAGCACTGTACCCAAGTGAGTTTGAAAAATACTGTGTAAGACTGATTTGCCCCCCTCTGAGATACATAATACATACATTAAAATCTCTGAGCAGTCTTGCAATTAATTTGTCTAATTGAGAGTTTCCCACACATATTTGACTATAGAACCCTCTTTGGTTATTGTTACGTATAGACCGACTGTTTTGTGAAATTTGTTTTTGGAAAACACTGGCCCTTTGCTGAAGTTTAAGTGAATAATCTTTATATTAGTCAGAGTTTTCCAGAAAAACAGAATCAATAAGATATGTGTATATATAGAGAGATTTATTAAAGAAATTAGCTCATGTGGTTATGCAGGCAGAGAATTCCCATAATCTGTGTGTAAGCTAGAGAACCAGGAAAGCCAGTAGTATAGTTCAGTCCAGGTCCAAAAGTCTGAGACACAAGAGCCACTGGTGTAAGCCCGGCACTCCAAAGGGCTGAGAACCAGTAGTTCTGATGTCTGAGGGCAAAAGATGGACAGTACAGCTCAACAAGAGAAAGAGAATTCTTCTGCTTTTTTTGTTCTATTCAAGGCCTCTGTGGATTGGATGACGCCCACCTGCACTGGTGAAGGACATCTTTTCTCAGTCTACCAATTCAAATGCTAATCTTTTCTGGAGAAACCTTCACAGACACCCCCAGAAATAATGTTTTCCCAGCTCTCTGGGCATTCTTTAGCCCAGTCGAGTTGACACATTAAATTAACCATTATAATCTCTTTCCTCTTCATTCATTCATTCATTCATTCATTTTCACATGGACCACAATCTGTATCTGGGAAAATTTTAATTCAGGTTTAGGCATGAGTTTTTCTTTCATCAAAATATTTTTAAAAATTTTTAAATCTTTTAATTATTTGGAAAAAGGAATACATTTATTATAGAACATTTAGATAATACAGGTGAGCAAAAGGTCATCTATAATTTTAATACATAATGGTAACCATTGTTAATAGTTTGGAGAACATCTTTCTTTTCTTTAAAATTTACGTCTCAACCAGATTTTTTTCTCTTACCACTATATTGAACAAGTTTTCTATATTAATAACTGTTCCACAATGTTATTTTTAGTGGATGAATAATATTCTCTTCGGTTTATTTTTTTTAAACAGTTCCCTGTTGTTGGATGTCTAGCCTTTTCAATTGCTCATGTAGATAACATCTGCAGTGGTTACGTTTAGAGCAGTATAGCATAGTGGTCACAGGCATAGACTGGAGCCAGGCAGCCTGGTTTCAGATCTTGGCTCCAGTACTTACTAGCTGTGAGAACCTGCACAAATTAATTCATCTCCTTGACCTTACTTTTGTCAACCATAAAATGAGGCTTTTAATAGTTCCAGTCTTGCTGGCCTGTTCAGAAGATTAATAAGTAAAGTGCTTAGAACAGTGATAGCACATACATTACTGTTGTTAAATACTCATGCACATTCATGATTATTAATATAGAATTAATTTCTAGGAGTAGAATTACTGACTTCAACAGCATGTAGCATAATAATAATGGTACCTATTCCTTAGATATTATTTTGAGACCCAGGTATATAGTGAACATTCTGTAAGTGTTAGCTATTATTATGATGAAGATGATTTGCTAAGCACTGTGCTAAGCTACAGGAATATGGCATAAGATAAGGGAGTTAAAATGTTACCCTCGATGAAACTTGCATTCGAGCAGTGTTCAAAGATTATATCAAATTCTAAGGTATTTAAATGACTAATTTTAAAAACTAGAGTAGAATGGGTGAGGCAGGGGACCTGAATAGATCCTTTATTGATCTGGATGAGTTTAATGGGAATTGGAGAGAGGCATACTTTTTTTAAATGAAGTCCTGGTTAAAGCATCTTGTCATCCAGAGATTAAGCTAATGAAATGTTACATGATATTCCAGGGACCCAGGGTTATTACTTGCATTGTTTTCACATTCCCCTCCCTCAATTTTAAGCTATTTTAGTTCACATGTGTTCTTTGCAATTTATGAATCACACAATTCACAAGTTTCCTATTCTTTTAACTTCCATGGTAGAGAATGGGCTGTTGGCATGGTAACCACTCCGCCTTCCTCTTTTTTTTGTACTTCATAGCTCTGTTCTGGTCAGACCAACAGCTGCTTCTGGGCAGCAGAACCCTAATAGTTCTTTGGCTCCTGACCATCAAGCCAGCAAGTGGGGATGTGGTCCTTTTTGGAATACCACACTCTGACCAGGCTTGAAAAGGAGAGACAGTTTTTCTAGGTCATTGTGACAGTTTTAACCTCTCATTTCACCATTGCAAACAGTGCTGTTCTCATCTTTTTTTTTGGATGATCTGCCACTATGCCTTTATTACTTGTAATAGCCATCTGAGCACATTTTTTTTGATAACAGCTTTATCAAGAAATAATTCGTATACCACACAATTCACGCATTTAAAATGTACAATTTAATGGCTTTAAGTATATTCATAGTCATGCAACCAATAATCAATTTTAGAATATTTTCATCACCCTACATAAAATCCTGTGTACTTTAGCAGTAATTCCTTTATTTTCCCTATCTCCCTTCCCGCTAGTCTGGGGCAATGACTAATCTTTCTGTCTCTATAGATTTGCTTATTTTGGAATACGGTATGTAGTCTTTGGTGACTGGCTTCTTTCACTTAGCATAATGTTTTCAAGGTTCATCCATGTTGTACCATTTCTTAAGTATTTTAGTCCTTTTTATTGCCGAATGGTATTTCATTGTATGGGTATACTACATTTGACTTTTGGCTATCATGAATAATGCTGTTATAAAAGATTATAAGTTTTTGTGTGGATGTATGTTTTCATTTCTCTTGATTATGTACCTGAGTAGGGTTTCTGGGTCATATGATAACTCTTATTTATAACCTTTTGAGGAACTGTCAGACTGTTTTCCAAAGCAGCTATACCATTTTACATTTCTACTAGCAGTATACGAAAGTTCCAGTTTCTCTGTATCCCCACCAGCACTTGTTATTTTTTGTGTTTTTGATTGTAGCCATCCTAGTATATGTGAGGTGGTATCTCATTGTGATTTTGATGTACAGTTGTCTGATGACCAATATTGTTGAGCATCTTTTCATTTGCTCATTGACCATTTCTGAATCTCACTGGAGAAATGTCTATTCAGATCCTTTGCCCATTTAAAAATTATATGTCTTCTTAGTATTGAGTTGTCAGAGTTCAAGTTCTTTATATATTTTATACACAAGCCTCTTATCAGATACATGATTTGCAGAATTTTTCTTTTGTTCTGTGGTTTGTTTTTTCACTTGCCTGATGTCCAAATTGTGTCTTCTGAAGCACAAAAGTTATAAATTTTGATGTCTAATTTTTTTTTTCTTTTGTGTGTGTGCTTTTGGTGTCTTATCTAACAAGCCATTGCCTAATCCAAAGTCATGAATATTTACTCCTATCTTTTCTTCTAAGAGTTTTATAGTTCTAGCTCTTAAATGTAGGTCTTTGATCCATTACAAGTTAATTTTTGTATATGATCTGAGGGAGTGGGTTCAACTTCATTCTCCTGTATGTGGTTATCCAGTTGTCCCAGAACCATTTGTTTAAAAGACTATTCTTTCTTCGTTGGCACCTTGTCAAAAATCAATTTACTGTAAATTTGAGTGTCTATTTCTGGATTCTCAATTGTATTCTATAGATCTCTATATATCTATCCTTATGCTATTATGACACTGTCTTTAGATTTGTAGTAAGTTTTGAAATTAGGAAGTATGAGTCCTTCAATTCTGTTCTTTTTCAAGATTGTTTTGGCCATTTCAGGTCTCTTGCATTTTCATATGAATTTTAGGCTCAGCTTGTCAATTTCTGTGAAGGAGCCAGCAGGGAATTTGATAGAAATTGTGTTGAATCTGTAGAATAATTTGGGGGAGTATTGCCATTGTAACAATATTAAAGCTTTCACTCCATGAAAACTAGAGGTCTTTCCATTTATTTAGGTCTTTAGTTTTCTTCTACTTTTTTTTTTTTATAGTTCAGAGCATAGGTTTTGCACTTTTTTGGTTAAATTTAGTCATAGGTATTTTATTCTTGTTTGATGCTATTGTATATGGAATTTTTTTTTTAGTATCATTTTTGGATTGTTCATTGCAAGGGTGTAGAAATACAGTTGATTTTTGTATATTGACCTTGTATTCTGCAACCTTTTTGAACTCATTTATTTGTTCTAATAGTTTTTAATGCATTCTTTGTGATTTTCTAGCCACAAGATTGTTATCTGAGACTAGACATAGCTTTATTTATTTCATTCCAATTTGGATGCCTTTTGTTTTTCTTGCCTAATTGTCCTGTCTAGCCACCCTAATCATAAAGCAGTACTTGATACAGGTGATCATTCCTTTCTTCTTGAAGCCCTGTCTTTACTTGGATTCTGGGACACCACACTTTTTTTTTCCTATCTCACTGGCTGCTTTCTCATCTTTTTTGCTGGTTCTTCCTCTCCTCTTAACCTCATGACCATCTCCTACTTCTAAACTGCAGACTTATGTATCCATTTGCCTAGTCGATAACCCTGCTTCGATGTCCAACAGGCAGCTCAAACTTAATATATGCAAAACTTAACTCTAATTTTAAATTTTCTCCTTTGTGGAAAGAAGAAAAGAAATAAGTTAGCATTTACTGAATGTTTACTATTAGCACTATTCATTATCTTGATTATAACACATCTGAATTCTGATACTCAGGGTACATGAGTATCAGTTTGGTGAGTTTGGTTCTGGAGCCTGAGCTTCCTTCCTAACAGCTATACTGTAATCTCCACAAATCACAAAGTGTACAGCTCTATTTCTCTCTCTTCAAAACTGTCCTTTGTAGTAGTGTGATAGCTCAGAAAAAAGGATCCCATAAGATCTCTGGTAAATGGAATCAGAAGTGCTTGTGAGCCATGCAGTGCTTAGGAGACACCTTCCCCCTTTTCCATGCAGAGTGGATGCATGGATACCCCCAGGGTAAGCTTACCTCCAGTTTCTGGCAAGTTTCTCTTGGTTATTTTCTTAGGTTAGAGTTTCCATGGCCTTGAGATACACTTCCCACCCATCAGAACTGCTCTCATTCATTTGCTGGACTGGATTCTCCATCTTTCTTCCTCATTCCTCCTTGTCTCTTTCTCATTTCTTCATGAAGTGCCAGCTTCTCTGGGTTTGTGTAAGATATCCCTCTTTGACATTTGCTTTTTCAGCACCCAGCATTGAAAATTTGCTCAGTATTTCTGACCCATCTGTTTTAACACTTTCCTCATTAAAATATTTATCATCAAAGAAAAAAATTTACCTGTACTTTAAGATAGCAGTGATAACTTCATTTCCCCCTAAAATCTTTAATAGAAGTGAAAATGTCCAAGATAGAGTTTATTCGTGTTGGGAATACATCTTGTAACAAAATTTTGTCCAGATTAAAAAACCAGTCTATTCTCGGGTGGCATCTGCAATCTCATTTGGTCCCCATGATGTATGTCCCAAGGTAGCTTAAGAAAGGTTGAAAAAACTGCCGGTAAGGTCATTTGCTTCTAGTTCTTTTATTTATAACCTGTTAGGGGCAGAGACAGTTGTGTTTCCAGTTGAACTGGCTTATTCTGCATTAAAATTTGTGTGCAGGGTCTGCTGTCCACTGCAGAAGTGATGTGGGTTCCACTCCCAGGTTTTTGCCCCTTGGTGCTTGGAGGTCTCACCTTTTCCAGAAGCCCCCTCACTGATACCTTATTGCCATGTGATGAATCTTTCCTGACCACCTTTCCCTGTATTGACACTAACCTGTTTTCTGTCATTTCCCAGTCTAAGTTTCAGCCAATCATAAGGCATTGTGGTACTATATCTGAATTGAAGACTCGAGCTTCTTTAGCATTGGGCCACCTCTCTGAGCTCCATAGACCAGATATTTTCTAAGGGCATTTGTAGCTGTAACCTCCTCAGGTTGTATGATTCTGTTTCTCTGATAAGTGAACCTGGACTAATGCCTTAATAGTTGGCAGTGGTTTAATATGGTACACCAGAGAGGGCAAATATGTATCTTCTCTTCCATTTATCAGTCATGGCAGACTCATTCATCTCATCACTCTAATATCGAATCCAATCATGACCTCAGACTTCTTAATACAATAAAATGTTCTAAGTAACTACTATCAATGGATCATAGTTGAAATGTATTTGTCCTCCTTGTCATCCCTCCCATCAATAATGCTTCAGTCTAAAGGAGGGACTAGTGGTAATGGGATACCATAGAAGTTAGGAGCATGGGTTCTGGAGTTCAGCTGCCTGTATTCAAATCCTGTTTCCACTGCCCTCTTTCCATGTGACCTTGGAAAAGTCACTTCTCTGGGCCTTAATCTCTTTCCTTGTAATGTGGGGCATAACAACAGTCTTACCTAATAAGGTTGTAGAGAGGATTAAATGAAGTAATATGTGTAAAAAAGTGCTTAGACCAGTGCCTGGCACATATAACTCAATAGATGTTAACCACTATATTAATAGTAGGCATGATAAGGACTTGGAAGGCTGGTAGAGGAAAAATTCTTGGATTGACAGGGCCTTGCAGCACCCTTTCAATCTCTAAAGTAGTCAAATATCCATTCTGTGTATGAGTGTGGATTGATCTCATTTCAAAATTTGTTCATTTGTTTAGTAAAAATTGAGGGTCTACTGTGGGCTAGGCATGCAGGTGTCTAGAATTTAACAGCAAATTAGTTCCTTTCAGAGTCAATAGTGTAGTGGGGGTGACAAACATGAAAAAAGGCAGTTACAATATTCTTAATAATGACAATGATGGAGTTTGTGCAGGGTCTTTAGGAAGCACAGTGTGCAGGTAGAGTCTTTTTGGTGATAGTGTTAAATCTGGGTGAGAGGAGATCTGGAGAGTCCTCCAGATCTGGCTGTGTCTCACCGGTACTGCATAGGCAGTGGATCTCTTGGGAGAATTGTTAATACTTGTTCTCACTGGTGGCACATGCTCATGCCTCTTGGCATTCATTCAGTCACTTGACTGACAGCCCTAAACTTTTCCCACTGCTCCCTGAGCTGCTGTCCCCCTGTCTCAGTCATAGTTGATGGAGTGGGGAGCAGAGAGGTGAAGACAAATGGAGGAATTCTGAATTTGCAGCCACAGACTAGTTGGATTTCTCTGTATGCCTTAGAAAAGCGTGAGGGTCAGGCTTGTCAGGGACTTGGTAAAGTTGATGAGTACATCCCCCTGCCTAACTCAAGATAGGGCAAGTCTCTATGACAGCCTTATATGGTGATAGTATGAAATCTGGGTGGGAGAAAAAATGCCCTTGTGTTGCTGGGGTAGGTGTTGGTGCTATGACCCATCTTGTCCCCTCACTGGTGTCTTAACAGTAAGCAGCTGTTGTGTGACGTGATGATTGTGGCGGAAGATGTCGAGATAGAAGCCCACCGTGTGGTCCTGGCAGCCTGCAGCCCCTACTTCTGTGCGATGTTCACAGGTATGGTGAGGGGAAACAACCCACAGTTCTGAGGTTGTAGTGCCCTGGGAGAATATTGAGGGTGGTAGCATGAGGGGAGGGAGGAAAGAAAGGCTGTGACATCTACCATGAGGAGCTTCTATGTGCCAGATACTGTGCTTTGCACTATGGAGGACTTGAAGCAATTATAGTCTCAGCCAGGCCAGTCAGGAATGCAGCTCTTGTCCACCTCTGAGGCAGAAAAGGTAGAATCTTGTAGTCCATTAGTTCTTAACTTTGGAATGCATCGAGGTCATATGGGGAGAGTGTGAAAAATATAAACCATTGGGCTCATTCCCAGGCCTCTGGTCTCTCATTTTGTAGATGGGGGACACCGAAGCTGAAAAATGGGAAGGGCCTTGCCCAGGGCCACACAGAGTATGAGTGGAACTTGGCTTCTTGATGGCTGGCCCGGTGCTCTACTGGCTGGCTCACATCCTATCCTTCCTTAGCTCTTCCTTCCAAGCAAGGGTCGTAGACCTCTTCTGGCATATACAGGAGAGTTGGAGAAGTGATAGTGGAGCCTGGGGTGGGGGAGAGTAAGACAGGAATATTCATCATTAATCATTCAGTTTTATCACCTTTGCCAGCCTTCCAGGGAGTCCCTGTTCTCTGAGCATACCACATAGCTATGTCCAACTATTTCACATGTGTTACTTCTGAGACTGAATTTCCTGAAACCCGTGGGCTGAGCTTCCAGTCTGTAGAGCCTCACAGCACCTGCTCTGAACCGGCACATGTAGTGCTCTATAAATCACTGCTTACTGAAGGCCAGCTGGACTGGGGAAGATCCTGGACTGGGTCAGGTGTCCCTTTCACATGCTTGCCAAGTACCTGTGCTTCCTCTGAGTGTGGTCACTATCACTCTGCATTCTTGTCTGTTTCCTGGTGTCTGCAGTACCAGTACTCTCTCATATATCAGCTGCTTCTCATCCTGCAATTTATAGCTCAAGTCTCCTCAGAATGGCCTCCTCTGATCACCCTAGCTGTAGCTCCCCACTGTCTCTTTTTATCCTATAACTGGACTATACATTTTTTATAACATTTACCACTGTCTGAAAATCACGTTGGTCATTTACATGTGTTTATTCTCTCACTAGAATATAAGCTCTATCAAGTCAGGGATGTTGTTGGACTTGTTTGTTACTATATCCTGAGTACCAGGTACACAATAGGATTCATAGTTTTTAAATGAATGAATGAAATGTTCTTTCGCACTTGACTATGAGCTTTGAGTACTTGGGAACCATATCCTATCATTGTTGAATCCTCTGTGCCCACTACAGGGCCTGGTATTTAGGAGACAGTGAATAAATAAAAGCTGAAAGAATGAATGTGGGCTTGCTAAGAATGGATGAATGTAGGCATATTTTTGCTTAAATAGACTCTTACCCCTTTCTTAATATAGTACACAGCCTGTGCTGGGCAAGAGTAGTTCCTGTTGGGGAGACTTAGCACTTACGTTGTGAGAGTTCCTCACATGTGTGTCCTCCTTGGGTCGTCTCATGAAGGAGCTGGTCTCAATTCAGAGCCGTGCCTCTGCTGAGTGGACCAAGCTACTCTTATCTTACTTTAGGCCAGGGATTCCACAGTGTAGCCTGGAAAACCAGACAGTTTCATTACCTGAAAATTTTGAGCTTCATTCTCTTTAGAGTACTCTCAGATCTTAGTAGTAGTGTTTTTTACCCATCTCTCTCTTTTTTTTAAATACTTCATTTTGTCTGCAACTGTTATTTAGCTAAAATTTCAATAACTATTCCTGCCAGTCATTCTTCTCTCTGTGTGTGGTTTGGAAATCCATTGTTGAGAGAGGAATCTGTTTGGAATTTCAGTGACTTATAGTGTTGGCTCCACTTTTTTGCTAATAAACTTGCCTCTTTGGTAGTGGAAGTGCCTAAGCAAAATCACAGTGATATTAGAAATGGAGAGAGCAGATGCTTTGGGGGCAGGACTGGATTCTAGTAATTGATGGGAGGAGAGAATCAGGAGAAGAAAGCAATCTAATGTGATGCCCAGCCAAAGCCTTGTTTTGAATCTGGTTACTATATAGCCTTCCATCTTCCCTTCTGCTTGCCCATCCATCCATCCAACCAACAACTGTTCACATAGGTTCATTGCAAAAAACTTAGAAAGTGTGGGCAAGCAAAAAAATTTAAAATTACATGTAATACAACATCTAGATAAGATTATAATTCACACCCTTTCAGATTCAAATTTATAAATATATACATACATTTACAAATATATAGATAAAAATATATTTTTTTTAACATAAATGACTTTATATATACACACGAATAGCTTTTTTTGACGTGTATTTTTTTAAAAGTTCTATTCATCTTCTTGTAATATCCTTCCTCCCTGCCTCTTTGCCAGCCTGACCTCTATCATCCTTCATTACTGCTGAAGCACTGTTTTCTCAAGAAGACCTTCCATAACCCCCTCGGATTAGGTTAAATCCCTTCGCTATTGCTCTCATGGTCCTTTTCACTTCTCTTTAGTATTACTCCTTACTCATTACTTCTTCAGTATCTGGTTTTCCTGGTCAGCCATAAGTTTATGATGTTAAGAGCTATGCCTTTTATATGTACTGCTATGTCCCCACTGCCTTCCTGTCCATGTAGCAGGTACTCAATGAAAATTTGCTTAATTGAGTTTAACACTGTATTGTGAATATACCTTTTTATGTTGATGAAATCACATCTACATCATAATTTTAAGGGTTTCATAAGAGTCCATTATATGTATTCTAATTGAAAATCTATTTCCTTATTGGTTGGAAATTATAGTTCTTTCTAATATTTGGCTATTATAAATAATACTATAATGGGTATCCTTGTATCTTAATCTTTATTTACATTCCTCATTGTTTCCTTAGAATAGATCCCTAGACTAAGAAATATTTGGGTATGCACATTTTGAGGACTTGTGAGACACATACTATAACTCCACAACTCTGGAACAGTTGTACCACCTTTGCTTCCTTCAGCAATATATGAGACTTGTGTGTTTTTTGCCGCCCTTGGCTTTGTTTAAATGTTGGTAAATAGGCACAAAAAAAAATAACATTGTAAAATTTTGTTCTAATTATCAGGCTAAGCTTTAAAATGCATAAAATTAGTAATAAAAATACCCAGCTGACTCATGTGAAGTCCATTTCTGTTAGATGTTTAAGGTCAAAAAGAAAACAAAACACACGTGACTTTCTTCTGACTTGGGTGATGTGATTACAATCTTTTACTCAGGCTCAAAGTGTTTTTATTTTTTGTCCTCTGAGTTTATATGGCCCAGATGTCCTGTGGTGTTTCCAAATACCAACTCCACTCCTTGAACTATGTCCTTACAATAATTTGGAATAAATGTCAAATCAAGGTCTGAGTGCCCACAGGAGAGTGTCCAAAGGCAGCCAGTCTGTGAGAAGATCTGGGATGGGCTGTCAACCTAATGGTCTTCTACTCCTTTAGCATAGAGTGATTGGAGAGGCCACCAGCACTGTATTTTGCCCATCTTTTTCCTCTGAGTATGGAATACTTACGATTCCCTCCATTCTCTCCATCTAGCCCATCCATCCCAGGGGAAGTGAATTTTCCCCAAATAGCCAGTTTCTTTTTCTTTTTTTTATCATGCCCTTTTCTCAGAGTTCTGTGTACTACAGTATTTTTACTCCATATAGGTCTCTACATGTCATCCAAATACTTTTAAACAATTTCATTTTTTGGTGTTAAAGAAACCGAGTTCTAAAGAATATGCTGGCTCAGGGTCTTATGCCTATCATTATGGCTGCAAGACATTTGGGTTTTCATCCCAAAAGAAACCCCTGGAGCGAGCTGTCTCATCCTTCTGGTTCTGTGGTACTATATACAGAGGCTGATTATAGATTGGTTTTGTTTTTTAAAGAAGAATTACTATACAGTTTTTATTAGACATAAGCTAATGTTAAACCGGTATTTTTGAATATGTGGTGAGTAGAAAAAGGAGAGTCAGGAATGTTCTGGGGTAAGAGACAAAGGGCTTGGATTTTGGGTGGATACCAACCCTCTGCAAAGCAGAAATGAAGGCCCAGCTCTCTTACCTCCCAGGCATGCATGCATTCCCTAGAACCTTTGTTTCTACCCTTTCTTCTTGCCAGACTCTTCCAGGCCCTGGCCTGTGTCTCTCTTAATGTTGTCTTGATGCCTTTGAAGATCTTTGCTGCATAACATGCAGCTCAGCAAAACTTAATCCAAGGTAATGGTGCAGAGAGGGAATCGAATCCTTTCTTTGGATAAAGGGGGCTTTGAGGGAGGTTGTGGAGTAATAGTAGTACTACTGTAGTGGTTTCTGAGGGTTTTGCCCCTTGTGGAGTCAGGAGTTGAGTAGAATAGTTCAGAAAAAAGGGTTGGAAGCATCAGAGGCTTCTTGAAATTAAAGAGGAATGGCCTCATCTTCAATGGGACTGTCTTTTTTAGAGTCACTTACCTCTGGGCTGAAGCTTATACTGATAAAGGGTTTATTTTTCCTGTTCGTAACGCACTACATCAAAGTCAGACATCTTTTTCTGGCTTAGGAGATCCAGATTTAAGGATGAGGAGTGCAGTAATCATACTAAAAGTATGCTGCTATTGATACAGAAATGATGAGTTTTTACAAGAATTAATTTGGATGTAGTCGAACATCGGCCTTTGTAGTGCCTAGGAAGAGATACTGCTATTCAGACATCTGCCAGCCCTCCATTAAGCTGCAGCTGTTTTGGCCAAGATGGTCTGGGATAGACTTGTTTGGACTTAGAGTAGCTCAGCCTTGAAATTTACATCATCATTGGAGAAAACCATTGGTAAGGAATGGTTTATGAATGTTCATAGAGGAGGTTGGAAGTTGTTGATGCGGTGGCCTCTTTGCTAAGGATTAAAGACTGGGTGGCAGTGCCATCCTGCATTGGGAGATGGTGTGGGTATTGGAGCTGTAATGACCTGAGTTCCAATCCTGACTCCAGTATCTAATAGGTTTATGGGGAATTCACTGAAATTCTGTGATCCTGTTTTCTCATCTGTGAGACTGAAATAACAACAACAACCAAGGACAAATATAGGTAATGGAAATAAGGTACCTAATACCTTCTTATTAAGAACAGGTACTTAATAAAGTTTATGCTTACCATATGTTGAGCATATCAGAACAGCTGTGTACATAGTGTGCTCACTAGGATTATGACTTGCACACTCGTACCTGCTAGAGGTGTGGGATTGCTTGTTCTCCTGGGCTCTCTATGGTTCTGGGAAACTTGTAGGTGCAAAGTCCAAAGGCAGAGCCTGAGGAATTAAAGAAATTTAAGACATAATCCCTTAGTCCAGGCCACCATCATCTTTGAATGAATGAATGGACAAATATCTGCCCTTAAGTGGATCATATTCTATTTGGAGGAATAGGACATTCATGTTAACTGATGACGAGCAGAAGATAGAAGTAGCTAAAAAGATGTGTAGACAACAGACATTTTTTGAAAGTTCAGAATCTGATGAGGCTGGGCTGGGCCTCTTGGGAAAAACCAGCAGAGGAGGCTCTTGCATTGACTTTGATGGAAGTACTTACAGGGCTCATGTTCTATTTGTAGACATATTTTGTTAAAGTAGTAGAGGTGAGAGAAGGAGCAAGAATGACTAAGACTTTGATGGTTTTCTGCCCTGCAGGAATTACTGGAGTCTGTGATTATGAGATGTCAAGAGAAAGCCTCTCTTCTTCCTTTCTTTACTTGTTCCCACAAATATTTTTTAAACACCGCACACTTTGTTAGATGCTGCACACTTTGTTAGATGTTAAGGATATTTTGAAAAATAAGCTTGACAAGATCCCATCCCTCTTGGTTCTTTTTTTTCCTTTAAAAATTATTTATATTAGTTTCAGATATACAGTACAATGGTTAGACATATATATAATTTATGAAGTGATTCCCCTGATTACCTTAGCACCCATCTGGCACCAAACACAGCCATTAAAATAATATCGACTATATTCCCTATGCTCTACTCTACATCCCCATGACTGTTTTGTAACTGTTAATTTGTACTTCTTCATCCCTTCACCTTTTTTTCCCAGCCCCTGAACTCACTTCCTTCTGGCAATCACCAGTTCGTTTTTTGTATTTGAGTCTGTTTTTTATTTGTTTGTTTCTTTTGTCCTTAGATTCCACATGTAAGTGAAATATAGTATTTGCCTTTCTCTGTCTGAATTATTTCTCTCAGCACAATACTCTCTAGGTCCTTCCATGTCATTGCAAATGGTTAAGATTTCATTTCTTTAGTGGCTGAGTAATATTCCATTATATATATGTACCATAACTTCTTTATCTAGTCATCTGTTGAGGGGCACTTAGGTTGCTTCTATATTTTGGCTATAGTGAGTAGCACTACCATGAACATAGGGGTGCATAGATCTTTATGAACTAGTGTTTTGGTCTTTTGGGGGATAAGTACCCAGAACTGCAATTGCTGGATCAAAAGCTAGTTCTATTCTTTAATTTTTAAGGAATCTCCAAACTGTTTCCCACAGTGGTTGTACCAATTTGCAATCCCACCAACTGTGTAAGAGGTTTCCCCTTTCTCCATATCCTTGCCAACACTTGTTGTCTTGTGATTTATTGGCGATAGTCAATCTGACAGGTGTGAAGTGATAGCTCATTGTGGTTTTAATTTGCATTTCTCTGATGATTAGTGACCTTGAACATTTTTTCATATGTCCCTTGGCCATATGTATGTCCTCTTTGGAGAAATATCTGTTCAGGTCTCCTGCTCACTTTTTAATTGGGTTGTTTGTTTTCTTGAGTCATATGAGTTCTTTATAAATTTTGAAATGTTAACCCGTTGCCAGATGTATCGAAGGCAAATATCTTCTCCCATTCAGTAGGTTGTTTTTTCATTTTATTGGTGGTTTCTATACTGTGCAAAAATTTTCAGTTTTATGTATATTTTTTCTTTTGTTTTCCTTGTACGAAGAGATATATTAGAAAAAATATTACTAATGATAGTATCAGAGTTTGCTATCTGTGTTTTCATCTAGAAGTTTTATGGTTTGGGGTCTTACATTTAAGTCTTTAAATCCATTGTGAGTTTATGTATATGGCATAAGAAGGTGGTCCGGTTTCATTTTTTTGTGTATATCTGTCCAATTTTCCCAACACCATTTGTTGAAGAGACTGTCTTTTCCCCATTGTACATTCTTGCCTCCTTTGTCATAGATTAAATGCCCATATGAGCGTGGTCTTATTTCTGGGCACTCTGTTCTGTTCCATTGACCTATGTGTCTGTTTTTATGTCAGTATCATCCTGTTTTGATTACCATAGCCTTCTAGTTTCAGGTAGTGTGAAACCTCCAACTTTGTTCTCCTTTCTCAAGGCTGCCATGGCTGTTCAGGATCTTTTATCATTCCATATAAATTTTAGGATTACTTGTTCTAGTTCTCTGAAAAATGCCATTGGTATTTTGATAGGCATTGCACTGAATCTATAGATTGCTATGGATAGTATGGCATTTTAATGATGTTGATTCTTCCTACCCATGAGCATGGTATATACTTCCACTTATTGTATCTTCTTCAATTTCTTTTTTCAATGAGTCATAATTTTCCAAGAACAGGTGTTTTACCTCCTTGGTTAATTTAATTCCTAAGTATTTTATTGTTTTGATACAATTGTAAATGAGATTGCTTTCTTAACCTCTCTTCTGATAGTTCATCACTGATGTATAAAAATGCAACCAACTTCTGAATTCATTTATCAGTTCTAACAGTTTTTTGGGGGAATCTTTAGGTCCTCTCTATATAATATCATGTCATCTGCAAATAAGGATAGTTTTACTTCTTCCCTTCCAATTTGGATGCATTTTATTTTTCTTTCTTATCTGATTGCTGGGACTTCCAATACTATATTGAATAGAAGTGGTAAAAGTGAGCATCATTGTCTTGTTCCTGATTTCAGGAAATCACTTTTAGCCTTTCCCCATTGAGTATGATGTTAGCTGTACGTTTGTCATATATGGCCTTTATTATGTTGAAGTATGTTTCCTCTATTTTCATTTTGCTGAGAGTTTTTATCATAAATAGATGCTGGATTTTGTCAAATGCTTTTTCTTCATCTATTGATATGATCATATGATTGTTATCTTTCAGTTTGTTAATGTGGTGTATCACAGTCAATTTGCAGATATTAAACCAACTTTGCATCTCGGTTTGCTAGTATTTTGTTGAGGATTTTTGTGTCAGTGTTTATCAGGGTTACTGGCCTTCCAGTTTTCATTTTTTGTTCTGTCTTTGTCTAGTTTTAGAATGCGGGTACTGGTGGCCTCATAAAAAGAGTTTGGAAGCCTTTCTTCTTTTGAATATTTTGGAATAGTTTGAGAAAAATAGGTGTTGATTCTTCTTTGAATGATTAAAATTCACCTATAAAGACATTGGTCCAGAATTTTTGTTTTTGGAAGTTTTTTGATTACCGATTCCATTTCACTGGTGGTAATTGGTTGGTTCAGATTTTCTGTTGCTTGTTGACTCAGTCTTGGGAGAATATATCCATTGCTTTCAGATTGTCCAATTTGTTGGCATATAATTGCTTGTGTATTTTCCTATAATCCTTTGTATTTCTGTGGAGTCTGTAATTACTTCTCTTCTTCCATTTCTGATTTTATTTATTTGAGTCCTCTCTTTTTATCTTCATGAGTTCAGTTAAAGGTCTGTCAATTTTGTTTATCCTTTCAAAGAACCAGCTCTTGGTTTCATTGATCTCTTGTATTGTTTTTCTACTCTTATTTTGTTTATTTTACCCAGATCTTTATTATTTTTTCTACTCACTTTGGGTTTTGTTTGCTGTTCTTTTTCTAGTTCTTTTAAATGTAAAGTTAAATTGTTTATTTGATATTTTTCTTGCTTCTTGAGATAGGCCTGTATTCCTATGAATTTCTCTCTTAGAACTCTGTCTCATACATTTTGAGTCATTGTGATTTTATTTTTGTTTGTCTCTAGGTATCTTTTGATTTCTTCCTTGATCTCAATGTTAATCCATTCATTGTTTAGTAGCATGTTGTTTAGCCACCATGTGTTTGTGTGTTTTCCAGGTTTTTCTTTAGTTGATTTCTAGTTTCACACTATTGTGGAGAAGCCACTTGATATGATTTCAGCCTTCTTAAATTTATTGAGACTTATTTTGTGGCCTAACATGTGGTCTGTCCTGGAAAATGGTCCATGTGTACTTGAGAAGAATATATATTCTTTTGCTTTGTGGCAAAATGCTCTGAAAATATCAATTAAAACCTTCTGGTCTAGTGTGTTATTTAGCCCACTGTTTCCTTGTTGATTTTCTGTCTGAAATTTCTGTCCATTAGTGTCAATAGGGTGTTAAAGTCTCCTACTATGAGTATATTACTGTCAATCTCTCCCTTTATGTCAGTCAATAATTGCTTTATATATGTAGGTGCTCCTATATTGTGTATGCAACTGTTTACTAGGTTTATGTCCTCTTTTGAATCAATCCCTTTATCATTATTTAATGTCCTTCTTTGTCTCTTTTATTATAGCCTTTGCTTTAAAGTCTATTTTGTTTGATATAGGTATTGCTACCCCAGCATTTTTTCATTTCCATTTGCCTGAAATATCTTTTCCATCTCTTTACTTTCAGTCTGTGTGTGCCATTTGATTTGCGGTGGGTAGACAGCATATGTCTGGATCTTGTTTTTGTATGTATTCAGCTACCCTATGTTTTTCGATAGGAGCATTTATTCTATTTACATCTGTTTTGATAGGTACATAGTTATTGCCATTTTGTTGTTTGTATTTATGGGTTTTCCCCTCTTCTTTTTACAGAGGTCCCCTTAACATTTCTTCTAATTTTGGTTTGTTGATGATGAATTCCTTTAGCTTTTTTCCTATCTGGGAAGCTCTTTATCTCACTTTCAATTTTAATTCATAGCCTTGCTGGGTAGAGCTGTCTTGGTTGTAGGTTCTTGTTTTTCATTACTTTGAATATTTCGTGCCAGTCTCTTCTGGCCTGCAAAATCAGCTGTTGAAAAACCAGCTGACATTCTTGTGGGAGTAACCTTGTAAGTAACTAACTGCCTTCCTCTTGCTGCTTTTAGGATTTTCTCTTTGTCTCCAACCTTTGGCATTTTAATGATAATGTGTCTTGCTGTAGGTCCATTTGAATTCCTCTTGTTTGGGACTCTCTGTGCTTCCTGGACTTTTTGTATGTCAATTTCCTTCACCAGGTTAGGGAAGTTTTCTGTCATTATTTCTTCAAATAGGTTCTTAATCTCTTGCTTTCTATTTCCTCCCTTCAGTACCCCTATTATATGGATGTTGGTACATTTGATGTTGTCCCAGAAGTCTCTTAACTTTCCTCACTTTTTTGGATTCTTTTTTCTTTTTGCTGTTCTGATAGGATGTTTTCTGCTACCTTGTCTTCCAACTTGCTGATTTGATCCTCTCCTTCATCTGATCTGTTGATTCCTTCTAGTGTATTCTTCATTTCATTTATTGTATTCTTCATTTCTGACTGGTTCTTCTTTATGGTTTCTGTCCTTTTTTACTTAGTCACTCTGTGTTGAAGTCCTCATTGAGATAATCTATTCTTTCCCTAAGTTCATTGAGCATCTTTATGACCAGTAGTTTGAACTCTGTCTCTGGTAGGTTGCTTACCTCCATTTCGTTTAATTTTTTTTTTCTGAAGTTTCGTCCTTTGTTTCATTTGTGGCATATGTTTTTTGTTTTCTCAATTTGTTTCTATAAATTAGGAAGATTTGTTATGTCTCCCAAGCCTTGGCCAGGTGGCCTTTGTAATAGGTGTCCTGTGTGGCTCAGACCCTCTGATCACCTGTGCTGGGGGTTCTGGACATGTTCTTTGTGTGGTTGTGTGTGTTCTCCTGTTGTAACTAAACCTCGATTGCTGTTAGTATGTCAGTGGATGGGATTGACTCTTGGGCTGACTGGCTGTGGGGATTAGCCGTACACACAGGGTATGAGCTGCTGCTGGGTGGTGGCTGATGCCACAGAGTGGGTTTGCCCCAGCAGTCTCAGGTACCTGTTGAACCACCTTTGGGTGTGCCGCTCATGGGCCTAGTCAGGTAGTGTTCTCTTGTGGTCTGACACCAGCCTTCAGGCGTGTTAATTCTATGGCCTCTTAGGAGGGGCTCTCCTGGAGGCCAAGGTCAGCTGCTGCCTTTGATTACTCAGGCCTACTTGGTAGGAGCTACAAAGCAATCTGCGGATTGTTGCTGCTTATGTTGGATCAGGAGGCAAATGGGAGAGACCATGCTGTAAGCTGAGGTCAGTTACCCCTAGTACTGGGCCTGGGGCGGCTTAGCAAAAAGACCAGTGCATCTCAAGGCCTGGGGCTGCCTGCCCTCTGCCCATATGACTCAGCAGCTGGAAGAGCATTTAGGTGGCACTAGTCGGATGGGGTAGGGACCCAGGGCATCACTGGGGTAAAGCGAGCAAATTTCATCCGGCCAATGTAGAGTCAGGTTTCCTGCCAGTGCTGAATCTGTGGCTTCCTGTAAAAGTCTCAGATTGCAGCAAAGCCAGCTACTGCTATCTGCCTTAGGCTCGCAGACCCTGCAATCCACCCAAGGAATACTGCAGCTCTGGTCGGCACCAGTAGCCTGTCACCAAAAGTCGTCCTGGAAGTGTGAGGGCAGCGCAAGCTGAGGCTGCTGCCTTGCCAGCAGCTGTGTGTCCCAGGGAATGTGCAGGGTGGAGCTGTCAGTCTGGCAGTGGGCAGCCGCAGGCAGTTTGTGGGCTGGGCCCCCAGGAAGACACAGGGTCTGATCTCAGTGGACCAATGCAGCTTCAGAATTGGCCGTGCAGAGGGCAGGGTGGTTCAGCAGAGACAAGATGGCGCCTGTCTGCAGACTGCCCCGGAGCGGGGCTGACAAAGGTGCAGTGGTGGCTCTTTCTCTAGCCCTTGTCCTGGCGCCACACAACTCAGTTTTTCCTGGTATGTCTCTTGCGCATCCCAAGCCACTGTCCCACCACTGGAGCCCAGGATGAGTATTTGCATGCATGTGAGTCTATGTATGGGCCCTTTAAGGGGACACTGGGATTTTTTTAGTTTCCTTCTATTTTACCCAAATGGCCAGAATCCCCACTGGTTTTTACAGTCAGATTTGTGGGAGCTCCGCTTACAAGGATGGGAACCCTGGGCTGGGGCCCTTGTGTGGAGCTAGGGCCCCTCATTCCTTCAGGGGGTCCTCTGCAGCTGTGCCCTACTTCCCACTTCTCAACCCACACCTGGGTGTGGGACCAGCCCGCTTCACATCTCTGCCCTTCTCAGATGGGGATGTGGCTTTTTTTTATGCCCTCAGATGTGTGTGTTATGATCAGCTAGACTTTAGGTGGTTCTCCAAGTTATTTGTTTTATAATTTGGTTGTAATTTTAATGTGGCCATGGAAGTAGATGAACCCTGCTTTTACCTAGCCCACCATCTTGAATTCCCTCTTGGTTCTTGATTGCAAGGTGTTAAATACCAAGTTGTCCTCAGAATTTGGCCTTGTTTGGAAATATTTTTATCAAGGTCATTAGTTAGAGTCAGGTTTAATTATAGAAGGATTTATTAGAAATGACAGGAGGTCTAAAGTTAGGCCAAGGTTCAGATCCTAGCCCTACTTCTGACTAGCTATGTGCAAATACCTCTTGAAATACCAATTCTACAATTTTTAAAATGGAAGTAATATCATCTACTTCCTGGGGCTGTTGCAAGTATTAAATGAATTAATTTGTATAAACCCTTAGCAGAGGGCATGGCATGTAGTGGCTGCTATTATTACTACCACTTTCAGGGGCTATTTAAACTGAAGTTTTAGTTTGGTCAGTAATTTCTGCTGCTTCATAAGAGATAATAAGATTGGATTTTACAAGTCTATGTGATTTATACAGGTCTCCAATTTGCTGTAAAGGAATTTTCTGAGAAAATAAATATTGCCTTCGAGGCCCTAGTTTTTCTTTCACATGTTTTTTACTTGCTTATCAAAGTTTTAAGTACTTAATGTAGACAATTAGTGATTTCAGAGTCATGTAAAAAAGCAGAAGAAGTCTCCCCCAAAGTCCCATCATTTAGAAAACCATGTCTTAATGTTTTCTGGACATTTGAGACCGATAAAAATGATTTGTCTTTTCTCCAGAAAATTCAAGCTTTTGCCCATATATAAAAATATTTTCATACAATTTCAGGATTTTCTAATTGTTCACCTCAAAGTTAGAAAACCCTAACCTGACTCCCAAGCACAAATTTTGTAGTAAAAAAACAATCAGGCCAGGTTCTGGTTTCGCATAAGGGTTTCTGAATCTCTTGGTTCTTGCAGTCAGATTGCTCTTTTTTTCAGTCTTTTTCTTGCCTAAGGCCCAAGTTCTTAAACTAAGAATAGGTTATCTTTGATTATTTTTCATGCTATAATTACCAACTGGACTCTCTTATTAATGAACATCTTAATAGCGGTTTAGAGAAATGAGTTTACCTTTTGATTTCCTTGTATGTTTTTGTTTGTGCATCTTGGACTAAACTTGAGAGAGATTGTGAGAGCCTGTCTTATGGGTAGAGGAGAAATGCACCATCTTTTCTTGTTTCCCTTTCCTCTTTATCCTGCCTCAGTGTTCTTGGTGCTCAGGCCTTTTGACTGGCTTCTACTGGCAGCCAGAAAGAAGAGAGAACAGAGCGGAGGGTCTCTGGTCTACCTGATATGGCAGTGAAGGGAGCAGGCAGGGTTTGGAATGGTTTTCCAGAGTCAGTCATATCTAGAACTGTGTCAGGACGGGAACTGTGGATTGGTGGGAGAATCATGTGCAGTCCAGGCGGCTTGGAGGTGGGTGTATGGAGCCCACATGCTGTACTATACTTGTTTTCTTGGCTTCAGTGCACAAATTCCACAGAGAGAAAACAGCCTCTCATGCCCTGTTTCCACACTCACATAAAGGCTTCTGAGTCCCTGTTTCTTGCAGTCAGTTGCCCTTTATTTCAGTCTTCAGACAGTTACTTGTCTTTTCCTTCTGAAATCATCAGCTCGTGTTGGATGAGCCTGGCTCTAGATAAACCTCTGTGTTGCGTAGAGAGGGCAGACTGAAGTAAGGGGCCTCAGGACTGTGCAAATGTGGTATTACTGCTGCCCTAGTTCACACTACATGCCCTCTGTTTTGGACTATTATCACAGCCTCCCAGCTATTCTCTCTGCCTCTGATCTAGCTTTTACCATGTATCCAGAATTTCATTCAAAAATATCCATTTGTTGATGTCATTCCCCTGTTTAAAACCTTTCAGTGGTGCTACCCTTAGCAAAAAGTCTAAACTTATTTGCATGGCTTACAGGGTTCTGTAAGTCCTGGCCCCTATCTACTTCTTCAGCTTTTTTCCTCACTGATACCCTCTGTACCAGCCATACCATTCTCTCACTGTTCCCCAAATTTATCTTTTTGGCAGTTTCCTCTCTTTACACTTACAGTTCCTGCATCTAGCTCATCTTTCCTCACCTTTGCAGTCTGTGGAATACTCCTTTATTCTGTAATACTCAGCTACATCTATGGCCATACCACCCTGAATGTGCCAGATCTCATTTACTACTCAGCTCAAATGTCACCTACTACTGGGATGCCTTACTTGGATTCCCCAGGCAGGGTTTATTGCTCTGTCTTGTGCATTCTCAGTATTTAGTATAATCAAATACTTAGTATTTAGTATTTAGTATTGATTATAAGTGTGGACTCCAGAGTCAGAATCCTTGATTTCAGTCCTAGTATGGCCCCTTCCTAGATCTGTGACTGTGGGCAAAATGAATTACCGACCTGACTCTGCCTCAGTTTCTTCATCTGTAAAATGAGAGTAATATTAATAAACTTCATAGGTTGTTGTGAAGATTAAAAAAGATAACACTTTAAAGTGCTTAGGACAGTGCTTGGCCATAGTTAGCAATAAATGTTACTTTTTATTGTTGTTGTTATCATGGTACTTTGTGTATACCTACTAGCTCCTATCACCTCTATTTATAAATATTTTTATTTATCTTTCCTACTAGACTGTGTGCCCCTGAGGACAGATGCATATCTTGTTTACTTTTTCTGGCCCTCTGTGTATAGGTAAATGTTGGTCGAATGAGCTATTGCACACAGATTTGCCTTCATAATGGAAATGGGCGACAGATAGAGTGGGGAATGTTTAAAATCGGGTTTGTGGATGATCATAGACCAAAGTTGATGCAACCTTGATGTCATCTGTTTTATCCACATCTGAAGGAATCCCTTCTGCTGCCTCTGGAGCACACTCAGTGCTTTTATATTGTCAAGGCAGAGGCCATGTGAAAGTTAAGCATACTCTAAGTGCCAAGTTCACATCCATTTTGTTTTGGTTTGAACCGTAGGTGACATGTCTGAGAGTAAAGCCAAGAAGATTGAAATCAAGGACGTGGATGGGCAGACACTGAGTAAGCTGATCGACTACATCTATACAGCTGAAATTGAGGTGACCGAAGAGAATGTCCAGGTAAACTCAGCCCCAGCTAATAGCTCGGTGTGTCACACACTCAGGGCCCACCGCATTATAGCATCATTTCATTTACTCCTCGTAACAACTGGTAACTGGAGAGGAAACGAAAGCTCTAGAGAGGTTAGGTGACTCACCCTGGATCACATGGCCAGTAGGTAGATAAATGACCCTCAAACTCACGCCTGCCTGATCACAGCACTCATGCTCTTCAGCATTAGGCCGTAATACCTTAGAATGACCTTGGGCCCTGGAGAAGGAAGTCTTCAATTCATGTTGGTTCAAACTCTTGGTGAAGGAAGAACTAGAAACCTGGGTGACTCTACTTCTCCCCAGTTATCATCGTAGGGATTTTGAGTATTGGATTATGAGGCTGTTAAAAATGTTTTTGTTTCAGCATTAGTCAGCCGAATGCGTCTGAGGTGCCAAGAACCACTCATGGTCTCAGAAGGGGTGTGCAACTGTGAAATGTGTTGTCCGTACTTTTTTCCTTCTTTCACTGCTCTGCCTTCATTCTAAGCCATCTGGAGCCTTGAAAAAAAAAAAAGCCATCGTACATGGTGCTTTACCTGAAGTCCCACGTCTTTGTCTTTGTGTGGGGACATAAGGCATTAGCAGCGTGCCTCAGTCAGGGAGATGGTTGAGGGTGTGGCCCACTCTGGAACCCTGCAAATCACCAGGCTAACTATAGACACAGGATACACTATTTCTTGCCATTAAGGATCTTGCTGTTTATTTAGAGTGTTAGAAATTTCATGTGATATGAAGGTTTTTTTCTTTCCCTTTTTTTTTAAAGCACAATTCCACCTTATTTATTGGGAGGCAGATACCTCTCTAGTGACTAAAATATCTGCTACCCTTATCCAGAACACCACCCCTTTTTCCAAGTTTGAGGTATTTGTGAATCTGAATTGATAATCATTTATTCATTTAATTCAGCTTAAATGTTTGAGTGCCTGTGATATGTCAGGCACTTTGTTGGGTAGTATGATTGTAACAGTGGCGATTCCTTTGCCTGTTCTCATGGACTTTGTGGTCTAAAGGGTGAAGATAGATGCTCATCAAATAAGCATACTAGTAGTATCTGTGCACATATTGTGATAAGTCCTTTGAAGGAAAGGAGCATGGTATACAATGAGAAAGTATGTCAGGGGGAATCAATTTAGATGGAGGAGGGACCTAGAAGGGCTTTCAAGAGATAAGATTTAAACTGAGGCCTGGAAATGAGTGAGAGTTAGCTTGGTGTGATGAAGAGTATGCATAAGTGGGTCTGGGGTCAGGGTGCAGGCAAGCTAGGGATCTGAGGCATACTGCATTTGAGCCCTCAGAGTCTGCCCCATGATAGAGCCTGCCTTTGTATCTGGCTCCTGGACAGACTTTTGAGTTGTATAGTGATCTGATCTAATCCTCTCTTCTACTTATTCTTTAAAATGAGGTGTATTTTATACACAGTAAAATGCATAGCTATTCCATTTTGTTTCTTGTCTTTCTCATTCAGAATGGAGTGGGCAATGCAATGGAATGACTTTTGGGCAATAACATTAAATGCAAATAATTTTGTATAAAATGAGTTATAGGACATGTATCAAAAAATTTTAAATGGTGGTTATATCAAGTCAATATCACATTTAAATTCATTTAGGCACTTGATGTAAATATTGAGGTTTACATCAAAATGCAAGAAATTACATTCTTTGCAACTCTAAGATGGGGGAGCTATGAGCAAGGAATGTCGGTGGCCTTTAGAAGCTTGAAAGGCAAAGAAACATTCTCCTTTAGCTTTCAGAAGGAACTCAGCCATGCTGACACCTTGATTTTATCCTGGTGAGGCCCATTTGGGACTTCTGACTTCTAGAACTGTAAGAAAATAAATTCATGTTGTTTTTAAAACACTGAAACAAAACAAAACAAAAAAAAACAAACCCCCAAAGAGTATGTGTATGGGAGGTCATACGATCATATGATTGAAACCAGCTTTTTCCCCCTTTTCATCATGTATTTATTTAATATATATTTTTAAGTACAAAGTTTATACACCAGAGAACTAAAAGATGTTCCATTCTAGATCCTTTTCGCCTCACTAGGTATGTTTACTTTGCAACTTTGGTCTAAGCCAGTAGTGGTCTCTATCACACCTGTTATCTTAAAGCAGATAGCAACAGATAGACTATTTAGAGGACTCTGGAAAAAAATGACTTCACCTTTGCTTAAAAAAAAAAAATCTGCTTCGTAGGAGTGGGAACTGGGGCCAGAGTGGAGGTGTGCAGCCTCAGGGGAATGCAAGAATAGAGATGAGGCAGGACATGAGTATGAGTAGAGACCTCGGTCTGAGCCTCAGCTTCACTGCTAATTCTCAGAGTGCTGTTATTCTGGCCCTTCTCCACTGCAGGGTGTCAGTTTCCCATCTGGAAAGTAAGGGCATGAGACTCAGTGACCTCTGGCAAGACAAGAAACTTATTCTGATTTTTTTCTCTCCCTCTAACTAGAGCTTCTCTGACATCTGCACTGACACTCTGCCTTAAGGTTCATGTTCTCATCTTAGAACAGGAATCAAAATAGTGCCCATTCTGTTGGGTGGTCATGAGTTAGATCATCTGCCTTCAAATCTTCTCCACCCTTTTCTAGCCATGTGACCCTAAGCAAGTTACTTAACCTGTCTTACCTTAGTGTTTTCATCTGTAATATGTACATAATATTAGTATTTTACTACATAGGGTTGGTGCGAGAATTAAATGAATTAATTTAGGTAAAGCACTTAGAAGAGTGCTACCCCATGCCAGCAGACAGTATGGGTACAGAGAGCACCATGAACATAGAAGCCCTTTCACAGAGGAGCACAGAGTCTGAAGCTAGAGACAGCATGAGTGCTCTGTAGTATGGTAGGCCAGGGCGGAGGACCCAGGAAGCAGGGAATGACCATCACTGCCTTGATGGGGATAACCAGGGCAGACCTCACTGAGGGGATGTTGTTTGGGCCAGATTTCCAAGGAAGAATGGGAGTTAGGCCTGCCTCCTCTGCCCACCGGTCTGTGTCCTCATTGGTATGTGCACCCCTTGACGGGCCTGTTGTGTTCATCTCTGCGCAGCGTGGAGAGGGTGCAGCATATGCAGGGGCTCCTTTGGGAGGCACGGTGTGGAACCTTCAGGGAACTGTGTGCATTGTGTGGAATCCATGGGATACACTGTTTTCCTTTTTTTCTCCTCACTTAAAACTATGGTTTGGTCAGGGTAACCTTGGGGATAACCAAATGAAAAAGGTTGAGAAGAGAAAGTTTGAATCAAAATGTGGCTGCTTCTTCATGCTGTTATGTATCTGCTGAGGCATTTGCTCAGTCAGCTATCTATGAACAAAGTATTTGTGGAGGATTTGGTGCACTGAGGAGGTGAGCATGGAGGCACTGGGGCTCTCCTGAAAGCCTTGGAGGTGAGGGTCAGAGATTTAGGGCTTGGTTCAGTGGCTGGGAGAGCTATGTCCTTAATCTCTTCCCAGCCACACATACCTTGGAGGGACTGAGCTGCTGTTCGGTGGTGGAAGTAACAATTGTCATACAGACACTTATTAGTACTCACTGCAAGTCAAGTATGTGTTGCTCATTTCACATGCATTATTTCATTTAATTCTCATACCCACCAATGGAATGTTCGATTACGATCCTTCTTTGACAGTTGAAGAAGCTGAATCTCAAAGGATTTAAGTGGGCAGTACCCATAGTCATATGGGTAGTAAGTGATAGAATTGAGATTTGAATCCAGCTGTCTCCAACTCACTGTGCTCTGTTGATGTGGTGAACTCAAGTTTCTTATTAAACGAATGATCAGAATCTATACTTCAGCTCATAATAATTAATAATAATAATAAAAACTAACCAAGCACTCCCATGCACCAAGCATTGCTTTAAATGTGTTATCTCATTCGAGTCCCACAACGAGCCTTTAAGACAGTACCATTATCTTCATTTTACTGTTAAGACAGAGGCACAGAAAGGTTAAGTAATTTGCCTTTAGTCACATGGCTGGTAAGTGGAAAAGACAAAATCCAAGTGACACTTTTAATCACAGTGCTATTCTGCCAGCTCTCCTTTTCATCTGTATACACCCCCCCTCCTTTCTTCCCCTTCCCAATCCTTTTCTCTCTCTCCTCCCTCCCTTACCCTTCCCCCCTCACTCCACTTTCCTTATTTTTCTCAAGAGTTTTTTAATTTAGCACTGTTTCTGTGCCAGGCCTCATGTCTGGTGCTGGCAGAGACAGACCTACAATGTGGCTGGGGCAGAGGCCTTGGGCAGCCCTGTCACCTGGCCCTCTGGCTGGTGCCCTCCCTTTGTGTGTGGCCCTGCCCCCCTGAAATTCCAGGAGTAGGTGCTTTCTGAGGCAGGGCATTTCCTTTTGTTTTTGTTGAAGGAAATAAACTCTGTGACGGGATATCCTCTGCTGTGTTTTCATGTTATCCAAGGGAGAGAAAAAACAAAACTGGGCCTGCATGTGCAAAATGGAGGGGAGGCCATTTGCAAGCTGGAGGGGAACCTGTAAACTCTTTGCTGAGGGTCATTCCAGGACCTGTTTTCCCAGAACCATAATGCTGAGGTGGCAGAGGCAAGATGAAAGCTTTTGTACGTAGGGTCATCTTCCATTCATACAGGGGTTCCAGCTAACTACTCCTTAGTCTCAGCCTCCTCCATCCAGAGACCAAGCAGTACTGTGATTCTGCCAGGACAGGCTTGCTTCAAAGCTGAGGGCCAGAGCTTGGCCTTTTGTTCACAGTCTTGTACTGCTGCCACTTGAGGGAGTCAAGTTGCAGGCAAGTAAGAGAAGAGGAAATCCATTGAAAGCTTTCGTTGATGTGGGAGAGAGAAGTGAAGACAGCCCCTTGCTCTCTTCTCTTTCATGGCTCTGGGGATGTGGTTGTTCTTTATGTATGCAGCCCCTAGAACCCCACTGGGCCAGACCCTAGTTTTTATCCCTGAGACTCTGAGTAGTCATATGTCTCCCAGCCTCCAACCTTCCCCCTCAGCATTCTGACTTCCTTTAGTTTCCTTCATGCCTTCCTGTAGGAAGCAAGTAGTGGTAAGAAAAGGGCCTTTGACGCATAGCTAATCGCCATGGAAGATGAAAGAGAAGGAAGGAACAATTGGAGAAACCACCAGCCCCACTCATTTTAGGAAGTCAGCCTGGGGATGCTTTTGGGCAGGAGCAGACCCAAACAGGATGGGGGTATGGGGAGTGGTGGAAAACCTTATAATTGTTGCCTACTAAGTGGGTTTTGTAACAGTTAGGGAAGTTAAAAGCTATGCGGGTAGCTCTATCAAGGGAGGTTTTAAAAACTGAAAGTTATAACCTAAGGTGTGTATGTTCAGGAAGTATTTATTATTTTATTTGTTTGGCTGGTTGTCATGAGCTTGAGAATTAGGCACCAAATTATGCCATTGTCCTTGTAGTGAAGAAGAGGGCCAGGGGGAAGGAGATATGTGTCCCTGGCATGATCTCATCTTGATTTGGCTGGGAATGCAATCTGGGGGTGGCTTGGACTCTCAGAAATCCTCTTCTGTGAGGCTAAAGGGCTGCTGTCCCTTCTTGCCTCTCACCCTTTTGGGGCTTGCACACTACTGAGCTAGGGTGTGTGTGACGACATTTGACAAACTCCTTTCCACCAGGGCTTCTTAGGGCAACTGGTTAGATGTTTTTCCTCCTTAGGGTGAACAGCTGTGCCAGTTTGTCTCCTGGGATGGGTTTTTCAGTGCTAAAACTGGCAAAGTCGGAGCAAGTCAGGTTGGCCAACTTATGGCCCTAACTGTAAGGTTTGTAGCTGGTGTTGGCAGGGGGGTGTCATGGAGGTCATTTGGGAGTTTGGAACACAACTTTCCATTCCTGATATGTATTCAGCAAGAGTGGTTA
The DNA here is from genome assembly GCA_003508835.1 of Eonycteris spelaea. NCBI lineage: Eukaryota > Metazoa > Chordata > Mammalia > Chiroptera > Pteropodidae > Eonycteris > Eonycteris spelaea. The sequence goes on from PUFA01000039.1 coordinate 9,562,871, forward strand.
ATGGTTCTCCACTTAACTAGCAGGCAGAGACTAATCTCGTCTTGGGATCTGTTTGCCTAGGCCGAGCAAGCTTACAGGTTAATTGAGTTTCCCAGTTTATGGCTGCTTGATGGGCATGGTGGCTGCCTAGTGAGGATGGAGCTTAGCAGGTCAGATTTGGAGCTTGGCTGTGTTCACTTATGGTCTGAAACTTAAGAGTGGGTGATTTTATCTTTTTTCTTCTCTGGAATGAATCAGGGTTCAGAAAATACCAAAGACACATGCTGATTTACTGCTCTCCTCCTGGGAACATAGGAGAGTGGAAGAGAGAGGGTGGGGGAAGGGAAGGAGGAGCCTGTTTTCTAGAACTCAGCCATCATGAACAAGAAGTTTAATAAGTTTGTAGGTTGGAAGAGCTTTTCTTGTTGAGAACAAGTGTGTAGCTCGGGAGCAGGACTGCTGTGGGGATTCTTGGTGGTTTTTGCATGTGGTCGGGGATGGAAAAAGGTGGCCCCTGTCCCAGTGTTAGCACTGAAAGCCCTGTGTCCTGGGAAACCTCTCAGTCCTGGGCAAACCTGGACGGCTGGGTACCCTGGTAGAAGGACAAGGCCCAAGAATGGGCAGTTGGGTAGTTTTTACCCTGAGCACATGGAGGAGGAGAGCCAGAGCTGAGGCTCAGAACTGTTTTAGGAGGTGGTTAGAGTCCAGAAATAAGTAAATAAAATCACTAAAAAATCTCCAGGCTTTTGTAGTGCTTTGAGTCAAGAAAACAAATATATTTGCAGCCCATGTCTTCTTGGGCATGCCCTTGCGAGTAGGAACAGTTAGCCCAGACACTCTCTCTGAGATCCAGGGGAGGAGGTGAGAACAAAGGTTCAGGACATGGCAGTTGTTTTGGGGCGAAATGGATGTGGGGATCGCTGAGCTAACCAGCTGCAAATCAAACTGTTCTGTTATTTAGTTTTATTTTTTCTAAATTTCCTTTTGGAAAGGCACTCACATTATTTACCACTCCATAGAGTGGGGTGTGGGAAGCAGAGCTGGGGTCAAGGACTCTGGCTATCTCTCCTGGAATTTTGATCCAGAGGGCAGGGAAAGGCCTGTGGGAAAGGCCTAGAGAAACTTGATGGGGGTTGGCAGTCTGAGCACCCATCTGGCCTGCTCAAGCCGGTCTTCCCTGGCTTTTAGGGAAAACATGCAAACACACCTGAGCAGGAACTTTTCTGTCTTCTAGGAAATAGTGTAAATACTCCTGTCCTGTGACCTTTTTAAAGGGAAACTCAGCTCTCCTTTTTCTGAGAGAATGTACCTAAAGTTGTTCTTTACTGTTTATCGTTGTTATGGGAGAATAAGGTGTGTTTGTCTGAGTCCTGAGGATTGGGGTGACTCTTGTTCCAGTAGATTATTAAGGTCCATTAGAGCGGGGATCGGTTGGATCATACTTAACCACTGAATCTTGGAGCCTAGACCAGTGCCTGGCACAGGGACACTCAGTAACTAAGTGGTGAGCCAGCTTGTGAACAGTTCAGCAGGTACTTTTCTGTGTAAAGATAGCATGCTAGAGTCTGTAGGGCAGTGATTCTTAGACATGGCTGTATGGAAAAAGCACCTGCGGGCTTTAGAAACAGCTCACTGTCTAGGCTACGCCCATTCCTATTGAAGTTAGAATCTTTGGGAGTGGGACCCAGGCATCAGTATTTTAAAAATTCTCCAGGTGATTTTAATGTGTAGCCAAGAAGAAAAATCAATCTATCTTAGTCTGCTTGGGCTGTCGTAACAAAATACCACAAATTGGATGGCTTAAACAAGACAAATTTGTCTCACCATTTTGGAAGTTAGAAGTCCAAGATCAAGGTTGCAGCTGATTCAGTTTCTGGTGAGATTCTCTTCCTGGCTTGCAGAAGGTCACTTTCTCCCTGTGTCCTTAATTTTAGAGGGAGAGAACTGGTTTCTCTTCCTCTTCTTGTAAGGGCACCAGCCCTCTTGGATTAGGGCCCCACTCTTAAACTTCATTTAACTGTTATCACTTCCTCATAGGTTTGATCTCCAAATGTAGTCACATTGGGGGTCAGGGCTTCAACATATAAATTGCAAGGGTGGGGCACAAGCATTCAGTCTGTAAGGGTCTTGTTACTCAAAGTGCAGTTTATGAACCAGCAGCTTCAACTTCACCTGGCTGCTAGTTAGAAATTCAGGCTCTCAGGTCCAACCTTAGACTAAGTGAATCAGAACCTGCATTTCAACAAGATCCCCAATGAATTCGCATACATGTTAACAATTGGGAAGCACTGCTTTCGGAGTTTACAGGATGCAGACAATCTGCTGGTGCTTAGGGTCCATGAAGTATAGAACTGTAGGAAGACTGGGGCTGCTCTGAAGGCCAGGCCAGGAAGTTTGGACTGACTTGCACAGGCAGTGGAGAGCCATGTAAGGACTGCAGCAGGGGTGTGATATGATTAGAGCAGTGCTTTAGGGCAGGGGTCCCCAGACCCTCGGCAGTGTACTGGTACTGGTCTGTGGCCTCTTAGGAACCCAGCTGCATAGTAGGAGGTTAGCAGCAGGCCAGAGAGCAGAGAGCAAGGCGTCATCTGTATTTGCAGCTGCTCCCTAGCGCTAGCATCACCACCTCAGCTCCACCTCAGATCATCAGGCATTAGTGCCAAAAAGGTTGGGGACCACTGCTTTAGGGAGTTAAGGCTCTGCCTGAGAGATCCTGTGTCTCAGAATGTCACCTTTTCCTCTAGGTGCTGCTCCCAGCAGCCAGCTTGCTGCAGCTCATGGATGTTCGGCAGAACTGCTGTGATTTCCTGCAGTCTCAGCTGCATCCCACCAACTGCCTGGGCATCCGTGCGTTTGCAGACGTGCACACCTGCACGACCTTCTGCAGCAGGCCAATGCTTATGCAGGTAACGGGGACCTGGGCTGCCATACCCCACACTCCCAAGCTTATGGATTTAATAACCTGGTCTGCTGTAAACTACTCAAAGATTATGAGATGTGCACTCTACTGTGAAGCAGTTATAATTTAGTCAGGGAGACAAGGCACAGGTGAAAAGATCATTAACAGTAGGAGAGTTCAGCTCGTTGCCAAGTATAATGAGATTAATTGCCAGATGGATGGCATAGACGGTAATTCTCATCAGAGGAAGGAGATCTGAACAGAATCGTGGGGAAGAATAATTTGAGCACTGTTTGAAATAAATATTTTTTGTTGTTTAAGAAAATTTCTTTTTATCAAAGGATTCTTTAAAGAGGATTTTAAAAGTCGAATATTACTGTAAGGCTATAATGACAAGCAAGAATCCCCTGCCTTTCCACACCAAGTCTTAGTCTCTAAACCCACTCACTTTCACTTCTAAAAGAATTAAAATGCAGGCTGTGATTCAGCCAAAAGTTGCTTCATCTGCTATTTACCTTCATTTATATAAGTAATATGTTTATATCACTACTTATGGATTCACTAGTTTTGGATATTATCTGCTGACTTCTCATAGAAGAGGAAGATTGAGATTTCGTAGACTTTTCCCTCATATACATATACTCTTCCCCTCTCTTTATTCTCCTAATATCATTTGTACAACTGAGCTGAGTTATATGTTATAATTATACTTTTTTAAACTAAAAACTTTTAAATCAGAAAGGCAGAGCAATTGCCTTCTTTTGTGTAGTATTACTATCATTTACTCTTGTAAGACAGACACAACTGAACAGTCCTTTTCTATTCATCAGATAATCTGTTGATTCCATTCTATTTTTCTTGGAGACATTCTCTCTGCTAGAGCTTGTCCTGCTGTTATTTTATTTTAACAGAGTTTTGAGAGGGAGTAGAGATGAATGTGAATTTTCAGTCTACCATGTTGAGCTGGAAAGAAATCTTCATTGATTTCAGCTTGAGGATGAAGATCATGAGTGTCTTAGGAAAGGCGTCTAGTCGTTCTAATCAGTTCAGTCATGGACACCTTCTTCTCTTGCAGTAAAACATCTCATTCCTCCCTCTGCCCAAACAAACACCGTCTGTGTTTTGTCTGTCTCCTCTGTTGCCCATGTCTGAAAATTAGCTGAGGCCTTCTGGCTGCCTACCTGCCAGCTCCCAGTCCTGCGTTAGCCCCTTGGTCTATAAGGCAACAAGCATTTGCTCTGTTTCTTGGCATCCTTTTGTTCTCTGATCAAGCCCCAGACTCCAGGGGCCTGCATGACTCTCATTCTGAGGACACAAATGGGACCAGTTAAGATGATCCTGATGACAGTGATTTTTGTGAGGAGCATTCCCCCGATGCCCTAATTCTGAATTCTGCTGATTCTTCCTGGCTCCTGTTTCTCTGCTTTCTCTCCTGTGCCCTCTTTTCCCTACGTATTCCCCACCCCCATCTTTTTTTTCTCAGCGTGCCCTTTCTCTCCCCGGAGAGGGCTCCCGAGCCCAGTCTTTGAAGAGGCCACTTTCTTGAGGGATGTGCTCAGGCTTTGCTTCAGCAGGAACCAGGAGTTTGGCCAAGGCCCAGGAACATCTGCTGGTGTGGTGGCAAAGGAAGACCGTTTAGATGCCAGGAATTCTCTGTCTCTTTTCCTGTCCCCTCCCCAGCCTTTTCCTTCTACGTAGTGTGTGTGCATGCATGTGTGTACACACAGCCCATATCCTATCCTTTTGTAATTGGCTGATATGATCATCTGATGTTGGGGAGTGTACTGAAGCCCCACCTTTAATAAAATCTCTCAGATTCTTCTGGCCTGGCTTTCCCCCACTTTCAAAGTCTGTGTTTTTTTCCCTTTGCTCCTTTCATTGTCTGATGGTAAGACTCACCTATGGGAGATGGGGAGGATGCATTTGGGAACACATCATCATCTTGGTACTCCCTGGTCCTGATGTTGTGGTGATTGGGTTCTGTCAGGTTTATGGGTATGCGTGTACGCATGTGTATATGCAGATACCCTGATGAATTATTTTTAGCTAGTGTTTGTTGAGCTCTTTCTTTGAGTCATACTCTGTGCTAAGCATTTTATGTGTGTCATATCATTTAATGCATATAATAGCTAAGGAAATTGAGGCACAGAGAAGTGAAATAATTTGTTGGGGGTCACACAGCTGGTAGAGACAGGCACAATTCAAACTTAGACAGTGTTGACTCTGTGGCTTCCAGGCTCTGTTTGGACATAAGGTGGCCTTGTGCATTGGGAATTGAGGAGTGTTGGTGGCTAGAAGTTGGCATTTTTCCATCGTAAGTGTGAGTCTAGAAAGCCTGTGCCATGTAGTTACCAGATGCCAGCGACCAGACAGTGTAGACAGATGACCAGCTGTCTCTGCTAGACACGGGTGTTTAGTCATCCTGCTGTGGGGAAGTGAGACATAGATGTCTTCTCTTTGGTGTTGGGAGGCTGCCTCTGTCCTGCATGTGTGAGCCCTCCTGCTTTTCCTGGCTTGGCCAGCGCGACCTCAGGCTGAGCGCCTCCTCCCCGTCGTACAGATCTTCTGTGGAGCCTATGACCATCTCTTAACTTTCTTTGCAGTTCACAGCAGGGAAGTCATGGTAATGCAGAGGTTTGTAAGACCATGATGAAAAAATGTTAGTAGAAGGAGAGTGAAAGTAAGATTGTGCAATGGTTAGAGCAGGAAGTATAAAATGATGGTTTGTGCTTATTCTCCCACATTCACCCACCGATGTGGGCCTGCTTCTCTGGTCTTGCACTCCCCAACTTGAGGTGGAATCTGGTGCTATCTGCCATCGCTGCCTCATCCCACTGTAAGTGTGGGTGGTGTGGGCATGCTGGGGTCCCATGAAGGGGGTGGTGTCAGCCCTATGGTCACAGGCTTCTCTGACCCCACGTCTCGCTTAGGAGGTGTTTTAAACCAACCAACTTCAAGGAGACTGTTCAGATCAGACTGGGAATCAGGCCAGCCAACACTTAGAACCGAGTGACCCTAGGCCCGTTTTCTCCCCTTGTGATGGGGGTAGTACATCCTGTTCTGTTCTCAGGATGGTGTGGGGATGGAGCAGGACAGGGAGGAGGGCCTTCTGCAGAAGTAGGCACTACCTGAGGCAGTGCTCTGGAGCCTCCCCACCAGCTTTGTCATCTGCAGTCGGACCTGGGTCCTGGCAGAGATGAGACTCCTTGGGTCACTACCCCTGCTGCTGCTGTGGACGACACGTACTTTGAGGGAGAGGACCATTTCCAGAGCTTCTGATTTTGGTTTCTCTGTATCCAGATGCACAGGCCGGTGTCTTCTGCTTTCGCATCCTCGCTGGTCTCTGGCTAGCTGGCTTCTGCCTTCACTTATTGGTGGCCAGCTCTGTCTCTGAATTCTGTTCTTTTTCCTTCTCCAAGACAAACATTCCTTTGCTGTTATAATTATTATTGCTGTTCTTATCGCTATCTTAACACAAAACCACCCATAATTATTACAGAAAAAGTGGATGGCAGAAAGAGCAGGAAAAATACCACAGTCCTACCCAGAGAGAACCATGGGCAGCTTCAGTGTATAGCTTTCCCAATCTTGTCATTGCATATGTGTGTTTTCCAGCTTAAAAAAAAATCTTACCAGTGTTTTCTCAGCCTCCTTGCATGTTAGCAGATGCTTTGTTTGCTATGCCATTGTATTAAAACTTTAGAGAATGTATTCAGTAAAGTTCAACTAATACCCATGATAAAAATATTCAAATAGTACACAAAGGTGTAAAATGCAAAGCCATCTTCTCCCAGGGCCTCTCTCTGAAGGGGCCAGGGGCACAACCTTGGATATCCCTACAGAGGGGGAGAATATATATAAATATAAAATGCTTTTTAACTTACCCAAATAGAAACATTCTGTACTCATTGTACTTTTTTTTTTTTTTGGACTTAATACAAAATCTTGGAGTTTTTCCAGACCTTTTTGTATGGGTATATCTTATTATTTTTATCTGCTGCATCACATAGATGAACTATAATTTATTTAGCCTCAGTCCTTGATTGATGGGCATTAATGTTACCTGTTTTTTCTTTTAATAAAATGCTCAAGTAAGTATTTTCTACATAATATCCTGGAGTACACTTGCAAGTATGTAGTAGTGATTGTACCATCTTAGCAGCATAAAGTAGCTCAAAGAGAGTATGCATTTAAAGGAACATTTGATAGATATTTCCCAATTGCTCTCTAAAAAATGTAACCATTTTAAGCTCAGCTCTTGTTTTCTGATAAGTCTTTAGCTTCCTGGTGAAGGCACCAAGAGGAAGACACAGTGCAACTCTGAGGGGCTGGAGCACCACCTCTTTCCACCCACCTGCCTGTTTGGTTTCCTGTTTAGAATGGCTCTGTCTCTTCCTGCTGTAGCAGTCCCTCCTGCTTCCTCTGGGTCAAGTTTCCCCCTCAAGGTTATATCCCCAGATTTTTTCTGTGATATGTTATTCTGGGGTAGGAGAGGGTGGGTCCCATATTTAGAAGCTGACTCCTTAGACCCTGGCTCCCAGCTGACGGTATCAGAGTTCTCCTTGGTAGCTAGTAGCTGAGAAAGGGACCTTGGTTTTTTGCACAGCCTGCTTCTTATACCTGATTATTGTTTCCAGGGACAGCTTAATTTTTAACCTCAAAGGCCAATATGTGGGGACTTTGTTGTTTGGTTATTGGATGACCATGCACTGGGCTATCAGCAGAGCTGGTTGGGAGGGATATTAATGGGACTCCATTAATGAAATGGTAATTAAAATTCTTTAGACATGTTGTTTACATCAGTCTGCCAGAGCTGAACTGAAACCCTCCAGCCATGGGGTGGAAAAGCCATCGGATTTCACGTGTTTGTGGAGAGAAATGGCCTTTCTTTTGATTGTTTGAGTCATTTGAGATCATGGAATAAGGTGATTAAACTAAGGGCAGCAAAAATTTTTGAAAAATCATTTTAAAAACATAAACCTCTGATCCAGTAAGGGTTATTTTGTGAAGTTGCTGCCTTCAACTTGGCATCATAAGATGATGATGATGATGATGGTGATGATGGTGATAACGGTAGGAGTTTTTACCATTTCTGAACACTTACTAGGTGCCAGGCCTGGTATTACACACATCATAGGCATTACTTCCTTTTGGCCACTCAACCATAAGATGTAGTTATTTTTTCCCCAATTTATGGATGAACAATTAGAAACTCCAGAAATGTTTAGCACCTTGCCCAAGACCACATAGTTTGTAAGTGGCAATGCCAAGGTTCATGATGAGGCCATTTAACTCCGGAGCCTGTGCTCTGAGTCCACTACATATTTTCACGTCATCCCAGCCCTGTACAGCCTCTCTCTCCCTGGTGGTTGCTTTACTTCTGCCTCCCTCTGATTTTCTACTTCTAACTTAAGAAGTGACAAATGAAGCAGTAGTACAGATGCAGGTAGTCTTCGTTGTTTGATATTCTTCTTGCCATGTTAGGAAGCTTCCCTTATTCCTCCTATTCTCTGGGTAACAGAGAATTCTGGTGTTGAATCAATAATACTGATAACTGAGGAATTTGATATAGCCCTTTGCTCTGTGTGTGTGTGTTAGAGAGGAAAGAGAAGGGACAACATATTTATTTCTGGAATTCAGTTAACGTAGAGGGTAGAGGTAGTAATATTTATAGAGTCTGAGGGCCCAAGGTCATAATCCTTGTGGGAAGAGGTCAAGGTAGGTCTCGTTCACTTCCCTGTGGAAACTGAGTCTTTTCCCTGGAGCAGGGAAACTGTGGTCCCTAAGAGCCAAATATTGATTCAAGAAAGCTTACTTCTACCCTCCAAAAATAGGGCAAAAGGGGTCAGGGGAAAGAGAGATTTGAAGCAGTTCTGTTTTATTTTTTATTTATTTTTTCCCTACTAAAATGTTTTGATTGTTTGTGTGTCCACCTGTGTCAGCCAGTCTTTCTTGGGACGTATAACCAGTGGTTCAATTTAGAGCCACTCATGCCTGTTCCCTGGGGCCACTGGCCCTGGAATGAGGGGGTTCATTCATCTCTGCAGGTCAAAGAAGTCACAGATAGGTTTTCAGTTCCATTCGTTTTGGGCTTGTAGTTTAGATGAATCTGATCAAAGGCTTACGTTTATTTTTATCCCATCAAGAGGGAGAGATGAATGTAGGATTAACTTGAGAGGTCACCTGAGCCCTAGGCAGTCTTGAAGAATGGGCAGGGAAGAGCAATAATTACCTTAGAGCAGATGTGCTGGACCCCGAGGATTCAGTGTCAAACAAGACAGACCCTGCCCTCCTAGGGCTAACAGTCCCAGAATAAGAGAAGGACCCAGATGATAAAACAGGTTGATTTAGGGTTATAATTTTTATTTCCTATTTTGGGAGCTTTGGGAACACAGAGGAATATCATTTTACCTAGCCTGGTAGATAAGGGGGATTAGGGAAAGATCTCAATTCAGAGGTTAGGTCTGAGATTTGAACTAGGATTGATGCCAAAATGTTTAGACCACCACTATTCTAAGATCATTTTTAAAAGAAAGGTCTTTAGATTTATATTGTTTGGGTTTCTCTGTGGCACCTCTAAGAGGGATTCTTAGGGTGCTATGATGTCTATATTGAATTTTACCCCAATAGATTGTTTAGGGCAGGTTTTTTTTTTTTTATCATCTTGGGGACTAAGATACTCATCTGAATGCTTATTATTTTAATCAGACAGCCTCGTTTTCAAAACCTGGCTTGACTGCTTACTGCTATGTGATCCTAAGCACATGACTAAATAACTTTTCGAGTTTTCATTTCTCCATCTGTAAAATGGGGATATTGATATTCACTTCAGCAGGAGTTTTGGGAGAAGTAAGTGACATAATACATATAAAATGCCTAGCTCAATGTTAGCTCCTACTAGGAACCATCCTCACCTTTTCCCAGGCCTGCTTCCTTTAAAAGACCCAACTCTAAGTATAGAGCACGCCTTATCTTGGGAGTGGGCCTCCCAACTTTTCTCATTCTTACAGTGTTGGGAAGATATGTATTGCTTGGTCTGGGGAAAGGACTTGAAGTTACCTGATGCCTCTCCTCTTCTCCATTATTTCTAAACCAAATGGACAGGAACAGATCGTGTTTCTTTAATCCAAACTTGGAACTTAACCAATATTTGTTATTTATAGTAAAGCCTGGTTAAACAGGACTCCTAACTAGAACTCTTAATTGATTTTTTTTCTCTCTTACCACTTCTCTTTAATGAAAAAGAAGCAAAAGGACAAGAAAAGTTCGGTTTTATTACTGGAGAGTTCTCCTTCAAAGGGTTAACTATGGTTATAAGATATTATGCCACTTGTATACCCGACCTGTCCTCCAAAATCTAACCTTGCCTAGTTCTCCTGGAACCTGACACAGTTCCCTGTGGTTAGTTGTGTTCAGTAAACATTTGTTAGATGAATGAAGGCATAGCCTAGCCTCTAGCTAGACTGAACTGTTGCTATTTCTATACATGCTCTGAATTTTCCTGCTCTGTGCTGTTACTTATATTGGGTGCATCTCTCCCAGTCATGCCCCTCTGGACTTTGGGTTGGAGTTGTTGGTGCCTTGTCTTACCCCTCTTATAAACTAGTAGTAGGCTTCTCATAGGCCTCGGCCCTGCTCTCTCCATTTTTGGACAAGCACCACATTTGGTACATCGTACATTAATGGTTATTGAGCACTTGCAGTGGTCTTAGTAAATATATTACCCATATTTGCTTATTTATTGCCCATACACCTTATGAGTTCTTATTGTTATTAGCTCTATTCAATAGATGAGAAAACTGCAGCCTTAAGAAATTGAATAACTTATATCCCTAGAAAGTTTGCTGAACTCAGTGGAATTAAAGTGAGTTTCTGAGACCTTTGAGGTTTGCATCCTCGCCCACAGGACTTGCAGTACCAAACGACGCCTCTGATGCTGCGGAAAAGGACCATTAGAGAGCAGTGCTGCCCACAGAATTGAACTTTGTGAAACAGGAACATGGGCTGATAATAGTCATCTTTCATTGACGAAGAGTTTTTTTTTAAAGATCTTAAAATGGACTAATATTGTCTTCGAACTTCAAAACGACCTTGAGATCTAGGTCAGGTATTATGGTTCCATTTCTATGGATGATGAAGCCAAAGCCTGGGGAAGAAGTGACTGTAAGAAGTGGAGTTAGGACTTGAACCCAGCCAGGTCTTCTGCCTTTTAGCCAAAGCTCTTTCCTACATTCTCCCTTGATGTTAATTCTCATTAACAAAAAAGGAAAACAAACAAACAAACAAAATCCCCAAACAAACCAACCAGAAATAAGTATTAAAGGTAGAGACGGATTCTTAGGGAGGTATCTTCTAGGAGCTGAGAGATTTTTTTAGGAAGTGGCTGGGCAGAGGGCTGACCTGAGTAGAGTCTTCTTAGGAAATGGATTTGGCCAGAGCGCCCTCGGTTTTGTTGTTTCCTGAGTGTTGCTAACAGAAAGAGGACTCTGGTCCCAGACTTAGGAGCTTAGCCCTGTCTTCCTAAGACTGAAAGGGGAAGGGAAGGAGTATTTTTCTTTTCTACCTCTTTTTGTATTTTCTTGGTCAAGCCCTGGATAGCCCCTGGGTCCTAGGGTGACAGCCCTGGATGAGAAGCTGCTGCCCATTAACTCCCTTGTTGCCCCCACCCCGCCAGACCCTACTTCCCGGGAGGCTTTCTGAAGGGGGATATCAGTGGGAGCTTCCAGATGGGCAAAACAGCAGCCTATACCACAAAGAAGGGACCTAGATATTCAAATCCTGCATTGTCCCAGAAGGTGAGAGTTGGGAAAATTGGGGGCTGACTACTTTTTACCTTGGTATATCTTCGAGAATTTCTGGTTTGTTCATCAAGCCACCTAGAATATGCATTACTGCACTTCTATGCTCTTTCTTTTCAAAATCCAAGCCCATCTACTTTAAGCTTTATGATCTGTGAGGAAGTACTTTTTACAGCCCAGAACTTTACTTTCTCACTTTCTCTTCACTCTTTTCCTTCCTGTAAATGCCAGGTTTTTGGTCAACCAAAGTCAAAGGTGGGAAGGCTGGGTGTGGCTGTGGTCCACAGGGATGTTGGCGCTGGTTCACCGGACTCTCCTGCTGAGCTCAGCCTTGGCTGGTCCACAGAGCCTTGATGTCCTTGCTTAGTAGTGGTGTGGTTACTGATTTTCCTCTCTGCTATTTCTTAGGTGTTGGCAACAGAGTGAGGACTCTAGTCCAATGACTTCGTGGACCAGAAAGAGCATGTAATGAGAACCCTGTTACTTTCCCGGCATCCAGGCCAGGATTGAATTCTCATCATCTAGAGAAGATCGTTCACTTGCTTTTATTTAAAAATCTGTAGGAATGGACACTTTAAAAATAATACTATTTAATCTTAAATATTTCCGTAGCTGGGAAGTCTTTTGCATGTCTCACCTAAAAATCTAAGCTTTGACCAAAGGCTTTTCTTGTTGACATACAGAGAAGCAAGACCAGCTTCTTACTTTATGACTGTTGCTTCAGAAAGGATCTGACTTAAATTTGTTAGGTACAAACATTCCTAAGCCTCAGGTCGGATAACCTTTAACAGCGGGCTCCGTGATATCATTAGTCGTTGGGGAGCAAGTTGGACCCTTTTTGTTCAGTGAAAGATGGAAAAGATTGTTTTAAAAGTTTGATCTTTGAGAGTACAATATTAACATTTAGGGAATCTGGATGAAGGGTATATGGGAAAGAATTCTTTGGGTCTGAATTATTTCATCACAAAGTTAAGAATGATTTAAATCATCATTAAAAAAATTTTTTAAATAAATGTATTTATTTTTATTATGGTGACATTGGTTAACGAAATCCAGTAAGTTTCAGGTGTGTAAGTCAACAGTATCTTTGTTTGGTTTTAAGAGGCTGATGAATGTGAGAGAGGGGCTTAACTTAGATTTTATGCAGCTCTAGCAGAGTTGATATTTCAGCAGCCTCCCAGGGACTGGCCCAGGCCAAGTGGGGTAGCCCTCAGTGGGAACTGGGAGGCATTGCCCTCTAGAATTATCCAAGAAGCTAGGCCAGAGAGGGGCCACCAAAGAAGGAAGGGGGAAGCCTGGAGGACAAGAGGTACAGGTGCTCCATAAGGTGATGGTGCAGGGTTGTGAGAAAACTAAGAAAGGAGCGAGGTCTGGGCCAAATGACCAGGGGTCTTGTCATCTCCAGGATGTTCTGCACCAGAAATTGTCTGTCCTTGGGCTGATTTACCTTGCCATCGCTTGCGAAAACACAAGAGCACAGGAAGGAGGCAAGACAAGCGATTCTATTTCCATTTTACAAATGAGGATAGTGAGGCCCAGGGAAGTGAGGCCTTTGGCTCATGGACACAACTCGCAAATGGCAAAGCCAGAATTTGAATCCAGGTGGCCTCTCTCTGAAGTGTATGCTCTTTCACTGACATTTCATTGCCTCTGTAATAGCAGGATGGTGGCTTGGGCAAATGTCAGGGTAGGAACTGTCTTTGGCTTTTCCGTTGGGGGCTTCAGGCCTGTCCCCAAATTGCCCTCCATGTTAATGGCCTCCCCTGGTTGGCAGGTGTGCATTGTTCCCCATGGTGGTGGGGCCAGCCATCTCGCCACCACACCTGGATGGATGCTTAGTTGGGCCTCCTTGTGAACCAGAGACTTGCTATAATAGACTTGACTTTATACGAGAAAGTTGATGCCTTCTGTGAGCCTTCTAATGTTGACTATCTACCAGAAACCCCAGAGACTTACAGCCCACAGCAGTTCTGACCCACTTTTGTTTGGCTGAGCTGCAGGGGGCGCTGTCTCCAACTCTCCCAGCTGTGCTTTGAGGGGAAATGAGCTCAATTAAGTAGGCGGGTCCCAGTGAGGCTCTTTTTTGCAGTGCCGGTGTTATTCTCATGGAGCACGGAAAAAGATAATCTCGCATCTCTCTGCCCCATTTTCATCTGTGTCGTTGTTCAGGACAGAGGATCACACGCGGGATGCCTTCACTGCCGAATTAAAAGGCTAGTTTCCTTCCAACTAGAATGTGCTGTTTTCCCCAAACCCCTAGGACTCCACTCTGAATCCCACAGATTGTTATGGCCTTGGTTCATGCAAGGGCAGGAATGTATTATAACTTTGTTATCTGAACTTCTTTTTCTTTTCTTCTTCTTCTTCTTCTTTTTTTTTATTTAATTTTTTAATTTTTGGAACAGAGCAGCACTTTCCAGAGGTGATGCTAGGGGAAGAGTTCCTTAGCCTAAGTCTGGACCAGGTATGCAGCTTGATATCCAGTGACAAGCTGACTGTTTCTTCAGAAGAGAAGGTATGTTTGGCATGGCCCCTTGGTGAAAGAGGAGCCTCCCAGGGAGGTGGTCGTGGGAGGGACTTGTGGTTCAGTGAGACCTTTCTTCTTTTATAGAGAAAAAAGAAAAGAGCTTACATTTATTTTGTCCCTTTAAATTAAAAAATAAAAAAATATCTCTGACCGTTGAGCACTACATTCACTTTCTGGACCCTTTAAAGAAGAAGTAACAGTGGCGATGGTGGCTGCAACAGAGCTGCCTTCATTTACCGAACATTTACAGTTTGCTAAGCACTCCGCTGAGCGCTTTATGTTTTCCAGTTCACCGAGCCTTTGCTGCATCCCTGTGAAGCAGGCTTCGCTGTCATTCCCACATTACAGCGAGGAAAAGTGAGACTCGGGGTGTGGGGGAGTTAATTAGCTTATCCAAGGTCATTTATCTCGTCACTGCAGAGCTGGAGGCTACCTGTCACCTGGTCTTAACCACTGTCCCACATGGCCTCTTGGGAGTATCATTGAACATTTAAGCCAGAGCAGACCTTTTGGGAACATCTATTCCAACAGGAGATTGGAATTCTTACTGATGACAAAACTAAAGCCCAGAGAGGGCATAGGAAGTGCTGAAGGTCACAGAGTTAGTCAGTGGTCATGCCAGTACTAGAACCCAGGGCTCTTGACTCCCAGTCCCCTAACTCACTGACCACACACCTCTTCCTTTGTGTTGGAAGTTTGACTTCTGCTCACTGATTTAGCTTACCTAGGACTGCTGGTCTGTTCTATTTCCAGGGCTTCCACTCATTGACCCTCTGATTGGATTATTCTCCCCTTTAGTCTTCACCTGGTTGAATTCCAAACCAGTTCAGATTTTGCTATTACCAGGAAGAATTTCTTTACCCCAGAAGATGTAGTCTACTGAACTGAAAACAACATAAGCTTTGGTATTGGCTAGGAGGGTCCAAATCTCATCTCTAGTATTAACAAATTAGGTGTGTGATCTTGGGCAAGATACTTTGCTTCTCCATCTGTTTCCTCATTTATAAAATAGGGATACTAATAGGACACATTCCACAGGGTGTTTGTGGGAATTAAATGGGATAAGTTTTGTAAAATGCCTGATATTAAAAAGTAAAAAATAACCAAAATAGAATACCTGGTATCATACCGGGTACCTAGTAGATGTTCAGTTAGTGGGTGCTAGCTGAGATGATGATGATGATGATTTTAATTTTTATAAGAGTTTATTTGAGCCAAACTAGGTGAGTTTATTATTGATTTTACATCTGGAATTAGGTCCTTTCTCCTCTATGTTCCAGGATACCATTCACCGTGTTCTACTCTTTATTGTAGTGAGTTCTGAGCTGGTCTTACCTTCTTCACTCAACTGCGAGTTCCCTGATGGCAGGGATCACATCTTATTTATCTTTGTATCCTCAGAGATTCTCACTAGGTGTTTCTTGAATTGTCCTAGTCCACTCTTCATGTCCAAGTTTGAGGCTTTTTCTTGAGGGAATATTTAAGGAAAAGCTCTTGAAAAGGATTTTGTATTGGGGATGAGACTGTCCAAAGGCACATGTCCAGAGAATGGAGTGAAATTCATAAGCCTCTGCTTGTCATCCAGCAAAGTTTGATCAAGAAGAGCAGTTGTTTATTGGAACTGTAGGCTGCCCCGAAGCTTCAGAGGGATTCCCCAGAAGGTGACTGGTACAATAAGCTAGACTCTCCCTTAGGCTCAGGGAGGCCTCTGGTTCTATTAATGATGTGAAACAGCACCTCTAGGGGAAAAGAATGCCTCCGGGGCTTGGCTGAAGGCTCCTTCCTGTCCCAGAGGTTCCTTTCTGCCCCACCCTAGGCAACAGAGAGGACTCCCTGTCTTCTTGCCAGGCCTGTTTAATGTCTTCTCTGGATTATGCTCCCAAATTGGCACAGCCTGAAGAAATGACCTAATCAGTTGGTTGGCTGTGTGAATGAATGTTGGGGCAGTTGGTCAGTTTGAGACCTGCTTCAAGTGTAGTTTGAGCAAATGGGAGCAGTCATCATGCAGCAGGATTTGGATCAACTTGGGAGTGTTTGGATTGAGAGGGGGATCCTGCTATCTTGAATTCATGCTGGCCTGTCCTGTTCTGGGATCATAGTAGCTTTCTTCAGGCGAGGACTTATCTATGCTTGTGCGAGGGTGGGAGTGGAAGTGGGTTGTTAGTAGGGAGAGGTATTACAGTGTCCTGGAAATTTCTTGGGCTTTGGACTCAGGCAGACCTGGCTCCATGATTGGCTTGATATTTACTGGCCGTATGAACGTGAGAAGTCACTGGTGTTTTTGAACCTCAGTTTCCTTACATGTAAGATTTGGGGTCTAAAATAGCAAATATAGTGTTCGGTAGGTGCCACTGTGATCACCATAATCCTCTATTGTGAGGCGCTATTGATAATGGTAGTGGTATCAATTGCCATCGATGATGAGAAAATAAACATGGAATTAATTGCATCTTTTCAGAAACAAAGAAGCATGACATTAAATCTTAAAAACTATCTGTACTGGCTCTCTTTATTCATATGCTTAAATACGAGTTGCTTGTTCTGTATGATCAGTTTGGAGTGTAGGTGTTTTTAACATTAATGATGTTGTGTATCATATTTGGTTCTGAGAAGTTATGTGTAATGTCAGAGTTATGTGATGCTTTTCAGAAAATAGATTACTCATGATGTTGATCTCTTTGGTGCCTTTAAGGTTGGCAGAATAATTTTAAGGCTTATCAAAGTATAGTAGGGTTTGGTGTGCATTTTCTCCTTGGCAAAACCCATAGTTTTATTTCCACTTAAATGGTTATAGGTTGCTGGAAGTTAAATATCTGGAAGCTTTTGACAATTAGATGTTCATCAGTTGAATGCTAGCCCTTTAGGCTTTGAAAATTCTGTTGTTTGTTCCAGGAGATTTGGAGATTTCTACCATTTTTAATTACATTGCATGTGATAGGCAATCTCTTGCACAGATTTTATTTCAGTATTGCATTACAGTGAACTATTGGAGTATATTTGCAGTAAATCAGGAATCTGAATTTAAGCTAAAATTCAGCTGCATTTAATGTTAACATTTGTTGAAAACTCAACTGAGTAACCTGTATTTAGCTAAATCCACAATCGAACAGCAATAACAGCTATGTTATGACTTACTCCTTTGCCCTCATCCCCCAGGTTTCTTTTAATGTATATTAAATATGCAGACATTAAAATGTGAAAAAACTATGCATTTGAAAATAGGGGAAATGCCATATTTTAGTGTTAATGATGGTTATAAGTGACAATGACTGGGCCCAGGCAGTTTGTTTATTGATAGTTTGAAAGTATTCTGTAGTCAGAGTGGCTGAGTTTGGATCCTGGCCTACTGGCTTTGACAAACTGAGTAACCTTGGGCAGGTTATTTATCTCCCAGCAGAATATATGTACCATATATAGTCATGCATTTTGTCTGTCTTAAGGTCACTGCTAGAGTGGTATTGGGTTCATGGTAGACACAAAAAAATTTTGTTGAATGAATGAGTAAAAAGCACCGCTAAGTCTCAGTTGTCTCATCTGTAAAAGGGGAGTGAGTAATGCTAGTGCAGTATGTGTCTTACAGAGTTGTGCTGAGGATGAAATCAGATAATACATGAAAAGTGCTTAGCACACAGGATACATTCATTATTGTAGGATATGATTATAGCTGCTACTACTACTACTATAAGTAACTGTTAGCTGGGGCCTTTCTCTAGGGGCAGTTCTTCCCAGAGCCCGTATTGGCCTGGATGGTTATGTGACCTGAGACTTGGTGCTAGAAGGGGAGGAGAGTTATAGTGGCCTCTTGGTCCTTTCTTCTCTGTGTTCCAAGATAACATTCACCTTAGAGGTGCTCTTTATTATAGTGCGTTCTGAGCATCCCCAGCACACTCAGCCCTGTCTGTACTTCTCCTAGGGCTCAGATCCTGTTCTTCCTCCAACATCACTTGCTTTTGCTCATGCCTTACCTCCTCTGCGGCACTCACACTCCTTGAGGACTGCAAGGGTACCTTAGCCATCTTTGTGTCACTGACAGTGCCTACCACAGAGCCCCTGGAGGCAACCATAGGTGCTGAGCAGACATTCCCTGAGGAAGTAAAGGGACAGACTAGGGCTGGACTCTGCCCTGAGTGTGCTGAGGTTATGGAAATAATTTTAATGTTTTTTTTTTTCCAGAGAATAAGGACACATTTGGGAACTAGAGTTCAGAGGAAGGCATAGATATTTACTGTTTGCTGTCCTGCTTTTTCCTTCATGTAGTTTTTGTTCTACATTTCTATTTTTTGAGAGAGAGCAAAAGTGTCTGGTAGGAATCTCAAAATTACTTTTTTTTTGGGTAGAACCTTTCCCCTCTACTCTACTATTTTTTTGGGTAGAACCTTTCCCCTCCCCTCTACTCAATAGAACAAAGACAGAGGAGCAAGCCCCACCCAGTTACCTAATTCTTCTGCATGGGAGGTGTTGCTAGGCCAGAGCTAAGCCTCTAAGCAGACATCCTGTTTCTTTTATTCCCCTTTGAGACTGTCACCATGGACAGCCTCAGTGACCAAGGGGCAGGGTAAGCAACCTTCTGGGACACACACTACAGGCAAGAGTGATGACGGTGGCGTTCAAGCGCAGATTTGCCACTGAGTGCTGGTTACTAGACTTTTCTGAATCTTTGCTTTCTAAGTTGGTCAACATGTTTCGACTCCTCAAGAATTCCATGCCTTCTTATGAAACACTATTTAGGTTTTCAGAGCGATTACAAATGGGAAATGGTCCACGTTTTAAATACAGGTCGTGAAGAAATTTAGTTCTCTTAAAAAGTTAGATAAGTGTCAAGTATGTGTTATAATGAGAACTATAGGTTAGTTTCTGTCTGCATGATCACATTTTTAATGTGCTGTAATCTTCTAAAACAGTAATTAGGGACCAACTTCTGCTATCTTATCTTTTGGAAGGGATTGGTCCCTGTCTGCCAGGATCATTAATCTTGCATTCCCTCCTGTCTGAATTCCCAGCCTCTCCAGCTGGCAGTGGGTGTAGGATACAGCTGGAGCTCCTTGGCCAGTAGGCTTGAGTGCTTGCTGTCCAGGTGCTATCTGGTGATGAAGTAGGTACATCCTAGGCCTCAGCTGAGCAGTTGGCAGCCCTGCCTTTCTCTGAGGTCATCATTAGCATTGCCAACTTCTCAGCCTGCAAACAACGATCTGGCTTGGGCCTCTGCCTCAGTGTTACTTTTTACTATTCTCCTTTGAAGAGTATAATTCAGTAAACAGCTAAGAAGGGAATACCACAACACCGTTACCAAAAGTCTATCTTGACTGCCCACTGTTCTCCAGGTGCATTTCACACATTATCAAAAAAAAAAAAAAAAAAAAGGTTGACATTTGTATTGAAGTAAATTCAGAGACATGAATGAATAAAAAATGCATAGCTCAACTTTTTACGAAGTGCCACACCGACATAACTAGCCCCCAGATCAAGAAACAGAATCCCAGAACTTTCCTCCAGTCGCTAGCCCCCAACTCGAGAAACATAACTATATGGACTTCTCGTAGACCAGCTTTGCCAGTTTTTGAATTTTATATAAATGGAAAACTGCCGTGTTGACTTCATTTGCCCAGCACATTGTTTCACACGTCATTTCTAATCCTTACAATTTGCAAGGCAGAGGTCGTTGTCTCCATTTGCAGAGGAAAGTAAGGCTTATTAACAATAACGAGCTCCGTGAGTTGAAGCTGATGGTGCCCCAAGCCCCAGCTCTTTGTTAATGCATGCCCACCCCGATGGGGAGACGGGGGCACGTGGCAGTCATTACTATTCAAGAGGCGGGTGAGCAGACATACCGAAAACATGTATCTGTAATATGTGCTCCAGAGAAGTAGAATCAAAGTTCAAGGAAAGCACCCCGGAGTATTTTATTACAGATTGTTAGCTGGGAAAGAACTCGTAGAAAAGGGGGAATTTGAGCTAAAACTTGGAGAATAAGAGCAAGATTTTGGAAAGCCATTCAGGTTGAAGGAATTGTAGGAATACAGACATGGTATCTGCAATAACTTATTGTACTTTGGAGAAAAGTAACCTATGTGATGAGAATCTAAGGTCTTTGGGGGTGGAGTGGGAGAAGAGGCTGGGAGTGGAGTAGGAGTCTGTGGAGAGAGTTAGGAATAGGGACCTTCTTATCCAGGTCAGTATTTACCCAACTGTGTGCTGTAAAACTGCATTGTTGTAAGATGTTTATAGGTTTTTAGTTAAAAAAGAAAAAAATTCTCAGGCCAGATACATTTAGGAAACAGTGGGAAAACAAAGGAATTTAGGTTAAGAAACTACAGGACTTGTCAGAGCTTTTATATATTAGTGGGCTTTGTGAATCCTAAAGGGGACTTGGGATTATGCATGATGTGTTCCCCAGGCTCATTTGGTTCCAGAACCATTTTACTACAGAATGTTTCCTACCCCTAGTATTTCATGGAACACAACATGGAGAGTAGTTTTTAGGCTGCCTTTCTATGGTTGCCCTAAATATTCTATTTATTGCATCTGTTGATTTTCCTTTTGGCAGTTTATTTCATTGCTGGTCTATAATTTTTATTGTGTGGCCATCTTCAGAGGGTGTATGTGTATTGGAGTCTAGGTTGCCCGGGGCTGCGGAAGCACCCCTATAGTGCAGGAATACTGGTTCAGAAACAGATTTTGTGTTACTATTTGTCTTGAGTATCTCCTGTGCCAGCTGAAGAATGTTAGTTCAAATGCCACATCTGTATGTGGTGTGAGCCTGGGGTTTCAATTTTGTGATGTTGAAATTTCTCAGGCCACAGGAGATGGTGAGCTTCCTTACCCCTTCCATAGCAAACTGGTAGAGTTCTTCTAGTCCCAGTTTACAGCTGGGGCAAGATTATCCACAAGGAACCTGTGCCTGAGATGCTCTATCAGATGGGACACCAGTTCTAAACCATTAAAGCCCATATCGGATTGTATGGGCCTGTAAGCCATTTTGGCCTCTGCTTTCATTCAGCTCCCAGACTTGGATCCTTTTATTTAAAGCACTTGAGAATTTTCCTGTTGCTTTTGAGTTGGCTCAAATCTTTTATCTTTTTGAAATAAGTCATTTTCACATGTTTGGAGCTCTGGGGAAGATTCTTTCCAAGTCAGCTCAGTTTGTCATGTTGCCTGGAAGACATCCTCCATCCCTGTGTCATGCTCCAGTCACTTGTCGGATTAGGGCACTGAAATAATCTCTCGTCTTGCCGACATTTCTATCAAACCATTGTGTTTCAGTCCTTTTCTTTACCCTTTGCAGAATCATCATGTAAGTCTTTTTATTGACTGTGGGCAGTAGTGGAGAGCTGAAGAACGATTTCCAGGCAAGACGATTGTACTGTTTTAGTTTTGTCATCATTTGTATTTATGTGAAGTCAGATATTTGGCAGTATGCTGTAATAGGAAGAGAACCATGCCCCCAGTCATTCCTGCTTTGGTGAACTTATCCATTCTCTCAGTAAATATTTATTGAACACTTTCTGTGTGGCAAACAGTGTGTTAGTTATAGGTGAAAGATTGGTGGACAGATAAACACAAGATCCCTGCCTTCATGGAACTTATAATCACACAAAGGAGACAGATTTTATCTCATACGTACACAAATAAATATGTAGCTACAAACTGGGAAAGGTGTTGTGGAGGAAATGTGTAGGGTGCTGTGAAAGTGTAGAATGAAAGCCAGTGGTTCGAACTGCTGTCCTGTCACCAGTTAGCTGGGTGAGATTGAATTACCACCTTCCCACTCTCTGCCTCACTTTTCCCTTTTGCAAGTGACTCTAGCTGCTTCACAGGGCCCTTGTGGGTCTGAAACGAAGCAACCGCAACAAAGAGCTTTTACGTGCTCTGTAAACTTTAAGATGAAGATATTATCTTTGTGGTGATACTGTCAGAAAGATAAGTGCAGCTAGGTAGGTTTTCTGGAGTCTGGGGAGCCCTCAGACCAGGAAATATCTCAGCCAGTGATATGCTGGTAAATATTTAGCAACTGGCCTTCCAAAAAAGTTCTAAAAGCCCCAATTTGTTTGCTGATTCATTTGCTAATTCCATGGTGTAAATATTTCCACCAAGGCTGGTTTCAAACGACTAGTGTGATGTCACAAATGCTGGGTTGGAAAGAAACACACGTGATGAGCTCCAGCTCTAGCATACACACCATGACTCTCGGCTGTCACTGTTGTGTGACAGGGAGATGGGAGTATGGTCAACGTTAACTCTTGGTTATGCTTTGGTTTAAGAAACAGCAGAAATCTGACAATCATTCTCGTGTCTAGAAGTGCTGTCTTCTTGATTTAAAATCATGGTAGTGGATTTGGCAAATGCTATTGGTTCAATCCCTGGGAAAGAAAAGGTTACCTAGGGGGTGAAGTACTGGGAGGATGTGGAGGGTGTTTAGGATTATGGATTTAGGAATGTAGCTCCCCAACTCAGCACTCCTCCACATTTTCCAATCAGTTGTGCCTCTGAGATGCAGTATTACATAATGTTGGGATTTGGACTTTTGGAGTTAAAGGTGCATTCACATCCCAGATCCACTACTTCCTGGCAGTGTGACCTTGGACAAGTTGCTGACCTCTCTGAGGCTATTTCCTCATCTGTAAAATGTGAACAGTGATACCCCTGTAACTGAGTTTTTGGTGGATTAAATGAGATCATGCATATAAAATGCCTAGCACTGATGATAAAGTTAGTCTTCTCAAGTCCTGAGTAATGAATTAGGTCTATTTGTAGGAACCTAGTTTTTTCCTTGATGTTGTCAAAATTAGCTTTTTTTCCCCCATCCTATGTTTTGCTGAAAATCACCCTCAACTGGACCTTTCTTTTTGCCCAGTCACTACCCTGCCTATTTTAATTTGTGTTCCCTTTCTCGATTCTCAGAACGTATTTTGAAAATGGGTAAATGCCCCAGGGCGATCCACTTCACTTGCAGGGTACAGGTATAGTCTGGCCTGGCTGCTTGTATAACTAGAGGGTGGGGTAGGATGATGGGGTTCATCTGGTGTTCTCTGGCCAGGCTTGTGTTTGCATCAGAAGTATAGTGAGCAGAGGATGATGGAATTGAATTTTCTCTACTTTTTTCCACATAGCAACCTTGTAGCATTTAATAAATTGGTTTTGGAATATGAAGCGGTGAGGAAATGATGCTTTTTCCTTGTTTAAAAGTGAGACCCTAAGTGTGCCTTGTGGCAGCTAATTATTTCATTATGGGACCCATATAAAGTATTTTCATCTGAGTATAACCCACTCTGTTCCATGATTGAAGCCACAGGGTCTCCTTAGATTTTATAGACTAGGGGTTGATATACTTTTCCTACAAAGGGGCAGATAGTAAATATTTTAGGTTTTGTGGGCCTTAGAGTCTCAATTCAACCCTGATGTTGTAGTGTGAAAGCCACCACAGATGATACGTAAATGAATAAGTGTGGTCGTGTTCCAATAAAACTTTATTTACAAAATAGGTGGCAGGCTAAATGTGTGGCCTGTGGGCTGTAGTCTACCCACTGCTGCTATAGACGGGCAGCTGAGAACAACTGGTGAGTATGAGCACTGGAGTTGGGTTCATGTTGACTTCATCTCTGCTGCTTTCTGGCTCTGGACGTGGGTGAGTCACTTAATAAGGGACAAGATTATTTGCTTATTGAGCTCTCATGTGAGTCCAGGGAGACAGTATCTATGAAGAATGGGCTGCCTGGCTTTGCGCGTGGTGAATACCAACTGCTGTTACTTATTGCCCCCCTTGCCTTGACTAGTCCCTTGGTAGGTGGGAGGCTGTTGGGAATGATTTTAGGCACATCGAAGGCTAATTCTAGTGGGATTTTATTTGTTTGTTTATTTTTAAAGCATAAAGTCTAAGTGAACAAAAAATGTGGCCTTCTCTAGCTGCTGAGAAGGTCATCGTTGTTGCCCAGTGCTGTGGCTTTCACAGCTGAGTAGGTAAACAGTGCAACTAAGTGGAACCAGTTCAACAAGTCAAGCCAAAAATAAAGATAAGGTTAAATATCGACTTCATTGTACTCAGCTTGCTTTTCAGCTTTTATAACAAAGACTAAGCTGGTTCATGGGGAAGGGCGTGATCAGTAATTGCCACCTACTCAAGGACTTGAGGTTCATTCTTCAGGAAAGCTTTCTCCATCAGCCACCTGCTCTGTGCCTAGCATGGTGCTAGGCAGCAGGAGGTCCTGAGGCAGTGGGTACACTTCTTTTCCCCCAAGAGCGCACAGTCTAGTAAAGGGGAGTAGAAGGAATTGTAGATAACCACAGTGCAGGGCAGAACGGGACTGTGGCTGCCTGCCACCTAACCCAGCAAAGCTGGACTTCTCCAGGATCCTTTGCTCTGCCCTCCCCACTCAGATTCCAGCCTCCTCCTCCCCAGTCCTGCTCTCTGCCCCAGCCTGGGAAGGTTCCACTGCCTCCTTACATTCTTAACTTGTTTGACTATTCATTCATTGAAAGGTATTTACATGTATATTATGTGTCAGCAAATAAAACAAGGTCACTATTCTCATAGATCTTAAGGACTAGTTGAAGAAAACCACAATTATTCACAAAATAATGCTATGAGGGTGAGGGATATAGCTCTATGACAGTTATTAATTTTTAAAAATGAACGCAATGAGGATTCCCATGGTGTGTGTGTGTGTGTGTGTGTGTGTGTGTGCGCGCGCGCGTGCACGCGCGTGCGCTTGTACATGTATAGGTTATTTTATATAGAAGTGGGAGCAAACTATACATACTGGTCCTTTCCTTCTGTTCTATTCCATTCTATTTCTTATCTTCCCTTTCTGACTTATTCCTTTCCCAATTCAAGTATGCCCATCCTGACTTAAGTATATATTTGGGAAATAGGGTCAAGCATTTTAGGGGCAAAGTATCATTAATATATTAATATACACAAAAAATAATTAAGTTAAGAAAATTTGAAGCCTCATCCCTCCAGGAGATATAGTCATCATTTCGACTTTATACCACATTTTAAATACTGTTGTAGTATTTTTCCTTTTCCCTTAGAATTTCTTTTCTTCTCCCCTCCACTTGTTGTTTTGAAAAGTTTTAAACCTGTGGAAGAATTTGAAATAATGAACATTCATATACTCTTTACCTGGGTTCACCAGTTGTTAACATTTTGTTTCATTTGTTTCTCTCTCTGCATATTTAATCTTTTGTTTTGCTGAATCATTTGACAGTAAATTGCAGAAACCATGATACTTCATTCCTAAATATTTTGGTTTTCACTTCCTAAGAATAAGGAGGTTCTTTTTCTAGCCAGAAAACCATTACCATGCCAAAGAGAGTTAACACTGATACAATAATATTTTCTAATATATAGGGGTATTCAAATTTCCTATTAGTCTCAAAAAAGTCCTTTGTGACTGTTTCTTTTACATCCATGATCCAGTCAAGGATCATGCATTACATTTAGTTCTTCTGTCTCTAAATCCCCTTAATCTAGAACTGTTTCCCTGCCCCACACCTTTTTTTTGGTCTTTCATAATAATAACAGTTTTGAAGAATCCAGGCCAGCTGTCTTGTAGAATGTTCCAAATATGGAGTTGTCTGATTGTTTCCTTGCTATAAGATTCAGGTTAAACATTTTAGGAAGAATATTACATAGAGGATACTTTGTCCTTCCCATTAAATCACATCAAGGATATAATTTGTCCTACAGTGCTAGGTTTGATCTCTTGTTGAAGGTGGTATCTGTCAGATTTCCCCATTTGAGGATCTCCACCTTCCGATGTAATCAATAAGCAATCAGGGAGGTAATACCTTGAGAACCATGAATATCTTGTTCCTCAACAACTTTTTACCCAATGATTTTAGCATCCATGGATGACCTTTGCTGAATCAGATATTACATTGACAGTTGCAAAATGATGTTTTTCAAATTCTGTTATTCCTTCTACTTTTATTAGCTGGCATTTTTCTGTGAAAAGAGCCCTTCCTATATATTTATTTTTAGTATTGTATGGACTCATGCATTCTTTTGTTTGTTGTTGTCATCCATTGTTATCATTTTTTAAACTAAGAATATTTTAAATTGAGGTATGATTTACACACAGTGAAATGTGTAGGTAATAAATGTACATTTTGATTAGTTTTGACAAATGCATATGCCTATGTAACTGCCAGATATCATTACCATAAAATTTTCCTGTGGCTCCTTCCCAGTCATCACCCCCACCCACTTCCCACCCAAACAGCACTGTCCGATTTCTTCATTATTCTCTTTGTTGTTAAGTTTCCCCAAATGTTGGCAATAAAAGCCCCATCCAGTGTCATTTGTTGTGTACCCCTTAATTGAGCACTTATTTGCTTTCTGGCACATGGTGTTTTGTTTTTATTCTTTTTAACACCTGAAAACTTCCCAAGGTATGGATAATAGGTTAATAATTTCTCCACTAGTGGACTTTAGGTGGTTTCCTTCTTTATCCTGTTACAAAAATGTGCAGTAGACATCTTAGAACACGTAGTCTTGCACCACCTTTGTGTTTTTGTAGGCTAGAGCTCTCGAAGTGTTATTTTTAGGTCCAAGAATATGCACATTTAAATTTTTGAACTGATATTGCCAAATTCTTCCCTCCCCTCCTAAAAAGCCATGTTAATTAAGTTTCCACAAACAGTGCTAATTTCCCTGCAACCTTATCAACGTTGAATTTTATCTGCAGAGTTTGAATTTAGACTTGAATTTAGACAAACACCCAAACCATAGATCTTCCTTTTTGGTTCCAAGCCCCCCCTCCCCTTTTTTTTTTTTCTCAGACCTGTAGAGAATTTTTATGAGTTTATTTGAGCCAAACTGACAACATATGCTCTCTCCAAGCCCAGTTTTGATTTGTATAGAAATGAGTCTGACCTCAAAGGAGAGATTAAATCTGTGGAGAAATTTTTTTCCATTCATCATTACCACCAACTTTTGGCAGAGGATATTCTTAATTGTTTTTATTCTGCATTAACCGAACATGGGAGAGGTGAATGAGAAGAAGGGTGTGTGGGAGGGGGATGACGACATTGCCCCTGCAGCTTCTGGTCCTCTTGAGCATTCTTTATAAAATTTGGTTCAGAATCACGGCTGTGTATTTCTACTCTTAAATAACTACTGGAACTGATTTTTTTTATTTTGCATTGAACCTGAAGATTCTACATTTGGGATAGCAGGTTTATTCTAACATTTGTGTGATTACTCTCTCACAGCAGCTAGTAAACAAAGACCTTCTATTTTTGTTTTATTTTAAATATTGGACTTTAAATACATTTGTGGATGACTTTTAACTTTTTTTCCTTTTTTCAGGTTGAAGAAATTATTTGAAAGCTGTCATCTCTGGTAAAGTTATCTGTGTTGATTTTCTTTATAGGTATTTGAAGCTGTGATTTCCTGGATTAATTATGAGAAAGAAACCCGTTTAGAGCACATGGCAAAACTGATGGAACATGTCCGTCTCCCTCTTCTACCTAGGGATTACCTAGTACAGGTGAGTCCTATGTGAAGAACCAAGGCGTTCCCTACTTACCCAGGCCCCTAGGAGTAGCAGTGGGCAACCTTGGTTGTATGGAATGGTTGAGGCATTTTCTGGGTTGTAGGGGTTGTGGGCATCACCTCATGGGTTAAGTGTGAGATGTGGTAGTGTAAGGCTTTGCGATGGTTTGAGAATAAGACACTTAGGTTTCAGTCCCTGCTCTACTGCTTGTTAGTTTGGAGTTTTTATTTAACCTCTTAAAGACTCAGTTTATTCTTCCATAGAAGGGTTGTTGTGGAGGCCAAAG
This sequence comes from Eonycteris spelaea, assembly GCA_003508835.1. Taxonomy (NCBI): domain Eukaryota; kingdom Metazoa; phylum Chordata; class Mammalia; order Chiroptera; family Pteropodidae; genus Eonycteris; species Eonycteris spelaea. Next base: position 9,590,856 of record PUFA01000039.1, read on the forward strand.
GTATTGTAAATCTATAAGTCAGGTGTTCAGCATGGAGCAGGGCAAAGCAGATGTTTGATAATAGCTACTTTTATTGTCGAGGACCAGGCAAGAGGGTCATGTCTAAAGTGTTGCCATGTTCCCTTTTTGCCTTAGTTTTAGGCAACTTGGAGTCCAATTCAGGAGTGTATAAACCAATTTCTCACAGGTGCCTGGAATGTATATTTCATCTACTTCTGAAAACATGGTACCACATATTTTCTCATTCGATCCTTATAATAACCCTGTGAGTAGAGATTTTAACCCCATTTTTGCAAATTTGGGCCTTGAGGCTTATGGAGGTTGGGATTTATCTGGAGTCCTCAGCTGGTAAGAGACAGGGTCAGGATTCAAATGCAAGTCTGTAGGGCTCTAAAGCACATACCTTGCACTAAGCAGGCTGCCATCTTTAATACTCTCTCTGCTGTTTATCTGTTTATTTTCTACAGTTTAGTGACATTACATACTCTTAGAAGCAGGCAGAATTACAACTTAAATATATTAACCAAACAAAACACTGAGGCAGTAGACCAGCCCTTAGCTGTCCCTGAAAAGTCTGGAAGAGATGTAAAGAGTGAAGGAAAGATAAGAGGAGGCTCAGCAGCCCTTCTGCTTAGCTCTGTCACTTGCCAGCCATCTAACACTGAGCAAATTCTCAGTATTTCTAAACCGTAGTCTTCTCATCTGATAGAAATTGCACCTGCCTATATAGGATTGTTTGGGGATAGAATGAGATAATCCATGTAAAGCCTGCAACCCAGTGTTCAGTGACTCTAGCTGATATTACTACTGTTGTCCCAACCACTGCCACTATTGGTAATAGTGGAGACAATGCCCTCACTAGCACTTGTAAAGTCTTCAGTTTGTGACACTTCTGCCCACAGGCCAAGGGGTTAGAAAAAAGTTCTCTGAATCTCTGAATCTCAGCTCTCTTCTCAGGTGCTGAGCCTTTCATTTTGCACTTTGAATGGTACCCACTGCCACCTGGTGGCAGCATATCCTTCCTCTAGGAAAAGTTCCCTAAGCGGAGGGACTGAACCAGTCAGAGCTCCCTGTGTCAGAGTCTGACCTCCCACTGTCCAGGGAGAAACTGATCAAAGGTAGAGGTGGCCATCTGGCCTCTAGCACAGTCTTGGTTCCACAGGGAGGGATGGCCGCCTGTGGACCTGTGTTCCAGGGAAAGTTGAAGGGGCCTTAGAGACCCCTGGCCACAACCTCCATCAGAAGTCTACGGCCAAAACTTAAAGAGACTTTAGAAAATAGTTCCTGGGTTATTATGACAAAGTAGGGTTTAGATCTGGAGAAGAAGGGGGTTAGAGGCAATGGGCCTGAGTACTGTTGTGGGAGACCCCCTTTTTTTTTTTTTTAAAAAAAGGGCTTTTTTTAGGCCCCCTTTTAAAAAAGAACTCTTTTCAGAACATCTCTAGAAGAGGATGTTTTGTTAACACTTACTTGACCTTGAAACTTAAAATTGGTAGAACCCCCTGGGGATGGCTGGTGTAGAGGAGGAGGAGGAGGAGGAGAAAGGGAAAGCTCCAGACAGACTTGTACCAACAATGTCAGACTTCTGGGGAGGTGTTTCCTTGTGTTTTTTTTTTTTTGCCCCCCAATAGTTAATATTTATTAGGCTTCTATTAAATGTTTAAAAGTATTGTACTAAGTGTGTAACTTGCTGTTTTGTAAAAATAATTTTTTATTGTGATAAAATAGATGATACAAACTATCATTTTAAGCATTTTAAGTGGTATTTATTGCATTCACCCTGCTGTACAGCCATCACCATATCTATTTCTAAAACTTTTTCATAACCCCAAATTGAAACTCTGTACCCATGAAGCATTAACTTTCTAGGGGAGCTTTTCATTCAAGCTTGAATGAGTTCTTTGGGAGAAGTAGCTGTTCATGCATTTCTCTTTCCTCCCAAGCTTTTTTAGAGATCCTCTTTCATCCTGTTAATTTTTTTTAACTCACTCTAAGTTTATCATTTGTTCCAGCCTGGCTCAGTCCCTCAGTGGGAGAGGAAAAACACCTTCCAAGAAACAGTGTCCTTGGGAGTATTCTTGAGAATTATCTCTGGGAGAGGTGGCAGAGGCCCTATCTCACCTGTTCTTCTTTCCCTGCCAGCTTCAATGCTGCCGGTTGGCGATGGCCCTGGCCACATTTTCATTCCCAGTTACAGGCAGGGACCCAGGAGAGGCTCAGCTAGGCCTTGTGCTTGACCAGCTTGAGGGCTGCGATGGTTGAGGTGTGGAGGCCCTTCTCATTCTCTAACTGGACCTGAGCGCCCCAGTGTCAGAATCTTTGTCTTGTTCAGCAGTTCCTTCCTGGTGTCCAGCACTGGGCTGCCTCACCAGGAGACATTCAGTCAGTGTTAGCTGTTGAATGGAAGTGATCTTTCCCAACAGATCCCAAACACTTCAGTAAAGAGAACGTAAAGTGACCTCCAGAGACCATACCACACCTTACAGATATGCCACATAGCAATCTGACTGGACCAGAGAGTGGAGATTTGAGAGAGCACCAGAATGTTTCATTCTTGGCCTTGTTCAGGAAACATTTAGGTTTATACTTATTGAACTCCTGCTTAGGTCCATAGCTCTGGAATAAGAGGTGAAGACGCCATAGTCCCAGCTTAGATGGGGTCTAGGGTGAAGTCAGTATGTGGGACTTTTGTGCAGGACATTTTTTCTTATCTGATATCACTGCTCTGTTAGAGAGTGCCTCACTGGCTAGTTTTCTCCCTGAGGATTTCACTTAAGAATATGGATATGAGTTCTTCTTCTTGACTGTCATTTTGTTTTATTTCATACCTCTTCTTATTTTTTCTCCCTTTCCTCCTCTCAGATATCTGACCAAAACATTATAGTGCATTCACACCAGGAGGAATGTGGGAAAAGGCTTTCAGGACAACTAATTTTCTTCGTTTGCATAATCTCATTTAAGCCTCAAAACCAACAAATGAACACACTATCATTGAGGTTGTGGGCAACTTTAATATGCCCATTTTACAAATGAGAAAATTGAGGATCAGAGGAATTAAGTAATAGAGTTGGGATTTGTATCCCTGTCTATTTGATGCCAGAGCTTAATCACTTACTCCACAGAGCTCTTGAAATGCAGGAGGTGAGCACCAAGTCGTAACCCTGTGGACCTTTCTCTTGAGGTCTGAGATGGTGTGGTGTGGGAATGAATGAGTGCGGGAGTGCAGGAATGACTCAGCCCAGGGTGGCAAATGTGGCTGAGCTCTACTCCTGGATCACCTGTGGGTTATTACCTCTAGACGGTTGAAGAAGAAGCTTTGATAAAGAATAACAATACCTGTAAGGACTTCCTCATTGAAGCTATGAAATACCATCTGCTTCCTCTGGATCAGAGGCTCTTGATTAAGAACCCAAGGACCAAGCCCAGGACTCCAGTCAGTCTGCCCAAGGTAAGCCCCAGCCCAGTCACTGCCAGGAGTCGGGACTGTCCTGGGAAACTGGCCCTCCACTCCTGCCTTCAAGTCTTTCCTCACCCATGGCTGCCCTGCATCTTGGTTGCATTTCGACCTAAGAGATGGAGTCTGCTGGTTCCTCCTGAATCTGCTGGTACCTCTCTCTTCCGGGCTCTTCCTTTCTTAAGAGTTTCAAGGTAACCTCCAGTGTCACCAGGGAGGATTGAGAGTAATTGAGAGCTCTTCTCTCTCCCCTTCTTGTTTCACACCATAGTTTGGGCCCTATTGCTATTGAAAGAAGAGTGGCTCTGTGGGTTTTGACTTAGTGGTGGCCGTAACAGTCCTCTTTCTAGGCCGTGCTTTGAGTCAGAACAATCCTAGTTTGGTTCCTTCCCTCATCACAGAGCCATAAAGGACAATTTAGGCTGCTGGAGAAGAGAAGGGTCCTTAAGGATTCTGACAGGTAATGAAGAAGGGAACGGAAATAGGGGAAAATGAGACCTTGTGAGGGCGCAGCCAGGGGAAGGGAAGGATGAGAGTAGGAGGAGACTCCATGATCAAGAGTCTGAGCTGGCGACTGATTGCTTTGGTTCCCTGCAAGTCCCCTCTCCTCTCTGGTCCTCAGGTGCCTCATCTGCAGAATGAAAGATGCTGCTCTAGATGACCTAAGTCCTTTCTGGTTTGGCATTCACGTAGTCTTTCTAGGATTGTAACATACAGCTGTGTGTGGGAAGGTTCCAGCCAACCCAGGAGGAAAAGTGGGAGGCGAGGAGTGAGTCGTGCTGGCTCATCGACTGCACAGTAGGCAGCATCAGGGAATTATTTAGGCCCTTGCTTTGTCCTCTTTCTCATTCTGGCTGGCTGCCAGATCCCTCACTTGCTGCTTCCAGGAAGGGTTTCAAAGGGCTAGAGAAGCATGTTGTCCAAGACCAGATGTTTGGCTTCTCCGAGGTTTGCAGTTCCTTCACTTTGCTCTGTGACCCTGAGTCATGGAGTATATTGTGGTTGCAATGTGAATGAACGTTATAAATGTCCCAGATAATAACACAAGCACCTGATGTTTACAAGTGCCAAGCAGTGAGCTGAAGGTATCACATGTCTATCTTATTTCATCCTCTCAGCAACCCTTTAAGGTAGAAACAGTTATCCTATTTCTACAACAAGGAAACAAGTTCAGAGAGATTAAGTGACTTGGCCAAGGTCAACACAGCTAATAAGGTGGAATCAATGTTTGACTTGAATCTTTCTCACCCTCCAAACCTGTTTTCTGAACCCATGCCTTCCTGCACCTTGCTTTACCTTTGTAAACCTTAGACTATGTACTCACCTGTCTTCCTCCTGTTGTCTAGTGCTGGTTTGAAGGGGCAGCCACAGGGCGAGGGTCATGGTTTTGGCCACTTGCCGTACTGCATGTTGGCCGCCTTTTGTTTTATTTTGTTGAAATATCGTACTGAAACTCGATAATTTTCAAAAATGAAAATAACAGTTTTCTTCAGTTTAAAAAATCTGTGCTCATTGTAGATTTTTAAAAGAACACTACAATTTTGAAATAAAGTAAAAAATCACCTGAAATTCCTCTGCCCAAGGGCTGTCACCGCAGTCATTTTGGTAAATTTTCTTACCAGACATATCTTTGTACATTTATTCACAAATAGATAAAAATGAACACTTTTAGATAAATGGAATCTTGCTATACAGATTGAATTCGCTTTTTCCTCCTACTTAACCATATGCTACAGATTGCTTTCAATGTTTCCAGTATAGTTAATTTAAATTGTAGTAGGTACATGGTATTTAATTATATTTATGTACCGTTATTTATTTAACTGTCCTCTGTTGGTAGATTTGCAATAATTTCCATTTTTTAATATTATAAACATTTCCATGTCAAACATCCTTTAAAAGATGGCATCTTATTTTAGTTTGCATTTCTTTAAATGTGAATGAGATTAATCTTGGTTTTATATAATTATTGGCATTTGTATTTCTTTTTTTCAATTCTCTGTTCATGTTCTTTGCCCATTTTCTGTTGGATTATACATTTTTTAATCAAGGGTTTATAAGAGCTCTTTTCATGTTAAAGAGGTTAGGCCTTTGTATTTAAAAAAATATATGTATTTTTAGTTTGCAATTTGCCTCAAAACTTATGACATTTTTTTGACTCCTCCAAAACAATTTTTTAAGTAGTCAAATTGATCTATTTTTTGCTTTATAGTTTAGGTTTTGCACCATGCTTAGAAATGGTTTCCCTGAGATTAAAAAAAAATACTTTCATGTTTTCTTTAAGTGTTTCTATGATTTCTGTTTTATATTAGAATCTTTAATGCACTTAGAATTTATTTTGCTATTAAGATCCAGCTTTATTAGTGTTGCAAGACTTGAGCCCCAAAGTTATTTTATTAAATAATTTCCCACTCTCCCATCGACTTGAATACCACCCGCATTATGTTCTTAATTTCCACAAACTTTGTGTCTAGAGATTATTGATTCTAAGATGCACTGTTGTTTTATATGGAGGAGGATTTTTACATCCCCGATTTTCCGCTGGCCTCACTGAATGTCTTTGTGACTTTTCTTTTTGGAAACTGAAGTTCTCATCCTATATGATATCGTTAATGATGTCTTTTCCTGAGGAGTGTATTCTGTAGCTAAGGAAATGGTGCAGAGCTGGCCCAGTTTCTTTGTGTAGAGACAATACCTAGTGACTTCTCCTTTTCTAGACTCCACATCTACCTTTTGGCGCATATACCCACAAACAGTTTTAAAAATCAAGCCAAGTTTGTGTGTGAGCCTGGACTAATAAGCATACTGAGACCAGCCTCCCCTCCCCCTCCCGCTCCCTCTCCCAGATATTGACTCTATAGTTGAGAAAAATCTGCTCCTTGTTTCAGGAGGCCAAGGTGTCCTCCTGTGGCCTCTACTCTTTAGGAACCATTTATTTTCAGAAGGAAAATGTTTTAGATTCCTGGGCACATTGCTTTCTGCAAGCAACTGGGACCATGACTTCCTTTGCATCTGTTGAAGAAATTAAAGAAAAAGGCATTGCTGCTCTTTGCCTCATTGTTCCCCTGACTTTAATCCTTGAACGATTTAAAGTTAGGTTGTCAAACTCTATTCCTGTCACCATTGTTTGAACACTTAAATTAATGAGGGGGATCCCCACTGTCAGTTTGAGGAATGGGGTGTGCTGAAGGAAACTATAGCTTTGAGAATTAATTATTAGATTGTACATGATTTCATTAAGTCACCGCTCTAATTGGTCAATACTATTCATGTCTGTACTTAACAGAGTTTACTCAGAGAGGTTTTTGCTTGTGCAGTTACGTAGCTAGTAAGTGCAGAGCTAGGATATGAACCAAGGTCTGTTCCACTCCAGGGTCTGTGTGTGCTTTTTTTTGGTACCAAACAGCCTCCTAAGGACAAGTTTTCATGTTTTGGGGGCAGATGAAAAAGATTCTTTTCCTTCTTTTCTTTTTTTAATTTTAAAACCTCCTTTCATTAAAACATAGCATCCCATTCATCTTGTTAATAGATGTATGTATTTCTAGCATATTTACTTTTATTTTTTTAAATGGAGACTTTATAATTGTTGAGCAGTTTCAGGTTCATAGAAAAATTGAGAGGAAGGTACAGAGATTTCCTGAACACTTCCATCCTGACACATGGATAGATTCTCCTTATTATAAACATCCCATATTATTTTCTTTTAAATGCTGACTTATCAGGTATAATAATTTATACACAGTAAAATTCACTTTTTAGAGATGCAATTTGATGAACTTTGACAAAATGCATAGTCATGTAACCACCATCCTAATCAAAACATAGAATATTTTAATCCCTCCAAAAACTTGTCTTGTGCTGCTTTGTAGTTAAGCCCCTTCTTTCATCTCCCAGCCCATGACAACTATTTCTGATTTCTGTCCTTGTACTTTCATCTTTTCTAGAATGTTATATAAATGAAATCATGGCATATGTAGTCTTTTGAACTTGCTACCTTTCTTTTAGCATAATGCTTTTGAGATTCTCCATGGTTTTGCATGTATCAGGTGTTCATTCCTTTTATTGCTAAGTAATATTCCCTTGTATGGATGTACTGTAATATGTGTATCCATTTACCAGTTGGTGAACATTTGGGTGTCCAGTTTTTAGCTATTACAAATAAAACTGCTTTGAATATTCACTAACAGATCTTTGTGTAAACATGTATTTTAATTTCTCTTGGGTAATACCTTGGAGTAGGATTGCTGGGTTGTATGGTAAGTATATGTTTAACTTCATAAAAAATTGCTAAACTGTTTTTCAAAATGGCTGTACCATTATGCATTTTCATTAGCATTTCCATCCAGTTACTCCATAGATTTTGCTACTTGTATTAACTATTTTTTAAAATTTTGGTTATTCTAGTATGTATGTGGTGGTATCTCACTGTAGTTTTAATTTGCATTTCTCTAATTACTAATGATGTTGAGCATCTTTTCATATGCTTCTTATTTGCCATCTGTATATCTTCTTTGGTAAAGTCTCATTTTAAATCTTTTCTCCATTTTAAAACTTGGATTATTTTATTGATTTTTAAGAACTTTTTATGTATTATAGATACAAGTCTTTTATCAGATATATATTTTGCAAATATTTTCTTCCAACCTGTGTCCTATCTTTTTATTTTCTTATCAGTATCTTTGGAAGAGCAGAAGATTTTAATTTTATCATTTTTATCATTTTCTGTTATGACTTATGATTTATAATTTAAACCTATCTAAAAATCTTTGCCTAACCTAAGATCACAAAGATTTTCTCTTATGCTTTCTTCTCGAAATTTGAAAGTTTTAGGTTTTACATTTAGGTCTATGATCTTTTTTTGAGATTTAAAAAAATATATGGTGTGTGAAGTAAGGGGTCAGGGTTTATTTATTCCATTTGAATATCCAGTTTTTCCACAGTATTTATTGGAAATATTCTCCTTTCTTCATTGAATTACTCTGGTACCTTTGTTGTAAATAATTGACTTGTATATGTTGGTTTATTTCTGTACTTTAATGCTGTCCTTTTAATTTATTTGTCTGTCTTTACACCAGTATCAGTTTGCTTTGATTATTAGCTTCATTATATAATAGGTCTTGAAATCAGGTAGTTGAGTCCTCCAATTTTGTTCTTCAACGTTGTTTTGCTATTTTAAGTTATTTGCATGTCCATATAAGTTTTAGAATCAGCTTACCTATTTCTACAGGAAAGCCTGTGGGGCTTTTGGTAGGGATTGTGTTGAATTGTTATATCACTTGGGGGGAGTTGACATACTACCAATACTAAATCATCTGATCCATGAATACATTATGTATCTCCATTTATTTAGGTCTTCTCTAATTTCTCTTAGCAATGTTTTAGAGTTTTCAATGTATGGGTATTGCATGTCTTTTGTTAGATTTCTCCCTAGGTATTTCATTATTTTTGATGCTATTATAAATGTTTTCTTTTAAAATTCCAATTTCTAGTAGTTTACTGCTAGTATGTAGAAACTTAATTGATGAGAAAGCTTATTTAATGGAGGAGAGGTCAGGTTGGTGATGGCTTCATTGGTTTCTGAAAAACATGGACAGATTACTGAGGGCCCCAGGCTGACACTTCAGGGTGGTACTTAGGGTTCTCTTCTAGAGTGTTAGTGCCTCTACTGTCTGGTTACATGATGGCAGGAATTATTCATTTTTGTCCTTGGCACAGAACCTGGAGTCTAATACAGGGCGGGTGATAGTAAAAGTTTTCATTAGTGAAAGAGATACATTTTTAAAGAAGAAATAACCTTATGGAGATTTAATACTGACCATTTCTGTTACCCCTAGTTGATTTCCAATGCTTTTTAGTATTTATATATGTGTTTTTGCATGATTGTAGTGAGGACTTATGTTCTACTTCATATCGTCTTTTGATCACTAATGTAAATTGACCCTAGAACATTCAGTTCAGCCACAAGTCCAGTACTGAATGAGTACAGTTGTTCCTGAGGGATAGACAGGTTATAAAATACTTAGATTAAAAAACACTGGCAATAAATTATAAACTATCATGCATGTATTCACTCATCCAACACACTTCCATTGAGTCGATCAAGTGCCAGGTACTGGTTAGGTGCTGGAGCTACAAAAGACTTACATGAGTTGGTCCCTTGTGCAGCGTGCTCCAGACTAGGCAGAGGGAAGACAGATGTAAAAGGACAGTTACAATGAACTGTGTAAGTGCGACAATGGAGATATGGGCAAGATACTTTAGGAGCATGGAGAGAGGCAAGGGATCAGGGAAGCTTTCTGTAGGAGCTGAGGCCTGAGCTGCCCCCTAGGTCAAATGCAAGTTGTTTTTGAGAGGAGATACCCCAAACTAGCTTAGGTGACTGCAGGAGAGGACATCTCATGGTCCTTTAAGTAATTTATACTTTGTGCTTTGTTGCTTCCCTGGGTCATTGTCCTTATTACGAAAGGCATTGATGACGATACAAGCAGGATTGTTTAAACACAGCTTCCTTGTGTTTTAGGCAAAGCACTTTGTATACATGTTTTAAGTTTATCTTCATAACAACTCTGGAAATTCTAATGTAGGAGAAAACTGAGATTCAGTGGGATTGAATGACTCACCTAGGATTTCACAACTAAATGGCACACAAGGGCTTAGATCCTGGTCTGACCAACTGAAAACCTATGCTTTTGAGCACTGCACAGTACTACCCCACAATGATGGTAATAGCAGATCGCAGTTGCCGAGCATTTAGCATGTACCAAATACTGGGCTAAGTGATTTACATTTACTGCCTCATAGGATTTTAGAATTGTAATTGTCCCCATTTTACACATGAGGGAATTAGATTTTGGGTTATGTCACCTATTTATTACGTATTAGTTACAAATTTCTGCATTACGAATTACCCTAACCTTCGTGACTTAATGCAACAAATGTTTATCATCTCACAGTTTTTGTGGCCAGGAGCCCCAGAGTGGCTTAGCTGGGTCTTCCTGGTGCAGGGCCTCTCATAAAGTTGTAGTCAAGCTGTTGTTTGGGCTGCAGTCACATCTAGGCTCATTTAGGGAGGATCTGATTCTAAGCTCATTCTCACAATTGCTTGTAGGTATTGGTTCCTCACCCTATGGCCTCTCCATAAGCCACTTGAGTGTCTTCATGACATGACAGCTGGCTTTCCCCAGGGAAGTCATTCTACAGCGAGAGAACAAGAGAGCATGCCTAAGACATAAGCTGTAGACTTTTTGTAACCTACTTTCAAAGTGATGTTCCATCACTTATGCAGTATTTTATTTGCTAGGTGCAAGTCAGTAAGTCTAGTCCACACTCAAAGGGATGGGAATTAAGTTCCATGTCTTGAGTGAAGGAGTATCAAAGATGTGTGATGTATCTTTAAATCACAGCTAATAAATAGCCAAGCTGAGATTTAAGCCAAGGATGGCTGACTCCAGACCCTGTGTTTTAACTGTTGTATTATACTGCTTCCAAATTTCACAAAAGCATTTTACCTCAGTACTATGTGGGAGGAACACAATTCCTGCCCTGGGGACTTGTAATTTTAAGAGGTCCTTTTGAGAAAGGAAGATAGAAATATTTAAGTAGCCAAATAAGTGGAGGAAGAGGAGAAGTTGGGAGATAATTGGCCTAGTTAGAGGAGGAGCCACAGGCATTCAATGGGCAGGCTCGTTTGGAGTTTCATGAATTCAGCCCAGATAGGCTTGCTGACAGAGCCGACTTTAAGAAACAAAGTGGTGGGGAGAGGTTTGCCCTGTTCTCAGCAATTGTCAGCAGTGACTGTATTTGCCAACCAGTCCCCCTGCCTGAGAGAAATAGGACTTTGCCTTGAGGTAGCTGGGTGTTTTTTTCTGAGCTGTATATGCATGGATCATACTGACACATTCAAGCCGGAACAGCTAATAGCATCATCCCACACATTCAACGCCCAGCACTTTCCCAGAGGCTGCGTTGCCATGGACAACCAGAGGCTGTCTCCCAGCTGCTGGAAACACTCCTGGGTTACCCTGTTCCACAGATGGCAGTAGAGGAATGAGGTTCCAGAAAGGTGCAAATGAAGCCTTTGGAGATGTACTGAGCTTGGCACTTTTCAGTCATTTCAGTTCAGTTGACATCTCTATTCGGCTCTTTAAAAATGCAGCCAAAAAGCCATTTGGGCTAAAAGTAGGGGGCCTCTTCCTGAGTTGGGCTGTCCTGCTTTCAGAAGACAGTGGTGGAAACAAGGCTGTTGACATGGTGGGCAGGATGGCTTCTCACCCGGGCCAGGGCCCTGCCCTTCTTCTGTCTTGGCCCTTGAAATGGATCCAGGCCATACCTGGAAAACACTCTGAGGTCCTGAAAAAGCCCCGTCATCACTACTGGAATTGGTGGTACTCACTTTCTCTTTCACAGATCATAAAGTGCCTTTACTTTCATTTATTGGGGGTATGCTTTTTAGTAACTGCTTTAATAATAATGGCACTGTGATGTTGGTTTTGTTCTAACAATAGAAGCTAACATTTAGTATTTACTGTTTACCAAGCACTACGCTAAGTGCTTGAAATCATTTAAGCTTCCTGACACCCATGGAAGAAACATCCTATTATCTTGATATTACAGGTAATGAAAGTAAGGCTTTGCAAGGGTAAGTGCCTTGCCCTCGGTCACACAGCTAGTTAGTGACTGGGCTGATATTTAGAGTCAGACGTGCCTGACTCTAAAGCCCATTTTCCCACTCCTCTCTTCCCTGGGTCTTGCTTTCGCATTGCTGAGTCTCTAATCCCTACTGTTTCTGCACCTCGGCTGTCAGCTCTTGCCTGGAGCACCCGTTGCTCAGAAACCTGCTGGAACAAGTCTTCTGCATCGACTGGACATGCTCCTTCGGATGAAATTTGGTGTTAGCCCTGCGGCCCCACGCACCAGGGTAAGAGAGAGTCTCACTTCCTGCCCTGGCCCGAGGGACCGACTGGCTGGGCCTGCCTTCTGCCCAGCTCACCGGTCATGGAAGAGAGTTTGGACACACGCTCTACTCTTTCCTGAGGAAAAAAGTGCAGAACCGGGTTGTTCCTCTCACCTTAGTGGAGAGTCTAGTGACATATGGGTTAGGGTTAGGGACTGGACCTACAATGCTCTGGAAAGCTCTGCTCTGTTCACCTACTCCTCCTTTCCTGGCTATTCTCTGGTACCTAATGGCTCTCAGACACAGAGTGGTGTCATATCATGAGGAGGGACCAATGTGCTTTAACTTCCACAGTCATACTGGTAGAGTCAGAGTCATCTATGTGAAAGAGATGGCTGTATATATTTATTTAAAACTGTTGTGTTATGCTGGGAGTGAAATTTCTTCCTAAGGAATCAAGTAGTCTTTCCACGGTCTCACTAATCTCATTGTAGTAAATGAATGCGTTTTCCTTGGGGTTGTCCAATAAATCCATTACCCTCTCACCCCCACCCCCACAGTTGAGTCTGGCTCTGTCAACTAGAACGCTCCATGCACCATAACTTCTGCAGCCTTCAACCCAGTGACAATTGAGACTTGGGGGCAGGACCCTGAGATGCCCTGCAAGACTCACAAGTGCACTGCAGATCTTGAGAGTGATTAAATCATGTTCAGTCTAGCACAATTGTTAGCCTGGAACTAGCTCTTTGGTTTATCCTGATTCCCATAGGACCACTAGTAGTAATGTATGGTGACTGAAGGATAAATTTTAAAAATAATGATCATTAAATAAGCAGATTTGTTTTAGTAATTGCTATTAAAGGCATTATAAATCTTTAGTAAATTGAGATTTAAGGGTGTTGGGGAAAAAAGAAATATGCCTATTGAACTCCTTAGGCCTGAGTGTGTCTGGAAATGTAAAATGAGGGCTCATAAGAGAGAACGATTCAAATCTCTTCTTGCCCTGACATCCTGTGGCCTTCTTTAGTAGGTAGAGGTTTATAATTTAAGAGATGTAATACAAGTAGACTTTGGGGAATACTCATTTTGTCTAATTGGTTGCCAAGATAGGATATCTATGGCAACAACCATCTGTTAGTATTCAAGATAGGGAATTTATTCTTTTAACTCTGCACAGTTACATGTCTGCACAATTACGTGATGATGACTGTAGTTTTTCTTGTGCAATGGCTTCTTCCAAGGACTGCCATAGAAACTGGATTTCTTATGCCTAGGAGAGAATCACAAAGTACATCTGCACCTCCCTCTGCCTTGAGCTACCTCTACATTTTCAGAAACTGATGGTTTTATCCCACAAAACCTCATAACTACTCTTCCAAGATCATTGTGCAGGTTTTGAATATGAAAAGTCTTTCCTCAACAGTGGTTTTATGAGCTCAAAGACAGTTCATTTTGAAAACATTGTCCTGTATTTTGTCTTTACTCATGTTTTACTTGAACATTAAAATTTTTGCATTTCTGTAATTATGTTTCTCTGTTACTGTGAAAACTCTCAGAGATGAGTGCTGGATTTTCTTCAATGTGCAATGGACCTCCTGGTACCCCATCAGGGGATGGTGAGCTTCCCTGAAAGCTTTGCCATTTTCTATTTATAGAAGAAGCCTGGTAGCTTGTATAAAGAATAAGAAGCCTCTCTTCTGGTAATTGAGCCAAAGGATGGAAAAACTATATCTCTTTTTATTTGTTTGTTTTTCTCAGCATCTCCAGATCTGTAATCTGGTGTCTAACATATCTTCACCAAGAAAGTGCCATTCTGGCCTGTACATTTTTTTCTATTTAACTGTATATTTTTAAAAAAATTAATCTCTTTGTATGTACTATTTACTATTCATTCATTCTTTATTCCAAATTAATATTGAGTCCTCACTTTTACCTAGCACCATAAAACTCTAGGGTTATCAAATACATTTTCTACCCTGGCAGGGCTCCTGTCTAGGAGGGGAGAAAGTCACCAGAGATAGAGTGTAATGTGGAGCAGTTTTAATGAGAGAACACAGGGCACGTGTGATCTCGGAGAAGGAATATTTAACTCAGATTTGGAGGGCAGAGAGGTTCTCTTGGAGGAAGTGACATGTAAACTGAGACCTGAAGATAAGCAGGTGTTAAAGCAGGAAGTTCAGAAAGGGGGAAGAATGGCTCAAGGAGAGGGAACAGCATGTGTAAGGGTGTTGGTCACCTGAGGTCACTGCAGAAAGAAAACAAAACTGTTTTTATTCTCATCCAGCCCCAAATATTAGGTTTCAAAAGAAAATTCTTACAGTAGTTTGACTTCATTTTAGTTTTACCAACTCAGAACCAGAATGACAATGCAAGTTCTAGGTATGTTTACGAATGCAGGGCAAGCCATTTGGCTGTGGAGGGGTAGTTGGGCATTGTCTAAAGTTTGCTGAGAGGCTGTATTCATTTACCCACTGCTTCAACTGTCCATGGATGCCTGTCTAAGCAGAGAATTACAGATGGGAAGTAATGCAGAATTCAGCTTCTCTCTGAAAAGGGCTGCTCTTGACATAAAGCAGTGGACCCTCTGAGCTGAGGCATTAAGGAAAGTCAAATGGAAATTGTTTATTTCCAGAAGCAGCAGCAGCCTTAAGCCTGGACTGTGTGTCCTGGGTTTCTTTGGATGTTCCAGAAGTTGGAACTGAATTCTAAGCTGTTGAACATTGGCTACCCATTTGGCTTCAGACAGTTGTGACTAACTCTGATGACCAGTAGGTGAGTCTGAATCTGGAATCTTGGGGCATACATGATTGATCTTGAGCAATATTTGTCAGTCCTGGTTCTGCCTCCTCCTTTTGTAGAGACTGTTCACCTGAGGGAAGTACTTCTGTGAACTCACAGATTGTGATGATCACTCCTCTCCCCAAAACTACATTATGGGGAAGTAAAGAGCACTATGGTAGTCATGACAGCAAAAATGTTAATGGCACAACATCAGGAAATCCCTGTGGTCCATGGGTTAAAACAGTGGTTATCAAAGTAGAAATCCTGGAACAGCATCAGCATCAACTGGGAACTTGTTAGAGATGCATATTCTCAGTCCTGCTCCAGATCTGGATTAGAAAGTTGGGGGTGGGGCCCTGCAATATCTGTTTTAACAGGTCCTCAAGGTGAATCTAATGCATACTGACTTTTGAAAACCACTGGTGTAAATAAGACAGACTACTGGTGATGAGAAAATCTTGTGACTTATATTGATTAAGCTGCCTGTGACTACCACCCCTTTCTCTCCGCTTAAGAAAGCATCTTGGAATGCCAGCAAGTGAGAATGATATCATTATGGAACAGTCATGACTTGGCACAAGTTTATTAAAATGTGTAAACTATTGTTAACTTTGGTACTTAATTTTTATTCATTAATAACATGTGACAAAAGTCACAACAGCAGGGATACCACGATTAAGTACCACAGTTCTATGACCATAGCCAGAAGAGTGGCATTTAGACTATACACTAAGAAATATGTTTAAATTGCTGCCCAGGAGACACACGTGTGTATAACCAGAACAAATATTTCATAGTGTATTTTATGTGCTGTTCTATTAAAAGTATGCTGGTTGCAATCTATTAAAGTGATCTCATGACTCACTAATGAAAATGACCTGCAGTTTGAAAAACATGGATGTAGTGAGCTGGCTTTGCATGGACCCTGTCTCTAGGGCAGGAGAGTGGTGGGGGGCCTCATCTCTCTGTCAGGTAGACTTGGCTTTCGGTCTCTATTCTGCCACTCTTAGCTGTGTGACCTTGGGCAATTCACCTATGTCCTCTGAGCTTTACTTTCCTCATCTGTCAATGGAGTTGATCATTGCTACTCGCAGAGCTGTGACAAGCAAATGACAACACACAGTGACTGGCAGTGGTAGCTACCACCTTCCTTGAGGAAATAGCACTGTTAGCACTGTTTTTCAGAACATCATTGGTTGAATCCAGTTTGTGGTAGCCATCACAAAGCAGTGTTTCACACTTTTTTTGTGATACGGCAGTGGATAAGTACCCCCCTGTAGTCCATGCATTCGGAAATGTTTTTATCTCAGAATGCATCCAAATTCTGCAGTCTTTTCTAAAATATATTCAAATTTTGATGTATACTTTGGAATATTTTGTTTCAATATGAAATTTAGTACCCCTGCCTCAAATCTTGAGGGCACTGAAATCGCAGAAGATGCCTCTAGTTGTCTGCATGTACCTTAAACACAGCCCTGGACAGGGGTATTTGGGAAGTGGAGATGGTCGCGTTTCTGTGGGGAGATGCTCATTAGACTTTTCTTGAATACCCATGCCTGTTGATGATTAGGGGCAGCACCTTCATGTATGTGGCTCTGTAAACTGCATCTCAGGTCACCCATGGACCCTGGGCCGTTAGCATGTGGAAGTACCAGGGACTGGTCATCCATGAATTGAGTGTTGGGGAGACCCAGCTAATGTCCACTTGTCTTTCTGGAGGTCATGATCGTGGTTGGTGGCCAGGCACCCAAGGCGATCCGCAGCGTGGAGTGCTATGATTTTGAGGAGGACCGATGGACCAGATTGCCGAGCTTCCCTCCAGGAGATGCAGAGCCGGTGAGCAGCGCCATCTCTCATTCCGCAGGCCGCCTTTCCCTGGCTCGTCTGTGCTTGGTGCCAGAAGTTGTGCCCCGCGTCGTGTTTCCCTAAACATCTGTGCATTACAGACTCTGTTCCTTTCCCTTTCCCACCTGCCCAGTTTCTAGCTGTACCTTCTGGGGTCAGTTCTTTTGTGCTTAGGGACTTCAAACTAAAGTCCAAGCATTTGCTCGAATCAAACAAAATTAGAAAAGCAAATATGAAAAAAATATCCAATGAGTCCCATAATGACTTCCAAATATATAAAGATGGATATCACCTTCAGTGGTGAATTATTCACATGGCTGCCTTGCTCCTCCACTGTCACTTATCAGCATGAGTGATCAGCTGCCAGAGATGACCTCAGTGCCTTGATTTCCTGTGCCTCAGGTGTGGTGTTTATGGCTGGCCACGTGTATGCTGTGGGCGGGTTTAATGGCTCACTGCGTGTGCGGACAGTGGACGTGTATGATGGTGTAAAGGACCAGTGGACGTCCATCGCGAGCATGCAGGAACGCCGGAGCACTCTGGGCGCAGCCGTGCTCAATGACCTGCTCTACGCCGTGGGGGGCTTTGATGGCAGTACTGGTAGGTCCCGGTGTCCCCATCTGTCCCAGCCTGGACGTACCCTTCATGCAATCCTGGTTTGCTCAGCCAGTTCTTTAGCCGACCTTCTGTCCATGCATAGCTACTTCCCCCAAAACAAACCCATCCTTTCTTGTCTGCCGGCTTGGGTGCCAGAACCAGGCCTTCCTACACAAAGAATATATAACTGCCCACATGCTGTCATTTCTAGGGTTCAGAAGAGGCCCACTTTCTCCTTTCCAGTGGGCGAGACCCCATTTACTCAGAAGATGAGACTTAGAAAGAGAGCATGCTTAGCTGGAGGGTATCTCAGGACTATAGTCTGAACCCTCTTTTGGACAGATGAGGGAGCTGAGGTTCAGCCACAGGAAGATACCTGGCTCAGGCCATGAAGTCTTTGTCCATCGTCCCTTGTACTGACCCACAGAAGCTTTGCAAGGCTGTGCCACTGCAGGAGCATCCCCTCGCTCCTGGTTTTTATCTAGCGTCAAGGTTAGAATCAGAAACTATTAGTGGACTTGGAGAGATGATCTCATCTCTTCTCCTATCTCCAGGTGGTGTCTCTGTAGACAGTAACTGTGTTAAACTCAAATGATATCCTTTGGCCCCCAGGGATGTGAACAGCAATATCTTTTACTTCTCTGAATTTTCATTTGTGTCTTCAGGAATTTATGACTTTTCCCAGCCCCTTCTCTTTGCCTCACTCATATAATGTTAGGGTCTTTATCCCCTAGTAAAGACTGCCTCTAGTAATGGGACCTGGGAATAAGGGGAACAGAAGGGTAGTGGGACATTGTTTCTTTTTAGAAATTCTTTAGGATTTGCTTTCGGTTGTCTTTAGAAAAACCGACAAAACTGTGGCTAAACAAAAGAGAGCTTTTGCTTTATTCATGAAACAAGAAGTCCAGAGGTTGGCAATTGCTGACTTGGTCCAGTTGCTCAGAAATACTGGGGCCAAGTTTCTTAAGCCTCTCTTGATCATAAGATGGCTGTTAAGTTCCAGCCAACATATTTATGTTCCAGGTACAAAAAGCAGGAGGGGTAGCTCCTGTATCAGAAAAGCAAAGCTATTTCAGAAATCCCCATCAGACTTCTGGGTAGACTGCATTGACTTGGTCACTCATAGTTACAAGTGAGTCTGTGTAGGCAAGTTTTCAGCTTTCCAGCTTCCAAGGTAGAGGAAGGCAAAGGTAAAGAGGATTAGAATAGGTGTTCAGTGAGGCAAACTTATTTATTCCATTCTGTAGGTTTAACAGTGTTTGCAGGGCAGTTCAGTTATAACCCCTGTGCTCTCACAACCCATTGTCTGAGTCAGGTCTTAGTGGTCTCCCCAGGTAGACAGTGCAGATGTGTTTCAGGCAGGTGCCATAGGCCACACGGTGAGGTGGAGGTGGTGCTGAGCCAGACACCCAGGTTTCCAGCCCCTAGGTGTGCACACTTCCCCATCACTGGTTCCCGGCACAGCAGGGTGAGGCCTGGTGCCCTAGCAATCTCACGAGTCTCTTATCTCCCAGGCCTAGCATCAGTGGAAGCCTACAGCTACAAGACTAACGAGTGGTTCTTCGTGGCCCCAATGAACACACGGCGGAGCAGTGTGGGTGTGGGTGTCGTGGAGGGTAAGGAGCAGCAGTGGGTGGGGGCCTGCCCTCGCCCCAGCCCATGGGTCTTTTCCTGGTTCTCTGGCTCTATTCCTTTGATCACTGCCCTGAGCCACATACTAGTTGCCTGACTTAACAGACGAGGAGAGTTGAGACTCAGAGGTAAAGCTATTGGCCTGAGACAAATCAGTGAGTGAAGTAGGAGGAACCTTAGAGAGGAAACACTGGCCTTTGACGTTGGCTCCTTGTCAGTAACTCTGTCACAGGTTAGGGAGGGAGGAGAGTGGGGAATTTAGAGTCAGTACGTAACCCAGGAATGTAATGTAAAGGGAGTGAGAGTTAATTGTTTAATTAATTTCGTCTTCGTTTTTGTTACGTTGAACACTGACAAGCCCTGAGTGAGGAGGGCACCTCTTCCCAAGTCTTCTTTTTCCCTCAAGGCAGGTTGGTGGTAGAGCCCCGCTCTGGTCAGGAAAGGTGTATAGGGTGTGGTCTGGGCCCTGGTTAGACAGGGCGCCATGGTTTATACATAGTTTTCACATCCAGTTCCTCATTTTTATTCCCCAAACCCTTCTGAAAGAGATAGACAAGATTTAGGTTTTCCCTATTCTCCTGAAGGGGAAACTGAGTCCCAGAGGGGTAAGTGCCCTTGTTAGTATAATGTAGCTGGCCCTTGAACCAGGTCTGACTCCTAACCCACTATTTCTGCTGCGCTGCACTCCTTCAGACCACTAGAAAAGTGCTAAGAGGGAGGAGTTTTATAAACATCTGTGAATTCAATGTATTAAAGCATAGGGTATTATTTGGACTAAAACACTGTACTTTGCAGAACACTGATTTATTACACTGTCCTGAGGTGGGAATTTAGCTGGAATATCTGTGCATTGAGACGCATATGCAGGCATTCTCTCTCTCGTGTGTGCACGCAAGAACACAGTGCTTTGGGGAGAGTGTAATGTGCGGTGAGTTAGACATTAACAGAAAGATTCTCTTTTCTCACTGCATTTCTAGGCCTGTTCCAGTATTGTGTAGTTTAAATTTTCATTTAAAAGTATATTATTCTAACATCCTGAACAAAGTCATCTTAGCAAGTGCAAGGATTTTGTCCTCCTACAAAAGATAAATTGTTTCTTGCAATCTCATCCTTCTGGTGGAACAGAAATTGATTTGTCTGCCAAATGTAAGTGCTTTGTCTAGCCACCTTCCCATTTTCCCCTTCTTCCTTAGCCAGGACTATCAAACAATAGAGTAGGGGTTAAAAATAGCATATCCCCATTAATAGGCTCAAGGAGAAACCTTGAGTTGGTATTTTTTCAGCTGACACAGGGTTGGAATGTTTGACAGGGGTTAGAGGAGGCCCCTTCATGGTAGTAATTTGAAATACTCCCCTTGACAAAGGCTTCTGTGGCCGTGTTTGGTGTGTGGAAGAAGGGCTGTTTTGCAGCATGCCCTGTTGACACAGAGGACAGACTGGGAATGTTTTTATCTTGTTCATCCTGATTTGAAGCTCTTTTGGCTATGGGTCACCCTGGGGCAGTGGAGAGTCCGGTTTACAGCTTTGGTGAGCATGGTGAGGAGGATCCTACGTGGACCCTGCTGCACTGTGGCTTTGTGGACGCAGCTCCCTGCGTTGTCTCCACACGACCCTCCATCATCTCCTTACCGTGACCGTATGTCTGAATGACCCTAGGAGAAAAATAACAGAAAGCAGAATCCTTTGCTGCTGGCTGCCTGGAAGAATTCCTACTTAGGAAAAGGGACAGTGAGGCTTGGAGATTAGGCAGAAGCTCCCAGCAGCAGAGATCACATGTGACAGAATTAGGTTTCTAGTGCGCTGGGCTTGCCCTGGGGAGCTCCTTGTCTCCTCCCCAGTGGCTTAGGCTTTGATGAGTGGTGGGCAGCGGGTGGGCTGCTAATGTATCTGAGCCAGCACATACTGAGAGACTGGCCTGGGCCCTGGAGGAGCTGCTGGGCCGGTATTTTTCTCCCTGGCTTAGGTGATGGCAGAACTGGGGAGGAGGTGTTCCTTTCTCGTAGAAGGGCCAGTTGAGGGGTCTGTGGGGCAGGAAAAAAAAAAGGATCAAGGATGGAAGAAGAAATAATTTTACATTTGATATGGCAGTAGTCCTGGTGCTAGAGTGTAGTTTTGAGCCTGAGAATCTCTTTCTAACTTAAAACAATTGCAGATTTTCACCTACTCCTTATTGTGCTACTCTCCTCCCCCATACACACACCACCACACATGCACGAGACCCTCCCACTGCATTCTAAGACTACATGATAAACCCAGAATGTTTTGAATCCCTGCTCTGTGAGAATGCAAATACCAATTTCCTACCCCTTTGTCCAACCTCACCCCTAGCCCAAGTGGAAATGATGCTCTTAGCTGAACAGCTTATGTGTGTTTTCTTTTTTAAATTTTAAAAATAAGTAATGTTGCTTCAGGGCTTTTGTGCATGGCTCAGAGATCACAAGGGTGTCTGCAGGTAAATTCCAGCCATGCCAGCCCAGAGTACGCATAGAGCCCTCCATTCACACACTCCAGGTACTTGGGTGCTTATTTATAAAGGGGCTCAGTGCTTCCTTGAGAAGTTCCAGATGTAAGAGGAAGTAGAAGGCTGAGGTGTGCAGGACGCTTATCCCGGTTGGGAAGTAAGTTGATGGTCCGCCCTGGAGGGAAGGGGTGCTGAATCCTGATGGCAGTGAGGGTGCCCCCGTGAGTTAAAGGACTTTCGGCTGAGCTCCAGTTTCGTGCCAGTGTCCCCAGTACCACCCTCAGTCACTCTGTCTGTTCCAGGGAAGCTATACGCTGTTGGGGGTTACGACGGGGCTTCCCGCCAATGCCTGAGCACCGTGGAGCAGTACAACCCGGCGACCAACGAGTGGACGTACGTGGCAGACATGAGCACCCGCCGCAGTGGCGCAGGTACGGGGGAGCCTTAGGGTGCTCTGTTTGATCTGCTCACAGGTGGAACTGGAGACCAGCAGCATAACATTCCACCCTTTCCCCCTCCCTCTTTCCTTCTAATGTATGTGGTCCCGCTAGCACCTCTGCAGCCCGACACAAGCATTTCTAAGTTAACCTTTCCCTGGAGATCACTTTGTTAGAAAAAGGATGAGAATAATATTCTCGTCATCAGCATTCCTTTCGTTTGTGTGGAGGTGTCTACATTTCGTGAAAATGAAGGCTTGCTATGTTCCAGGTGCTGTACTAAAAAAGCACTTTTATGTCAGAATTTATTTAATTCTTACCGCAGCCCTAAAATGCAGATACGACATCAATTCCACTTAACAGATTTAGAAGGTAAGTCGACCAGGGGGTGATAATTTCCCTAAGGTGTAATCATTAGTAACTGGCAGAGTCAGGATTCCTTCTCAGGTCTGTCTGTCTTCAAAATTAGCTTTTTTGACTCCCAAATTATTAGAGTCTCATTCTTATGAAGTAGTAGGACAAGCCCAGCTGTCTCAGTCTATAGTGGAAAAGCTAAAGCTTGCCAGTCTAGAGTCTCTGTCTTGGGAGTTGAAAGCTAAGCTATCAGTGTTTATATTTGGAGATAAACTTATGTCTCCCTGCCATCCTTTGTCCCATTTCATCTCTCTTTCCCACATGGCAAGAGAATGACTTCCCAAGTGTAGCCTACTTTGGCTGCCTGTGGGAAGACTAGGAGCTGTGTGGTCCTTTGGGATTCTCCAGGAGGTGGAGCAACAACCCCTTCTTCCTTCATCATCTAGAGGCCCAAAGGAAAGGATCTGAGAGATGCTGGGGACTGGGCATTGGCTCTCTGTTCTGGTTTCTGCTGGGGGTGGTGACTGAGTGAACAACCTGGGCTTGGCGGGGAGGCTCTTTGACACTAGGAAGGGAAAGCACAATTGGGAGTCTTTTCCCCATAGTGTTATTCCTTTCTCTTTTTTGTGTCTTTGAAGATTGAGTTGTAATCTCATTTTATAGTACTAAGCACATGACCACTTCCTCAGCATTCCTTAAAAATTATGCTATTTTAATATTTTTCAAGAACCTTTGGGTACTGACTGGTTAGAAAAGAAAAAGCTGTATGATGCCATGTAAGAAGGATTCATGTTTGGAATGCAGTTTTTAGGGAGCTTGTTTCTGCTGATCCTGACAAGTTGGCACTTCCTAAACATGCAGCGAATACATGGAGGTCAGGAGGCCTGGACCTCAGTGCTGGGTATGCTCGAACTTGCCATGTGACCTTGGGCAAGTCCCTTCCCCCTTTCTGGCCTCTGATTCCTGAGATGTGAAATGAGTGGGTTGCAGTGGATGTTCCCTTGGGGCCAACTAAATTCACAAATCCCATGGTCCTTCTCCCTTTGTGGAGCTCTTTTAGTAATTTTGGTTTATAGAGTCTTGGTAGAGTCTCCTTTATACTTCTTAGAAATGATGTGACTTAAGATGTGAGAGCAAATGTTTAGAGCCCATGGATGTAAGGACAGCTCAGCAGGAGTGGAGTAGCCCGCACTGAGACAGGGCAGCCCTGTGCGGAACCACGAGCACAGAGCGCCTTAGAAAGTTCAGGCTCATTTTGTGGACAGAGCTGCCTCTGGAGGCCACACTGCTCTGTCTCTGCCAGGCTGCCCAAGGGCTGGTGCTAAGTGGAGATCCCTCAGGCAGCTCCTGCCTCTCCTCTAGGGTGGAGGCCCTGGGCGGTTGCTACTCTGCAGTCTGCATCCCCGGGAGGCACAGTGACCTTGCTTTAGGGAATGGTCTTTCTCCCAGAAATGGGCTCTTTCCTCAGGTTACTGTTAGAGCCCTGGCCTCAGGCTCCCAAGGTCGGCCTTTTATCAGGGCTTCACATCCATAGATTGGGGGAAGCCTAACTTCTGGATTTGGGAACCCATATACTTGTAGTGGTTGGTCTTTGGTGGCTGAAGACCCAGAGACCCTAGCCTCTGGTTGCCTGAGGCCATTTGAGGCACCAGGAGCCCCTGTGGCTATTGGTCCAGGAAACCTCCTAGTGAATGTTTGAGAAAGAGGCTGCAAAAGGATTGTGGTGTCCCATGTGTGTGGAAGTCGGCTTGCTCTATCGTCAGGGTGTGGGCAATGCCCGCAGATAGTTGTGGGGAAAAGAGGCATCTCTGGGTCCCAGCGTGTGCTGGTACCTGCTGTGCGTGGAGGAGGGGAAGGCAAAGTAGCTTCTGGACGCAGTGGATTTTAGTGTCGCAAAGCCATTAGTTAGCCATTGTTGATACAACACCACCATCTGCTGTTGGTTTAGGGAAATTGTAGGGAACCAGTAGCACACCAGCATAATTGCTGGATGAGATTTATTTATTTATTTATTTTCACATATTTTGTCATTCAAACAATGTTTGTTGAGAACTTACTATCTACCCTCAGGCACAGGGAAACAGATGTGATAAGACAGGCATGGTCTTTGTCCGTATGAAGTTTATATTCTAGAAATCGAGTCCTTGGGTCTCAGACCTGGCTGTGCATACCCAATCACATGAGGTACTTTTCCTTATGCCCAGCCAGTGTCTCTGGGGCTGAGGACCTGGAATCTCTCTTTTCAAAAAGCTGGAAAAGCTGAGACCTGGAAGTTAGAGACCCAGGTCCAGAGCCCAGATGTCCCGGCCACCAGGTCAGTTGTTCCTTCTAGGGTACTGTGCCACCGTCATTCTGTCTGGGTTTTATTTCCTTGACTTGTAGTAAAGGATTTTTAAAGGTTGTGCTAAAACTTGTAAATGATGCCAATTTATCGCTCAGCTGAGGCCGATCAGCACTGTGAGTGATGTAATGCCCCTTAACCTTCTAGAAGAACACGTGGGTGGAAAGAACAGATTCTGCTGCAAGGCGGTGATGATCTCAGTACACCTGCTATGTGGCTAGCTTCCATCTTAACTACTCAACTGATAGAAGGCTGAGTAATAAAAGTAAAACAACGGTGAACGGTGCAGGAGAACTAGACAGTATAGAGAGGCGAAAAGGAGAACAGTGCAATTTTACCACTCAGAAGCTGCTTTTAATGTGGTGGTGGTGTTCTTCTGATCTTTTTTCCTTTGTATAGGACCTTCCCGTTTGTGTGTGTATGTGTACATATCTATACGTATACACATGTATAATGTGTCTACACGTATAATTTTGATGTTTAGGTAGAAACAGGGTCGTATTTTTTTTTTATTTTGAGGTTTTTACGTCGACAATCTGACGAGTTGGCAGAGTGTCCTCGTATTTGTTTTACAGACGAGAACACTGGGGCCCGGGGGAACAAAACAGTACTCCCATGTCGCCTTGCTGATTGGTGATGGCTGTCCAGGACTGGATGCCAGGCCTTCTGGTTTCTGGTCACTGTAGCCAGCCTCAGGCTGGGACACTGTGCTCTGCCTTTCAGGGGTCGGAGTCCTCAGTGGACAGCTGTACGCCACAGGAGGGCACGATGGGCCCTTGGTGAGGAAGAGCGTTGAGGTTTACGATCCCGGAACAAACACCTGGAAGCAGGTGGCAGACATGAACATGTGCCGGCGCAATGCAGGTAATATGACAGCTCTCTCTGTCTCCCCTTGGCGGGGGGTGGGGGAGGGAGGAGTTGTGGGTCTTTTCTCTCTACAAACACTAGTTCTAAAAGAGAAGCAGAGGGGAGAGACTCCCAGGCCATGGGGCTGAGTTTGTACTTTGAACAGAGAGTGTCCATTCACTGGGTAGGCTCTGGGCTGGGGGAGGGGAGAGCTTGGGACCCTAAAAGCTAGCTGCAGGATCTGCCATTCAGATGGTGAGGGTTCCTTCTCTCCCAATGAAGGATGATGACTTTCGCCGCACAGAGATGGGCACAGACCCAGAAAAGCCCTCTGGCTGTCATCAGTGTCTCTGCCCAGGGCTTTGTTGGAGACAGGAATATGGGATCTGGCCACAGAACGACATTTGGTTCTATCTTTGTCAGATCCTGGCTATGAGAACCTCTCACTTCCCATGTGAAACCAGTCTCCTTCCTTTCTCGGGGACCCATGAAAGGATTTATGATTCATTCTCCTGAGTCATTCTCCCTGATTCATTCTCAAATAGGATCACTTCCCTTGTTCCCTTCCTTTCTTTGTATTTCCTGTCTTCCTTTCCCTCCCCCTTCCTATAGGGATGATTTACCTTAGAATATTTAGGTTTTTATTCCTGGAGGCTGATACCCTATTAAACTATGTTATTTTAGAACTTTGCCCTATGGGTCAGGTCCTATGTTGGTGTATCTTGCTTTACGCCTCCGTATTCTATGAAAGTGTTGGCTTAGTCCCACTCCCAGGCTAGAAAGACAAACAGGTGACTTTCAGGCTGATTTATATCCTTTATGCTCAAATTACCTGTTTGCTAAACCTACTTGTATCTGACTTGTTGAAACTGTAAACAGAGGAGTTTATTAATTTGCTCATTATTTGAGCCTGCCGTGATATAACTTATCATTTGGCCTTAAGCCACATGAGTGAGGAATTACAGAACCCTCAATATAGCTAGTTAGTCTGGAGTCTGAGAATTAAGTTTAGATGTAGATGTGTTTAGGTACACGCATTCACATTTAGATTTTTCTGTTTTTTTTTTTTCAATAACAAAATGGACTCATTCTGTAATGCTGTAATATAACCTGCTTTTTAAATCTACACTCTTTCATGAATATCTTATTATGTCACTAAATATATTTATATGATATTATTTTACCATATATTAAATTGTGCCTGCATCATAATTTAAATGTTGGAAAGTTTAGATTATTTCCATGATTTCTATGAATAATGCTTTGGTTATTATAAATGATCCTTAGAGTTAATCGATGCATACATCAAAAATTATTTTTTTAGAATATAAGGCCAGAAGTAGAATTTTTGAGTCAGAGGGAGCACATGTGCTTTCAACACCATCTAGGAAGGTGGTACATTTTATACTTTCACCAGTATTTGAGAGTATCTTTACCAACACTGATAATTACTCCTTTTTTGAGCATTATCCATCCCTTAATCTGATTTTGAAAAAAATACACACGTATATTGGACTGTGGTCTTTTGGAATCTTGATAAGCAATAATAATATATTCCTATCCTTGAGTCCTGCTGATGAGACCTTGCCCCCAAACCAGCTCACTCTGAGATCAGGGTGGGCAGATGCCTCATCCTTCAGAATTGTGTGTGGATTTAGATCCCAGTTGTGTGACGGGATCATAGACACAATTATGAACACTACACGGTATGGATATAACAGGGTTTATCAAGGAAAAACTTATAATCAGAGTGGTAGTAGCATGCACGAATTCCGTAGCTCAGGATGGACATGGCAGGTCTGCTTACACTGGTGGGCAGCACTGCAGTGGAGAGAGGCCCGTACCCATAATGCCTTTGTAGGACCATACAGTAGTGAAAGCCCCTTGGTCAGAGAAGTGACCCTGTTGGAAAGGGGGCTCCTCAGAGCCCAATGGCTGTTGTCAGTATGTACTTCTGCTGAGCAAACTCAGACCCATGGAGCCAAGTTCTCTTTTGTGCTACCATGAAGGGGAAGGAAAGAGCTCCAGAGCAGTACAGATTGTCTTTGTCCATTCTGATTCTTGGTACTCCTGCTATAATGTCTCCTATGGCTTTTGTTTGCTTCCCAGGAGTCTGTGCAGTGAATGGGCTCCTGTATGTGGTTGGAGGGGATGATGGATCTTGCAACTTGGCTTCAGTTGAGTACTACAATCCCGTCACTGACAAGTGGACGCTGCTACCAACCAACATGAGCACAGGGCGGAGCTACGCAGGTCCGTGTGCTCCGCCCCCACCTCACACTGGGGGTGCTGGGCGGGGTGGCGTGGGGGTAAGCTTGCTTCACTCAGGACTGAGTGTCTCCTCCAGGGATGGCAGATAATTATTACATGTCACCATCCTTCATTCTGTGCCCAGGACAGATACCCATAATTAGCACTTGATTCCCCAGTGAACCTGAACGTAGCCTCAGATTCTTCTTAACACAGTGTTTTAGGAAGCCACTTCCACTTTATCTAAGTTGTCCTAAGAGGCTTTAGAATTTCACTGCCTTTCTTGGTTTGTTTTGTGCCGGGCTTCTAGGAAGAATAAGATACATTTCTTTAAATTCCAGAAATTAAATTGAAAAGATAAGACCTGCCTACACAAAACAAAAAATACAGGATGATATACATATAAGTTCTAAATGGAATGTACTATATAAGCTTTAAGACATGACAGGTGAGAACTGGCAGAGTCAGAGGACACTTTCTGGAGGAGGTAGGGCTTGATTAAACATTGAGGGTGGGTCACAATCACACAGGACACTGTCCTTTGCTGGTGCCTCCTCCCTGTGCCATAAGGCAGTATGTCAGGTACAGTATTTGCTCTCATCTTTTCATCAACCCTTTGGTTGAATGGGTCTGTATCCTTGTGTGTTACAGATGATGAAACTGAGGTTTGGAAGGTTTAAGGAACCTGCCCAAAGCCACCCAGCTAAAAAAATGGCAAAGTCAGAATTCAAACCCAGGTCCGACTCCTAAGCTCATGCTGCTTATACTGCCCCAACTCAGGGTTGGGGGAATGAGCACTCCAGGCAGGAGGCTGGAGGAAGGAGTGAAGCGTGAGGCTGGTGTAGAGGCTTATTCCTGGGGAGTGTGTTACATTTGGTGAAGTGTGCAGGGCAGGATCAGAGTTCGCTGCTGAGCTCAGGGTCTGTAGGGAGCAAGCAAACATATATCCGTCACATAGGCCAGCTCCTTCTATCTGGTTTTCTAGAAACTAGAATAATTCTAGCTAACATTTATTTATTGAGCACATACAATGTGCCAGGCGTAATCCTGCATATTTTATGACCATTATCTCATTTAATCTGCACAATGAGGACTCTGATGGTATTCTTAATCCCATTTCGTGTTAGAAAGGTCAGTCATTCCTTGGATTTCAGTACAAAGGAAGATTGTGCCTTGAAGGCTCAAACGGGCTGATATCACCTTCCACAGTCTGTCAAACAAGGCTTCAATTACACTGAATGTATTTCACTTTTATTCCTTCATTTAGGATTTTTCTCGACTGAATATATAAGATTTCAGAGGCATTTTGGCTCTAGAATGATTCTGTTCTCGTGGTTAATTATTAAAACCAACACATATTTTCTTTTTGAAGTTGTGGTGGGGAGAGCAGGGCGTTTTCTAGTAGGAAGCGGTGGTGGGCAGTGAAGGACCCGCCTTGGCGCCATGCACACCTTACTGGGTGGGAGTCAAGGCTTAGGTGTGAGTGGTTAGAATTTCGTATGTGTGCTGAATATCTCATGTCCATTTCTTTATTGTCTGCCCATTCTGGAAGTAGGTGGGGAGAAGACAAGCAATTTATGTTCAAATCCATTGACTGGGTGAATCTGTTTTCTTAGAGTCTAAGGAAATGGCCTGAGACAAAGATTTATGGACAAACTTATTTATTGGAGCATTATAGCAAAAATATGAGAACTACTTACAGTCTGACATGAGGGAAAGAAACAGTTAAATAACTGTGAATATTTATACAGAAAAGTGTCTTCAGTGTCATAAGAAAATGTTTGTGGGTTAAAAAAGGATGGTGCAAACTGTATGCACCATGTGAGGTCAGTTATGTGGTCCTGGATCATGGGGGTTGAATAGCCCCTGTTTAAGAAGTAGGCGTTGGAGTCAGATCCGAATTTGAACCCTAGCTCTGCCACCAGCCCTGGAACTCTGGCAAGATTATCAGTCTGACTGAACCTTTGTTTCCTCATTTGTAAAATGAGAATAAAATTATACCAAGCCTCTTAAGGCTCCTGTGAGGACAAAATGCGATTATAGTTGGGAAGTACTTAGCACAACGCCTGCCTGGCTCATAGAAACCACTCAGAAAATCGTTGTGATTATTATTAGAAGCTAGGAAATATTCCAAAGAGATAATGGTGATTCTCTTTGTATGAAGGTACTAAAGGTTTTTTACTTTGTGTTTTCTTGCATTTCCCAAAATTTACATAATGAGAATATTTTACTTTTATAATGAAAAAAAAAAGTTTATGTTAAAAAACAATACAGGAGCCTACTTAAAAAAAAAAAAGTTACCTTGTGAAAGGGAAGCCTGTGGTGCCAGCAAGGCAGCGCATCTGGGCCTGAGGACTCCGGTTCTGTTCCCTCTAAGCTTGTATGTCTGTACCTTTATCAAGGAATTAACATGAAAGGGATTACATAGCAGAATCTCACCATCGGGGTATCCTGAGGTTTCTTTTAGCAATAAACTCTTAATTTCATCTTCAACCAGAAAATTTTATAGTTGTGGAAGTATATTAAAATAAGAGTCCAGTTACCATCTTACCTGTAGACCCTACCTGTAAGTTAGGATTTCGTTCAGCTGCAGGTACCAGAAAAACTCACAGATACTAGTTTAAATGTGAAGGACTATATTTGTCTTAGGCAGAAAGAAGTTAAGGGCTAGCCCAGTGGCTCAGACTATCATTGAAGAATCAGGCTTTTCCTCTCTTTTCTGTTCTGCCAACTTTATCTGTAGCTTCTGCTGCCTCTTGGGCCTTGCACGAACACTCCACACAGGACAAGAGACAAAGCTAAAGTTGTCACACTGGCAGACTTGCATTTACCATTGTGTTGGCCAAGACTGGGTCACATGGCACTTCCAGTGGCAAGGTAGTCTGGGAAGCTGAGAGTCTGGGGAGTCTGGTAGTCTCATAGCTTGCTGGTCTCTATAGTGGAGGACAGCAAGGAGAAGGGATGTTGGCTGAATCAACCCACAGTATTTGCCACATAGCCTCAGTCCATTTCAGCAGGATTCAGGGTCATGCATGGATTACATAGTTTGCTGTTGAGAATAGTTCAACTTGGCTAAAACCCTAACACATACAGACATGTCTGGAGTGTTTGTCCAAGTATAGAACTTAGCACTGGCATTCCATAGTTAGGTGACATTGAATAATATGGGAACTGAGCCTAAAAAGGTAAAGAAGCCTCAATGCCACTTGACTGGTGGCAGAGGTAGGATTGCAGTTCAGTTTTTCTTACTTCCATAAAGTCAGTCTGCTGTTTCTTTTCAGTTAATCCCAGTGTCCCTAAAAGTAGACATGACTCACTCATCACTTCTCTTAAAGTGATATACTCAGAGTTGTGGAGCCCCCGCTGGGTTCCCAGTGAGGGTGCCGAACCTCGAATATTGAACGTACTTAATTAAGCTGAGTGCTGGGGTTGGGGGTGTCACCACATTAGGAAATGAGTCCTGTGATGATGCAGGGTGAGACCACCACCTTGTGGTGTTGAGACTGTGCACATGTGCTCAAATGTCTTGTAGGGACTTGGCTGTTAGAGTGAGCAACAGCCAGCTGCTGCCAGCCTGAGCCTACAGGCCCTTCAGCATTTGGATAAAAATTGTGCCCTTTTGCCTTGGCTGTAGCTTAGGATGTCTTAGATTCGTTGGGATGTCTTTGGGACTCCGAATAACTTTGGAGAGGCTAAGATGATAACTTTCTCTCTCTTTCATCTTAGGTGTTGCTGTGATTCACAAGCCGTTGTGACCCCAACTCCCACTGCCAAGAGGTGGGGGAAGGTAGGGGTGCTGCCTGGGACTAAGAACAGCGGGACTGTGATGGCCGGATCCCAACACTGGGAGAGTCTGCAGAGGATCGAGAACGGCCCTCCTCCGACTTGGCAGAGTAGTGTCTGGAGTGAAGACTGGGGACCCAACTCCTTTTCCCCTGAGGGGTTTTGTCTTCTGCCCTGAGCATTGGGTTCCTGATAGCTTCAGGTGGCACCTTTGAGATTTTTCTGTGTTTCTACAGGGACAGTGTGTGTGTGTGTGTGTGTGCATGAGCGCGTGTAAAACATGGTGTCTCTTTAAGTTGGGTGGGCTGTGACAGTCTACTGGATTTCTGTACTACTGATCCTTCTGCTATGCTAAAAATCAAATCACAGAAGCCTCTCTTCTGGATTTGCCCCATGGGCACCCTGAGACTACTAAAGCCACTGTCTGTTGGAGGTCCAGATGGACAGGGATGTCCAGAAATGCCCAGCGAGAGGGACAGTGCTCTGACCACACCCACTACAGGCCTCAACTATAGGCACTGTCTGCAGAAGAGCTGGGCATTCTTGAAGCTGTACTTCATCCTCCGTGTGCTAGAACTAGGAACAAATGGGTCCCCAGCCCCTTAGCCCGGTGCTCTTTGGGCTCTCCTCCGGGAAGCAGATGAAACGGCCCAGTCTTTGATGTCATGGATTCTAGGTTTGGGAGATTTTGTGTCTCTTCAGCTGAGAAAACTAGATCTTCGGAGCGCCTTGAGTAACATACTGGGAAAGAATATACATGGAAACAAAAACAAAAACCAAAGTAGAAAGACTTCAGCCCCTGCTCATAATGGTCTTGGAGAGGGTCCTACTCCTGTATTTTTCCAGGATATGAAAGTCCCCATTATACTTGATAATTCAACGCTTAATTATTCACGACATCTCATTACCCTTAGAAGTGTTCTGATTTGGATAATAACCAAAAGGCCACCGTAGCTCCAATCCCAAAGATAGTTTTGTCCCTGCGTTGTGTGGGGTCTTGTGTAATTCAGATGGACATGGAAGTGTTCAAAGGAGTGTAGTGGCTGGAGTGTTCTCAGCATTCGTGATGACAGTCAAGTCTGTCTGATACCCTTGTCTTCCTCTCCTGGTGCCCTCCCCTTATTCTAGGGCCTGTACCCTCTCTCCAACCCTCAGAATACCTCCCTCCTCCTGTGGGGAGGAGGTGATGGTAGGCTCTGGATGCATGATCTCTCTCAGGGGTGCTTGCTTTTTAAGAGTGGGGCTAATGAGAACTTTGCTAATTCACAGGTAAAAATCATTTATGACAGAACTTCAAGCATCTTTAGGGAGGTGGGTATTTCAGGGCCCACAGAGTCATTTGCATTAAAAAAAGAACCTTAAAGCTGTGCTGTTTCCTAAACTAGTAAGTTGCTTTTTTGGGGATTTCAGGTATGAAAAGGGGGGCGTCTTGTGCCTGGAGAACAGTCGTACACCTTTGGGCTGGGGTTTAACCCTCTATGACGTCAAGGTCCACCTATAGGGAGCCAGAGTGCTTTATGAACCCTGATATTAGACTTCTGATACATGTGGGCTCCTCCCAAGCACATACTGCAGGAGACTGGCATTCTCCCCTCCTCACCCCACAGTTAGAAACCCAGGACCCTCCCCAGCTAGTTGGCCTCTTTTTGTATTTACTGTATATTTATTGTGCACTGAACACTACACTCTTGAAGAGGAAACTCTTCTGATGTTGAGCAGATGTTATTTCAGTGAGCCATTAGGAGAGAACCAAAGCACCCAGAATTTTCAGAAGCCTTGAAGAGGCTTTTGTGGACCAGCTTTTGTGGACCGGAAGAAATGTCTCCCAGGGACCAAGGTGTGCTTTAGTTGGGAGCTCTGCTCTCACCCAGCGCTGGAAATGACTGGTTTCAGCTCTGCCTGGCTCTGGCCTGGAAGCTGATGGAATGAGCTTTTTGTTAAAAATGTTTCTTCTTCCCCCTCTGATAAAGGTTTGAGACTTTGTTGTGCGTGCGTGTGTGTGTGTGTTGTGTGTGTGTGTGTGCGCGTGTCAGTATGTGCTATGTGGTGTGTTGGGAATGAGGTTGTAGTCTCGTGTGCTGTTCACACTGCTCCTGATTTCAGATGAAAAGTGAATTCCCCATCCCTCCCCTAACATGTAGGAGCTGGACTTCCACACTTAGTGGGGGAGGCTGTTGTTTGTGTGTCATCTTTCCAGAAGGATCCTTTCCCTGAAAGCTAGCCACCATGTTTTCTGCTTTTGGATATTTGCTGTTGGTTCCACCTCACATCTCCCTTCCCATGAAGCACTGCTCCTGCTGGTAGTGCTCCTGAGGCCGTGATCATTTCACCCTCGCGTGCCCTTTCTCATAGGGACTAGAACACTGGTATGTCATCACCAAAAAGCCAAACTGCTCCGGTTGCCCACAGATGCCATCCAAAACCTGATGTCTCTTTCATCAGGTACTATTCTCTCCCCACAGTGGACACAAGACTTATTTTCAAGTCTATGCTTGTCACATAGTAGACGAACCACCCCTACCCCCAGCCCCGTCCTCCGTTAGGTGGCCACAGCTACTTGAGTGCAGCTTTGCCAGTGGTGTATCTGAAGTCTGATCACAGTGGTGAAATGGAATTGCAGCCCAGGGTTAGAAGCAGCCTGGACACCACTTGGATACTGATTTGAACAACATAGAAGTCAGACTCTGAATTCCAAAGTTGTTTCTCATAAATACCCAATGGCATTTCTCCATCTAAAAAGTTGCAGTATTATGCAAATGAAAGTGACCTCATTTTTTGCTATGCAATAAGAATACTTAATTCTATTTCATGACAAACCGGTTACAACATCCCCTAAGATGCTTTTTGAGCTGTCTTACTTTGATATCTGTTGTGTAATGTTTGTATATTCCTGAGCCAGATCCTTTCAAAGATTGCCTTTTTATAAAATTGAAGCTTATAGCTTTCAGGCTAAAATTTTAATGTAGATATTTTTATAAGATAATTTTTCAAGATATTTGAGTTGCTTTTTATTGTTCATAATAATGAAGTGTTATGTTCTATACGTCACTCACTCTCAAACATAGTTCCTGCCTATAGCTATCTTCCCTTTGTTTCTCACCCTTCAAAACTGATTTTTTAGTAGCTCCAGGCAGGAATGTCTGGAAAACACAATCACTGGTGTTTCTTGATCACTTAGGGATTAATGTTAAGCTGGATTGAGCACTTGCCTATCTATATTGAATGTCTGCATTTTTTTAGAGTCTGCTGTGTGCAGGGGTGAGGCTGCTTGGCCCATCTCCTGGTTGCTCTCCCTGCCTGGCACTGAGCCTGGCCTGCTGTGGCATGGAGAAGCCCCAGAAAAAGGCCTGTCCTCCAGCGAATGCTCCAAGAATGTCCTTAGGTCCAGCAGACCAGTCCTTATTCTCCTGTCTCTTTATTCTTCTCAGGCTTCCAACAGCTTAAGACCTTTGCTGCTGGGTGATGTCCCTTTTGGAAGCATCCTGTCTGTGAGCTTTAAAAGAGGCATCACTCCTCATGATCCCCATTAAGAATGTATCAAGCATGTGCTTCACAGATGCTCACACTACACTTATAAAATTACTTGGTTTTTGAGCTGAGTCTACACTCCAGGCTCTATTTTGTGTATTTATTTGCCATTAGCCTCATTAAAAAAACCCTAACTTTTATTATTATTGGGACAAGTGCCATTTGAATTGCCTCCATGCTCCCCATTTGCATCTTGTTGGATCAAGTTGGGAGGCTGAGCAAACTCATGTTCCAGCTAGCTAAAGTTTTTAAGTCTCTGTTGGGAGCCTTGCCTGGAGAAGCAAGGAGGTTGGAATGTATTTCATTTTTTTATAAGAGTTTGCACTATTTGGAGTCCTAAGCCCCCACATTCAGCTGTGCTGTATTTCTACTGACCAAGCAAGAAAGCCATCAGCACTTCTGACACTTGGGATTGGAAAGGGTTTCTTCCGTGGTGGATAAGCACAACCTTGTTGCCCCTGTGTGGCCTCTGTCAGAGCTCAGTGGCTCGCGGAATAATCGGCAAAAATGCGTGGGACTGTGGCATTTGGAGAAACAGCTTGTTCTAATGCTACATTCATGCCTCTGGTTATGAGATTTCAAATTATTTTCCCTCCTTTTCAGTGGCAATAAAGGACTGTTGTTGGGCTTCCTTGTTCAATTTGTATATGATGTATAAAATCCTTTGAAAGAAAACTCAAGAAACTGAATGTGTATGTCTGTGTGGGTGCTCTGTGTGGTTGTCCATAGGCAGGTAGACTGGATCACTGACACCTGTACAGCACATTGTGTAGGTAAGGTCTTTGATCTGGTGTTTTCTGCCTGGACATTAGGGACTATATCTTGTAAAAGAACCCTTGTCACACCTCACTCAGTTACAGTGCTAGCTGAAGAAACATTTCCTCATGTATTATTTTAATAGGAATTGTGTTCTAGTTTCCCATACTTTGTTACCTTAAGTTTAATAAAAGCTAAACTGTGAGAACCGTTCTCAGTATTTCATTTCCAGAGTCCAGCCTCTCCACTGTGTCTCAGACATGAAAAGGACAGACTATGCTGTGTGTCTTCAGATTAAAAAATTTTTTTCTCTTTAAGATCTTCCGGACAGGATCTGAGTTCCTTTGATCTTTGTTCTCTGGCTCAAGCACATAGCCAGACCCACAAAGACACTCTTCAGTGAGGCCAAGAGAGTCTGGCCCCTCCACTCGGTGTTCGTGGTGTGGGCAACTGCCTGTTGATTATCGTGAGGTGGGCATGCTGGTTTTAGGCTTGGGGAAGTGGAGAGAGAGATTTAACTATAAATAGACATTGTTTTGACAAGTTTGTTAAAAGACTTAGATTTTGTTGGCATTTTGTTTTGTTTGTTAAAATATTAAGTATGTACAGCTATTAACTTGTTGGTTTATAAGGTTTCAACATATATGAAATAATAACAGCTGACATTTGTTGAGTACTTACTATGTGCCAGGGACTTTTTTAAGTGCTTTACTCATTATCAATGTGTTTAATCCTCATCACAGTCTTCTGCGTTACTATTATTATCTTCATTTTACAGATGAAGATAAATGTCAAGAGGTTTAACAACTTGCCTAAGGTAGCAACGGATGCAAAAGGATGGAGCCACTCCAGAATCTGTGTCCTTAATCTTCTGTCACTTCAGCCTTGAGGAGGAGATGAGGGCAGAAGGGCGTGCTGAGAAGCACCAAAAAGAGGAAGGCACAAAGGGCCCCTGGGAAGTGCACACACGGCTCAAGAGAAACTGAAGGCCCAGGTTGCGGACTAACCATGTCCCCGTCTTTTACTGATGGTAAATCATTGCGTTTGTTACTGTGATGATAGTGGCAGGAGCCACTATTTATTGCACACCTACTTTTTGCTAGACACCATGCGAAATGCTTCATAACTCTGCCTTTGATCCACAACCTCTGAGGGAGGTGGCACCGCCCCTTTGGAGTCTGGAGTTTCTTACTGGCTGCCCTGCCTCACCCCTTTCTAGACTCCTTTTCTTGAATACCTGTGGTCACGGGGAGTCAGGTCTGGGGAGTAAGCTCACTCAGCAGGGCCTCGCCAGGAGGGGGGTGAGCCTCTTATGAAGTAGGCCTGGACGCTTGGCTCAGCGGTAACATCTCAGATCCACCTGCTCAGTGCAATTCTGGTTAACAGACTGGGCAGTTCCAGGCCCCTTCAGGATGTCAGTGGCTTTTTCCTGTTCCAGGTGACAGATAGACAGCACAGAGGGGTTAGGCTCAGTTCAAGCTGGAGAGACCCAAGAGTTGAGAGGAACCTCTTGGCCAGATCCCTTTCCACACTTGGAAAAGTAAATTTTGAGTTCCAGGAAGGCAGGGCCTGCTCGAATGTGCATCCTCAGTGCCTAGCACTTAGTGGGCACTCGGGCAGTACCTACAGGAGAGGGCAGGAAAACATGCAAGAAGGGCTCAGGTGTGGTGCCGTCACCTCCCCCGCTCCTCTGGGCTGACTCTAGCTGTACCCTCTGGTCTTTTGCCCGACACTGTGATTGGAGAGTGGGAGGCCTGGTGCCGCTTGCCCTTTATACTGGCAGAACACTTAGCATTTTCAGAGTGAGGAAGACAGGCCTCTTTGAGCCCCACAGCGGTCCTCTGGGTAGCAGGCGGACAGGCAGGTAGGAATTCATGTCCCCCAGGGACGGAGGAGGCCCAGAGAGGTGAATCCATTTATCTGAGGATATGTCATAAGTGAGTTGTGGAGCAGACCCAGAAGGAAATTACTAGCTCTTTTGACTCACATTGAGTTTGAGAATTAGCCTGAGAGGAGGGCTCAGACTGCAATTGCTTTAATGATCGTAATAGCATTTTTTATTGTGCATTTACTGTGTGCCAGGCCCTGTGCTGAGAACTTTAATTCTAGTTAATCCCTGCAACAGATGATGCCCAGTTCACAGGATTACATGGGTTAATTAGTTGGTCCAAGGTCACACAGAACTTAGAGAAGAGATGTAGACCCCATCTCCTATTGAGGATGGCTGCTGAGTTGTATCATCCTCACATCTCCGACGGCTGTATCTTTGAGCGTTCATCCCAGAGTGGGGAGGTCGTCGGTGTCTGGGCCCCAAGGGCAGGCAGTAAAGGCAGAGCCCAGAGCCAGGCTGCAGACAGCCTTTGCCACTAACCTGCTGTGGGCCCAACCACTCTGGGCCTTAACCACCACCTCTGAGGGGGTCCTGGGGAGGGACTGATGAGCTAGTGGATGCTTGTCTGAGCACATCCGCCTTGCCTTCCCCTCTACCCTGTCAGCCTGGTTTCCCTTCACCCAGAATTTCCAGAGTGAACTCATATTTGGTAGTTTTTCTACCACCTTATTATTCTACAATATACGAATGGGGTTTTTTGAGCCTGACTGACTAGTTTATGTTAATATGAAACCTTTTGTTTCTGTCTGCCTTGTGATTTTCGCTGAGCAGTCTGCATTCCCCACTGGCCATCTTTTTCTGCCTAGGCACGTTTTGCTATAATGCTCCCTGTCAGGGCCCATGGGAAGGGGCACCTTGCTTGGACTTTAGACATCACCCAGTTCAGTTCCTGTGTTTGCAGATGGGGGGACTGGGTCCCGCAGCGTAGAAAGGCAGCTGGTTGTTGTCCACGGGCAGTTTCTAAGAGGCTTTTTAGTACAGGCAGCAGAGCTGTTCCACATCTTCTGTAGAACTGTGCCACACATTTTTTTTTTTTTTAATGCTCTTAGGCCACTGGGCCTTGCCACTAAACACACGTGATATAGATAATTTGATGAATCCTCTAAGTGTAAGCTCAATGAGGAATGGCAAAGTTGGCTTTGAATCTCTTTCCTTCCCTTTCCATTCCCAGTTCCCAGCTGCCTCTAAGAAAGACCCCACCATCTTTCCCAGTGTTGGAGAGCTTTCCATTTTCCTTCACAGCATGTTCGACAAACACTTGTTCATTCAACACGAATTTCAGCATCTATGCTGTACGTCGTGCTAGCTACTTGAGCTGCAGCTGCCAACAAGCTGATGGTCGCTGTGGACGTGGAGGTTAGAGATTTGTAAGGGACTCAGTTGGTAAACAGCAGGTATCGTATAATGGGTGCAGGAGGAAAGGGGAACACATGCCCCAGAGAGAGGGGACGAACTCACAGAAACCTAGGGAAAAGGGTGTGATTCACACAAAGGAAGAGAGATGGAGACGGAGAAAAAGGGTGAGACAGCAAACGGAGGGAGACAGAACCATAATGAGAAGACAAACATGCGCGCACACACAGCCAGAGAAGAGATGCCTCTCATATAGAAATCCAGAGGCAGAGTCCAGAGAGAGCCAGGATCAGTTCTTAAGGTAGCAGAAGGCAGGTCAGCCTACTGCTTCAGATCAGAAGCTTCGAGTCAGGAGACCAGTTCAAATCTGATTTCCAGTAAGTGACCGTGTGGCCCGAGCCATTTCCTCACTCTCAGTGTCAGCGTCCTCAGCTGTAGAATAAGGATGATAACATCAGTTTGTGAGCTTATGAAGACGATTACATGAGGGCCCTGAAATTTAGAGCAGCCACCCTAGGCCTAGAGAGCCTGGGCTGGGCAGAGAGCCTCTAGAATGAGAGACCTGGTCTCCTTCGTGGCAGACAGTGCTGAGCATGTCCTGACTGCATGCAGGTTACCAATGAGCTAGGAGTGTGCCTGGAGGAAGGAAACATAAGGAGGGGGATAAGCTTCTTGTCCCAATCTTGTCTGGGCTCGGATACACCTAAGGTTTAATTTCTGAAGGAAGTCCCTCGTGAAGCCAGTGAGGAAGACCTGGTTTTGCCTGGTAGCCACTTGCCTTCTTTCTACTTGGCACAAATGTATTGAAATCCCTTTTGTTTCCTCCTTTCCTCTGGGTGGGATGGGGGCATGTCTCATGAGCATACTTACTGCTCTAGGAGCAGGGCGTCTTCCTGGCTTCAACCCCATTGACTCTAGAGAATGTGGGATTTAGTGAGCACATAACTATTACTAAAGTGGTCTCATTTGATTCTCAAAGAAGCCCAATGAGGTAGCCAAGGCAGGTTTTATTTTGTGTGATATGTATACCTATTGTATACAGTGGTCATTTGCTCAATGCAGTGGGTGCATGAGAAACACTGCATGGTACCTTCACATAGTGGGTGATTTAGCGAGTATTACTCTCATCGTTCCATTTATGCAAGTGGGGAAACTGAGGCTAGGAACAGGTTAAGCAACCCACTCAAATTCAAGAGTCAGTAAGAGCTTGGACTTCATCACCCAGGATCGTGTTTGGCTCCTTATGATAGCAAAATGACAATAGTGGCTTAACCAAGGAGTGAGTTATTTGCCCCCACATAACCATGAGTCCAAAGGTAGTCATTCCAGGGCTGGCACAGCGGTTCCATGATATCATTGGGACCCAGGCCTTTCTCTCTTTCTGCTCTTCCATCCTTAGCATGTTGCAAGATAGATGCTCCATGGCTATTTTCACATCTACAAAAAGGCATGCAAACGAAAGGTGGAGAAGGTAGAAGAGGCAGAGCCTATAACGGAAAGTAAAACCCAGAAATCTCTAGTAGAATACCACGTATATCTCTTACAGCATCCCCAGCTGCAGGGCAGTCAGCAGAGGTGAGTACTTTTTACTGGGCACATTGCTGCTTTAAACAGAGTTCTGCCTGGGAGGAAGAAGGGGAGAATGGACACTGGGTAGGCAACTGGTGATGTTGGCCAGTCAAAGCTCCTGTTAGCCTGCTGACTCCAAGTGCCACGTGACTTCTTCTCCCAGTCAGCTTGGACTTTGCCTTCTTGGATCCAAAGTCCACATCCTTTTGGTCCATCATCCAGCAGTTATTTTGGCTGGACACTGACCCTTTGTCCTTGAAGGCTAATGATGCTCCCTATGTGCGTGGCATCTGCTAAGGGAACACAGTGTGGGGGCCATGGGACAGGGCTGGGAGTGAAGGTTCTTTTCAGATCCTTACTCAGCCATCTTCCTTGCTTTATTGGCATCAAAGGTGGATGTCCCTCTTGCAGGATGAGTGAGAAATCCTAAGCAATGGAGACCTATCAGAGCCTGTCACTGAGGCTTTAGGGACAGCTCATTTATCAGCCATGGAAGTTTTCCTGAAGTGCTGATTGAAGAGGCCTGCCAGCTGCAAGATCTATAACCTTTATCTCAAGAATGACCCATGTGTGCTGCACCATAAATCTTTCTGAGCTGCAAACTGAGAGGTGGAGGCGGGTGAGATTTGACATTGGCCTTTTGGAGGCAATTTTCCCAATTCCCTTGTCCTCCTGTCCTCCAGGATGTCCTCACATTTAATGGTGGCCCGCTGAGTGTGTCTGAACTGTGCTGAGCTGAAGGAGGTCAAGGAAATTATGTGCACAGTCTGGTCGCCAGGGGGCTGTTGTCAGTCTGTTCTCACCAGGTGAGGCTCCGACTCCACGGTGTGAGCAGGGAATATCTGAGCTGCAGAGGCCTGGGCCTTTCTGCACCAGGGGAGGAGGACGTGCAGCAGCATAGAAAGGATTGAGGGAGAACCAACTGGAAGATTTAGTCTCCAAGTATGGTTTGACAGTATAGCATAATGGTTATGAGCTCAGGCTCCGAGCTGAGAGTTGTGGGGTTAAAACCCTGCCCACCAATCACCAGCAGTGTGACCCTGGTAATAAAACCAGGCCCTTCCGTGGTCAGCAGAGGCATTGCTCTGCAGGGGGTGGGACCCTGAACTCTGGGGAAACAAACAGTACTCCTGAAGGTCTTACTCCTGGTCTGGGCTGGACCTCTACCTTCAAGCTGTAGCCTGGATCTGAGGTGAAGGGATCCAGGGGGAAAGGCCAAGGCTACAGAGGGCATTTCAAATGTATTTTCAGCTCCAGATCCATCATTTTAATGTAACCTGGCCTCGTGTTTGAATGATTAAGAAATGGTCTGTCCTGGTGACTGATACTTCTGCAGAGCCCTGATAAGGAAGCCCATACAACCATCTCCAGGCAGCCAGAAGAGGCTTTATACATGTCTCAGAAAAGGTGGTTTGATTTCTAGCACCTTGTAATAGGAATTTTTTTGCCTGGACCTGGGAAACCGCTAAGCACCAGCCTGGGATTCTGTGACACATGAAGATCAGCCCTGGTGAACTCAGGGAGGGCCAGGTGGAGATGGGTAGGATGAGTGAGAGAACTGGGCTTTGTGTGGTGCTGACAACACAACATGAGGGTAATGAAGTGGGCTTCAGACTCTGGGGTACCCAGTGCCCTCCCGCTGTTGGCCTTGGGGTGAGGGGTCCTGCGCACAGTGAAGCCCCGTGCAGGAACATCCCTTTTTGAGGCAGTCCCTGGTTTATCACTCCTCTGGGCTGCTCCTGTACTTTGTATGTATTCAGTGCATAACAGCTCATTTAGTACATATTTAGCGAGTTCTTTCTGGACCTTAGGCTCAGTGCCAACTCTAGAGATGTGGTATAAGCGAGAGAGTCTCTGCCCTTATGGGGTTTACATTGAATTATGAAGATGAAGTAATAAAGAAGAAATACAGTGTGGTAAGCATAAGGATGGGGGAAGTAAAGGGACCTATGGATTCACACAGAAAGGTCAGGGAAGGCATCCTGGTGGAAGAGATGATAAGATAAGACTATAGTTTGAAGGGGTGATGGATGTTAGCCAGGTAGAGGGATAGATGAAGGTGCTGGGGAGAAAGGAAGAAGGAATAGCAAGTGCAGAGGCCCAGAGGTGAGAGGGCCTTTTTGAGAAAGTTAGTATGGCGGTTCTTAGACTATCAGGGGAATGTTCAGAGAGATGATCTTGGAGAGGAAGGCAGGAGCCATGTCACAGAAGGACTTGAAACCATGGGGAGGAGGTAATTCTCTTTCCTGAGGTCAATGGGAGACTACTTAGATTGGGTTCCCTCCAAAAACGTACTCTGAGATGCTGAGCTATTCATGCAGGATGTTATTGGTGAGTACGCTTAGCATTAATATCCATGAAGGAGAGAACAAAGCTGTATGGGACAGAAGAAGAGGTTGAACTACAATGCAGTTGCAGCAGAGGCCACAACCAGTCCCCTAGGGAGCTCTGGAGCCGGGATACCCTCTCAGTACTGTCCTGAGTTGACGCGAGGCGGAACTACTTTTGTATCTGCCAAGATCAGTCGTTGACAAAGAAATAGGTGAATTGGACTTTATTCAAATTACAGCCTTTTGTGCTTCAAACAGTACCATCAAGAAGATGAAAAGACAGCCCACAGAATGGGAGGAAATATTTGCAAATCGTATATCTGATAAGGATCTAGCATGCAGACTATATGAAGAATTCTTATGAATGAACAATAAGAATACCAACCAGTTCAGAAATGGGCAAAGGATTTGACTAGGCAGTTCTTCAACAAGTTGTACAAATAGCTAATTAGCTCATGAAAAGATGCTCAAGATCACTACCATCAAAACCACGGTGGGATACCACTTCACACCTCCTAGTGTGGCTGTAATCAAAAAGAGACAACAAGTATTAACCAGGATGTGGAGAAATTAGAACTCTCAGATATTGTTTATGGGAATGTAAATGATGCAGCTTCTTTGTAAAACGATCTGGTGGTTCCTCAAAAAGTTAAACATAGAGTTACTATATGACCCAGCAATTCTACACTTGGTATATACACAAAAGAATCGAAATCATAAGTCTGCACAAAAATTTGTACATGAGTGTTCATAGCAGTATTTATTTCTAATAGCCTAAAAGTAGAAACCTAAGTGTCCATTAGCTGATGCATGGATAAACAAAATTAAGAACGGAGTATTGATACATGCTACAACATGGATAAACTTTGAAAATATTATGCTAAGCAAGAGAAGCCAGACACAAAAGGCCACACGTTGTATGATTTTATTTATATGAAATGTGTAGAATAGGCAATTCCAGAGAGACACAAAGTAGATTAGTGGTTGCAAGAGGCAGAGCGAGAAGGGATAGGAGTGACTGCTGATGGGCACGAGGTATCTGGAGTATTTTTTGTGGGTGATGAGTTAAATAGTGATGATGGGTAATACATCTTTGTGAATTTATCAAATCCCACTGAATTGTACTTTAAAAGGTGAGTTTTTAATGGAATGTGAATAACAACTCAACAAAAAGGTCCTTTTATATACATGCCTCCACCTCCCACCCCCATGGGTTATAAAACCTCGGATGGGAGAGCTCCTTTTAGCAGACCGGAATTCCTGGGGAGGGGCACGGCCATGTGCCATTAACAGAAGACGCTGGAGCAATGAGTGCCTCTGGGGGTCGAGTTATATACCACG
Source organism: Eonycteris spelaea (assembly GCA_003508835.1). Classification (NCBI taxonomy): domain Eukaryota; kingdom Metazoa; phylum Chordata; class Mammalia; order Chiroptera; family Pteropodidae; genus Eonycteris; species Eonycteris spelaea. The sequence goes on from PUFA01000039.1 coordinate 9,635,298, forward strand.
GCATCTGTGACGAAGGCTTTAAGGGTGGAAGTGGCACAGAGTTTTACCTTGGCACATAACCTTCATGACAAACCTGAGAGGCAGGCATCGTTATCCTCTCTTTTCAGATGGGTGAACTGAGCCTCACAGAGGCTGAACAGCTTGCATGGGGTCTCAGTAAAACGTGGGTATTTGAGCAAGAATGTCTGTCTGAAGCCGAAGGGTATGTTCTTTGCTGTAGTTCTGTGCTATTTTGTTCTCACTCATTCACAGATTTGTCTTCCTTGAAAACTTAATTGTTTGGAAAAAAGGACTATGTCTAAATGAATCCTTAGCACCAGGTACAGGGCATAGAGAATGTGCTCAAAAATGTTTGCTAAACTAAAGTTAGAAGTTTCTTTTCCAGCTGCTAAAGATACTGTGCCAGTGCTAGCACTCAGCAAAGGTAGTTTTTCCCCAAGTCACAAGAAAAATTTAGGAAATGAACAGAATGTACTAATTTTAAACCTTTTTTTTTTTGGATATAATTTTTTTGCTTATGCTTGTTTTTACTAAAATCTGATATTAGAAGGCATCTTACTTATCAAAAAAAATTGTAGTCTTATCTTTATTAATATTTCAGTTTCCTGTCAGATGCTCCCACACCTAAACACATTCCCTTGAAGCACGGGAGAGTTATGGTTTTCAAGAAAATTGAAGTCAGGGCTGATGGAGAGGAAATTTGACTGCTGTTTTCCCATAGGCTTCCCCATGAAGCTGCTTCCTTGAGGCTGATGGAGGAGTAGGAGCATCATCCTTGACATACATGCCACCCACGCCCCTGTCAGGTGTGCTATTTCAAGGCCCTGAGTTGCTGCCTCTTGGATATATCCTGGCTAGGGTGGGAGTGGGTGTCGATAGGTGCATCTGGGTTGCCTTTGGTAGATTTTTCTCCCTATGAAGAGGTTGGGAGTGGGCACATGGGTAGGGGCAGTTACCTGGGAGACAGAGTGGATACCTGGAAAGGCATTTTTCAGGTCTGGTGACTATAGGGGGATTTTCCAGAACCGTGGAAGGACCCACACATGTCACTCTGCTTACTTTCGTCTGAAGTTTTATTCTTAGAGCTCAAAGAGGATCTAGTTGCTATTAAATTGATAACACCCTGCCTGTCAAAGTTAACAGCCTCAACAGCTGTTTCTATCTGAGTGTGAATGCCAAAGCAAATTTTGAAAGGAGAGGGAAGCAAAGGGTCCTAGGGACGTGACTGGAGGCCTAGGGGGCAGGGAAGGGAAAACTGGGGGCTGAATAGCATAGTGGTGAGGAGTGGGACTCCAGGACGTGGTCCAGGTCACAATCCTGGCTCTGTTGCTTATAGGCTGTGTGACCTTGAACACCATCTTTCTGAATTTGTTACCTCATCTTTGAAATGGGGGTAATAGTCGTCATCAACTCATGGGGTTGTTGGAAAGAATAAATGAGATGATATATAATGGCAGGCATAAATGGAAATACAGTCATGTGAACAGAGAGAATGCAGCCTTGGTTCCTCTAATTGTGCTCTGATTTTCCACATGAGTCTCCCACTTGCTGGCTAAAATTGAGGGAAAATTCTTCAATTTTGGTCCAATCTGGTAAATTTAGTCTTATTTATTTAAAAATTTAAACAATTCCTTTAGGTAGTTCTCAACCTCTCACAATTGCCTGGTTCCCTTTTGTGCTACCCAGGACGGCTTCTAGGCATGTGGGGGTTGGCTCCCCGTAGCAGTGGAGAATGGGGCTCTGTCTGGTCAAGTGTTCAGTTGCAGACAGAGGAATGTATAGCAGGATATTTAATGGCTTATGACATTGTTGGGAGAGGTAAAGCGACAGACTTAAGGCTGCTGTGGCTCTCAAAGCTATGCTGCAGAGCTAGGCTGCCAGAGCCATGCTGTCTCTGCCCCAGGCAGGAAGCTACAGGATCAGAAAAAGCCAGCATAGCTCCTGGCCAGATGCCTGCCACCTCTGCCACAGTCCACTCCAGGAGCAGGGGCACCCAGCTGTCTCCCCATGTCCTTAGAGCCTCACCCCCGTTTTGCTTCAGTGCATCTCACTGGCACAGACTAAATCACATCCAGTGTCCGAGAAGTGCAGTTTTTAGCTTTTCAGCCTCTGCACTGTACAAGGGGGATTAGAATGCCTGTTGAATTATCTGTCCTCATTATCTGCCACATTCCTTACATTTGTTTACTCCATGACATATGTATCCTCCTTCACATATGTTTAAACAGCCATAGCGACCACAACTTGCTCCTTTCTTACCTAATGCAACAATCCTCTGCAAAAGTCAAACTGCGCTTACCCTTTTTCCCTAACGGGGAAGCCCCAAATTTTATCAGTCACGGCATCTCTAGGTGATGTTATTCCTCTTCTAGCTCAGTGAGAATTCTGCCTTGATATCATGTAACCTGAAGCCTAAAGAAATAGTTAACAATCATAGTATGTACTAAAGCCTAGATAAAGTAGAAAAAAGGAAAGGAAAAGGATAATTGGGGTATGTGTGCTTGTATGCATGTGTGCATGTATGTAGTGTGTGTTATGTAACATGTAATATATGTTAGTTTTTGCTGCATAACAAAGTACTTCAAAACTTTGTGGCTTAAAATGATCACCATTTATCGTTTCTCTCTATCCTGTGGATTGGCTGGACAGTTTTTCTGGTCTGCTGTGGTTTGGCTGGTCTCTGCCGGGATTGCTCATGCACCTGTGGTCAGCTGGCAGGTGAGCTAGTGGCTGGGTGATCTAGGATGGCCTCACTCAAATATCCTGTGGTTGGCAGGTTGTTGTGTGTGGGGGTGTCTCATCTTTAGCAGGTTAGCTCAGGCGTGTTCACGTGGTAATCTCAGAGTTTCAGGCACAGTAAGAGCTCAAGCCCCAAGTGCCAAACACTTCTCAAGTCTTTATTTATGTCGCATTTGTTAATGTCCCATTGGCCAAAGCAAGCCACCTGACTCAAGGGTTGGAGAAATGGATTCCACCTTATGTTGGGGCATTTTTGTCATCTGCTACAGTATATGTATACACCAAGAAGACCATATGCAGGCCATAAAACAAGTCTCAATAAATTTAAAATGATCGAAATCATCCAAAGTACATTCTCTGACTGCAACGGAATGAAGTTGGAAATCAATAACAATAGCATATCTAGGGAAAAATAAACCCAAATATGTGGAAATTAAACCAAAGTCCTTATCTGTCTTAGAGGAGGCTGACAGAAGCCCATCTTCACTTTTATTCGTTTCCATCTAGTCTTAATTTCCCCACAAGAATGGTACAGATTTGGGAAATTTGTCAGCTAATGGCTCTTTATGCTCCTAGGCACAACCTGTTGCCACATTTGCAGATTTTTTCCCCCCAAATTTTCTAAGGATGACTGATCAAATGGCTATTTGTTAAGATAGATTGGAATTCTTTAGATACAGAATCTTTTCTGTCTGTCTCTGTCTGTCTCCTGATTTTTATCATAGGAATTGGCTTATGTGGATACGAAGGCTGAGGAGTCCCACACTTTGCCGGTGTAATTCAGTCCGAGTCCCAAGAGATTAGAATTGGGAGGGCCTATGGTGTAATTCCCAGTCCGGGTCTAAAGTTGAAAACCAGGAGTGATAACGTCCAAAGGTCGGAGAAGATGAGTGTCAGCATGAGCAGAGAGCGTGAATCCTCCCACCCCTGCCTTTTGGTTCCATTCAGGCCCTTAGTGGATTGAATGACAGCCACCTATACTGGCGAGAGTGATCTTCTTTACTGAGTCCACCCGTTAAAATGCTAATTTCTTCCAGAGACGCCCTCATAGACACACCTAGAAACAATGTTTTCTCGGCTATCTGGGCACCTCCTAGCCCGGGCAAGTTCACACATAAAGTTAACCATGACAGGTGCCTCTCACCATGCCCCAGTTGTCCACGCTTGGTTCTTCTGCGTCCTCCTGAACTGCGCCTTTTCACCAAGCACTAAGCTTCGGGCGCTCATCTTCCTGAGCAGTGCAGTGCCTTCCTCAGGCCACCCTCCCTGCTTCAGCAACTGTGGAGCAGAATCTGGCCATTATTCTCGGTCTTCCTAAGTAGCTGGAAAATGGGAGAACCCAGTGATACCAAAGACATCATGAAAGCCCTTAGATATCCTATTCTGAGCCCAAGGCAGGCATCACTAATCATTTGTGACACCATCTCACTGACCCCTGCTAATCAATCTGAGTTGGCACCAGAGGTGAACCTGATTTGTCATTCCAGTTTTAAGCACATGTCTTTGTGTGTGTACATGTGTGTGTGTTTTCACAAGGGGGCAATCCTAATATATTCTGTTGTTCCAGGTATGAGCAGGCGGACAGAAAATCATGTCTTAGAAATATGCGGCATAAATTGGCTATATCAGATAGTGAAATAAGTCATGGCTCCCCCCCCCCCACTTCCCTATAACAGTGTAAATTTGCAATGTTTTTCAAGTTGGATGAATTTTTAAAAATTACCATAAGCTGTGCTCTGTATGGGGACTTAGTACCAAGCTGTCTGTGTCCTCCCCAAAGCATTTTTTTCCTTAAAATATTTTTTGCCCTTATTCCCACATCTTAGACCCTAGAAGTTTTTCCTTTTGTGTGTAAAGAGGATCTCAAAGTGTTTAAAATTTCTGTCCTATAACTTGAGAAAATACCTTACTTGTACACCAGAGGCCCTCTTTGATTTAGAAATACAAATAGTTTAACAGCTCTCAGCTCTCGAATTTCTTCTGCATGCAGGCTCCCCTGAATGATTTATTTACATCAGCTCATTTACTCCTCACAATGGTCCTGAGAGCCTAGTATTAGCATCCCATTGTAGTGATGATAAAATGGCTTAGAGTGGTCAAGTACTTTGCCCAAAATTATACAGCTAGGAAATGGCAGAAGTAGGATTCGAATCCAGGTCTGCGTGGCATCAAAGCCTTAACTTACATTTTCCCTGCTCTCGTAGAGGCCATGGCCCTCTTGGTTTTGAGTCTTATAGGTCCCTCTGCCTTCCTTCCTGCTTTTCACCTACCTTTTTTGCTCAAACTAAGTCAAACACTTTTCAATATATTTCTCCTTTCCGCTCTTCTCCCTCCCTGTCCCCATTCCTCTTCTGTTAGGCTACAAAGTCTGGATATTCTTCAAATAGGGACAATGCTTAAAGTGCAGGTGTCCCAGGCAGAGAAAATGGCCTGAGAGCTAAGTTAGTGATGGCATCCGGTCCTTTCGGGAGAGCAGAAGTTGAGAGGCAGCAGGAAACTTAATGGGGAGGAACGGAAATGGAGGAGGCAGAGCAGCAGAGTCAAGTTTGCCTCTTTATGTTAACCTCACAGACTTCAGGCCTTAGACCTGGAGACTTTTTATTATTTTTCCAGTCACCAAGCCCTCCCTTGAGCACCTGTTTTATGCTAAGCCTGGCTGGGCTCTGGGCACACCCAGAAACTAAGCCCTGCCTCCATGAAGTCACATTCAGAGTGAGGGAGGACAGGTACCTGAGGCAGCTGCTGCTGCTGGAGAGGTATGTTTGGGTAGGAAGGTCAGGCAGAGGGCACAGGAGGAAAAAAACTCTCCTTGGGGCTGGACCCTGTTGGCATCAGGTCACACCAGGGATTTGGGCCACACTCTGCGTCTTTCCTCTCTGCTCTCTGACTAGTTGTGAAGACCAACTAATCTCCCTTTTGAGGCTCAGCTGAATCATTAAACACCATGAAATAAGTAAATTCCTGGTGCTACTCACTGCCTGGTAAGAAATTGCCCATCACAAACCAAATCCTGCAGGCCAGGCCGTCTGCATTGGAGACTTGGTTCAGATCACATTCAACACTCCTATTTGTTTTCTCAGCCTGGCATCTTCACTTAATGTGTATGTAAATATTTCACCCGAGGGCATGCGTGCCAATAGATGCACTTTGGTTTCAACTGCTTTGGAGGCAGAGAAGAGAGAGATTGAAAATATCCTCCTGATGCTTTCAGAGTGACTAGTGTGTGTCTCTGTGTTTGTAAGTAACACTGTCTAAAACATAACTTGAATATAAAGAAAGATATCTCCAGTGTTTCTGCTGCGCTAAGACAGAAACTTAATTTTTTTTTTTTTTTACAGGCATGCCTTGTTTCTTTGTGCTTGGCTTTATTGCACTTCACAGATGTTATATTCTTAACAAATTGAAGGCAAGACCCTCCACCAGCACAAAGATTTATTGCGGTGGTCTGGAACTGAACCCACAGTTCCAGGTATGCCTGTGTGTACACACTTAAAGATATTCTCTGCCCAGTTTCTGTTACTTCAGCCTTTAGAAGAGCCTTGCAAATGATTTGCTCAGATCCCTGGTTCCAGCAGCATTCAATTCTGGAGGTACCCTGCTTTCCCCTTTTCCCCCTCAAGCCCATCTCCTGCCTGTTTCTGCTCTTAGCACACTGGGTTCCAGTCATTCATAGATTTCCTCTGAGCCAACTCCACGTGCAGACCCCAAACATAATGGGAAAGCTTCAGCCTACTGAATGGAACCCAACTGGAGAGGACAAAGCAGTGGCTGCCATTTCTTGTGACACTTGTTGTTCTGAATTCCTTGAGGCCTGGTTTGACTTCCTTGATGTTGGCCAGGCTCTCTGTGTTCTCTTGTTGTATGTTCACTCGCTTGGCACTTACTAGTAGAGCTGGTCCCTGTGTTATCCCACAGAGAAAACTGATGGCAGGACTGGGCAGTGTGGGCATCTGCTTCCCTCCACGGCCCCCGCCTCCCATATAAACCCTGTGCGGACAATTCCAGCACTGGTTTTTTAATTTTTTTTTTTTTTTTTTTTGGCAGAAGTGCTGTCTTGAAATGGCAGGAGAGAGGCAGAGTGCTCCCAAGGTCTCAGCATAATTTGGTTTTATTACAAGGGTTTTCATTTTGATGGCAACATTATTCTTTTCATGGAAGGAATTATCTTCAAATTATTTAATCTTACTCTTTTATCTCTGGGGATTTTTTGAGGTATATTGCTGCAAGTCTTTACAGATTGCTGGAAAATAGAGGGCCTGTCTGTCGTTTTAATCATTATCACAGGCCCACATTTGGAGAGGGAGACAGGATCTTGTTACCACAGAGACAATTGGTCCCTGAAATAATCCTGAACTGTCTATGCTTTCCAGAGTAGAATCACTCAGGTTCTTTTATTATTCCAAAGGAAAATATTATCAGCCTATAAAGAGTTGAGGTTTCCTGTCAAGGAGGTTCTGAAAGTAATAGACTCAACTTTCTTTCTTGGGGTAACATGTATCACCATGCACTACAGATCCTGGGCAGAATATTCATTTTAATTAAAAAAAAAAACTTTCTTTACCCTGGAATATAGTAAGCATTAAAATATAGTAGTAGTTGTTATTGATAGTAATAAAGTAGCTGAATAAATGGGCTCAGTAAAGCCTGTGGAAGACCCTGGAGCTAGGAGCAGGAGAAGGCCTCTCAGGGGTGATGGTGTGACTCGGCCTGGCCTCACCAGCACAGGTCGCACTGTGGTCCCAAGCTCCCACCCAGAAGCAGCCCTGGAAGAAGATACCAGGCAAGGATTTCAAGTGGACCTGAGACCAAGGCTGCCTGAGTCTCATTGGCTCAGGAGCTGAGCACTCTGGGACCACCGTGGCCTCTTGGAGGGCAGGACTTTGTGGCTGTGCCTACTGATTGGTGGAGTATGAGGTGGCCTGAGAAGGGAGCTGGGACAGCTGCTGCTGGGGAATCCTAGGAGAGCAGACCAGGACGCCACACAGGCACGGAGACACAGGGAACACAAAGTGTAGGTGGCCTCTCCGGGCTCAGGCCCTTGAAGTAGCTCTCCAATGCCTGGTTCTAAATCATCCTCCCAGCCCCACTTGTCTACCTACCTGTGGTCTCTCTCCTCCCATAAGCCTTTGCTCTCTGTTTTCCTCTTCCCAGCAGGGTTGATTGCTACCCTATGTGTCCCTAAGGGACCTCATGCAGACATTTGGTAAGACAGCCTTACCTGGTATTGTGCTCATCTATGTACACTGGCATGTTCATCTCTGAGGGCACAGTGTTTGGCTCAGAATATGGTCTCAATAAATGAATGGTTAAATCCTCATTGGCATACTTTATACAGGAAGATACAAAAGGAGGATGTGAAATGATGGCGCATGCACTGGATCAGGGTTCAGTTCCTCCTGGAGTAGCACTCACTGACCTTGGGTAAGACACTTAACCTCTCTGAGTCTGTTTCCACGTGGGTTGCATAGAAAGGGTGACTGCAAAGCTCTACTGGAGCTCCAGTGGGCTTATGTAGAGGGCAGGTGGTTAGCCCCATTCTCCATGTGGTTCTGGGCACACCACATCAAAAAGTCATTTTGGCATCACTAACAAGGTCAATGTCATTCTCACCAGATGAATGAGCCCTTTTCTGGGATAGAAGGTATGCACCAGACTTTACCTGCATTGTCTCATCCAGTTCTAGCAGAAACCCCATGCAGTGCTATTATTAACATTTCCATTTTGCAGATGAGGGAAACCGTGGCTTAGAAAGGGCCAGTGATCTCAAGGTGGTTGAAATCCTGTGGTCTGACTTTGAGGCCTTGCTTTAACCACCATGTTCCACTGTCTATCTGTGCCTTGGAGGAACCTGAAGTCAGTGAGATCATGTCAGGTTAGACACCCTACCAAAGGCCCAGAGGGGTAGTGGTCTCAGCTCTGGAGACAGGTGGAGAGGAGACAGGGAGAACCATCAGCCTCACCCTGGATTCTGGGTTCCAGGGCTGTTCCTTTCTTAGAGCTGAACTCTGATGGCCTCACACTGCCCAGTGCCCAGGCCCTTGGCTTCAGCTCTGAGGTTGTCTTTCCTTGTTCCAGCCCAGGGAAGCAGAGGGCTTGCTGTTTGACAGAGGACAGAGTAAGGACTATCATTTTCATTTTCATTGTGGAAGAGGACATTGCCAGCCCTTCCTCCATTCCCCTGGCCCCTGGCTGACTTAGGCAAAAGTCCTCAAGTAATGACCAAGTGGGCCCAGTGGGAGGCTTAGCAAAGTGGTCAGAAGTCAGACAGACCTGGGGTTTGAGTCCTAGTTAAGTCAATTATGAGTTGCTTAACCTTTCGGAGTCTCAGATCCGTCATCTATATAACTGGGATAATACTACTTATCTGAAACATTGGATCTTGTTCCCAATAGATGCTCTAGAAATTGTAATTTATTATCATTAGTGGGTTATGATGGAACCAGCAGCCCTGGGTAGGTGTAGCAGGGGAGAAAACAGAGGGGTGCTCTGTGAGCTACTAGTGGGGAATGGGCTTGTGGAGGCTTGAGGTTGGTCCAGAAGTGGGAAGCACCCAGGCCTCTGGCCCCTCTCGGATTCAAGTGTTTGATAAGAGCAAATGTGTCTATTGATCCTCCTTAGAAAAGTTGAGATGAGATAAAGGATGGTATTTAGAAATAACTGGGTTTATACTTCTAATAGTATCATGATGATGATTATTATTTTTTTAATGAGAAAGCATTTTTATTTTTTGGATTTTGGGCTGGGTTTGGGTTGAGTTTCCTGCCTCTTGATATCTTAAGTTTCTCTCCCTTCTGTGAGGCATATTGGCAACAGACTTCTTTTCTCCTCTGCAGAGGGGCAAGTTCACTTTTCATGAGTTTTCCTCTTAGAAGTGGCACAACCTCCCCTTGCCTCAGGAGCCCTGGTTGTGGACGAGCAATTAGCTTTCAGTGGTGAGGGGTCCCACATGAGGTAGAAAGCTTGGCAACCAGGTATTCAGAACTTCCCTTGACTTTCTTCAAATGAGAGAGAGTGGAGTGTGGACAGGCTGAAACTTCAGGTACGCCCATTCTTAGGACTCATAGTTGGGCCATCACCCCTGGCGCTGCTGCAAGGTCTCGGTAGGAAGGTACTGGGCTCCAGCTCTTCTCGTCTTATTTGTAACTACCCCATCCAAATCCTTGCCTGAATGTCACCTACTCAGCGCACATCTCATCACCTCAATCTGCCACCCTCTCTGGGCCACCCTTTGCTCTTCATTGGATGGAATTGTCCTCGTAGCTAATCTCCTTGCTTCCAGCTTCTCCAAGCTCCCATCCATCATCTACACAACAGCCAGTTTGGCTTTTACAGAATGAGAAACTGCTCTTGTCCTCTTGCCATGGTCCTTGCAACATAGTGAAACACCCCAAGCAGAACCCCCCCCCAAGAGGTCTGAGGCCCTGCTGGCCTCTACGGGCCCGTCTCTCCTTGCTCACCTCTTAACAGTTTTCCACACCAGCGTTCCTTCAGCTCCTCAGACTTCAGGGCTTTGCATATGCTGTTTCCTCATCCTGTAATGTCTTTCCTCACTTCAACACTCCCTTGGTTTGATGAATGTCTATTTATTTTGCATGTTTCTGCCTAAATGTCTTCGTTAAGCCTGCTGTAACCCCATCAGCTAAATCAAATGCTCTATTACATAGTCTCATAATTCCATTTTCCTTCATGGTACCCATCACTAGTTAATTCCATGTATTTTGAAGTTCTCTATTCAGGGTCTCTCCCATTGTGGGTTCTGTGAAGATGGACTTGCATAGAGTCTGGTGCACAGTAGCTGCTCGAAATTGTTTGCTGAATGAATGAGTGGGAATTTCTCCCTTTTTTCTACATTGGGCTTACCCCATCCCTTTGCCCCTCAAGACCTTCTCTAGAGATGATTCCCTTGTATTTTTTGAAACTCGTGAATTTTGACTGTACAGTGAATGAACACTCAAGAAGAGGAGCTCACATCAGTGTAAACACCAGGTACTGTCCACCCTTCCTACTTATCACTTCCAACCTCCGGTGAGGGCCATGGCTCATTTCTCTGGAGCTGTGTGCCAGGCCTCCCTGCCGTTTTGAGCACTGCTTTGCTTGCAGCATGTTTGTAGGCACACGTGTGAGTTTCCTCCCCGAGCTCAAGGACTCTTCCCTTGAAGGGCTCCCTGTCCTTCCACCACATGGACACGCGCGCTTTTCAACAGGTGGTCGGTGAGTGCCGGGTACCTTGCCAGGCCCTGGGGGAAGCTGCTAAGAGTGTAGCTGTCAGGCTGGCGGAGAGACTAGATTTGACTCCACAGTCCCTCACTTCCAGCAGTGTCACTTTAGGCCCGTTATTTATCCTCCGATCCTCAGTTTTCTTACCTGTAAAACAGCAGCGCCCACCGCGGAGCTGTGGAAAGAATTGAATGCAGTGGGCCATGGGTATAAAGCACTTGGGGTCATGTGGGGCATAAGGTAAGTGTGCAAATAGCAGTGGCTGCTGCTGTTGACAATATTAGGAAAAGGCAGTTAACTTTGGTTGGGCCAGACATGCCCATAGCTCTCCATGGCAGTGGGGCTCGGTCTCTGGTGCGGTGGGTTCCCGCTGTGAGGAGTGGAAGGCCGAGCAGGTGGGCTGTGCGGAAGCGCATAGAAAGCTAGTGGCTCCACAGGGCTCTCAGGAAGTTTGTTCTGGTTATGTGTACGGGGGCCTACTACTCAGCATATGGGGCTGCCTGGATGGGAGCGACATTTCCATGGGAATCTCTGGGCTAGTGGGTCTGGGCTGTGTACTGAGGACTGCAGGGATATTTTACCTTGAAAAGGGCAAAAGAAACTTCCACTAGGTTTCTTGTTCTCAGAGAATACCTCTCCTCTTCTTGGCCTGGGAGGGTTTCAGACAATGGGGTATGCACACCAAGTAGTGAGTAGGTGGTAATGGTGGAAAGATAGAAGTGAGCACGGAAGTCAAGGCTCAAGCGTTCTCCACAGTATGTAGAGGCGGCTTCTTTGATTTTCATGGAATCACAGATTCTTAGAGATGGAAGAGACCTTAGAGTTCATCAAGTTCAATTCTACAGTCTTGTAGATGAAGAAACTGAAACCCTTGCAAGGCATTTTGCTTTGCGGTAACCCAGTTTCCTCATCTGTAAAATCTAAAATGGGGACAAGAATATCTCCTTTGCAGAGCTGGTGTGAGAATTTGGTGTGCAGTGAGCCCAGCTTGGCTTACAAGAAAAGAATGTGCTCAGCAAATTTAATTCCCTTTGTACATGTCACTCCATGTTCTAATAGATTTCTCTTGCAATACTGAGGTGATAGGGAAGTTTTGGAGGGTGGTGGTGGTGGTGGTGTTTTAATATAATGTGTATGTGTATGTACATGTATAGAAAGAGCTTTAGTCTTAGAACCACAAAATCTGAATTTGAATCTTTGCCATTGCTATTTGGGAAAAGAAACAACCCAAAACTTGGACAAGTCACTAAACTTCTTGGCAATCAGCTTCCTCATCTGTAACCCAGGAATGTCTGTTCACTGACCTCACTGGGCTGGTGCAAAGCTTGAGTAGAACCTAGCCTGCTGAAGGGCTGCACAGTGTACAAAATGCCCATCGAATGGCAGGCACCCTCTTTCCCTCTTCTCCAGATTGTGTCTTGTGTGCTCTACAGTGGGTTTTTTTTTTTTTTTTGCTACAGGAATGTGGTTTTAGGGAATGAGTGAAGTGGGAGTAGGAGTTGGAGTTCAATCTGGTGCTTTGAGTGAATCTCATAGTATGCAAAGGCCCTGAGCTGCTCTAATTGATTTCTCCCTGAAAGTTTTCATCCCTTTCTATTTCCTCGCCCCTGATTTGTGTGAAAGCAGGTCCTTTTATCTTATATTTTAATTCTGGCAATGATTTTTTATAGCCAAGAGTCAGCAGCTTCTGAATTGGCTAGAGATAATTTCAGACTTAACAGGTAAGAATATTACAATCTGATCCTGATTCATAAGAGCCAAGGGTTGAATGCCATTACAGAAGAGATGGGCATCTGGTTTATTTGCAGGAAAAAGTGGACATTTAATCTGATGCATGTGATGAAGTTCTTTTTTAAAAAACAGCAGTGGTAATTGCATCTTTCTCATGTACAGTTAATCACATCTTTTAATCCATTTCCTCTAACAGATTTCATTCTTATATCTTCCAGGCATCCTTGGTAAATTCATCTCTTCTTTCTTATTAACATGTTCATTAATCATCAACATGTATTCTGCTTCATTAATCAGGTTATAGAATTAACAAAAGTTGGGATTTTGAGCAATTAAAGTTATACGTCAGAATCATGGCATATAGAATTTCAATCTGCTGATGGCTTCATTGTCCAACCTGGATTTTGAGAATGAGGAAACTGAGAATGAAGGGCAACTTGAGTTGAGTTTTGTTCCTGGATATTGGAGCTCTCAGCCCAGACCCTGGGGCATGGGGGTTGGGTATTTGAGGTGCCTTCTTGCTGACTTTGAAACGTGTTTGTTCTAAGAAGCATGATTTTGAGAGTAATCATCTAGCATCCACATTAGGGTCTAGAGTTCTAAAGCAATTACTTTAAAATCTTAGTCTTTCATCAAGTCTTCTAGAGGCTCTAATATTTAGTTTCTTCACGTGTAAGATGGAAATGTTAATAAATAACATTAGTAATTATAATGAGAGTTCTCATTTGTTAAATATTTACCATGAGCAAGACTCTGTGTTAGGCATTTCACATGAATTATCTCATTTGATCCTCATTTGAGGTAAAAGAGAGAGATGCTAATTATGTCCTTGCTCAACAGATGAGAAAATTGGGGCACAGCGAAGGTAATTAGCTTACTCATGGGCACATGGACAGTGGGTGGTAGAGCCAGAGAAACCATAGTGCAATAGAATATGCACAGCACTGGAATCAGAACCTTGGATTCCAGCCTTGACTACTCACTAATTCTGTGACCTTGGAAGTCATCCACCTCACTGGGTTCAGGGTTTTATTGTTGTTTGCTTGTAAAAGAGAATGTTGGAAACATGGAACACATTTAATTCCTTCCTATCTCTGACATTCTGGAATACTGAGAAAGTGTATTGAGGATAAAAAGGGCCATCAGAGTGGACCGAATAGAATTATCTCCCATGCGGAACACTCCAGCTGGCCTTGATTTCTAGCTGTGACCCTTCTGTGCTGGTGCCTGAGATTACTTTGTGGGGAAGTCTTTACCAGGCTCTGAGCGGTGTTCAGCTCTCTCACACTTCAAGCCCCTTGAACATTGCCCTCAATTTTTTAGTTTCTCCTCATGTGCCCAAAGCCCAGGCAACATGTAAAAAACCAGACCAAGTACAATAATTCTGCTTCTTGGTATTGAGGAGTATATCAATTTTCTGTAATTCCTTGTAGCAGAGTGAGCATATATTATAGAGTTCAAGTGTTTTGAAAATAAGCCATGCAGAATTATTATCTGATGAAAGAACTGGCATTTTGTCAACTTTCAGCAGCCGAGTGGCTGGGTGTCCTCTGTGTGGCGTGTGCTGTCAGTGCTGGTCTCAGAGAGGTATGAGCAGGGGAGGAGGAAGATGGAGGGAGGAGTGCCCCTCAGTCTCTCAGAGAGAAAAGCAATTTAGTTGTTGGGAGGTGATAGGACTTTCATAAGAACTTGAAAGAAGCTATGTAAATTGTGACACATAGGTCTCTGTTTACAGCAAGATATAAAATAGAAACCAAAGAAACCATGGAAACTTTGGGTACAACACAACTCAATCATCACAGCATCTCTATGTACCTCCTGTTGTGATCCAGCCCCAGGAACTGAGATATACTTGTGTCACAGCAATACATATTCTCATTACTTGGTGCCCTTGATAAATTTCCTGCGTTCCTCGGGTACTTTTGTAATTCATATTTCAGTTCTAGGTCATCATGGCTTCTTGGTAACTACAGTTTTTTGAAAGAAGCCTTCCTTTTCCAGTGGGCTAATGATCCTTCATAGTGGTTTCCTTTTGCAGTTGTCTTCGCTTTCCCCCGTCTCTCTTTCTCCTCTCACTCCTTTCCGCCATTCCCTTCTCTCTCACCACTGCCTTTTCTCTCATTTAAAAAGAATTATTGGAAGAGGGTTGTTCAGTGATGACTGTCCCAGGTTAGGAGGAAAAAAATGTATGGCAAGCAGGATCAGAACCATGGACAGTACCCCGCATGCACCTATTTCTCTAAGTTCCTCAGTCTTTTTAATTAAAAATGCTAGTAATGCTATCATCTTAGGGCAGGAGTGAACTCGTAGGAAAAAATTCTATATTCCTTTAGAGATTTTGAAACTGAAGGTGGACTACTATATCGACTGTGTTCAAGGAAATAAAACATTTAAATTTTGGCCCCCTCCAAAATTTGTGGCAGGTTAATTTTGCTAGCTTTGAGCAGGGAGGGAAGTTATGACACCTGGTGAGACTGAAAAAGAAGAAAAAGCCAGAGTTACTTTGACCAGAGGTTGAGGCTGGAGTGGGAGTAGTGTAATCCTTTGTGGAGGGTGGTTTGCCCATGGGTCTTGCTCAGCCTGCCTGAGAAAGAGACATGTGAGCATTTAATCAAGTGCCTTTTTTTTTGCATCTGTTGAGACAATTGTGTGGTTTTGTTTTTTTATTCTATTGATATGGTATATTACATTCATTGATTTTCAGATGTTAAATATCCTCTTTGTCTCTCTTCTATGTTTCATACTTTATTATAATACTTACATCTTCTTATGTCTGTGTCTCCCCACTAGAAAATGAGCCTGATGAAGGAAAAGACGAAAAGACTGCATCTTACACTAGGTTATTGGCTTTCAGGAGGGAGATCACTGTGAACCCTGAAATATGTGACCCCCCCCAATCTGCCCCTTGCAAAATGCCACTGCAGAAAAAGGAGAGAAAAACTAAGTTGAATTGAGGTGTGTATTTTGGATACTCAGTGGGGCCCAGTCACCAGAGAAGTGTCTTTTTTCTTACTGGTTTTCAGTCAAGTAATTCAAATTTGTGCCTCAGCAAAATAACAAACCATGGACCTTCAGGATCACTTTTTTTTTTTTAAAGACTTGAACCAATACTTTTAAGTGTTTTTAAACAAATCTTAAATGGCTAAATGTGTTTGGAAGAATTGGTAGAGATTTATATAAACCTGTTTTAAGCTTACTAAAAAATATATTTGAAGAAAGTAAAGAAAAATTTTTATTTGTTCTCATTCTTTCACTTTTTGAAAAGTAAATTAGATTAGTAAGGAATATTTATATTTGAGATAAAATTATTGAGCACAAATTGAAATTCTTTTAAAAAAGAATTGATTACTTGTTTTTCACTTTTTCAATATAATTAAATCATAATTCTAAAAAATCCTTATCGTTTATATAGGACAGTCATAAGTATATAAATAAATACATGATAATTATGATTACATTTTTTTGTGATTTCTGGAACTAATCATTTTCGCCTCTTTTGTTACTGTTGTTTGTTGTTAATTTTTCTATACCTATCACTACTTTGCTGTCTTTTTTTTTTTTACAATTCAACAGTAAATAACATATATTTTGCATTGTATGTTCACACCCTTAGTTAGATTTCTTTCTCTCACCACATATTTGACCCCTTTTCCCCATCTCTACCTCCTCCCTCTGGTAACTACTGGTCTACTGTCCATGTCCATGAGTCTCTGTTTGTTTTTGTATGTTTGTTTTTTGCTTTTAGGTTTTAGGTTTATATCCTACATACATACAAGTGATATCATGTGGTTTTCAACTTTTTCTGTCTGGCTTATTTCACTTAGCATGATCTCGAGGTCCATTCACATTGTAGCAAATGGCAGTATTTCATCTCTTCTTATGACTGAGTAATATTTCATTGTATATAAGTACCACAGCTTCTTTAGCCAATCTTCTATCATAGGACACTTCAGTTGCTTCCATGTCCTGGCCACTGTGACTAATGCTGCTATGAGCATCAATGTGCAAACATCTTTTTAGATATGAGTTTTCAAGTCTTTGGAGTAAATACCCAGTAGAGGGATTGCTGGATCCTATGGTAGATCAATTCTTAGTTTTTTGAGGAACCTCCATACAGTTTTCCCATAGTGGCTGTACCAATTTGCAGTCCCACCAGAAGTGTATGAGGGTTCCTTTTTCTCTGCATCCTCTCTAGCATTTTTATTACTTGTCCTGTAGAATATAGCTAGTCTAACAGGTGTGAGATGGTATCTCATCGTGGTTTTGATTTGCATTTCCCTAATAGCTAGTGACGTTGAGCATCTTTTTCAAATATTTGTTGGCCATTTGTATGTCCTTTAAGGAGAAGTGTCTGTTCAGGTCCTCTGCCTATGTTTTTATTGGATCATTTTTTTTTTTGTTGTTATTGAGTCGTATGAGGTTTTTTTGGTATATTTTGAATATCAGGCCCTTATCAGAGGCATTGCTTGCAAATATATTTTTCCATTTGGATGGTTGTCTCTTTATCTTGTTGACAGTTTCTTTTGCTGAGCAGAAGCTTTTTAGTTTGATGTAGACCCATTCATTTATTTTAGCTTTTACTTCCCTTGCCTTTGAGGTCAAATTCATAAAATCCTCTTTAAGTCCAAGGTCCTTGAGTTTAGGTCCTATGTTTTCTTCTATGCAATTTATTGTGTCAGGTCTTATACGCAGGCCCTAATCCATTTTCAGTTAATTTTGGTGTGTGGTGATAGACAGCAGTCTCATTTCATTCTTTGCAGGTGGCTTTCCAGTTTTTTTCATCACCATTTATTGAAGAGGCTTTCCTTTCTCCACTGTATATTTTTGGCTTTTTTGTCGAAAATTATTTGCCCATGTAAATATGGGTTTACTTCTGGACTCTCGATTCTGTTCTACTGATCCATATGTCTGTTTTTCTGCCAGTACCATGCTGTTTTGATTACTGTCACTTTGTAGTATAATTTGAAGTCAGGCAGAATGATGCCTCCAGCCTCGTTCTTTTTTCTCAGGATGGCTTTGGAAATTTGGTCTTTTGTGCTTCCATACAAATTTCATGATTTTTTTTTGTTCTATTTCTTTAAAAAAAATGCCAATGGGATTTTGATGGGATTGCATTAAATCTGTATAATGCTTTAAGTAATATGGTCATTTTAACTATCCAATCTAAGAACACAATCCAAGAACACAGAATATCTTTCTAATTTTTTGTATCTTCTTTGATTTCTTTTAATAGGGTCTTGTAGATTTCATTATACAGGTCCTTCACATATTTCTTGAAGTTTATTCCTAGGTACTTTATTTTTTTGTTGTTGTTGCAATTGCAAAAGGAATTATTTTTTACACTTTTTTTCCCTGACACTTTATTATTAGAGTATAGAAACACTATGGATTTTTGAACGTTGATTTTGTATCTAGAGACTACTGTATTTGCTTATTGTTTCTAATAGTGTTCTTGTGGAGTCTTTAGGGATTTCTATATAGAGATCATGTCATTTGCAAATAGTGACAGTTTGACAACTTTGTTTCTTATTTGTATGCCTTTTATATCTTCCTCTTGTCTGATTGCACTTGCTAGGACTTCCAATGTTATATTAAATAACATTGGACAGCCTTGCCTTGTTTCTGATCTTAGAGGGAAGGGTTTTAGTTTTCGCCATTAAGTATAATGTTGGCTGAGGGTCTTTCATATACAGCCTTTTTCATGTTAAGGTACTTTCCTTCTATATCAATTTTGTGAAGTGTTTTGATCATAAATGGATGCTATATCTTGTCAAAGGCTTTTTCTGCATCTATTGATATGATCATATGATCTTATTTTTTAATTTGTTTATGTGGTGTATCACATTAATGATTTGTATATGTTGAACCATCCCTGTGCCTCTGGGATGAAGCCCACTTGACAGGTGTATAATCTTTTTAATATGTTGCTGTATTGTTTGCTAGTATCTTATTTAGGATTTTTCCATCTGTGTTCATGGAGATATTGGTCTGTAGTTTCTTTTTTTGTGTTATCTTTACCAGGTTTTCGGTATAGGGTAATATTGGTCTCATAAAGTGAGTTGGGAAGTATTGCCTCCTCATTGATTTTTGAAAGAGTTTGAGGAGAATAAGTATTAAATTTCTTTTGAATGTTTGGTAGACTTCACTGGTGAAGCCATCTGGTCTTGGACTTTTACTTTTTGGTAGGTTTTTGATGATTGTTTCAATGTACATACTGCTGATCGGTCTTTTTAGATTTTCCAGTTCTTGATTCAGCCTGGGAAGGTTGTATTTTTGTAAGTACTGGTTAATTTCTTCTAGGTTATTAAGTTTGGTGTTATGTGCTTTTATAGTATTCTTGTATGATCTGGTATTTGTTGTAATTTCTCCTCTTTCATCCCTAATTTTGTTTATTTTGTCCTTTCTCTTTTTCTTAGCGAATCTAGCCAGGGGTTTGTCAATTTTATTAACCTTCTCAAAGAACCAGCTCTTCGTTGCATTTATTTTTCTATTGTTTCTTTGTTCAATTTCATTTATTTTTGTTCCTATTTGATTATTGTTTTCCTTCTACTGACTTTAGGCTTCATTTGTTCTTCCTTTTCTAGTTTTTTAAGATGAAGTGTTAGGTTGTTTTTTGGGCTTGTTCTTGTTTTTGGAGTAGGACTGTAATGATATGAACTTTCCTCTTATGACCACTTTTGCCATGTCCCAAAAGTTTTGATATGTTTACTATCATTATCATTTGTTTTATGTATCTCTTGATCTCTCTTTTTATTTCTTCCCTGACCTAGTTATTCTTCAGTAGTACGTTGTTTAACCTCCATGTGTTTGTGGTTCTTCCGCTTTCATTTTGCAAGTTGATCTCTAGTTTCAAAATATTATAATCAGAGAATATGGTTGGTATGATTTCAACTCTTTTATATTTGTGAGGCTATCTCTGTGTCCCAGTATGTGGTCAATCCTTCAAAATGTTCATGTACACTAGAGAAGAATGTAAGCAGCTGTTTTGGGTGGAAGACTCTGTAAATGCCAATTATGTTCAGTTGATCTAAAGTTTTATTTAAGGACATTATTTCTTTATTGATTTTCTGTTTGGATGATCTGTCCATATCTGACAGTGGAGTATTTAGGTCACCTACGATGATAGTATTTTGGCCTGTTTCTCCCTTTAGTTCTGTTAGTAATTTCTTTATATATTTTGGGCTCCATGATTGGAGCGTAGTATTATAAGTGTTATATGTCTTCTTGGTGCATGATTTTCTTATCATTATGAAGTGTCTTTCAGTACTTTCTTTACCTTTTTTTTTTTTATTTTGAAAGTCTATTTCATCCAATATTAGTACCGCTACTCCTGCTTTTCTCTGAATGCCATTTGCTTGAAATATCATTTCTTTACCCTCTCATTTTCAGTCTGTATTTGTCTTTGGAACTGAGATGTGTCTCCTGGAGGCAGCATACGGTTGGGTTTTGTTTTTTGTTCCAGTCTTTATCGGTGGGTTCGGTCCATTTACACTAGGCGATTATTAAAATATGAGGTTTTCTTATAGCCATTTTATCTTTTGCTTTCTGGTAGCTTGGTGTTTCCATTGCTTCCTTGTCTTTGTGTTTCTCTCTGTTTTTACCCCTCCTCTTGTCCTTCTCATTTATGTTATGTACTCCAGTTCTGCATCTTTGGCATATGGCTGCCATTACAAATAGGTAAGGATAGTATATACATACATACACAGTAGTCCATATTCTTCTGCCTGTGCCTTATCTCCATTCCCATTTGCAAAATTTGGATCTTTGAATCCTTCTCTTTTTTGTTATTGTTGTCTCATTTGTCCCTATGTATGCTGAACATTCATTACTATCTGTAATAGCAAATCTCTTCGTATTATTAAAGCTTATAATACTCTATTCTGAATAAGGGTTGCAGTATTCTGTTCTGTCTGCCTGCTAGCCACCTTACTCATAGTTGTATATTTTTTTGTCATTTTGTTTTAGGTGAGCTGACCCCTTTCAGTATTTCCTGTAATGCAGGCCTCG
This sequence comes from Eonycteris spelaea, assembly GCA_003508835.1. Taxonomy (NCBI): domain Eukaryota; kingdom Metazoa; phylum Chordata; class Mammalia; order Chiroptera; family Pteropodidae; genus Eonycteris; species Eonycteris spelaea. The sequence continues at coordinate 9,655,992 of PUFA01000039.1, forward strand.
TAGTGAATTCCTTCAATTTTGTATGTATAGAATTGTCTTTATTTCTCCTTCATATCCACAGAAGAGCTTTGCTGGATACATTATTCTTGGCTGGTAATTCCTTTTATTTAATAGTTTGACTATTTTCCACTCCTTTCTTCCTTATAAGGGTTGTGCTGAGAAGTCTGATGATAATCTAATGGATTTTCCTTTAAAGGTTACCATCTTCTTTTTCCCTGGCTACCCTAAGAATTCTTTCTTTGTTATTAATTTTTTGATAATTTTAATACAGTGTGTCTTGGATAATGCCTTTTTGGGTTGAGTAAATTGAGTGTTCTATTGACTTTTTGAATTCCAAGCTCCAGTTTGTTTCTTAGATTTGGGAAATTCTCGTCAACTATTTGTCTGAAAATACTTTTCGATCCCTTTCCTTTTCCTCTTTTTGGAATACCCATTATTCTTGTGTTTCCTTTCCTGGTAGTATCAGCTATATTTTGTATTTCTTTTCATATTTTTCATTCTTTGGTCTCTCTCTTTTTCCTTCTGATTTATATCTAGATTTATGTCTTGCTATCACTAATTCTTCCTCCATTGGTTGACTCTATCTCCCAAGCTTACTATTTTATTTTTCATCTCTTTAATATGTTTTTCATCTCCAGAACTTCTATTTGGTTCTTTTTAAGGGTTTCATTCTCTTTACCAAAACACTCATTTTGCTGATCTAGTGAGTTTTTCAACTCCTGGAATTATGGATATGAATTATTTGGATCTCACTGACTTTTTTCAGAAGTAAACCTTGGATTCTCTGTCATGTAACTAACATATTTTTATGCCTGTAAGCTTATTTTTCTGGAGTTTTATCTCTTTCTTTCTGAGCTGCCTTGTCATTGTGGTTGTTTATGGTTTTTAATAGACAATTTCTTTGCCTGGGTATTAATGGAAGTCTATTCTGCTTTATTTTTAATTTTTTAAATTTTATAAAGGGTTCTCTTTAGCCTGTTTTTCTTTTGGTTTCTAGTACGTGGTGTCTAAGCCTCTTGGATCCTGCTTTGTATAAAGCCTTAATAATGCCTGTCTTTAAAAAAATAAATATTCAATCACAATTTACCTTCAGTCTCAGTCCTGTCAATGTTAGTGACAGTTTCGTTAGCATTTGCTCAGATTCCCCTGGGGCTCTGCGGTTTGGTCTTGGAGAATATGGTTGGAGGAGGGGGTTGTGACTCACCTCGGGTTTTGCAATTGTGGCTAGTAAAAATCAACTGTTGCTTTTCTGTCATCCGACTTTGTTTTGCTTTTCCCTTGATCCCTGGGCAATGTCACTGTGTGGAACTCACAGCTTTCTCAGGCAGGCCTGGTTGAAACCCGCTGCACCTTCTCCCCTCCTCCTCCTCCTGCAAGACCTCTGGCTCTGAGAGGCAGCTTCTTTGTTTCTCCCAGTCTACCGCTGACTCCTGCAGTTCTAACCTGTGGTGGCTCTTATGTGCTGGTGTGTAGATTGGGTATTCTTGTTGAGGTTTTAGATCTTCAGCTTATTGTTATTCAAGGGGAAGAGATCTAGAGACATCTCTCACTTTGCCATTCTTTTGATGTCCAGGATTATTCTTGAATAGCACAAACATCCAAAGCTATGTTATCTAGGGCCATAGACACTGGTGTTTATCCCTATAGTATCCAGCATGTAGTAGGAGGATAAAAGAAATGTTTGTTTACTTTTATTATGACTATGTTCCTGCGCTAGGCACTGGATTATAGCAATGCAAGAAATATGATCCTTATCTCAAAAAGCTCAGAGTCAAATGGTGGTAGAAAGACAATTAAAATACAGAGCAAAAGTGCTATAGTGGTATAAGCACAAGGGAGGGGAGAGAATGAAGCTTCCTGTGGTACGAGTAGTCTGAGCTTTTCTCTCACACCTCCACTGCCATCTCCTGGTCCAAGTCACCATCCCTTCTCTCTTAGAATAATGTAGGAGTCTGCTAACTGATCTATCTGCTCTTACCTTGCTACCCATACAGTTCATTGTGAGTCTACCATCCAGTGACCCTTTAAAGATTAGGTCTACTTGTGTCTCTCTTCTACTCACTGCCCAGACTGACTGCCTGTCTTTCCAGAGTTAAAGCCCAAATTGCCGCATGGTTCCAAGTCCCTACCTGATTGGCCCTCCACTATTTCTCTGTGCTCTTCTGTTACTTTAACTCTTGATGCACCACTACACACACTCTAATTTGCCTGCTGGTCTTCCAACACATCAGACTCATTCTCCTCTCACTTGGGGCCTTTGTATTTATGGTTTCCTTTTCGTGAATGCTCTTCCCAGATATCACTCCCTCACTCTCTTCAGGCCTCTGCTCAAAGCCATTGGAGCAAGACCTTCTCTGATTATAAAACTGGAAGACTCCTTCTTCCCTGCTCCCTCTCCACCCAAATCTGCTTTATTTTTCTCTGTACCACTCACTCATTTATTTGTTTATTGTTTGTCTTTCCCAACTAAAATGTAAGTTCTATGAAGTCAGAGGTGTGTTTGCCCATTTTGTTCATTGTTATTACTCTCATTACCTAGCATGCTTCTCAGTGTGTATTAGATTCTCATTGAATATTTGCTGACCCAATTAATAGGATACCATTCTGGAGGATGAGTAGGAAGGACTTAAAAAAAAGAAACAATCTGGGATGTGAGTTAGATAGGGTATTTATTTATTTATTTAATTTATTATTAATTATTTTATTTTATTTTTTTAACTTTTATTATTAGTTTCAAGTATAAAGTACATTGTTAGACATTTATATAGTTTACAAAGTGATCCCCCTCATTGCTCTTTCTCTCCTCTGGCCTCTCCACCTAGCCATTACATTAATGCTAACTGCATTCCCTATGCCGTGCTCCCCATCCTCATGACCATCTCTCAACTACTAATTTATACTTCTTTAAGCCTTCACCCCATTCTCCCAACTCCCTAACCCCCCTCCCCCCTGGCTGTCACCAGATCGTCCTCTGTATTTGTGAGTCTGTTTTGATTAGTTTGTTCTTTTTATTCCTTAGATTCCATATATAATTGAAATCATATGGTATTTATCTTTGTCTGACTTATTTCACTCAGCATAATAACCTCTAGGTCTATCCATGTCATTGCAAATAGTAGGATTTCATTTTTAAGGGCTGAGTAATATTCCATTGTATATATGAACCATAACTTTTTTGTCCAGTCATCTGTTGATGGGCATTTAGGTTGCTTCCATATCTTGGCTATTTAAATTGTGCTGCCATGATCATAGGGGTGCAATAATCTTTATAAATTATTTTTTTTTAAAATAAATACCCAGAAGTGCAACTGCTGGGTGAAAAGTTATATCCATTTAACAATTTTTGAGAAACCTCCATACCATTTTCAATAGTGGCTTACCAATTTGCAATCCCACTAACAGTGTATGAGAGTTCCCTTTTTTCCACATCCTTGCCAATACTTGTTCTTTAGATAGAGTGTTTATTGAATTGGATGACTTAATTTCTTTATATATCGGGTTACTGATGCCCATTTTCATCTAGTCATCTCTGAAATAACATAACAAAATGGAAATTTTGGAGCCTAGAGTAACCAAGAGTCTGTGTGAAGGATTCTTACAGCTTTTAATATCTGAGGGTGGAGGATACCTGAAGGTTGGTGGCAGTAAGCCCATTACCAGGCAGTGAAAATCGTTTCCTGAAACCACAGTGAATCATGGGTGCTACCTAGCACTATTTTGGTAGGCACCTGATCCTCTCTTCCAAGAACAGCCCTGCACCAAACTCTAAAGCTCAAAATTTAAAGAGCTATCCCCAGCACAATATATTATAATTATATATATAGTTATAATTAATAAGTGTTGTTTATCGAGTGCTTCCCTTGTGCCATGATCAGTGTTGAGAGCTTTATAATGTTCTCTTTTAAAATCCTCCGAGATAGGTACTATTGTCATCTCTATTTTACAGATAAAAAAAAAATAGGTCCTCAAAAAAGTTCACAACTTGCCTATGGCAATGTGGCTGGTAAGTGGCTAAGCAGTACATTTTAATTCCGATGTAATATAGTCTAAAACCCATGTTCCTGCCACATTGCATATCCTCCAGATTATCTACCTGCAACCAAAATTTTGCCCTTGAGGGCAAGGAAACATCCCCCCAGTTCTCTACTTTTCTGCTTTTTGGAAATGAGGCTTGGGATGTTCCAGAAGCTGCAAGTGTGTGTTTATCTAACAGCCTTGACAGGAAAGAGGCAGAAGGACAGTGCAGACCTAGACACTGCTCTGTGTTAGTTACCATTTAATATACAGTATTCTCAAAACTCAATTAAGAAAATCATTAGGAGTTCACAGGACCAAGCAGATTAAGAAAGTATTGCTTCTTAGAATAAATGTAACCTTTCATAGGAAATATATTTTCTACAATAATTTGGGATTCCAGGTTTCATAAGCTTTATTGAAAGAAGCCATACATATTTGGGGAGGGCGTTTGAAAAAGCACAAGCTCCTGTAGAGAAGGAGCCAGGAGGTGTGTAATGAAGTGTGATTGAGTTTCCTGTAATTCTATGAGAATTATTAGGAAGCTAGATAGGAGGATGTGAGCTTCAGAAAAAGAAATGCAGACCACAGTGTTGCAGTTTTTCAGAGGGCTTACAGACATTGTTTTGCAGGTCAGATAAAAATGGGTTCTCATTTTTGAGGGCCGGTGGTACTTTTTATAGGCAGCTAGGGATGGGAGTTCAGGCCACAAAGATTGCTCTTGGGATTAAGGAACAAGGTGTTTTCAGAATAAAACACTGGTACAGGTTCTGGATTACATTATGGGCAGTATTCTGACATCATTGGATTATTATGTCAAGGGATAGTGCAGTGACACCCCTAGATTACATCATGGGCATGCTGTGAGAACCCTTAGTTTTTGGCACATTGTATAGAACCGTGGAAATAGTTGTGGCATATCGAGTTCGAGAAACCATTCATGAGGGGGCCTAGCATGTCTTAGACCTGGCAAAGCCCTCTACATGTATTATCCTATGCTAGCATCCACTTCGTGGGAATCTTGGCTGAGGCTGGAGGGAACCCTGGGAATATTAGAAAGCTACAACATTGTCCAACCTTCAAAGAGTTTCCTTTAAGCTGTTTTAAGGCAAGAAAGATGCTCAGGATTGTTATGAGGCTAAAATGACTTTTGTAGTCTATTAAGTCAGTTGTCAATGAGTTCAACAAAGTGGAGATGTGTGAAGAGAGGCATGACATTTTGGTCTCTGTTTCAGATTATTATTCTGATCTCTTATGCTGGGGCTTTGACCAGCCAGTCATGATTTCTAAGGTGAATCTGAGTGTGAGTTTGGCCAGCTCAAGCTCATTAATTTTATTGGTAACTTGTTTTTTTCTGGAATAAGTGAGTGAGTGAGTGAATGAGTGAGTGAGTGAGTTGTGTGTGTGTGTGTGTGTGTGTGTGTGTGTGTGTATTTAAAAGGCAGTTGGGAAGAGTCAAGGCCCATAAGATTCTATGAAGCTTCTGCACTGCCTCCACATGACATAGGTACCCCACAACAGGGGAACTCTATCTCAATTCTCAGCTGCTGGCCCTACTCCACACCCCACACCTGGCTGTCCACTCTCCAGTTTCATCTTTAATTTTCCTTTATTTGAACTTGAGTTTGGTTCCTCCATTCAATGCCTGAATTGAGTTTTCCTGTGAATGATTTCCTTACTCCATTGGAATTTGTTAACTTTCAGAGAAAGCTTATCTGACATGCCATTAATACTGCTTAATGCTCGTGGTGCTTCTAACAGGGTCTTTATGGAGACAAGCCCTCACTCCATGGAATAACTCTAAAGATGGCTGCTGTAGTCATTGGGCAGGCCAGTGGTTCTTTGAGAGGCAGATCTGGCTGCAGGAGCCATGGGAATAGAAGGGAGGAAAGAGGGAAGTAGGAAGCTGTGGGAAGCCATAGGAGATGACTGGAGAGAATGCTATTGTGCAGGAGATGTTGGACTCTGTGTATGTATCACAGCTAATTAGAGAGAACAGATTAAGCTGTTTAGTGTCAAAAAAGCTGTGGGGAAAACAACCTTAATAGCAGGTTGCAGATGAAAGAAAATGAAATGGGAAAGAAATGAAAAGCATTTAAAAGGATACAGTCAGGCTGGAGGGAGAGGAGACGGAGGATAAAGCAGAGCATTTAAAAAATTAAAGACATTGGCATAGGGTGGCATGTGTAGTTCTGATGAACTACAGGGGCAGGAGTCTAGTCCTGTGTTTCCTCTGCTTCAGTGTGAGTCATATTTAAAGCGCCAGGGTTCCTAGAGGACAGGAGACAGGAGAAGGGAGGTGATGAGCAACTTTTCTGGGAGCACTCGGGAGGGGCAGCTTCAGGTGGCTAGGCTGCGTTCTGTACTTGATCAGTCTCAGCTCTATTATTCCCTGTGGTTCTGCCCTTTCTCCTTCTCATTCCTCACAGTGAGCTCTCTGGTCCTTGCATCTCTCTCAGGGCTTCTATCACTGTCTCTTAGTGGATGGCTCTCAAATCCAGGTCTTCCCTCAGATGAATCTCCTGAGTTCTCTAGCTACTGTTCACCCGTTTTGCATTATTCATCTAACACATCTGAAAACGGACTCACTCCTCTCCCCATGCTACCCATACATGCTTCTCTTCCGAACTTCCCCGTCTCAGCACATGGTATCACTATTCACCAAGTTACCCAAGCCAGAAAGCTGGGAATCTTTTTTAACTCTCCTCTTTCCAGTCAGTCAATGAATTCTGTGGACTCTACCTTCTACACATATCTCCAGTCAGCTGAGCATTTCTCTTCATCTCACTGCCACTGTCTTGGTCATCACTTACCTGTACAAGTGTAGTAGCCCAAGTGCTCCTTCCAGAGCAAATCTTATTGTGTCAGTTTCCTCTCTAAAAATCTTCCATGCTTCTTTGCTGTCATGGCTATCTATGGCTTCATAAAAACACGACTCCAAAACTTAGTGGCTTTAAACAAACCCTCATTTTATATCTCATAAATTGTAGGTCAGGAATTCAGCAGGGCTCAGCTGGGTGACTCTTCTGTTCCATGGGGCATCAATAGAGGTCAGTTGTGGTGTTCAGCTGGTAATAAGCTGCTCTGAAGATCACTTAACTCACATATATGACATTTTTGTGGGGTGAGCCAGAAGGCTGGGGTTAGCTGGGACTGTCATTTGGCACACCTACTCGTGGCCCCTCCGGCATGGTGGTCTTAGGGTAGTTGGTCTTCTTACATGGTGGTTCATGCCTCCAAGAGTGAGAGTTCTAATGAATAAGTAGAAGCCATATGGTGCTTCATGGCTTAGCCTTATTTACACTATATTGATTAAAGAAGTTACAGGTTTCAAGGTGAGGGGACAAAGATCCTATCTCTCAATGGGAGGAGTGCAGTCATGTCTTCAAACTACCACCAGGGTGAGAATGGTTTCTGTAGCTGGCATGTGTGGCCCTTCATGTCCTGGCCCCTGCTGGCTCTTCTGCTCACCATTCTCTAATTCATTGCATTTTATGCACCTTGGCTCCAGCCATCAAATCCTTAGCAACTTATAACTCCTTAAGTAGTTTGAGTTCTCTTGCACTATTGGGTTCCTCCTTTCTGTGTAGAATGGCCTTTTTACCCCTTCTTCATTTGACACATTTCTGTCTCTCTTCAAGTCTTAACTTAAGTGCTACTTCCTGCAAGAGGCCTTCCATGAATCGTTGGTCTAGGTTAGGTGGCTTCCTATTTGGCCAAGTAGTACTTCTTAACACAGTATTGTAATTGCTTGTTTAACAGCCTACCTCTCTCACTAAACCGAAAGTCATTAGGCATAAGAATATGTCTTGTTCATCTTTTTATCTTTGGAATCTGACACAAGACCTGGCACATATTATTTGCTCAACAGATGTTTATTGAATCGCTACTCTCTCTGGGTCTCAGTTTCCTCATTTGTAAATTGGGAAGGTTGGTTAACTTCGGGATGGTCTATAGGTTCATCCGGTGTGTGGTTGTCTCATTCAATTGCTTCCTCAACATAGAATTGAAAAGGATTTTAAGCTACAACTAGGCTGAGCAAAAAAGAGGATTGTGATCCATTAATGATGTCTGCCATGGGCACAGCATAAGGAAGAGGCAGCTTATATGCTGTGCATTTGCTATACCTAGATTAGGTCACCTCCAGTGCTTCTTCAACTTTTAATGTCTGTCTATAGTACTATATCACATCTACTTAGAATCTTTGAGTATAAGAAAACAGAATTTCCTTGGGGTCACTTAGTCCAAAATTTTCTTGTATAGTTGAGAAAACGAAGACTCAGAGGAAAGTATCATGTGAAGTCAGAACCTGAGTCCAGGATCAGATCTCTTATAATGAATTAATGTGCTCATGTAAGCAGAGCAAGAGTCAGGGTTTAGAATATCAGATAGTAGATGCTAACCCCAGCTCAGTGTTAATTTCCTCCCTTGGTCTACTCAGACAACTTGGCAATAGAACAAACTGTGTTTGAATGCTGGGTGCAGTCACTAATGAGCAGTGTGCTCTTAAGGAAATTACTTGACTGTTCTAAGTGTCAGTTTCCCTCTTCTGCAAAAGCTGGGTAACCGTAATATCAGATGAGCAAGATAATACAGGAAGAACACTTTTTGGTTGTTTCTGGAACACAGTGAGGACTTACATGTTGACTATTATTAGATAGCCGTATTAAGACAACCTCTCCTATTATCATGGGCTTTTGCCTGGCTTACTCCTGGAGTTAGCACAGATGGCCAGGCAGCAGGGGTTGTTGAGGCACAGGCACAGGAGATCTGAAGTCTCGGGTGACTTGAAACTTGTTAAGGGAAATTTGAAAAGTCCCATTTTCCCCAACCAGAAGGCTTTGAAACTGAACCCAGTGACAAATTGTGGCTGCACCTGGAAAATGTCTTGAGACCACTATGGAGCAGTAACATTTTAAATCACGATCTCTGTGAAGGAAAAGGGAAGCTCATCTAACAGGCCAGATGCTTTATCAGATGGAAAGAGTTTTGTTCTTTGGAGAAGAGAGGGAAGAAATGGTAAAGTTAATAGAAAACAATGACTTAAGACAAATTTCTTACATATTCGTGTGTACATATATGTATAAACAACCTATTAGGGGACAAAATCAGCATTCCCTGGGGTTTAGGAGTTTGTCCCTAAATGGGGAGTAGTAATAAATGAAGGTGAGCTGATTACAAAATTTAAGAAATAATTTGGGAAAAAATCAGTAGAGAATGATTATTGCAGAGGCCAGTGCTATGGTGAGGACATGGGAGGAGCTGGAACAGTGAGGTGTTGTTCTAATTTCCGGAGGGCTAATGGATTAAGCTCTCTGGGCAACGATGACAAATGCACTTCTAATCATCTCCATATTAAATTTAGTATCAAGGAGAGGGGCACTTCTCTCTCTTCAATTTCATAGGAATGTGATTAACATGGATATGGAAAAAGTTAAAGGAAACAGAATTTGATTTGAACCTCATAGTCTATTCAGAATGAATATTAAGATGTGCTTGTAGGGTCTTTGTTGTTACGTCTCCAGGGACTCTAAATTGTGATTGAACCAATTCTGTCTGTACTTTTCTTCCCCCTTTCCTGGAGGTTTAAATCTGCTGAGAGTGAAGCAAAAGGGGAAGGAGATAAACCAGGGGCGTGAGGAGGATGCGTGCTGGGGCTGGGGAGGAAGGCTGCTGTGGTAACATTGCATGTTGAGGGTTTCGGGTCGGTTGTAAAGAGGGTCAATGAACCTTTGGATGGCAATGAGCCCTTTGTCAGGAGGATCTTCAAAATTATAGATCTGGTGGTCAGTAGTTGGCTTTAACGCTGATGTGTAATTGTCCCCAGGTGGGGACAACTCCAGTTCTTCCCCTGATCTTTCGCCCTCACCTTTTGACTAAAATGTTTGGAGTCAAAGACAAAGAACTTGACAAGCCATCTGTGGGCATCTGCATCTGGAAAGGTCTCTTCTCTCCTAATAGTCTTTCCCTCAATGTAATAATTTTGGGAAATAGTTCAGAAAAGAAGGGAGAGAAATGGGGCTCCTCTGGCTTTGATAATGAAGGCACCTGTGGCTTTCTTATGTCTTGAAAATAGGCTGTGCTTTGGAGCTTCATCCTTGTGGTGTTTCAGATTTATTTTTTATAACAGATACTTTTTTGGACTATGCTTACAAATTTATCTCCTTTTTTTTATTCTCCTATAGGTGAGCCCTTCTTTGAATATGCTCTACCTTAGTAAGTAATTTAAGAAACACAGACTCTTGATCTGGCTAAACATTAGAAAACAGTGTAATTAAAGGGATGTGTTTAATTGGAAAATTGACCCAGAGCTCAATTTAGCATCATCATCTAAGCCAGACAGGCTGGGCTGACGTCAGCAGGAGTCTGGCTGCCTTAGGAGTTGGGGACAGAGCTTGCTTGATTAAGATGTTTCCTGGGAATGGAATTAAGCCTAATGATTTCCAGTGGAAGGGACTGCTAATTGGGGAGGCAGTGCTGCTTAATTGGGACCTGCAGGTAATTAGAGGCACCCTCCCGATGGCCTTCTCTGTACTTATGACTCTGGGAGGTTAAGACAATGTGGAGAATATAGGCATTCTGAGCCCCTGAGCCATGTCACTCCCTTGACTCTTTGTCAAAGGCCACTCAACTAGGCTACCTTTCTACCCATTGATAGTGTTTTGAGTGAGGTTTTCCATGGACCCTCAGGAGCTTGGGTGGGTTTAAATTCTGGAGCTCAACTACAGCCAAGGAGTCTAGTAAGCTCCCTGGAAATGGGAATAAAGGCAATGAGGTTATTGGGCTGTGCCTTAGAGGTGAAACTGTGTTTTGACCTTGATACCCAGACCCCAGAGACCTCATGTAACTCTGGCAGAATCAGACTTATGTTGAAGGTATCATCTTCTGCAGAGATGGGCGGGCCCAACCCCATGTGGGAAGAAAATGCTGGTGGAAAATAGTCTAGATTAGGAGTCGGATAAACTGATTTCTGTATCCAAGTCTCCTGATAACTGCACTGTGGCTCTTACCTCTTTAGGCTTCAGTATTCTCAACTGTAGAATGGCAATGGTTTTACCTAATTATGGACAATGCAAAAATCCTTGCATTCTAGGTGCTGGGTAAGGTACTGGAGAAGGATGAAATTTTAATCTGTTTTCTAAAGAACTCAGTCTACTTGGGGAGATGACTCTGTAAATTAACACTTGCCATTTAGTGTTACAGGTCCTACTGGGCAATGGAGGAGGAGATCGGTTATCAGAGAAGATAAGAGAAAGCTTCAGAGGAAGGTAACATTTAAGTGAGTGTTTTGAGAGAAGTTTTATGAATGGGTAAGGCAGAGGGAGAAAGTATCCCAGGCAGAGAGGACAACATATGCAAAGGGGCAGGCATGCAAACCCTGTGGCACGATCTAGTTGTCACTGGTTGTGCATTTTTGTTGTGTATTAAGGAAGTGCATTGCGGAGAAAGAGAAGAGTAGGGAGAATATGAAATAGTGGCGGTCACAGGAGGTGGGTTGCGAAAGGCCATGTTTGTTACTGCAGGGACTTTGGTTGGACTTTCTCTAATAGGCAGTGGAGGGTTGTCAAAGTGTGTTCAACGTGGTAATGGCAGAGTCACAAATGAGTTTGAGGAAAGTCCTCGATAGAAGTGTGAAATCTGGGAGCTGGATTGGACGGGCAAGGCTGGGGGCAGGGGGATTGCTGCAATCATCCAGAAGACAAGCGGCAAGTCCCTAAATTCAGGCGCAGGCAATGGTGAGAAACAAATTGAGCTTGTAGCATGGATTTCTTTGTTGGCATTTATATTGTAGGCTTCTGAGAACTCTGGAACAACAAGCCTTCTTATAGCCCTTGCTTCCCTTCAGCCAAAGGCCCCTTCTTCACACTGCTTTACCCGCTTGGCAAAGAGAGGCTCCTGGGACCCGACTTTCCAAAGGAAATTTTGGTGAGGCTTGGGACTCCCCATCCATTATCCTCAGACAAGAGGAGTGAGATAGGACAAGAGTCTGGGGCCTCTGGCTTCCCCAGGAGGCTTAGGAAAGAAAACTCTGACAGAAGGCAGGAACCCAGCTCAGTGCTTGAGTTTCAGTAGGTTTGGAAGAAACAGCCAATTGCAACGCTGTCGAGATGGGGAAACACAAAGTGAGCTGGAGCCACCGATAATTGCAGCTTTCACTGTGACTGTCATCTCATGTTCTCTCCGTTCATACCTGGCAGTTTGGGTAATAGGCACAGTATTCACGCCTCGACGAATAAGACAGGGTCCATTTCCAATGTTTTTGCAAGGCCGTTCTTAAGTTTGGGTCTCCTTAAAGGCTCGGTAAGCCTGTGGGTGCCAATGCAGACTCTTGGGACTAAAGCTGTTACTTTCTGTGGCCCATCAAAAAGCATCTTCAGGGTTGAAAGTTTTTGAAGCATTCAGCTATGCCCCACTCTGATGGCTCCTATAGGTGGATACTCTATACAGTGATTCTGTGAATAGCCCACGTGCAGCATGTGAGTTAATGTGGGTGAGGTAAGCTAGACGGGGATTTCTTGCTTTTCTATCTGAGAAAGCAGAGATCCATCCCTCTTCCTCTGAACTGTTACAGCGCTGTCTGGACCAGCCCTTAGCAGAGAATCCCTTCAGCTGAGATCGAAATATGCGCGTGTCCATGTGAAAAGTATAGCTGGTACATCTTCACAATTCTCATTTCAAAGTGAAGTTCGGTTCCTTTCAATGTTTTGTTTCCTTCTGAAGTCCTAAGTTAAAAGAACCCTATTAGAACAGGCATCTGATAGGGCCTTTTCCTCTTTGGGGAACCCCAGGTCAACCTGCCTTTTCTCTCCAGCCTCTTGAGGTCAGGATCTTGTGTTTTCTCCTGCGGCCTGCATGTGCCCATGCAGAGCAAAGCACCCAGTAGCTCCTTAGGCCAAGCTTTACCAATGACCACATGTGACTGACTTCTCTCATGGTATGGGAGAGTTAGTCTTATTGCCTTGGTATATACTTGCTGGAGGAATTAATGAATTTACTTTATTCTAGGAAAGTGTTTCCCAGAAGGGAAAAGCTATATGATTTTTTTTTCCCGCAAGGTATCTTCCCAAAACCATAGAAAGAGCAGTCCTGCATTAGTAAATAACTTTCCATTACGCTTAGGATAACATCTAGCCCCCTTTCCGTGGCCTACCTAGTCTGGCATAATTCAGCCTCTGTGGCCTCTTCTTGCTCTGCTGTCCCCTTTGCTGGCTCTGTGTCAGCTGCACTAACCACTTGTCATAGTCCTACCCCAGGGGCACTGGATGTTTCTTTTCCTCCAAGTCTAGCTAATTCTCACTGATCCTTTGGTTGGCCCTAGGGAGATCTTATCTGGCCTCTGATCTAAATTAGGCTTCCTTTCTCCACTCCCTCATCTACCCACACTCTCACTTCAAGCCGTGATTAAAATTTGTTGGGCCATGCCTACACGTGAGATTATTAGCTTAGTTGGTCTCTCAGTCTAGACACTAAATTGCTGAGGGCAAACACAATGACCGTCTCATTCTCCAGTAAATTTTAGTGCCCAGTACAGTGCCTGGCACACAGTAGGTGCTTAAAAAATCTTTTAAGGAAATGAATGGCTAATATTGACTTTTAGTCCAGTGTGGCAGCCAAGGTGGGCAGAGCTGGGATTATTTAGCCACAGTGCAGAACGATGGCCACAGTGATTGTAGAACTGTCCTGTATCTACCCTATAGGAGCCATCAGCGTGGGGCAAAGAGACACATGCTAAGGCTTTGACACTTTTGACTTGATAGTAATTCTGTTTTTGTGTGTCCCATCCTCTTTGAGTCCTGAAATGCCCTTAATATTTCCTTTGTCCATGTAGGGATGGGGGTGGGATGGTGGTGCGGGGAGTGGCCTGATGGGCTGGCAGCCAGGGTAGCCAGGAAGGAGGGAGGAAATTGTTTGGTCAAATCAGGGCTGGCAGAACAGTTTTCTTAGCAGGATGTTTTTTGATGAAATACCTAGAGCTACTTGTTGTGAAAGGTTATTAATCTCAATTAAAACCTGATTAGGATGTGATTGAATTTGGGCTGAGACTGCCCAAGTCAAGCCTGGCCCATTGATAGTCTGCTCAATGGCAGGCTTGTATCACACAGGTTGGCATCAAAACTGGGATGGAAGGAGAGCCTCTGGCAGCCCTGAGAAAGGAGGGTTTTGGTGCTATGAATATTCAGGCCCTCATACCCTGGGGAATTCACAGATTTCGGGGTCTAATTGCTGCTGACTTCTTGGGAAGATGTGACATTCACTATGGGGAGATTATTAATGGTCACAATTATGAGATTATTACCTTGAAAAACCACTTTTATCATCTTCTCAGTGAGATTGAATTGGGAGAGGACTTGGTACTCACTGTTGAGCCAGGGAGCGAGCTGGCAGGAGAAGCTTCCTGGCTCATGTGGAGGGCCAGGTGGATTCCTAAACAGACGGGAGTGTTGGCCTGGCTGACTGCTCAGAGATCCAGCTATTGAAAATCACGGCTTAGCTCGTTGTTATCATAGGCAACAATGAATGGGTTCATTAACACGTGGGCCAAACAGGCTGGGCCAATCATGAAACTATTAGTGCTACCCTAGACTCAGAATTGCAGAGGCCTAGAGAGCTGTTAGCTACTGAGTGGTAGAAAAATGCTAACAGTCACATTTCAGCTTTTGTTCATAACATATGCCTGAAAGTGTAGGTGAAAATCGATATCAAATAGTAGAAGCTAAACAATAGACATGTTTATAAGAGTGCCTCTGTTCTCAGAGATCTGAAAATACAACAAAATTCTTAAAACTCTTACAATTTAAACATAATCTTAAAAAATATGTTTCACGTGTTATTTTAAAAAATAAAATTTACTTTTATGTAAGTAATACATGCTCAGTCCTTAAATGCTTATAATGAAAAGTAATAGTCAAACATCTTACTTTTCATCTCTTTTCAATTTGTCCCTCAGAGTCAACTATTTTCAACTCCTCTCATATTTACTTGGGAATTTACTTTCATATTAATAAATAATATGTTAATACTGCCATTTCTTGATTTACCATTTTGGACATTATTGAAATCTTTAAACAGGTAGATTTAGGATACTTACACTTACCCTATACCCACCTTCTATTCCCTGCCTTAAACTCCATCTCACTGCCAACCCCCATTTTTTCAGTATAATTACATACTGTGTTTTGGTTGAAGTCTATGGTTATGTTTAGGATTATATAAATGTAGTTTATTGATAAGGTAAGTACAGTACTATGATTGTTTTCTTCTTGTGGAATTTAAATTTTGTTTATCCTAGAGCAGATGTCTTTTTTCCTTTTCACTTGTAGAGTTTTCTTTTTTATATAATCTTAATTTCTTTTCCATTGGTGATCTTTATTCTTCTGTCACATTTTTTTTTCTATTCACACGTAGACATTCTATCAGCTCTGTTGTTTCATTCCTCCTAGAGTCTTCCTCCCTGGAAACTTACATCTTCCTGCTTCTGATTTTGTACTGATTGTTCTCTGAACCTGTGGCATAATCACATTACCCAGGGATACTATAGCTTTTATGCTTCAGATTCCCTACCTAAGTTGAGTTCTTTCAAGTTTGAAATGGATTTATTCACGCTCTTAGTTTAGCTGGCTATAAAATCTCAGGTTAAAAACTCATTCTAAAGTATTGCTCTATATCTTCTGGAGGTCATATTCAAGTCTCTCCCGCTCTTGACCTCTCTTCCCAGAAAAAGGAATGTAGGTGAATCTACTTTTAGGGGTAAATTCTTTATCTTTGTTTTCCAAGCTTTCTATTGAAATTTTCATTTGGGCTACCTTAATTTTAATTTTAAAGTTCTTTTTTGAACTCTATTTCATTAAAAATGATAGAATCCTGTTTTGTTTCTTGGATACATTATCTTATTTTTTTAATTAAAATTCAGACAGTTCTTTTTCCTTATTAGCTCAGTTTTCCAGGTACTTTCCTTTTCTATGCTAGTTTTGTTTTGCCTTTTCTATCAGAGGAATTCCTCAAATGTTAAGTGAGCTTTGGTTAGCTGTTAATATTTAATAGTGGGGTCCTGAGAAGCTTTTCAATGTATCAATGTGGAGAGAGTGAAGAGTGGAGAGAATGAGAGAGAGATTGTTCGATAAGTAGGCTTTGCTGTAGTAACATGCAAATCTAATATCTGGCCATCTTTTCTCGGACGTGACTATTCTAGTCTCTAGACTGGGAGGAGAATGCCTTGTTTCTAGCTTTCTGGGAATGAGGTGGGAGAATAGTGACTAGAGACTTTTATCTGTAATATGCCTGATGTTCTTAAGTTCAGAGCCTGTCTGGGTTAATTTCTCCAGAGAATAAACCTTTTGAGGAAGGGGTACATGGAGTAAGTCACTGGCTATTTGGGGTTGTGGACGGAATCTTGGGACTCAATACTTTTTGTACTGTGACATTCGGTAAGTCCTCTGTTCAGCATTGTGCCTCATGCTCCCCACCTCTGCCTTTCATGCACCTAGAGTCTTAAATCCTGAGCCTTACCAGGTTTCTGTGTTGGGCAAAAGAGGAGGAGTTATTTATATATCATAAATATTTCCATTTCATGGGAACATTCGTGTAGCTTTTTTTTCCCCCCTTGCTGCAAGTTACCCATTCCAATTCTCTATCCACTTTCTGTTTCCCAAAATTGTGTAGAAAGTTTTCATTCACTGATATCTCTTTCTTATCTTTTTTCTTGGGTAGTATCCATAAAAATTATTTTATTATTTAATTTAGTGCAGTTTTCAGAGGGAGAAAGGATAAAGGCTTGTGGTTAATTGGTATATTGAACTGAAAGTCTCTATTATGTTTTATTTCTTTTTCAAAAATTGAACATATAGTTGATCGGCTTAAGTTCAGTGAATACCATTGGGACTAAAGATGTACTGCTTCTGGCTCACCAGATAATTCTCACCTTTTTCTAAAATCGCAAAGTTTGTATGCTTTTTTTTCTTTAGTAATAGGCCTTTGTTCCTTCCAACCCCCAAATCTAATATACAAGTATTTGTAAAAATAAGGAACTACACAAAAGGTAGTAAAGTTAACAAAATCAAACAGTTGTTTGGAGAACAAGGCCAACCAGTTACAGCTTGGAGTGTTTGTCCATCAGTTAGGAAAGATCGGCAGGGAGTACAAGGGCAGTCTAGAGATAACAACGTATAAGGTACAAAACTCACAGACATATGCACCAAGGACTGTTGGCAGATACAGGAGTTCAGACACGAGGCTGGCATTGTGCTTCTCACCAACTGCTTTCACTTCCAGTTTCTCTGTGTAATTCTAGCAACCCCACCGCCAAGGCTCTTTTCATCCTTCAGCACTGAGCCCAGATAGTTCTGCTACAGGGGAACCTTCCTTCTGTCTTGAGCCAATAATACATAAGGGCCAATTGCTCCTTACATATTTTGCTTATGCTTTCTTTTTCAAACCCTCTTGGTTTTCAGAATGCCCTTCTGTGATGAGCTGTGATGAGATTTCACTATTTGTCAGAAAAATTAGAAAAACAAAAAATGTAAACTGTATAAGTATGTGTATTGTGGTTTCGCACCTGGTGTGAAGTTCTATCTTTTTTCTTGGTAAGGAATGTCATCTATTCTGAGGCTGTCTTCAATTTTATTCTTAAATAATGTTGAAATGTCTTTTTTTAAAAAAAAATGAAAGTAGATGGTAGTCAAACATATGTTTACTTGTAAAATAACAGGTTGGAAACACCAGAAACTGAGCTTTGAATTAGGGGGTTGATATGTCACATAGGACAGTCATCCCAACAGGCCGTCAGTGGTCTTAACTAGATCCCTGCCCCTTAGGTTTTGGCTTTCTTATAGCGGATGTCTCTGTCATGAACTTCTATTCCTGTGTGCAACAGGTCCCTACAAGATACTCAATACATCCCTGGTAATTAATGGATGAAGCCATTGTATTCTCTGGTCACTGGGTCAGGCTCAAGGGTTTGCCTTCAGGGCCTTGGCACTCCTAGTGTGGGGCTCAGATCTTGATATCAATGCCGTTGTTGCATGTCTGTGTGGAGGCACTCCCCGACCCTCCCACCCTACCTGTAGCTTTCATAGGGTGGCAAGGCCAAGCCTAGCAGCATCACCAGGACCAGAATTCTTCCAGTGCTTCCTCTTCTTTCTTCCTCAGGATAACACACATCCTTCTTTCGCCTCTCCCACTGAGCTGTGAGTTCCTTTAAGAACCGTATTTGATTAATACCACATCCTTGCTTTCTTCTGGCAACTAGCCCAGTGCCTGAAACATAGTAGGCACACTCAGTCAGTGTTTATAGAATGAATTATAATCATGCCTAAAAATTTCATAGTGCATATAATTTGCAAGTGCCTTTATGTTTTAGTCATTCACTAGAAACAAATAAATGAAAATGGGAACCTTGCAAATCATAAATCTTAAGGAATTCATGAATGGCCTTATTGAATTTGTAAACCTCTTTAAATTGTATGCAAAATCTTATGTATGTTTGCTGTATATTCATTTATATGGTAGAGGGTTTTCATAGCTATGCCTTGAAAAGGTTAAGAACCATGAAAGAAAATGAGGCTTGTAGCTGTGCAGAAATACATCGTAATGTACACACTAAGATGGGAAGTGCTGTATCCATGCAAGGAATTATTATTGTCTACAGGGGTCTTCTGCTTTGGAGTACCCATTCTTCTGGCCTGAGTTTTTATTGCTGTCCTACCCTGAAAACTCTATAGTTTTTGGCTCTATGGACCCCAAATAGCTTTAGGTCTATGGTTACAGGAAACTAATCCTGGAATCTTAGATTCAGGATCACTGAACTTGGTGCATGAACCTGAAGCACCAGGTGGTCAAAGAGATTTTTAGGTGAATAACCAACTGGATTGGAAGGAGTTTTGTTTGACAAACATGCACATAATTTGTTTTTATTTACTTTTAAATTATAAATAATTATTCAGTACTTTTTTTCTCTCCTTTTTAAAGAAGCCCTTGAAAACATCGCTTTAATGAAAAATAAAACTTAAAAGCAGCTGTGGTGTTGGTATGTAATGATTGAAGTATAATTAAGAGTTGTAATTATTCCCAGTTAGGCATTTGGAATGCCGAAGTAGGGACCCCAATCAACTCAGCCCAGGCAAGGGAGCACCAGGCCCGAGACAGGTACAGGGCACAGGGTAGGAAGAGGTTTTCCTGGGGGCCTTTTGGCATGGAGGTTTGGTAGCCCAGTGAATGAATGTGCGGCCAAGGTTAAAAACAACTGAATTAAAAAAAGAAAGGGCAGAATAGGGACTAGAAAGGAAATTCCACCAGAAAGAGCTGCCTGCATGAAATCTTAGGACCAGAGGAAAAGGTGATTCACGTGGACTGCAGAAATCGGTTTAGTGTATTTGTTTTACAAACTGTCGTTCATGATTTGTCAGTGGGTCGTGAAACCAATTTAATGTGTCACGACCAGCTTTAAAAGCAAATCGAATGAAATGGGATTAAAAACATCAGGGTTCATGGTATACAGTAAAGATAGTGTTTCTTGAAGCATGTTTCAAGTGTGTATGGGTGTGTGCGCTAGGTCTCCTGAACATGTACTTCTTGCCGTGAGCACAGTCACAGTTTTCTGAGAAGCGGTGCCTCGGGGGAACGACTGTAAGGAGTGAGTAGCAAGAGGGAGGCTGGGCAGGAGTGTGAGAGTTGCTTGAGCTCTGTCCCTAGGGCAGTGGGGGGCTGTGAAGGATTTTCATCAGAGAGCAGCAAGGTCACGGCTGTGCTTCAGAGTGACCCTTCAGAGCGACTGCCTCATCTGCAATGTGGGCTGAGGGAGTAAGGCTGCCGCTGTGCCGATGGCCCATGTGAGAAGGGGTCAGCAGCCTAGGGAAGGGGCAGAGGGGCTGGGATTTGAGGAGGACACTAGGGCCACCTTGATGAGCCTTTTCTCTTGCTTGTTCCTTCTGGGCCAGGTCCCTGGGTCTCTAGCCAAGGCACAGACTGTCCTCTCAGGCCTATTCGCCAAGGCCCAATTCAGGACCCCAATACTGTTTTCCTCTCATTTCTTTCCCCGCTTAATGTTTTCATCTGGGAAGCTCAGTATCATTTTAATGATTCAAGCAGGGGAGAGAGAAGCCTCCGGAATCTTCTTTAAACTAAGGCGCCATTTGGGCTTCCTGCTCCCATAGATGCAAAAATAGAAGAACAGATGTAACTGATGCTTTGAGAGAAAATTTCTTTTGAGCTGGTATCAAACATAAATGTTGGACCCGGAGGGGATGTTCAGAAAGTTCTGGGTTGGAAAACACTTCATTTTATTGAAGGGTATGGGCACCGTGGCTTCCTCTTTTGGGTAGGGTTTGTGCAGGTCTTAGCAATGCTGGGGGCTCAGGGTGGGGGTGGGAGCAGCTGAAGGGGGTCTTCCCCACCTTTCCCCTGAGGTTGGGCATGGAGCGGGGTGGCGAGTAAAGATGAGTGACAGGCGGTCCTGCGTCTGAGCACCATGTGGATAACGAATGGCAATGTGGTGTGCCCCCCGTGCCCCGCCATGCCCCCTCCCTCCTCCTCAGCTGCACTGACCTTCCTGCTCTTCCTGGTCGAACTGGCTCCAGCCATAGGACTTTCGTGCCTGCTGGTCTTCTCTGCTTGGACCATTCTCCCCGAGATTTTCACAAATCTCTGTCAAATGTCACCCTTCTGCAGGTGACTGTCTAGAGAGATTTTTTTTTTTTCTTCCAACACTTTTTAATTCCCCTATGGTTTTATCTCTCTTTGGTTACACTGATCCTCCCTGACATGATTCACTGTCAGGTTTTGGTGGTCTCTCCCACTAGAGGGCAAGCTCCGTGAAGGCAGGGACTGCGTCTATGTCCGCCTAGCTTCCCTGCTGTGTTTCTTGGGCTAGAGTACTTGCAAGGCAAGTGGTATGTAGCTACTGAGTAATGAAAGATTGTAGTGGGCCTCACTGATAGATGACTCATTCATTCATTCATTCATTCATTCATTCTTTTCTTTCAACCATGTGCCAGGCACGTGTCTTGCTGGTTAAGGGCTTTAAGAACCTTGCTTCATGTCCTGGAGCTTTTAGGGGCAGTCACAGTTTGGAATTGTCCCCAGTGTGTTCCTGGGCCCTGGGCACAACTCTCTGGATGTGCCCTGCTTCCTTTGGACTTCTGGGAGGTCATTAGTGGTTTGTTCTGGGGACTGACACTCAGGTACCTGCTGAGACCAGTAGGGAAATTGCATCCAAATGGCCCCTATGGGTCTGTAAGGAAACCTATCCCACTAGTCCCAGGCCTGGGATGCACTCACGTTCTCTGCTCCTGGAGACTGTTTTGCAACTTCCTTCCACATGTCCTCAGTCCCTCCTCCTCTGCATTGAGACTGAGAAACCATACTTCATTTCTTGTTCCCTCTGTGCTCATTCAGTTAGATTTGAGGCCATCGGGAATTTTGGGTCACAAACTCAGATGTGTAACATGTCTCATTTTTTGTAAATCTGAGTCCATCCTACCAAGCTCATCGTAACTCTGCCTCAGTAATTTCTGGGCACCGCCTCTCCTCCGGGAGTGCCAGGGTACCAGGTCTTAGACAGTGCCAAGGGGTTGGAAAGGCCCTGGCCACTGGTCACTGAGATTCCATCCTCACAGCACCTGGTCCCCAGGCCTGTGGTCTGTCTGTTTCTGTTGCACTTGGAGCCTCCGAGTCCAGAATGCCTTCTGCATAAGGGCGTCTGTTCCCACTGAGCACTGCCACATGTGTATTTACAAGAGAAACAGGGACCCTGTCCTGCCCTGAGGGACCAGCTTGTTTCGCTGCCAGTCATAAGGACCACAGGTAAGAGGATAAGTAATAACTCAAGGCAGCAGTCAAGGGTTAAAAGACCAAGGACTCCAGCAGTTGGGAGGACATTGAGAGCGAGAGGTTGCAGAGATGGGAGGAAACGCTTGGAAGGGAGGCTGATTTGAGAGTTCTCCTTGGAGAAATTAGCTCCCATACCTGCACAATGCCCAGCCGGCAACTCCACAGTCCATATGAGGTGATTTTTGCTGGAAGAAAGAGCCAGCTTGAACTTTTTGAACTCCGAAGGACTTGAAAAAGTGTGCTTGGTTATTTCTGCCTCAGTGTTCTCCCCTGCCACCGGCAAGGCCTGACAAGTTGGGTTTGGGATTGCTTGCAGGCCCTGGATGGAACTGCCTTCTTTGTGGACTGTGTGGCTTTGAAATACAGGATCACGAGTTCGCCTGTCACAGGCTTGAGCAGGTCCTCAGTCGCTGCTGCCAGCGCCGCTCCGCTGCAAAAGGGTCCATGTTCGCATCCAACCCTGGAGCAATGAATCTGGAGTTCACAGAGGCGGCAGGCGTTTTTGTCACTTTCAATGGTTTTGAGTGGTGCAAGGAACTGACAAAACTCCTCTCCAGGCAACAGCTTCACTGGACACAGTGTTTTGAAAGGGAGTCATTCCATTTAAATGATGGCATTTTCAGTACTTTTCACATTCAGGCACCCGTCTTCCTCTTTATTTTCTGTAGGAAAAGTGCAAATGTGAATTAAAATTGCCTGGGAAAGTCTAGCATAATATTAAAATGTTTGGCTGTGGTTAAGGGAATTCATGTCTGCACTTTCTTTTGTTGCAGAAACTTGCTTTTTATTTTTTGGTGGCAGTTGTTATTCTAGACTTCAGAAGATGTCTTCTGGGTGCTTTTTGCCTCTTTCTTTAACGATTCCTCTGTACTCCGCTCTTTGCCCCCTTTCTTGTCTGGTGGTCTCGGAAAGAAATGTCCATCATCTAGAAAGCAGGGGCATCAGATCCCTTGCTCACAGAGCCCAGCAGGTAAATCACTGAGTGTCACCGATGGGGGCAGTTTGGGGGTTGGGATGAAACGGAGGGGACGTGCCTGTCTGGAAAGACAGTGGCCACTGTGTCAGCTGACGGTTGCCAGAGGAATGCATACTCAGGGTGACCAGGTCTCCTGAGTTTTCAAAAGAAGCTGGAACCTAGATTTTAAGGTAAATTTCTTGATTTAAAAATGTATAGGCAGCTAAAACAACAACCCCACCACGTAGATTCAGCCCATAGAATGTGTCAGGTTCTCCCGGTCCAGGACAAGCTGGGGTTCCCTCCCCATGTAAGGTAGTTGTCCTCTATGCTCCCCCACCTGCTTGGGCCAGTAGCTGTCTCTTCTGGGGGTAGTTTAGTTTGAAAGAGCGACCTTGTCACGTAGAGGGAAGAGCCTCAGCTGGAGAGGCCTGGGATTTGTACTTTTGTTCACACTCTACGACTTCGGGGCTGAGCGAATCACTTGAACCTCACGGCTTTCATTTCCTCTATTCTCCTAAATGATGAAAATTACATCTGAATTACCTGCTAGGTTCCTCGTGAGACAAAAAAAGAGTAATCATGATGTGAAAAGTATAAATGCCAATTGCTGTTCTTATTTTGTGTGGCCAGCATGTGATGTGAAGGAATTGTGAACTTGAAAAGGACAGTCTGCTTGTGAATTGCCTGTCTGGGTTCCAGCCTGGCTCTTAGTTCCAGCTTTAACTCAAGGAAAGTGAGCCTTGGGGCTTTCTGTTCACATCTATCGGCTTGTTTTCCCAAACCTGTCATGGCTCAGGCCACGGAAGGAAGGGCAGGAAGGGGCAGGCAGGAAGTAGAACCCGGGTACAGCAGATCCCTTCATACCCTGCTGGGCTGTTATAGCTCAGAGCGTTCTTGAAAATTGTGGGTTCACCAGCTCATTTTAATAGAATATTTAAAACAGAAGCATTTTCCAGGATAGTGTTTCCAAATCGTTGTTCTAAGGCACATTACTCTCCCCAGGATGCTGAAAGGAATGAGAAAAGGATTTCATACTCAGGTACACAGGAAAATACTGGGTTAAAGTTTAGCAAGTTCCTTTTCTTGCAGAACTTCTCAGGGTTTGAAAATATTGTGTTAACGTGTATTGTGAGGTGAGAATAAACAGTGTTTCTCAAACCTTTGTTTTTCGAGTGTGTGTTAACATTTCCTTAAGATGAAGTTTGGGTAACGCTGAGGTGAGCAGATTTTCTTCACTCCATGGATTTTTGTTGCATGCCACCTGAGCATGAGCCACAGGGGATAAAATGGTGAGCGAAAGCAGACCTGGCCTCAGCCCTCGTGCTGTTGACGGTCCAGCAGGGGACACTGGCATCAGGACGTAAGCACACACTTGGTGTAAAGTCACAACAGGAGAAAATGTTTGCAAGAGGGGAGTGTGGTGCCACGGAGGGCTCGCCCCTCTGTGGGTGATGCAGAGAGCGCGGGAGGGCTGAGGGAGCTGTGAAGGAGGCAGAGGCATCAGCCAACCACAGGGGTGCTGAGTCTCAGAGTCTCAGCGGTGCGGGTGCTTTCTAGAAGTGGAGAGAGGCCAGTGTGGCCAGGGCTCTGAGGGAAGGGCTCGAGGAAGCCTGATGAGATGATGGGGAGGCACCAAAGCCTCTGCCAGCCCTGACTTGGTACGGCCATTGCCCGATGTGGCTGGGAGTAGGGCCTGGGCCCGAGGGGAGATTCGGCGCAAGCGGGCTCCCCTTTCCTCACCCGGGTTGCAGGAGGCCCCTTGGATCGAGCACACAGAATGAGAAAACCTCTGGCCGCCTGGGCAGTGCTTCGTTTCTTGCTGCTATGTCCGGTCCTCGACCTGTGGGTGCACTCAGCTTTCCATGCTTTCCCTAGGAAGGGGATGCTGCTGCCTGCTGGGAAGGCGTGCTGGGCTGCCGGCAAGTGACCCAGTTTGCGGTAAGGTTCTTCTTGCTCCTGGTGGCCCTGGAATTAAGGATTTGTGGGTTGGTCTCCCTGGGGACTACATTCTCCTGAATTTCATGTTCCTTGGAGTGTAAACTTAGACCAGCAGAGCGTCAAAGCCCATCATACCTTCCAAATGCACGAAGTAAGTATTTATTGAGTGTTATGCTAGGCACAGGAGGTAGAGGGGTGAGCAAGTTGGGACCTCTGATCTCACTAGGCTCCCCTTTGGGGGAAAAAAGAGTGAGGACAGGGAGTGAAACAAAATTCAGGAGACTGAAGACAGTGGGAGCACCTGGCCTCGTACAGAGGGCTTCAGGGAAGGTTCCTGGGGGAAAAGCTATCTAAGGGGAGACCTGGAAAAGGAGAATGTGCTAGTAGTCCTGTAAGGAACCTTTGCATGGATAGCTAACCTGGTCACTGCACCGATGCATTGTTGTAACTGCAGTGACAAGGGACAGCTTTTTTTCATTTAACTAGAGGGATGGGGATAGTGGGAATATATCTGGCTGCAGTGACCTTTCATGGAAAGCGAAGATAATGCCGGTGTTGAAAACAATTATCTCAAGTGCCTGAGGGGACAGCTTCCTGTTGATAACATGTGGTGCTAATTACCTTGAAGGATTCAAGGCAGATGTTGGTGCCTGGAATTAATTGGCCAGCAGAAGGGCTGAACCTGGCTCAGGACCCAGAGGAAGGTGGGGCAGCTCCACCTCCTCACTCCTGCCTTTCACTACCGCAGCCAGCCCTGTTCCTGCTCCTTCTCCTCCAGCCACCGTGCCACGTTGCACTCTCTTAACCTCAGTGAACCCAAAATGCGGTTGGCAAACCAGTTACCCTCTTCTCCGTTTATAGCCTTCCAGGCCTGCAGGGGAGGATGGTCAGTTAATCAAAATACTGTGTGTGGAAAAGGTCAGCCTGGTGGCGCTTCTACTATCTATTTCCCCGGAATGGGAGACGTTAATATTTTGCCTCCACATTCCTTTAGTACTGCCCGAGCTGAACCATGTGGTCAGGAAATTGCATCAAATGCTATGTATCCCTGATGGCCACAATTTTAATTAAAGAGACGCATCGTGCCAGGTCTGGTCATTTCTCCTCCTCCCTGTTGGACCACTGTTATCTGGAAAGGTGGGTAATGACCTGGGACCGTGCTCAGCGCTTTCTCTGCTGTGGGCTCGCAGACTCTGTTTTCTGTACTTCCTTCTTTTACAACAACTCATTACAAGTGTAAATGCTTCTGACAAAATTAATGAACCTTCATCAGGGGCCATAGTGTGTCAGGCCTTGCACCAAGCATGTCACATGTTCCATCTCACTTAATCCTCATAACAACCTAAGAGGCTTATTATGCCTCTTTACAGACAGGGACACTAAAGGCCAGAAGGGTTAACCGACATACACAGGCCACCCAGCTAGGCAGTGGGACTCCATGACTTGAACTCAGGGTTTGACTCCAGAGCCACCTTTGTTACAAGCTCTCCTCCCACCAGATTCTGAGTTCCATATGGGTGTCTTGTTCACCTCTCCATCTCAGACCATAATGGGAGCCAAACACATGGGGAGGCTCAGGAAGTGTTTGGTAAGTGAATGACTGAGCTAAGACCCTGAACCTTGCTTGGATGTGAGAGCAGGAAAGGCAGGAGGAGGTTCCAGGCAGAGGGTCAGGCTGAGTGGATTTGCTCTGTGTTTTGTAGACGTGTTCTGGAGGGCTGGAGAGGGTGGGGCCAGGCAGGATGTGGTGGGTGGGCTGCCACCCTTGTGGAATCAAATGAAAACGGCTTTGTTTAGTCAGGGAATGCTCACTTTTGCAGAATGAAGAAATGTTGCCGTTAAAGGTAGGGAACCTGGTGGGCCATTTATATCATTTCGTATTCTGCAAAATCTTTAGCTTTGAAAACTCCAGTCCATAATAGCTAGCTAACCACAAAAGGGAGAACGTTCTAGATAGCCATTCACCTTCCAAATAGCCTTAGAAAATCTTCCACCCTGAGTTGTGTGTGCGCGCACGTGTGTGCATGCATGTGCACATGTGGGTATCTCCGTTACTGAATTTGGCATGTTGAATCTTCTGCAGTGAGTGCCGCTCATTTTTGCTGTAGAAAGCAGTTCCCTTTTGAAAAACATTAAATTGTATAAGCAAAACGGAAAGGCATGGAGGATAAAGTAAAAATCACTTGAAGATGTACAATCTATAGCTAATAGTAGATATTTTGGTGAACATCTTTCCAACACTTGTGTGTGTAAAAAATAATTTTACAGAGAATAAAATACTGTAAATACTGTTTTACAATCTGCTTCCCCAATTTAATATACTGTGGGGATCTTTCCATGTCAATGACTATGGTGCTACATTATTCCTTTTAATGGCTATATAGGACTCAATTGTATGGCTGCTTCATGATTAACTTAACCTCTCCCTTATGATGCACACACTTATCGACATTCATATGGCACTATAATTATCCACTTAATCATCTGTCTTTCCCTGTGGGCTGTGAGCTCATTGAAAACAGGGATATTTCTGAACTCACAAGCATCTAATAGGTACCCATAAATTTTGGATGGATGGATGAACGAGCGAGAAGGCGAGGAAGAGGTTTTGTTTTGCCATTGCCGTGGTTCGTTTCTGGCTCAACCTATGTTCTGAATGACAGCCGGGTAACCGAGGGCTGGTGAGAGCATTTTAGCAACTATGTAACTGGACATTCGATGTTCTTTTTGTGTTGTGAGTTTACATCCTGGTGCCACAAGGAAGTATTTCTGATGCCAATCAGATTAAATTCTGCCCTTCTTGAGGGAAAGTCCTTGGTTTCTTAACCCTGTGGGCCACTTTCCCTGCAGTTACATCTTTCCTCTGCTCATCTTTCTCAAAGCCACATTTAGGGAAACAGGAACTGGCTTTTCCAGGGGAGCTGGGGGCAGTGCCCCCTTCTTGTCTTTTCTTAGAGTTGTGAGCTAGGTGCCTGGCTTGGGAGCAGAGTAAATGGCCACTTATTGATACTCACAGGGTAATAAGAGCATGGCCTCTCTGCTCATGGGTAACTGTTGATCCCAGAATCTATCTATCTCTGTCTCTGTCTCTGTCTCTCTCGCTCCACACTACCTCCCTCTCTCCTTCCCTCCCTGCCCCGCCCCCGCCCCGCCCCTGCCCCGCCCCTGCCATGGCCTATGACCAGAAACGTGCTTTTGCTGCCTTGCTCTGATCTGACCAAGTGGTCTCATTGATGTGAGAGAGTGAGAGGGAAAGGGAGAAGGGGAGAGAGGGAGAAAAGAAGAAAAGAAGAAAAGAAGGCTGGAAGGCCAGTCAGGGGCTGCCTCATTGTCTGGATGTGAGGCTGGCAGTGCTGGTGCTGGAGGAAGAGAGAAACAATCAGGAAAGGCTCATTAGGACTTAGTGTCTGGGAGTGCAGTTGAGAGAGGAGTGAAGAGAACTTTTAGGGTCTTGTTTTCTCTGGCGAGAATGAAAATTTTGCTAACAGACATAGAAAGGGGGTAGTGGTGGGGAAGGAAGTCACGTTTGCAGGAAGAGTTCAGTTTACCTGTACTGAGTCTGGGCTATATGGGTAGAAATATTTAGCAGACAATATGGGTCTTGGAGATATAACACTTTCGATCCCTTTAGTTCTTATTTTCATGAGTTGCACTTTATGAGGCTTTTTAGATGTTGGCTGAGAGAAGGGAGCTGACTTCTGGGTGGAGGGAGAACCTGGAGCTGAGTGAGAAGAGAGGGACAGAGAAGAGAAGGAAGGCTCTAGTTTTCAGCCCAGTCCCTACATTTGTTGGTGAGAGGGCTTAGGGATTAAAGCCAAAGCTGCTGTTTCACAAAGGTTCTTGTAAGCCATGGTGGTGCTGGAGGAGGTTCTGGTGCCCACATGACAGAGTGATGCGGGGTCCTGGGGACCGCATTCTCCCACGCGGGTATGGAAGGTGGTGACTCTGTAAGCTTTGGGGTGTCAGGAGAGGGCACTCTGGCACGGGCGTTGGCATGGATAGGTGTGTTCTCATGGGCATTGTCAGAGGCAACGGGGTAAGGCTTTCTCGCCGCAGTGTGATAGGACATTGATAAGGCAGAGGAGGGACATGGCAGTTTCTGCACAGTGGCCACAGTTAATATGAGGAGAGTGTAAGGGAGGCTCCTCGGGCACTGTTAGGAGATGGAAGATCTCCAAGGACCGGAGCACTTTTGTAAGCAGGAGGGTCAAGAATAGAAAGTCAGTTTGAGGCTGCCTTCATCGTCATCTATAGGCTGGGGAGGCCAGGGGATTTTTGGATAATGTAAGTGGCTGTCTGAATGTTGAATTCAAGAAAGCTCAATTCAAGAAAGAATTTAGGGACTCAGTTGATAACTTTGTTCCTTTTTCCTCGCTTTCAGTAGCGGTCAGTTCTTTGGGAATTACTCTCTCTTTTAAGCAAGAATCTGGATCTAGAGCTGTGTACTGGCAGAAAAAGCCAGAGAATCCCAGTCTTTTCATGCCCACCGATGTAGACCCATTTCTTGGGGCTTCCTTGCCTCACAGTCTTCCTTGTATGTGTGCATATTCTCCTGGAAGGTAACTCTGTAGGTAGAATTATCTGGAAACCCTCTGTTGAGAAGGGGCCATTCATTTCCCAGCCCACCACATGGGGCTTGGGCTCTAAAAAGCCTGCTGGGCAGAGGTGCCTCATCAGCTCTGAAATCCAATACTTTCGTTTACACCATGGCTGATTCCCAGGGATGTGGGCTGAACATGCAGCCTGGGGGCTGGATTCAGGGGTCTCCCCTTTCACTCTCTTGAAGCACCCACCTTCTGCTGCCTATAATCTTCAGGAACCACTACTACCCACCTCAAGGAAGAATAAAGAGGGGAAACTGGTCCCATGTGGGTGGTTTTCTTAGCTTTTAGGCCAGACATGAGGTATGCGTAGGTGCAGGGCTTACCTCCCTTTCCAGGTCTCAAATATACTTTTGGTAGCATCGTACATGGTACCCAGTGTCTGATGGGCCCCTTTACTCCTGTTTCTCTGTCTTCCTGGGCAGTCTCTTCTGCTCCCACCCTCCTAACCTTCAAGCTGATTCCCCTCAACACAACCTGCCAACATTGCCATGGCACCCTATGCTTTGCTGGGTGACAATGAACGCTTATGTGAGCATATCCTCCGGTAACATCTGTTAGTGTTCTACATCTTTCTTAAATCTCTTTACATTGTCGTATACCACCTCTTGATGAACAGGTTTCATATGCACAGTGAAATGACATCATCAAGGAATGCATTCTTTTAGGGACAAAACTTTTCTACATCAACCATTTTTTTTATAGAAATCTTTAAGAATCATATTATAGTTAATATAATTATAGATTAGAAAATTCGAAAGATACAAAGAAATAGTAAGAAGAAGGAAGCTTTGTTTTCCCTTCTATCCTTTTCTCTCTTTCTCCTTCCCATTTTTTCTCTTTTCTCTTTCCATGTACATTTGAAAATCCAATCATACCGAATATATACATACATATGTGTTCATATACATCTCTTACGATTTAACAATCAGATGATTTGCTTATAATTATATAGTGAATATTTTTCATTATATTTACCATCATTTTTAACTTTTTTAAAAGATTAAATTCTCAGACGTGAGAGTAATAGATCAGATTTTAGAATTAAAAATTTTTTTCTGAGATCTTTTTTAAGCTAAATATTTTTGACAGTACTAATTGTTGGTAATGAAAGAACTAGAACTCTCATATATAACCGTAAGAATGTAAAATGGTACAACCTCTTCAGAAAATAGTTTAGCAGCTTCTTAAAAAGTTAAATATGTACCTATCCTATGACCCAGCCATTAAACTTCTAGGTATTTACTCAAGAAAAAATGAAATACATGTCCATACAAAGACGTA
Source organism: Eonycteris spelaea (assembly GCA_003508835.1). Lineage (NCBI taxonomy): Eukaryota > Metazoa > Chordata > Mammalia > Chiroptera > Pteropodidae > Eonycteris > Eonycteris spelaea. Next base: position 9,686,610 of record PUFA01000039.1, read on the forward strand.
CACAAATGTAAATAATTACTTATAATAGCCAAAATTTGGAAATAACCCCAATCCCTTCAACTGGAAAATGGGTAAACAAATTGTGGAATACTCATGCAATAAAATACTGCTTAGCAATAAAAAGAAATAAACTATTTCTACCTGCAACAATATGGATGAATCTTAAAATCACTATGCCGAGTGAGAGAGCAAAAAAAGAACACATGCATATGATTCCATTTATATAAAATTCTAAAAATTGCAAACTACTCTATAGTGACAGAAAGCATACCAACGGTGCCTGGGAATGGGGTGAGTGGGCAGGAATAAGTGGTAGGGAGGGTTTACGAAGGGACATAAGGAACCTTCTGGAGGAATGAGGCCTATTTTTACTATCTTGATTATGGTGATGATTTCACAGGTATGCATGTATGCCAAATTTTATTAATAGTACACTTCAAATATGTGTAGTTTATTGTATGCCAATAATACCTCGATAAAACTACTTTTTAAAAAAGATCTTGTTACATATGGTCAAATTTCTTTCTAGGAACACAGTACCAGTTTATATTCCAACTCCAAGTGTGTGAATGCCCTTCTCACTAGATTCTTGACACTATTAGGTATTGTAAGTTTTAAGCATCTCTGACTAGTTGGATAGGTAAAAAATGATATCTAGTTTAATTTTTTACCTGTTTGATTCTGGTGAATTTGAACTTTAAAAAATGTTCATTAGTTATTTGTCCTGTGCTTTTTTTGTGCGTGTCCTTTTTTGTGCACACACACACACACATATACACACATATACACACACACACACACATATATATGCATTTATATATTTTGATTATTAACTCTTTTGCTTATGTTTATTGCATAGACTTTTCCCCAAGTTTGTGCTTTTAATTTTTGTAGAGAAATTTTGACACATAGGACTTTTTCAAAGTTCTATGGTCAACTCAACTGAGTATTTTCTTTATGTTTTCCCACCTTCCTAAGTTGTAATTTTAATTCTGGAGAAACGGGTAATCAAGCTTCTTCAGATTTCTTATTAGACAAGAGTCGCCGAGGCTGCCATGTGGGCCTGTGAGATTTTTCTACATGGCAATAATGTATGTGAGTTTGGTGACAGCCGTTCTAGCCCTTTCCAAGTTTATTGTGTTGAAGAACTCTTTTTAAGGTTAAAAGCATCTTGGACCCCACATGATAGTGATGTTACTTTTAAAGTCTGTTGTTGGAGAATATGTAATAACCAGAGACTACAAGTTCAAGTACTTTCAGTCTGAATTTGTATCGTATTACTTGCCGCAGGGCGTAAACACATTTGAGATATAGTGCATCTATGTGTGAGCCTGTATTCTGTCTACAGATAAAGTGTGGTGTGCATGTGGATGCCCGACCCCTGTAATAATCCTAAGGTCCCCCATTTGGGAGCACCATTAGGGACCACGTTTTAGTGGGTGGGGCAGAGATTCAGACCTTTTGTCTGTACTGAAACCTGCCCCTTCCTCTAAACTGTCTTTAGCTGGGAACTGTGAGGATGTGGGCTGAGGGCTTCAGGGAAGCCTGGATTTGGGATAAGTAGGCTTTAAAAAATTTTGTTTTTAACCCACCTTTTTCAGTTTTGGAGGAGTATCTTATTGAAGTGAGCTGGGAGTGTGTGAAAAAGACATGAACTGTACTCTTCTCAGCTATTTTCTTTCTAAATGGAAGCGTCTTTATACAGAATAATCAGTCTGTGGCTTTCCCTGTCCCTCTGTCATTTTCTCTCAGGGAGCTCAGAGCATGCCTGTTTCAATGAGATAACATATGTGAAGCACCTAGCACAGGGCCTGGCCCAGTTTGGCTCATGCCCAAAGACTGTTCTTCTCTTCCTCCTCTGTTAGATAGCGGGTTCCAAGCTCACTTGCGAATGTGCCATTGATCCCACAGCAAACATGTTTTGGGTTAGTGATGAGTCCACTCGAACGAAGGAAGAGACCTATTTAAATTATGGAAACACCTTAATCCATAAGCTCACATAAATATTGTTTTGAACTAATAGTTTTATGCAGTTCGGCATCTGTGTTCTATCTTATGGGTGGTTAATGTCTCTTGCTGTCAAATATTTAAAAATTTTAGGCTTTTGAAATTTTCTTTTGTGTTAAACTTGCCATGGAGTATTGGATTCCTGGATTCATTAAAAAAAAGCCCTTTATCAAAATGTTAAGGTTGGTTAATTTGCATAAAATATTTCCTCTGCAATTTACTCTCTATTACTTTTGAAACGCAAATTGCCTTTGCTGCAGTGTGGGGTGGTTGTAATGGCATGCAAGCTATTAAAGCTTTCGATTCTAGGGATGAGCAAGTCTTAGGTTTAAAGCTCAAGGAAATAAATTGGAATCCTACCTCGTCTCACTCCCTTGGGGTATCTGAGCTCATCTGAAGACAAAAAGGAAGTAAAGGAGCAGAGGTCCAAAGAAAGGGTTCAGAGGCCTGGGTAAGTGTGTAGTAGTGTATGGTTGGAAGCTGGGTGTGGTTTTATGCTCAGGGAGTGAAGGATGGAGGAAGGAAAACCTTGGGTGTCTCTAGGAAGAGGCTCAGTACAACAGATCTAATGGGCATACACAGCCAGGTTCTTCTGCCTAGGACACAGCTCCCATCCCACCATTCCTCAGCTCCACGACCTTATGGCCTCCGCACCAGCACAGAATCAACTCTATATTCAAACAGGGAATCAAGAGGAGTAGTGGACATCAGCACTGACGGAAATAAATAAGCTTCAGTGCACTAATCAATCAGGCTGCTGGGAAACCAGAGGCCTAAAGACTTTCCTGGGATGGTCCTGCCTTTGCCCAGAAAGACCCATCTCCGACCTGAGTGTCCACCTCCCTCGCAAGCCAGCAGAGCAGTCTTTCTGCACTTAGTAACAACCTCCCATTAAGACAAAGCTGCTCAGTCTGAAAAATACTGCTGTTCACAAATAGCAGATGGGCAGGCCAGGCTGCAATTAGGCAGCTGCTGGTTCCTCATGCTGCCTTTTCTTAGAAAGGGGAAGACTCAGGAAAAGAGGAGGGCTTCCTTCTTGGGGAAGGGTCTCTTCCCTTTGCACATAAGAAATTCCTTCCCTGACTCACCCTAGGCTCTTCTCTGAAAGCTGAAAAGGCGCTAATGTTAGTAGGAGCAAACGAATGTATTCAGTGAAAGGTGGGATTCGTGTGTAAGGAGACGGATGGGGTTATATTTAGACCCATGTAATTAAAGATCCATTTATGGCTGAGCATCCTTAAACAGACAAGTATAAAATTCATGAATACAAAATTCTATTTGGGTAGCTGGCTGGAAGTGCACACACTCACACATACATACTCTGAGACTGTCTCTGTCTATTCAAGTAGCAGGAAAAGCCACCATCAGACTCAACTGAGGTCTAATGAATTTTGAGCCTCACTACTTAGGGCCACAGTAAAGAATTTCATATTTTTGGCTGTTTTTGCCTTCTCTGATTTTGAATGTCTCATTCTCTGATATAGCATGAAACTCAAGATGATTCTAGATTGATACTGACATGGGAGAAACAAACATATCTTCTGAATCTCTTTTCCTTTGGGACCGAAGGAGACGTGATATTTGAAATGTTAAAAAAAGTCAGTGATTTGTGCCTGTGATATAATAAAAAATACATTTATTTTTTTGTCCATGGTTCTAGCACAGAGTTCTTAAAACTCTTGAAATTTCTTGAGTGCTAGGAGTGTCTTTTGTTATTTATAACAAGCCCCTTTCAACCATACCTGATTTTATGCCAATGAGGTGACTACTGGCGGGTCCCTAGATAGTGAAGAACCAACCATGTAATTGAGGGTTGAAACTTTCAACCCACCCCTTGACCCTTGGGTAGGGAGGAGGGGCTGGAGGTGGAGTTCAATCGCCAATGGCCGATGATTTAATCAGTCATGCCTACTTAATGAAACATCTATAAAAGCTCCTGAACAAAAGGTTGATGAATACATTGAGGTGTGGGGAGGGTGGTGTGCCTGGAGAGAGCATGGAAACTCTGGACCCCTTTTCCAATACCTTACCCTATGCATCTCTTCCATTTGGCTATTTCTGAGTTGTATCTTTTATAGTAAACTGTAATAGTATGTAAAATACTTTCCTGAGTTCTGTGAGTTGTTCTAGTGAGTTATTGAAACTGAGGAGTGGGTGTTAGAAACCCTCAAATTATAGCTGTTTGGTTATAAGTTTGGCTGGTCTAAGACCGGTGACTGGCATCAGAAGTTGGGGCAGTCTTGTGGGACTGAGCCCCTCATCTTGTAGGCTCTGATGCTAATTCTAGGGAGTTAGTGTCAGAATTGGATTGAATTGTAGGAAACCCAGTTGGTGACTGGAGAGTTGGAGAGTTGGTTGGACTGAGAATAAAACCTCACACATTTGGTGTCAGGAGTGAGGAAAAACAGCTCAGCATCTACTGAAAAACAATTTGCTTTTCACTTAAAAATACTTCAAAAAGAAGAAAAAACACAGATTCCCAATCTCTCAAAAGCCCAGACAGCCTAGAAACTGGAAAAAGCTTTCATTTTCAATGATTTAGTGGGAGTGAGAGAAAAGCCACTGACAGCTGACATTCTCCATCCAATATCATGTCAGAAGTAATTGTTGGAATTGCTGTAGTCATGTTGTTTCCCCCCAAAAAGAAGGCGCAGGCACATCTTTGGACTTTAAATGTGCTGGAGTTTAAGTGCTGTATCCTTTGCTATTCAATCCGGCAGAGGCCTTCCTCCCTTCTCTGAATGCTCTCAACATGCGGACATGTTCCACACAATTCATCGTATTCTGTCTCGTTTTATATCGCCTGTGGTGCGACGTCAGAAGGAGAGGGAACGTAGCCAGGGGAATCATGACTCTGGATGTCATCCCGAACCACAGAAGGGACTGCATGGGAGACTAGAAGTGCAAAAGACCGTGCAAGCAAGTGGCCACATCCTCCCGTTACAGAAAAGTTGCAATTGCTGCATATCTACAGAAGCAGAACAAAGAGCTGATCAGCCTTTTGAGTGAAAATTCTTCTTCACTCCGAGAGATCTCTTATCAATGACTTGGATGAAGATAGAGAGGCTCTGCTCATCATTTATGGATGGCAGAGGTGGGAAGGATGAGGACCAATATGTTGAGTGACAGATTTAGGAGTCAGAGAAATTTCGACTGGATGGAGCCAATGCCTAGAATCTAATGAGGCAAAAGCTATGGGGTCAAGATAAGGCCTAAAATATCAAGGGTGCAAACACAGTGTGGGAAAGAAGGACTTGGCTTGTGTGGATATACTTTGGGGTTTTAGCCGATTGTGAGTACATGCTGAAGGCTGAAATGAAGGAGCTGATAAGGCCTCTCTATTGTGGTCTATCCATGCTGGAGCATCCTACTCCAGACAGCATCCCCACTGAGAACTACACAGACAAATGGAGGGAGGAACCAGAGATTACACCAATGAGAAGCGAAGAAATTGAGATTTTTGATCCAGTGAATAGAAAGGTTATTGTATTTACCTTAAGGTATCTGTGAGACGGACCTGTGAAAAAGAGACTTGACTTGCTCTGGGTGGTCTAACGCAGGGGCTGGCAAACTAAGGTCTGCTGGCTGTTTTTATAAATAAAGTCTTATTGGAAACAGCCACACCCATTCCTGTATATATTGTCTATGGCTGCTTTTGTGCTTCAGTAACAGAGTTGAATAGTTCCCAAAGAAACTATAGGGTCCACAAAATCTGTTTACTCTTTGATCTTTTCCAAAAAAGTGTTCTGACCTCTGATCTGCTGCATGAGAATAAGGTCTAATATGGAGGATTTGATGGTGAACACTAAGAAGGCCTATATTTGTCCATAAAAGTAAGAAAAGTTAGATGTAAGGTATTATTAACTGAAGGTAAGAGTTGAGTTACCTTCTTGGTGAGATTGATTTAGAGGCAATTCAGGCATAATTTGGTGTTTGGACATTCATAGCCCTGACCACTTTCCAATTTTGGAAGTGCTTGATTTACTACCTCATGGCGTTAGTTAAATTACTTCTGGGCTTACTTTCTGAGATATTTCAAATATGTTTCACCTCAACCCTTTCCTATACCATTCCCTCTCCTTATATTTCTTCCAATTTTTAGCAGTTATGAATAAAGCTACTGTAAACATCCCTATGCAGTTTTTAATTTGGATGTGAACCCAAGTTTTCAACTCATTTGAATAAATACCTAGGAGTGAAATCGTTGGATGGTTATGATAAGAGTATATTTAGTTTTGTAGGAAACTGCCAAACTGTCTTCCAAAGTGGCTGGACCATTTTATATTTCCACCAATAATGAATGAGAATTGCTGCTGCTCCACATCTTTGCCAGCAATGGTGTTTCAGATTTGGGACATTTCTCATAGGTGCATAGCGCTATCTCGTTGTTATAATTTACAATTCCCTAAAGACAGGATGTGGAGCATCTTTTCATGTGTTTAATTGCTATCTACATTTCTTCTTTGGTGAAGTGCCTGTTCAGGTCTCTTGCCTATTATTAAATTCGGTTGTTTTCTTGTTGTTGAGTTTTAACAGTTCTTTTTATATTTTGGGTGATAGTCCTTTATTAGATGTGTCTTTTGCAAACATTTTCTATTGTCCCTTGACGTTTAAAGTCATCAGCGATATAATTGGATTATAGCTACCATGTTTGTTACTGCTTTCTATTTATTGCCTTTGTTCTTTATTCTTGTTTCTGCCTTACACTCATTTTCTGCCTTTTGTGGTTTTAATTGACCACTTTATATGCTTCCATTTTCTGTCCTTTTTAGCATATTGATTATATTTTTAAAACTTTTTTTGTGGTTGCCCTAGAGTTTGCAATATGCATTTACAGCTAATCCAACTCTACTTTCAAATACTACTACACTGCTCCATGAGTAGTGCTAATACCTTATGATGACAAAATATTCCTATATTCTCCACCCTCCCTTGTTTCGTTGCTGTCATTCATTTTACTTATATATATAAAGTTATAATCATTGAATATATTTTTGCTATTATTATTTCCTATTATTATTTGCTATTATTATTATAACATGCTGTTATCTGTAAGATTAATAAAGAACAAGAAAAATGAAAGTTTTTAATATTACCTTCACTTATTTCTTCTCTAAAATTCTTCCGTTCTTCATGTAGATCCGAGTGTGTGGCCTAAATTATTTTCCTTTACTCTGAAGACATTCTTTTAACATTTCTTGCAAGAAAGGTCTTCTGGTGGTAGATTTTTCCCAGTTTTTCTTTGTCTGAGAAAGTCTTTATTTCTTGTTGACTTTTGAAGGATAATTTCATGGCATTCTAGGTTAGTGTGTTGTGTTTTTTTTTTCTTTTCTCAACACTAAATATTTCACCTCATTCTTTTCTTATTTAAATGGTTTTTGTAGAGAAGTCACATTTAATTCTTATCTTTGTTCCTCTTGGGTAATGTGTTTTTATTTTATTTTATTTTATTTTTTATCTCTAGCTTCATTCAAAATTTTTTCTTTATCTTCAATATTTTTCAGTTTCAATATGATAGACCTAGGTATAGTTTTTTTGGGCATTTAACATGGTGGTCTCTGAGCTTCTTGGATTTGTGGTTTTGTGTCTGACATTAATCTGAGGCAAATTCTCCATATTCTTGCTTCACCTGTTGCTTCTGCTCTTTTCTCTCTTTCTTTTCCTATTGATATTCCCTGTTGCATGTATGTTATTCTTTTTGTAGTTGTCCTATAGTTCTTATGTATTCTGTTCCTTTTTTTTTTCAGTCTTTTTTGTCTTTGATTTTTTAGTTTTGGAAGTTTCCATTGCCATATCCTCAAGCTTAGAGATTCTTTCCTTAGCCATATCCAATATACTAATAAGCCCATAAACATAGATTCTTTATTTCTGTTACAGTATTTTTGATCACTAGCATTTCTTTTTTGATTCTGTCTTAGAATTTCGATTTCTCTGCTTATCTCACCCATTTGTTCCTTCATGTCTTTTTCTATTCGAGCTCTTAATATATAAATCATACTTCAAAAAAAAATCCTGATGTGATAATTCTAGCATTCTTGCTATATCTGGGCAGCAGGATGGTTGGTCACTCTGGGAGTGAAGAGACCTGGGATTCTGTCTTGGCTCTGGTGAACCCTTTGGGCATGATATTCAATGTCTTGGAGACTCAGTTTCCTCTTGCATGAACTGAGAGAGAATGGGCTGTGGCCTTCCTACCAGCTACCTTTTCAACTCATAGGGCCTAGTTTGCTTTATCGAGGTGTTCTTATGGTACCACACCTGGACTTAAACTGATGGAATCTCCTTGCTAGAAGATGAAACCTAAATTCTCTTGTTAAACATCTTTTTTTTTTTTTTTTTGACTTGGAATAATCTTGGTTGGGTAGGCACAATGACCCTGTGCTCTCAGAGAAAGGGCTCCCTGCTGCTTTTACCCATTATGATGTTTGTCACACAGCAGGGAGTTTCTCCCTTTGACACCATCTATTTGACAACAGAACAATTCTTGTTAAAGATAGACTTAGAATCATCTGCCCCTTTTGGTCGAATTTAACTTAAAGGATCCAAAGTAGAATAGGAATGAGGTGAGGGCACGGTGTGAACTTCTGGCCCAGACTGAGTCTGGGACACAAGTCTTAGGCTGGCCTCTGATTTATTTCTTTCCAAAAACCTTTTAGTGCCTTCTCCATTTATTCCATGGTCCCTCATTTGCCCAGGAATATAATCAGAAATATAAGCACATCATTATCTTCTAAAGTCCACAGCAGAGAAATAGCTAAGACAATTTTTATGAAATTGTAATGTGCCCACTTGAATACAAACCCTAATTTCCTGAAGTCTAACTTTAGTCTGAAGAGTTACATGATTTATTTTAAAATTGAATTTTGCTGTCAGAGAAGCTGCCAATACTTACTGCCAGTGTTGTTATTTTTCTTTACATATTTTAGTTTTAGTTCTTGAGTATAAAAAGCTCTCTCCCTCTTTCCCGTTCAAGAAGTGAGTTTCAACTGCGTGATCAGATTTTACAATTTTACATGGATTCAAGGCTGTGCAGGGAAGTGGAAAGTGTAGCTGGCTCATTGTCTCTTCTTGCAAATGACAGATTTTCCAGTGGCAAATAAACATAGGGAGAGGTTAAACATATCTCAAGAGAGAAGGGCCTTAAGAGGTCTTCTGCTCCAACTCTACTTACTGTCAGGAATGTATTCAAGTCATTCCAGATAGAAAAGGGAGTATCACAGTATCATCTGGGAATTGTTTCATTCTCAAGAGCGTCTTGTAGGATGTCTTTAATTTCAAACCAATTCAGTCAACAACTATAGAGGATAACACTATGTAAATGGTGTGGTTTCAAGTACGTGGGATACAGCAGTGATACATGCTATCAAGAAAGTGAAAAAGAATGGGCAAGGAGTGGTTGGGTTAGGTAAGTAGTGATATTTAAGATGAGATTTGGGTGACAGTCACTTAGATTCTATCCTATAGACAGTTGGGAACCAGCAAGGGTTCCTCAATAACCTATTACCATATAAGATACATGTCTTATTTTCTTTAAAGAAACTCTGTGAGATAACTGTTATTCCCATTTTACATATAAGAACGTTGAGATTTAGAGGCCCTCAGTGACCTTGTGCCTGAGGAGACCGGCAGTCTCTTGTTCCTATTGATTTCAAACATTGAAATTACATCATCTTTGCTCATTTCTTTCCTTTGCTCATGGTCACATAGCTAGTTAAAGGAACTGGCTCATTCACACATGTTGGCTGTTTGACCTTGGGTCAGTCACCTTTGGGACCAGTTTGCCCATCTGTAGTTGGATGTGGTACCCTTAAGAGAACTCACAGACCTCAGATATTTTGAGTGTGAAATTGATTCTTCCATTGTGACTCTTTTAGGCCTACTGGAAGCAGGATGTCTATAATGAACCCTCTGGGTCACTTGTCTTCTCCAGTTGGGTGATGATAAAATGGGAGGCCATTTATTCTCCTCTGCGCCAGAAGGGAGAATCACAGAATGCTCTGAAGTCCCTGCTGAAGTCCTGCCAGCCTGCTTTGGCTGTTCATCCTCTGGAGAGCCCACATTCCATCTGGTCCTTGTAATAAATAGGTACTCACACATTTACCTCTCCCTGACCACCATTCTCATTATAGTGGGTTTAACACTGACCTATTAGTCTGTTCATTAAAGGTGATGAGTAAAAAAAAACCCAAAAAACCTTTGTTCATTTCTCAAAAAGTAGGTCAAAATTATCAAAATCTGCTATCAAGTTATTTACTTTTCAGCTATTAACTCCCATCTATTTTGCAGCCTCTCCTGGGGAGCCTGCAATGAGAAAAGATGTTTTATAGCTCAAAATGCATGTTTGATGATCTCTACTTCATTAAATTGGAATAGAACCCATCATTTATTCTTCTAATATATACTTGAACAACACACCACATATTAACACTCTTTGTTACAGTTTCTCTTTGAATTACCTAAACAGTCAGAAAGAAATCAAAGCTTCAAGCTCGGTTTCAGCCTCTCCCACTCGAATACCCTGACGTTTCCTGGGGCTATGTACAGTCGGGGTGAGAAGACTCACCCCTCTGCCTCAGGACAATGACTCTTCCCTAGAGACTACAACACCCTCATCATCTTTCCTTTTTTTGAGCGGGGGGCAGGTTTGGTGATGACTTAAAATTTTTTTATTGTAGTAAAATGCATATAACATAATGTTTACCACTTAACCATTTTTAAGTGTACAGTTCAGCATCAATTACATTCATGTTGTTGTGCAATCATCACCACTACCCATCTCCATAACTCTTTTATGTTGCAAAACTCTACCTACACCTATCAAACAATAATTTCCCTTTCCCCTGCCCCCTAGCCCCTGGAAGCCACCATTCTACTTTCTGTCACTATGATTTTGACTGTACTAGGTACCTTATATAAGTAGAGTCAAACAGTATTTGTCTTTTTATGACTGGCTCAGTTTACTTAAAATAATGTCCTTAAGGTTCACCCATGATGTAGCATATATCAGAAGTTCCTGCCTGTTTAAGGCTTAATAATATTCCATTGTATGTATAAACCACATTTTGTTTATCCATTCATCTGCCAGTGGACACTTAGGTTGTTTTTACAATTTGATATTGTGAATAGTGCAGCAATGAACATGCATGTATAAATATCTGTTTGAGCCCCTGCTTCCAGTATTGTTTTGTATATACCCAGAAGTGGAAATCCTGGATTACATAATACTTATATTTTTAAGTTTTTTAGGAGCTGCCATTCTATTTTCCATAGCAGTTGCATCATTTTACTGAATTTATATATAATTATTTTTATCACTTCAATTTTAGTGATACATAATTTATTCTACAGTCAAATATTTTATGAAAAAATTTTCTTTCTTAAAATAGTCTTTGTAACTTTCCTTTTTTATCCTTACCAGTAGATCCTCTTTTGGAGTCCTCCTCGACTTGTCTTTTGTTCCCATATTCAACAGCCAAACCACGAAGAAACTGTCAACTCTGTCTTCAAAATATACCCAGGATACTAATCCACTTCTTACCACTTCTTCTTGCCTGCCTCACCCATCTTTTCTCCCCACAGCAGCCAGAACAATCCTTCTAGAACCTAATCAGATCATGTCACCCCTTGCTCAAGATTCTCCTCAGGTTTTCCCATTTCATAAAATCCGAAGGTCTTGCAATGGACTGTGAAGTCCCTCACGATCTTGCCTCTCCTCCTGAGCTCACCTCCCCTCATTCCCTTACCTCTTCCTGTGGCTCCATCAGTGTTCTAGCTGCTGTTTGAGCACAGAGGGCATCCATCCTCAGCACCTTCACAGTTAATGTTTCTGCTCCCTGGAGCACCCTACCTCCACCACCTAACCTGCTGCCATCTTCATGGCATTGTCCCTCCTTTTTCACTTTGCTCAAATGTCACCTTCTCAAAAATACCTTTCTGGATGACCCTATTTAAACATTCAAACTAGCACTCTCCACAGTCTCTCCCCCATCCTCTTACCTTGCTCTAGTTTCATCACATTTGTCTATCTTCTACCTCCACCAAAGTGTGAGCTCCAAGAGGAGTATTGTCTTATTTGTTTTCTTAGTTCTGCAGCCAAGAACCCTAAAAAGGGCCCATTCTTATGTGGTTGCTCTTGAATGCATGTTCCTATTTGTGTTTTTGTATAGTAGTGATAAACACTTAAAAGAGAAGGCTCTGGAGAGGAATTTCCCTAGCTCCAAACATGGATTCCAGTCATTTTACTTACCCTGAGCTTCAAGGTCATCATCTGAAAAATTAGGGTGAATAATAATACCTACTTCATAGAGTTAGAGTTGAGGATTTAATTAGATAATCCGTGTAATGTGCTAGTTATTATGTCTGCACATAGTCTATAATCAAGAACGTTATTTTGTTATAGTTGATGTTGGTATTCTTTTGGTTTATGATTTTCCTTTTCTTTTTGCTTGATCTTGTTTCATATACATAATAGTGAATACTATTTTTTACGGCTGCATGATCTCCATCCTAGTAATCTAAGGTACTTGGTTTAGCCATTCCTGAGGTAGATGGTTCCAGACTTTTTTCTTTATTTTAAATTGTTGTGCAGTGTGGAGGTTCCTCAAGAAACTAAGAATTGATCTACCACATGATCCTGCAATCCCTCTACTGGGTATTTACCCCAAAGACTTGAAAACCCATATCCAAAAAGATATTTGCACACTGATTTTCATAGCAGCATTAGTCATAGTGGCCAGGACATGGAAGCAACCTATGATAGGTGATTGGCTAAAGAAACTGTGGTACATATATACAATGGAATATTACTAAGCCCTGAGAAGAGATGAAACACTGCCATTTGCAACAACATAGATGGGCCTCGAGATAATCATGCTAAGAGAAATAAGCCAGACAGATCAAGTTTAAAATCACATGATATTACTTACATGTGGGATATAAACCTAAAAGCAATGAATGAACAGGACAAACAGAGACTCATGAACATGGACAATGGACTAGTAGTGGTTAACAGAGAGTAAGAGGTGGGTGAGGAGGGGAAAGGTAGATGGGGTAAAGGGGGTCAGATATAGGGTTTAAGGGGAGGGTAAAGTTGGTAAACGGGATCAACTATATGGTAGCTGAAGGAAACTGGACTTCGGGTGGTAAACACACAATAGATGTCAAATTATATCGTACACCTAAAATTATAGAATTGTATTAACCAATGTTACCCCAATAAACTTAATTAAAAAATTAGAAAATAAAAAAAAGCCATTATAAACTTTTTTTATAACCTAAAAAAAAAAAAGACTACTGAATGACAGGTGTGTAGGTGGTTGTCTGGTTCTTTCTTCACTTGGCAGACCCTTGTTCCCAGCCCACCACCAATGACATCAGCTCAATACAAGAGCTTTTCTGGTCTGATGGGAAGCTGAGTTTCTGGGAAGGAATAAGAGGTAGAGGAAAGAGCAGAGGCTTTGTAGCTAGACAGACTTGAATTAGAATAATGATGTTGACGTTTTCTCTCTGAAGGCTCTCAGTTGAGTTATTAACCGCTGAAGTTCAGGTTTCTTGTTTAACAAAGGAGACTAAAATGAGCAGCCTCAAAGAGTTGCTCTAAGGATTGGAGATACTGTTAGAAGCATGTCTAGTATAGATACTGGCACATAGTAGGTACATAGAAAGTGTTTATCAATGTTCTTTGTTTGTAGGCAGATGGTCTCTGCTCTTTAGAGGCTGTCTAAAAGGGGAGGGTAGGTAAAATGTTAAAGTTGAATACTATCATTCGTAGATATCATTCGTAGGAAATGAAAGTTTGTATAGTTTCTTTGTATATTGGAAGATTGGTTTTCTCTCTGCAACTTCGCCTTCTACAAGATGATCCGATTTGATTAAAATACTGTCTGTGGGAAAAGATCCCTCTCCCATCTAGCATAAAACCCTTCTTTCATGGCCTAAGAGCAACAGCCTATGCCTTTAGGTACCTTGTCCAAAATTGCTGAGCTTGTTGGTGGCTGGCATAAAAAAACACAGGTCATAGCAACTTCCAGTCTGGCAGCCTCTCTTGTTAGAACAAACTTCCATATGTAACCCCAGAATATGCAAGTCTCCCCCACCCCTGTTATCTATTTTAGAGATTAGAGAAAATTCAAAGTCTGAGTCAGAGGTTTCTACTATGTCATACTTGGGGAAGGGGACAGCTGGGGGCATTTCATTGCTCTGGGGGGAGGAGAGATTTTAAATTTTGCTGAAGTGTCTGTCAAGTGAGAGTGAAGATCAGAAAAGTGAGAGAGAAGATAATTAAAAGAATTACAAAGATAGAGTTATTTATAATGATATAAGAGTGGGTGAATTTAGAGACAGATCTGGGTGCTAAGATTTCAAATAAGATATGCACATTTTTTTTTTTTTTGCCCTGGAAATCTTTATTTTTAATTGTTTACTATGTTAGTAAGTATTAGAAACCCAACTAAAGCTGGCTTAAGAGGAGAGAGAGAGAGAGGGAGAGAAGAGGGAGGGGAGAGGTGAGTGGGGAGAGGGGAGAGGGGAGAGGGGAGAGCAAGAGCAAGAAAGGGAATGTGTTGACAAACGTGCCTGGTTGCTCACCATTTCTCTCAGCTCTGCTTTTCTCCCTGTTGCCCTCATTCAGACTCTCTTCCAAGATACCAGCAATATGGGCACCCCTGCCTCTGGGTTTACCTCCTATCATCTTAGTATCATCCACGAAAGGAGAAGCCGTTCTCTTTCCTAATGAACCAGGCTTCGGTCATGTGCTCTTCCTGCACCAGCGCACTGTGGTAAGGGAAGATAAATGCTACCGGTCAGGCTGGGGTCATGTGCCCAGGAGCTAGGGTGTGCCACCTGCCCTCCTGAATCATATGGGCTGAGAGAAGGGAGGAGGTGGTTCCTCAAAGGAGAATCAGGGCATATTTAGCAGAAGAAAAATAAAAGAATATTGGGCAGGCAAAAAGCCACAGATCTTTGCTCCATTATGTGCGGATGTTCGTTCACCTGAATGTTTTCCTTTGTGCAAATGAAAGGGTGCCCATGCATGTCCTATGTCAGGTGAAAACACCCAATTTTTATAGAAATATAATTATAATATATAACCTTTTATAATTGTCTTACAATCTTTGTACGTACCACAAATAGGGAATTACACATAACTATTGATTTGAGTTCAATAAAGGATTTATGCCTCCTGAATTACACCTCTATGCACAGGATAGGATACATTAACTTAATTACTGTAGAATTCAATAACATAGGCCATTGCCCTGAGAGTTTATCTTGTGTTGTACCCAGAGAGAAACTGGGCATCATTTCTAAAGGCAGTCAATTTTCAATTATCCATGCTAATGGAAGAACACAGCATGTGGAGACTCTAAATACAGTTTTTGTTTGGTTTAGGAAGTGGACATAATTTTTTATTTCTACCTGAGTTATTTGTTTTGCTTAGGCTCAAGTAACACTAAAAAGAGTTTACATTATCTGGGCCTACACGTTCATCCACCCCCCACCGCCCCTGTTTTATAAGAATATGAAATGTGCTGTATTTTATTTTTGAATGTTTATTTTTTAACTTTTTCATTTTTAACTAATTTTAGATGTATAAGATAGTTGAAAAAATAGTATAAAGAGTTTCTTCATATCCTTTATCTTAATGTTAACATCATATATAACCATAGTACAAAACCAGGAAACTAACATTGGTACAATACTATGAACCAACTATAGACTTTATTTGAATTTTACTAGTTTTCTATCCATGTTCCTTTTCTGTTCCAGAATCCCGCATTTATTTGTTGTTTATCTCTAGGTTCCTCTACTTTTTTAACAATTCCTCAGTTTTTCTTATTTTTCATAATCTTGATACTTCTGAAGAATACTGATCAGTATTTTGTAAAGTGCCCCTCAATTTGGGTTTGTCTGATATTTTCTCATGTTTGGAGTAAGGTTACACATTTTGTTTTTGCAAGCATACCAAAGAAATTAGTTACGTTTTTCTTATGTATCATAACAAGAGGTTCCTGATGTCATTATTTCTTCTTACTATTAATGTTGACTTTTGTCACTTGGTTAGGGTGGTTTCTGATAGGTTTCTCTACTCTGTTATTATAGTTAATAAATATCCTCGAGGAGGATACCTTAAGACTATTTGGGTCCTGTTTCTCTTCAAACTTTTACCTACAAATTTTACCATCCATTGGTAGATCTCTCTGCAACAATGAGTACTGTAGTGTTGGGCTAATGATGATTTTCTGTTTCCCTTTTTCCTTTTACATTTATTAATTGGAATTCTACTGTAAAGAAGAGTTGTCTATCCTCCCTTATTCATTCATTCATTCATTCATTCATTCATATCAGTATGGACTCATGGATATTTCTTTTATTCCAAAAATTAAATCCAATATAGACATTTAAAAGTTTTATCTACAAAAATTTTCCAGCTTTGGCCATTAGGAACTCTTGCAGGTTGGACCCTGTTCTTTTGCATCTTTTGAGCACTTTCTTACTTTCTGGTACTACAAGATGTTCCCCCATTTCGATGTTTCCTCCTGTAACCCTGCAATCAACCACTTTTTAAGAAGCCATAGTTTCCTTCGTTGGAGAATAGTGTTTAGAAACCAAGCCTGGGCACCAGGTCTGTTCATTGTTACTGGTGTGTGATTATCCTATACCCTCTCGATAGACAGGGCTAGGAGATTTAGGTATGTGCACTAGCCATATATGTACATACATCTCTCTTTCTTGCACAATGGGGTAGGGGATGGAGGAGCCATGG
Organism: Eonycteris spelaea; assembly: GCA_003508835.1. Lineage (NCBI taxonomy): Eukaryota > Metazoa > Chordata > Mammalia > Chiroptera > Pteropodidae > Eonycteris > Eonycteris spelaea. The sequence goes on from PUFA01000039.1 coordinate 9,703,381, forward strand.
TGGCAGAGAAGAAGGCTATCTGTAGCCCCAACAATGTGGATTTCTTTTTCCTAAGGTTAATTCACTTGTTGCCACAGCTGAGTATTTGACCTGTCAGAAACAGAAATCATTGCTGAACCATTTATATATCAGACCTCTTCCAACTTAGAATTAGCAGCATTTCATTCTGACTGGACTGACACATATTCTGGGTTCAGATTTGCCTTTGTTGCCTGGAGTGTCTCAGCCAGCATTACTAGCAAATATAAGGATCAATCAGTGTTTGATGTCCTGACATAACACATAACATTGCCTTGGACCAGGGACCCATTTTATGGCAAAGGTAATGTGGCAGTGGGCACATGGGATCCACTGATCCATTTAGATACTGCACCATCTTGAAGCAGCTGCCCTGATTAAGGGTAGGAATGATCTCTTAAAGGTGTAGCTGTGTATCAATTTAGATACCCTGCAGTGACGCTGAGTATACATCTTAAATCAATGGTTATTACATGGTGCTGTGTTCCCAGTAGAGGGAATACATTGCTTTGAGAATCAAAGAACTTAAGAAGGAGCATCCGTGCTTGTCTTCACTTTCAGTAACCCATCTAGAGAATTTGCACTTCCTGTCTAAAACTTCAGCCTGTCCATCCAGGGATCTTGGGTCCCAGAGGGAGATACTTCTACCAGGGTACATAGAAGGTGCTCCACTAAACCTAAGTTATGGCTGCTGTCTTGTCACTCTGGGCTCCTCATCTTACACCAGAAGGCCGGCAAGCCCAGAAAGGAATAATTGATCGTCATAAGGAAATAGGACTGCTGCTATGATGGTGGTAAGAAGAAACATGTTTTCATCAGGTGGTCCCCTGTGGTCCCTTAGTACTTCCATGGCCAGTTACAACTGTAAATGGGCAAATGCAGCAGCCACAGCCTGGTAAGAACATGGTGATCAGGGGCTCAGCCTCTTATAGATAAGGGCCTGCGTTGCCTCACCAGGCAAGTCACCTACACTGGCAGAAGTGCTAGCTAAGGGTCACAACTTTAAGACCAAGTGCAGCAACTCATATGTGATTTCCCAGAAAGTGTAACCTATCAGGATCCTGGAGAAGCTGTGGATTGAGGTGGTGACCGTAATATGAGGAGCAAGTGGGTGTAGGTGGTTCCCTTCTCAGGAGACACCCTTGGCAGAGAACCAACCTAAGATGATATTGATTATTTTTATTCAATTGATGTCATACATTCCTTGCTGTTATATCTTCCAAATAACATGACTTTTTAATAGCCACATAATGTTCTATTATATAAATCTAGTTTATTTAACTAGGCTTCTGTTTCTAGACCTTTAGATTATTTCCATATTTTCACTGTTATACACAGTGCTGAAAATAACATTATTGTTGGCAAATCTTTGTAAACATTCTTAATTATCTTATTAGGTTAAATTCCTGGGAGAGAAGTTGCAAAGTCAAAGTCACAAACATTTTATGGCTCTAAATATAAATATCATGAACTTGGCCTCTAGGAGAGTTGTGCTATTTATGAGCCCATCAACAGCATGAGAGGGTTACTTTTCTCCATATCTGCCAACTAGAGAAAAATGATTTGAAAAACTTTGCAAATTTGATAGGTGATTTATTATTTTAATGTGCTTTATTTTGGTTTCTGGACAGCTGACTCATATATAATTTGGCCATTTGTATTTCTTCAGAATTGCCTGTTCAAGGCCTTTGCCCATTTCTCCATTGATGTATTATTTCCCTCATTGATTCGTTGGAACTCTCTTTGTAATTGAGTCAAAGCATATGGAACCTTAAATTGTTAATGCTAGGGGTACCTCATACCTCCTTGGAGTAGAATGCTGGGGTGGAGGCACTGCAGCCCTTTCATCTTAGGGGAGGACAAATGGAGTCCTAGGAAGAGCCAGGAAAATATGGCATAATTGGGCCTCATGATTCCCAAGCTTGTTCTTTCTCCATTACCTTCATCAGAAGTGAGGACTGAGAAGAATTGACAGAAGAGCAACCGCTATTGGCTGATCCCCATTGATAAGGAGAAATAAGCCTCCACATCTTTTTGTGAATACTCGTTTAGCATTAATTGAGCACTTAGTATGTGTCAGAGATGGTTCAAAGCACTGTGTATATTATTGTCTCCAAATCCTGATAGGTGTGTGCTATGATTACCTCTTTGCTACAGATAAGGAAACTGAAGCATACAGACAATGAAAAACTTGTGGAAGCCGCACAGGCATTAGGGACACAGACACAGCTGAGGTCCAAACTCAGGTCTCGTAATCCTGAATGTATGCTCTTAATGAAGGATATACTGCTTATATTACATTTCCACATTAAGATATTTTTGGAAGGAGAAAGAGAACATAACCCACAGTTCTACTGTAACATAGTCATTGCTAGTCTCTGGTGTGTTTTCTTTCACCCTCTCTTCCTGCTGAAATCATCCTGTACATCTAATTCTATGACTTGATTTATTTTACTCAGTGTTTCTCCATATTGCTTCATGGGTTTTATAGCCATCATTTTAATGACCTGCATAATATTCCTTTGTTGGGCAGATGCTGACTTGAATTTAGTGTTCTCCCACTAAACATCTTGGGAGAACTTCTGGGGACCCCTGCTGTCTCTTCTATAGTTCTCTTTGGCTTGGTAACTCCCTTTTCACTTTATGACTTGAGTGAAATGATAAATTTAACTTGCAGATTGCCTGAGGATGTTTTTCATAGTTGCAGGCATCTGTAAATTATATGCGAATCTATGTGCAGCCGGGCACACTTTTCCTAACACTTTGACTAAGAAAAATCTAGTGGGGAGGAGTGTGTAAGTGCTTACAATTTCTTCTCTGAGTCTAAGTTTATCGGCTATACAGGGATGAACTGACCTGCTTGTGGGAACCTCATGTGTGAGACTTTAATAAGAAATCACACAGTAAGGTGCAAAGCATCTTCTAGGAACGGCGGCAACACTGCCCTGTCATGTTCATAGCGTTTCTCATGTGCAGACAGACACTAGGCACTGTGAGTTTTCCACACCTCTTGATCCTCCCCACAGCCCTGTAAAGAAGGTACACCATTGTTTTTGCATTTTACAAACAAGAAAATGGGTCTAGAGGGTTTAATCAACTTGTCTGAGAGTCCATGGCTAGTAAGAGGCTGAGGTGGTGCTTCGAACCAGGGTTCACCAGAGCCTCAGTGCTCCGTGCAGTTAGCACAGTGATGGAGGTTTGTGTCTCCCCAAAGATCCTTCAAGGCCCTCTGGGTCTGTCTTGCCGTGAGATGATACCTTCCTGTTGTCATTCATTCCTGGGGGCTTGAGTTGGTTCAGTTTAGTGTGTAGGACTGTGCTGACCCAACTGTATTCCATTTTGGGAGTTTTTGTAGGAAATATTACAGGGAGTTCGGTTTTGGTTCAAACTGGGTATCTGGGTGCTTTTAGAAGTCATTTTGAGTTAGTTCGTGCTCCAGAAGGACTGTTACTCCTCAGACTTCTGCGGGGGCACAGCACATCCGTCTGGTTCATTTTGTTGTGTTTCCAAGGCCCACCTGGCTCAGTGTGACTTCTTCAGCTCCAGTGTTGCTCTTTGTTCCCGTCCCAGCTTGAAAGCTTCCTGGAGAGCTTCCTCCAGAGGCAACTCCATTTTGCCCTCTTGGGGTCCTTGCTGAGTGCTGAGTTAGGGCCTCTCTGAGCAGCCTTGCTCTCTGAGACACAGCCCAGCCCTCTGTTGACCCTCATCCCCAGCCTTCATCTTTCTAAAACATGGTCCTTCATCAACCCCAAACCGAAACCCTTCTAAAGGCAGATGTCTAATGTTGACCCTGAGAGGGAAGGAGTCCTCTGACAGGCTATTTTCAGTCTTTGCAATGTGTGTGCAGGCTGATGCACACATTGTAGGTGCATCTCTCTTCTTTAAATGAACACCTAGCTAATGAGAAAAAGAAGAGGAGCTTGGATGACTTTTCTGGGAGAGGAAAATAAAATTGTCCAAAAGTGTCTGAGGCTTGTTACTCAGCAGAGAACAGGTATCTTCCTATTTTTCATCTCAGAGCATAGCTTAAGGGGACAAGAGTGAGGCAGCCCTGCCTGAAGGTATAGACATGGATTCAGGAGCCAAGATACCTGGGTCCAGATCCCTTATAATCCTGAGCAAGCCACTTAACCTCTCCCAACCTCAGAGTTCTGAACCATGAAGTGGGAGGACTGAGGCATTTAGTTCTTGGGTTGGGTGAGCAACCTTTAATTTAACAAACAAGCACTTATATAGCATTATTATGTGTAAGACACTGTTCTAAGCACATTATAAATATAAACTTGTTTAATCTTCTTGATAACCCTGTAGATAGGCATTACACTGTTTTGTTGATTCTAAGGTGCAGGCTATTTTAACTTCTCTGAAATGGGATGCGTCTGATAGCTGACAGTGTCTTACAAACCCTAGGGTGGTTTTAGCCACTAGAGAATTGAGAGGATGTTTCAAGTAGAAGGATGTCAGAATTCTTTTGGAACCTGGAGGAGCATAGAAGAATGAAACAAAGATAAATTATTTCTAGCTGGGCCAAGCAAGTTTGTCTCCGTTTTGTACACTGACGTTGAGGTCTTCCCTGCTTGAGTAAGCTCCATGAGGACAGGGGCTATATCCGTCCCATTCCCTGGTTTTGTCCCTAGCATCATCGAGCCTGGCACAAAGGGTCTGCTCTGTGGCAGATTGTTGAATGGTGAAATGAAGATTCTGAGGTTGCTTTCCCAGAGCAAAAAAGCTCCCTTTTTCCCATCCCCAGAGACTTTTCACAAATACATCAGTCCCTGAAAGTCTCTGACCTGTGATTCCTGGCCATCTACACTTTACCCAGAGACACACAGAGGCGGGTCAAGACCTTGTTTTATCAGCCATCCCTCTGGGAGGTAGAGAGGGCCTCAGTATTCCTGGGTGAGGACCAAACGTGTGGCCTTGGCAGCCAAATACTACTTTCACCTTATGATGACAATGTTATAGCAGCAGCATCATGGACCCTGGGTCCTATTAAGTCCTTTGGTACCATGTTCAATGAGTCACAGTTGTCAGTGCCTTTTGAAGCTTCTATAGTCACAATCATAAATAATTAGTGTAGTTTCCCATTTAACATCTTGCCAACTAGACCATACATTCCATACATGGTACAGACATATCTTCCATTCATGAGGACAACATATATCATGCATAAATGAGCTAGTTATAGCCCATTTATATCAAAATGTGACTTTTCACTGTGTAAAATTCAGTGTCGAGGTGAGGGAATCACAGAGGGCAGCTAGGGAGATGGCAGCAGTGGGTTTGAGTGCTGTGGTGGGTCGTAGTGGGACTTTTGACATCAGGAAGTGTTGGGCTCAATCCTGGCTCTTTCATTTACTCACTGAGGGATCCTGGATGAGTGATAACACAACTCTGGGACTCAGTGTTTTTGTCTGTGAAATGGGGTTTATCTCAGAGCTTCCTTCATAGGGGGTTGTTGTGTTGTTAGATAACACACAGGACTGCAGTATCTGACAGATCGTAAGTGCCTGTGCACATCAGCAAATGCTACTAGTATTGTCACTCTCATGACTTTTTTTTTCTCTGTGGTTAGGAATTTGGCTCTCTCTGCTCTGTCCCGGGTAATTACTTAGCCGTTAGGCCTTTCCAATGGTTATTTTTATTTACTTGTGAAGTATTCATTTGCTTAAAATCAATTCTTCCCAAGCTGGGTCACCCATTTGCCATGGCTCTGCGTGGGGGGTAGAAAGCAAGAAGGTATCCGTGTCGGGTGGAGATGGCGGTGGGGGATGTGGGGAGATAGAGTGAGCCTGGCTCTGCTGAATACATATAATCAATAGGTGAAATCGATGTGTTGGTAAAAGTTACAGGCCCTGCTATGTGAGCTGTTTTCAGTGGTGCCAAGAAATGCATCTATTTCATTTTTGGGGCCAGGATATGTGCAACATCACCTCAAAGCTGCAGAACAGCCTGGGAGTGGGGAGGTCATGTCATCCCACTTTCCATTCAGAGTGTTTTGGGGTTAAGATATCAACATAAACCTGCTTCTAAGAAGGAAAGGAAATAAATGTATTAAGCCATGAGCATTCGTGAATTTACTTAATATTTATTGTGTACCTACTATGTACCAGATGTTTTTTTAAGCACTGTGGGTTCAGCAGTAAACCAGAGAGACACACACACTTGGACCCTGGCCTTCTGCCCAGCATGTCTGGAGGGGGATAGACATTATGTAGCTATGATGAGTGCCATGAGGTTGTCTAGGTCAGGAGAACCTTTTCTGAGGACTTGGAGTGAAGCTTTGACCTGAAGGGTGAGTGGGGAATGGCCAGGAGATGGGTAGGAAGGGAGGAGAGTATTCAGGCTGTAGGTAGCCCCCACTAAAAGGCCCTGTGTGGATGGGGCAGGTGATAGGAGAGGTAGGAAGGGATGTGTGGTACAGAGGTTTTTGGCAGTCCCAGAACTTTGCAGGGTGCACAGGTAGTCATAGTGAGGTGCCTGATCTTTATCCTGAGAGCACAGGATGGTCATTAAGAAGAGAGAGTGATTACACTTACACTGAGAGAGGACCACTCTGGTGCTTGTACGAGAATGAATGGCCAGCCCAGAGCCAGGGACCCTTGTAAGGGCCTTTGTAGAATGCAGGTGAAAGATGATGGGAAGGGACTCTAGAGGATAGCAGTGGGGAAAAGTGATTGGAATGGGAATTATTGCAAAGGTAGTCTTGGCATATTGGTGATTCATTGAAAGTGGGGGCTGAGAGGAGGTCGGAATGACACTAGCATTTGGGGTGGTGTGGTGGTTGTTTTCCTGAGGTGGGGATACAGGAAGGGGAGCAGGTTTGGCTGGGGATGCAGCTCAAGTATTCAGTTTTGGACACACAGGATTCAAAGTGCCAGTGAGACAGCCAAATGGAGATGCCATGTAAGGGGCAGATATATGAGTTTGCAGCTAAAAATAGATCGGAGTTGATGACAAGGTAAGTATTATAAGCACCTCTTTTATCAGATGGACCCCATGGGCAAGCTCATTCTAGCCAGCACAGCGTCATGAAGTGTGTGTGTGTGTGTGTGTGTTGGGGGGGGGGGGTTACACCTGGAACTTCCCACTACTAGATTCATCTTTCTCTCTTTCTGTGACCTTCAGCAATTCATCTAACCTTTCTGTGCTCCCTTCTTCTCAGCATAAAACAGTGATAGTTATGTCTGTTTCAGACTACCCGGTGCTTCATGTTTGAGGATCCATTAAACCGGAGATAAAACATGTGGGGCTCTTTGGAAATAAGAACTATGTTAAAACAAGGAGTTATTATAGTTGTGCATAAGCCAATGAAAAGCAGAAATACAGCCCCAAGGCTCAGTATTGATTTTGGTCCCAGGTGTTTCCCGTAGCCGAATAAATCTGACATTTCTTCCCTCTAGTGCTGGCTGAGCTGATGGCAAGTCTCCAGCTTCCAGCCTCCTTGCCCATGTTCCAAGGTTACATCCCTTCTCTGCTCAGGCCAGATCCAGCACCCCCACACTGGCCCGTCGTGCTCTGGCTGTTCTTTCCACCCTGGTAGGTGGCTACAGGGAAGATTCCAGTCGTGAGGTTGGAGCCTGGCCAAGAGCAGATGCCCTTTGATTAAGGGGGCAGGCCCTGCCAGGAAAGCATGGATCTGCAGAACAAGGGGTTTAAGGGAGACCAAAGGAATGTCTCCAGACGGAGTTTTCAAACTTTGGAATGCATTAAAGATTATGGAATTTCCTTCCTTCATTCAATCACTGTATAAATATTTTTTGAGTATCCATTGAATGTTAGACTCTGAGATAAACCTGGGGCTACAGGAATGAAAAAGGCAATATGTTTGCCCTTCTGGAATGAATACTCAAATTGGGGAAGAGAGAGACCAAAGAACAAAATACCCTTAAGGGAACAACCCGGTGTAGGGATAGAGTAGAGATGTGGCTGAAGTAGGAGAGCCCGTTTTAGATGGGGTGGTCAGGGAAGGCTTCGGCGAAGTGGTGATACTGGAGCTGAGATATGACAGCTAAGAAGGAGCTCAACCATGAAGAGCAGAGAGAGAGTCGTCCCAGGCTGAGGGCCCAGCCAGTGCAGAGGAACTGAGGTGAGAACATGCTTGGCATGTGTGCAAAACTGTGACCAGGAGTGTGGTGACAATCCAGAGAATGAAGGGGGGAGGGGCCAGGTGATTCAGGGCTTTCCCAGCTGTGGGAAGGAATTTGGGATTTTGTTTTAATGTCACGGTGAGCCATTGAAAGGTTTTATGCAAGGGAATGATTTCTGTTCCAAAAAGATAGCTCTGCCCCCTGAGTGGTTACTGGGTTGGAGGGAAAAGAAAGAATCAGAGAAACTAACCAAGAAGTCACTGCAGTCCTCCAGGTGAGAAGGGACAGTAAGCGGAACTGGCGGTGTCAGTGGAGGTGGAGTGAAGTGGGTAGACTGGCTGGGTGTTCGGAAATGGAATGGATCGTCTTCTTCTTGACCGGAAGTGAGGGGCAAAGGAAATCAAGAGATTGAAGGTGACTCATAGGTTTCTGGCTTTAGCAAGCCCACAGGGATGGAAATATAGTTACTGGACTAGGGATGACTCAGAGCACAGGTTTGTGGAGGGAAATCTAGACTTCTGTTTTGACCTGGGAAAATCTGGCGTACCCGTGGGGCACATGGAGGAGATGTCAAGTATGAAGTTGGCTGTATGGTTGGCAGTCATCAGACACTTTGGGCTGGGTATTCGACTAGAGAATCTCAGCACAGGACTGGATGTGAGAAGCTCTGATATGTAAGTGGGAATGACCAGTGGGGAGCAGGAAAGCCAGGAGGAATGGTGCCACAGGAGCCTCGAGTAACTTCTTAGAGGCCTCCTAGGCGAGGGGTGAGGGCTGCCCACTCGGTTTGGTGACTTTGAGGACGTTGCTGATAGTGATAATCATTTCATTATTCAGTGAGGATGAAAGGCAGGTTAGAATGTGTGGAGGAATGAATTGGAGCTGAGGAGGCTGAAATGACGTCTGGGACAACTGTTTGGAGTTTTGCCATCAAACTGGACAGGGAAATGGGGGAACTAGCTGTTTTCTTGGGTTTCTATGGAAGTCAAAAAGTGTTCTCTCCATCATTTCTAAACCTCTCTCCTGCTCTAATATACCCAGGACATGACATTGAAATCCCTAAAATATTCCCATGATAATAAGCCATGGATGACATGTAATCCCCAACGTATAGCTGTGACTCTACTCCTTTTCCTTCCTTTCAAGAATGCTTCCAGGAATGTAAATCAGCAGAGTAATGTCAGGATAAGCATCTGCTACTTTTTAGGAAAAATCATAATCCAGTTTCTACACATTAAACTACACACAACCAAGATGCGTACAGTACAACTTACAACGAACTGCATCACACACGTTGGAGCATGTTGGCGGAGAAGCATGGTTCCAGACCACGATTGGGTGCTAGTCATTCATTCAATCACAGATATTTTCTGAGCACTTGTTGTGTGTCAGAAGCTTGGCTCTGGGCACTGGGTTAAGTTGAGAACAGGCCAGACATGGCTTCTGCCCTCACAGAGCTCCAGCCAGGTGGCATAGACATGGCGTAAGTGATTTCAAGTGCAGTGAGCTTACAGGTGGGGAAGCGTTGTGTTCTCAAGGAGACTATCATCAGGGTCCGGGCATGGTCCACAGGTTCCACAAGAGTTACTCTGAAGAGAGCCAGATAAATAAGCTAAGGGGGAATTAATGAGGCCTGTGTTGGGGGTGGTGTGGACAGCGGCCCAGCAGAAGTGAACTGTGCAGTGCTGGAGGGAGCCCATCCCACTGGGGTCCACACCAAGACCAGCCTGTCCAGAAGTCAGGGAAGGAGGAGGGAGAGGCATGACAGGCAGCAGCAGAGACAGGCAGGGGCCAGCTGTGCAGGCCTGGGGGCTCCTGCCATGGGTTTGGTCTCTATCAGGAAAGCAACATGAGAGTTTTAAGTGTGTGCTGAGGGGAGAAGGTTTAGTGTGTCAGACTTGTTCTAAAAGAATACTCAGGTGTCGGAGAATGAGGTGCAGTTGTACAAGAGAAAGGCAGCAAGTAAGTGTCATCTGTACGTTGACAGAGGGGCTACATTAATTCCTTTCCAGCCCTATTTGACCAGACATAGCTGAGGATCTGGAAAGCGGGTGTGGGATGGAGGGTAAGGCCAGCCTCCTGCTTCTGTGTCCTGTCCCTGAAGCCTGCTCTAGTTTTCCTCTTTACCCTCCCTTCCCTCTAGGAAAACTCAACAGACTGATGCGAGGGCCAGTTCATCAGACAAGGGCTTCTGCGCAGGAGAACACCAAGGCATACTCATAGGGCCAATGTGGGAACACAAGGATATAGAAATGATAGAAATGGAGGTCCGAAGGGGCTGACTTAAGGGACTGAGAACAGTGGGGATGGCATGGAGCATGGGAGTGCAGAGACATGGATGCGTTCACGACCTGGGATGGGCTGTGCGGAAGTTCACTCACCCTGGGGAGACCCTCTTAAGGAATTCTGATTTGGCAAGGCTGGGGAATGAGCCAGGAATCCTCATTTTAAGGAGCCCCCTCCTCCTCCCACCAAGGTGATCCTGACTTAGGTGTCCCAGACCACCTTCTTTTGAGAATGCCTCAGTGCTGGTCGGCTTCTTGGCCTCGTATCCTGAGCGCCCTCAGCTGTCTCTCACCAGCTTGGGCTTCAAGGCTTGTTTCAGCCCTGCATCAAGATGAGGATAACCACATCGCCAGCTGTGCTGGACGAGGGGCTGCGGTGCGGTCCGGCAGCCGGCACAGCAGCGTGCGGCCGCCAGGGGTCGCCAGAGGCCTCGGCTCGTGCGTGCGGGCTCCTCCGCCCGCCGCCGCCGCCGCGCCCGAGCTAGCCAGAGAGCGCGGAGCCAGAGCGCTGCGGGCTCACAAAGCGGCCGGACGCGCGGCGGCGGGTGGCAGGAGCGCAGCGGAGCAAGCGGCACGTCAGCTTTCTGCTTCTCCGCGCCACAGGAACTCAAGCCACTCGGACGTGGGGATCCGGGCTGGCCCCCAAGGTACGTACCCGCGGAACCCCGCGCCCCAACTTGGCGTAGTTGGGACCTCCCCGCGACCCCGCGGGGCCGACAGGGTCGGGCCTGGGGCTCTCCGCGCACCCCTCTTGCGGAGGCGGCACGGTGGGCGAGGCGAGACCCCGCTCCGCCGCGGGTACCCCACGCTCAGCCCCGTTCTGCTTGCGTCGCGGACTGCTGCTTGGAGCCCTGTGCTCCGGCTTCCTACCCTAGTGCCCCGGGCACGGTCTGTGGGAGTGCGGCGTGCGGATCCAGGGCTCCCGTTTTTTGGGGAAGGGTACTGAAGCCCCCATCCGAGAGTGACGGTCTCCGGGGCATCCGGGGAATAGCTGACAGGGGTCCTCCGTAGTTTGATAGCAGCCCCTAATTCGTGACGCAGCCTCTTTGTAACTGGACCTCTTACTCCCATCCCCCACTCGTGAGAGGGGTCCCTAGGTCGGCGACAGGAGCCCCAAGAGTGCGAGGGATGCCCGGTCCCCCCACCACGAGATTCTGCTCCCCTCTAGCCGGCGCCGGCGGCGGAGGCGCTCGCCCCGCGGTGCTGCGCGGGGGGCTCGCCACCGCGCGGTCCGCCGGCTCACCGCCCTGCGTGCCCCCCGCCTGCCCCGCAGATGCCAGCGATCGCCGTGCTCGCGGCGGCCGCCGCGGCGTGGTGCTTCCTGCAGGTGGAGAGCCGGCACTGGAAGCGCTCGCCGGAGCCGCGGAGCCCAACAACGGCAATTTCCTAGACAATGACCAGTGGCTGAGCACCGTCTCCCAGTACGACCGCGACAAGTACTGGAACCGCTTCCGAGACGTGAGTACCGCCGCCGCCCGGCCCTGCGGGCAGGGGAGCCTCCGACGAGGGGCCTCTGAAGCAGGGTGGGGTGTGGACTGGTGCAGACCGCTCAGGGCCGCTTGTTGGTGCCGGGTTCCTGGCTGCGTCTTGCCTGAGAAGAACTTTAAAGAGAACTTTGAAGGCTTGATGCTCTGTGCCTGTTACCTGTGGTCTAGGTGTGTGTAGGACTGGGGGAGGGGACTGCACCAAACGTGGTATGAACGGCAGCTGCTGTGGAGGGAGGCTCCTTAAGCGTTTGAGTTTTCCAATTGGTGGCGGTTGACTTTGCCAAGCCCCCTAAAGAACCTCCCTGGGGCAGCAGTGATTTGGATCATCTCTAGGGTCTGCCAGAAAAATCTCTGCCGTAGAGGTTAGGTTTATTAGGGAACCAGGTATCCTAGGAGGTTTGGAGGGTCATGGCAATGGGCCTGGTAAAATGATGGGAGAAGGGAGTGTGGTGGGTTTGACTTGTGGCGTCTTGAGAGGAAGGGAAAAAGAGCAGGCAGCTCATGCAGTTCGATCCGTACCCTGAAGAGAAGCCCAGTGGCAGAGGATTGCTCCTTTTGGGAGCCCTGGGACGGGAGAAAGCTATTCCTGGGCACCCAGAGGCACATCTGCTGCCTGTTTCTGCTCCAAAGCCGTCTGCTGCTGCCCAACAGGATGTGGGGCAAGACGAACCAGCGCAGTCTTTCCAGCAAGATGGCATCCCCTCTGTGCTGTGAGAGCTGCTGCCAGCCCTTTCAGACGCTGCCCCCAGTGGCTGGGGCCAGGTGCCTCTAGGGGAGTAGGAAAGAAGTTTTGTGATACTTAACACTGGGAATTCCTGCC